>CM061554.1:215705461-218105461 GCA_030864225.1 Capsicum baccatum var. pendulum | reverse complement strand
TTCGAACACAGAAGTTCTTGCGGCTGATTCTCCAAGTCAATCAAATACGGAGGGTCTTTTATTAGCGGCAGTGGATTATTCTTCCACGGTGATGTAATTACTGACTGCCCTTCTTATGGAGATGCGAATTGAAGATGGCTGCGTGTATCCTAGTACTTTACGTGCTTGCCTGGTGTTACCCTCCGATGGAAGTTTGCCCAACCTTGATGGCTCATTAGTATTGTATCCAGCCTTTACAAATAGCTTTTATGCATTTGGATCAAAGTCCTCTTTTGTACGCTTCGTAGGGAGTGCCATATCTGGTGGCAGATTTTGAGACACAGATTCTCCAAGTGGCCTTGAGGATGGATTTATTGCGTCAATTTTTCTGACAGGTAAAGTTAGACCCCTTAACATATTATCTTGGGCATCAGGTGAGTAATCTTCCTCTTTCTTTACCTTTGGCACGTAGCGAAGAACAAAAGTTACCTTCTTCTTCGTAGGAGCGACGCTTTCTTTATTCGAAGTGAAGAAAGGTTTTCTGTTAATGAATTTTTTGATAGTCACCGCGACCTTCTTAGATGCAAGATCGTCACACTTGGTCTTGGTGACATCTTCAATCCTTTTCTCATCTACAATATGATTCTTTAAGTAGAATTTTGCATCGGCAAAATGTGACTCATCTTCAGTGAATGGCTTGTCATCGATGACTATCATTCTTTTCATTCCATTTTTGAGGTACTTCAAGCATTGATAGTAAGAGGACGAGATAATTTTGTTCCCGTGCACCCAAGGCCTACCAAGCAATATATTGTATGAAGTTTTGGCATCGATCGCATGCATCAATGGGTTTGATTGAAAATCATCCATACTAATCCCCAACTTGATACATCTCATGGCCCTTTGGTCCCCTTGGTTGAAGCCTTGGATCATTATACGACTTTCGTCCAGTTCGCTAGTAGCGATGCCAAGCTCATTCATCATACGGATAGGCAGGATATTAACTCCAGATCCTTCATCTATCAAGATTCTATCGATCTTCTTTCCTAGAATTTGACCCACCATGTATAAGGGACGGTTATCTAGGGTCTCACCAAGTAGAAGATCTTTATTCGTGAATGTGATTTTTGTATCACACACATGTGCCTCTTTGCCAAGAGTTTCAGCCAACCTTTCGAAAGATGAAGGAACTTCCATGGGTAGATTATCACCCTTTTCCCCCTTTTTTGCGGTATTAAAACAAGATGCTTCAAGGTTGACTTTGGCAGTCTTATTGCGGAACCAACTCGATAAGAATTCCTCTAAAGTTACTGAACGCTGAGGTTTCTGATGGTGAAGCTTCGTCACCCTTGTCCTTTTTGGAAGTGTAACCAACTTCTGTTTTCTTAGTTTCTTCACTATTTTCCTTCTGATTGGCTGCTCGTACGTCTCCTTTTGTAGACTCATCTTCATGTGTTTGTGTCTAGTCACTAGAGTCCAACCTTTATTATCGTCTTCATCAAACGAAGACCTGTCAGGCTCTAATATCTCCTCATTATGCTCCTTGACATAATTTTAATCGGGTCAAGCGAGCCAAAAGTGATGGAGATTTGATGTGAACTGGTTGTCTCCTCGTCGAAGAAGATTTTTTTCTCTTTTGCCAGTTGCATAACTTTATCTTTAAAGACAAAGCATTTCTCCAAATGGTGACTTATGAGCCTATGATATTTGTAATAATTAGGGTCATTGGTCCTTCCGGCTTCGTTCGGATGCTTCATCTCTGGGAGTTCGATGAGCTTATGCTTGAGGAGTTCATCGAAAATCTCAGCAATATCAGAATCAAGGAAGGGATATTCCTTTTCTTGCATCTCCTTTAATATTTTCTGATTTGGACGTGCTCCAGAAGTCGTCTTTACACTTTGCTTCTTGCTCACCTTTGTGGTGACTTTCACAGGAGACACATCAACATTCATAGATTCTTTGTTATCATTTTTGGGGATAAACTTACCCCATATCTTGGGTTCTTTCTTATCATTTCCCCTTCGAGGGTCATGGATAGGAGCTCCTTCCTTTCCAGCAGAAGATATGCTCAACTCCATGTCGTGAGCACGAGTAGCTAAATCTTCAAAGAATTTTGGCTTAATGCCTTACAAGATGTAGAGAAGCCCCCAGTGCATTCCTTGGATGCACATCTCTATCGCAGAAGTTTCGCTGAGCCTATCTTTATAGTTTAGGCTAGCATTTCTCCATTGATTTATGAAGTCAATGACTAGTTCGTCCTTTCTTTGCCGAGTATTTGTGAGCTCTACCATGCTCACTGTACGTCTTGTGCTATAAAAGCGATTCAGGAACTCATGTTCCAGTTGCTCCCAACTATCGATGGAGTTAGGCTCAAGATCCGTGTACCAATCAAAGGCGTTTCCCTTTAGGGAATGAACAAACTGTTTGACAAGATAGTCACCGTAAGCTCTAGCATTATTACATATCTTGACAAAGTGTGCGACATGTTGTTTTAGGTTACCTTTGCCCTCAAATTGTTAAAATTTGGGGGGTTGATAGCCAGCAAACATTTTGAAGCTGTCTATTCTTGCAGTGTAAGGCTTGGCATATGCAAGGAAAAACTTGGTGACAACATCATACTTGTCTTTGAGGGTCCCTTCAATAAATTCCCTTAATTGCCCAATCGGGATCATTCCCTTAGAAGAAACTTGCACCTCTTTAGTCGATGATATTTGTTTCACAGGATTTTCTATCTCATGAACCTTTGGAGCTTTTTCCAGCACATGGCTAGATTCTCCGTCTATCAATCCTTCCACCATATCCACTATCTTATCAATCCTAGCCTCTTGATTCTAAACATAGTTGGTCAGGCCTTCAATTGCCTTTGTCAGATTCCCAAACTGCTCCTCCACAGACGAGGCATCAGTTAGCATTGCTTGTATGATCATCGGAGATGTTGGAGAGTAACACGGATTATCACATAAGTTGATCTTTGAAGTACTTAGCTTATGCGGTGTAAGTGGAAATGACGCATTTGTTGAACGACCATCGCTCTTGGCTCCAGAGTATTTGGAACTGGAATGCTCAAGTATAGCTAGAGTCTTTTTCAGCGATTCGGCCATACTGCTTTCTCCTTCTGAAGCACTTGTATTGGACTTTATTCCTTTCGGGGTTGAAGATCCAAAAATTAGAGTTGGCGCGGACGACACTAGATGTGTTTGTTGTCCTAGTAAGTCTGTCTTGCTCCTTGTGACAGCTCATAAGGTTCCAAAAGTAACACCAAGGATGCTTTCTACTCCAGCAGAGAACTTTGGGTCAGTAGCCTTGGAAGCAGTTGATTGAGAATTGACCTTCTTGGAAGTTATTTTGTTGAAAAAGTTGAGATGGGAGGTAGAGATTGTCCCACTGGGCATGCTAGAATTTGTTGGACAATAAAATTTTGAGACCGAAAAATAAATAATTCGAGAAAAGAAAATATTACAACAATCAATTTTATTGATTTCAATGCGAGTGTTACAATCTCTATGAATCCTCTGATTTGCCTTTTCAAATATAAATTCAAGAGCTTGAAGCTTAACCTTGAATTTGAACTTGATTTGTTGGACTTGAGAGACTTGATCTTGACTTGTGCTTGAATTCAAGGGCTTTTGAGCTTGTTCTTGAATATGGCGGTCTAGATATTGAATCTTGATGAACTTGATTTGAATGCTTGAACTTTTTAGAGAAATTATGGCGTTTGATCCATAAACTTTCTCTTACTACTTGTTAGAATTCTGGGGCCCCTTTTCTGAATTATGAGACCCCTATTTATAGTTGTAGGAAAGGAAGAGTCATGATGAATATGGACTACCTTTGACCAATCAGATTTAAGTGATGTGACGCCTTTTTATGGGCTTTTATTTCATGGGTCTGCTGCATCAGTTTGATATGTGGCACAGTCCTATTGGCTCTTCACTTGACTTGGCATGCCACGTCATTTGACATATGACGTTTATTTAGGCCTCTAGAATATGACAATATCTTGGGCTTAGTAAAGTGGGTTCATCATTTGTAGCCCAAATTAATGGACTGACCCAATAAATATTAGGCCTTATTTAAATTCATACCTATTTGGACTTAAATAATTAATTCAATTATATTAATCCACAATATTTATTTAGGACTAATATATTTTAAATTTAATATTAATTGAATTTTGTACGGATTTAAATTTAACAACATTTTGATGTCCACGGGTGCCATTTGAGACTAATATAGAATTTATCCATGACATCATATTTTCTGACTATATTTATAATAATGATTTGTAAGAAGAAGAAAAAAATGCAAATCTTGACGCACTACAAAAAAAAGAATCAATTTATGGGAGTTATTTTGTTAATTTGGGGCAGTTTATAGACCCCATAAATTGAATTGCGGCGGTTTTAAGAAATGCCACAATTAGCCTTGCCACGAGCTTATTTGCAGCAGTTCTAATAAACCTCCACGACGACCGTCACAAAATGACTTATAAATTTGTGGAGGGTTTTAGCATCAATTTATGACGATTTAGAACCTTCACAAAATAATTTCAATATTTTAAAAATTAAATTTGTGTGGATTTATAATTATCATGATAAGAGATTAATATTTGCATAGTTTAATTTGTAGAGCTTACAAGTGCCACAAAGTATCATTTTTTTTTACATAAAACAATTGAATTTTGATTTACATCAATCTTTCAAAATAATATGAATACATAATTTTACTAAACAACATATTCAATATAAATCAAATTCCATCAAACAAATACATACTAATAATCTTTATAAGTCATCAGGTTAAATTCATGATGTTATACAAACTTATGTATAATAACTTGAACATTAAAATTTTAAATTCTTAAAAATCTAAATAGTTCGACATCAAATAAACATAAAAATCTAAGTATTTGATCGATGATTTGAATTTTAGTCATTCAATCCTTTATTCATGGTGATGTGAGTTTAATCTCTTCATCAGGCTGAAACATTGAAAATTGAATAACTGATTAGATAAACATATATGGATATACATATATTTTCATACATCATGATAAAAAATTATAAAATTTATCTCAAAAACAAATTCATATATATTGATAAATATTTATAAGATTATGAATGAAAGAAAATTACTTTATTAATGATGAAACATTAAATTGCGATTGAGAAATTGTAATAATGGTCATCTAAAATTGTAGAAAATTGTAAGATAAACAATACCTTCCTTATGATTTTCAAAATTATACAATGGATCAGAGTATATTGATTGAAGTATTTCTCAGTTCTGTTAATTTATATATTAGACCCTTCTTGGCTTTATTTTTATGTTATATTATTATCAATCACAATCTAATCTTCAAAATTGTTTGTTTTAACTAAACAAAAATATAATTAAAACTTATCTGAAATCAATTAAAGGCCGAGTATGAATGACTTTACGATGTTGTAGGAATTCAAAAAAAAAAAAATCTTAGAATATATAAAAGTATCTACAAATTAAATTTAACAACTTGCAAAATATGTATATACTTATGAAATAAATAATAAAAAGAACTCATGTGATGCTCAAATTCATGTGATAGAGAATTACCTATATATCTATAAAATTATTTATCATACATTCCACTCTGCTGGACCTACAAAGAAAAAGTCAATTAGCAAAAATCACATATAAAAAACATCAAATTAAAAGATAAAATGAGTTGATGATCATCTTTCATGTGTGGAAAGAAAACAAAATAAAAAAGTGGTAAAGAATGAAAGGTTTGTGACAAAGGGAGAGGAATGAGGATAAAAGAGATGTGGAGTTGGGTGCTAGTTGCGTGGAAAGTGGAATTGGTTATTAGATTGGGTTTTAAGTTTTTGGGAGGAAAATTTTGGTGTTTAATAATTTATAACTTTTTATAGGTGGGGAAAACATTACTAAGATTTTGGTCCAAATGCCAAATGAGAGAATTTTTTATTGGTGCATAAAAGAAACTTCATTTTTTAATACTTTTTCAAAAAATCTACTAATAATTATTAATTAAAATGTTTTGCCTTTAAAAATTAATATTATAAGAGCATAAATAAAGTTTAAATGCATAAAAAAAATATAATGAATATTAGTATACAACTATTGATTTGGCATTTAAGATTTATTTTAAAGAGCATATAAATAAATATAATATTTGAGCCAAAATTGATCATATAATATTTTTCTATAACTTTAATAGTTATGAAATTTAAAGTATTGTGTTATGGTGCAACCAACATCAGTAAATAACACAAATATCTAATATAAATAGGAGTGTATATAAAATAAAATGTTGAAATGAAATTAGGTAGAAAAAGTAAAAAAAATGGAGACTACCTCAATAGGTTTAAAAAATAATGATAAAATAATTACAATAATATTAAAATGAAGACGGAGAAGAGTGTATTTGTATCTGAATATATAATGAGTTAACTTTCAATATTAGTTATTATATAAAATATAATTTGAGTATAGTAAAATAATTATTGTAAAAAATATATAATTTCTAAAAGTAACAAATTTAACAAATTTATGAGGGTCAGTAATGGCCACAATTTATACTATATGCGACCATTTTGTAACCTTCCTTATAAAATCGCTTCAAAAAATATTTATATTGTAGGGGTTTCAACAAAATCCCGCAAAATAAATTATTAGTGGAGTTTCTTAAAACTTTCACAAGTAAACCGCTACAAATTAAGCGTTTTTTTAGTAGTGACACTCTACGACATAAGGATATCAAAATTATACAAACTCTTTTTGTTATCTAACGTTGTGAATTAGGTTCAGCACTTACTGCCTTTTTGTGTGTGAGACAATCTGAAGTGTTAGAAACCGATTTAGGTTTGTTCGGGGTCTTTTTAAATGTCATCTGTAATGATCGCTTCTTTAAATTTCAGGCTTTTGTCTTGATGCACATGTTTTTTGGGGCCATACTTGTTGAATTTACATCCTGTGGCTTTCCTCTAGTGAAAATTATCTTGTATATAGTTATTAGATTGTTTATTGCAAGTTATAGCAATACTTTTACATAATTATTGAATTAAAGATTTAATTGCAAGTTATAGCAATTCTTTAGAAATAGTATTTTTTTTTTCCAAATAAGTGTTTGTTATTGTCTCCTATTTTTTAGTCTTTAATATTCTATCTCTCCTCATTAAATCTATTGATAATTATGTTAAGAATAAATTTTGGTTTCAATAGTTATCTTTATTTATACTTTTTTTAACTTAATCAGTAAAGTAACAAAATTTGTTCTTGAATTAAGAAGTAAAAATTAGTAAAATATTTCTACATTGATACTCATTATTCTTTCAATTCTACTTTCATTATTCATAGATTTCATCTTTTTATCACAACAGTGACTTTCAATAAATAATAATAAAATAAAGCTAATTTTTTAAAAAAAATCTTTTCTGATCTTTTTTTTTTTAAATATGACACATACTTTGAGAATTAACTTTGCCAGATAAAGTATTCAATAGGAAAAATGAAAAACGGAAAAGTACAACATTGCAAAGAAATGTAACACTTTATCAATTAAAATTTCGACCCAGTTAATAGATTTAGTTTTATTATATGTGAAAATTATATTTATATTTATTTTTAGATTGTTTATTGCAAGTTGTAACTATATTTTTGTATAACTATTGAACTTTACTGATTGCAGAAAGCAAAATTAATATAGTGAATCAACACCAATATCAATCATGGCTAATACAGATTATCTTTTTTATTGCAACAAAAAGTTATTTGATACCAAAAAATTATCGGTTAGTTTATTTTCAATATGTACAGTGATAAACTTTCATTGAATATCCATTACATACACTAAAAAAGTTATGTAATATACAACACCATTTTTTTCGTATCAATTGTCACATTCATAAACTCATTTCATACAAATGTGACATATATGAAAATTCATCGGTACCAATTTTAATGTCCACTTCATACATTGAGCCTCCTCCTCCCCCCCCCCCCCCCCCCCCCCCCCCAAAAAAAAAAATAAAATTCCTTAAGTATGACAAGAGTATAAAATGACTTTAATAAAATTTATTAAAATAATTCGTGGATATCATATTATGTACCATTTTCATACACTAGAAAAAGTTATAAGATATATCATTTATATAGAATCTTATATACCAATTTCATAAATTGAGACCCAGAAAATAAAAAATCATTTAAAATATAACTTTGTTATATATAAATCGATTTTAGCTTAATTGTATAAAATAATACATGAATAATAGGTTGTATAAAATTTACAAATTAAAAATAAATTATTAACATATAATATTTACTATCACCAATTCTATTGTGAATTCAAAATTCATGAATTAGAAATTAAAATAGAGACTGAGTAAGAATAAATTATGATGAAAAAAAAAGAAGTATTTATTTTTCTTTTTAAAAAATGAATATAAATATAATTTAAGAAATAGAAAAAGTCATGCACATTAATAGATTCCATAATTTTAACCCACATAATAACTAACTCCTATTAAAATGAAAGTTTTTAAAATTAGCATATAAAAAGACGTTTATTCTTAATTTTATTTGTTTTTTTTTAAAAAAAAAAAAAAAACTTGTTATTAATTGCAATCTAAGAAATCTTACTATGATTTGCAATTTATAATCTAAGGAGGTATATTTAGATTTTTTTCCCTTTCCTCTACTCCTATGAGTTGACCATTTAATTTTAAGGGCAACTTCACGATTAGCCAACAACATTTTGATGATGCAACTGGTATGATAAAAAATGACAATAATGCAAGGACGTCACACGAGAATTGACTTGTTTCTTTTAGTAAAAATGCTTTTGCTTTAATTCTCAACTATAGTTGTAGCCTCTGGAAGAATGGAGTGATACTGTGGGATCAGTCTCTTAAAATAATCTTCTTAGTATATTAGTAATTCAGTCTACTTATTGTTTAGAAGATTTAATAAGTTAATTCTATTTTTATTACTAGTTTTGGTGTACGCACTCCTCATTTTACTCAGTTTAAACGCTACACTAAATATGATATTTATTTAATTAATAAAAAAATTAAAATAAATATAATAATTAAATTCAACATCGTTAGAGGTGTAAAGATGGAGAATTTATTCAATTACTTATATAATATTTATAAATATCTAAAATACAAATAAGATAGGTGAAATACATTGGCAATTCTTAAATTAGTGTTGATGTCTTTA
The DNA here is from genome assembly GCA_030864225.1 of Capsicum baccatum var. pendulum. Classification (NCBI taxonomy): domain Eukaryota; kingdom Viridiplantae; phylum Streptophyta; class Magnoliopsida; order Solanales; family Solanaceae; genus Capsicum; species Capsicum baccatum. Next base: position 218,096,260 of record CM061554.1, on the reverse strand, counting down.
GTAAGTTGATTATTAGTACTTGATAATTCATAAAGTTGTGCAAGTCAACTTGGTTCCATTGTAGAAGTGAGAAATTTGACCTACAAATTTCATGTCATTTCTATCCCTCTTCTTGATCAAATAGTTTGTATATATTTCTTTCCACATCAAATATAGTCATACTTTTTTTGTGCACTTCATTCAAAATTTTAAAATTTAATTCGTAAATGGATCCAGAGAAACAATAAAAACAGTGTCTCAATATGAGATAGATATTCAAAATTGGGCATTAGAAAAAAAGATAGACAAAATACAACAACGGAAGACAAACTTCAAGTTTTACAAAAATTAAGGATAATTATTTTTTGATAATAATTGAGGAAGATGTGAAAAGACGATATACTTTATTTTTAGAAAGATAATAAAAGGAGAACTATTCCTATTAGATTTTCTATTCAAAATTTTCAGATTTTACCTTCCATAAATAAAAATTTTAACGAAACTTCTACTCATACATTTTAGAAGTTTTTAAGTCACGTGAATCACGTACACCTCTTTCATATATTTTAGAAGTCCTTAAAATATTATAAAAATAACTAAATAATATGTAAAAAAAATTAATAAATGATAATTTTGTATTATAAAAAATAATAAAAACAAAAATACTAATAATAATCTTTTGGAGAGAAAGTTATATTATTCATTTCAAATTTAAAAAAAAAACTTCAATTGCAGAAAAATATCTTGATTAGAATAGTATGTCATATTTTTCTTGGGTTGGTTCTTATTGTATCCTATTTTTTACTTTTGATATTTATATGTCTAATCTTTACATAGTTTTGGAGAGAAAGTTATACTGTTCATGTCAAACAACAACAAAAAAAAATCAATTAAAGGAAAATATCTAGGCGAACTTATCATACGCAATAAATTGAAATTTGTATAAATTAATTAAAATAATAAATTTTAAGCAAAGAAAACATACTTGAATGAGTTGATCAGTGCTAGAAAAAATAATAATAATAATAACCTACAAATAATTAGAAATAGACATAAGCTAAGATCGAAAAAGGAGAAAAAAAAATGCTACTCTGTATATAAAATTCAAAAATAAATAGACAAAAAGAAATAAAAAATCATTAGTTGAAAAAGAATAAAAGCAAACAAGTGAAGTTTTTATTTTCCAAAAGTTAAGTTGTTGTTTTATTTATACTAGTATACGTATTCGCGCGATATGCAGATAATATTAAACTATTTTTTCTAAACTTTTCATTATGAAATGTCATGTTCCAATTTTACGATTGTCTGAGATAAAATCAGACAATCATAAATTGCATACAATTGAATTAAATATAGAAAAATTGTGAAATAAAATAATATTTAAAAGAAAGAAGAAGAAGAAGAATATCAAACAAAAATTTTGAAAATTTAAGCATGCCAACTATACTAACAAAACTGAAAACTCTATCTGCACTTATCTTTTATTTTCTTCCTTACGGTCTTCTTTGTCTCTTTTGTAAGTCAACAACAAAAACAAAATTATCATTAAAAATTAGAATAAACTCTCAAGAAGACTTCTTCATAAATTAAACAATAAAACTTGTATTAATTCAAAGTCCGTTTACCTGTAAATCCTTTGCTTACCAAAGTTTCAATTATTATCAAAAAAAAAATTCTCCTTATCTTCTTGAAATGTGTTACCATTTGAAGTAAGAGGCGAATGGATGTAGACTTGTTCCTTTTCGTTTACAATAATAGAGAAAGTTGAAGATGAAGAAATCATATCCTTCCTGCATATAAAAAATAAGAATGTTAAATCAAAAATAATTTTTAAACTAAAAATTTTAAAAAATGTAGTAAACAAATTCACCAATAAAATTTATGATGTAGGAGTATATATAAAAGAGGCTAAGAACGTAGAATCCAATTCCAATTCAAATTTCAAATATCATATTAATTTGTTAAAAAAGGATTAGTTTGTTATTATCCTATTTTATCCTTATTGTTTTAAATGTGATATATATTTACCTAATAATGCATATATTTGAACTGAGATAATAATTTGAAACCAATGAGATTATTATTATTATTATTATTATTATTATTATATTTTATCTTTCATTTAAAATTTTAAAATTTGATCAAATGTATTAAAATAGAATATATAACTACTACCGCTTTTACTACTATTAGTGTATATATATATACGTACTACTATTTTATTATTATTATTATTATTATTATTATTATTATATTATTATTATTATTATTATTATTATTATGCTATGAATTCAAAAATAATCTACTGCTAACAACTACTATTATATATGTATTACTACTACTACTATATTATTATTATTATTATTATTATTATTATTATTATTATTATTATTATTATTAAATAGTTAGAGTTTATTTAGGACTCTTTAACTATAGATTTTTAGTTTAAAGTTAATGAGAATCTTTTTTATTTATTTAAAAGCCTAATATTTTCAAATTTAAATATTTTTTATCATTTAAATTCAAATTTATCCTTTAGTTAGTTCAAATTCAACTTTATCTAGTATAAAGTTTGTTTTCAATATTTAACGGAATCTGTAACTTCTATTTAAAATTCAAAATTTAACACCAATTCAACAATCTAATATTCAACAAATTTTATCTTTATCTTAATTTGTTAAAATGATTTAGTTTGTTATTGTTCTTGTTTATCCTTTTTTTTTAAAAAAAAAAATGTGATGTATATCTACCTAACAGTGTATATATTTGAATTGAGATAATAATTTTAAATCAATGAGATTATTATTATTATTATTATTATTATTATTATTATTATTATTATTATTATATTTTATCTTACTTTTAAAATTTGATCAAATGTATTAAAATATAATATAATACTACTACCACTTTTACTACTATTAGTATATATATACGTACTACTATTTTTTATTTTATTATTATTATTATTATTATTATTATTATTATTATTATTATTATTATTATTATTATACTATTGTTATTATTATGCTATTGATTCAAAAATAATCTACTGCTAACAACTACTATTATATATGTATTACTACTACTATATTATTATTATTATTATTATTATTATTATTATTATTATGAAATAGTTTGAGTTTATTTAGGACTCTTTAACTATAGATTTCAAGTTTAAAGTTAATGAGAATCTTTTTTTTTTTATTTAAAAAGTCTAATATTTTAAAATTTTAATATTTTTTATCATTTAAATTTATCTTTTAGTTAGTTCAAATTCAACTTTATCTAGTATAGAGTTTGTTTTCAATATTTAACAGAATCTGTAACTTCTATTTGAAATTCAAAATTTAACACCAATTCAACAATCTAAAATGTGGTGTATATTTACCTAGTAATTTATATATTTGAACTGAGATAATATTTTAAAACCAATGAAAATATTATTATTATTATTATTATTATCATCATCATCATCATCATCATCATTATTATTATTATTATTATTATTATTAGACTTTATCTTTCATTTAGAGTTTTATCAAATGTATTAAAATATAATATATTACTACTATCGCTACTACTAATATTAGTATATATATACGTACTATTATTTTTTTCTTCTTCTTCTTATTATTATCTTATACTATTTTTATTATTATGCTATGGATTCAAAAATAATCTACTGCTACAGTAAATACTACTATTTTTAAGCTAATGAAATCTTTTTAAAAAATATAGAATAATATTGGTTATTGGTTATAATATTTTAATAGATTATTATTACAACATTATTAAGTTATGTCTTAAAAATTGCCACGTGACTTTTTAATATTTTGCCACGTGGCTTCTTGTCTTGCTTATTAATATAAATTTGATATATATAGAATAAATACATCTAATATTATTTTTTAAAAAAATTAATTTATCTTTAAGAGATATTTTATATCCAATTGAAATTCACAAAAAAAGAGAACATTTTATATGATTGGTTAAACAACAATAAGAGTCCAATTAGAAATCTCTAGTGTGATAACTAACTATTTTTAATTTATAGTTTTATTTTATAATTATTTTTAATTTAAAACTAACAATCTCTGAATTATCTTTTAGTAGTTTACCTTTTTTATTTGAAAAAATTTTCTGTTCTTTTCTTTTCTATCTTCCGTTTTTTTTTTTTTGATATAATAATCAATTGACAACTTAAATATATAAAGGTATTTCAAGTAGACATATACGTTGAATTTAATTATTAAATTCTAATTTATATTTTCAACTTTAAAATAATTGCAAGTAAGGATAAGTTTATACACCATAAATATATATTATTTTTATTTATCTATAATAATAATAGTAATAGTAATAAAATAGGCTTCGTCCTATGCATTATAATTGTAGAAGTATATATAGGAGAAGTTAAGTAATAATAGAAATAAACGCCTACTAAGTAAAAATTAAAATTTCTATAAATACCAAATCGATACAATTCGAACCTACCTACTATTAACACAGACAGATTCAAAATTTCGAGCTTCATCAATTCAGGATATTACTGAACTAAACTCACTAATCATTTAGAACTAAACTCACTAATCATTTAAGTTACTGATTTTGTAAATTTAATATTCAGGACATTGAACACATATAAGAGTTCAGATCAAAGCAATTGAGAGTAAATTAGATATGAATTTAGGCTTTAAATTGAATATATTTACTTAAAATTTCTGGTACTGAATTTATTACTTAAAATGTTAAAATTATGAGTTCAACTCTAATATTTATTAAAAAATTTAATAAATTACTATATATATATATATATATATATATATATATATATATATATATATATATATATATATATATATATATATATATATATATATATATATGTTGAATCCTGCTCTAAATCCCTAATGCACAACTACAATTTAGTGAGAAATTAAAGACGTATTATAAATTACCTCTTGAAGGAAGTTGGGGCTTTGGCCCTGATTATGGACATCAGAAGGTGCGTTTGAGCTATCTTTTCTCATCTGCAATTGAGAAAAAACAGAACTTTAGTTTAACTATGGATCAATTTTTTGTAATTATTATCAATATATAGAGTACTAATTAATTAATGATTACCTGAGCTTGGCCACTGCTAGAAAGGTTGTCATTACCGTGGCTTGCCATGTTATCTTAACCGTATCTATCAGTATATGAATGAGTATATATAAAAGAGATTAAGGAGGTAGAATTCCTTTTCAATTCAACTACTTATTTAAATTTAAATTCAAATGTAAGTTAAATATTCTTCCTTATCCTTATTTTTTTTTTTCAAATTTAATATGCTTATCTTAAATATATATTTCAATTAAGAGAAATATTTGAAATCAATAATATTAATCAATGTATTTTATAATAAATACTAGCAGCAACAACAACAACAACAATAAACCCAGTGTATTCCCACATAGTGGGATCTGGGGGGTAAGATGTACGCAGTCCATACCTCTACCTCTAAAGAAGTATAATAAATACTAGCAAAATAAAAAAATTATTTCTCTTCCTTCTCCTTTAAAATGTAATATTATTATTTCTTATTATAAATACTTCTTCAACGTACAACAACTACAAATGAGAAGTACTTTTTAATTATTTTCAGTTCTTATCTTTTATTTAATTATTATTTTTTCCACCACTATTACTACATACAATAAAATCAAAGTAATATGTTTTGTCCCTTTGAGTTGTTTTATAAATTATTCACAAATTTTGTATCTTTTAATTTTTATTTTTATAGAATATATTCAAATATATTTGTATAGACCACCTACTACTATTACTACTATTACCATTATTATTATTATTATTATTATTAGATTAATATTTATCTTTAATTTAATATTTAAATATATTTCAAATAATATTTGTAAAGGATAAGTTTATGAAATAGTAAGAGTTTATTAGAACTATCTAATTTTAGGTTCCTAGTTTAAAATAAATGAATTTCTTTCTTCTTCTAAAACCTTAATATTGTTGAATTTAAATATTTAATATTCTTTAATTCAAAAACTTTAAATACTCCTCCTTCTCCTCCTATTACTGTTTCTATTATATGTATTGTCACTATTACTATTTACTTATTATTATTATTATTATTATTGTTACGCACTACTACTACTAATTTTACTGTTATTATTTATTATTCATATTATTATTATATTTTAAAATTTTATTTAATATTTACATAAATTATATTTAGATAATTTTATAATATTTATTTGAATTTTTAAAGAGATAAAATGAAAGAGTAAAAGTTCATTCAAAACTCTTCAACCATGAATTTCTATTTTTAAGCTAATGAAATCTTTTTTTAATTAAAGAATAATATATTTTCAAATTCAAATATTTTAAATTTTTTAATACATTATTATTACAACATTATTAAGTTATGTCCTAAAAATTGCCACGTGGCTATTTTAATATCTTGACACGTGGCATTTTGTCTTGATATTGTTTTGCTTTTATATATATATAGAAAGTTATTTACTTTATGTTATCGGAATTAAATCAAATTACATGTAAATTTAAAGTTTTAGAAAAATAAATAGCATGTAAAATCAATGTAACCTTTGATTTCTTCATTTAATGGCAACATACTTGTTTCATCCGATCTTGTGATTAAAAAAAATTCAACTGAAAAAGAAACACAAGAAATTATCAATAGGAGAGAACCTATTGTCAATTGTTGATTTTGTATACTTTATATATAATCTTTAAATTTAATAATTTAAAGAAACAAAAAAGACAAAAGAATAACAAAGAATACTAAAGCAAAATCTAATTTTTTTTCTACTGCAAAATTGTATCTAAAGTCTAAACCAAAATAAACAGTAATATAGGGTAGGAACGTAGTAGTAATATATTGGGGGTTTGGGGTTAAATTAGGATGGTGAATTTTGGGTAGAATTAGGATTATTTGAGGTTTTTGTCTGTATTTAGGAGTTTTTATACATTTATTACGGTCAACATTTAATAGTATAATAAATAATAATTTGAGGAAAAGGATGAAAATACGATTTTATCTAAAGCGAAATTTTTTAACGAAGAGCAAAAAATTTAAATTACTAATTTAAAGGTGTTTACAATTTTAATCTATCATAAATATAGATTATAGATTAGTTAAGATCATGTGCAAAATAACTGAATAACTATGGTTAGGTATTAGATACTTATCTATAATCTATATCTATAATATATTAAAAGTGTGAAGGGTCTTAGAAATGTTGTTTGAATTTTTTGCCCTTCATTAAAATACTTCACTTTAGACAAAATCATCTTTTCACCTTTTTTTATCATTTAAATAATATTAAATATTAGCTATACTACCAAAAAAAATAAAACCTTTACTCACAAAAATATAATTTCTTTTCTACTATCTACAAAACCTAATCATATTAGAAACCCAAAAATAAAAAGGCAAAAAGATTTTTCTTCCATAAAAAAATAGTAATACAACGTGTGAAACTAAAAAGGAAACTATAATGATAAAAAAATTGTGATTAAAAAAAATTTCCACCCCTAAACGTGAAACAAAAAAAAATATAATAATAAAAACCCAAAAAATCCTTCCCATCTTCCATCAAAATTGTGTTAACAATTAATTTTAGTTATAACTTTTTTTGGTTTGACTATTTAATTTAAGTAAGAATTCACAATATTTAACACTTCTAAATGAATTAAAATTTTACCTTATATATATAAAAAAAGAAAGTCTACAATTCTATTTAACTAATATTTTGGATAAAAAACTACTAGAAACATACCTATACTTCTACTTTTTCTTCTTATTTTGTTATTAATTCAAGTTATCTTTTTTTGTGTGTATTTATTATTATCATCTTCTCCATCTTTCTTTATTCCTTTTCGTTAATAACTTTAAAGATTATACATAAATTATGATTAAATAATTAATAAGACAATGAATTCTTCTTTTTTGATAATCTCTCGTGTTTCTTTTTCAATAGAATTTTTTTTTATCAAAAATTGAAAGAAATAAGCAAGTCGTCATCGAATGAAGTAGTCAAAAACATCAAAGGTTTATCTCTTCTTTTTTTTCCCTTCCTTTGTTTAACTGTGGCTTTGTTTTAGTTATGTTATTTAAGTATTTCTTTATTATTATAGTTGAATCTTTAATTAAAGTTGTTAGTTGAGTTCTAAATATAAGGGTTATAGTAAGTGTTGAATCTTGATATGCATAAATGAACATATAAATTTAGGATTATAGTCGAATCTTTCAATTCTGAGCTTACTAATTAAGTCGAATCTTTCAATTTTGAGCTTACTAAATCGAGTTTAATCTATCTACCTACTATTATAAAATTCTAAATATAAATGTTAGTTGACAAAAATATCTTTTGAGAAATCTTCTCAAAATATAAAAAATTATTGAGAAATTAATTGGGTTGAACGGATTAGTTGAGGAAGCTGACAAACCTAAACAATCCAAACAAAAGGATAATTGTGTTGATATGAAATTAGAGAAGATGAAAGAAGAAATTAAGAAGATTAAAGAAAGAGAGAAGAGGTGATAGAGAATGACTCAAGGAAGGACTAAATAGAATATACTCTTCTTTATAAACTTTCTTGTGTTTAAACTAATATATATGTTTTTCGATTGACTAATTTCTACTTTGGATAATAACTAAAAGTCGTCCTAATGTCAAGATGCTAACAAACAAAAAATGTAATAAACATTTTGAAACACCGTCGTGCTTTTTATATTTTGAATGATTTTGTAAAATTAAACTAACTAAATTGAGATACACGTGCGAGGCGCGTATATATAAACTAGTATTTAAAAAATATGACAAGCGTCATTTATTTACTAGTTGGGTTTAATGTGAATAAATTTTAATTCTTTAACTTATCTAATCCAAACGTTTCATCTAAACAATATTCCTCTTATAAATAAGGCATGAATAACTAGAGAACATTACTGCCAAGGCAATCCGATGAATTTGCTTTATTAGCACATATTTGAGGCTATTTTTTTTTTTTTTTTTTGAGAACAGGAGAAAACAAGTTATAAACTAATCATAATTAGTATACCAGACAACAAATAATTGTTAATTTTTTTATAGAAAAAATCACATAAGTATACTATTTAAGACCTTAAATTAGAATACATAAATATAGTATATTTTATTACAAAACATAATTTTAATTTACAAAACATCACAATTTAGATAAACACATTTTTGTACAAAATGGGCTAAAGAATGTTGTGATTTTAGCCTATTTTTTGAGAGTTATTTTAAATAAATGGAGATTTTTTGATATTTCTCCAACTCCTACATTAATTCATTCCTCAAAATTTTCTCCATCTCTTCACTCATCTTTCTTCACATCTTTATGAAAATCATCTACGAAAATTCATTTTCTTCCGTTTTATAGATATATTCGACTCGAGAATTAAACTCATAATCAACCTAAAAATTTTATATTTTTTGGTATGAAAGATTTTTCGATCAACTTGTTTAGTTCCTGTTTTAAATTTTCTCAATTATTGTGAAAATGAGTAGAAAATCTTTATACATCATTATTTGTAATAATTCATTAACGCATTTCATTTTTGTCTTTACGGTGAATATGAGTACACTTCTCTCTTTTAAAATAATTGACTCTAATTAACTTATAAGAAAAAATTTATTAAGAATTTATCTTATCAAATTAATCTTATTAATTATATTTTAAAATATAAATTTATCATTTAAATATTTTGTTTAGTCTAGTGATAAGAATAGTATTAAAAAAAGCATAATAATATTCTCTTCATTTCATAAAATGAATAATTAAATTAAAGTAAATGTTTTAAAAAGGAGCTCAACTATTTCAAAGAGTATATTTTGCAATTGCAACTATTTAGAATAGAAAAAATTACAGAAGCTAGCATCTTTAATACTATAATTACAATAAATAACAATACTTTTTCAAAATTATAACTTATAGTAAAAGTAACAATATTTTACTCACTTTATAGTAATAGAAGAATATGAATTTTTTAATTGTGTATATATATTTATGGGTAATACATATATATTTATATTTATATAATAATATTTTATTTAAATATAAATATAATTTATTATTTTTTTTAATTATCAAACTATTGCTATATAAGATATAATTAAGGCTGCTTACATTTTACTCCTTCATCATCCATAATTTCATGCCTCCATTCCACCGTAATTTCTCTCTGCCCAATCACTGCCGACTGCAATTAGCACCTCTGACCATCCCCATTTCAGGTAAATAAAATATTTTTTACATTCTTTTATTGAATCAAAGTATTCCAACATATTTGCAAGTTTTTTTTTTTCCTTTCAGTTGGGGCTATTTCTTCTCAGTTTCATACTTGTTGAATCAAATTTACGTTAGTTCTGATCTGGGTTTTCAATTTCTTGGCTTCTTGTTTGACCCCATACACAAGTTTTAACAATGACCAATTCTTAATTCCACACACGTTACACCATATTCAACTTTTTTTTTTTTTTTTTTTTCATTTGTACTGTGTGTTGTGGATTGGATGATACATACCCAAAATTTCTTCACCAATTTTTTACATTCCTCAAATGTTCTTGATTTCAGTAAACCCCTTTCCCATTATTTGCTGTTATAGTAGTTGTTCTGAAAAATTCTTAGGTAGAAGATGATTGCCAAATCTAGATAAAATTATCTCTTCAAGTTTATCAATTAATTTTCTGGTCCTCTTCATTGGCCTTCCCTTGCCTGGCTATCGTAAGTAAGAAATACAAGTTAGAAATCAAACTCTAGGAAAAAAATTAAGTTGTTAGTATTGAAGATTAGACATGCCATGCAGCAACTTCAGCTTATCGAGGACATGAACCTAGATAGGAAGGCATGGAGGAGGCGGATTAGGGTGGAAGGATAGTAGGGACGAGTGCGTCGGTGCTAGTAGGCAGGAGGACTTTGTTATCCGTGTTAGTAGCTATAACGCTAGTATTATTTCAAAATGTTGTATTGTTTGTTGTATTACTTGGTGAGTCTTGTTTATGGTATTATTGGGTGTGGGAATTTCTAATGTATCTTGTCCTTTTATTATTCCTGTTCTAGATTGTTTTATCTTAAGGGTCTATCGGAAACAACCTCTATATCTCACTTCTGAGGTAGTGTTATGGACTGCGTACACTTACCCTCCCCAGACCCCACTTTGTGGGAATATACTGGTTGTGTTTTTGTTGGTTTGTTGTATTGGTTGTGTTCGCCCCGTTTAAATTTTTTCTTTTGTTGTAACTTGACATTTCCGGTTATCTTTTCGAATCCGGCAGCTCGGTCTCTTCCAACAAGTGTCTTGGTATATCATATGTAGTTTTGCAAGGAAGAGGTTCAGCCGAAATTGTATACGTACTTGAAAATTTTACTCGCCATCTTGTGTTGGGCCTCCTATCGAAGCCCAGTTAAAATTTGCTTCTTTGCCTAGTTGGTTTTAGAAGTCCAGCCTGTAATGCTTCTCTGCTCCGTCGTTATCAGATTTTCTGTCGAAATCACGGCGACTACTGCAAAGATACAACCATCAACATCTCCGGAATGAGTGCAGGTGAATTTTATCCTCAAAATTCCCACCAATTGTATGGATATTTTTCACTATTATGTAGTTCTCAATGAAAAAATATCTTAAGTAAGCACAAATTGAGCTTATTAAGTGATGTGTCATATTTAATTCCAAAGGAGTCAATACTCTGTTTCAATTTGGCTTGCGTTCTTTCTGTATCCTTTTTTGTCGCTAATATTTTGGGTAAATTTGATTAATGTAACCTACCGGGAAAATGTTGATGTTTATGTATTTGTGTGTGTATGACCTGTTATTTAACATTATGAATTTGTTATTTACTGAAACATCAACCTTTGAACTGTGCTAATAATTTGTCCTAGCTAGCCACTCAGTAAGAATTCATCTACTCCCTTCGTCCACTTTTACTCGTCTAGTATTGACTTCGCACTCCTCGATAAAATAAATAGAATGCCAGTTTTACTATACCATCCTTAAAATATAATAAATTCAATGCTTTGGGAAAACATTATAGGTAAAAGAAGTGTAAATTAGGAACTAAAGTTATAAATTATCTCTTGGTTTTCCAAACCGAGCAAGTAAAGTATTTTTTCTTTTTGATAAGTAAGTGGACATCTAATTTTAGTATAGTGGACAAGCAAAAGTGGACGGAGGGTATCAGATTGTCAATTAGTTATGGGAAAGAGCAAAATATTTGTTCTTCACTGGGGTAGTGCTTGAAGCGTGCAAAGTAATTTAGCTATGAGTTTGAGCATCATATTTTAGTATTCGCAGGGGAAAAGCATGTTATCCCCTTTGGTTTTGGTGGTGCATGTTACCTCAATGTGGTCTTGATATGACCATGAACTGTCTTGGAACAAATTCTAAAGAATAGATGCATAAGTTGATCTCTAAAGTTTAATATGATAGTTAGCTTCTTACTAATAAACAGACATAATATGGCGTACCTTAAAGAAATTCCTTTGTCCTTTCTCTTCTACAATACTGTGGGCTAGAGGTTAATGAAGTTTGAATTGGTCATAAAAGACTTAGGGTTCCTCCGAGTAAAACGAAAAGAATTAAGTATTTTCTCCGCATCTGTGTAAGCCAATAGACAAAGATTCCCAGAATGTGTGTGGTGGGAGGTAACAAGTACCTAGTGGATTAGTCGTGGTGTGTGCAAAATGATCCCAACACCATCTTTATAGAATAAATTCTGTGGAGCTTTAATGTTTAAAATCGCTCTGGTAGTTGATCCTTTGTCCTCATTGTGAAACTTCCGACTTTCAATTACTAATGAACGAAAGTAGAAACCAAAAGGACGAAATTTTGATAGGAATTTGGAATCAACACAATAGAATTTTTCTTTTTCTCCGGAAAGCAAAAGATATTTCAATGTCGTATCATGAAAGGGACAGTGCAAAGCCATTTCAGATATTTCAAAACATTCTGGAGGGACAATCTTAACTAAGCCATTCGTACTAATCAAGTGGTACTATAAAACCATTTTTTTTTTTTCTTTTGGAAACACAAGAAGGTTGAACATATTTCAAAGCCACAAGTGACGTGCAGCAAATTGTAGACCTATTTATATCTGTTTCCTTATTCTTTACTCTTTAAGTTTCAAATATTTATTTCAATTCTTTGAAGGGGGAGCATTTGGTGGAAATAGAGGAGTCAGGCCGGTTCCACCAGAGAAAGGAGTTTTCCCGTTGGATCACATGCATTTATGTGACCTGGTAGAGTCCTTTCAAGCTCGTAGTTAATTTATTTTTGTGATGTCTTTTTGTGTCACTTCCTATTTTAATTAAGAAAGATGGAATTTGTTGTGATAGATAATAGATTTTATGTGGGACATTCAGTTTATTTCTTATTTTCTTTTCTTTTTGGTATAATTTAGGAGAAGAAAGAATACCTCAATTGTCTTAAATCTGCCGGTCATAAATCTGAGGGGTGTAGACATCTTTCTAAAAAGTACCTGGAGTGCCGTATGGAGAAGTAAGTTCATTCGTTTGATTTGGAAAACTTCTAACACTGCTTAATTCTATTAAAGTATACATTAGCACACAACTGAATGTAGTCATCAAAGGTCTTTCACTTGCTTTGGTCACTTCACTTTAAAGTATTCAAGTTTGTGTAACTTTTATCTAGCAAACTTTTAAATTCATTTTCTATATTCTCAAATTGTGGAACTTATGCCTCGAAATGTGTCCGAAAGAATGCTTCCCTTAAAATTTTGTCCACTAGAGCAAAAGGTGAAAAGTTTCTTAACGTAAAACATTATCAATCATCTGAGACGGTCATGTATCAATAGTTAATTAATATGGTTATGCTTCTAGTAGAGAATGATTGTACATTAGTTGGAATTAGGACACTTTTCTCTCTCACGTTACTTGATAATGCAACTTCAATTTTTTTTCCTATTGGACTTATGAAAAGAAAAATCATCTATTTGGTGTTTTTATGAGTTATGTGATGCATATCTACAGAAGACCTGAACAATGCAATAATGGTGCTCGTTGATTTTGAATTTATTGCAAGTCATCCCCTTTATGTGATAGTTTAATTTGGACATATGTTACTTTGCATAAGTAGTAGTCTTCTAAACACGTGAAATACTGAAGTAAATTCTCGCTTTTTCCTTTGTAACGACATAAGGCTTTGTTGTGGTACTTAAACACACGTTGATGGAGGTCCTTTGTGTTTTCTTTGAGTTATGTAACCTGACTCTATGTGAATAACCAACAATTATTCATCATAGTAAAGGAATTTAGACGATAAGCAAATGATTGTTTCGTTCGCCATTGCAGGAATTTGATGGCGAAGCAAGACATGTCCGAACTTGGCTTTGGCAAAATTTCTGATGCCAAAACTAAGTCAGAGGAAAAGACAGAACAGACTGTAGAGAAATGAAGAGTGAACTACTTAATGTGGATTTTTGATTAGTCTGGTTATGAAATTCTACATGCAGGCTGACCATAGTGTCGTCAGCGCACTGTTTGTAACGTTTCTATTTCTTTCTTCTCCTGGTCCTCTGTGAATTGGAAGGCAGACATGTATCAGCGAGAATGGAGAGAAACATGAAAGGAAAAGAGGAAATGTTGTATAAATCGGTATTCTGCTATCTGCACATACACATTATTGTTTATGAATTATGATCATTTATTTTACCTAGTCCAAACTTTTGTTTGTGAAATGTCTACCATTCCTTTCCCCTCTTGATCAATCTCTCTAAATGGGGTTCTCTAAGAAACATCAGTCTTTCCTGAAGTTGGGATGCTATCTTTTTGTTCTTCTCCAACTTCAGAGCATCTGTTACTTGCTTATGGGCGTCACCATAGTTCTCTACTGAAAAGTATTGTGATTGATAGGGACATAAAGAGGTGAGAAGCATATTATATTCGGGCTTAAGATATTGTGTGTATCTACTTTCGTGGGTCTTTATAGCTGCGTTATATAAACACTTCAGCATCTTATGTTCGGCTTAAAGAAATTATTATTGTATTACTAATCTTGTGAGTCTTTATAAGCTGCATTATGTAAAGACTAAGCATCTTATGTTTGGTGGTGTGAGGTACTATCCTTATCTTGAGCCGGGGTCTATCGGAAACAGCCTCTCTACTATTTCGGAGGTAGCGGTATGGAGTGCGTACATCTTACCCTTCCTCAGACCCCACAATGTGGGAATACACTGGGTTTGTTGTTGTTTTTGTTGTTGTTGTTTGGTGTGAGGACGGGGTCGTTTCGTTTGATGTATAAGTAATCCAAGGGATAAGTAATCCCGGGATAAAATATAAAGATCAATGAATAAGTGTTTGGTTGGAGGGATTAATCAATGGTGGGATAACTTATCCCACTATTTACACCATAGTGATGGGATAACTTATCCTATCTCATGGTGAGATAAGTTATTCCGGGATAACTAATCCCGATATTAGTTATCCCGGGATAACAATTTCCCAACCAAACAACCCTTATCCCGGGATAAAATAATAGTCCCGGATAAATTTTTTGATGCGTTATTTGGTTGCCAATATTCGGGATAACTTATCCCTGGAATAATAAATAGTACCGGGATAAGTTATCCACACATGTTGTGGGATAGCAATCCCAACACAATTTATCCTTAGGATAAACTATAAAATGACAAAATAACCCCTAAATTCTTTGATTATCACTTTATATATATTATTTTACTTTTTTTTTTTATATATAAAATATAAGGTATTTGTATAATGAGATAGCTTAGATTTTAATGCGAATGAATATGAAACTTATCATATGAAGTTCAAATTTTTAGATGAGATGAAAAAATAAATTATAAAATTTTGTGTATAATATTTTGTTGTTTCTACACAAGTTTTTCATCATTTTTATTTTACTTTTTCTACCAATTTACTCAAATATGTTTATCTAAAAATAAAAATAAAACTCCAACTACTACACAATTCATCATTATATATGTTTTGGAGAAAGAAAAAATTCAAACTTATAAATAAAGAGAAAAATAATATAAATCAAATAAATAATTTTTTATGTTGAGTAATGGAGAATCTAGCTAGCTATTATTTTAAAACTTTTTTTAAAACTATAGCTAATAACATTTTTTCAAATGATTTTACTAATATATATATATATATATATATATATATATATATATATATATATATATATATATATATATATATTACTTTACTATCATATATAAGAGAGAATGCGAGATTTTATTAGTCCTCGCTTCAATTTTTTTTATCATTTTATCTCTAATTTAAATTTTAATTACTCTACAAATTTTCATTCATTTTGATAAATTTGAACAATTATATGAGCTTATTAAATGCTACAAAAGTGATGAGTAATGGAAAAATGATAGTAACACCATAAAAACTATTTATACAATCAAGTTCAAAATTGATGCAAAGATTTATTGTCTTTCTATTTTGTAGAAACGTTAATTAATCGTACTTTAGATTTTCATTTTTCCTAATAAATTTATTATGGACATAAATTTTTATTTTTCCTAACAAATTTATCATGGACAAATTATTAAAATATGTTGATATTCCCTTTCTAACTTAATACATGCTTAATTATTAAATAAAAAAATATTTTTATATTTAGCTAAAAATATTTGAAAATTTATTTTTTTAAAAAATACAATTTGACTCTCCAAATATTAATGATACTAAATAATGAAAAATGAGAGTAATTCTGTTTCACATTTTTTGATGAAGAATTTTTTTTTGACAAAAATGAGATTATCAATATTTTATGAAATTTAGAACAAAATAAGTAATTTAACATGAAATATTAGAGCTTCATACACATTTAAAAAATATCAACAAAATTTTCTTAACATATATTTTTAGGAAAAAGAAACTAATAAAGTTAAAAAAAAAATTAGTAACTTTTTAATTTTTTTTGTATGATTTAATATGAAGGGAAATAACAAGCTAAATATTGTGAAGGGTGTTTTAGTAAACAAACAATATATTTTTACAAATAATGCACTACAGATTATTTTTAGTACCACAAATCAAACAACCACTAAAGAATAATACCAGGATAACTTATTCCACGACAACTAATCCCAGCATAACTAATTCCGGTATAACTTGTTTTCAAACCAAACGACCCCTTAGTGTAATACTCCCTCGTTTAAAAAAAATGACCTACTTTTCTTTTTAGTTCATTTAATAAAGAATGATCCCTGTTCTTTTTTGGTAGTACTTTAATTTCAACTTTCCACATGACATGTTTAGAACCACAAGATTAAAAGATATTTTAGTACATTTGATATAACTTTAATTTAAGGCTACAAGATTCAAAAGTCTTTTTTATTTTCTTAAACTTTATATCAAGTCAAAGTAGGTGATTCTTTTGAAACGGAGGGAGTAATATTTACATGGGTCTTTTATAGTAGCTGCATGATGTAAACACTTATGATGCATGACTTTTGCTTTGGCTGTCTAAAATGTCAGTGTACTTATTGACATATTTTTAATAGCGGTTATGCATTTCAAGAAATTAACATTAAACCATGATATGGTGTTTTCTCTATCAAACAAATTTTTAACCAAGTATGTTCTTTTATTTGAGACTAAAAGAATGTATTCAATACACGTAATATCTACCCATATGAATATCATATCCTAACAGGCATTCAAGAGTCAATACATGAATTTTGATGAATTTGAAAGAAGTTGTATTGAGAAATGTATACGGAACTTTTGATACGTCTATCTGTGTCAAGGGCTGTGGATACGTGACTGCACAATAATTTGTTTGCTTTTCTTAGTGTTATGCATGTGTCTTTTAGTTTTCTGTTCGTGGTGTTTTGGTGATATTTGTGATTTCGTATAGATAGTTCATAGTATAATTACTCTGTAGATATCATGTTTCTTTTATTATCTAGATGTGTGTTACCTCATTTTGTTGTTTGTCTTTATGTTTTTTGCTTGTTATATTTTTATTTGTTCTGAGTCGGGGATCTATCGAAAACAACCTTTCTACTTCATCTGAGATAGTGATATTGATATGGACTGCGTGCACTTTACCCTTCCCGGACCCCATTTTATGAGAATACACTGGGTGGGTATGTTGTTGTTCTCCAAGCTCAAGTGTGACATCAATTTTGTTTTGCCCACAATTTAGTGATGTTTCCCAAGTTGCTAGATGTAATTATGTTACCGTTTGAAGACTGATCTATGTACAAGGCTATACCTTCTTTCTCTTTAGTCTGTTACTTCTCTCAATAAATAAGTCATTTATCTTGAATGAAAACTCAATAAAAAAACTTTTTCTAATGTTAGTGTACAGTGGGTTGTGTTTGACCAATGTCCACAAGTGTTTTTGACAAAAAATCGAGGCTTTTTAGCTTATGAAAAATAGGGTCTGCTACTGTTCAAAAACATTTATTTTTTCTCCAATTCTGGCGAAAAAATTCAACACTTTCTGAAAGAAAATATACTTTAGGCTTCGTAGAAGCTTAGCTAGACATTTTGGTATGATATTGAATTTCTTTTCCAGGTAGTTGAAAAGACATCAATATAGGTCCCGTTTGGTCATAAACTTTTTTTCACTTTTTCGAAAATAATTTTTACTTTATGTCAAATTCAATTTCAAGTTGATGTTTTACCATAAGAATTTCAAATACAACTTGGAATTGTATTTGAAAGTGAAAAAGAAGAAAATATTATTTTCACTTTTTTTCATCCTTAACGCAATTCCAACTCCAACTTTAAATTTTTTTTATTTTCATGGCCAAACAAACACTCACTAAATGTCCCTCGTTTTTTTATTTTGTATTTCAAAAACTTTATGATACCCAATTGTGATTGATGTAATAGAATTTGTCCCTGGCATTTATTAGAATTTTGTATAAACTAGAGGCAAAAAAAAGTTTCAAAGATTATTCTCACTGCAAAGGGGGAGCAACCACTTGTAAATGACTTGAAGATATTTTGTATATATTCGGGGAGAATCTATTAAGGTCTGTGGGGGTGCCACGCTACTCGTAAGTTTCGACGTAAACTCTATACATGTATAGGTATATATACAGAATATAGATATATAATAATAGTGTCACCCAGTGTACCAAAGTGCTTTGTAGCGCCAGTGACAAAAGCGCATATATTCTGCCTGGAGCATGCAGGTTGGCATCCCGCTGGCAGCAAACCTTTTTTGGTGGTTATTTATACTTAGTTTATTTCTATCAATTAAATTAATTGTATCCAATTATGCAGTAACCTCTTTTAAACTATATTTTACTAGTGAAGTCAAAATTATACTTATTTAAAACTTTTTATTGGCCCGTAATACATCAAATTTCATATCATTAAGACGTTAACTTAGGTATAATTAGAATCCATTGTTTGACTTGTCCTTTCAACATAAATAAGATTTAAATTTTGTGTAAAATATATCGATTAATCTTATCAGATTAAGTTGATCTATAATAATAACCCGATCTTATAATTGAAAAATTCCTTTTTCTTCCTCTTCACTAGATATGTTTTTAATTATTGTTGACTTATATTAATTCATTTATTTTTGACTAAAATAACAAGTTTAGAGAGAGGGTTTAAGTTCTTTATATGTTGCTATCTGAGCTCTGACTCTATTTCAATATACCAAATTATAAATTTTGAATATGTAATGAATTTTAATTCTTAATTATTATAATAAAACTTTGCACACAAAATTGAGGCCAAATTGCGAAAGTCATATATATATTTTTTAAATAAATAGATAAAAAGCTGAAGCATTCCTTTTCTAACCACTCCCTGTTAAGAGATAGTAGCGGAGCCAGAATTTTTATTAGAGAGGTTTAAAATCGAAATAAAAAACACATGAACTAGTCGAAGGGGTTTCAACATCTACTATATATCAAAAAAAAATTAACTATATATAAATAGTACAGTTTTCTGACGAAGAAGGTTAAAATGAACACTTTGGCCATAAATTAGTTCTGCCCTTGGAGGCGAATTCAGGATTTGAAATCTCCGATTGATTGAATCGACAAGTGTACTTGGCACCCTGAGACTCCGAATCCTGGATCCGCCTCTGAGATCATATCGATTTTTGTATGTATATATTCATACAACCGTCATATACAATTAGACAGTTGTCATATGTTGGTATATACATATATATACATATATAATATATATATATATATATATATATATATATATATATATATATATATATATATATATATATATAAGTTGTATAATTAGTTTTTGATTTGTATTAAATATATTGATTTATATTTTATACATTATATATCGGTATTCAACTATATGTGTTTGTATATAACTGAAGGTATTTTGTATAAATTATATTTAGTCATAAAGTGAATTTGTTTGTATATTTCTATCAAAGTGATTGTATTTTTGTATATATGTTGTTATATTTCCTTCACATACATTTTAAATTTGTATATTTATACATATAATCTGAACTTATATTTATTTTATACTTTTGAATTTATATCGATTCGTATTTATCTTGAAGATATGAGTTGTAAGCTTTTGAATTATATTTAAATGTTGAATTCAAAGTAAATATTTATTTGTATTAATTTTATATTCATATTTTTATTTATAGCTAATTTCATGAATAAATATATTAAAATTATATTTTAAATTCTAAATCTTACGAAGAATTCAAAGAAATTTTAGTTTGAATTTAATTTTAATATTTTAAAATTAAAAGATAAGCTATAATAATTTATAATAAAAAAAAAAGATTTAAAAAGATATGTTGAAGAGAATAAAGGAAGGAATCACTCGAGATATCTGGCTTAAATAATTTATTTGGATATAGTATATGAAGAAAACCACAATCTGACCTCAAGAATTATGATACGCGTGTCTCATCATTCACAAACGTGGCATAATATGATTGGTGCCACCTCATCACCAAAACAAATATGATTGGTCTCAAGTGTTACATGTCAAACCTAAGACATGTGCCTTTTGTTACCCAACCCATTCTTTGCTTGTGCCTTTGCTCAAACTACCCATTCCATGCTCGTGCCACATTCTCAATAACACAAGAATTTTTCTATTCAAATCTCACTCCTCAATTCCCTCAACAACAACAACAACAAAAAGAAAAATCAATCCGGGGAGTGAAATTTTCTCACACACAAAAAAAATGACTTCATTACGGGCGAATCCGAGTCCTCTAAGAACATTGGATAAAATTGAAACGATACAGAGAAGATCAACAACAGCATGCATGTTGCAAAGAAAACCTATTGGTGTTTCTTCTACATCTCTATATCTATCAAATTCGCGACCCTACAGGGTCGCGAAAAATGATGATCAAAGAAAGGAAAAAGCAATATTATCAAGAAACATCGAAGAGTGGATGAATGTGTCGATGGTGGACATTGTAAAGAATTTGAAACAAGCTCCATTGTTTGTCCATGTTTACGCGAATGAGGATGATGAGAGAGGAGGACAAGTAAGACGAAGACCACGGATTAAAACTGAGAGAGCCATGTTGGAGAAATGGCCAATGATGAAAAGTGAATGGGAAAGTGGAAAAACAACAACCCCAGATGGACTAATATTTGTTCAAGAACTTCACGATGATGAGGAAGAAAATCGAAATGTGAATTTAGTTGAGGACTCAGATGAAGTGTTGGAAAAATCTTGGGGAGTAATTGTACAAGAAAAGGGAATTGAATTTGGACCTACTTGTTATTTGTTGAAGACTAGCAGAGTTAGAGCTGGTAGAGGAATGGATTTATTTTGTACTCATTTTTGTTTAGTAAGAGTTAAGAATTTTAGGGATAGTGCTTTGACACAGTTTAAAAGTTGTTGGTTGTGAGGGGGGAAAAGAAGCATTCTTGTGAGTTGTGACCCCCACCCCCACCCCCACCTCCCACCCCATGGCTCGATGGCTCGGGAACAGTTCAATGGTCAACAGATCACAATTTGGAAAAATGGAATGCAGAAAATAATATGATTGTATTGTTCTATCTAGATGATGATTCTGCTAGTATTTGTCCTCATAATTCAATTTCTAAGTGAATTTGGGTGTCAAATTGTGATAGTTTTAAGGATTTATTTCTCATCTCACATTTGATATTTACTTCTTGTCAATTGTATGTATATATACGTATAGATTTTTAGTATAAACACTTTATCTATAGACATATATAAGTAGACTTGTTTGCAAAGTGATGCCAGATGACACCCCTGGACTAGGGTGGTGTTGTGCATGCGAAGAAGAAAAATCTAAGAATCCAATAATGTCTTCCTTTTTACCTGATATTGGCCTCTTAATGATCATTTGGTTATTGGGATTAGGATAGTAATTTCAGCATAAAATTTGGAATTCACCTAAATGAAATTCATGTCTCCTTCCTTTGGTCGAGAGGGAGAGGAATTGGACTTTGCCTCTTCTATTACATTTACATTACATTACCGGGAAGTATTTAACTCGTATCACGTTAATGGTAGCACCTATACACTTACCAATCGTTGTGGAGAATCACAGGTGAAAATTTGATCACCAAGATCTTATTTGTAACGGAGTGCCGCAACAACTATGTCTCAAGTACCAACCGAGCTAGGGTCGGTCTCAAGTAAAGAATAAAATTATCAAGATCTTATTAATAAGGAGTGGTGTTGCACCCACCTTGACTAACCTGTTACCTTCTAGTCCTCATCAAGGCAGGCATATGGAAAAAAAATCACCAAGCCCTCTATTGGAATTTGAATCCTAATCTCCAATAGTTTTCACCAACTTCATTGACTGCTAGGCCAAACGTTTGCGTGCCTGGAAAGTCGTCACCCCCCATACCCCACCCCAACACGCGCACACACAATTCTGGGGTAATATCATTGCTGCCTGGCTAGTTTGCCCCCATCATCACTTAACATTGTTGACAAGATGCACTTTTCAAATTCAATCAAATCACATTTGGCATTATCATATGCACAGAACCCAGCATTATGAGCTTCAGAAGGTAATGCAGACGATATTTTCATCTTCATAATTTCTGAATAGGAGTCGATACAAAGTCCTGTAGAAACCACTCTATAATTCTTTATTTTGAATAAGTCTGGCCACTCTATAGTTCATATCTCTGATTTCATCCCAACGCTGTAGTGCTACAAGACCTCTACAATATACAACACCTACGCCTGAGAATCACGTTGAACAGATGCAAGATCTAAATTACAGCTTGAAAAAAAAACTCAATGCTTGTTCTAGTTGGACTATATGTATCAAACACGGTCTATGTGCAGTAAGTTAGGACGAGACAGTCATGGACATTTTAGGACGAGAGAATCGTGATCATTCTGCTGAATGGAACTCTACAGCCAGTTGGCTGCCGTCTTACTTGATATTGGCTGGACTGATAAATTATCTGGAACCTTGGCTAGGGAGCGATATTGCAACTTTACACTCTCAGCATTATCTACTGTCTTTACAACATACCTGCACAAGTTGTACATTCAGATTAATAGTCATTCCTCATAGGTAAAATGGATCATTAGAGATTAGAATCTTTAAGAACATCCTTACCAGTGTTTGTTTAAATGTGACATATGGAACACGACACATTATACTACAGATTCATAACAAGAGAGGTAATAACTTCTCAGTACTAACAAAGGTTGAACCAAGAACTCCGTCTTCTTCATAGTACAGAAAACCATTACACGTGGTTGAAGAATTTTATCAAATATTGTAAGATGCAAGAACAAATCGTGACATCAATTATATAGATAGATGCAAATCAAGGAAAGAGTTGAATAAGCTGTATTCAGCAGTTGCTCAATAGGCAAAACTCAGAAGCCTCTTGACAAGGTTCAATGAAGATAAGTGTGTTAAAAAATCAGAGTCAGATTCTAAGGGTTTAGCAAAATGCAACAAACTTAAGATTAACCTTTTCTTCCCTTTTCTGTGAAAAAGTTGAAGTTGATAAATTTAGATGAACTGAAGAAATCTTTTTAATAAACTAATAACACAAAATAAGCATTTTCAGGTAAGCGATTTTTTTAGATGGATTTTCAAGGTCAGGAATATGAAATACAATGGAGTATGTTAAGTCTTGCGTGTTTTACTTGCGTCAAGCATTTTAAAATTCATAAAGCATACCACTTATCTGAGTTATGTGCATGTACTAAGAATAGTTTCTGATGGATTAAATCTTTCCCCTAAACTGTACAAGAGCCATGCACAGTAACCATGGAACTTTTACTTGGATAAAGTCTCAACACTCCCCACAGAAAAGGCTATGTTCCAAAGTTTTCCGGTAGAGAGAGGAGAAAATCTGGAATAGAGTTGTAAAATATTTTGAAAATGATTCTTTTTTAATATAGACAAAGATTGACCACCTTCCACTATCACTTGGGCAGGGTAAAGAGACTTGGGGCCTGTTTGGATTGGCTTATTTAAGTGCTTTCAAGAATTTCTTTTTAGTGTTTGTGTAAATAAACACTTTTTTTTATAACCGTGGTGTCCGGTTCAGATTGTGCGCTCCTCGACTAATTCCACGGAATACCTGTCACCTACCACCACCATGGCTAGCACAGATGGGAAAAACCACCTAGTGTTTGTCTCTGTTAGGAATTGAACCTAAGACCTCATGGTGCTCAACCCAACTTCATTGAACCACTAAGCCATGGTTATAAGTCAAAATCTTAAAAATAAGCGAAAAGTTAAATATCCTAACTCATGGCTTTTGGCTTATATGTCAAAAGCCAAAAGCCAATCCAAAGGCCCTCTTACTCTATACGACACTTCATTTTATGTTTTGGACTACTCAAATTATTAAAAGAGGACTGCATCCAAGTCTCAATATGATAAGAGCAGTCTCTCGCACTTTATGTGAATCGGGAATTAGGGGAA
Source organism: Capsicum baccatum var. pendulum (assembly GCA_030864225.1). Classification (NCBI taxonomy): domain Eukaryota; kingdom Viridiplantae; phylum Streptophyta; class Magnoliopsida; order Solanales; family Solanaceae; genus Capsicum; species Capsicum baccatum. Next base: position 218,071,344 of record CM061554.1, on the reverse strand, counting down.
TTAGGACATGCATGTATAGAAATCAAATACAAAACAAAAGAGGGTTACAGATAATGCCAAGTTTTCAAGAGTTCTGCACAACGTTTGGATAAAGGAAGTAGATGAAATGTCAGGGTAGTAAGAACATTGGTTATCTTCCGCTCCTATCGTTGGCACAACTAGAAGGGACATAAAGACATTCACTTCCTCCTTTTCACCAATTATGAGGGTCCCTCCCTTCTCTCTCAATTAACCATGCACGAGGAAAATTACCTCTTCCTGCCTCCGTTACTTCCCCTCCCATAAAATTCTCCAGCCATTCCCACGAAACATACTAGTTAAACTTTTTGTGATGACCAGTGTTGCGCATAAATGTCTAATTCAAACTCTCCCCATCCCAAAATATTCTTTTTATCTACAAGAAGTTGAACTGTAAAATGCTTGAGTATATAGTTATATTTAATCTGGCGGAAGAGTTCCGAATAATGGTGTAAAATGTAAAAAAGTGGTGAAGTATTACTTTATATTTAAGCTGAAGTGCTGAAAGGAGCAAAATTTGTATTTTGAGATGGGTTAAAGTTATTTTGAGACTGAGGGAGTGCATGACACGTATAGACTCTCCAACTTCCCAGTTGGATGTCTCTGCTAGAGAAGTGTAGATTTTTTTTTATAATCGAGCAATTCCTGAGGTCCAGGTGTGGACGGTTCGAAACAAAATGGATAACAGGCCCACCTCTCTGCCCTTCTCCGCTTAAATACTCATGGAAAAGTTCAAAGCATCGAACTATGCATAACACATACATCATGTCGTACGCGTTTACCAGTGAACCAAAATCTGGACGAGAGACGTCTGGACTTATCAAGATTTTAATCTTTTTGTCTTAACAGATATATAGAATTCAAATGTTGAGAGCATAAGCACAAAGAATATTTTAATGGACATTTTCAAAATCATAGTAAATTGCTTTGAAAAGTCAGAAAGGATGTAATGAAATTCAAGACAACAAACAATGCAAAGAAAAGATGTACCATCCATTCAAGCACTGAGTGGTAACAACAGCCTCACGACCCACAAAACGCTGAGGTGTCCTTTTGTTACCCTATTTGGTTAATAATTTCAATTAGATACCCATTAAAAACCAATCAGGAATTGAAATTCAGATATTACTGGAAGAACCTTTATTATAACCCTGTCTGTCACAGCGAATGGAAACTGAACCCCTCTTCCTCTTAGATGATCCGAAAATACTGAATCACCAAAGGTCCCTTTATCCTGCATAGAGATATAATATTAAGACCTTAGAGTAAAGTCAGATTTTTTAGTACAAGGATACAATCAGATAGTCCCTACTTTATCCTTTTATTTCTAGTCTAAATTAAACATCATTCAACATTCTTTCCACTTCATTTCAGGTAGTGATATAATTTAAAAATATGAAAATGGCAAACCTGATCATATCTCTCCCTTCTTCTTTTTAAAGAACGGTTGAGATGTGACTCCTCTTCTCGACGGAATGCTTGAATTGCAGTTCGAAGAGCTACACATATATGGAGAGGTAAATAGAAATCATGAGAAAGAACTGAGGTAAGTAGCGCTGTATGAACTCACTCTTAGCCTCATTCCATACCTTTAAAATGCAGAAAGGACCAATGAAGCACATAAATAATCAATCTGTAATCTATGTTATTTCAAGCACGGATGAGTGTGACTAGAAGTTCAAAAAGAGTGTAAAACTAGGATCATAAAATTACAGCTCAAAACCCATGATGTGCGTCTAACTTACACACCACATGTTGTGATCTTATCACTAGACCAAATCCCTGAAGGCATCAGACAAGAAATTTATCCAGTTGATTTAACGTTTATTTGCTTTTTGACAAAGTAATGCAATGAGTTTGGAAGCCCTTCTAGCTCTAACAAAGGGTAGAATCAACTGAAAGAACATGTCGGTTGTTAATTAGATATCCTCATTCTTCTAGGAAAATCTACGGTTGCTGCTTCTAGTTTGGAAATCAACAGCAAAGAGATACCTTCGACTGAAGAAGTGAAAATGATAAAACATGACACAGAATGTACACCGGAGAAATGGTAGTTCAGAAATAGACAAAGCAGCTTAATGTGCGAAAGTAGTGCAAAGAGTAGACATGATAAAGGAATAGTTCTCTCTTCTATACTGTGGTCGAAAAAGAAGACTTGGATCACATTCCAAAAATGAAAACATAAGATGTTTACAGTCTCATTTTTTTTTTTTAAAGAATGACAAGTGATGAGATGTTTTACAGTCATAAGCACACCTAAGAAGCATGTGAGGTGATCCACTGATTCTTAAGGACATCTGACGGCAAGTCAATTTATTGCAACTGCTTGCTAGGGTGATATGTCTACAGATGATAGGCCAAAGGTTCGTGACATTGCTTGAACCGACGGAAGAGGTTGAGTGCTGAAGGAACGACTATCAAAAAGGAGGTTGAGCGGTGAACATGATTAGATTTAGGAAAAAGTTATTGAGGAAATGAATTATTTTTACTTGTCTTGACAACAATCAAGACATGTTACAACATTGTTCTTAGCTAGCGTTTGGCCAAAGATTCCCAAATATTTTTGGCAAGTCATTTTTGGGTGAAGATTTGGTGAAGTTTCAACATGTGTTTGGCCATAGTATTTGGGAAACACATTTCACCTTTAAAAGTTCCCAAAAATGAAATTTGGCCCAAATACTAGTTTTTCCTTAGTATTTGGGAATTTGGATTATTTGCCAAAAGTATATGCCAAATAATGGCAAATTGTATGGCCAAACACTATTTCCAAGTTTTTTCCCAAAAACTACTAGGGAAATCCATGGACAAACGGGTCCTTAGATAGGGGCCAGTGTAAGCCATGGTAGTGTTTCCTGGACATTGAGTCCGTGCCACCACCAGAGAAGTTTCCCCACGTATTTTTTTTTTTCAAAGTTATTCAGCCAGGAATAATTTTCTCTTCATGTCCTCGATAAGATCAAGGTGTGTCATGTCCTATCTAATTACGTTCCTCCTCTACCTCTCCTGATGCCCGCCATTGCCAACCTATCCACCTCCTCATTGGGGCATCCACTCTTCTCCTCTTCACATGCCCAAACCATGTCAGTCTCGCTTCTTCATCTTGTCCACCATGAAAGTCACTCCTACCTCGTCCTGGATACCTTTATTTCTAATCTTATCTCTCCTAGTATGCTCACATGTAAATTTGAAATAAATAATTGTACAATTGAATTGTTATATTATATGTATTCAAATAACTATAAGATCTTAAAAATAATATATATACATATTTAAGTTCAAATACGTATATACAGTTGAATTATTTTATACAATAATCATAAAAAATTGGTTTTCGATATGTTCGGTCATTTTTGCATAAAACCGAAATACTAAATAGCCAAAAACAATTTTTTGTTCAGTTCAGTATTTGGTTTTAACAGAATTATGAATACTCCAAGGAACATCTCTACAAGGCAGCAGACAATTGAAAATGTACTGGCATTCACTGGACAGAATTATCAAGTACAGGGAAAACTAGAGGAAACAATACACTAATCTACCAAAAGTACAGAAGTATACTTACATAAATTAGGTGACACTGAGTCTTCGGACACCGCTTGTGAACAGATATAGCAAGCTTTCTGAAAATACACCAAAAAGGCTAATAAGACACTTTATAACTATGAGAAATATAGGAGAAAAAAATATTTATTGAATTGTTGTCTCTAAATTATTACATTGAGACCCTATTTATAGACACTACATTTCAATCCTATTCCTAATAGGACACTACATTACAATCCCTTTCCAAGTAGAATTCAATATGCTATTCTGATTCTTATTCTAATACTCCCCCTCAAGCTGGTGCATACAAGTCATACGTACCAAGTTTGTCACACATGTAATTAATACGAGCACTGGTGAAGGACTTGGTGAAGATATCTGCAAGTTGATCACTTGACTTCACAAATTTTGTAACAATATCTCCCGAGAGTATCTTTTCTATGACAAAGTGACAATCAATCCCTATGTGCTTGGTCCTCTCATGGAACACTGGATTAGATGCAATATGAAGGGCTGCCTGATTATCAAATACAAGTTCCATCTTACCAGTTTCTCCAAATTTTAGTTCTCTCAACAATTGCTTGATCCAAACCAGCTCGCAAGTTGCGGCAGCCATTGCTCGATACTCTGCTTCGGCACTAAATCGAGCAACCACACTCTGTTTCTTACTCTTTCAGGATACCAAATTACCTCCTACTAAAACACAATATCCAGAGGTAGAACGTCTATCAAAGGGTGATCCTGCCCAATCAGCATCTGTATATCCAATGATATGCTCATGACCTCGATACTCGAAGAGTAGTCCTTTACCTGGAGATGACTTTATATATCGCAAAATCCGAACAACTGCATCCCAATGACTATCACAGGGGAAAGTCATAAACTGACTTACAGCACTCACAGGAAAAGAGATGTCAAGTCTAGTCACTATGAGATAATTCAACTTTCCAACCAACCGCCTATACCTTCCAGGATCACTAAGTGGCTCCCCTTGTCCTGGCAGAAGTTTAGCATTTGGATCCATAAGAGTGTCAATGGGTCGACATCCCATTATTCCTGTTTCCTCAAGAATGTCTAAAGCATACTTGCGTTGAGAAATAACAATACCTGAGCTGGACTGAGCAACCTCAATCCCTAGAAAGTATTTCAATTTGCCAAGGTCTTTAGTCTGAAAATGCTGAAAGAGATGTTGCTTCAAGTTAGTGATACCATCTTGATCATTACCGGTAATAACAATATCGTCAACATAAACCACCAAATAAATACACAGATTTGGTTCAGAATGGCGATAAAACATTGAATGATCAGCTCCACTACGAATCATGCCAAACTCCTGAATAATTGTGATAAACTTTCCGAACCAGGCTCGAGGGGATTGTTTCAAACCATAGAGTGACTTGTGCAATCGACATACAAGGCTACTAGACTTCCCCTGAGCAACAAAACCAGGTGGTTGCTCCATATAAACTTCTTCCTCAAGATCACTATGCAGAAAAGCATTCTTAATGTCCAACTGATAAAGAGGCCAATGACGAACGACAGCTATAGAGAGAAAAAGGCGGACCGATGCTATTTTAGCCACGGGAGAGAACGTGTCACTATACTCAAGCCCAAATGTCTGTGTATGTCCTTTGGCAACAAGGCGAGCCTTCAGCCAATCAACCTGACCATTTGGACCAACTTTGACTGTATAAACCTAACGACAACCACCAATAGATTTACCTGCAGGAAGGGAAACAAGCTCTCAAGTACCACTCATATGTAAAGCAGACATCTCACCAATCATAGTCTGTTTCCATCCCGAATGGGAAAGTGCTTCACCTGTAGTCTTAGGAATGAAAATAGAGAACAAAGATGATACAAAAGCATAATGGGGTGATGACAAACGATGATAACTCAAGAAAGTAGAATGTGGGTTAACATTACGAGTGGATCTTCTACCTTTTTTAAGTGCAACTGATTGAATAGGAAGACGCAGGTCCGCAGTAGGGAAAGCGTCAGGCGCAGGACATGAATCATCTGGGACTGATACTGGACGTGGGCGCCGGTGATAAGTCAAAAGTGGTGCCACTGTGGCTGGAGATGGAGAAGTAACTGTAGATTCCTCAAAGATTGGTGTGGGTAAGACTGGAGGTATGGGTAAAACCTCAGAGATATTAAGATGATCAGAAGATGTATAGCAAGGTTGAGATTCAAAGAATGTGACATCAGCGGACATAAGGTAGCGACCCATAGCATCGATACCCTTTTTGAACTTGAGAGTAACCAAGGAAGACACATTTGAGAGCACAAGGGGCTAATTTATCTTTTCTTGGGGCTAAGTTGAGAACAAAACATGTGCTCCCAAAAACACGAGGGGGGATAGAGTAGAGATGTGATTGAGGAAATAGTATGGAATAGGGAACCTTATTCTAGATCGAAGATGATGGCATTCTGTTAATGAGATAGCAAGATGTGAGGACCGCATCGCCCCAAAAACGCAATGGAACATGGATTCAATGAGAAGAGTGCGAGCAGTCTCAATGAGAAGCCTATTTTTTCTTTCTGCTATACCGTTCTGCTGAGGGGTGTATGGACATGATGTTTGGTGAATGATTCCTTGATGAGTCATACAACAACAACAACAACAACAAACCCAGTGTATTCCCACCTAGTGGGGTCTGGGGGGGGTAAGATGTACGTAGTCCATACCTCTACCTCTGAAGAAGTAGAAAGGCTGTTTCCGATAGACCCCCGGCTCAAGCCACGAGACACCACACAAATATAAAGTAACACACAGAACAGGATTTCATAACGTAAATACGGCACCCATAAGTAGTAGGAAACATCGGAAACATCAGAAAACACCCAGATTCGTAATAAAACATGAAACACCGAAAGCATAACAAGAAGAAGAACAGGAATAGGAATAAAAATAAGAATAGGAAGAATAACAGGAATAAAACCCCCACCAAATACTTCCCTACCCTAACGCCCCAAACTGGCCCAAGTTTTCTGCCCTAATTCGCGCCCTCCAGACCTTCCTATCTAGGGTCATGTCCTCGGTGAGCTGTAGCTGCTCCATATCCCGCCTAATCACCTCACCCCAGTACTTCTTCGGCCTCCCCCTACCCCGCCTAAAACCATCCAACGCTAGCCTCTCACACCTACGAACCGGGGCATCCGTGTCCCTCCTCTTCACGTGTCCAAACCAACTCAGTCGGACTTCCCGCATCTTGCACTCCACTGGAGCCACACCAACCTTCTCCCTGATAGTCTCATTCCTAACTCTATCCCCTCGAGTCATCCCACACATCCAGCGCAACATCCGCATTTCCACCACCTTCATTTTTTGGATGTGGGAGTTCTTAACTGGCCAACACTCCGCTCCATACAACATGGCCGGACGGACTACCATCCTGTAGAATTTGCCTTTAAGCTTGGGCGGCACCTTCTTATCACACAACACCCCCGACGCGAGCTTCCACTTCAACCATCCCGCCCCGATACGGTGTGAGACATCCTCATCAATCTCACCGTTACCCTGTATCACGGACCCGAGATACTTGAAACTATCCCTCTTACATACCTCCTGCGATTCCAGCTTCACGACCACCTCGTCCTCCAACCTCACGTCATTAAACTTGCATTCCAAATACTCTGTCTTGCTTCTGCTCAACCTGAACCCTTTAGACTCAAGAGTTTGTCTCCACACCTCTAATTTGTCATTCACACCCTTTCGGGTCTCATCAATCAGAACTACATCGTCTGCAAAAAGCATACACCAAGGCACCTTCCCTTGAATACGCCGCGTCAATACATCCATCACCAAAGCAAACAAAAAAGGACTAAGAGTAGATCCCTGATGCAATCCTGTCAAGACAGTGAAATGCTCTGAGTCTCCTCCCGCCGTCCTTACCTGAGTTTTCGCTCCATCATACATATCTTTAACTGCTCTGATATAAGCCATCGGGACTCGACTTACCTCCAAGCATCTCCAAAGCACCTCCCTGGGAACTTTGTCGTAAGCCTTCTCTAGGTCGATAAACACCATGTGCAGGTCCTTCTTCCTTTCCCTATACTGTTCCACCAGTCTCCGTACCAGGTGAATTGCCTCCGTCGTCGAGCGCCCAGGCATAAATCCAAACTAATTTTCCGAAATAAACACTATCCGTCTCAGCCTCCCCTCGACCACTCTCTCCCAAATCTTCATAGAGTGACTCAATAACTTAATCCCCCTATAGTTATTGCAACACTGGATGTCACCCTTATTCTTATAAAGAGGGATCATGGTACTCCACCTCCATGCCTCGGGCATCTTTGCCGTCTTGAAGATTTCGTTAAATAGACCAGTCAACCACCTTACCCCAGCCTCTCCAACGTACTTCCAAAACTCCACCGGTATCTCATCCGGCCCCGTCGCCCTACCCCTCCGCATCTTGCGAACAGCCTCTCTAACCTCTTCTACCCTAAAACGTCTACAATAACTAAACTCCCGACACTCCTCTGAATGCTCCAGTTCCCCTAACATAATAGCTCTATCCCCTTCGTCATTCAAGAGCCTATGAAAGTACGACTTCCATCTATTCTTAGTATGTCTGTCCTCCATCAACACTCTGCCGTCCTCCCCCTTAATGCACCTCACCTGATCGAGGTCACGGCCCTTCCTCTCCCTAGCCTTAGCGAGTCTAAACAACTTTTTCTCCCCTCCTTTTCCCTGTAACCCCGCATACAGGCTCTCAAACGCGGCCGTCTTAGCTGTCGTGACTGCTGACTTAGCCTCCTTCCGAGCTAGCTTGTACTCTTTCCTGTTTACCCGCTTCTCTTCTTCGTCCCTGCTCTCAACCAACTTAGCATACGCCTCTTTCTTGGACCGCACTTTCTTTTCCACCTCTGCATTCCACCACCAATCCCCCTGATGGTGCCCGGCCCGGCCCCTAGAAACACCCAACACCTCACTTGCCTTCTCCCTGATGCACCTAGCCGCCCTATCCCACATACTATCCACGTCCCCCCTACACTCCCACACCCCCATACCCGCCAACTTCTCCCCTATCTCCCACGCATTCACTGGCGTCAAACCGCCCCACTTAATTCTAGGTCTACCCTCCTTACTCCGCCTCTTACTATTCGTCTTTATACCCAAGTCCATGACCAAGAGCCTATGCTGGGTCGAAAGGTTCTCACTCGGGATGACCTTACAGTCCCTACACAACACCCTATCCCCTTTCCTGATCAACATAAAGTCAATCTGGGTCCTGGCCATCGCGCTTCGAAAGGTGATGAGGTGATCGTCCTTCTTCGGGAAGCCCGAGTTCACCACCACCAGCCCAAAGGACCTAGCGAACTCCAAAAGGGTAGCCCCCTCTTCATTTCTCACCCCAAAACCAAAACCACCATGCACATCACCAAAGCCTCCCGGTAACGCGCCGATGTGCCCGTTGAAATCTCCTGCTACAACAATCTTCTCTGAGCTAGGCACGCCTCTCAGCACCTCCTCCAAAGCCTCCCAAAACCGCAACTTCTCCTCCCCCTCCGAGCCCACTTGCGGCGCATAGGCGCTACACACATTCAGGGTAAACCCCCGAATGACCAACTTAATAGTCATCAACCTATCGTTGATCCTCTTCACCTCTACAACCTGGCCTCTAAGCTCTTCATCTACTAAGATGCCAACTCCATTCCTCCGCCTCTCGCTCCCAGAGTACCACAACTTGTAACCATCCACATCCCTAGCCTTAGACCCTACCCACTTGGTCTCTTGAATACACGCGATATTGATCCTTCTCTTCCTAAGAATCTTCACAAGCTCTATAGACTTACCCTGAAGGATCCCTATATTCCAAGAACCAACCCTTAGCCTACCAGCACTATCCCCCCGCCCTCCCCTACCGCCCCCGCAGCCATACCTCGGCCTCCCTCCCACTCCCGCCCTTACCGCATCCCCCGCCCCCACAACTGCCCCACACCCCAACCCCCTCAGACATGACCCTATCCAACCATTACCGCTCACAGCCACTACACAGGAAAATATAAGAAAATATACTCAAGGTAAGAAACGACCACAACAACAGCAACAACAGACACAACAGACAACAGTCTCCTTGATGAGTCATAAACTCCTGAAAATGGGAGGATAAGTATTCTAAGGCATTATCACCACGAAAAGCACGAATAGAAACACCAAATTGATTTTGTATCTCAGCACAAAAACTTTTGAATATAGAGAATAACTCGGAACGATCTTTCATTAAGCAAACCCAAGTACATCTTGAAAAATCATCGATACAAGTAACAAAGTAACGAAATCCTAATGGTGAACTGACTCTACTAGGACCCCAAATATCGGAAAGAACTAATGAGAAAATAGACTCTGAGCGACTTTCAATACTACGTGAAAATGTAGCACGGGTGTGTTTCCTAAGTTGACACGACTCACAATCTAATGTGGATAGGCCAGACAAACTAGGCACCATCTTTTGTAGCTTGGATAGACTAGGATGTCCCAAACGTTTGTGAATAAGGTTGGGAGGATCTGTAGCGGAGCATGCTGTAAAGGAATTTGACGCGGTAAGATGGTAAAGGCCTTGTGATTCATGTCCTATGCCAATTGTCTGTCCCATTTTGCGGTCTTGCATTAGAAAAGAATCATCAAAAAAAAGTTATACTACAATCAAGGGCACGTGTCAAACGACTAACAGATACAAGATTAAGAGGACAACCAGAGACATAAAGAACAGAGTCTAGAGTGACAGAAGATAGGGGTTTGGCTTGTCCAACTCCTTTTGGCTCTGTTCGAATTCCATTAGCTAAAGTAATAGCTGGAAGAGATTGCGAATAAACAATATCAGACAAAAGTGATTTATCACCAGAAATATGATCAGAAGCACCTGAGTCCACAACCCACGATCCAAAGGTAGGGGATTGTGCAGTTGAGGCTATTGGTAGAAATATATTCTTACTTTCTTGATACTGAAGATACTCATTATATTCCTCGTCAGATAAATACACCCGTGATCACCTGTGGTGTTAGACTGAGCAATATGAGCATTTTTAGTTGGTCGACCATGCAAAGAATAGCATATTCCACGAGTATGTCCAAGCCTATTACAATAACTACACTTAGGTTTAGAATAACATACGCCACGAGTATGTCCAAGCCTTTTACAATAACTACACCTAGGACGAGATCTTCTAAATCGACCTACCCCTCATCGATTCTTCATGGACTGTAACGTTTGATTTTCTGATCTTCTCATTAAGGGCTCAGATTTAATCATAGGACTTGAACTTCCAATTTCAATATTTTTTGGAGCCAAAAAAAAAAAATATCATGCCCAAAAGATATCTTGAGAATTTGACTTGAAAATTCCAAGAACCAGATCTAAATTTCTGGAAAAAAAAAATCCCCGAAAAAAAAACTGATGTCGCCGGAATTAGGGTTTCGGCGGTCGGAATCTCAAAATAATTGTCGGAATCAGGAAAGGAGCAAGTGGTCGGAGTTAGAATAGACCGGCGACCCCAACAGAAAAAGAAACAACTCATGCGCCGGCGCGTGATGCAGATCTCGCCGGAATTTCTGGATTCCGGTTGGCACGTGGAGGGTAATTTTCCGGCGGTTTTCGTCGGGTTTTTTGTCGCCTGATCTTTACGATCCTTTTGGTGGTGGTGTATTTTTCACACAACCCACAAAATAAAAATTGACCCAAATCAATCACCGGAATTGACACACGGTGACTGAGTGATCTTGTCTATATTTCTAACCTGCTCTGATACCATGTGAGAAATATAGGAGAAAAAATATTATTGAATTGTTCTCTCTAAATTATTACATTGAGACCCTATTTATAAACACTAAATTCCAATCCTATTCCTAGTAGGACACTACATTACAATCCCTTTCCAAGTAGAATTCAATGTGCTATTCCTATTCTTATTCTAACAATAACTATGTACACAAACTAAAGCCACAACAAATTTATATTCTCTTTCTAGGAACTAGTTGCCAACCTAAATGGGAGAAGAGGACTTCCTATTGCAAATGTGAAAAGAAAAACTAACTTTTAACAAAAGGAGAAAAGAAGAATGCAAGTTTTTGGTCTCTCTCTCCCTCTCCTTTACCTTCTCTCTCCCCGGTCCCCGGCTCCGCCGTCGTCGCTGACCGTCGGAGCCGACCCCCGGCCGACCGTCGGCGCTAACCAGACCCGACTCCGGCTCCGGTCGCCGGCCACCGGCGCGACCTTCGGTGTCCGCCCGTCCCGATCTCCGGCCCAAGGCGCCGACCCCTCCCTCCCTCCCCCCCGCCGGCGCCGGCGAGATCCAACCCCCCCCTCGATCTCCAGCAGTCGCTGCCCCCCCCCCCCCAGCAGCCGCTGCTCGGCCCCAGCCAGCCAGCCGCCGTCGCCGCCGCCGTAGCTCCGTCTTCCCCGACCGCTGCTCGGTCGCCACCGGCCGCAGCACCCGGACGCCGACCAGACGACGCCGACAGCTCAGCCGGCCTCCAGCAGCCGCAGCTCCACCTCAGCATCGGAACCCGGTCAACGCTGGGTTCTGGATTTCCGGCTTGGTCTACAAGCGTTACCTGGTGATCTCTAACCTTGCTATTTCATTTCTCGCTATTTCATTTCATTCCCCGTTTCATGCTATTTTTATCCGACTAGCATTTTGATTTACTATATTGTCCGTTGGCTGTTGTTGCTGTGGTCGTTCTCTTGCACTGCTTATCTGCTTGTGATTTGTTAATATTATCTGCTGTCTATTGTTGCTATTATCTGTTGTTTGTTGTTGCTGTGACCGCTGTCTGTTGCTGTTGTTGTTGTGGTCATTTCTGGCCTTTGAGTATTTTTTCTTATATTTTTCTGTGTACTGGCTGGGGGCGGTAATGGGCGGATAGGGTCATGTCCGAGGGGTTTGGGGCGTGGGGACGTTGTGGGGGCGGGGGATGACGTAAGGGCGGGAGTGGGAGGGAGGCCTCGGTTTGGCTGCGGGGGCGGTAGGGGAGTACGTGGGGATAGCGATGGTAGGCTGAGGGTTGGGTCTTGGAATATAGGGACCCTTCAGGGTAAGTCTATAGAGCTTGTGAAGATTCTTAGGAAAAGGAGGATCAATATCGCGTGTATTCAAGAGACCAAGTGGGTAGGGTCTAAGGCTAGGGATGTGGATGGTTACAAGCTGTGGTACTCTGGGAGCGAGAGGCGGAGGAATGGAGTTGGCATCTTAGTAGATGAAGAACTTAGAGGCCAGGTAGTAGAGGTGAAGAGGATCAACGATAGGTTGATGACTATTAAGTTGGTCATTCGGGGGTTTACCCTGAATGTGTGTAGTGCCTATGCACCGCAAGTGGGCTCGGAGGGGGAGGAGAAGTTGCGGTTTTGGGAGGCTTTGGAGGAGGTGCTGAGAGGCGTGCCTAGCTCGGAGAAATGGTTGTAGCAGGGGATTTCAACGGGCACATCGGGGCGTTACCGGGAGGTTTTGGTGATGTGCATGGTGGGTTTGGCTTTGGGGTGAGAAATGAAGAGGGGGCTACTCTTTTGGAGTTCGCAAGGTCCTTTGGGCTGGTGGTGGTGAACTCGGGCTTCCCGAAGAAGGACGATCACCTCATCACCTTTCGAAGCGCGATAGCCAGGACCCAGATTGACTTCATGGGGATAGGGTGTTGTGTAGGGACTGTAAGGTCATCCCGAGTGAGAATCTTTCGACCCAGCATAGGCTCTTGGTCATGGACTTGGATATAAAGAAGAATAGTAAGAGGAGGAGTAAGGAGTGTAGACCTAGAATTAAGTGGGGCGGTTTGACGCCAGTGAATGCGTGGGAGATAGGGGAGAAGTTGGCGGGAATGGGGGTGTGGGAGTGTAGGGGGGACGTGGATGTTATGTGGGATAGGGCGGCTAGGTGCATCAGGGAGAAGGCTAGTGAGGTGTTAGGTGTTTCTAGGGGCCGGGCTGGGCACCATCAAGGGGATTGGTGGTGGAATGATGAGGTGGAGATGAAAGTGAGGACCAAGAAAGAGGCGTATGCTAAGTTGGTTGAGAGCAGAGACGAAGAAGAGAAGCGGGTAAACAGAAAAGAGTACAAGCAAGCTCGGAAGGAGGCTAAGTCAGCAGTCACGGCAGCTAAGACGGCCGCGTTTGAGAGCCTGTATGCGGGGTTACAGGGGAAGGGAGGGGAGAAAAAGTTGTTTAGACTCGCAAAGGCTAGGGAGAGGAAGGGCCGTGATCTCGATCAGGTGAGGTGCATTAAGGGGGAGGACGGCAGAGTGTTGATGGAGGACAGCCATATTAAGAATAGATGGAAGTCGTACTTCCATAGGCTCTTGAATGACGAAGGGGATAGAGCTATTGTGTTAGGGGAACTGGAGCGCTCAGATCGGGAGTTTAGTTATTGTAGACGTTTTAGGGTAGAGGAGGTTAGAGAGGCTGTTCGCAGGATGCGGAGGGGTAGGGCGACGGGGCCGGATGAGATACCGGTGGAGTTTTGGAAGTACGTTGGAGAGGCTGGGGTAAGGTGGTTGACTGGTCTGTTTAACGAAATCTTCAAGACGGCAAGGATGCCCGAGGCATGGAGGTGGAGTACCATAATCCCTCTCTATAAGAATAAGGGAGACATCCAGAGTTGCAATAACTATAGGGGGATTAAGTTATTGAGTCACTCTATGAAGATTTGGGAGAGAGTCGTCGAGGGGAGGCTGAGACGGATAGTGTCTATTTCGGAAAATCAGTTCGGATTTATGCCTGGGCGCTCGACGACGGAGGCAATTCACCTGGTACGGAGGCTGGTGGAACAGTATAGGGAAAGGAAGAAGGACCTGCACATGGTGTTTATCGATCTAGAGAAGGCTTACGACAAAGTTCCCAGGGAGGTGCTTTGGAGATGCTTGGAGGTGAGTCGAGTCCCGATGGCCTATATCAGAGCAGTTAAAGACATGTATGATGGAGCGAAAACTCAGGTGAGGACGGCGGGAGGAGACTCAGAGCATTTTACTGTCTTGACAGGATTGCATCAGGGATCTACTCTTAGTCCTTTTTTGTTTGCTTTGGTAATGGATGTGTTGACGCGGAGTATCCAAGGGGAAGTGCCTTGGTGTATGCTTTTTGCAGACGACGTAGTTCTGATTGACGAGACCCGAAAGGGTGTGAATGACAAATTAGAGGTGTGGAGACAAACTCTTGAGTCTAAAGGGTTCAGGTTGAGCAGAAGCAAGACAGAGTATTTGGAATGCAAGTTTAATGACGTGAGGTTGGAGGATGAGGTGGTAGTGAAGCTGGAATCGCAGGAGGTATGTAAGAGGGATAGTTTCAAGTATCTCGGGTCCGTGATTCAGGGTAACGGTGAGATTGACAAGGATGTCTCGCACCGTATTGGGGCGGGATGGTTGAAGTGGAAGCTCGCGTCGGGGGTGTTGTGTGATAAGAAGGTGCCGCCCAAGCTTAAAGGCAAATTCTACAGGATGGTAGTCCGTCCGGCCATGTTGTATGGAGCGGAGTGTTGGCCAGTTAAGAACTCCCACATCCAAAAAATGAAGGTGGCGGAAATGCGAATGTTGCGCTGGATGTGTGGGATGACTAGAGGGGACAGAGTTAGGAATGAGACTATCAGGGAGAAGGTTGGGGTGGCTCCAGTGGAGTGCAAGATGCGGGAAGTCCGATTGAGTTGGTTTGGACACGTGAAGAGGAGGGACATGGATGCCCCGGTCCGTAGGTGTGAGAGGCTAGCGTTGGATGGTTTTAGGCGGGGTAGGGGTAGGCCGAAGAAGTACTGGGGAGAGGTGATTAGACGGGACATGGAGCAGTTACAGCTCACCGAGGACTTGACCCTAGATAGGAAGGTCTGGAGGGCGAGGATTAGGGCAGAAGACTAGGGCCAGTTTGGGGGCGCAAGGGTAGGGAGTGGGGGATTATTCCTGTTATTCTTCCTACTCTTATTTTTACTCCTATTCCTATTCTTCTTCTTGTTACGATTTCGGTGTTCCATGTTTTATTATGTATCTGAGTGCTTCCCGATGTTTCCTACTACCATGCGTTACTTTATATTTATATTTATATTTATATTTATATTTATATTTATATTTATATTTATATTTATATTTATATTTGTGTGGCGACTGTCTTGAGCCGGGGGTCTATCGGAAACAGCCTTTCTACTTCTTCAGAGGTAGAGGTATGGACTGCGTACATCTTACCCCCCCCAGACCCCACTAGGTGGGAATACACTGGGTTTGTTGTTGTTGTTGTTGTTGTTGTATACATTCATTGAATATCATTATCGATAAAAATACATTCATCTTATATCAATGAACATAATTATACCTACTAAGGTAAAGACATAAAACACTGTAGACCATTAATATTTTATGCAGCAACAGTAATTGACAGTGCAAACAGAGGATTACTGTAACTTCTTGTTTGACAAGAGGAACGGGAGATTTAATAGATTAAGCATGCAATTTTGTGTACAGCTTTTGCAGGTCCTATCAATGTCAAAAGCTTAAATTAGAGGCACTTGCATTTTATTTCGATATTTGCATCTCTACAACAAATGAGAATTTTAGCATTTTCTTGGTTATCGCTATGTAATAAAATGAAGTGAAGTTCCCCTAAACTGAAAGCAGAGAATTTTTTTTGCAGTGAAGCTTGCTTAAATCAGAAAACATTAAAACAACAGCCAAAACCCAAATTCAGCAACAGATTCTCATGTTACGCCAATGAAACTTCAGTGTCTCAATCTCATGCATCTTGAAACAGAATGTGTTGATTCGGCAGGCATTGAATATCAAAATACTCCAAGGAATGAGCTATGCAGCATTTTAGATGCAAATGCAATTAATATAAAATATCAATAAAAGTTGGCAACAAACTGCTTCCAGAGGACATACCATTCTAATTACATGTTGCACTCCACCGCTACCAAAGGAATGCCCACAAGGCAATATCATCGCATCATCCATAAGATCTCCCCTAAAATTGACAGCATGATGTCAAGTGTACCGCAAGTAACAAGATGGATAAAATAATGCATGAATCAACAACGGCAAAAAACATATTGAAAGAGACTACAAGAGTGCATGATATTAAGTTAGGATAAATAAAATAATGCATGAGTCAACCACAAAAAATAAAGTATGGAAAGAAACTACACAAGCAAATAATCATAATAGTATTCCGACCTCTACTATAAGAATTACACTTGGTAACTCAAAATAGATTAAACCCCCAAGACATTTATACAGCCATTAGAAGAACAAAAAAGTTAAAGCATATATCAGCTGTTTTCAAAGAAGAGCACATTTTGTTGACCAATGGTCATTTGGAAGGTGTTTTTAAATTAAAAATAAGGGGGGCGAAGATTCAATATTTAGAAACAATTTAACTTTAAACTTTCTATTTTACCTTTAATGTCATGATTTTATAGCCACAGAAATGTCATGGCTTGCTTAAGACCTTTTGCTCCAAATATCTTTCTTTCTTTATTAAACTCCATGCCCAGGCAAACAGGTTTGCACAATTTGAAACAGAGGGGGTAACGTTAAATCTATTTGTCAGTTCTGTTTTTTTTGTATAAAGATGATATCCTGAGTGGCATGTGACCACTTCACTATTCAATCAATACCTCCAACCTCCAACCAACACATGAAAAGGTAACTCTATCCAACAAGACTTAAACAAATGTGAAGAAATCACATAGTGTTTTTAGTCTTAACTGCGATTTGAACCCGGTCTCAATGTTTAGACCCACTTCTTTGGCCACTAGAAATCTAGGTAAAATGCACTAAGTCATTTCATCCCATCAAATGCCTTTTTTCTTTTCTCCCTGGTTCCTAGAACAAGAAAAGAAGTGGTAGAGCGCGCCTACAGTATAACTGGGAATCTAGAGCAAGTGTAGAGAAAGCATATATACTCTTCTATTATAATGCAACACCATGCTTGATTAAAGCCAAAACAGCATGCTCTCATACATGCTTTACTTTTAATTGCCTCCACATTACTGCAGCTTAATTCATTCTCCTAAAATCAACCTCTATCATATTAACTGCTAGTTTGCACAATTACCCAGTTTGTCACTTCACCTTGCAATTTTCAAAACTAGAAGCTCTGGAAAAACAAACAACTTTCAGTAATAACTTGTCTTTTAAGACAGACTAGGAATCAAAACACAATTTATGCATTACTTACAATCTAGAAAGTCGAGCAGATAAACCAGAAGAACAAACGAATAAAATAAACAGATTATAAAACAAGAAACTTACGTAATTGGATCGGAAAGAATAGTTCTCAAAGACTCTCCCGATTCACTTGAATAATGACCTTCCTTTCTCCCACTAAACTCACACCCATTCTCAAATCCCATTTCCTTCTGCCCTGCATTTGATCCTTCCGGTCCCTGCAAATACTGATTATAATACATGTCCCCATCAACACTGGCAATTGTCACTGCATTTCTCACGTCCACGCTGCCTTCATTTCCTGACTGCCCGACATTCCCTTCCTTCACACCTTATTCAACAAAACGATCAATCAATCAAAAAAAATGTCCCAATCCCAACACTAGTAGGAGTTCAAAACAGTAAGGGGTCGTTAGGTAGTTGGTTAGAGTCATGCAGGTAATAATAATGCATGAATTAGTTAATGAGAAAATTTATGTACTACATAATACAGAGATAACTTATTCTACATTCTATCCTGCATAAGATAATACAGATTACCTCATAACTTATACATATATCAGTTATGCATAGTTTAGTTATTCATGCATTACTTATTCCACCTTCTATCCTATATAAGATATACATAGATTCCCTCATAATTTATATATATATCAGTTAGGCGGAGTTGTCCTGAGTTGGGGGTCTATCGAAAACAGCTTCTCTACTTCACCTGAAGTAGTGGTATGGTCTGCGTACACTTTACCCTCCCCAGACCCTACTATGTGGGAATGCACTGCGTATGTTGTTGTTGTTGTATCAGTTATGCGGAGTTTAGTTATTCATGTATTACTTATTCCACTTTCTTTCCTGCATAAGATAATACATAAATTTCCTCATAACTTATCCATGTACCAGTTATTCGGGTTTCTAAATTGCAAACCAAACACTATATTAATTTTATACATGAGTAACTTTCCTCCTAAACGGCTACCAAACATGTTATTACTTATACAAAATTTAATACATGCATAACTCATCTCCAAAACAGCTAGCAAACGACCCCTAAATCGTCAAAAACTTACCAAATGTAGAAAGGCTGTTTTTTCCTCACTTCCAATTACTTTACTACTGTTACTATTAACTTATCACTGCTATTAATACATGGATAAATATGGTTAAGACAGAATTGCCTTAATATACCAAACTAAACAGTGGATACGAAATAATCTCAGTATAACTAATCCCGGCATAATTAATCACATCATTACTAATACAACCTATCTCTACCAAAACGACCCTGAAATAATCAAAACTTACCAAATGTAGTAAGGTTTCTTGCTTTCTCACTTCCAACTACTATACTATTCATGTTATCACAATGATCCTTATTATTGTTACTATTTTCAACAGTAACAATGCCCTCCTCCAATCCATCAGCAAGACTCGTCAAATTCCAATCACGACGATCATCACCGAACATTTGTCGGTGGAAATCAGCACCTTGTGGCTGATGATGGAAGTAATGATGGTGATTATCATACTTGTTTATGAAACTGGTAATTTCTCGTGTAGATTTTGGGCCCGGGTCACCGGCGACCAGATGGGAAGGTGGTGGCAGTGGTGGGCCACAAGGCCCGCAAATGAAGGTGTTTTCATTGAAAACAAGATGTGGATTAAGCCCACTGTTGACTTTTTGGGCTGAAACAAGGCTCGTTTCTTCAGCAGACATGGTTGATATAGAATGAAACATCACAAAAACTTTGCTAATTTATGAGAAATTGAAGAGAAACTCTATTATTGGGGATTGAAGGAAGGAAGGATTATTTTATTTTTAGGGGAAAAAGGAGTGTGAGGGTTGGGGGCTAAGGAAGAAAGGTGGGTCGATGATGTATTGAGTGGTTAATGTAGTGAGGAAAGGAACGTTGGTCGTAGGAAATACAAAGTTGGTGACGTTGTCTGAGCAAACGACACATTAGAACACAGTATTTTTTCCAAACAAAACATATTACAAAGCAAGAAGCTTACGTAACTCTAACCAGCTACCAAACAAGAAAATAATACATAGATCCCCTCATAACTAATCCTTGTATTACTAATACATGCATAACTCTAATCAGCTACCAAACAACCCCTAAATTGTCAAAACTCGTCGGAATCCAAAACAATAAATTGTCAAAAAAACTTACCAAACGTAGAAAGACTTTTTGTTTTCTCACTTCCAACTACTTTACTATTGTTACTATTAACTTTATCACTGCTATTAATACATGGATAAATATGGTTAAAGACATAATTGCGCTTAATACACCAAGCTAAACAGTGGATAAGAAATAATCACAGTATAACTAATTCCACCATAATGAAATCCCGGAATTACTATACAACATATTCAGCACAATCTTTATACATTCTATCAAACGACCCTTAGATCATCAAAAACTTACCAAATGTAGAATAGCTTTTTATTTTCTCACATCATAAATAATCACAACATAATTAATCGCATCATTACTAATGTCAGCATTACTAATACACCCTATTCGGCACTATTATCATACACGCTACCAAAACAACCCCGAAATCATCAGAAACTTACCTAATGTAAAAATGCCTTTTGTTTTCTCATTTCAACTACTTCACTATTAACTTTGTCATTGCTATTAAAACATGGATAAATATGGATAAAGACACAACGACGCTTAATGACAGTGGATAATAAATAATCACAACATAACTAATTCCGCATAATTAAATCAAGGCATTACTAATACAACCTATACAACACTATTCTCTTACACACTACCAAAACGAACCCAAAATCATCAAAAACCTACCAAATGTAGAAACGCCTTTTGATTTATCACTCCCAACTACTTCACTATTAACTTTATCATTACTATCAATACATAGATAAACATGGTTAAAGAGAAAACTGCCCTTAATACACCAAACTAAATAGTGGATATGAAATAATCTCAGCATAATTAATCACAACATTACTAATACAACTCATACATCACTATACTAATACACTCTATCAAACCACCCGTAAATCATCAAGAACTTACCAATTGTAGAAAGGCTTTTTTCCTCACTTCCAACCACTTTACTATTGTTATTATAACTTTATCAATGTTATTATTATGATTACATGAATAGCTAAACACTACAATACTAATATATGCATTCCCTCATAACTAATCCCTACATTACTAGTATTGCGTAACTCTAACCAGCTACCAATCAACTCCTTATTGTCAAAACAATAAAGTGTGAAAAACTTACCAAATGTAGAAATGCTTTTAGTTTTCTCACTTGCAATTACTTCACTATTAACTTTATCACTTTGATCATTATTGTTACTATTACTATTTCCAACAGCAACAATGCCCTCCACATCATTCTCATCATCATCGTTATCCTCCTCCTCCTCCTCATCATCATCCTCATTGTCATCATCCTCCGATCCATCGCCATTACCACCAAACATTTGTCTGCGAAACTCAGCACCTTGTTGTTGTTGATGATGCTGAAAGTAATGATTATCATACTTGTCTATGAATCCCGTAAGTTCCCGTGTAGTTTTCGGGCCCGGGTCACCACCGACCCGATTGGGAGGTGGTGATGGGGCCCCGCAAGGGAAGGTGTTTTGATGATAAACCAGCGGTGGATTAAGCCCGTTTTCGACTCTTCGGGCCGAAACAAGGCCCGTTTCTTGAGAAGACATGGCTAATAGTTTGCTAATTTATGTAAATTTGGAGATTTTTGGATTGAAGAGAAACTCACTCCATTTTTGTGTCAAGGGTTAGGGGGGTTTAAGGAAGAAAAGTGAAACGATGTCGTATTTGAGTAGTGGTTTAATGCAGTACTACTAGGAAGTGAATAGGAAAAAGGAACATTGGTCACTTGTTGGTCATAGGAAAGAGAAAGCTGGTAATATTTGTCTAAAGGATACCACAATGATTACAACAATCATCTTTATCATCGATGCAATTAGATTCTTTATGTCTGATAATAAAAAAATCAGCCAGGATTTATTTGGAAAGTCACTAAGGAAATTGATATTTGGTGTAATTGGATGCAATTAGATTCTTTATCATACTTTCTCTTTTAATTTTTGGTTGTCGCATTTTTTTAATTGCGTAAATATTTATACTTTTATTTATTATTTTTGATATATTTTTTTAATTTGTTTTTACTTGTCATTAGTTTTCTAATTGAAATTTTTATTTTTACTTATCATTTTTTACATATTAAGAGAAGACAACTTCTTTTTTTCCTATTTTATTCCCGACATTAATTATTTTTTCAAATTAATTTCAAGATACAATATAAGCATCATTTAATAGAAATATTATGGTAAAATAGTCATGTTATTAATTATTTTTCGTAATGGGTGTGTCAACTCAAAATGTGACAAATAAAATCGAATGGAGAGAGTATCCAAAAAAGATAACTATCTTTTTCCTATTTTACTCTTAGTATTAGTTATTTTTTTCTCACCAAAAAAAAATTATTTTTTCGCTAAATTAATTTCAAGATACAATATAAATTATTATTTAATAAAAATATTATGGTAAAATAATTATACCATAAGGGAGGGTAAAGAATTCGATGTAATTATACCCTGATGAAACTTTTTAAAGTGTACTCCTTCTATTTTAAAATAGTTGGTCTTTTGGACTTGATATTCTTCTTGAGAAAATATTTATTAGGAGTGTAATTTATCAAATTAGTTTTATTAATTATGATTTGCAAATATAAATTTGAGTATATACATTTTATGTAGTCATTTAACGATACAGGTAGTATTGAAAGAATATAATAAAATTTTATTGATTTATAAGTGGGTCAACTAAATTAAAACAAATATTTTTAATAAAAGGATCAATTAAAACGAAACAAAGGGAGTATACTTGGTATTTTCATTGTTGCCTTTATAGGAAAATTATTTATTTATTTCAAAATAATTTATTGTATATTTGAAAAGCCATGGATAATATTTCTTTACTTGGAAAGAAGTATAATTGAGAATACATGCATGCTATTAATTTTGCCGCTTGGTCAATATTTGTCACCAACATGTTAAGAGTGACTCGTCTCAAATTGGTTGGAAGACAAGTGTCCTAACACTTGTCAAAATTTCACTTGTTAATTCCACTATAAATACCCCCTTAAACTTTACTCAAAAGTAACCAACTTTCAATTTGCTTCACTGTAATTTCTTACTCTTCTTTCACCCCTTCCTTTAATTGTTATATATTTAATAAAAGAGCTTTATTAGTTATACCACTATCTAAATTAACTAGTTGGTATTTGTATTAATAATTTTGTTGATTCTTGTATTCTCTAGTTAATTAGGAAAGACTTAGTGGGATTTTGGGCTACAGATGACAAAAAAAAATTAAAATGAGGTGTAGGTGACATAAGTTTTAATAATTAAGTGGGGTGACAGTTACTTAATTATGGATTAAGAAAGTTTGAAAAATTTCAAAATAACCCACAAATTTTTAAATTTACACTTTGATCCAAATTTTAGTCAATATAACGGGAAACGAAGGGAAAAAAACGTGTTTTTCTCTTTCCTCATCCGTTGTTATTTTCTTTCTCGTCGCGATATTTATTGTTCATTGTTGCTGCTACTTTATTCATCATTTTCTAATTCATTATCATCTTCATATTCTTCTTGTTGACCATTGTTGTTGTTACCGCAACTGCTGCTTTTTGACCAATTTCTCATGTCAAATTTTATGTTGTACATCACTTTTAACATTGACATTTATTTGAGAGGAAACTTTGGTAAGTCAAATTATGCTTTTTAGTTGAATTTGTCATCTGAGTATCTAGCTAGTGTGTTGTTTTTCAACAATAGCTAGCACACAAACATCAATGCAACATAAGAGCAATCTGTTTAAACAGATCCATCATCTGTGGCACCAGATAAATGATCTGTTGCAACAGTAGACTCATGTTGGATTCATGTTTATGGTTCTAAGTGCCCGTAATATGAATCGAATAGATGGGTATTCTGTTGCAACATATTAATAATATGTTGCACCGGATTAGTAATCTGTTTCAATAGATAAATAATCTGTTGCACGAGATTAGTTATCTGTTCCAATAGACAAGTAATCTGTTGCAACAGAATATATATCTATTGCAAAAGATATTTATCTGTTGCAACAAATAATTATTCTGTTACAACAGATGAATAATCTGTTTCGAATAACAAAATGCAGCTCCTGTCACAAATCTAACAGATAACTCAACTCATATGTTGATCTCTTGATATTGATACTGGATTCAAATTATTCCTTAATTGTAGACATATCATTCGTTGAGAAAAAGAAATAGACAGTATGAAAATTAAATAAGAATTAAAACGTCAAATGCATCAAACATAATTTTTTTATTAAACAAAAAAAAATACATAGGTAAAAGAAAAAAAAGCTTAATTATTATTATCATCATTATTATTTGTATGGCCAGTTGGCCAATCTTCAACTGGCAGCAGCAACGCCTTCCTCAGCCTGCGGATCTCCCGCAGCATCCTTACTCTGACGGCGGCCAACTTCCACTGCAGGTCATGAACCTCCTTTTGCAGTTCCCGCATGAGGTCTCGTAAAATAGCAACATCCCAAACTGGACCAGTCATATCTAGAAAATGCATAAGTTGACAAAACACACACGTAAAAATAAAAATAAAGAAAAGAAAGAATTTGAATGTAATACAACGTATATTTAAACAAAAATCAAGAAAAAAAAAACTTACCAGAGACAGGAAAAAGCTATCAAATCCTTGAAGAGAAAGTAGTTGAAGGTGTAACAAGAGCATGAAATAAATAGTGTAGTAGAATGAACGATTCAGTAAGGAGTGACCCATTTATAGAGGATTGAACTTAAATGTGTTAGACAAAAAGTCGCAACTGTTCACCTTCATTTATTAATGACATTTCTTGCTTACTGTGAAAAGTTATGACTTGATTAAATTAAGTAATATTGTGATAAGTCGACTTTTCAGCTTATTATTATTAATAATAATTAGTTCTTTCCAAGAACCATTTTTATATTGAGTTATGACAATA
This sequence comes from Capsicum baccatum var. pendulum, assembly GCA_030864225.1. NCBI lineage: Eukaryota > Viridiplantae > Streptophyta > Magnoliopsida > Solanales > Solanaceae > Capsicum > Capsicum baccatum. Next base: position 218,046,579 of record CM061554.1, on the reverse strand, counting down.
GATTATATATCTGTTGCATCAGATTACTCATCCGTGACAACAGATATATCATCTGTTGCAACAAATAGATAACTTGTTGTATCAGATAATATATCTATTGTAACATATAATCTATATATATTTTTCTTACAAAAATTATCATCATGACATCCAAATTTTATCACTTTTTAATTATATAAATTAATAAAACAGATTTAAGCGCGCAACTGTTCACCTCCATTTATTAATGACATTGTTGATTACTGTAAAAAGTTATGACTTAATTAAATTAAGCAATATTATGATAAGTCATGACTTTTCAGTTTATTATTATTAATAATTAGTTTTTTCCAGGAACCGTTTTTACATTGAGTTGTGACAACATATTATATATATGTTGCATCAGATAACTCATCTGTGACAATAGATATATCATCCATTGCAACAATAGATAAATTGTTGCATCAGATAATCTATCTGTTGCAACATATAATCTATCTTTTTTTCAAAAAAAAATTATCATCATATTATTAATTCAAATTTGCTTACTTCTTTATTATATAAATTAATAAAATAAATTTAAAAACAAGAATATTTTTGGTGAGTTTTTTACGGTTTAAATTGTGTTTATCATTTATTTCCTTATTATTTTCTATGAAAAGAAATGACTTAATTAAATCAAGCTGGTGAGTTTTTATTATTGTGACAAGTCATGACTTTTCAGCTTATTAAATTTAAATAACCTTTTTTTCAATTTAAAAATCGAAGACACTTGGTTTTCAATAACCGTTTCTTTAATAAAATAATAACCATTTTTATTGAGTTATGGCAACAAATTGTATATCTGTTGCATCAGATAACCCATTTGTTGCAACAGATATTCCATCTGTTGCAACAAATCGACCATATGTCTTAGGAGCTTTTTTGATTTCTTCTAACAACTGATTTATCAGTCGTAACAGATGAGGAATTTGATGCATCAACAACGTTGTTTGCTTTTGTTTATTGAATGTGTTTTGACAAAAAGTCACAGTCACGACTATTCACCTTTTTCTTAACAATCATATCATCGTATAACTTAATTAATTCAATGTTGTGACTTTTTTTAAATTAAATAACCTTTCTTTTACGGTTATAAATTGTGTATATCATTTAGTTCCTTATTATTTATTAACGAACCATTTTTAGGAGAATCATCATGACTTTTCACCACCCTTTATTGCCACAAGTTCTCAATTCCTACCTCCAACCGTTGACATAATGAGAATAGAGAATAAATAGAATGATAATTAAATATTAAATAAGAATTAAAAATTCAAAGTCGATCAAACAAAACCAAACATATACACAGATTTTTGAATCCCTTATAGGTAGATCGGATATAAAAAAAGAAAATACATACGCTAAAAGAAAGAAAAAAACATAATCTAATTATTACTACAACTATTATTATTATCATTACTATTATTATTATTATTACTATTATTATTGTCAATCGGACAATTTTCATTCGGCAGCAGTAGGGCCCTCCCCAACCTTGCTCTGAAGTTGGACAAATTCCTCTGGAGTTCATCAAACTGACTTTGAAGTTCCGGCAAGGACTCGATATGAATCTTCTTATACGAATCTGGATCAACCATGTTTGTATTGTAAGTGTAGTAGAATGAACGAGTGAGAGGAGGCCGAAGGGACCAATTTATAAAATGATTTAATTGGAAGGGGTGACTTAACTTAGTCAAATAAAAAGCCAAGACTGTTCATATCCCTTAATTAAATAAAACTGGTGACTTTTCGAATATGTAAATTAAAAAAAATGGATCTAAAATAAATCTAACAGATGGGTAATCTGTTGCAAAATATATTTCATCTATCAGATAACTTACAACATATTGACAATCTGTTACAACAAATGGATATATCAGTTTTCTTTTTCAACAAATGTGGCATTTATTGCAACTTACTAGTCATCTGTTTATTCAATTTCATCAAGAGCATTAGATTTTTCTAAGAACTTCTTGGCCAAACTCAAGCTGGAGGCCAGCTTGAACGATACAAAAAAAAAAAGCAATCCAAGAGAAAAAATTGAGTTTGGCCAAGAAGTGTTTAGAAAAATCTAATGCTCTCGATGAAATTAAATAAACAAATGACTAGCAAGTTGCAACAGACGCCACATCTGTTGCAACAGTATAGAGCTCTTGATCTTTTCTGAGTTTGTCAATGCGGACCACTTTTTTGGCAGCTTTCTTTTAATACTCCTCTTAGTCCTTCTTAGCTTTACGCAAGGTCAAGAAGAAGTATGGAAGGTTCTCTTTGAGTTTTTCCAAGCTCTCTCTCAGCTGATAAATCTAGTGCTGCAGCATATATGGATAGTGCAACACTCAATGCAGAATATTTTTTTGGTAGAAGCAATTCTTGAGAAGACATAATCAGTAATCTCTCGATATCAGCTTTCATTGTGTCAAGCAGTTCTGTTAATATCTTGTTCTCTACGAGAGAAGATTGGTCAGCAGAAAAACCAAGTGATTGAGATCATTTAATCTGTTGACTAACTCGAGCAAAGACATCTTCTGGATTATCAAAATTCACAAGGCAGTCTAGTGGTTCAATAACATCAGATGTCTTACTTCCGGTATTAGCTAATGATGCGGAGATTCTGCCTTCCTCACCATCCTGAAAAGAAAAATCTCTCAAAATTAGATGGAGTAACTCGACATAACGACACAAGATGAACTAAATCTAGCATTCAGTTTTTCCTTCCTATTCCTCCTTTTTTTATCTTCTCACCTTTTTCAGATCTGAAATTTTTCTTTTTTGGATACTTGATAATGCCTTGGAAATTGCTTTCTTTCTCCTCTTAGCCTTAATCTCTAATGGAGTGAATGAAATTGAAATACTCTTTGATCGAATGACACTACTGTTAGATATCAATTCTTTTACATCAGCAGTTAATGTATTAACAGTATTAATCACTCCATCAGCATTTAATGTATTAACAGTATTAATCACTCCATCATGTTTTGCCTTGCACTCTTCACATTTGCATGCACAAGATAAGCAAGGAGGGGCAAGATCTCCAAACCTTTGTTTGAGTTAGTGAACAGATTAAAAGATCTCATTATCTCAGCCTTTCTACTGATCATTCGTTTCCCATATGAAGGAAAACATATCCGTCATGCAAAAGTCTACACCATCGCCAGAAATGCTTGCCACAACGAAAGTCTGTAAAAGGCATGACTAGTAATCTCTCAACATCACTTTTATGACTTTCTAGACGTCTCTTGCAATTATATTGGAATGGACATAGCGAGCAATTATGCTTAGTTTGGTTTGTCAGTTCCAATATAATTAGAAAAGACATCAAGAAAGTCATAAAAGTGATATTGAGAGACTAATAATCAAGCCTTCTCAAGATTTTCGCTGTGGCAAGCATTTCTAGCGATGGTGTAGACTTTTGCGTGGCGGATATGTTATTCTCTATATGGGAGAAGAGAGATCAGCAGAAAGTTTGAGATATTGAGATCATTTAATCTGTTCAATAAATCGGGCAAAGGTGTTAATAGGATAATGAGCCTGCAGTTACGTAACGTTTAATAGGCTTGGCAGAGTCAGTTTAGATCAAACGTTATGTAAATCCTTGATAATTAATTTATCAAAACCTTTGAAGGTTGGTTGAGCAAGCTGCATTAAGCAATGCTCGATAAAAATGAGTTATTCAACTGTTGGGACCATATCTTCACTGTGCATCAACACATTTTAACCTAAAAAGATACACAGTGACCCTTCATGTATCCTTTAAGGCTTCTGAAGAAGGTGTTTTGAAGGGCTTCTACAATGCCACAACTTTAAAGTTGATGTTCCTGATCAAGCTCACAAGAAATCAGGAACTCTATACCAAATTCAAAGACGACAACGACAAACTTGAAGACTAAATTGGCAAGCTGGAGGCAAGCTTGAAAATTATCAGGATTCGCATACTATAGCAAGCCTCTGATCTTCTCTAAGGAATGTTGAAAGCATGCTAAGGCTAGAAAACACAATCAATTATAACCATATTGTTAAGGAATTAGTGACACTCAATCTGTCTTTCAATCACGTTTGTGTTTCCTATCAGGTCAACAACAGTGGACCTGATCGAAAGCACAAACAAGAAGGTATGAGATGCAATTTAAAATTCAAAAATTTCCGCCTTTGCTTAGATTCCTTACTTTAATTGCAGTTACTGTTGGTGGAAGTTTTCTAGACTTACTGTACAACATTTCAACCCTCGATTCCCTTAAGACGACTTTCTTGTTCTTATGCTATTTTCTATCTAGCTGATAATCCCAACCACGCTACCTAGTCACAGCTCCCTAGCAAAGTGACCATCTGTATTATTTTTCTCTGAAAGAGACAACAAATGAATTTACATTATCGGATACACTTTCATATTTGCACTTGATATAGATTTCTGATGTTTTAAGATAATTTCATCGGCCAGATTCGCTAGAAGTTACTTTCTACCCTATGTATCCTCTTTAATTAGCTCTCAGATGATATAATCTTTCATCAACCACTCATTTTCCCTCGAAGGCATTCTTCTACCGCATCTTCTGGCGTATAATCATCGCCCAGAGCAACCCAACCATATAAATTTGGGCTAGGGCAATAACTATATTGGTTTTCCATTCTTGTTAGATGCAGTGCTAGGCTTCAAAGGATTTCTTAGAGTCTAATGAACCCTAAAAGTTAGTCCAATCACTATTAAATCTCTTTACAATGACACCAAAACTATATCCTTTCACAATGCTTGACAAATAAACATGAGTAACAACCGATACTAAATCTTAACAGGGTATCAGAACTATATTCATGGTCCCTCATCCTTATCAGTTTGGACCTACCAAACTTTATTGTAAAATTGCATATATCTTGTTTGAATGATCCATGACTAATTGGTAAAAACAACATTCACAAAATCAGTGTACTGTAACGCCCCGAAAATGGGTTCCGAGGTGTCACACGATGCTTGAGACCACAAGTAGCCCCAAGCTAATCCTTTGATCCATCTAACACTATCACAAGCTTATTTCATATTCAACATAGTCAAAACATCTAAGCGTCATCATTCAAGTCTAAAAAACATTAGAATAGATAAATACATAAAGTAACAAAATACGATATCTCATGACAACTCTAACCATCTAGTCTAGTCTGACAAGCCTCTAAAAATCAACAAAATCAGAGAGCCATTGGGACATGCCCCAACTGACTCATACTCAGTGCCAAAAATAAACAACTCGAATGAAATAGGAGTCTGAATATCACGTCCTTGGATCATGAGGACTCACCACGGCAGAGGATGTATATCAACGTGCCTGGAAAATCACTGTCGAGCCTGAGACTGAGCACCTGAACCTACATTCCGAGAAAATATAGCCCACATCCGAAGATATGGGTCAGTACCATGGAAATGTACCGAGCATATGGGGGTGTATGCAATTTAAATTATCAATATCATAAGCATTTATAGGAAACATGCATGATATAATAAAAGACTCACCTAGCTCGAATAAAATCATCATAATTATGATAGAATAAGATATCTCAAGTAAAACATGTGAGTCATCATAGTAAGTTCTCAATTCATTTCATCACGGTTTCAAGCCATCAAGGTAACCAAATCTCATAATAGTTCTCTTTAGAATATAGTATTGCAATCGTTTCGGAAATAATAACTTTAGGAAAACCATCGTTTCAAACTTATATCATTATCTTTAGATAGAAAGAAGACACACACACAGTGGGAGATCTCATAACCGACATAAACTATGTGAGCCACATGGAGTCCAACGTATAACCCACGTTGGGGAGAGTCGTCCTATCCTTGCCATCAGAGTAGGACTATAAGTATCAAATCCAAAAACTAGTGATCACTATATATAATCATCCTCAATTCTGGCTCCTACGGGGGCACGTAGTTCTAGGAAAGTACCAACACAGCTATACCTCCCACTTGGTGCTAAAGACTACTTTCGGACTTAGCTCAGATCTTTTCAAAGAAAATCCACCACAAAATAATTAAGCAATTCACAACCGGAGCCATCATGCTACCTCTTTTTCATAATTAATCAAAATATGGATTTCTTTTCTCATTTGAGTTTAAAAATAACTCTTTCAAGACCAAAAGGTCAAATCATTCAAATGTCAAGGTGTGCATAACACATTCTTTCACAAAAATCATAATTCTCAAATAGGGTTCAAAAGCCATATATCAATACTTGAGCAAAATATTTCAAGATTCACACTTTATATAGAAAACATGTATAATTCATATGAAAATCTGGAGATTCAACTTCAAACATGATATTAGCATCAAAACTCAAGGAATTTATCTTCAAGACATCATAAAAATATAATAGTCTTTTGAACAAGAATGTAGGATAATAGTTTCTATCTCAAATTCATATCAAAGCATGTAAAATCATATATCTTTGTAAAATAATACAAATTTTGTGCACAAGAACGAAAGGATGTTCTTGTTGAAAACCCCACATACCTTTATGGTAACAGATTCATTGAAAGATTAGATCCTCAATGTTGATTGTGCAACCTTAACTATTTTTCTCCTTTAGTGCTCTTGGATGATGAACTTAGACTGATAATAGGGTTATCATGTGTTTAGAATCTATTAAATTTGTAAGGTTAAGTTTAGGGGTGTGTAAGGAGTGTCAAAAAACTTAATTGCCCTCAAAATAACTCAAAATAGAGTGTTTTTACTACCTGAAACACTAAGTATGCGCCGCATTTCTTATCACACAGATTTAAGTATGCGCCGCATTGCTTATCACACACATTTAAGTATGCGCTGCATTGCTTATCACACACATTTAATTATGCACGGCATTACTTATCACACACCTATTCCAGTAGCCATGTGCGATTGGTTAGGCGATGCACTCTACTTCGCAAAGCCATAACTCCTTGCTCGGGTGTCAGATTTTGATAAAATTGATATCGTTGGAAAGCTAATTCGATTCTCTATAATTTGGTAGGTAGAAATATGCAGAAATACCATATATTTATCAAGTTATGCTCATTCAAAGATGACCCTTGCGAATTTAAACACTAAAACTTGATGAATTTCGAAACTCTTAGCTTGTACTACCTTAAGTGACTCATATAACCACACTTAACACATCATAAGCTCTCTTATAACTAAGGTACTCTTGGTAATTCATGTGCCTAAATATGGCTTACAGAATTGGGGGTTTCATATGTACGAACAACGGTTCACTTTCTAGCTTAGGAAAGTGTAGGGCATTATATGTACTCTATGTGTGTTTCCACGATAACATTGTCAGTAATACATACCTCCCATGTATAAAGTGGTTCCATCTACATGCAGCTTATTCCTCCAAACCCATCTTTACTGCAACCTCTTGTGATGGTCGGGCAAAAGTTGATCAACTTTCAGTTTCTTATATCTACAAAGAAGAGGAAAAAAATTAATGTCACAAAAAGAACATTATCCATCTGTTGCAATAGATGTAGAGTATGTTGCATTAGATGAGGAGTCTGTTGCATCAGATGAGGAGTCTGATGCAACAGATATGGAGTCTGATGCAACAGATGTGGAGTCGGTTGTAACATATGTAGAGTCTGTTGGAATACATCAAACCAGCCTTGCTGGTGGTTTGATTTATTCCAACAGTTGCTCCATCTGTTGCAACATCAACAACAACATAAACTACAAAGAAATAACAAATAAAAAACATCAACAACAAAGAAAACAACAATATTTGTTCCAGCAACAATATCAACAACAAAGAAGCAATATCTTATGTTCCAACACCATCAACAACACCACACCACAAGTTCCAACAATGCCAACCCTACTAACAACATCAGTAACAGCATCAACAATAAAGAAACAAACAAAATACATACAAAAAAGTAATATTGCCAACAAGGCTTTTAAACTTCTCTCAACAGATGACTTTTTTCGTATATTGTAATAAAAATTCTCGGTTCGTTTATTCAACAATTAAAAGTTTCTTCAAATTTTTTAAATAAATATGATATGGGTAAATGGTAATTGAATAAAAATAGATGTAAATAAATTGCAAAGAAGAAAATGAGAATGAAAAAGCAATAGTGAACCATACCTTAATGTCAAAAGGGGATCAAAACAACAATTTTAGTTGAGGAATCTAAGATATGGATCGATTTAGATCTGAAAGGATCTTTATGAGAAAGAGGAGAGAAAAAAGGCTGTGATAACCCTAAAGAGGATAGAAAGAAAAAAATGAGAGATAAATAAAATAAATTTAGGGCTGAAGGAGAGATGCGATAATTCTAATTTCCAGATGTACTACCCTTAATATTAAATGACTAAACAAAGTGTATTTATTCAAATTTATATTTTTAAAGTATAATTTGGTAAAATAAACCTCTAATTAATATTTTTTAATGGGTGTGCCAAGTTAATAGGGGTAAACTAATATAAAACGGAGGAAGTATTAGGGGTTTCAATATTCATTAATTAATATTCATTAATAATTTAAGATGCACAAGAAAGAAAATGGGTGACATTAAAAAGACAAGACAAGACAACTCAATGAGATTTTTGAGTTCCAAGAAATATTTTTTACCACCTTTAGTAGTACTACTTTATCTACTCGGACAAAAGCTTGCTTTAAAATTAAAATAAAAAAAAGATTTTCAAATAGACATGTCGTCTGTTGGAACAAATATAAATATCTAGTTGAAAATTCCCAACAGCTCAGTCATCTATGATAACAGATGCAAATGTCCATTTGATAACTAAATCAGATATGTCATCTGTTACAAAAGATATCAATATCTATTTGAAAATTTCCAACAACCCAGTCATCTGTCATAGCAGATGAAAATGTCAATTTGATAATTAAATCAGATATGTCATCTGTTGCAACAAATATGATTATCTATTTAAAAATATTCAACAGCTCGGTCATTTGTTGCAACAGATTTCATTGTAATTGATTTAGGTGGAACTAGGGATGAATGAATGAACTCACAGGGTGAACAACAACTTTAATTGAGCCATTACATTTGCATGGTGTTGGTATTGAGTTCATCCCTACCCGAGTCGTCGATCGATGTTCTCGTTAACTTGATGTTAAGATTAATAATAGTACCTACATTGATTTAGGTGGAACTAGGGATGAATGAATGATCTCACAGGATTAACAACAACTTCAATTAATTCATTGCATTTGCATGGTGTTGGAATTCCATTTATCCTGACCCGAGTCATCGATCGATCACTCTGAGTTGAAATGAGTTCTCGTTAACTTAATGTTAAGATTAATAATAGTACCTACATTGATTTAGGTGGAACTAGGGATGAATGAATGATCTCACAGGATTAACAACAACTTTAATTAATTCATTGCATTTGCATGGTGTTGGAATTCCATTTATCCTGACCCGAGTCATCGATCGATCACTCTGAGTTGAAGTGAGTTCTCGTTAACTTAATGTTAAGATTAATAATAGTACCTACATTGATTTAGGTAGAACTAGGGATGAATGAATGATCTCACAGGGTCAACAATAACTTCAATTGATTCGTTGCATTTTCATAGTGTTGGTATTGCGTTCATCCCGACCCGAGTCGTCGATCGATCACTCTGAGTTGAAATGAGTTCTCATTAACTTAATGTTAAGATTAATAATAGTACCTACATTTATTTATGTGGAACTAGGGATGAATGAATGAGCTCACAGGGTCACCAACAACTTTAATAGAGTCATTGCATTTGCATGGTGTTGGTATTGCGTTCATTTCGACTCGAGTCATCGATCGATCACTCTGAGTTGAAATGAATTATTATTAACTTAATGTTAAGATTAATAATATTACCTACATTGATTTAGGTGAAACTAGGGATGAATGAATGGTCTCATAGGGTCAACAACAACTTCAATTGAGTCGTTGTATTTACATGGTGTTGGTATTGCGTTCATCCCAATCCGAGTTGTCGATCGATCACTCTGAGTTGAAATGAGTTCTCATTAACTTAATATTTTTAAACTATATCTTTTGAAAATTTTAAAATTAATTAAGATCAATTTAGACCAAATTAACAATTTCAAAACTTGTCATTCTTTTCCAAAATTACAAATCAACCCATACAAATCATCCATTTACGGGAAAAACTTTTACTCATTTCAAATCTCAAGTTCTCTCTCCTCTCTCTCTCTTTCTCTCTCAATAATACAGATAACAACTACTCAACATATTGCTTAACCCTTCAAAATAGATCGATTTTTTGCCCATTTTCGACCACATAGTTGTTATTTTCGACTTCATTCTTACTTGTATCCATCGTTTTCTCAGTCTTCTCAGGTAACAAAGTTTGAAAAGAGTTCTACATTTATTCTTTATTCTAAAGATTAGGGTTTTTTGGTTAATGATGAAAAAAAGACTTTTAGTTGTATTTTCTTCGAGAATGGATTAACAATTTTGTGTTTTGATGCTAAAAAGGTAGGAAGCACCCGAGAAAACCCTAGTTTTTGTCTCAATATTTTGTTGACTGTCGTGGTATTATTGGATGGTGTTTGTAGTGTTTTTGGTGGCTATTGTTGTTGGTGTCAGTATTTGTGTTTTTGGTGGTGGTTTCGGTGGTCTTGGTGTTGGTTTTGGTGGCATCGGTGGTGGTCTTAGTAGCATTGGTTATGGTGGTGGTAGTCCATCTGTTGCAATGGGTGGAAGATCTATTGGGAGATATAAAATAGGTCTTCAAACAGATTCCCTAGCTATTCCAACTGATAGGTTATCCGTTGGAGTATTTTATTGTAATGTGGCGTAGAATAATTTATTGAAATTTGTCTTACCTTTTTTAAAAAAATTATGCATACATCAAATGCAATGTATGTTTTGTTTTTCTATTGTTTGTATTTAAAAGATGTCTCCCAAAAGAAAAGAAACTGAAAGGTAAGAAAGTGGATCAACTTCTGATCACCAAACAAAAAAGTCTAGAGTACAGATAGATTCGGAGGAACTTCTAGAAAAATCTCAGTCAGGGAAAAATGAAGTCGAGGAAAGTGATAAATCATCCTCACCAATGGGGTGTGAAATAATATCAAAATCTCATCATGATTCTGTTAAAACCATTAGTATTGACAAATTTTGAGTTGCGATGCCGATGAATAGGCCTAATGCAGTATTTGGTGATCTTGTACTTAAATGTCAGTTGAGGAAACCTTTTGACGAACTTAGGAGTATTATGAAGAATGAAAACATAGATGGACTTTTTAAGAAGAGCTTCTTTGATACTTTCTCGAGCTGTCTGAGGACCGCACTCTCCGTTTCCCAATAAGTATGGTATATGGCCTTCTCAAGCGCATGATCAAGTATGCGGGAAAGGAGGCAAAAAAAGATGGATGAAGTCTGGATCAACTACTGTGGCATGCCAGTTTATTTTGGATTGAAAGAGTTTGCCATAGTGACGGGCTTGAGATGTGATCGTCCAGAAGAACCTCTCATCAAGGAAACACCCCACAAAGGGTCCAACAAATGCAAGGGAAAAAATGGGTTGTTGGGAATTATTGGATGTAGTAGCTACAAAGGGGAGGATTTGATGTTAGATCTCGAGAATAAAAATATACCAAAGCACTACAGGGAGAAATTGTGCTTAGTTTGATTTGTCCATTCCATTTTATTGGCAAGAGACATTAGAAAAGTCATAGAACATAATTTGTTGGTGCTTGCTGATGATTTTGGGAAATTCAATGATTATCCTTAGGGATATGACAACTACTGCTTGAATGTCGAATATTTATTGACAAAGTTATCCCCAAAGACGACCACATTATACGGCTTTCCCTGGGCTTTCATGGTAAAATTGATCATTATTTTTACTCATCCGTTAATTTATAATGAATATACTTATTATGACCTTTTTTTGCTTACTTTCTATTTATATTTTTAGGCTTGGGCATATGAAGCCATTCCTTCCCTTCGAAAGCAGTTCAAGGATTACCCGAATGAGGTTTCTCATCCAACGATCCTTAGGTGATTGGCGGCTGCAAAGGGCAACAAAAAAATATTAAGAAGAAGGAGACTGATCTATTTAACCCTCCGGATGATGCAGTATGTCTTTTTTCAACTAAAATAATTTACCTCAAAGAAAGATATTGAAACAGATGTTCTATCTATTGCGATAGATGGGTCATCTGTTGCAACAGATTCCCCATCAACTGTAATTGGTGTAATAGATGGGTAATCTATTTTGACAGATGATCCATATTTCGCTACTGATTAACCATTTGTTGCTCTGGTTCCCTGAACCCTACTTAACAAATTACCCATCTTATACAAATTATGCAACAGATGTGTAATCTGATGCAATATATTGTCAATCTATTGTGACATACAGATCAGCTGTTCCGATAGCTAAATCGTGTGTTGCATAAGTTGGCTGTGTTAACATCCATGTAACCCAACTGGCTGCAAATTATTATTATATGATTTAAATGCCTCCTATCTTTTTTATAGGTTGTGCATCATTGGATCGTGCCTACCGTTGATGAACTGGGTGGGTCTTGTTGATACAAAAGAAGATCCAATGGTGGAGTTAATAAAGAAGAAATTGGTTGGAGCAACATCCATAAGAAGAGCAGTTAGGCAAGGTCAGCCTAATGTTGAAGCTCTTCACAACCAACCTCAAACCGCAACAGATCCGGGTGCTTCTTCTGGTAGTGTTGCTGGTGATGTTATTTATAGTGGTGGCAGCCATCCTAATGCTACTGCTGCTGCCAGTCATGATTATGAGCATGTTGGTGCTCGGCAAAAAATAAATACTTTTGAAAACACCCCTTGCACAAGTCCCTCTCAGCCCTACACCGGTCCCTCTCACCCTTATAGTGGTCCCTCTCACCCCTCCTCACCCTCATGTTCTTATTACAAATACAAAGTGTGCAAGGACAGAGAGGATAAACTCCTTGAAAAGCTAGAGGCTATTGCTTAAGCTGTCGAGGAGTTGAAATACAGGAGGGGTTTCATACCATCCAATGAGGTGAGGGGTCCATGCACTCCTACAATGGCGGTTAAGAGGAATAAAAGAAAAAATAGACAAATTTTCTCCGTTCTAAAAATAGCAAAAACTGCAACTCCTCCCGCTCCAAGAGTTGTTGAAGTTCAGGGGCCGCTAAAGAAGGTGGACATATTGGCGGCACTTAGCAAGGAGAAGAAGAAGAAACTGCAAGAAATCATAAATGACAGGACGGAGGTTAAAAAAGAATACACCATGCATTCATTTGCCGCCAAAGACTTCACGGATATGAAAAATATGTGTGTGTGGTACGAGGACAATGTAAGTTTACTTTTTCTAACCTAGCCTTCCAATCTACTCCACGAAGAAGAATCTACACAGCAGATATGTAATCTGTTGCAACAACTTCGTATTCTGTTGTAACACAATACACATCCGTTGCATAAGTTGCATTGGCTGGGTAATCTGTGAACTGATTCAGAGAACTCTCTGCATTGGATTTTTTGCACTGTGTTTTTATTCTTTATAATTACCAACCTAGTTAAAAATTATCTTCTTATACCACAGTATGTGGATGAAAAATATGCGTGTGTGGTACGAGGACAATGTAAGTTTACTTTTGCTAACCTAGCCTTCCAATCTACTCCACGAAGAAGAATCTACACAGCAGATATATAATCTGTTGCAACAACTTGGTATATTGTTGCAAGATACTACACATCTGTTGCATAAGTTGAATTGGCTAGATAATCTGTGAACTGATTCAGAGAACCCTCTGCATTGGATTCTTTCCACTATATTTTTATTCTTTATAATTACTAACCTAGTTAAAAATTATCTTCTTATACCACAGTGTGTGGATGAAATTTTCTGCCTCATGAGGGGAAAACAATTAGCGTACTGGGATGCTTATGATGATGCCGATAGGATAATGGACCTCAACTTCTACAATAATTTCAAGGATAGGTATGCTGATCTTCGTAAGCTAGCTGATTTCGGTGGCCTGAGATTTGATAAGTTAGTTTCTATGTTCCAATGGGATGAAGAAGCAAATTAAATATGTTAGAGGGAAAAAGCTATATCCACATGGCAAGAGCTAGACCAAGGCAAAGAGAATCGTTGTAGTCATGAACGTGGAAGTCAAATATTTTCTCGCCGTTGAGAACTACTCCACGAGGGAAAGATTAAGGTTTATGACTACAACTTACCTTTCTTCAGCGAGGACATATTTTTATCCCACATGCAATGTAACACCCCGTATTCAAGTACATGTATTGGCGTATTCAAGTATGTGTACTGGTCTTATTATATGGAATTAATTTTTTATTTTATTTATACCGGAATTTGCCCGTCGACGATTCCATACGAAGTTTATTGAATAAGCATTCTAACGATATAAAGATTTCCAAAAATGGATAAGTTTTGGATATAATCGAGCACGTTCGAAACTATAAAACGGTGGCCGGGATATTGTGAATAGTAAATGTGCAGGAAAATTTCCTGCACACAAACTACTGAGGCCTGCCAGTTTTTTGGGTCGACTTTAAACGATCATAACTCCTTGTACAAAATGAACTGTGTGAGATGTTATATATAAATGAGAAGCCCCATGAGTCTTCTTTCTAATGAAATTGGTTTCATCCAAATCCAACGTCTGAGTAAGGAGTTATACTCGTTTTACTTCAGCCTCTCAAAACAAATTTTTAGGATCAACTTCAAACGATCATAACTCCTTGAACAGGACGAACTGGGTGGCCTACTTTATATGAAATAAAAGAACTTTGAATTATCTATCCAACGATACCAATTTCACCCAAATATGATATCGGAGAAAAGAGTTATGGTCGATTTACTTTAGCCTATCAAAACAGTCCACCATGGACAGATTTGGATTTACTTAAATTGTAAGGGCAATATGGTCATTTTCCATCACCTCATGGACGAAAATTGGTCATTATATACATATTCTTAGCCTCATACCCATCATTTATCATCCAAATCATTGAGAAATAAGAAACCCTAGCCTAAGTTCAACTCCAATTATCTTGTGATTCAACCGTAGAAAATCCAAATTGATTTCGTAGTTGTGTTCACCGTCTTGAGGGCTTCGAGAAGCACCCCTTATTTGTGCCAACAGGACTTCGAAATCAAAAGGGCCATTTTATGGTAAGGATGTAAATTATCTTGGTATTATTTATATGGATATGTATATATATGCATGTGAGCATAAGAAGTATGTTATTTGATTGTTGTTGAAGGATGGTTGAGAAATGATGTTGGATTATTCTTGTGCATGGTTGGATTATGTTGAATTGTGAAGGGATTTGATGTGATGATATGGTATTGAAATGATGATTATATATATATATACACATAAACCTATTGTTCAAGTTGGTTTTTGGAATGCTTTGCAAATATTGGTTGTATGGAATTATGGAAGAGAATTGTGGTGTTGAGTTGCTAATACTAGATGCCAAACATTTCATTGTAGATAAGTGATTTGTAAAGGCGGAAAGTTGTGTTGAATTGGTATCCGAATCTACAACGAGGTATGTAAAGCATACTCTAATGATGTTCTTTGGCATGAAAACACCAATGTTCCATCAAGTAAAATTCTGAGGTTGTCCAAAAACATGTATTGTTCTACATTAGCAACGAAGTTGTTTCCATTCTATAAAGTGTCAAAATGTTTCATTGATATACCAAAAGGCTCCTATTTCATTGTTGTGATATTGATGATTCTGAAACACATTGTTGATGTACCAATGAGTCTTTATTACATCGTTATTGTATAGAAGGTCTATTACTTGGTTCCTATTGATGTATCATTGTTCAAAGGTACTACATTGGCATGAACACTACTGTAATAATCTCAAAAGCTTTTGAACTAAGTTATTAGAAAGATCTCTTATGTGTGTTACTTGATATACGTGTGGGTGGTATCCCAGGGGCATAAGCCTAGCATGGGTCGATCCCAGTTGATATGTACTGGGGGCAGCCTAATGGTCACAGTACGGTACAGTATTGATTATTGTTAGGTGGTTGGAGGTTCGGGAGGAGGAGGTAATGGCGAATGATAATTGTAAAGAATGAAATGAACGAATGTATACCATTCCACAAATGTGTTTGAATTCAAGAACCCAATTCTGATTAATGATAATGTACATGATCCTAAAACTGTTTATGAAGTGTGGTTCACTTCTATTATGATTTATTCACTTGCGTCTGATTTTCTTGATCCCCCATATCACATATGATCATTTACAACTTTACATACTCAGTACATATTTCGTACTGACGTCCCTCACGGGGGACCTGCATTTCATGCTGCAGGCACAGGTGCTTCAGCTCATTCACAGCATAGATAGGAGCCAGGTCATACAGCTATTGTTGGTGAGCTCCAGTTTGCTTCGGAGCTTTTCGAGTTGGTTCCTTATGTTTTGTTATTGTATAGGAGTCATGTGTGGGCGAGGGTTTGTCCCGACCCTAGTTATGTCATGTATATCCTAGAGGCTTTGTAGACATAAGGAAGGGTAAAGTCATGGAAGTTTATATAGTGATGTTATATTTGTATATGTGGTGAGCCCGACGGCCAAGTATTATATATATATATTTGTGCGTGTTGTGCTGATACAGGTAATTAGATCCTTCTATATGCAACGAAGTGCTGTCCAAATTTTTGGTGACATGTAAGTGAACGTACAGGTATTTGAATGGGTTCTCCCGGGTCTTCTCGGCTTCGAGTGCCAGTCCAGCCCAATGGGATTTTGGGGCGTGATATGCAACCACTCTTGAAGTTGTTGCCCAAGTTATTGATGCAGAGTAAGCTAATGGATCATTTACCAGTTGAAGTCTTGATGAAGGAATCATGGAATTTTAAAGGTCAAAATAAGAACATCGAGCTCCATAGAATTAGAACCGGTGTAGCGTGCCGGCCGTACTCGGTTGCATACATCGAGTGTTTGTTAAACGGCCCAAAAATGACTGATATGTGCGACGCCGATATGGGAAAGATGCAATGGGTCTGAGCTTATAGGGTACTAACTAAATGGCTGGAGCCCGTGTATAAAAAAGAATATGTACAAAGACAGAAACGAACACGATAACAATTTTTCATTTCAAGCCACTTCACTTTACTTTACATGTAATGGCAATAATTTTTATGTTTACGGATAGTTGAATTTTTATAATGCAACAGATAGTATATCTGTTGTAACAGATATAATAACTGTTGTGATAGATTGATTATCTGTTGGAATAGGTTGGTTATCTGTTGCATTAATAGATGTTTCCTAGTCTGTCTGTCGCAACAGATATCTAATCTGTTGCAACATATAATCTATCTGTTGCAACTGATAGGTAATCTATTGGAAAAAATAAAAAAGTAGGAAGACCTGTTATATAATTTCCAGCAGATGACCTAACTAAATGTTTGGAGCCTATGTATAAAGAAGAATATGTACAAAGACGGAGACGAACACAATAACAATTTTTTATTTCAAGCTAGATCACATTACATGTAGTGGCAATAATTTTTATGTCTGTGGATAGTTGAATTTTTATAATGCAACAGATAGTATATCTGTTGTAATAGATATAATACCTGTTGTGATAGATTGATTATCTGTTGGAATAGATTGGTCATCTGTTGCATTATGCAGATATTTCCCCGTTTGTCTATCGCGACAGATATTCAATCTGCTACAACATATAATCTATCTGTTGCAACTGATAGGTAATCTATTGGAACAAATCAAGAAAGTAGGAAGACCTGTTATATAATTTCTAGCAGATGACCTACGTGTTGCATCTCATGTTGCAACATATGTCTAAATATCTTTGATAAGATATATCGTCTGTTGCAGCAGATATATTATCTTTTATGATATTTGAATCTAGTATTCCATTTCAATTAACATGTTTAAAACTAATGATTAAATTATATTCGTAGATAACATAAAATAAGTTGAAGCCTTCGAAAATAACATGAAATGTTTCAACAAATAAATGAAATGTAAAAAAAATTATTATGGGTACAAATGATCTACTTTACAAATAAATCAACAAGTTAAACTAAGGAGAATAGGTTATTACATTGACGGACTCAAGCTATAAAGATCTACTCAACATGGACAAGTTGTTCTTCATCCGGCGCTGCAAAATTTGGCTTTGGTCATCGTGGATCTTTAATGTCGCTTGCGTACGGCTTCTGAGCTTTCACTTCTCCGTATTTCCATAAAAGAGAAACATATATTTTTCAGAGTAATTCGACATCAAGTCCATCATTTGGTACTTGTAATCCATCGCTCAAATACTCGACGTATGCGGCAACAAAAAGATTGCAATCCCTGCATTTAAAAAAAATAAATAATCCATATCTTGCAGTTTATGCAAGCGTTGTGAAATTTGTGGAATGAAACTAAATCATGACACTTAAACTTACAGGCTACCAATGGTTTTTTGAGCAATTACTTCAACATATTGTACATCAAATGGAATATTCATTTTATCTCGGTATGCTTCAATTGTTGACCAATCAGAACGAACCTTTTGATCTAAAAAGCCACTCATATCAAGGTAAGTAGGCAGTAATTTAGCCAGTTCTTGTATCTCAGATGACGGCCTGAAACGTCTTCTTTGCGACATCGAGTCATAAACTCGAATGCGCCTCTGTTTTAGAATGACGACAGCCAACGCCCAATGGAATTCATCACCACAATTGATTGGGATGTACAATTCGTCGACCAAATGCCAAGGTAGCCAACTGGAATGCTAAAGCCTTTGATGATGTTGATTAAGCATTCCTCATTTCGAAAAACTTTCGGCTGTTGTTGACAATACCTATCGCAGGCATTATTGATGTAAACTTTGTACAAATAATTGTCTGTCGTGTATCTGTATTGTTCTTGTATTTGCAACTTGGCCTTCTTTCAGAGGTAGTAAAAAATAACATTGATGTGTTGTGCATATTATCAAATATTTTGAATTACGTGATGAAAAAATTAATATGCAGATGCAATTAAAT
The DNA here is from genome assembly GCA_030864225.1 of Capsicum baccatum var. pendulum. Classification (NCBI taxonomy): domain Eukaryota; kingdom Viridiplantae; phylum Streptophyta; class Magnoliopsida; order Solanales; family Solanaceae; genus Capsicum; species Capsicum baccatum. Next base: position 218,027,556 of record CM061554.1, on the reverse strand, counting down.
AAAGTATTAATTAATAGTAATATGTATGACATTTAAACCTCATAATTCCAGCAAGTTTGGGACTGTGACATCAAATAGAACCAATTCTTCATTCCAGGATGTGCAACAACAAAGTTGAATATATCAAAACCAAGACTTGATTAATTCACTTTGTAGCGTTCGTCATTTTGTTTTCTATATGATGATTTATATGTGTTAATGTCACGTTCTTACAACAAGAATAGTATAAATCAATATCTTTAAAAATTGATTTATGTACCTGTCGGCATGATGCTTTAACAGCCCATCGACAATCCATTCTGAATAGCCGTTGATCAATTGTGTTAGTTTTTTTGGAGCCTCGTCTGATATGTTGAACCCTTCAAATGGGTAATTCTTTCGTTCTCCCGAACTAACAGGCTCCACTTTTTCTTCTTCTTTGGAATCAGTTGATGGATTATCAACTATGATATTATGCTCTTCAGCAGTGGCTTCTACTGTGACATCCACATAAAAAACCAAACCTGTCAATGCTAATTACAGTTATACAACAGATTTTCCATCTGTTGCAATAGATGAGCCTTATGTTGCAACAGATGGATCATCTATTGGGATAAATTTGAACGGGTAAATCAGAGCAGTACGATAATTTCGAACAGATGATCCATCTATTGCAACATGAGAATCATCTATTACAACAGATAACATATCTGATGCAATAGGTTAGCCAACAATTACAACATATGTATATATCTATTTGATAATTTTCAGTAGATGTATCATCTGTTGAAACAGATATGTTTCTATTTGTTTGGTGGAACAGGTGATGTACATTCACCTTCTTCAGCTTATGCTACTCTCATGTGGCCCTTGCACACTGAACATCGATGTAAGACAAAGATAGAGGCATTGCAATTTTTCTTTTTTCGATGCTTGATGATGCCTTGGAAGTATCTTTCCTTCTCCTTTTAGCCGCCTTGATCTCTAGTGGAGTGTATGGATATGAAATCCTCTTTGATGGAATGACACTCCTCTTAAATGATATTTTATTTACAGAAGCAGTTAGTGCATTAATAGCACTAATCACTTCATCATGTTTTGCCTTGCAGACTTGATATTTGCATGTAGAACATTCGCTAGATGTGGCAAAGAGGAGCATCATTAGCCCCAACAGCAGCACCACTACCACTACCATCGTTAACAGCAACAAACCCACCCTTCAAAATTATTTTTGTGATGGTTATTGCTCCAAAAAATTCCATGTTTATTCCATCAATGACCTTAGGGTTCGGTAAAGCTTGCACAGACCGTAAAGTAAGAAAAAATGGCATCTTCAACTCTCGGTTGGTCGGAACAAGCCACGGATGGACAATCTAAAATAAATCGGTACATATATTAGAATTATGATGAAATCACTTAAAATAATCATTAATTAAAATAAAAACTTGATTAGAATTGAACTTACTGCTTCCTTAGGGGAATTGAAAAAATCAAGAAATTTTACATTTTTATCAGTTTTGGCCGACAACCATCTCAGGATTTTTGGACAGAAAGCTTCTTCTTGATAGTTCACTTGTTGTTTCAATTAAGAAATGACTTCAAATTTCCAAGCCTATAACATAACGCCAATAAATTAAAAGCATTATTGAATAAAAAATGATGAATCATATCATGATAAAAGAAATATTTACCATGAAGGCCCATGGAAAGCCATATAAGTTGACTGTCTTTGGCATCAATGGAGTCAACAAATATTAGACCATCATTTTGAAGCTTTCATAACCCTAAGGATAGCAATTAAATGCCTCAAGATCCTCAGAGAGATTTATTAAACTGGGGCTTATGTTATTGTTAACGTCTCTCGCCCAAAGAATATTATGTACAAACCAAACCAAGCACAATGATTGCTTGTGCTTCTTTGAGAGTCCTTTACCTTTCAACGTTTCTATCAAATTTTTATTTTTGAAGCTTGGACCAACAATGAACACCAGGTCCTCACGATCACTCGACTTGCCTTTGCTTTTTTTGGGTGTGCGGAGTGCTTTTTTTTGGGTCAGAGTAGGTATAACTTGAGAAGGAGAAGGAGGATAACATTTTAGTCCAGTAAATATGGAAAACTCCTTCCAACCAAAACAAAAAGGCATGCCACAGTAATTTATTCACACCTTATCTGTCTTGTCTTTGATTACATACATAAACCTATGCTTGAGAAGATCGTATACCATTTTCATCTGGAAACGAGCATTGTTGTCCTTCGGCAAATCAAGATATTACCCAAAGCAGCTTTCCCTGAAATAAGCATCCGATTTTTGTTCTCAAAGTATTTTTCTGAAGGCGTCGAAAGATTTTTCCATGACTAACTTAACCACAAAATCACCCGTTAAATCTGTGGCACCATCGTACTGTATTCTCATAGGATAACGATCAATACTAAAGGTTTTGACCAACTCTTCAGTGGAAGGGCTGTTAGCATTTGGATCATCTCTTTTGAGACATTCCTCCTCCCCGTGTTCATTATCTTCTGCTCCTGATTGAGATAATGCTTATAAAGCAAACTCATAGAGTGGTAGATGTAGCCGAGCTGCTGTACTTGTTTCTTTACTTGGACTTGATTCGGTTATTTTTTTTTAGAGCCATATTATCTTAAATTAACAGGAACATAAAATAGATTACAAAGTAGATCTAACATGCATAATGGTAAAATAATAGTTCCAATAGACCACACATTTGTTGCACCAGGTATGTTAACTGTTGCAACATATAATCGACCTATTGCAACGGATGAGTAAACCGTTGGAAATAATAAAAATAGATTGTTAATCTGTTGCACCAGGTATTTTATCTTATGGAACATATAACCAACCCGTTGCAATGGATGAGTAAACCATTGAAAACCATAAAAATATATCACTAATCTATTGCACCAGGTATTTAATCTGATGGAATATATAATTAATCTGTTGTAACGGATGAGTAAACCATTGAAAACTATAAAAATAGATCACTAATCTGTTGCACCAGGTAGTTTATCTGTTGCAACATATAACCAACCTGTTGCAAGGATGAGTAAACCATAAAAATAGATCACTAATCTGTTATACCAGGTAGTTTATCTGTTGCAATATATAACCAACCTGTTGTAACGGATGAGTAATCCATTGGAAACCATAAAATAAATCACTAATCTGTTGCACTAGGTAGTTTATCTATTGCAACATATAACTAACCTATTATAACATATGAGTAATCTGTTGGAAACCATAAAAATAGATTACTAATCTTTTGCACCAGGTATATTATCTGTTGCAATATATAACTGACCCGTTGCAAAGGATGAGTAATCCATTGAAAATCATAAAAATAGATCACTAATCTGTTGCACCGGGTATGTTATCTATTGTAACATATAACTGACCTATTGCAATGGATGACTAAACCATTGGAGATACTAAAAATAGATTACTAATCTATTGTATCAGGTATGTTATCTGTTGCAACATATAACTGACCATTTGCAACAGATGAGTAAACCGTTGGAGATAATAAAAATAGATTACTAATCTGTTGCACCAGGTATGTTATCTGTTGCAACATATAACTGACATATTGCAATGGATTAATAATCTATTGGAAACCATAAAAATAGATCACTAATCTGTTGCACCAGTTATGTTATTTGTTGCAATATATAACTGACCTATTAAAACGGATGAGAAAACCATTGGAGACAATAAAAATAGATCACTTAACTGTTGAAACATATCACTCATTTATTGCAAAATGAGTTATCTGTTGGATCAATATTGTTTAGATTTCTTCCAAACAGAAGTCGTTTATCGCAATAGATGAATGATCTGTTAGATTATTCATCTGTTGCATCAAATTTTCGTAGTTGCATCAGATTTTAATCTGTTGCATCAGATGTTTTCATCTGTTGCATTAGATGTTTTCATCTGTTGCATCAGATGTCTTCATCTGCCACATCGGATGTTTTATCTGTTGCATCAGATGTTTCATTTATTGAACATCATTTTTACCAAGAAAAATAACAAATCAACCCAGTAACACCAACACATCACACACACACACACAGAGAACATCAACTTTGAACAAAAATTACCAATAAATTTGAATCACAGTACGATAATAAGAAGAAGAAATGCCAGAAATTAGGATTTTATTTAGTCCATATTTCTATACTAGAAGAGTAGTTGACTCAAGTTTCTATGTTTCTTCATAATTTTTACCTGTGAAAAAGGAAATGAAACGAAGAAGAACTCGAAGTTATTGTCGTCGGAGAAGTTTTCACGTCGATTGACGGTTGAAAGTCGAAAGGAAACTCGCCCGACTATTTTTTACCGGAGGTTAAAATCGCCGGGGATTGAAGAGAGAATTTTGCTGAACTGTTGGTTAGAAGAGAGTTGAGAGAAGCTGTCTCAAGAGAGAGAGGAGAGAGACTGGTTGATTTGGATTAAAGGGGGGTGTGGGTTAATTTGTATTTTTGAAAAGATTAGAAAGTTTTGAAAATATTAATCAAGTCCATAATTAACTTAATCAAGTTTTCGAATGATGTTTGACCCTTTAAGTTGTTTAATATCACCAATCTTCATTCAAGACTTAAAAGCCACATTTTCTTCAATTTTCTCGACTTACTTAATCCTGAATATCCTCTAATTAATCAGGAAAGTGTTTGTTTAATCCTAGAAAAATATTTTACACTGCTGAAATAGTTTCTTAGAACAATGCCTAGCACGACTCAAGTATAATTAATATAATATCATAGTAATATTTATTTAATATTCAGTATCATTAATTTGTCAACAAGAAATTATATCACTATTATAATTATTTTTCCGGTTACACTATTATTATTAATATTATACACGATTATATCATTGTACTGCTAATATTATTATTGTTATATTATTATTGTGTTAACAGTTAAATAATATTGTTATTATTATTTTACCATTGTTCCCCAACAATCTAAGAAACTATGGCAAATAATTCTACTCTTGATACTTCTACTGACAAAACTCCTAATACTCTTGTTCAGGTTGTTCTACCATATGCAAAACTATTTCCTGATATTCGAATATTGAAATATTTGCTAATGAAAACTTTAAAAGATGGCAAGAATGAATTTTTCACTACTTGATGTTCATGGTGTTTCATATGCTTTGTCACAAACACAACCTGGTGCAGACGTTGATAGCCAAATTTTGAAATCATGGCAATATTCCAATAAGGTATGTCGTCATACTATTTTACAAATAATTTTTAATGAACTATTTGATATGTATTGCAGTTGCAAATAAGCAAAAGTCATTTGGAAAGCTTTAATCAAGAAGTTTACGGCTGAAGATGCAACTAAACAAAAGTTTCTGGTTGAAAAATTTTATAATTGGAAAATGAGTGATGTGAAAGAAATAAAAATTCAAATAAATGAATACAAAAAATTGTCAAAAGATTTGAAGACTGAGGACATCGCTTTACCAAAAAAATTTACCGCTGGAGTGTTGATTGAAAAATTGCCTGAATCATGAAATGACTATAAAATAACTTGAAACATAAGCAGACAAATTTTACTATTAAGGAAATAATAACTGATATACTAATTGAAGATACCAACAGAAATGAGTCATTCAAAGCTAAGTAGGCTACGCTTAAAGAAAATTTAGTACAAGGTCAACACAACAACAACAGAAGGTATAGCAATAAGTCTCAAGGTTACAAGCCTAATAATCTCAATCTTAAGAAAAGAAAAAACACGTGTTTTACTTGTGGAAAACCAGGTCAAGATGCCGCTCAATGTAGGCACAAAATGAGAAATAACAAAGAAATGAGAAATCCTCCCAAAGCTAATTTAGCTGAAGGAGATGAAATAATTGCAGCTATCATTTCTCAAGTGAATATGGCGATATATATAAAAGAATGGGCGGTAGACTCTGGGGCTATTCGACACATTTGTGCAACTCGAGTAGCATTTGCCTCCTATACATCATAGGAGATGACGGTGAAGTAGTCTACCTTGGAGACTCAAGAACTGCTAAAGTCTTGAGCAAGGATAAAGTTCTCCTAAAACTAACTTTGAAAAAAACTTTATCCCTCATGGATGTGCTACATGTTCTTACAATGCGAGCAAATTTGATTTATATGGCTTTGCTGGATAAAGCTAGAATGAAAGTGTCTATTGAATCTAATAAGATTATTTTGACAAAAAATAATGTATTTGTGGAAAAAGTCTATTGTAACCATGGACTTTATGCATTTAATATTATCAATGATAATGCATCAGCTTCTGCTTATATGATTGAGTTTTTTTCTTTATGCCATGGTAGATTAGGACATATTAATTTTAAATATATAAAGAATATGCAATCACTTAGTTTAATATCTGATTTAGATTCAAGTAATTTTGATAAATGTAAAATATGTACTGAAGCTAAAATTATTAAAAAGTTATGTTTTTTAGTTAATAAAGAAATTAAACTGTTATCTTTGATTCACATTGATTTGGGTAATTTAAAACAAACTATGACTAGAGGTGGCAAAAAATATTATGTGACTTTTATTGATGATTTCTCTAGATTTACTAAGTTTGTATTTGCTTAGAAATAAAGATGATGCATTTGATGCTTTTGTGTCTTATAAATCTGAAGTTGAAAATCAACTTAGTAGAAAAATCAAGAGAATTAGATCTGATAGAGGTGGAGAACATGTATCTTTAAATGATTTTTGTGAAAAAAAAAAAGAAATTATTCATGAAGTAACTCCACCTTATTCACCTGAATCTAATAGTGTAGCTAAAATAAAAAATAGGACATTGAAAGAAATGATGAACTCTATGTTAATTAGCTCTAATGCACCTGATAATTTATGGGGTGAATCTATTTTATCTGCATGTCATTTACAAAATAGAATTCCTCATAAAAGAACTGAGAAAACTCCTTATGAATTGTGGAAAGGTTATAAACCTAATTTGAAATATTTAAAAGTGTGGGGTTGCCTTACTAAAGTTCTTCTTCCTGAACCTAAAAAATGAAAAATAGGTTCTAAAACTGTCGATTGCATGCTTATTGGATATGTTGAACATAGTGTTGCATATAGATTTCTAGTATTGAAAAGTGATGTACTTGATAGTAATACTATAATTGAAACAAAGAATGCTGAATTCTTTGACATATTTTTTCACTATGTGATAAAATCTCTCATGCACCTATTGAAAGAGAAAATGAACCAACTTCTAATATTGAGGAACTGAGAAGGAGTAAAAGGTCTAGAAAAGAATATTTTTCTTATGGAAATGATTTTCAAACTTTTCTTGTTGATAATGAACCATTAAATTATTTTGAAGTTGTATCTTCTTCTGATGCTAAATTTTGAAAAGAGACAATAAAAATTAAACTTGATTTAATTAAGAAAAATAATACATGAATTTTAACTCATTTACCTCCTGGTACAAAACCTATTGGTTGTAAATGAATTTTCAAAAAAAAAAGCTTAATCTGGATGGAACAACAACAATAACAACAACAACATACCTAGTGTATTTCCACCTAGTGGGGTCTGGGGAGGGTAGAGTATACGCAGACCATACCACTACCTCAAGAGAAGTAGAGAGGCTGTTTCGGATAGACCCCCGGCTTAGGACCAATAATAGTATAACAAATACAAAAAGTAAGTGGATACAAACTAGTATGGTACACAAAACAAACTAACAGTATAACAAACACAAAAGATAAGGTATAATAAACTAGTACGAGATGCAAAAAAGCCAACACCACTAACCCCAAAAACTACTGCCCCAACACTACGAACCAAAAATTTTAGACCCGAAGGAGCACTCTCCTATTACTACTGCCGCGCTCCCACCCCTAACTCTCTACCCTAATCTGCGTCCTCCACACCTTCCTATCAAGGGTCATGTCCTCTGTAAGCTATAATTGCTCCATATCATGCCTAATCACCTCCCTCCAATATTTCTTCGGTCTACCTCTAGCCCGCCTAAAACCATCCATAGCCTGAGTCTCATACCTCCGCACTGGAGCATCAGGGCACCTCCTCATCATATGCCCGAACCAATGTAGCCTCACTTCTCATAACTTATCCTCCACCGAGGCAACTCTTACCTTCTCTTGAATAATCTCATTTCTCACCCTATCTTTCCTGGTTTGTCCACACATCCATCGCAACATACACATCTACACCACCTTCACCTTTTGGATATGATAGTTCTTAACTGGACAAAACTCCTCTCCATACAGCATAGTTGTTCGGACTACTACTCTATAGAACTTAACTTTAAGCTTCGAGGGCACCTTCTTATCACAAAAGACTCCCAAAGTGAGCCTCCACTTCAATCACCCTGCCCCAATACGATGCGTGACATCTTCATCAATCTCACCATTACCCTGAATTATAGACCCCAGATACTTAAAACTCTCCCTCTTCTGGATGGCCTGAGAGTCTAGCTGCACAACCACTCCATCTTCTTGCGGCATATTATTGAACTTACACTCCAAGTACTCCGTCTTTGTTCTACTTAACTGAAAACCTTTAAATTCAAGTGTCTGTCTCCAAATCTCCAACTTATCATTAACTCCACCCCGAGTCTCGTCGATCAGAACCACATCATCTATAAATAACATACACCAAGGCACCTCCCTGTGAATATGTCGCGTCAAAACATCTATCACCAAGGAAAATAGAAATGGGCTAAGAGTCGATCCCTGGTGCAACCCTATCAAAACTGTGAAGTGCTCTGAATCTCCACCTACCGTCCTCACATGAGTCTTCGTACCATTATACATATCCTGAATCGACCTAATGTATGCCACGGGCACCCCTCTAGCCTCCAAGCATCTCCATAGAATCTCTTTGGGAACTCTGTCAGATGCTTTCTCTAGATCAATAAATACCATGTGCAAGTCCTTCTTCCTCTCTCAAAACTGCTCCACTAATCTCCTCACAAGGTGAATGGCCTCAGTGGTCAAGTGAACAGGCATGAAGCTGAACTGATTCTCAGAGATAGTCATGATCCTCCTCATCCTCAACTCTACCACCCTTTCCTAAACTTTCATAGTATGACTCAACCTGAAGGTGTGTAATTTCCGGATAAAAAAATAAAGTTTGTAAATTAATTAAATCTCTTTATGGCCTTAAACAAGCTCCTAAACAGTGGCATGGGAAATTTAATCAAGTCTTAATAAAAGACGACTTTTCTTCTGTTGAAGTGGATAAATGTGTTTATACAAAAGTGGTAGACGATGATTATGTGATAATTTATTTATATGTCGATGATATGCTTATATTTGGTACATGTTTAAATATTATAGAACATACCAAATTATTTTTGTCTACTAACTTTGATATGAAAGATCCGGGTGAAGTGAATATGATATTAGGAATTAAAGTTATAAGGAGTGAAGATGGTATAATATTGTCATAAGAATATTATGTGGAAAGACTTCTTAAGAAGTTTGAATGTTGGGAGGTAACTATTGTAGTCACTCCTTATGATGCTAATTCTAAATTAAAAAAGAATAATGGTGACCCAGTTTCTCAGACTAAGTATGCACATATCATTGGGAGTCTAATGCATTTAATAAATTTTACTTGGCTTGATATAACCTATATTGTGTATAGACTGAGCAGATATACTCATAATCCCAATAATGAGCATTGATCTGCATTAATGCAACTGATAAAATATTTGAGAGGAACCATAAATTATGGTATCTTGTACAGTGGATTTCCTTCTATATTATAAGAATATTGTGATGCAAATTAGATCTCTGATTCAGATGAGACAAAATTCACTAGTGGTTATGTTTTTACCCTTGGTGGTGGTGTAGTATCATGGAGATCATCTAAGCAGACGATCATTGCTAGATCAACTATGGAATCAGAGTTTGTGGCTCTGGAGTTAGCTGGTACTGAGGCTGAATGACTAAGAAAATTCTTAGCAAATATTCCTTTTAAAATGATGATCTGTTGTCTAATATTCCTTTAAAAAGGAATGATCTGGTGCCTCTTGTGTATATCTACTGTGATTGTCAAGTCGCAATTGCTATTACGAAGAATAAATCTTACAATTGTAAGCGTAGACATATGAAATTGAGGTATGATGTTATCAAGAAATTGTTGAGAGATGGAATAATTTCCATTAATTATGTGAATTCAGAATTGAATTCGGTTGATTCACTAACTAAACCCGTGAAAAAAAAATTAATTCTTCAAATCTCAAAAGAGATGGAGTTAAGACCAATCTGATTGTCAATAGAGATAGATGGTAACCCAACCTATGTGATTAGAGATCCCATGAAGTAGATTTATATGGGCAATAACAAGTCGATATTGACATTAAGCACTTACTGAGAGTGCTTGAACTGCTACTAAAATTGAGGGATGAGTTATAAACTCTTAATGAATTCATAGTCCTTATGAATGGTGTATTTAAAGTAGTGTACACTTGATGAATTTACCTATATGTAAAGTGGAATGAGTCCGTTTCTATAAGACTTTTGGCATTAGTCTCTAGTTCTCTCATGAATACCAGGCACGCTCATGGCCTATTGGCGCAAAACTGTGTTGAACAACAAAATTACGATCAAAATGTGATTGATAAGATCTTTGGCTTACAACAAGAGTTATTCGGTTCATAGAAATATTATATTTCACCAATAATTTTGTAAGTTAAATTTTATTGTCTAAGTTTGATTCATAGTCTAGAAGACAACAAACCTACTACATTTTGTCCATGCAAATCCAACAAGTTAAAACGCTTTTTTCTATAAATTATTTTGAAATAGTGTGGGTATTGTAGAAAAATTATTTGTTTATTTCAAAATAATTTATTGTGTATTTGGAAAGTCATGGATAATATTTCTTTACTTGGAAAGAAGTATAATTGAGAATACATACATGCTATTAATTTTGCCACTTGACCAATACTTGTCACCAACATGTTAAGAGTGACTCTTTTCAAATTGGTTGGAAGACAAGTGTCCTAACACTTGTCAAAATCTCATTTGTTCATTCCACTATAAATACCCTCCAACTTTACTGCAAAAGTAACCAAATTTCAATTTACTTCACTTTAATTTCTTACTCCTCTTTCACCCATTCCTTTTATTGTTATATATTTAACAAAAGGGCTATATTAGTTATATCACTATCTAAATTAACTTGTTGATATTTGTATTAATAATTTTATAGATTTCTATATCCTCTGGTTAATTAGGGAAGACTTACTTAATCCTGAATATCCTATAATTAATCATAAAAGTGCTTGTTTAATCCTGAAGAAACATTTCACGCTGCTGAAATAGTTTCTTAGGACGGTGCCTAGCACGACTCAAATATAATCAATATAATATCGTAGTAATATTTATTTAATATATATTCAGTATCATTAATTTGTCAATAAGAAATTATATCACTGTTATAATTATTATTTCGATTATACTATTATTATTTTAGTATTATTATTATTATTATTATTATTATATCATTGTACTACTATTATTATTATTATATTATTATTATTATTGTGTTAACAGTTAAATAATATTGTTATTATTATTATTTTACTATTGTTCCCCAACAACCTTAACTTTCTTTTAGTCTATTTATAAGAAAATAAAATAAAATCTGATAATTTCAACTTCTCATATGATATAGTTAGAAAATTTTAAAAATTACATATTTTTTGTCTAGGATCATTAAAAAAAATTGCGAAGAATTTTGATGCTAGAGTTATGTTGATGGGATTTTCACAATAAATGAAAATTTAAGTTTTGATGATGATGATAGTTCATCATTTGAGTTTCATTTGGATGATTTGAGGTTTGAGAGTGGTTAATTTAAGGTTGGGAAGTAGAGATATTGTTGAGGGTTCTAAGTGTTGAAGGAGATTGTTGTTATCGTCGAAACAATGATCTTTTTCTTCAAAATTAAGATGTAATTTGAATTATTTTCAATAGTTTAAAAATAATTTGATCATTTTACTTGGAAAGATGGTTCATGTATCAGAAACATTCTCAAAAATGAACATATATGAATCAATATTATAACAACGGGACAGATTTGCACAAATAAAGTGTTTTAATGTTATTGTTTAAATTTTGAGCATATTAAAAAAAATTGCAGCCAAATTTTAGTATGAAAATCCTGACAATTGTTAGGATTTTAAATTGATATGCAAATATATTAGTCATAATAATTGTCAGGACTTTAGTCAATATCTGATGTATCGCCAAAAGTTTGCTATAGATCTCTACAAATTTTAAATTGATGGTACAATTTGTCTTATCACAAATCATGATTTATGACAAATCATCAAAATTATGATCACAAATTCTGACAAAATCATCAAAATTGACTATAAATTCTTGACTAGTCAACACAAGTGTAAAAACTTCACTAACATACTTTTACTTCAAAATTGATTTAAATCAACTTCAAATTTAACATGTAGTAGCATTTTAATATCAGTCTCATCATTTTTCAAATTATTAAATCGAACTTAAACATTCACAAATTAATAAATTCACTCTGCCCTTTTTAACAAGTAATTGTTAAGCTTAATAAATTCAATAATAAAGTTGTTCTTTTCGGACAATACCAATAAAATTACAACTATAAATAAGTAATAAGTAATTTATAAAAAGGAAGAGGAAGGAATTTCCCATCTATTTGACTAGTTGTTAAATATTTACTATTAAATGGGTGTCCTTTGTGGGGTCAGCCTACACAAATTTGACTAATAGTTGTGGCATAGTAAATTTTGACAAATTTATACCATTTGGTAAAGTAAAGCAAATTTGATCATTTTCATCTATTTTTTGGGTTTTCTTTAAATAGGTAGAAGTTAAATTTTAAGGGAAAAAGTTAATTTTTTTCGTTCATCTTTACTTATTTATTATTTTAAAAATATAATTAGAGCATTTGGAATTAATTTATTTTAAATATTTTTAATAAAATATCTTTTAAGCACTTTTTAAATATTTAGGTAAATTTTCAAAATGCTTATAAACACTTGGATTTAGGCTAAAATAATAAAAATAAGACAAAAGTTTAAGTTAGGAATTTTTGTCTTATAAATCAAAAGTCAATTCAAATTGACCTTACATTTTTATTTATCAATTTTAATATATCAAGAAAGATTTTCTTTTTAATTTTTTGACATTTTTTTAATCTAAATTTTAGGTGTCTATTAAGCCTTTTTTTTTAAATTTAAATTTTTGGTGGTTGTTTACCATTTGACATTAATTACTTATTTTATAAGCTAGGTAGAGACGGCCCGTGGAGTGCGGACCCAACATTGAGAGTGTACGATAGATAAAGCTATTATATATATGGTTGGCAAGTGTTTATATCAGTTGTACCTATATTGTTTGCATCAGGTATTTACATCCCATACTAAATACTTGCTAAGCATTAACTATTTACATAGTGTTGTGCTTTGAATTCCTTATCTTATTTGCCGTATGAGTCAGCAATTGACAAAAAATACCTGTGGAAGATCTATTAGACTGTAAGATAAAGCAGTGCAGAGTTAAAAGATTTAGGAGTCGTTTGGTAGAGTGTATAAAAATAACACAAAATATGGTGTATTAATAATGCTTATATTAGTAATGCTTGTGTTAGTGCTTGCATTAGTTATACTTGTATTTTACTTATGCAGTGTTTGGTTCAATGTATTAAAAAAATTATGAATTACATAATTACTAAAACAATTTATTTATTTTTACATAATACCCTCAAATAATATGTTGGAAAGGATGCAGAATTTTTTTGAGGGGTAATAGGGTCTTTAAGCATGTTAATGCATGTATTAGATTCATTGCATTACTAGTGCCATGGATTTTGAGGTATTAATAATACAAACCTCAATACACAATAGAGTGTGCATTAGTTATACATATGGTAAAAAGGTATATCAAACAAGGTACTACTAATACACATTAAACTAATGCATGCATTAACATTTCAATGCACGCTACCAAACGACCCCTTAGGGGAATAGCTTGATAAGTGTAGTAATAGTTTTACGCTGCACCTGATGTTTTTCAAAAAGAAGGTAGCAGAAGCGTACAACATCAACATTTGCAGCAGCTGAGCAGACAAAAGAGTAGTGCCAACCATCAATATTTCAAAAAGATAGGCTTACTGTCTAGTCTATCCTAAATTCCACTTGAGAATAATTCTGAAAAATGAAACAAATACTAACAGGAAAGTCTCTTTCTGCTTGGTACCATCTCAAAAATAAATATCATAACATGAAACTCTTTCACATTGTTCTTCATGTTTATACTGTAAGAAGAGCTGACAAAAAAATGAATAAAAAGCAAGATGAAAGGGAGGGAGGGAGAAAGCATTGAATCAATGTCCAATCATGCAACTACGTAATATTGTACCTTCATTCATTTCACTTTGGATGGACAGGGTTTTGTTTTGGCTGTGTCTTTGGCCTTTTGGTTCAAAGGCAGAGGGTCACAACAAGTCAAAATTGATATAAAATTTTCAATCGAGAAAACCAAAAAGGGATCCTGGGTTCATCTGAACTCATGGATTTTGGGTTAGGCTATGTATATGTGTTAAAAAAAATCCACTATATATGTACAAATAATAATCTGTCTCAGATTTGGAATGTCCTTGAAATTATTAGCTAAGCCAGCAGGTGCAACACCACATATAGTCCTAATATCCGCATAGCTTCTCTAATAAACACAACAGATACACACAAACATATACATAATACATATAGAGTTAATACATAAAAATGACCCTAAACTTGACACCAAATTATAACTTTGACCTTAAACTTTGACATTGCACAAATATGACCTTTAACTATTCAAAACTGCACAAATATGACCTCCAATCCTACGTGGCAAAACGCGTGTTCAACACGCAAAACTGAGCGCGTTTAGCTTAAAATCTAAGGGCATAATACATAAATATGACCATAAACTTTGACAGTGCACAAATATGACTTTTAACTATTCAAAACTGCACAAATGTGACCTTTAAATGACTTTTCACTATTATTTTTTTATTATTTTTGGCTCAAAAATGAAAATGACATCTAATTTTTTTTGTCATTGCAGAAAAAAAAATAATATTAAAGATTTATTAATTAGGTGGGTTTAGCCTCATACGAAAAAAATTGTGTGGGTATGTATATATATTATAAAGCAGAGAGCGAATTTAAGTTATATAATATATCTAAATATAATTTATTTAAATATTAAATTAAAGATGAAACTATACTAATAATAAAAAAATTATAATTTTAATAAAATGTTATTAAATTAACGTTATTAAGGTAGTAGTAGTATATTGAATTAACATTATCAAATTAACGTTATTACAATGTTATTAAATTAACGTTATTAAAATATTATTAAATTAATGCAGGGGCGGACCTACGTGGTTGTCATGGGGTTCACCCGAACCCCCTTGGTAAAAAAATTACGTTATATAAATAAGGTAGAAAATCTATATTTATGTACGTATATTAATGTTGAACCACATGAAACAAGACACTTAGATAGCCCAGTGGTGTTATTTGCTCTTCTTGGGCGCTTCCTTAAACCTACTGCGCAGGTTCGATTTTTTAATTAAAAAAAAAGCTAGGTGTTGCAGCTATAATAATAATAATAATAATAATAATAGTAGTAGTAGTAGTAATAATAATAATAAAAACGACGCCTTTTTAACACAAAAAAATAAAACTTTAACAGTGCATTCAAAACTGCACAAATATGACCTTCCTCCAAGTCAGCCCTTTTAACGATGTGGCACCGTGTGATTGGATTACCTTTCCACGTAGACGCGAGTGAAACTCACGCATGGAGTTACAAAATCGGAGGTCATATTTGTTCAGATTTTGAATAGTTAAAGGTGCTATTTATGCACTATCAAAGTTTAAGGTTTGTACTATCAAAGTTTAAGTTCAAAGTTATAATTTGATTTCAAGTTTATAATCATTTTTATTTTTATGTATCAACTTATACATATATGCTGCTGCATATACTCAAAACATGGCATAAAGAAAGAAAAACAAAAACAAAAGATAGTTTAATAACATTTAAAAATTTGTATTCTTTCACCGTTTTGGTACAAGGACAATTGCAACTTATAATAGTTTTCTGTAACTTTTTCCGATGAAGAATAATCTTCTATAACTTTTTAATATCTAAATGTAATGACAATAACAATAGTTGCGCCTCGATCCCAAATAAGCTTGGGACGGTCATATGAATCTATCACTATTCCATTTAAGCTCAGCTCACGTCATCATCACACCAAGAGTATCTAGTTTTTACTTCTAAAAATGAAATAATCTAGTTCATAAGAAAAGCAAGAAGCACCAAATGAATTCTCAGAAGGACCTTATTTATTACTTCCTACACCAAAAGATTAAAAATACATATATCAATCAAAGGCTAAATGTGCTTTGTGGGATATCAAAAGGATCAAAATCATAACTTATTGATAACCAAGAGACCAACAATACTATAATCTCAAAATGAAACTATCTAGTACACTTACACTAATACTCTCTCCCTCCATTTCTACTTGTCTAATATTGATTTGAGACACCCATGGACCAATAAACACAACGATAATCTACTGTATCAAACTTAAATATGATAAATTCAATATTTTGGCAAATGATTATTAAAAATTAGGAACTAAATGAAAATTTATCTCTTGCTTTGCTAAAATTTATCCCTAAAAGGGCAAACCAAGTCACTTAACAAAGAGTTGATAGTACAGTTTATCATAATTCAATAATTTGACTTAAGCTTTACCCTTAAATGGGCCCTATCCAATACAAGTTTAGATTATTCGAGATCAGTGAATTTCAAGTATCAAATACAACAACATACCCAGTATAGTCCTACACGTAGGGTGGGGGTGGGGGGTTAGTGTGTACGTAAACCTTATCCTACCTTGAGAGGGAAAGAGACCCTCTGCTCAAGGAAAAACATAACAGAAGCAATTCGACAAAAGAAAGAACAGAAGCAAAGCAACCATGAGTAAATACTAAAGAACATCACAAACTCTTGTGTTATCCAAACTCATCGAAAATTAAATTTTGATGTACAAACATTAGAACTTAAATAGAAAGTTTCAGCTTTTTAGTGTAATGTGGAATTCGCTGTAACTCCTTACTTTCATACTTTGATGAAACACATATAAGTTACTTTAAGACTTCCCTTGATCTTGTAATTTAACAAATTTATGTTAAAAAATGTTACAAACTATTTAAAAATTGAGGTTTATGTAAGTTACCCAATAAATTATGCAAAATTCAAAAGCATACCTAAACTATACGAAAAAAACTGCACAAATAATAATTTCACCCCATTTGGATCCTACAGTTACCAAGAATCTTGTTTTAACTGCACAGGTGAGAACACCAGAACAAATTAAAATTGAAAAAGGTAAAGCAAAAGCATGAAAAAATTGATGCAAAATTTATATACACCCATTTTCCCCCAATTTAGACAATCAAATCAAGAAAACCAGCAAATAGCAGCTTCGAAATGCAAAATCGGATGGCAAAAACTAAGTTGCACGGACTCGCCGCACCCGTGTCGAATTCTTCAAAAATATACTAGGTATGACAAATCCGACATGCACCCGTTAACATTTTCGAAGAGTCCGAGCAACATAGGGCAAAAACACAAAACCCACATACTAAATTGCTAGGCACAGTTCAATAGAAAACACAAAATCCACATAACTTTATTAGTTGAACAGTTGTAGTTGAAAGAAGAGCAAGCCAATCAAAAGACTAAAATGCCCTTTGTGGGTGAAACGTGAAAAGACTAAAATGCTCTTTGTGGGTGAAACGTGAAAAGACTAAAATGTCCTTTGTGGGTGAAACGTGAAAAGACTAACATGCCCTTTGTGGGTGAAACGTGAAAAGACTAACATGCCCTTTGTGGGTGAAACGTGAAAAGACTAAAATGTCCTTTGTGGGTGAAACGTGAAAAGACTACAATGTCCTTTGTGGGTAAAGAAAGGCATGTTGAAACTATTGCTCACTTCTAATATAGTAGTAATTATTTTTCAAGATATATTACAAAAAATCAATTTATAGAGATAGTATGGCATGATAAAATATACATGCTAATTGTTATTTTATTAATGAAAGTGAGGATTCAAATATGACAAGTAAAGTGAAAAAAGTAGGTAACAATAATTTAAAATAAATTTTATCTGTGAAATAAGTATTTTTTACTCTGTCATATCATACCATTAATTCATTGAAACTTAAAAATTGAGATTTGAGAGGAAATGTGTTATGGTGACTAGTGACAGATCCAGAATTTAAGGATCATGGATGCTTAATTTTTTTTAACAATTGCTAATGATGACATAATATAAATGTATAATTATTTAAATGCAACATTAAAATAAAAGCAAAATTAATATTACCAAAAGAGGTTTTCAATCCCAAGTTTCATACAAAAAAGATTTTTGATTACAAGTCCGAATTCCAAAAAAGACTTCTAATCATAGGATACAAATCACAGTTGTGCTTGACGACTTTTCTAATTTTAAAAACGCTGAATAATAACATCATTATTTACAACTGTAAAAATCTTACACTTTACATAGCAAATTAATCACCATTTAAAATTCATCACCCATATTATTGCGGAATTCATTTTTGTTGTAGTTTATGAAAGAGAAAGCTCATTCCACAGAAGCAGTAGCAACGAGAAGAATGAGAGTCAAGTTGACAAGCAAATAAATAAGAAGCCAAGTCTGATGCAATTCTGACTCTACCAATACTTTAGCAAGATCAATAATTCCTTTCATATTGAAAAATCTCTTATCAGAACCTCAAATATATGCTATAAAATTATCAAACTGACAACTGAAATCTCAAAATTTGTTTCTGTCAAACTTATTCAGATAATATTCAGTCAACCTCTTTATTTTTTCTTATCAAAATTATCAAATGACATAGTTGGATGTAAACTAGTCATACCAAGGAATAAGTCAGTACTCATAATATCGAAATGATTATTAGGCTCCTGGAGCAGTATATCAATAACAATACAAAAATGATGAGAGTATGTAACATCAAGAGCTCTATGCTTCGACTTTCCAGGAATGTATCGAGCATTTATTTTCGGGATCACTATCTCATATTAATCACAAAAAAGACATCATCCAGTAATGGTTTCCATCCACTATCCTTATTCTTTGCAGTTCTTGCTTGGCAGTATTGAGCAGTCTCATAGCATTGACAATATCTTGATCCGTCTTTTGTAACGAGGAGTTCAAATAATTTATCATCATTAGAACTTTCAACATCAAGTGTAGCATAAAAGTAAAATTAAAACCCTTAATCGTATTGTCAAGAGTTTCAACATTAAGCCTGTCAAGTTAGTTTGAGTACTTACATACAACAAGTCCAGGCACATAAAGAATTGATGAAAATATGTCAATGAAGTTTTCTAATGTCTTACATTGAGATTTTCAGCGAGTATTCGATGACCATTGAAGCCCACATTCTTGATTTAGTCCTTGTCCTGTGTGAACTTCACCATAAAAAGCAACTCCTTTAACTTTACAGCTTGATGTTGTCTTAGTAAATCCCTGTGCTTATAAGATCCTCTAACAATATTCGACATATTAGTAACTAAGAAAAAAAGATCATCCACATCTGAATTCTTCTTCACAAGAGCCACAAGTGTCAACTGCAATTGGTGAGCAAAACAATGAGTAGAATATACAAATAAAATATCACGCAAAATTAAACTTTTAAGACCATTTAATTCTCCTTGCATATTACTAGCACCATCGTAACCTTGTCCATGTATTCGGAATGAATTTAATGAGTGATCCAAAAGAAAGAGTAGATTAACTACTTCAATGATCCTGTAGATCTAGGGCTGTCAAATGGGTTGGGCCGGGTCAACCCGAAATCGACCCATTAAGTTTATTCGGGTTTTGGGCCGGGTCGATTTTGGGCCATTTTTAACTGATTGGTCCGGTACCGGGCCCAACAGTAATTTTGTTCTCAAACAATTCGGGACCGGCCCGGTTAAACATAAACGGGTCCAAACCGGTCAAAGCTTAAAAAAAATTCAAAATTAAATATTTTTTCCAATATACACTATATATACCTACCTATATACATTTTAAATACATTAAGCAATGTAAATATAACATATCTACGCTAAACATATACTACTTTAGAAAATATATACACATGTATACGTTAAATATGTACTACTTTAGAGTCTCTAGAAAATATATGCACATATATACGTACAATATAATATATGTACTACTTTCTTTAATATACATAAATATATACCCATGTATACGTTAAATATATACTACTTTAGAGTCTATAGAAAATATATTCACATATATACGTGCAATATAATATATGTAATACTTTAAATAATATACATACAATATATACACATGTATACGTTAAATATATGCTACTTTAGAGTCTATAGAAAATACATACACATATCTACATACAATAAAATATATGTAGTACTTTAAATAATATACATACAACATATACACATGTATACGTTAAATATATACTACTTTAGAATCTATAGAAAATATATATATATATACGTACAATATAATATATGTACTACTTTAAATAATATACATACAACATATATACACTATATATACAGTTATATACTACTTTAGAAAACATATACACATGCATACGTTAAATATATAAACTACTTTAGAGTCTATAGAAAATTTATATACATATAACATATATACACCACAATCTACATATTATACTACTTTAAAAATATATACACATTAAATATATACTATTTTAATATATAAAAAATATATAGACATACATGTAGAATATATACTACTTAAAATATCACTTGAAAGTTGAAACAATATACATACAACATATCTACACTCTATGTATACGTTAAATATATATAGTTTAGAGTCTACAGAAAATATGCTACTTAATATAATAATACTTGAAGTTTTGAAGTTTGAACATATATTTATTATATGTTTTCATTATATTTGAACTTAAAAGAAATTTATTTTTTTCATTATGTGTATATATGTTTGTTATGTTTAATTATTTATTACTTAGTATAAAGTTTGATAGTAATATATCAAAAGTATTTAATTCAAACAAGAAATTCAATTTAAATGAAAAAAATTATAAAGTAAGGAGTAAATGAATGTTGTATTTTATTGATTGAAAAATGATCCAAAACTTATAATTTACATGAATGAAAAATCTATAAATTTCACATAATTTTTTTCAACTCATTCATGTTAATATTAACGGAAACTGCCATAGGATAGTCAAAATCAATGGGGGTAAAACCATGCATTGGACTTGATTGTGCTGAGTTCTCCTTTGAAGTTAGAATTTCTTTAATATTCTGTTCGTCTTTCGGCTCCACCTCCATTCCTTGGTTTCTTCGTCCGCTCTAATTCAATTTCTAAGGCAAACTAGAACATTCATATCATTGCTTTCCAATGAGTGTCGGTTGTCTCCAAGCTGTTGTCGTCCCTGACTAAAAGTGCTCTCCGATACAATGATTGACATTGGAACATTCAATATATCGCTAGCTAATCTTGAAAGCACAGGATATCATCTTTCATTATTCTTCCACCAATCCAATGTGTTGATCCTTTCTCTACGATCCTTTGTCGGCTGTCGAAGATAATACCTAATCTTTTCCCGATAATTTATTGTATATGTTGTTAACGGAGAAACCCTTCCCCAAATATTTAAATCATAAAAGTAATCAGGCTGACCTTTTAGAAGAAGATGACTCATCAGGTGCTTGAGAAACGACAGTTGGAGTGATATTTATCGGTGCAGCTACATCAAATAAATCACTATAATGGTTATACAATGCTTCTAAGTAAATGTTCGCCTCACTCATAGCCCAAAACAAATTTGATTTTTCTTGAGGCTCTATCTCTAGGAAATTATAAATAACAGTACTAAAGTCGCACATAGTATTATATTTCATGTATGGATTTAGTATAGCACCAACCAAGTAAATTCGGGAAAGCGTAAAAAATACTTTTTAAATTTAGCAAACATAGCACCAATAGTTTCTTTGTAACCTTCTCTATCCTAACATTCTTTAAGCAAATAAGAAATGTCGGCTAAATAAGCTAAAATATTACAAACAGTAGGATAATAAGCACCAAAAATTTCAATCTTAGCTATATAAAATCTTTTCAAAAACTTAACAAGATCATCAATTGCAGTCCAATCAGAACCATGTAGCATACACTCAGGAAAAGAATCACGAAATTGATTAAAAGTCATTGTAATAGGAGAACTTTATAAGCAAGATAAGTTTTTAAATAAGTATAAGTAACATTCTATCACATTCTTCAGGCATTAATATCAGTCTAAGTCCATTTTGTTTAGATTTGACTTTAAATTCTTTCACTATACCTCTTCAATTATTTCCTTGAATAAAGCCAACAGCAAGCCGGAGCTTTTCAATATAAAGCTCAAAAAATTTAAGACCATCTTTTACAATTAAATTATATATATGACAAGCACACTTAACATGAAATATTTCAGGTAACGGCGGAGAAAGTTCCGCTTTTAACTTGTCAATAGCAGCCTTGTTGTTAGATGTATTATCAAAAGCAATACACAAAATTTTTCTTTTGATACCATAATATTCTGCGACTTTAGTAATAGATTCCGAAATAAATTTTCCAGTATGTCTGCGATCTTCATCATACAAAAAAGCTAAAATACGTTTTTGCATAACAAAACTACTATCTATCCAGTGACAAGTAATGGTTAAATAATTATTTTTATTAACAACACGACCAAGATCAGAAGTTAGAGCAATTCTACATTGAATATTTTTTAATAATGTAGATAAATAATAAACATATTGTGCATGGAGTCTAAAAATATCGGACCGACAAGTATTTTTAGGAATACCATTAAACATAGAATTATAAATTGCTTGAATACAATGAATAAAAGCATCAAAAGAAGCGAAAGTGAAAGATAAACAACTCACAACTATCATTTTCACTATTTCTTCTCGGTCCTTCATTTTATTATAATTTTTAATTAATTGACCGCTTGTTGGATTCAATCTAATTTGTGTTGGACCACCAATAGCCTTACCACCTTATGCAATAATTAACTCTCTAGAGTGTCTATCTCTTAAATGTCTCATCAATGAACTGGTACCCCCTTTATTACTTCCGATTTTATGCTCATATACAATTTCACAAATATTGCATTGCACCTTACTTTCTCCTTCTATTTCCATCAAAAGTTCCCATGCAATACTATTTCTTCTACGAGCTCTTGGGGCACGGGGAGGAAGATTAACTGATTCAGATCTAACATTAACATTTCCTACTGTGGGTGTCTCACCAATATTATCATCATCTTCTTCTAAATTAACCACATCTACTTTATTTTCTTCTTCTATACCATAATTTTCCTGAGCTTCTTCATAATTCATATTGTGAGCACCTACACCTATATCTTCCTCAAAAGGTTGACTAACCAATACCGGAGGCACACGAGTATATCTACTAATTGAACTACCTCTACTGGAACCGCCAACAATTTTTTTTTTTACTACCACTATCACTTCCGGGATAAAAATTTTTGACACTTTCACCAAGGTTTCTTATTTTATCCATATTAAAAAATAAACTAAAAATTATTTCAAATACACACAAATAATAAAAATAAATATTCAAAAATTAATACACTAATTAAAAATTAAAGGAAGAGATGGAACAACAATACAAAATTTTAGAAGTATCCGAAAGTTGTGACTTTAGAAACTTCCCCTTGTATTTGTAATTGTAAAATTAAAAAATAAAATTGAGCACTTTAGGAGATAATTAGAAGATTTGAGAGAATGAGAATTGTGTGAAAAATAAATTTTGAATTAGGGGTATTTATACAAAATTTTTGGAATTAATTCTTTTTTTTTAAAAAAAGCCAATTGGTCGTTGGGGTCCAAATGGCTATAATGCCGTTGGCCCAATAGTCTAACTAGACTTCTGGGGCCCAAAAATGGCTAGTTTCCCTAAAAAAAATTAATCGGGTTGGGCTGGGTACCCGGTGGGCCTGATCTGGGTTGTTATCGGGTCGGGTTTACCGGGCCGTCAACTTGGATGGTCCAGCCTGGGACCGACAAACCTACAATTCGTGGGCTGACCGAGCCGGGCCAACCAAAATAGGCCACGCTAAATGGGTCAAAACGGGCCAGCCATCCCATTTAACAAGTTTATGTAGATCTATCACTAACATAGAAAACACCAACAAATCGCTCTATCACTTTACCTATTTTGTCAACATATCGTAGAACAAGTGTCATTTGCTCCTTATGTGATACATATTTTGACTCATCAAATGGTCTCCCAAAATAATCACCATCTAAATCTTCCATGATAGCTTTGATTGTTTCTTTTACACAAGATCAACAATATATTTTTGAATCTTCGAGCAACACATTATTTTATTTTTGGGAGCATCTTCTAAAATAATGCTCCCAACATCTCGATCCATGTTACCACATCATCACAAAAGTTTAAGAAATATGTCTCTATTTATAAATGATACACTCTTATCATGACCACGAAATGACAATTTCAATCTCAAAAGAAATCTTGCCACATTAATTGAAGCATCCGAACAATGACGAGATTCATTTTTTCTTTCTCAGAATGCTTGTCAAAAGATATGCAAATAGATTGTGATTGAATCATAAAATCAATCATTATATTGAAACACTTGTTGTGGATGCTATTAACCTCTCCAATTGGGTTTTGAGTCTCTTCAAAGTTTTATTCCAACCTTTGAAGTCATTTTGCATAAAAGCAACATCTCTCATATTTCTACGAACTTCATGCTCATTTTTAAGCAAATAGCAATATAAATAATAAGCAGTATTTTTGTTACACTATAATCTAACCATTTAGAATATTGATCCTTGAATCAATCAGGATGAAATTTACGCGTTGTTATTTTCCTCTTTTCAAATTGAGTTTTTGGAAAAGTGTGATTCTTAGCTGACATAGCCCTTTTTGAATATAATATCTTCTAAATTCATCTCATAATCATATTATGCTATAGATCTCTTTTCTGCTGGATCGACTTTCAAATATTCAAACTTATTATTTGAAGGAGTTGCATCACTTTGAACTTATGAAGGTGTGGATAAAACAATGGGTGGAATAGTAGTACTAGAGCTTGGTTGTCTTTTTTTTGTCATTACGATTCACATAGATTTATGATAATCCCTGCAAAACAAGATTCAATTAATATTCCTTGCAAGCAAAATCATTCTCAAATTTAAAAATAAAAGAAATAGAAAAAAATTATGAGCCAACTACAAAAACTTACTTTTAAGAAGTTTTTCGTACATTTTTACTTGATTTAACAACTAATACCATTGAATTATTTTTCAAACTCATTCAATAATGAAACAACAATAAATCTATAGCTAAACTTGAGTAGTTAAATTCATTAACTGAAAGTAGCAAAACACTGATAATATCATATCCAATAATTCATGTATGAAACTATTATAATAATCAAAATAAACTATAGAAGATCAGTGAAAAAAATTAAGCCCTTAACTTGTAATATGTAAGAAATAGAATAATATCATAGAAAAATTCTGTAACGCCTCGAGTCTGTACCCTAGGCGTCACACGATGCTTACAATTCTGAAGGGCCACAAGCTAACCCATGACTGGTACCTGATATATACACTGCATAATAATACTGTAGTAATGCAAAAATTGGGCTGAAATTGCCATAAGGTTCACAACTGAAATTGAATACTGACAAATGAATACTGAAAATTAAACATCTATCTAAAATAGTCTAGTCCTAAAGACTCTAACTACCTGAATATAGAGTTGATGGGAAAAGTCCCCAACTAACTTCGACTATTAAACATATTGAACTGCTGAAAAAAAACTAAAATGATAACTCTGTCCTCAAACTATGAGGACTCACCACTATATCTGTTGCTGATCGTCTGATTTGCTAAGTACGGTCAGGAGCCCGTGCGTCTGAACCTATGATATAAGACATTATAGCGCAAAAAAAAAGAGTATGCGTTAGTAGTTTGAATGTACTAGTATGCTAAGTGAGGTAGGCTGATATGAAAGGGTTCATATGCATGAACAATAACTGGCTGAATTATATGAATATAACTGGATGAGATTACATGCATGACTAAAACTACTGAAACACTGATTATGCAATACTGTGCACATAACTACATAAACTGTAACTGAGATCATACTAATACTAGATACTGAGTTCTGATAACTAAATGACTGATATCTGAGTTTTTCTGATAACTATATTTTTTATAGCTGGGTGACTGTTTCTGGCAGTCATGATCCTGTTGAATTAAACTAAGTTCTATACTGAGCTGGGTGACTGTGTTTGGCAGTCCTGATTCTGTAGAACTAAACTGAGTTCTATACTGAGTCTGAAACTGAAACTGTAATGGTGGAAATGTTCATCTAACCGACATACCCCGATTATAAACTGCGTTGGGGTCCAACCTGTGATCCTAGTTGGAAAGGTGTTAGCACTTTGCCAAGGAATACTAATAATGGTTGTGAGTTAACCCTATCTGGAAGAAAGATAATTCATCAACCCTCACTAATAGAAAAACTCGTACGAGATGTATCAACCCTTGTCTGGCAGGAAGATATCTCAAACTATGCTTGCTACGTAGTTTTGTAATGTAGGGATTTCTACTAAGGGTCAAATCCTCTAGTAGCAGGAATGTCCCCATCCCGGGGTTCGCTCAGTGTTGATTCCTACTCCCAACTGAATAGACATTAAACTAATTTCTAGACTGTTCTGGGCTTGATTGAACTATTACTGGTCATTCGAAGTGACCTATTGCACACCTGATCATGATTCAATCCAAAGATCGATATTTTAAGGTCATAAGGGTCGTAAAATAAGATCGCCAAATTATGAAGGCCAAAAATAATTCTTAGTATAAACACTTAGCTGAAATTTCCAAATCTAGGACCTCTTTTCATGCTCTAAAGGACTGGGTTAAGCTAGGATTTTGCGGGATCTTACAATATCTGCCCCTTGGAAACATTCGTCCTCGAATGAGACTGACTAAGCTGAGAATACTGATAGACTGATTTTACATACTGAACATGCACAACTGAAGCATGATTTCATTACTGAAACTACTGATATTCTGAGTTTTTATACTGAACATGCATAGCTGAAGCATGACTGAATTCTGAAGACATGACACATGATTGAGCTATTTTATGAAGGTATGTATGATATGAGAATGTAACCAAGTTTATATAGCTAATCTGAGCATGGAACTGAGTAATTTAAAGATAACTGTTACCTTGAGCTGAGTCTGAGTTTGCAGAAAAGAGGTGAAGATACTTGGTCTGCATATCTGCTTCTACTTCCCAAGTAGCTCCCTCAACGGACTGATTCCGCCAAAGAACTTTGAATAGAGGAACTTCTTTGTTCCCCAGTCTATGAACTTGATGATCAAGAATTTCAACTGGAACTTCTTCATAAGAGTGATTGTTCTGAATATCTATACCCTCTATAGGGATTACAACTGTTAGGTCACCAATGCATTTCTTAAGCAAGGAGACGTGAAACGCTGGGTGCACTGAAGCTAAGTCTAAAGGCAACTCGAGTTCGTAAGCTACCTTTCCAAAACGGATGAGGATTCGAAAAGGATCGACATATCGGGGACTGATCTTTCCTTTCTTTCCAAACCTCTTCACTCCCTTCATAGGCAAGATTTTCAAATATATAAAATCACCAATCTCAAACTCCAGATCTTTTCTTCGCACATCTGCATACAATTTTTGTCGGCTCTGGGTTGTATTAAGCCTTTTCCTGATAAACTAAACTTTTTTCAATGCATCAAATACCAAGTCAGGCCCTACCACTGCGGCCTCACCCACTTCAAACCAACCAATGGGAGATCTACATCTCCTCACATAGAGTGTCTCAAATGGAGCCATCAGAACGCTGGAATGATAGCTGTTATTATACGCAAACTCAATTAAAGGCAAGTGGTCATCCCAACTACCCTTAAAGTCGATAGCATACGCTCTTAACATATCTTCTACAGTCTGGATGGTCCTTTCTGCTTGACCATCTATCTGAGGATGGAAGGCTGTACTGAGGTAAACTTGGGTATCAAGACCCTTTTGGAAGGCTTTCCATAAATGAGAGGTGAATTGCGTACCTCTATCTGAAATGATGGACAACGGCACTCCGTGCAATATAACCAACTCTCTGACTAAGAGCTTGGCATGATCCTCGATTGAATAAGAGGTATGAACTAGTAATAAATGAACTGATTTGGTCATCCTATCCATAATAACCCAAATCGAATCATGCTAGCGACGAGTACGCGGAAAACCCATCACAAAATCCATGTTCACTTCCTCCCACTTCCAAGTGGGAATACTGAACTCCTGTATAGACCCACTAGGCTTCTGATGCTCGATCTTGACCTGCTGACATGTTGAGCACTCAGCTACAAACTCTGCAATGTCCATCTTCATTCCACTCTACCAATAGATTTCTCCTAAGTCGCGGTACATCTTGGTGGCCCCGGGTGAATTGAGTAGCACACACCATGTGCTTCTGCAAGAATCCACTATCTCACACCATCCACATATGGCACACATAGTCTACCCTGGCAGCGTAACACACCATGTCCCCCTTGGGAGAAAACTTCTACTTTTTGATCTCTGACTGACACTTTCAGTTTAACTAAACTGGGATTCCTGTCCTACTTTTATTTTTACTTCAGAAACCAGAGATAATTCTAAACTATTCTGCAACAAAACACTACCATCTACTGAATCGACTAAGCGGATACCTAGTCGGGCAAGCTAATGAACTTCCTGAACTAACTTTCTCTTACCATTCTCCATGCGAGCAACACTACCCATAAGCATCTTACTGAGAGCATCAACCACTATATTGGCCTTGCCCGGATGCTACAGAACACTCATGTTGTAGTCTTTCAACAACTCTAACTACCTTCTCTGACGCAGGTTTAGGTTTTTATGAGAAAAGGCATACTGTAGGCTTTTATGGTCTGTGAACATATCCACATGTACTCAATACAAATAATACCTCCAAATCTTTAAGGCAAACACAACAGCCGCTAACTCAAGATCATGAGTGGGATAGTTCTTTTCATGGGGCGTAAGTTATCTAGAGGCATAGGATATGACCTCATCTTTCTGCACCAAAACACACCCCAAACCAACTCTGGAAGCATCACAATATACAAAAAACCCATCTGAACTATCTGGTAAAGTCAAAACTGAGGTTGTAGTGAGTCGATTCTTCAACTCCTAAAAACTCATCTCACAAGAGTCTGACCACCGGAACTTGACTTTCTTTTGAGTCAATTAGGACATAGGGGATGTAATAAACGAAAACCCTTTCACAAATCATCGGTAATAGCCCACCAAACCCAAGAAACTCCTGATATCTGATGGAGATATGGGTCTGGGCCTATTTATCACTGCTTTGGTCTTTTGGGGGTCAACTTTAATGCCATCACTGAAAATAATATGACCAAGAAAAGATACTGACCTTAGCCGAAAGTTGTATTTACTGAATTTGGCAAACAACTGATGGGATCTAAGGGTATGTATTACTATTATGAGATGGTCTGTATAATCATGTTCACTGTAGGAGTAGAAAAGAATGTCATTAATGAAGACTATGGCAAATATGTCCAAGTATTGCTTGAACACACGGTTTATCAAGTCCATGAAAGACACGGGGGCATTGGTAAGACAAAATGACATGACTAGGAATTCAAAGTGACCATACCGAGTTTTGAAATATTTTTTTGGAATGTCATATTCTCTGACTCTGGGCAGATGATAACCTGATTTGAGGTCTATCTTAGAAAAGTAATCGGCATCCTGAAGTTGGTCAAACAAGTCATCAATTCTGGGAAGTGGATACTTAATCTTGACCGTGACTTTGTTCAACTGATGGTAGTCAATACACATTCTGAGAGAATCGTCTTTCTTATGCACGAATAGAACTGGTGCACCCCAAGGGGATACACTGGGTCTGATGAATCCCTTATCTAGGAGATCCTTCAACTGTTCTTTTAACTTTTTGAGTTTTGTTGGGGCCATTCTGTATGGCGGGATAGAGATAGTTTGAGTATTAGAAAGAAGGTATATTCCGAAGTCAATTTCCCTCTCGAAAGGAACTCCAGGAAGATCTTAGAGAAACACATCTGTAAATTCACATGCTACTGGAACTGATTCAAGACTAAGAGTCTCTAAACTAGAATTCTTAACTCAAACAAGATGGTAGACACACCCCTTGAATATCATTTTCCTCGCTTTTAGGTAGGAAACAAGCTGACTCCTAAGGGCTGAAGGACTACCCCTCCATTCTAGGACAAGTTCATTCAAAAATTAAAAATAGACAACTCTATTTCTGCAGTCAACTACAACATAGCATGAGTGAAGCCAATCCATGTCGAGAATGACATCAAAACCTGTCATATCTAACTCTACTAAGTCTGTTGAAGTAACTTTTTGAGATACAAAAACCGAACAATTCATGTATACCCTCCAAGCTATGATAGATTTACCCACTTGGGTAGAGACTAAGAAAGGCTCTGCAAGGATTTTGGGAATGACCCCGAAGTCAACAGCTATATAAGGAGTTACAAAGGACAAAAAAACTCTTGGATCTAGCAAAGCATAAACATGTAAATGATAAACTTGTAACGTACCAGTGATTACATCAGGAGAACTTTTTTGATCTCATAGGGATTGAAATGTATAGAGTCTGAATGGGCGTTGCCCATTGGTGGCACTGGAAGTGGTACCTTGTTGATTCGGGCGACTGGACTAAGCTGGGGGATGATTATGCTGACTCTATGAACCCACCTGAGGACACTCTCCGACCCTATGGCTTGACTTTCCACATCTGAAACATACATCATTGCTAACTCGACAGACACCCTGATAATTTCTGCCACACTTCTGGCAAAGAAGATTTGTTCGGGCACTACTAACACTACCCTGGGGTTTAGAGACTGGTGCCTTATCTTTATTGCCATCTATGAATTTCAACACTGGAGCACTGGCTAAGGACGAAGCTGGAACTGAAGATTTCAAGCGAAACTAAGAATGATTACCACTTTCTAACTTAGGTTGAGTGAAGTTAAAGCTACCTATTCTAGCTCTCTTATTCTCCCTCTTCTTATCCTTATTATTAGCCTTTTCTATCTGCTAAGCATGAACCATGAGCCTGGATATGTCCATATCCTTAATCAGCATTGTAGTCCTACACTCTTTGACCACACTGATAGACACACCCGACACAAAATTACTCATTTTAGATCTGCTATCTTTTACCACATGAGAGGCATATCTGGCTAACTGAGTAAACTTGAGAGAATACTCTTTCACAGTCATATTGCCCAATTTTAGATTAATAAACTCCAAAACTTTATCTTTCTTCAACTCCAGTGAGAAGAACCTTTCAAGAAAAGTAGTAGCAAACTCCTCCCATTCTACGGGCCCTGCATTTGCATCCTTATATGCCTTTCACTACTTAAACTATGTATGAGCCACATCCTGCAATTGATATGCAGCTAACTCAGCGCTCTCACTAGAAGTCGCCCCCATGATATCTGTGACTTTCTGCACCATCTCAAGGAATTTTTATGGGTTCTCAATGGCATAGACCCTGTAAACTATGAAGGATTCATTCGGGTGAAGTTTGGAATTCCAGCTATAGTAGTATTGGCCATTGGGTTGGCCGGAACGGTAGTTGGGAATTTATTTTGGGGCTGCCACAGAATGAACTAGAGTGATGAAAGCTGTTTTGAATTCTGCATGAGAGACATGCTCATCCATGAGATCTACCTGAGCGGGCGGAGGTGCTGGCTGATTTCCAGTGCTTCTTTCGTTAGTCCTTTTTGGAGGCATATTCTGTAAAAATAGGAAACATTGGATTAGACAGAGAGTTTAAATTGAGCTTATGCTCACTCGTACAACATGAATACTAAAAGAATAGAACTTATTCCTAAAATTCCTCATAGCCTCTTGTCCATAAGTGTGGCAAGTTATACACCCATGCACAAGACTCTACTAGACGCGGCTTTCAGACTCCCTAGGACTCTGTTGAACCTTTGGCTCTGATACTAAGTTTGTAACACGTCGGATCTGTACCCTAGGCATCACACGGTGCTTACAATCTCGAAGGACCACAAGCTAACCCATGATTGGTACCTGCTATATACACTGCATAACAATAATGAAGTAATATGGAAATTGGACTGAAATTGCCATAAGGTTCACAACTGAAATTGAATACCGACAAATGAATACTAAAAATTAAACATCTATCTAAAATAGTCTAGTCCTAAAGCCTCTAACTACCTGAATATAGAGTTGATGGGACAAGTTTCCAACTAACTCACACTACTGAACATACAGAGCTACTAAAAAAAACTAAAACGATAACTCTGTCCTCGAACTATGAGGACTCACCACTATATCTGTTGTTGACAGTCTGAACTACTAAGTACGTCAGGAGCCCGTGCATCTGAACCTATGATATAAGACATCATAGCGAAAAAGAAAGAGTATGTGTCATTACTTTGAATATACTAGTATGCTAAGTGAGGTAGGCTGATATGCAAGGGTTCATATGCATGAACAATAACTGGCTGAATAATATGAATATAACTGGATGAGAGTACAAGCATGACTAAAACTACTGAAATATTGACTATGCAATACTGTGCACATAACAACATATACTGTAACTGAGATCATACTAATACTGGATACTAAGTTCTGGTAACTAAATGACTGATATCTGAGTTTTTCTGATAACTACATTTATGATAGTTGGGTGACTGTTTTTGACAGTCCTAATCCTGTAGAACTACACTGAGTTCTATACTGAGTTGGGCGATTGTGTCTAATAGTCCTGATTCTGTAGAACTGAACTGAGTTCTATACTAAGTCTGAAACTAAAACTGTAATGGTAGGAGTGTTCATCTAACCGACATACCCCGATTAAAAACTGAGTTAGGGTCCAACCTGTAACCCCAGTTGGAAAGATGTTAGCACCTTGCCAAGGGATACTAACAATGGTTGTGAATTAACCCAATCTGGTAAGAAGACAAATCATCAACCCTCACTAATAGGAAAACTCATACGAGATATATCAACCGTTGTCTGGCAAGAAAATATCTCAAACTATGCTGGCTATGTAGTTCTGTAATGTAGGGATTACTTCTAAGGGTTAAACCCTCTACTGGAAGAAATGCCTCTATCCCTGGGTTCGCTCGGTGCTGATTCCTACTCCCAGCTGAATAGTCACTGAACTAATTTCTAAACTGTTCTAGGCTTGACTGAACTATTACTGATCGTGATGTCTAACTGAACTGGACTGAGTTCACTGAGTTCTGTAACTGACTGAGTACTACTATTTGTGACATTACTAAGGCTATGTTGTAGCTACTGAAATTCTAAGTAAACAACTAGATTTCGAGTATTGAATACCCCCAAAACTCGATAGCATTGAAAGTAAAACATGGCATGGTCATAAAGCATAGAAATAGTAGCTTGTTAACACTGCTTTTATTTAGACCTTTTATCAAACAATTGAGAGGCATGAACTTGTGCACATACTATTATGTCATGATTTCACTCTTCAACTCAAATGAATATTTTATCAAACACTTGGGGAGCATAATTTATGAACATAATAATAATCAACATGCAAGCATCATGATAACAATCCTAAATAACAAATTCAAGGGACTTTTAACATAAATAAACATAACACTACACACATATTAATTACTTCACATGAAACTTGTAATAAATCATGAATTAGAAACCCAAATAACATCATAATCCTGAATACAATCGACTTCAACATGAAATTCATGAAATCAATCAACTTATAGTTTTAAAAGAGGTTCTTGAACTTCAAAGGTGGAAGGAAACCCTTGGATGAACACCTAACATACCTTAGTAATCAAATTCGTGAAGATTGATGGTGTGTTCTTGAAGATAGAATTTGAAATTGGATGTCCTAGGGTTTGTTCTTGAGAAAATTTGAGAGAGAATGAGTGATTTAGCCTTTAGGGTAGGTTAATCTTGTGTTTTTAAGGCTGAATAAGAGTGGGGAAAATACCCAATTACCCCTCTGGACGTGGGTTTTTAAATATTAAAAATGTGCACAACGACGCACATACCGACGCACCGCGTCGAGTTCATGTTAGGTCACTAAAATTTGCACTGAGTGCTGGGAAAAATATCCGTTGACACAATGGGCAACGCGACGCATCGAGATCGCGTCGACCCACTATTTTGGTCACCCAAACATGCTTCAAACAATGTTAGAAAAATCCAAAACTCATCCGAAGTGACCTATTGGCATACCTGGTCATGATTCAATCCAAAGATCGATATCTTAAGGTCATAAGGGGCATAAAATAAGATCTCCAAATTATGAAGGCTAAAAATAATTCTAAGTATAAACACTTAGCTGAAATTTCCAAGTTTGGGACCTCTTTTCATGCTCTAAAGGACTGAGTTAAGCTAAGATTTTACGGGATCTTACAATATCTCCCCTTTGGAAACATTCGTCCTAGAATGAAACTGACTAAGATGAGAATACTGATAGACTGAGTTTACATAATAAACATGCACAACTGAAGCATGACTTCATGACTGAAGCTGCTGATATACTGAGTTTTCATACTGGACATGCATAGCTGAAGCATGACTGAATTATGAAGACATGACACATGACTGAGCTGTTTCATGAAGGTATGCATGATATGAGAATGTAACCAAGTTTATAAAGGTAATCTGAGCATGAAACTGAGTAATTTATGAAAAACTATTACCTTGAGCTGTGTCTGAGTTTGCAGACAAGAGGTGAGGATACTTGGTCCTTATATCTGCTTCTGCTTTCCAAGTAGCTCCCTCAATGGACTAATTCCGCTTGTGAACTTGATGATCAAGAATTTCGACTGAAACTTCTTCATAAGAGAGACTGTTTGGAACATCTATACCCTCTATAGGGATTATAACTGCTGGGTCTCTAATGCATTTCTTAAGAAAGGAGATGTGAAACACTGGGTGTACTGAAGCTAAGTCTGAAGGCAACTCGTGCTCGTAAGCTACCTTTCCAAAATGGCTGAGAATTCGATAAGGACTGATATATCGGGGATTGAGCTTTCCCTTCTTGCCAAACCTCTTTACTCCCTTCATAGGTGAGATTTTTAAATACACAAAATCACCAATCTCAAACTCGAGATCTTTTTTTCACATATCTACATACTATTTCTATCGGCTCGGAGCTGTCTTAAGACTTCCCCTGATCAACTAAACTTTTTCTATCGTATCAAATACCAAGTTAGGCCCTACCACTGCGGCCTCACCCACTTCAAACCAACCAATGGAAGATATACATCTCCACACATAGAGCGTCTCGAATGGAGCCATCTGAATGCTGGAATGATAGTTGTTATTATACACAAACTTAATCAAAGGCTAGTGGTTATCCCAACTACCCTTAAAGTCAATGGCACACGCTCTTAACATATATTCTAGAGTCTGGATGGTCCTTTCTATTTGACCATCTGTCTGAGGGTGGAAGGTTGTACTGAGGTGAACTTGGGTACCAAGACCCCTTTGGAAGGCTTTCCAAAAGTGAGAGGTGAACTGCATACCTCTATATGAATGATGGACAACAAAACTCCATGCAATCAAACCAACTCTCTAACAATAAGAGTTATAAACTGGTAAGAAATAAGCGGATTTGGTCATCCTATCCTCAATGACCCAAATCAAATCATGCTGGCGACGAGTACGGGGAAAACCCATCACAAAATCCATGTTCACTTCCTCCCAATTCAAAATGGGAATACTGAACTCTTGCATAGAACCACTAGGCTTCTGATGCTCGATCTTGACCTGCTGACATGTTAAGCACTTAGCTACAAACTCTACAATGTCCCTTTTCATCCCACTCTACCAATAGATTTCCTGTAAGTCGAGGTACATCTTGGTGGCCTCGGGTGAATCGAGTAGCACGCACCATGTAATTCTGCAAGAATCTGCTATCTTACACTATCCACACATGGAACACATAGTCTACCCTGGCAGCGTAACACACCATCTTCCCCTTGGGAGAAAACTTATATTTCTTGATCTCTGACTGACGCTTTTAGTTTAACTAAATTGGGATCCCTGTCCTATTTTTCTTTTACTTTAGAAACCAGAGATGATTCCGAACTATTCTGCAACAAAACACTACCCTCTACTGAATCGACTAAGCGGACACCTAGTCGGTTAAGCTGATGAACTTCCTGAACTAACTTCCCATTACCATCCTCCACACGAGCAACACTACCCATAGACATCCCACTGAGAGCATCATCCATTATATTGTCCTTGCCTGGATGATACAGAACACTCATGTTGTAGTCTTTCAACAACTCTAACTACCTTCTTTGACGCAGGTTCAGTTTTTTCTGGGAAAATACATACTGTAGGCTTTTATGGTCTATGAAAACATCCATATATACTCCATACAAATAATGCCTCCAAATTTTTAAGGCAAACACAATAGCTGCTAACTCAAGATCATGAGTGGGATAGTTCTTTTCATGGGGATTAAGTTGACTAGAGGCATAGGCTATGACCTTACCTTTCTACATCAAAACACACCCAAACCAACTCTGGAAGTATCACAATATACAATAAACCCATCTAAACTATCTGGTAAAGTCACAACTAGGGCTGTAGTGAGTCGAGTCTTCAACTCCTGAAAACTTTTCTCATAAGAGAGATGGGTCCACTGTACCCTGGGCGTCACACGGCGTTTACAATCCCGAAGGACCACAAGTTAACCCATGACTGGTACCTACTATATACACTGCATAATAATGCTGAAGTAATGCGGAAATTGGGCTGAAATTACAATAAGGTTCACAACTGAAATTGAATACTGACAAATGGATACTGAAAACTGAACATCTGTCTGAAATAGTCTAATTCGAAAGCCTCTAACTGTCTAACTATGGAGTTGATGGGACAAGTCTCTAACTAACTCCGACTACTGAACATACTGAACTACTAAAAAAACTAAAATGATAACTCTATCCTCGAACTATGAGGACTCACCATTATACTGTTGCTGATAGTTTGAGCTACTAAGTACGGTCAGGAGCCCGTGTGTCTGAACCTATGATAGAAGACATCATAGCACAAAATAAAGAGTACGTATCAGTACTTTGAATGTACTGTATGCTAAGTGAGGTAGGCTGATATGCAAAGGTTCATATGCATGAACAATAATTGGCTGAATAATATGAATATAACTGGATGAGAGTACATGCATGACTAAAACTGTTGAAACACTAATTATGCAATACTATGCACATAATAACATATACTGTAACTGAGATCATACTAATACTGATACTAAGTTCTGATAACTAAATGACTGATATTTGAGTTTTTCTGATAACTGCATTTCTGATAGCTGGGTGACTATTTCTGATAGTCCTGATCCTATAGAACTGAACTGAGTTCTATACTGAGTTGGGTGACTATGTTTGACAGTCCTAATTTTGTAGAACTAAACTAAGTTATATGCTAAGTCTGAAACTGAAACTATAATGGTGGGAGTGTTCATCTAACCGAAATACCCCCGATTATAAACTGAGTTGCGGTCTAACCTATGACCCTAGTTAGAAGGGTGTTAGCACCGTGCCAAGGAATACCAACAATGGCTGTGAGTTAACCTTATCTGGCAGGAAGATAATTTGTCAACCCTCACTAGCAGAAAAACTTGTAGGAGATGTATCAACCCTTGTCTGGTAGAAAGATATCTCAACCTACGCTAACTACATAGTCCTGTAATGCAGGTATTGCTACTAAGGGTCAAACCCTCTATTGGCAGGAATGCCCCCATCCTTGGGTTCACTCGGTGCTGATTCCTACTCCCAACTAAATAGACACTGAATTGATTTTTAGATTGTTGTAGGCTTGACTAAACTGTTACTGATCGTGATGTCTAACTAAACTGAACTGAGTTTACTGAGTTCTGTAACTGACTGAGTACTACTGTCCGTGACATTACTAAGACTATTTTGTAGCTACTGAAATTCTAAGTAAACAACTAGATTTTGACTATTGAATACCCCCAGGACTCGATAACATTGAAAGTAAAACATGGCATGGTTATAATAGCATAACAATAGTAGCTTGTTAACAATGCTTTCATTTAGATCTTTTATCAAACACTCGAGAGGCATAAACTTGTGCACATACTATTATGTCATAATTTCACCCTTCAACTCACATGAACATTTTATCAAACACTTGGGGAGCATAATTTATGTACTTAATAATAATCAACATGCAAGCATCATGATCACAATCCTAACTCATAAATTCAAGGAGTTTTTAACATAAATCAACATAACACTACACACATATTAATTACTTCACATAAAACTTATAATAAATCATGGATTAGAAACCCAAATAACATCATAAACACGAATACAATCGAATGCAACATGAAATCAATCAACTTGTAGTTTTAAAAGAGGTTCTTGAACTCCAAGGGTGGAAGGAAACCCTTGGATGAACGCCTAATATACCTTGGTAATCAATTTCGTGAAGATTGATAGTGTGTTCTTGAAGCTTTAATTTGAAATTGGATGCCCTAGGGTTTGTTCTTGAGAAAATTTGAGAGAGAATGAGTGATTAGCCTTTAGGGTAGGTTAATCTCGTGTTTTTAGGGCTGAATAAGTGTCACGACCCGACCCGAGGTCCTGGCCGTGACGGGCATCCCGAACCACACAGTCCCGAGATACCCCTGTAACTCCCCAACCCACTAGTGATATTGTCCTCTTTGGGCTCAGGACCGCACGGCTTTAAAACGCGTCACTAGGAAGTAAGGCTTTCTCACTTATATACCCAGCATCCCTCCTGTGTTTTGCCGATGTGGGACTCCTTCCTAAGTTGGGGTGTTACATACACCCCCTTACGAACTCAGCGTCCTCGCTGAGGTTTGCCCCACCAAATGGGATTCGCCTACACTCAGGACTGAGGTTTGCCCTGCCTTACTGGAATTTGCCTACACTCAGTTGAACTTTGGCCCACATCGACAGGGTCGACACAGGAGCGGCTCTGATACCATTTTGTTACGACCCGACCCAAGGTCCTGGCCGCGACGGGCACCCCGAACCACACAGGCCCGAGATATCCCTGTAACTCCCCAACCCACTAGTGATATTGTTCGCTTTGGGCCCAGCCTCGCAAAGATTTAAATGCGTCACTAGGAAGTAAGGCTTTCTCACTTATATACCCAGCATCCCTCCTGTGTTTTGCCGATGTGGGACTCCTTCCTAAGTTGGGGTATTATAATAAGGGTGGGGAAAAGACCCAATTACCCCTTTGGACGCGGGTTTTAAATTATTGAAAACATGCCTAGCGATGCGCATACCGACACACCGCATCGATGGTGTCGACGCGATGACCGACGCTCCGCGTTGAGTTCGTGTTGGGTCACTAAAATTTACACTGAGTGTTGGAGAAAATATCCATCGACGAGATGGGCGATGCATCGAGATCGTGTCGACCCACTATTTTGGTCACCCAAATATGCTTCAAACGATGTCCAAAAAATCTTAAACTCACCCGACGTGACCTATTGGCACACCTGGTCATGATTCAATCCAAGTATCGACATTTTAAGGTCATAAGGATCGTAAAATAAGATCGGTAAATTATGAAGGCCAAAAATAATTCTAAGTATAAACACTTAGCTGAAATTTCTAAGTCTGGGACCTCTTTTCATGCTCTAAAGGACCGAGTTAAGCTAGGATTTTGCAGGGACTTACAAATTCAAAACAAAACACCTAATTTAAATTAACTATAAGAAAAATTAATATATCTGTGTTTTGAGATTAGTGGATAAAAATAACATTGAAAATAATGGAAGAAGAAGATAGAAATTTGGTGCTTGAAGCTTGATTTTGCCTTTTTGGGGAGAAGGGTTTAGTATTAGGAAAAGGACACTCTATGGCACTTTTTAAAACAAATAACTCAAGTTTGAAAATTTTTCAAAAAGTGGCCTGTCGGATATACTATTTTCGCTTTATAGTCATTTCCTAATTTGGGTCATTTTGGCCTACGTAGTCCATATACCATTCATATACAATACTGATACATTCTATATACAATACTGATACAGTATTTAACTTGGGCAGTTCAGCCCTTTTAAAAATATTTTTTTTGGCTATAAATTTTTTAACTGATCAATATTCTGCTTTTTTTATTGTTCAGAAATAATAATTAAATTATATAAAAACGATATAATTGTTAAATAGAATATGTATCTATATAAGATATATGTATAGAAATTGTATAGTTCTATCAAATATGTGTATGTATAAAATATATATAAAAACTATATAGAAAATGTATGAAAAATATATATATAATTGTTGTATAAAACGTGTAAAAAAAAGTACAGTTATTGTATAAATTGTGTATTAAAACTGTATAATTTTCATATAGAATATTTATATGTATAAGATTTGTATAGAAACTGTATAGATGGTGTGTAGAAACGGTATAGAACAAGCCAGTAAATTGAAATGGCTAGAAAGTGAAACTTAAATTCCATGATCATTTTTATAAAAATAGTTTAATTTGAAGTGTCATTTATGTCCTTTCCCCTTTAATATTTTTTATAGAAGTAAAACACTTATTTTTTTCTTTAATATATTTTTACAAAGTAGGAAAAGTACGAAAAAATAAATTAATAATTACAAAAAATAAAAATGAAAAGTTAACTCCCCAAAAGACACCTAGGCGTCTGAAAAAAAAAAAATTGAAACTGAGGAGCATTAATTTTAGTTTAAAAAAAAATAAAAAAATACCTCAATAGGTTCAAACCCAGGACGCTCATCCAGTGGTAGACATTAAGATCGACCTAAATGACAGTGCACCTAATTAACTTTTTATTTCTGGTGCTTTTATATTATTTATACCTTTTTTTATATATTTTTTATGTAATTATACCTATTTCGTATTGAATTTAACGGGTGTCAGAGCACCCAAAAATTATCATAGGTCCGCCCCTGATGATGGCATAGGAGAAGATGCACGAAATGTGACTAACCGAATGCACGTTTTTTTTGACTAAACGAATGAAATGGGAGATAGAGGAAGAACAACGAGCTAGCTTCATCTAACATATACAAAGTTATCAATAAACCCCTCGATCATTTTTTATCACTAGTTTAATGTACGTGCGTTGCACGTGGATATCATGTTAATTGATAGAAAACGTAATATCTTTTTTTTTTACCTATCACAAGTTTTTGACTTAACTAAATATACAATAATTCTATTTCTTTTAACAATATTACGAGTTCTAAATTTATAATCAAATTTAAACCGACCCATCAAAAGATTCAATATTTTCGTCACTTCACTATACCAAACATAGTTTTTCAAAAAAAAAAATTATGAGAGTTAGCGTATGAATTTCACATTTTTAGAGTATAATTTGTGGTTTAAGATACTTCAAATTAAAATTAATATAATTAAACTTCGGCTTCCAAGTTGTAAGTCGCCAATAGAACTATCCTTTTATTATTTTATCATTCTAGTGTTTGTTGACGTCTTGCAATAAAATAACATAGCTAGTGTCTATGCAGACCTTATCTTTTACCCCAACAATGGAGAAGTTGTTTTCGATAGATCCTTAGGTTCAAGAAAAAACATTTCAATAATCCCTAGTGCTCAGTAAAATGTAATTGTCTCACGTCCTATTTAATCACCTATCTCAAATACTTCTTCGGTCTACCTCTACCTCTTCTAAGACCATTCATAGCCAACCTCGTAAACCTCCACATTTGGGCATTCATGTATCTACTTTTCAAATATTTGAACAATCTCAGACTCACATCACATATTTTATCCTTCATCAAATATTTGAATCAATATTTTATGCACTCACGATACACAAAACTTAAATTCGATATGAATTTAAGTTTTGAACAAACTACATTGTTGTCTTTTCTTATAAAGATACGCTAAATAGACTTCTTCTTTAATAGTCATATTAAAATAGGAGTAATAAATCTTCTAGCCCTAAAAGACTTTCTTGGTTCCTAAGTAAAATAGGCACATGTAGGAAAACCTACATCAAAATTGCAAGTTTTCCGGAGAAAAAGGTACAAAAAAAAATTATGTGAGGAAATCCAATGTATAAGTACTTAACTAAAAGTAGTTAAGCTTTTTAAATTTCCTTTCTTGCAACGTCTATTCCGCAATATAAAAGTGTAGTTAATTATTATTTTTCATAATATATCTTATCATATATTTGAAAATTTTGTGTGGTGTCTCGTGTCTTGAGCCGGGGGTCTATCGGAAACAGCCTTTCTACTTCTTCAGAGGTAGAGGTATGGACTGCGTACATCTTACCCCCCAGAC
Organism: Capsicum baccatum var. pendulum; assembly: GCA_030864225.1. Lineage (NCBI taxonomy): Eukaryota > Viridiplantae > Streptophyta > Magnoliopsida > Solanales > Solanaceae > Capsicum > Capsicum baccatum. The sequence continues at coordinate 217,984,971 of CM061554.1, read as the reverse complement.
CCCACTAGGTGGGAATACACTGGGTTTGTTGTTGTTGTTGTTAATTTTTTAAAATATATTTTCTCTTATCATATGCTGTAGAACTTCTTATTTAAATATTTATAAAAAAATAATTTAATAGTAATTTGAAAGAGAAAGTGAAAAGATAATTTTTTATATTACGAAATCTTTTAATGAAGGATAAAAATTAATAATTAAGGCTCCAACAATAATAACAAAACATTAAACTACTCATGATTCTCATAGACTATGAATCTTTTGTAATTTTTTTTTAAAAGGATCAAATTGTGGTTAAAAACTTGTCCAAATTGTGTATGGCTAAAAATAATTTTAAAAAAAAGAAATTCTTAAAAAAAAAAAATTAGGCTCCTAAATCTAAAATCTTATAACGAAAAAGGAACTCTTAAACAAAACACTGATGCCTATTAGATTCAATTTCAAAGTTTCTAGTTATTTTTGGATATTAGTTTCTACTATTTTGAAATTATAAATTCACACAAATATTCATGTATTTGTAAATACGCTAGCAAAAAGGTGCAACACGTAGACAGACGGAGGAGTTACAATAGTGGGAGATCACAATACTAATAAAATTGAAAAAGAAAACACGCTCGACTACCTACTAACATTTTACCCCAATTCCCAACCTCTATAATCTATAGAATCTTAAGTCAATTCTTGACTAAAAAAAAATAATAATTAGTTATTCACATGCCATGAAAATAATCAAATCGAATGCTTAAGGATCAACTTAAGGTGGTTACTATTAACACAGTTTCAATCAATATATTAATCAAATACCAGGAATAACTGCTACCCTTGAATTGATGGACATGGCATCAACTTGCTTAAAATTCACATGCTCACACCCATGAAACTGTTTTCTTGTAACCTAATACTTTGTTGACAATATTAAGCATGTGTCATTATATTGCTTGACACAATATAGCCGAATTGTATTGAAAATTGAAACATGAAACCTAAATCAAATGTAAAAGTAAATGTATAATTAACATCTTCAGATAAATCAAATAATACGTTCTATAACTTAATAAAATACAGTAAAAGTTGACAGAAATCCACAAGAAACACTATAAAAGTATAGTCTATTCGAGATAAATTATAATTTTAGATTGTTCACATATTTTACTTAGATATCTAAACAGATCATTTTTTCAATTAGACACTTAAACTATTCAAAAGTGACATATCAAAAAAAGTGTTATGTTCTTCACTCTTTTTAAGAGAGTAAGATGTTTGAGAAACTTAAAAATTGTAATTTATGTAAAGTAGATGTTTGAAATACAATAGTTGATTACAAAGAAACTGCCATGGTATGCTAATACAATATATGTCATAATACCTTGCATCACAAAGAGTCCCATCGGCCTCTAACCAAATCCATGGATCCATCAGCCTCCAAAAATCGAATACGTTAGGTTGCAATGCACGTATCAAACACTTCTATTGAAGACTAATGGATAAAATATTAATGGAGGAGATCTAATTCCTAAACCTCATTCACAAAACTATCATAGAAAAATAATGGGAGCTACATATTTTAATTTTCAAATAAAGAAACTGTCATACCTTTTTCCCCCCTTGCAATTGCCCAAAGAAAATTACTTGCCGTGATTATGAGAACAAGAACAAATTTTACGATGTAGGAACATACAATTGTTATCCTGCAATTTGTAGACCTAAATTTTGTATGCAGACCTAAATTTTGTATGCAGACTATATTAATCATATAAATATATATATGGTGAATTGAACAAATTAAACCTTGACAAATTAGAAGAAAAAAGTTACCATGTATTTTGAAGTTCTGGTCTAATTATTTTAGGAATCAATGTTACAGTTAAATAATAAGTAAAGAAAAAAAAGGAGAAAAGACTATTTTGTCTATTGCGAAGTGTTATAATAAAGGACAAAAAGATCAAATCATATTTCTAAGGTTCTTTACACTTTTAATATATTGCAGAGTTCTTCAAACTTTTAATATTGTAGATTAAGTGGGAGCTTTCGTTCTTTTTGCTCCCTTTATAACTCAAACTCACAAGGATCGAAGGTGAAGGAGGCTTATTATCCGAGTGAGCTACTCCTTCTTGTCAATAAAGTCCTGAGTTTATCACTTCGTGGTTTCTTTTGTTCTTTCTGCTCCCTTTATAGTGACGGATTCAGAATTTTGAGTTTGTGGGTGCTGAAACTTTTTGAACATATAGTTACTATTAATCATATAATATAAGTACACAATTATTTGAGGACGGCAACGAAAAAATTTGATTAAAACTACTCATATTTATATTATGGACTGGTGAATCTTGGATGAAAAATGCAACCGAAAAAGAAAAAAATTGGTTGATTAAGTTCATGTTCAGGAACAGTTAAACTTTGGAGTCTTTAGTTCTTTATTTATGAAGCTGAATTTTTTTCTTTCTATGCTATAGTGATTATGTAGAAGTAAAAAAGAAAAAGAAAAAGGTTAACCAAAAGTAGCAGTGGGATTTGGGTCAAAACACTTGCCATAAAAGAGCTAAAAATATGCCTAATAGGAAAAAAAAAATTAAATCTTCGTTGGAAAAGGAATCTAATGGGGTTTGAACTCCTGCAGTATCACTCTTAGATCAAAGCACCCAGTCAGACTTATTTTAGTGAGTGTTTTCTGGTTTATTGTATCCTTTTCCTTTAATTTCTTATATAATTATACTTATTTCGAGCCAAAATCAATAAATGTTTAAGCATTCAAATTTTAAAAAATTACATGAAATGACTCATATAGTGGGTGACTTTATTTTTTGGTACCTCATAAGAAAAGTTTTTAAAAATTAGTCTTCCTTACTTTTTATGTATGAGACAAGTATCTTGTTGCCTTGTAAACTTAAACGTTTTTATACTTGTCATGTTCATTTGTCTCCCAACTTCTATGTTTTCCTTCTTCTTTTTATTGTTTCCTTTATTTTAATTTTTTTCTTATTTTAATTCATTTTTATCAACCTTTATTTCTTTTTTTTCCTTCTCTTATTTTTATCAAACATTATTTATTTTTTATTTCTCTCTTCTTTTTTTAAAATTTATTTGAATCAACTTTTTTTTTCTTTTATCATTCTTATTTTTTTAATTTTTCTCAAACTTTATTTTTATTTTTTTCTTCTCATTTTTTTTTCAACCTATATTTTTTTTCTTAATCTTTATTTTTTCTTCTCTTTTCTTCTTTTTTTCTTGATCTTTATTTTTTTTCCTGTTTCTTTTCTTTTCTTTTTCCTTTCGCTCGACTCCTATTATTCTTTGCTAATGAACAGAAAGTTAAATAATTTACAAAGAGTATCTTCTTTCTTTGTCATCGAAATAAACTTAAGGGCGTGAAAGTTCTTGAGCTAATTCTTGCCTCTAAGACAAGAGTTAATAGAACATCTCATAAATCTAGACACAATGTAATAGTTACAACTCTTGTCCGTGAGACATGACTTGTTGTTTGAAAGTCTTTGAACTAAGTTGTGTCTAAGGCAAGAGTTATAGACCATCTCATAAATCAAGATACAATGTGACAGTGTCAACTCTTGTCCATGAGGCGTAACTTATTATTTAAAACTCCTTGAGCCAAGTCTTACCTATAAGGCAAGAGTTATAGAGCATCTCATAAATCAAGACACAGTGTTATAGTGTCAGCTCTTGCCTATAAGGTGCAACTTCTTGTTTGAAAGTCTATATGCCAATTCTTACCTCTAAGATAAGAGTTGTAGAACATTTTATAAATCAAGACACAATATAGTAGTGCCAACTCTTGCCTGTGGGGCATAAATTATTTCTTTGACGGGCTAAATCTTTTTTCTAAGATAAGAGTTATAGAGTATCTTGTAAATCAAGACACAATATGATAACGGAAACTCTTACCTATGGAGCGTAATTTATTATTTGAAAGTCATTGGGCTAAGTCTTGCCTCTAAGGTAAGAGTTATAGAGCATCTCATAAATCAAAACACAATCTGATTGTACCAATTCTTGCCCATGGGACATAACTTGTTGTTTGAAAGTCATTCGGCTAAGTCTTGCCTCTAAGGCAAGAGTTATAGAACATTTCATAAATTAAAATACAATATGGTAGTGTTAACTCTTACCCATGGGACGTAACTTTTTGTTTGAAAGTCCTTAGTCTAAGTCTTGCATCTACGGCAAGAGTTATACAATGTTTCATATATCAAGACACAATGTGGTTGCGTCAACTCTTGCTCATGGAGCATAAATTATTGTTTGAAGGTCCTTGAGCTAAGTCTTGCGTCTAAGGCAAGAGTTATAGAGCATCTTAGAAATAAAACACAATGTGGCAGTGGCAGTTCTTGCCCATGGGCCTTAGTCTAAATTCTGCTGCTAAGGCAAGAGTTATAGATTATAACATAAATCAATACACAATATGATAGTGCGAACTCTTACCCATGGGGCATAACTTGTTGTTTGATGGTCCTTGAGCTAAATCTTGCCTCTAAGGCATGAGTTATAGAGCGTCCCATAAATCAAACCACACTATGATGGTATCAACTCTTGTCCACAGGGCATAAGTTGTTGTTTTAAAGTCTTTGATGTAAGTCTTGTCTCTAAGACAATAGTTATCGAACATCTCATAAATCAAAACACAATGTGGTAGTGTCAACTCTTTCCCATGAGACGTAACTTGTTATTTGAAAGTCCTTGGACTGTCCTACCTCTAAGGCAAGATTTATAGAACATCTCATAAATCAAAACACAATGTGATAATGTCAACTTTTCCTCATGGGGTGTAACTTGTTCATCGGAAGGAATTAAAGAAAAGAAAAGAAAAATTGAAATAAAAATTGAGAAAAAAATGAAGAAAAAATATTTTTAAAAGAACAAAAAAGAAAAATAAAAAAAATAGAGGTTGAGAGGAGAAAAAAAAAAGAAAAAGAATAACGACTGAGAAAAAAATGAGAAAAGAACAAAAAAACTAAAGAAAAATAAAAAAGAGAAAAAAATAGAAGTTGAGAGGAAGAAAGGGAAAATGTAAAGGTTGAGGTTTTTAAAAAAAAAAAAAGAAAGAAGAAAAAATAAAAATCAAGGTAAAATAAGAAAAGAGAGGAAAAAATAGAAGTTGAAAGATAAATAACATGAAGATTTGTTTAAAGATATTTGAGGTATAGAGGGGCAAATAGGTAAAAGTCCTATACATAAAAAAAAAAGACTAGTTTTGTGGTACTTTTCTTATAGGGGACAAAAAAGCAAACACACTACCCAAACCTTCACCTATGAGTCCGCCCTTATCCCTTCATAACTCAAACTCACAAGGATCGGAAGTGGAGGATCGATGCTTACTATCTAAGCAACTATCTACTCATAGTTAATAAATTTTTGTTATATTATTTCTCACTAGGAAGGAGAGGAGTTTTTTCAAAATAAGCACTTTGAAAAACTAAATGTAACACTTAGTCAAAAAAATTTTAAAATATAGTGGATATACACATTTATGATATCATCCATGTGACTTTCAAAAACCATCCAAACCTAGCACACAAATCTTTAATTTTACACTTTAGCCCCCCCACCCCATGGGACAAATATCTAATATTTTTTCTCATTTTTCATATTTTCATTTTTAATTAAAACAAGGGGTCCAAGATGTCACCAAAATGCTCCAGTTTTTCACCTACATTTGTCGATTCCAATGATTTTTCCAGTGAAATCTTCATCCTCACAACTAAAAATCTTCATTCTTGGTCATTGCCTCCATTGTTGTTTTACTTTAAAAAAAATATATAAAAAATATTTTTTCGCCATTTTACTAGCTTGAAAAGCTTTCGAAATGTACTTAATACCTCGTTATTAGATAAATTTTAGTAATTTAAAAGTTCTAAATATAAATTTCTCAATTCAAGAGCTAGCAGGACATCGATTATACCCAATTTTGTTCATTCACATTTTTGTACGAAGATTTTCATGCCAGACATCGACCGGTTATAGATCAATACCATAATCTATGATCGATCAGTATGGTCTATAATGACAGTAGCTGAAGTAATTATTGTCAGTGGTGATTATATGGGTGTGGGAGGAAGCTCCCAAATATTGGAATTGAAAATCATGTAGAAAGGGAATAGTGCCCATCTCGTTGCATCACAATAATTCATACGACGACATGGTTCGAAGCATAATTAAGAGCGGAGAATTAGGTTGCAAGCCAAGCGATATTGTGATTAGCTATCTAATGAATGAGAGGGGAAAAATACATTCCATATTCATAAAGAATGATAGACAAATGTCCTTGTACATGTTGGATATCGTTGTCAATGATTATAGGTCATTATTGAGGATAAATTTCATCGCAAGGTCTCCGATAACCCCGCCACCACATCCGTCAGTCGACGAAGATGATCCAGTTGAAGATGAGAGTTTGGGTATTCATCCAATGGATACGGAAGATCATTCAATGGAATCGAAAGATCCCAAATTATTTAAAGAAGAGCAAAAAGAGTGTGAATCGGGATCACAACCCAACCACACCTTCTCTGATGGAACTAATTTCCATATAGAATAAATATTTAGTAGCAAAAATAAGCCAAAAATGTTATTGGACGTAGTATAGGTGAAAATGTCTTTTGATTATGCTACGTTGAAGAGTTGTAGCAAATATTTCAAGGTGAAATACGTATCTCCTAGTTGTGTGTGGATGTTGTGGGCAAGGAAGTATGAATGAACGGGCCGATTTTACATATACAAATACGTTGGCGATCACACTTACGACATCAAACACGTCATGCGCAGCCATAAAAAAAATCATAACCAACGTCGTTGCATCACTCTGTGTGAATTTGTATCCAACGGCAAGGATTCAGATACTAGAAAGATTCGAAGGATTATTTTCAAAAACTTTCATAGTATTCCAAGCTATTGAAAATATTGGATGGGAGGTGTGATTCCAAGAAAATGGTTTTGAGGGACATAGAAGCATGGGTATTCCTATTTTTCGGCTTTTTTCTTTATGATCGACACTCTTAATATTGGCTCTACCTATTCCACCATGGTAAACAAGGATAACTCTAGGTTCTTGTACTACTTTTCAGTCTTGGTTGCTTGCATTAGGGGATTCTCTCACATGAGAAAGTTATTGCGATCTACAACACTCATTTACACGATAAGTACGAGGGCGTGCTGCTAAGTACGATTGGGCAGGATACGAAGAATCATATTTATCCAATAGCCTTTTTTGTGTTGTTGACAAAGAGAACGATGCGTCATGGACATACTTCTTTGAGAAGCTGAAGTCTATAAAGGTCGATGAATCATATTTGTGTTTTATCTTCAATAGGCATAAGAGCATCATCAACGGCATTGTGAGGGTTTACAACCATGCTCATCATGGGTATTACATGAGGCACCTTGGTGAAAATCTCTAAGTAAATCACCAATGTGGGGATTATCTCTATCTATTCTACCACACAACAAAAACATATTCCTTTGAGGAATTTAGCGATCATTTGCGAAATTCAAGAATTGTCTCGAGGCAGCCTTTTTCCTCAAGCATCAACTTGGTTTTGAGAAGTGGAGCAGGCATATTTTTCTAACAACAGGTATGATGTGATGACCATAAATATTGCTAAGTTGTTTAATTCTATATTGATAGATGACGAGTCCAAATTATATAAGATTTTTGTTGCTCGTACTTTGTCAAATTCTAATATAGTTTAAGATATCGTCCCACAAAGATTGGAAAATCTATGCTATAAACTTGTATATCTTGATTACTATTTGAGAAGCAAATTGATGAAAGGAGAGTAATTTCTAAAGTTTTTTTAAAAAAATATGTAAAGAAATAGTGTTTAAAATATTCTCTTAGAGAGCAAGTTGGGAGTTGTTGAATTCACTTGGTATATTTATTATAATAAAATTATTATTTTAGTAATTTCTACAAAACTGTAGGATAACTTTCTAGACTTGATTTATGTGTTTATGAGGAATAAATACCTCTTGCGAGTAATCTTTAAATCAATAAGATAAAGACCCCTCAAATCAACAATCTTATTTGAGTCAATCTCTCCACGAGGATACAAATTGAAACAAATAAGATAGAGATTATTTAAATCTAACAAATAGTTCGAAATAATCCTTCCGTGAGGATAAGGATCAAAAGAAGCAATTTCAAAGATTTAAAATAACAAGTGACTAAAAATTATTATTACTTATATTTTATGAAATACTTATAGTATATTTAGTTTTCTTCCTTGTGGGAAGTACAACTTAATATAACTATAACTATAATATAAAATATCACGTAACGCTAATTTCTAGTACAAGTATTTCAACACGAAGTATTTAGATTTTAAATAAAATCAAGTTTTGAAAGAACTAAAATAAGATTTATATTACAATACTATACCAAGTTTCTTGGGGGTTTGGGTCATAGGTGACAAAAGAGTTTTAAAATGAGGTGTAGGTGACACAAGTCTTAATAATTGAGTAGAGGTGACAATTACTTCATTATGGTTTAAGAAAGTTTGAAAAATTTTAAAATAACCCACAAGTTTTTAAATTTACACTTTGATTCAAATGTTAGTTAATATATAACGGGGAACGGAGGAAAAAAAGACATCTTTTTCTCTCTCCTCATTCGTTGTTATTTTCTCTCTCTCCGCGATATTTGTTGTTCATTGTTGTGCTACTTTATTCATCATCTTCTGATTCATTATCATCATCTTATACTTCATTATCAACTTCATATTCTTCTTGTTGACCATTGTTATTGTTGTTGTTGTTGTTACCCCAACTGCTACTCTTTGACCAAATTCTTATGTCAAATTTTATTTCGTAAATCACTTTCAACTTTGGAATTTACTTGAGAGGAGACTTTGGTAAGTCAGATTATGCTTTTTAGTTGAATCTGGGTAACTGCTAGTGTGTTGTTTTTTCAACAATAGTTTGCACGCAAACATGAATGCAATACAAGAGCAATCTGTTTAAACAGATCCATTATGTGCGGCACCAGATAAATGTTCTGTTGTAACAATAGACTCATATTGGATTCATGTTTAAGGGTTCTAGGTGCCTGTAATATGATTATGAATCGAATAGATGGGTATTCTGTTGCACCAGATTAGTAATCTGTTTCAACAGATAAATAATCTATTTCATCAGATTACTATATGTTTTGAACAACAAAATACAGCTCCTGTCACACACAAAACCTAACAGATAACTCATATGTTCTTGCTATTGATACTGAAATCAAATTATTCCTTAATTGTAGATATGTCATTCGTTAATAAATAGAAATAGACAACACAAAAATTAAATAAGAAATAAAAAGTCAAGTGCATCAAACATAATTTTTTACAAAATAAACAAAAAAAATTACATAGATAACAGAAAAAAACTTAATTATTATTATCATCATTATTAACATCATTATTATTTGTATGGCTAGCCGACCAATCTTCAAAGGGCAGCAGCAGCGCCCTCCACAGCCTGCGGATCTCCCGCAGCATCCTTACTTTGACGAATGCCAACTCCCAATGCAGGTCATGAACCTCCTTCTGCAGTTCCCTCATGACGTCTCGTAAAATAGCGACATCCTACACAGGATCAGCCATATCTAAAAAATGCATAAGTTGACAAAACACACACGTAAACACAAAATTAAAGAAAAGAAAGAATTAAAATGTAATGTAATACAACGTATTTTTACACAAAAAATCAAGAAATAAACTTACCAGAGACAGAAAAAAGATATCAAGTCCTTAAAGAGAAAGTAGTTGAAGGTGTAACAAGAGAGAGGAATAAATAGTGTTTAGTAGAACGAACGATTGAGTAAGGAGGGACCTATTTATAGAGGATTGAACTTGAATGAGTTAGGCAAAAAATCGCAACTGTTCACCTCCATTTATTAATGACATTCTTGATAATTCTGACTTAATTAAATTAATCAATATTATGATAAGTCATGACTTTTCAGCTTTATTATTATTAATAATTAGTTTTTTCCAGGAACCATTTTTTTACACTATTTTGGACAACAGATAATATATCTGTTGTATCAGATAAATCATCTGTTACAACAGATATATCATGATTGCAACAAATAGATAACCTGCTGCATTAGATAATATATCTGTTACAACATATAATATATATTTTTTTTAGAAAAATATATTATCTTCATGACATCCAAATTTTCTGACTTTTTAATTATATAAATTAATAAAGCATATTTAAAGGCGTAATTGTTCACCTCCATTTATTAATGACATTCTTGATTACTGTAAAAATTTATGACTTAATTAAATTAATCAATATTATGATAGGTCATGACTTTTCATCTTTATTATTATTAATAATTAGTTCTTTCCAGGAACTATTTTTTTTACACCGACTTGGACAACAGATAATATATTTGTTGCATCAGGTAAATCATCTGTTACAATAGATATATCATGATTTGCAACAAATAGATAACATGTTGCATCAGATAATATATTTGTTGCAACATATAATATATATATATATATATATATATATATATATATATATATATATATATATATATATATATATATATATATATATATACTATCTTCATGACATCCAAATTTTCTGACTTTTTAATTATATAAATTAATAAAGCAGATTTAAAAGGCACAACTTTTCACCTGCATTTATTAATGACATTCTTGATTACTATAAAAAGTTATGACTTAATTAAATTAATCAATATTATGATAGGTCATGACTTTTCAGCTTTATTATTATCAATAATTAGTTGTTTCGAGGAACCGTTTTTTTACACCGAGTTGGACAACAGATAATATATCTATTGCATCAGATAAATCATTTGTTACAACAGATATATCATGATTTGCAACAAATAGATAACCTGTTGCATCAGATAATATATCTATTGCAGCATATAATATATATATATATATATATATATATATATATATATATATTTTTAAAAATATATTATCTTCATGATATCCAAATTTTTTGACTTTTTAATTATATAAATTAATAAAGCAGATTTAAACGCACAACTGTTCATCTCCATTTATTAATGACATTCTTGATTACTGTAAAAAGTTATGATTAATTAAGTGATAAGTCATGACTTTTCAGCTTGAAGCTTAGCTTTATAATTATTAAAATAATTATTTTTTCCCAGCAACCGTTTATTTTTTACACTGAGTTGCACAACAGATTATATATCTGTTGCATCAGATAAATCTTCTATTACAATAGATATATCATCCGTTGCAACAAATAGTTCAACTGTTGCATCAGATAATATATTTGGTGCAACATATAATATATATATCTTTTAAAAAAAAAATTATCTTCATGACATCCAAATTTACTGACTTTTTAATTATATAAATTAATAAAGAAGATTTAAAAACAAGAATAGTTTTGGTGAGTTTTTTACGGTTTAAATTGTGTTTATCATTTATTTCCTTATTCTTTTCTGTGAAAAGAAATGACTTAATTAAATCAAGCTGGTGGTGACTTAATCTTTCCATTTCTTTAATAACCATTTTTATTAATTGAGTTATGACAACAAATTGTATATCTGTTGTATCTTATAACCCATCTGTTCCAACAGATATACCATATGTTGCTATAAATCGACCATCTATTTAAGAAACTTTTTTGATTTCTTCTAACTGATTCATAAGTCACAACAGATGAGGAATTTGATGCATCAGAAGCTTTTTTTATTTTTGTTTGTTTATTGAATGTGTTTAGATAAAAGTCACAGTCACCACTATTCATTAACTTTTTTCTTAAAAATCATATCATCATATATATATCTTAATTAAATTAATCCAATGTTGTGACTTTTTTTAAATTGAATAATCTTTCTTTTGCGATTATAATATCATTTAGTTCCTTATTATTTATTAACGAATCATTTTTAGGAGAATTTCTCATCATGACCTGATCCCTAACTCCACCCGCCGACATGTTTTGAATAGGGAATAAATAGAATGATAATTAAATATTGAATAAGAATTAAAAATTCAAAATCGATCAAACCAAATCAAACATATACATGGATTTTTTTGAATCCTTTATAGGTAGATCGGATATAAAAAAGGGAAATAACATACGCTAAAGGAAAGAAAAAACATAACCTAATTGTTATTATTATTATTATTATTATTATTATTATTATTACTATTATTATTGTCTACCTGAAAATTTTCATCCGGCAGCAGTAGGGCCCTCCTCAGCATTGCTCGAAAGTCAGCCAAATCCCTTTGGAGTTCATCAAACTGCCTTTGAAATTCCTGCAAGGACTCGATATGAACCTTCTTGTACGAATCTGGATCTGACATATTAGTATTGTAAGTATAGTAGAATAAACGAGAGTGAGTGAGAGTGAGTGAGGAGACCGGAGAGACCTATTTATAAAATGATTGAGAATTGGAAGGGACTGGACTTAATCAAACAAAAAGCCACGACTGTTCATATCCCTTGAAAGGAAAAATTACACAAATCTCATATTTAAGACACTATATTACACAATATCCCTTAATGTTTTAAAAAAATACATAAAATCCCGGATTCATATTTACTAGTGATACATATACTATACGTTTCACTGCTTAACATATGTATCACAATTCGAAATTCCGGAATAAAATGTAATTAGCAAATTATCCGAAATTTAATGCAATATTGCTGAAACTATCTGGGATTTATGTGTTGTGTGTGTTACTTAAATAATACTGGTGACTTTATTAATAAGTAAATTAGAAAAAAAAACGGATCTAAATACAATATTTTATCTTTTTGTTGTATTTCTGAAAGATAAAGATTGGTAATCTATTGTAAAATATATTCCACCTGTCAGATAAATTACAACATATGGACAATCTATTGCAACAGATGGATATATCAGTTTGTTTTTCCTTTAGCTGTGGCGTCTATTGCAACTTGCTAGTCATCTGTTTATTCAATTTTATCGAGAGCAATCGATTTTTCTAAACACTTCTTGGCCAAATTCAATTTTTACTCTTGGATTGCTTCTATTTTTTTCTTTGCATCCTTCAACCAAACTAAATTTTTGCTATTGGATTGAGGGCACAAATTGAATTTGGAGGTCAGCTTGAAGGATGCAAAGAAAAAAAGAAAAGCAGTCCAAGAGCAAAAAATCGAGTTTGGCCAAGAAATGTTTAGAAAAATCTATTGCTCTCGATGAAATTGAATAAACAAATGATTAGCAAGTTGCAACAGACGCCACAGCTGATGAAAAAGCAAACTGATATATACATTTGTTGCAACAGATTGTCCATATGTTGTAAGTTATCTGACAGGTGGAATATATTTTGCAACAGATTACCAATCTGTTTCTTTCGAAAATGCAATAAAAAGATAAAATATTGTATTTAGATTCATTTTTTTTTAATTTACATATTAATAAAGTTACCAGTTTTATATAAGTAACATACACAACACATAAATCCCGGATAGTTTGTGTCAGATGTGGAGTCTGTTGCGTCAGATATGGAGTCTGATGTAACAGATATGGAGTCTGTTGGAATACATAGCAGCCTTGCTGGTGGTTTGATTTGTTCTATTAGTTGCTTCGTCTGTTGCAACATCAACAACAGCATAAACTACAAACAATAAATAAAATTATCAACAACAAAGAAAACAATAACATTTGTTCCAACAACATCATCAACTACAAAGAAGCATACATCTTATGTTCCAACACCATCAACAACAAGGGACGAAACCACATGGAGTCCTCCGGGTGCGCGAGGACAGACTGAAATCGTATCGAACTTTATATATGTATGTGGAAATAAAGAAAAAACGCATATAATCTAATCAGTGAGCACCCATAGTAAGAGTTGTTTGGTAAGCCTAGTTGTTGTTTATGGGTGCTTAAGGCTGTTTATTTCTTTTGGTCTTGATTTCAATTCCCACTCAGCACATATTTTTTAAATTTTGGTAACCAACTCTTCTCTTCTTATTCACTTAAAACTTTTTATTTTTTTCTTCCTTACTCCTTGTGTTGATTGTTCGGACTCCACTATTTTTAAGCTAAGAAGCACCTACCGTCTAAACCACACCACACCACAAGTTCCAACAATGCCAAACCCACCAACAACACCACACCACAAGTTCCAACAATGCCAGCCCCACCAATAACATCAATAACAGCATCAACAACAAAGAAACAAACAAACTACATAAAAAAAATAATACTGCCAACAAGGCTTTTAAACTTCTCCCAACAGATGAATTTTTTTTGCATCTTATAATAAAAATTCTCGGTATGTTTATTCAACAATTAAAAGTTCCTTCAAATTTTTTAAATAAATATGACATGAGAAAATGGTTTAAATAAACAAAAAGATGTAAATAAAGTTGCAAGAAGAAGACAAGAATGGAAGAGCAATAGTGAATCATATCATACAATGTCCAAAGGGGGTCAAAACAACAATTTTAGTCGAGGAATATAAGATATGGATATCGATCGGTTTAGATCCGAACGAAAATTTTTGAGAAAAAAGAGAGCAAACAAAGGCTGTGATAATCCTAAAGAGGATAGAAAGAAAAAAGATGAGAGATTCAGGGCTGAAGGAGAGGAGGGGAGAGATGGGATAATTCTAATTTCTAGATGTACTACCCTTAATATTAAATGAATAAACAAAGTGTATTTATTCAAATTTATATTTACAAAGCATAATTAATAAGGCTAATTTGGTAGTAAAATAAACCCCTAATTAATATTTTCTTGATGGGAGTGCTAAGTCAATATGAAAAGGAAGAAGTATTAGGGGTTTCAATATTCATTAATTAATATTCACTAATAATTTGAGGGGCACGAGGAAGAAAACGGGTGACATTGAAAAGACAGGACAAGACTACTCAATGAGATTTTTGAGTTATCCAAGAAATATTTTTTACCGCCTTTAGTAGTACTACTACTTTATTTACTTGGATAGTAGCTTGCTTTAAAATTAAAAAAAAAAAAGATTTTCAAACAGATATGTCGTCTATTGCAACCAATTTAGATATCTGTTTGAGAAATCCCAACAGCTCAATTATCTGTGACAACAAATGGAAATGCCATTTGATAACTAAATTAGAAACATCATCTATTACAACAGATATCAATAGCTGTTTGAAAATTTCCAATATCTCAGTCATCCTTCATAACAGATGCAAATATCTATTTGATAATTAAATAAGAAATGTTATTTGTTGCAACAGATATTGTTATCTGTTTAAAATTCTCCAACAGCTCAGTTATTTGTTCCAACGGATTTCATTGTAATTGATTTAGGATGAATTAGGGATGAAAGAATGAGCTCCTCATTAACTTAATGTTAAGATTAATAATAGTACCTACCTCGATCTAGGGGGAATGAGGGATGAATGAATGAGATCACAGGGCCAATTATAAATCTAATCGAGTCGTTGCATTTGCATGGTGTTAGTATTGTGTTCATCCCGACCCGAGTCGTCGATCGATCACTCTGAGTTGAAATGTGTTCTCATTAACTTAATGTTAAGATTAATAATAGTACCTACATTGATCTAGGTGGAATTAGGGATGGATGAATGAGCACAAAGGGTCAACTACAACTTCAATTGAATTTTTTAGCAATTGCATGATGAGACGGTACTGCATTCCTCCCGATAAGAGTCATCGATCGATCACTCTAAGATGAACCGATTCTTACTACCTCGTATGTTCAACTAATACCTTAATTGAATAATCTAGGACTAGGGGTGAGTTCTCATAGGTTCAACTACAACTTTAATTGAGTCTTTTGGCAAATGCATGATGAGACGGGACTGCGTTCCTCCCGACAAGAGTCGTCGATCGATCACTCTGAGACGAACCGATTATTACTACCTAATATGTCCAACTAATACCTTAATTGATTAATCTAGGACTAGAGGTGAATTCTAATAATGTCAACTACAATAAATGACAGCGCCTATTTGATAATTTACAACAGATGGGTAATCTATTGCAACATATGACTCAATCCATTTGATAATTTACAACAAATGGGTAATCTGTTGCAACAGATGACTTAATCTGTTTGATAGTTTACAACAGATGTGTAATATGTTGCAACAGATTACATAATCTGTTTGATTTGATCCAACAGAAAAGACATCTGTTGCAACAGGTTGAGCATTTATTTATATATAATTCAATTGATTTCATATGTTAGACTAATACCTTAATTGAATATGAGTTCTCATAGGGTCAACTACAACTTTAATTGAGTCTTTTGTCAATTGCATGATGAAACGGTACTACATTCCTCCCGACCAGAGTTGGCGATCGATCACTCTGAGCCGAACCGATTCTTACTACCTCATATGTTAGACTGTTACCTTAATTTATTAATCTAGGACTAGGGTACTAATACCTTGATTGATTAATCTGGGACTAGGGGTGAGTTCTCATAGGGTAAACTATCGATTAATCTAGGACTAGGGGTGAGTTCTCATAGGGTCAGCCACAACAGATGGCAGCGCCTATTTGATAATTTAAAACATATGGGTAATTTGTTGTGACATATGACAATCCATTTGATAATTTACAACATATGGGTAATCTGTCACAACAGATGACTTAATCTGTTTGATAATTTACATCAGATTCGTAATCTGTTGTTACCTAATCTGATAATAATTTACAACAGATGAGAAATCTAATGCAACATGTTGAACATTTATTTTTTACAATTTCAATTGAGTTCATATGTTAGACTCCTAAATTGATTAATCTAGGACCAGGGGTGAGTTTTCCCAGGGTCACCTCCTAAAGTACTCGGTCAACTACAACTTCAATTATTTTTATATGATTTTAAAAATTACGCATATATTTTGTGATTTTAAAAATAATTAAGATCATTTCAGACCAAATTAACATTTTCAAAACTACTTGTCATTCTTTTCCAAAATACAAATCAACCCATACAAAATGTGTCATCATTTCAAATCTCAAGGTCTGGCTCTTTCTCTCACATTCTCACTCAACAATACAGTACAGATAATAACTACTCAACAAATTTTCTCAAGCCTCCACAACAAATCATTTTTCTTCTCATTTCCAACCACATAGGTGTTATTTTCGACATCATTCTTGCTTGTATCAATCATTTTCTTTGTCTTCATAGGCAACAGTGTTCGAGAAGAGCTCTATATTTGTTTTTTTAAAAAAAAATAGGGATTTTAAGTTAATGATGAAAAATAACACTTTTAGTTGTATTATCTTCAAGAATGGATTTACAATTTTGAGTTTTGATGGTAAAATCATAGGAAGAACTCGAGAAATCCCTAGTTTTCATCGCAGTGTTCCGTTGACTATCGTGGTATAGTCGGATGGTATTGGTGGTGGTGGTGGTGGTGGTGTTTGTGGTCGTCATAGTGGCACCGGTGGTGGCATTAGTTGGTGGTGTTTGTGGTGGTGTCGGTATTCGTGGTGTTTGTTTGTTTATTGGCATTGGTTGGTGGTATTTGTGTTGGTGGTTGTTGGTGTGTTGGTATTCATGGTGTTTGTAATGTATATTTTAAAATCTATGCATACATCAACTGTAATGTAATTTTTATTTTTCTTTGTTTGTAGGTAAAACATGTCTCCCAAAAGAAAAGAAAGTGAAAGTGGATCAACGTCTGACCACTAAAAAAAAGGCTACAGTACAGATGGATTCAGAGGAGCTTCCTGAACAATCTCAGTTAGGAAAAAGTGAAGTTGAGGAGAGATGTGAAAACAACATTGAGGGAGGTGGACAAGGGTCCGTAGATAGTGATGAAGAAAATAAAAGTGAGAAAGAGGAGGAATTGGAGAGTCAGAAAGAGAAAGAGAACCACATTATACGAATTTCCTTGGGTTTTCATGGTAAAATTAATCACTAATTTTACCCATCCATTAATTTATATTGAATATAGTTATTATGATTTTTTTTGCTTGCTTCCTATTGACACTTTTTAGGCTTGGGCATTTGAAGATATTCCTCCCCTCCAAAAGCAATTAATGGATTACCCGAATGAGGTTTCTCATCCAAGGATGTTTAGGTGGTTGGCTGCAAAGAGCAACACCAATATTAAGGAGGTTGATCTCTTTAACCTTTCGAATGACGCAGTACGTCTTAAAGTAAAATAATTCTACTCAAAGATAAGAAAGATATTGAACAGATGTTATATCTGGTGCATGAGATGTTATATCTGATGCACCAGATGGGACATCTATTGTGACAGGGTATATCTTGCATCAGATTACCCATCCGTGGCTTTGGTTCTCTGAACCCGACTCTTAAAAGATTAACCATCTACTGCAAATTATGCAATAGATGTTTAATCTGATAACATATCGTTCATCTGCTGCAATGTACAAATCATCTGTTGCATAACATATTACCTGTCTTATGCAGCTGTTGCAACAGATGATTGATATTTTACATCAGATTATCCATGTGTTGCTCCATTTCTCTGAACCAGACTCAAACGAATTTTAACCATATATTGCAAACTATACAACAGATGGGTCTTTTTTAAAAAAAAAATGTAGCCTAACTGTGAAAATTATTATATTATATGATTTAAATTCATCTGTCTTTTTTATAGGTTGTGCATCCATGGATCGTACCTACTGAGGAGGATTCGGTGATGACTTCTTATATTACTCTTATTCATGCCGATACTATTGCAGACCCAACGGTGGAGTTAGTAAAGAAGGAATTGGCTGGACCAACAGCCATAAGAAGAGCAGTTAGACAAGGTCAGCCTAATGTTGAGGCTCTTCATGACCAACCTTTTACTAAGGCAGATCTGGGTGCTTCTTCTAGTGGAGTTGTTGGTGTTGGTGGAAGGCATGCTGATACTGCTACCAAAGAATAAATATGTTTGAAAACACCCCTTTTCTCCCTTACACAGGTCCCTCTCACCCCTCTTCACCCTCGTGTTCTCGTTGCGAATACGATGAGTGCAAGGACAGACAGGATAAAATCATTGAAAAAGTAGAGGCTATCTCTAAAGCTATCGAGGAATTCTAATCCAAGAGGTGTGTCATACCATCCAAGAAGGTGAGGGAGCCATACACTCCTACAGCGTTGATTAGGAGAAAGAAAAGAGCAATTAGAGACGTACTCTCTGCTCGAAAATCAAAAGAAATTGTAATTCCTCCCTCTCCACAAGTTGTTGAAGTTCAGGGGCTAGTCAAGAAGGTGGACATATATGCAAAACTTGGTGCCGAAGAGAAGAGGGATCTGCGACAGGCCAAGAATGCCAAGCCAGGCATACCAGATTACCCTAGGCCTCCCTTTTCCCCCCAAGACTTCCAGACTATGATTGATATACGTATGCCATACGAGGACAAGGCAAGTTTACTTTTCCTAACCTAGCCCTTCTAATCTACCCCATGAAGAAGAAGCTATGCAATAAATTTCACATATGTTGCAACAGTTGGATATACTGGTGCAACTGGTTGTGGTTCTATTGTACTTATTATCCATCTGTTGTATAAGTTGCTTTAGATTATTGATTCAGAGAATCCTATGCAATAGATGGACCATCCGTTGCATCTTTATAATTACTAACCTATTTAAAAATTTACTTTTTTAAAAATTGACTTTTTATCTCACAGCATGTTGACATAATTCTCTATCTCATGAGGAAAAGGCAATTAACGTATCGGAAAGCTTATGACGCTGCCGATAGGATAATAGACCTCAACTTCCGCAAGAAGTTCAAGGATAGGTATGATCAACTCAATGGAGAGGCGTCAGCCCTTGACATGGGACTTGATTTCATAGTTCCTACGTTGGTCTTGGATGAAGAAGAAACGTTAAGATATGTTAGAGGGGACAAGCCAAATCCACACAACAAGAGCTGGACTGAGGCAAAAAGGATTCTTGCAGTCATTAGCGTGAACGACATGCATTATCAGGCTGTTGAGATACTATTTGAGAAGGGAAAGATCAATGTTTATGACTCCAACGTACCTCTCATCGATGATTTTGATATTTTTATCCTCGTGGAACCACTAATGGTGTTGTTGCCCATCTTGTTGAGGGAGAGTAAACTGATGAATCATTTACCAAAGGAAGTGTTGATGAAGAAATCATGGGATTTTGAAGGTCGAAACAGGGGAATGATCCTTCCAAAAGATGATGCCGCTAAAGCGAGCGGCTCGCACGCTATTGCATATATCGAATGTTTGCTGACCGGCACAGAAATGGCTGAGCCAATGACTTTTCTGTGCGACAACGCTGTGGCAAACCTGCAAGAGGTCTGGGCTTATGGGGTACTAACTGGACGCTTGAAGCCTGTGTATGTAGAAGAGCCTGTGAAATAGAAATTTTTAATTTCAAGTCACCCTTCACTTTATTACATGTACATATAATGACAATAATTTTTTTCTGATAAAAGTTAAGTTTTTTATAATGTAATAGATTAGATTGTCAATTTGTTGCAGCAGTGGGAAGAACTGTTTGAATAATCTAATAATCTAATAATCTAAGTCTAATCTGTTGCAACAGTGGGAAGACCTGTTTGATAATTTCTATGAATAATCTAATAATCTAAGTCTAATCTGTTACAACAGTGGGAAGAGCTGTTTGATAATTTCCACAGATGACCAAAATTTTACAACATATGCCTAAATCTTTTTGATATTTTCCAACAGTTACTCTTGAATATCCATGTGCTCATCGACAACAAACCAGTAGCAAATACACACACCACCATGAAAATTTTAGCAATTAGGCTTCAATATCCATGTGCCCAACAACACCAAACCAGTAGCAATAACAGCAATAATGTAGTATCTTCTTACTCGATTTTGTTTCTCTTCAGAATTCTTGACTTTGTTCAACAAACCCCAGATTACATAATTTGCTTGTGAAGGGTTTCATTCTTCATATCAATCAAAGTAATCGCATCCACCCAATTTCTATAAAAAAGGAGAACACAATTACAAAACAATTACAAGTCAATAATTAATTAATTAAATAAATAAAAAAATATTACCTTTGAAATCTTACAAGTAAAAAAACTACGACCCGAATTTTGTTGAGTCCAAGAAGTATTTAACAGAGCTTCATGACCGCACTTACAATATCAAAAATCTTTATCACCAAAAATAGTGGAAGATGCGCTCGACATTATAAAGGTCAGTTGAAAAAAAATGAAAGTAACAATTTGAAGAATTTAGATAGATAAAAGAAGATGATGAAGAAAAAGATTTGGGAATTTAGGTTTAAATTTTAGGAAGAAGATGAATATATAAGACAATTGGGGGGGAAAAATGACCGTTGGGGGCCAAGTGACGGCAAGTCAGCGAAATGTGTCAGGACTGACACTAACACATTTGATGCCTATTTTATTTTACGTCTTTAAAATGAACATGTGTACTTGATGTCTATTTTATTTTAGGTGTTTGAACTGAACACCGTCGATGGGTTGCGCCTTTTTTATTTCAATTCACTTTAACCTTTTTAAATGTAGTGGCAATTTTTTATGTCCAACAAAAGTTGAATTTTTATAATGCAACAGATTCTCTATCCGTTGTAACAGTTATCCTACCTGTTCTAACATATAGTTTATCTGTTGCAATAGGTTGGTCATCTGTTGCATTATCTCGATATTTATATCTAAAGTCCATCTGTTGCAACAGTGGGAAGACATGTTTGATAAATTCTAATATATAACTACTTGTTACAAAATATGTATAAATTTGTTCGATTATTTCAATAGATGTGTCTTCTGTTGCAACAGATAAAGTCCATATGTTGCAACATATGTCTAAATTTGTTCTTTTTTTAATAGATGTGTCATCTGTTGCATTATCTTGATGTTTTGATCTAAAGTCCATCTGTTGCTATAGTGGGAAGACCTGTTTGATAAATTCTAACAGATCACCTACCTGTTGCAACATATGTCTAAATCTGTTCGAATTTTCCAATAGATGTATCGTATGTTGCAACAGATACATTATCTATTGCAATATTTGAATCTAGTATTCCTTTTCAATTAATAAATTCAAATCTAAGAAATAAATAAAATTCATAGACAAAATAAAATAAATCAAAGCCTTCATAAATTAGCTGAAATAAGTCAACGAATAAATGAAATGTAAAAAAATTGTTATGGGTACAAATTTCAACAAATACATCAACAACAATTTAAGTATACTGCCAAGGATTGCTTTGACAGGCTCAATCTATAAAGATCTACTCAGTATGGACAAGTTGTTCTTCATCCGGTGCTATGAAATTCGGCTTTGCTCGTCGTGGATCTTCATTATCGCTTGCGTACGGTTTCTGCACTTTCTGTTCTCCGTATTTCCATAAAAAGAGTAGCATATTGTCAATGTTGTTCAGCAGTAGCTTCTTCTACATCCACTGGAAAGCCAGAATTGGTCAATGCTAATCACGAGATACAACAAAACGAAAAAGGATAACTCATCTCTTCTAGCAAATCAAATAGGTCTTCCTTCCATTTTAAATTGTCCCAAACATATTACATTTCTGTTGCAACAATGAATCAATTGTTGGGACAAATTTCTACATGAGGAAGACCCGGTGTGATAATTTCCAATGGATGAACTATCCGTTGCAACATATGAATCATCTGTTGCAGTAGATAGGTCGTCTGTTGGTACAAATAAAAGTTGTACAAAGAGCTGTTTGATTTGCTAAAATAGACAAGACATATGTTGCACCAGATAAAGTATCTGGTGCAACAGGTTAGTCAACTATTGCAACAGATGTATATATCTGTTTGATAATTTTCAGCAGATGTGTCATCTGTTGAAATAGATATGTGTCTGTTTGTTTTTTCAGTTAGAAGACATATAATATATTCACCTTCTTCAGCTCGTGCTGCTCTCCTTGGGACATTGTACGTTGCTCAGTGCAACACACAGACAGAGGAGTTGCAATTTTGCTGTTTTGGATGCCTGATAATACCCTGGAAATCACTCTCCTTCTCCTCTTAGCCCTAATCTCTAATGGAGCGGATGGAAATAAAATCCTCTTTGATGGAATGAGACCCCTCTTAGATGTCAATTCCTTTACAGAAGCAGTTAATGCATTAATAGCATTAATCACTACATCATGTTTCGCCCTGCATTCTTGACATTTCCATGCAGAACATTCGCTGGGAGAGGTAAAATTTGTATAACCAGTATGATCATACTCATAATGATTTGCTTTAAATACTGTAAGAAGAGCATCATTAGAACCAACATCAGCACCACTACCACTAACAACAACTCCATTAACAACAATAAGCCCACCTTCCAAAATTATTTTTCTTGTAATGGTTGTTGCTCCAAACAATTTTATTTTTATTTTGTCGATGACCTTAGGGTCCGATAAAGTTTGCAAAAACCGTAAAGTAAGAAAAAATGGCATCTTCAACTCTCGATTGGTCGGAACTAGCGACGGATACACATTCTAACATAAATCATTACATATATTAGAATGATGATTAGATCATTCAAAAAAAATATTAATTAAAAGAAAAAATTAATTATAATTATACTTACTGCATCCTTCAGGGGGTTGAAGAGATCAAGAAATTTTATATTTTTATGAGTTTTGACCGACAACCATCTCAAGATTCTTGGATAGAAAACTCCTTCCTGGTAGTTCACTTGTTGTCTCAAACAAGGAATGGCTTCAAACGCCCAAGCCTATAAAATAATGTCAATAAATCAAAACCATTATTGAGAGAAAAAAATGAATGATATCATAATAGAAGAAAGAAACATTTATCATGAAAGCCCATGGGAAGCCATATAAGTTGACTGTCTTTGGCGCTAACGGAGTCAACAAATATTTGATAGTCATTTTGAAGCTTTCATACCCCCATGAATAGCTGTTAAACGCTTCAAGATCCTCAGAGAGATTTATTAAACCAAGGCTTATGTTGTTGTTAACGCCTCCCGCCCAAAGAATATTATGTATAAACCAAACCAAGCATAATGATTGTTTGTGCTTCTTTGAAAGTCCTTTACCTTTCAACGCTTCTATCAAATTTTTATTTTTGAAGCTTGGACCAACAATGGACACCAGGTCATCACGATCACACGACTTGCCTTTGCCTTTTTTGGGTGCGCGGGGTGCTTTTTTGGGTTAGAATAGGTATAACTTGAGAAGAAGGATAACATTTTAGTCCAGTAACTATGGCAAACTTCTTCCAACCAAAACAAACAAGCATGCCATGGTAATTTATCCATACCTCATTCATCTTATCTTTATTTTCATACATAAAACTACGCTTGAGAAGTTCATATACCATTTTTATTTGGAAACGAGCATTGTTGTCCTCCGGCAAATCAAGATATTTTTCAAAGCAGCTATCCCTGAAATAAGCATCCAATTTTTGTTCTCAAAGTATTTTTCTGAAAGCGTCGAAAGATTTTCCTATGGCTGACTTAACCACGAAATCACTCGTTAAATCTGCGGCACCATCGCACTGCATTCTCATAGGATAACGATCAATGCTGAAGGCTTTGACCAGCTCTTCGGTGGAAGGGCTATTACCATCTGTATCATCTCTTTTAAAACATTCCTCCTCCCCGTGTTCATCATATTCTACTCCCGATTGAGATAACGCTTGTAAAGCGAGCTCATAGAGTGGTGGATGTAGCCTAGCTGCTTCACTTGTTCTTTTACTTGGACTTGATTCAGTTTCTGTTCTTTTGGAAACCATATTATCTAAAATTAACAAAAACATAAAATAATATATTATTGTTGATTAATGCATCGTTAAAAAAGGATAACAGTAAATCAAACAAGCAAAACAGTAAAATAATAGTTACAACAGATCACCGATCTGTTGCACCATGTAGTATATTTGTTGCACCATATAACCAAACTGTTGCAGTGGATGAGTAATCTGTTCCAACACTAAAAAACATACCACTCATCTTTTAAGACAGATGAATGGGCTGTTCAACAGATCACACAACTGTTATGACAATATCTGTTGCAACATATGAGTGATATGTTGGAACAGTTAAATAATTCGTAGCAAGGCTGAGTAATCTGTTGTGACAATATAAAATATATCACTCATCTGTTGAGAAAGATGAATGGTCTGTGCAACAGGTTATACATCTGTTGCAACACATGAGTGATCTATTGGAACAGTTATCAACGGTCAATATTGTTTAGATTTCTTCCAACATAGGGTCATCTATTGCGGCAGATGAATGATCAGTTGGAAAAATCAAGTCTTGGACTTTTCCTGTAGGAAGAGTTGGTAGGATTTTATCCAACAGAAGGTTTATCTGTTGTATCAAATTATTAATCTGATGGTTCTTCCAATGCACCAGATGGTTAATTAGTTGCATCAGATTTTTTATTCGAAGCTTAATCTGTTGCAACATATGGTAAAGCTGTTGCATCAGATTATTAATCTTTTACATCAGAATTGTAATCAGATGATTCCTTTGGTGCATCAGATGATTGATCTGTTGCATCATATGATGAATCTGTTGCATCAGATGGTTAATATGTTGTACCAGATGGATAATCTGTCGAAGGAAACAGTAGCACAATTTTGTTAAACAAATAACAACAATTTCACCATTTTTACCAAGAACAAGAACAGAACAAATCAAACCAAATTGTCCTTTTATTTTTATAAACACAAACAATAAAAATCAAACTTCAAAAAAATACAACAAACAATAAAATATCATAATTCACTTTGAAAAGAGAAGAGAAGAGAAGAAATACCAGAAATTGGGATTTTATTCAGACCGCATTTCAAATTAGTGCAACAAATATTGAAATTGTTAACCAATACTATAAAACAAGTTGGCTCAAGTTTCTTGTTTTCTTCAAAACTAAAAAGGCCATAATACCTGTGAAAGAAGAAAAGGGCCGATGAAGAATTCGAAGCTGTTGTGGCCGGAGAGCAAGGCTGTCACGTCGATTGAAGTTGAAAAGGAGCTGGAATCCCAACTATTTGTAGTCGGATGTTGAAGTCGCCGAGGATTGAAATAAGAAATTTGCAGAATAGTTGGTTGGGAGAGAGTTGAGAGAAGTTGTCGAGAGAGGGATGGGAGACAGGTTGATTGAATTAAAGAGGGGAACTCGAAGCCCAACTATTTGTCATCGGGGGTTGAAGGAAGAAATTTTGCAGAACTGTTAGTTGGGAGAGAGTTGAGAAAAACGAGAGAGAGGAGAGAGTGGTTGATTTAGATTGAAGAGGGTGTGGGTTGGGTTGATTTGTATTTTTGAAAAGATTAGAAAGTTTTGAAAATATTAATAAAGTCCACAATTAACTTGATCAAGTTTCCTAATAATGTTTGACCCTATCTATTGGTCAATGTCACCAATCCTTCATTCAAGACTTTAAAGACACCTATCCTTCTATTTTCTCAAGTTTCTTCAATGCTCCCAACGCAAAGAAATTACTCCATTATGGAGAAATTAATAAGGAAAAGAAAAAAATATTACTCTACAAAAGAAAAAATAAAGAAAAAGCAAACAATACTAATTCTTATATATTGCTTATGTTATTGAATGACTAATAATCAAAGAAATGCCTCTATTTATAGAAAATTATAATGTTGAACTAACGAATGCATTCTTTGAAGTGGTGGTTGTAACCGTCAACATGTAACTTCTTCTTCAAACCTTCACGTGTTTCATTCCTTCACTTGATGGGTGTAAGTAAACTTTGAAGTGGTGGTTGTAACCGTCAACTTGTAACTTGTTCTTCATTCCTTCACTTGATGGGTGTAAGCTTTAAAGTGAAGATCATCATCACCCGTGAACTTTGCTACTTCTTTCAAAAAGTTCCATAGTTGTGGCTATGAAATTATGGTTACACCCATGGAATTCTTTTATTTCTTTAATAATTTATTTCTTCTCGTGTATTCTTCTTCCTGTAGAATTTGTCATAAAATATACAATAATATGATATATTTATTTATATTTATTTAAAATAATTAACATTTAATATATACAAATATATAAATAAATATATCCATCAATAGACGAAATGGAGTACTCTGTGGCATTCAAATTCAATTTCACTACTAAGAGATTTGGTGAGAAGTTCAGGGAGAGTAATGCATATGTCCTCAACTATAAGAAGAATAAATTTGTGCCTACCGCTGAAAAGATCGCAAGAGACAATATACGCGAGGGAGAGTCCTTTTATGTGGAGAACGCAAGTGGGGACGATAATCAATTCACCGTATTTGGAAAGGGGCCCACTACCAAAGTGAATCTACTGGAAAAATTGTGTTCTTGTAGAAAATAGGACTTGATCAAAATACCGTGCGCTCACGCGATGGACGCTTTGCGATCGAAATACAGAGATGATTATGATTTGAGCATCTACGAGTACTCTTCGCCTATGTATAAAGTAGAAGCATACCTTCTTACGTATTCAGAATCAATTAATGTTATCCCTTTAGAGTCCGAATAGTGTGTGCCACAAGAATCGTTAGATGTGAATATTCTTCCACCCCTTGTTGATAACAAGCTCAGAGGAAGAAAAATAAACATGTTAAGGGAATGGGTGAGGCTTTCAATACCAAGAGGAGAAACAAGTGTTCACTGTATAAGAGACCCGAACAAAAGTGAACCACATGTAACAACAACAAATACTAAATAGGCTTGTACCACTTTATTTTTGTAAGTCAAGCTAATGTATGTATTTTGGCAACCCTGCAATTTGATCTAGTTAATGTCATGTCAGTTTTATCGATTTTGATATGTTTCTAGTGTCGATATGCTATGTTATAACATATATTATGTGTACTGTCTATTAGGTCTATTTACTATTTACTACTTCATTTATTATCGATCATGTTTTTAAGTCTATTGAGAATTCCTAAATATTTAATCGATCAGATAAACATGTGGGTAATTATGATTCCTCAAAAAAATTATTGCATGTCTACTTAAAATCTACGTCGATTGGCCATACACTACCAACTCAACTTTTATTCATCCACGCGTCGACCAACCATTGGACGAGCAGACTAAAGGACTTCTATTTGGTCTCTATATACATCTATCTATTCTATGAAACCTTCATCTTCTTCAATAAAAAAAATTAAGAAATAGCAGCAGATGTCGAGAATCAAACTCCGACCTTTTAGGAGAATGCATTTTCAGTGCCACCACGACTTCCTCCTCCTCCTCCATAATGACCTGAACGGTCTTTTCTATGGTCTGGATCAAAATCACGAATACTTACACCAAAAACTTTGACATATCACCCATTTTTTTATAGGTGATCGTTGAAAGGTTGAATCTGGAGCCCAACAACTACGTCACTCCCCTTTCAACAATCCTCTTAGTTTAGGATTTAATTTTAATGTTGTTGTAGTTCTAGTTCATTGCAAAGATGCTTTCATGCTTAGGAATTTTGTTAGATGAAAACTTCTTCATTTTGCCTTTTTTTGCCATGTTGGTGTTGATGTTATGTTTAACTATGTAGCAATGAACTAAAGAATAGAACAAATTTCTGTTTCCTACATATTTTCTAAACTTAATTTCAACAAAACTGTTGTTGAAATTTTGCAATTCCTTTACAAGACAAAGGCAATAGTTGATGATTTTAACATATATATATATATACACACACAAATTCATATATGATCATGGATAATGAATTTGATCTATCAACGATCATGTTGATTTTACAAAATTAATTGCAAGGTCGATAGGGTCTATAATTGATTGAGATCATTATATATGCTAGACTACCTATTTAATCGATGGATTCCATTATGCGGATTGGTGCAACGGTAAGAAAACATTAGTACATAGTCAAAAATTTAAATAATTAAATAAATTATATTGAATTGAGAAGCATCAATTGTTTTCAGTGTAAATCATAGACTACACGCTTTGTCAACAGTAGACCGGATTAGATTATTGCCCTTACTAGCATATTGTGAAAAAAGAATAATTAATTAATAAAAAATAAATTATTGAATTTTATGCAATTAAATAAGCTTAAACAAGTCATGCGATCATATAAGAGTCCACGTAAATTGAAGATAGTGATCAAAGATGTGTTAGGATGAGTAATTGTTATATATTCAAGGGAAAATGCATGTTTACCCCCTAAACTGGTCATGAAACTTACTAGCCATTAAACTTAACATGTAATTATTTACCCCCTAAGCAACTTTGGAGTGAATTATATTACCCCCTTAAGGGTTGACGTGATAAAAAAAATAAAGCGCGTTTTAATTAAAAAAAGTGAAAAAAATAAATAAGAGGACCCAGTTTTAAATTTTCAGCTAATAATATTTCTTCTTCCTCGCACCCCACCACCCTCTCTCTTTTTATTCCTCACACCCCACTACTCATGTCTTCTTTTTCGTCATTTTTCTTCACCACCATTATCAACCAACTCTAAAAAAATTACATCGAAAATATTTTTTCATGTGGATTTCTATAATAAGTTCAATTTTTCATAAAAAAAAACTTTAAAAAGTTCAATGTATTCCATCAAAATTAATTTTTCTAAATAACTAAACTAATTTCAAATTTATTAGATTCTTGTTTTGATGAACAAATTGAAAATACTCATATAAAAATACTGAAAATTCGTATTGATATTGAATCGAAGAAGATTTGGATTACAATTATAATTTTTTAAAAATCATATTTTAAAGATTTGGATAAAAAATAAAAAAAAAATGAAGAAGAAAGAACGACGGAGGGGGCAGGGGGAGGGGGACGGAGTATTTGCAGATTGTTACAAAGAAAGGGGTTTGGATGGGTAGGGGTGGGAGAGGGGGACTAAACAAGAGAGACGCGTGGGTGGGTGGATAGAGGGGGGTAAGTTGACGGGGGTGAAGAAGAAAGATGGGGGTGAGGGTAGGGGTGGGGGTGGGGGGAAAAGATTTTTTTTTAATTTATAAATATATGGAATAATTTTTATTTTATTTAGGTGATCCGACATGGAAACGACGTGACGCTGACTTGGGGTCAAGTGTATTACACTCTTCATTGTGAGAGTGAAATTACATTTTTGGGATGGCATATAATTCACGCGAAAGTTATTTAGGGGGGTAAATAATTATAGGTTAAGTTTAATGGCTAAAGTAAGTTTTTGTGACACGTTCAGAGGGGTAAACATGTCTTTTTCCTATATTCAACACTCTAGACAATGTTTACCAAAGCACAAATATATTATGAGGATTTCATTTGCTCAACCACAACTCATCCTCTCACATCTTTGATCACCGTTTTCAATTTAGGTGGACTCTTATATGATCACATGACTTGTTTAAACTCATTTATGAGTGTAAGTTCCAACGACTTATTTTTTTAATTAATCAACTATTCTCTTTTTAAAATTCTACTAGTTATGGTCTATAAATATGTATCCTATTCTAGTGAGTTTATTATGGATGAAGGTCATAGTATAGGCTAGACTATATCAAGTCAAGTAAATAACTAAGCATAATCTAGCCAATGTTATGACCTTCACTCATAATGAACTCACTAGAATAGAATACATATTTATAGACCATAACTAGTAGAATTTCAAGAAGAGAATAATTAATTGATAAAAAAATCACTGAAATTTACACCCATAAGTGAGTTTAAACAAGTCACATGATTGTATAAGAGTCCACGTTAATTGAAAATGATGATCAAAGATGTGAGAGGATGAGTCATGGTTGAACAAATGAAATCCTCACAACATACTTATGTTTTGATAAACATTACCCTAGGGATGTTGATTGTATAACCATTACCAATCCTCATACTTTTTTGATCATCGTCTTCAATTTAGGTGGACTCTTATATGATTATATGACTTGTTTAAGCTCATTTAATTGCATAAAATTCAATAATTTTTTTTATTATTAATTAATTATTTTATTTTTTCACAATATGATAGTAAGGACAATAAACTAATTCGATACATTATTAATAAAATGTACAATCTATAATTTCCCTGGACGCAATTGATGGTCCTCAATTCAATATACTTTATTTAACTATTTAAATTTTTGGCTATGTATTAATATTTCTTGACCGTTGCACCAACCCTTATATATGTTACAACAACATATCTAGTATATTCCCACCAAGTGGGTTCTAGGGAGGGTAAGTATATGCAGTCCATTCTACT
Organism: Capsicum baccatum var. pendulum; assembly: GCA_030864225.1. NCBI lineage: Eukaryota > Viridiplantae > Streptophyta > Magnoliopsida > Solanales > Solanaceae > Capsicum > Capsicum baccatum. Next base: position 217,953,855 of record CM061554.1, on the reverse strand, counting down.
ACCTCAGATGTGAGACAGAGAGGTTGTTTCTGATAATATCTGACTACCTTTTTTGTATAAAAAGAAAGGCAATCCTTGTTTTAACTCTCTCATTTTTTTGGCTTTACTTTTTATTCATTCTTAAATAACTACAATGTCTCAAGCATGTCAAACATCCAATGCCAAATAGTCTTACATATGTCGTTATGGTAATCTAGCTATCTCGAGGAAGTCACGCACCGATTCACATCCAGATCGAAAATTCTTTAACTATGTGGTTTGGAAGGTGAGTGTATATATGAATATGTGATTTATATATTTTTTTTTATTTAAGTAAGTAAATTTATCTAATTATTTATTTTTTTGGCCTAGGATAATGGTGGTGCTCTTTTTTAAGTGGTTTGTGGAAAAATCGCCAACGAACAGTCCATTGACATCAAATTTTCAAAGCGTTTTCAAGTTTCAAATACTACAATGACTTCGGTAATTCAAAAAAATGAAGATCTGCTTATGATATTGTTAAAAGAAGCTGAAGATCAAAGGAATCACTTGAAAGGATCACTAAAAGAAATCAAAATGGAGAGGAATTAACTAAAACAAAGGTTGATTTTGGCCGAAGAAAAAGAGAATGGCCTTAAAAAGTTGTTGTACGATTTGTTGTTGATGTTGGCTTTTTGAAAAGGTGTAATAGGGATGTAGGGGGTTGAATAAATAGATGTGTGGTTCTTAAATCAATCATGGGTGCAGTCTATAATTAATGGAGAATAACTTCTATAATGTTTACCATCAACCTCTATAAACTATGACAATAACTAAATTGGTAACACAATGTAATATATAAACATCAACTTCAAGTCGATAGTTTTCCATGATAGCAATTTATAAATAACTAGTTTAGGGTACGTGCATTGCACGTGTACATCAAGTCAAGACATTAATCACAATAACATTTATACAACAATAATAAATTATTAAAAAATAGCGATAGATCGTAAATAGAATTTTTTTTATTTGGGGTCAATTTCACATTAATATATGTACACATTAATTTACTAAAAAGGATATAGAAAGAAGAAGATGAGATCTTTGATGATGTGAGACTTATGATGAGATCTTTCTCTTTCACAATACAAGAAATTTTGCTTCTGGCTCTTTAAATTTTTCTTTCAATCTTCGGTTGGTTCTATATTGTGTTTGCCAATTTGAATTTATAAAGTCAAAGTACATCACTTTCTATATTAACTGAGGACCAATACTCATGTGTTGGGAGCTTGAAAAAATAATAATTTCAAAGTGTCGTAAAAGAAATTATACACATTACATCAAGTGTATAGACATATGAATAGTGAATAAGTATAACAATCTCATAATAGACTTTGTAATTAACTTTATTCATGAGATATTAACTAATTTTGAGACTATTTTATCCCATCACTTTAAGTCTTTAATTAATATGGTGGGTTACTATTCCATATTGAATGTGGGATAAAATAGTCACATGTAATATTTTAGCCCATGAGAGATTCCTACTTATCAATCTCGTGTACCAAACAATTTTTAAAACATACACTCTCACTAAAAATATATACAATAAAAGATAAGTACACCGCTAAGTCATCCTCCATTCGTCCATGTAGGTAGGTGAATTCTTGTGAGCAACTTTTCTTTCATAATCTTATAATGTCTAATTTCTATAGTCCTAATTAATAATAGTAGCCTTGCATCACTCAACAAATGAGTGTCCTCTATATTATGTTTTGAGCTCTTCAAAGGAACCAACGTTTGATATACTGAAAGCTCTCTTTTTCGAAGTACAACAAGACGATTCGTCGGCCTAGTACAAGTGATAGAGATTTGAACATGAACATAATGTCATACATGAATAATATGAGTCCAAACAGAATATGTCGCAATGTTCGATGGTGTAGCTACATGTAATTTAGGGTGGTCACTCGAACACCTTTCGTCAAAAAATTATAGTACATAAATTGAGAATTATAAAATTATTTTCATACCAATATATATATATATATATATATATGTGTGTGTGTGTGTGTGTGTGTGTGTGTGTATACTAGAGGTACATGGCCCGTGTCAGCACGAGCCCAACATTAAGATATTTATTTGTCTTTTCAATCTTGATATATTTAAATAAAAAAATTTCATAAAAGGATTCATCCGGATTCTAGAATGGGTTCAACATATGTTATTTTAATATGTACTTAGATAATTTAAGTTGTTAACTATTGTAATTTATAATATTTTTATGTAATAGTCAAATTAACATACGTTACTTTTCTTGTCTAAATTTTTGTGGCATTGATAGTCAATTATATTTTAAAAATAATTTAAGTTTTTAATTATTGTAATTTATAATACTTTTCTTCAACGATCGTAATTTATAATACTTTTTATGTAATTTTTGAATAATATATGTTACTCTCTTTGTCCAGAGTTTTGTGTCGACGATAGCCAATTATATTTTTTAAATAATTTAAATTTTTAATCATTATGATTTACAATATTTTTTCTATTTCAACTTATGTGGCACAATCCTCAAATGACCATAATAATTAATTAGGGGTAATACAGTAAAATCACGACTGAAGCAGCGAAGCATAAATGTCGTAAATGACTTATAACAACTAATTAGAAGTGACATAGCGAAATTACTACAAAAAATACTTGTGAAAAATTTAAATGGACCTCATATAAGACGTCAAGTTAATTTGAAACATCAAGAGTTAATTTATCATTTTTATATCTATTTTATTTTTATTAAATATTATTAATTTTTTAATACTTGAATGACTTATAATAATTAATTAGGGGTGATATTTAGTAAAACTATAGTTGAAGCAGACATGTCATAAACGTCTATTTTAATTTTTTATTAAATATTATTAATTTTTAATATATAAATGACTTATAATAATTAATTAGGAGTGATATAATAAAATCACGATTGAAGCAACATAATCAGACATGTCAAAAATATTTATTTTATATTTTTTAATTAAATATTATTTATTTTTAATACATAAATAACTTATAATAATTAATTATAGGTGATATAGTAAAATCATGGATTCAATATTATTAATTTTTCAATACATAAGTGACTTATAATAATTAATTACGGGTGATACATTAAAATCACGATTAAAGCAGCTGAAACAGAAATCAGTCAAATTTTTAATTTTTTTTGTTAATTATTGTTATTTACAGTACTTTTTATTTTATTTTCAAATAATATATGTTGCTTCTGTCAAGTCCCAATTTATGTGGCACTAATATAATTTTGATAGTCAATCAAATATTTTATGTTGACATATTATTTTATTATTCTTAATTTTCTAATACATAAATAACTTATAATAAGGGGTGATATAGTAAAATCATCGTTTGAAAGACGACAATTTAATTTAAAACTTCTAGAGTTAATTTCGTTTTTTATGTCTATTTTATTTTTTATTAAATATTATTTATTTTTTTAATACCTAGATGATTCATAATAATTAATTAAGAGTGATTGATTATGTTATTACTATAAAAATTAGTATAATTTTATTATATCCAATAGTAATCATCGATAACTCACTGGAGTAGTATATTAATTAAATACGGGATGTTATATTTTGCATATGCAAAAATATGATATTATTAAACATTATTGGATAGTGCATTATATTTATCTTTCACAATAATAAAATATTACAAGATATTTTTCTTTATTTCTTTTTAACTTGAGTACATATTGACCCAACACAAATTCTAAGAAAATATTTATTAGAAATTTATTTTATTAAATTAAACTTATTAATTTTGTACTTTAAAAATTTAAAGTTAAGTTGAAATATTAGTATTTCTATATAAGAAAAAAATAATTTTAAAATTTAAATTTGCTAAAATAAATAAATAAAAAGTTTAATTTTCTATATAAAAGTCAATTACAATAATAAAATTGATTTACTTTAAATATTTAGTTGCAATTAATTAAGATAATTTTTTATTTTGTCATGATTTATGCTGCACCGATAAAATTTTGAGAGTTGAATAGAACTTTTTATCTATTTTTAAAAAAGTATTTTAACTTGTTAATTATTGTGGTTTATAATAATTTATGTAATTATCGAATAATATATTTACCCCTTGTGTCCCAATTTATTTGGCTTCGATACAATTTTGAGAGTCAACTAAAATTTTATATATCTTTTAAATATTTTAAATTGTTAATTATTATGATTTGCAGTGCTTTTTCTTTTGTCTCAATTTATGTGGCATTGCTAAAATAATGAGAGTTAATAAAATTTTTATTTGTCTTTTAAATATTTTAAGTTATTAATTATTGTGATTTATGGTAGCAAATTAGTTTTGAACATGATAGCCAATTAAATAAAAAAAAAATTACTTCCAATATGTAGTTATAGGTAATTAATATAAATTAATAGAATATATTAAATATTTAAACTATTATGATGAAACAATAGAATCATTATATATTGGGGCATGGTATGTAATTAAGTGAAAGTAGGTGGGTTTTTTGGTAATTACACGAGGCGACGAAACCAAGAAAAGAAATATGTATGTATGTATGTATATATATATATATATATACTAGTTTAGTTGTACGCGCCTCGCGAGTGTACCGAACTTTAATGAGTTCAAACATTACACTAAATAGGATATTTGTTTAAATTATAAAGACGAATACAATAATTAAATTCAACATCTTTTGAATATGTAAAGATGAAAAAATTATTTAATTAAACCTAACATTTATCAAAAAATCTACCACCTGTAAACTGCAACAAACCAATACGAAGATAGCAAATAAAACAATACAATTAAATCTAACCTTTACACAAAAATTTTCTCAAGGCCGTCCAACCGTTATTTCATACTCGTAAACTCTAATAAAATAATATGATAATAGAGATATCAAAATAATACAATTAAACCTAACCTTTACACACTAAAAAATCCCAAAGCAAAGATATCAAAACAATACAATTAAACCTAACCTTTACCTAAAAAAATTCTTCAAAGCCGACCAACATTTATCTGGCACCTGTAAACTATAAAAAAATAATATATTAAAATAGATATCAAAATAATACAATTAAACTTAAATTTTATACGCAAAAATTCCTCCAAGCCGATCGACATTCATTTATAACCTGTAAACTACCACAAAATAATAAACTAATAGAGATATTAAGACAATACAATTAAACCTAACATTTACATAAGAAATTCCTCCAAGCTAACCGGCATTCATCTATGACCTGTAAACAACAACAAAATAATACAATAGTAATCACAAAGTTTTGATTTTGATGAATATAATTCTTGTCTGAGAGAAATTTTGATCCTAAAGAATGACTTGAATGAAAACAAAGAAGATATATATATACACATGTTGAATTCTATTATATTGACAAAAATAATAAAGAAGTTGAGGGTTAAAAAGTTAAGCATCCACCAATCTAGACATTAACCAAATCATTGAAACATACGTCCTTTGTTTTATTAAGTTGTAAATATTTTTTTTTCATGCAATAGAAGGCTAGAAAACCCTAATGATTGCAAAAAGAAAAATCCAATTAATCATCAATCAAAATCAAAACAAAAAGAAAACATAGAAGTAGAAGAATCACATGTATGTTTCTAGTAAAATTTATCAAAAATACTGTTTAAATAAAATTGTAGATATTCTTTTTTATATAAGGTAAAATTCTAATTGATATAGAAGTGTTAAATATTATCATTTTTTGCTTGAATCCAATAATTTCTATTCTTTCCATGCATTATTTTTTTAAAAGAAAATATATTTGCTTCCTAAAATTCTTACCTTAAAAAGTGGTAGGGCTTCTTTTTTTTTTTTTTTACCATGAGTACTTTTTTACAAAAATATAAAATTTTGATTCTTAAATGTTTTTTTATCCTTTCCACGTTAATTTAATTCCTTTTAAAGATTTTAGCATAAACAATTTAACGTGCATCTCAATATTTATAGAAGTATTTCCTTAATAAGATTCTATTTTAGGAGTATTTTTTAATTCATCAAAGAGAAATATTAATTAATTTTCTTTCCATATATTTTAGGAGTCTCATCTATTTTAAGAGTATAGTTAATATAATAAAAATAATTCAAAAATAAATTAAAGAAAATAGTGAAAAGACAGTTTTGCCTAAAGGACAGTCTTTTAATGAAGGGCAAAAACTTCAAATCACTTTTCTAAGGATGTTCACACTTTTAATATAATATAGATATAGATTATAGATATTTATTAAATGTTGAACACCCTAAACAAAATTTCTAGATTTGCTACTGGCAATGTCCTTACCATGTACTCTTGTGAAAGACATCGTCCTACGTGATATGTGATCCCAACAACCTTGTCGTAGTGTCAACTCTTCAATTCTCTCACTCTTCACAATAAGGAACACATGTAATCAACGTTTCCAGTTTCCACAAGCATCATGGTCAAGTTGTAAAGAATATGCAGAATTTAATTTAGTTAATTGAATGATACCAAGCACCCAATGTAAGTCATCAATATATGTGTAAATAACTTGATAACGTACCATCAATGAAACAAAGACAGTTTTTGTTGGCAACATTGATCGGTGTCTTCAAGAATAGATGATACGCTAGATAAAAGCCATGCACGCAATGCTGCATTGATATTCATATTCACCAAATATAGAAGAGACTGTTTTCATCAAGTAAAAAAATTTTTCACCAACAAAAATAACTATAATTATGATAAAAACTCAAAGCAAACCCTATAACAAAAGACTCCGAAACTTGAAAAAATAAAAAGTTAAATGACCAAAAAGTACTACATAATCTATTCTTCTAAATATTAAAGTATTGTGAAAATCATTTATATGGCAACCTATGCCATACCAATAAAATAGTCCTAATCCTAATTAAGGTAATACCAAAATTCGAATAAAGAAAATATTACATAATCACTAATAATAAAGTATACTATATAAAGTAGTCATAACTCCTAAACCTAAAAGATATCATAATCTAAATGAAGAAAAGGCACTGGTAATAATATAATTATGTAAAAAAATTCTAATTCAAACGTAAATCTTAAAACTAAATAAACAATAAATAATAAAAAGACATAAATTTTGCTTACTACTCTAACATTAACTTCTTGTTTTTTCTCTTTTCATGGATGAAATTCTTTTATAAATAGATGTGCTTTTCTAATTCTAGTAAAATTCTTTTTTCTTGTTAGTTGTTGCATAGGACTAAAAATCATATTGCAACTTGTTACAGAAAAACTAACACAACAAACTTCCTACCCAATTCATTTTTCTCGAATTTTTCTCTTAGCATATACTTTAAAATTCCATAATTTTAGAAATATATTTTTCCTCTTACCATATATTTTATATTTCATAATTTAAATATTATAAATAGCTAGAAATTTAATTGAGACAATAATAAATAATTTTATCTACTGCGGAGTGTTTTAATGAAGAGCAAAAAGTTCAAATCATTTTTTAAAATTTTGAAAATTAATTTATTTTGAAATGTTTGTTTCCAATAGTATATTCATTTTTATTTTTTTAAAAAAAAAGAAGATTTCTTGGTAAGAAAAAGCTTGTTTGACCAATAATTATTAAAAAAAATAAAAAAATTGAGTAGCACCCATGAGAAGTGAATAAACTTACCATCTTTCACTTCCTTCCAAAGTGATAAACTTAACTCAGCACCAAGGATAACTAAATAAAAGTACAAACAAAACCCATAAAGTGTTAACCATTCAGCACACTCATGAGAAGTGAATAAAGCTCCCATCTTTAACTTTTTTCAACTATTTCACTTAAATCAAATGCTGAATATAGATGAACAAAGCTATAATCTCACAAATTGGATGCAAGAAACCAATGTAAACAAAGCAAAGAAAGAAATAGAGTTTTATTTTTAAGACAAACTTATTAAATGTTAAAATAGAAGAAAAAAGGGAAGTTTCGAAAGAAAAAGTGAGTGTAACAACCTCATCGAGGTATAAGTATCATGGGAGGCCAAAGCCTATGAACGATATCATGCGCTAACCCAATTACCATGGGTAATTTCTCGTGGCATACGTATTTTCCCCCAACACATTTTTCCTTTTGAGAATTCAACATCATCATCAACAATTCCTGAATTAAAATAGTTGTTTTTGACTTCTCTAATAAACTCTTGGGCTGAAGATGTCAACCCTTTTGACAATTCAACACTAGAATAATCTTCCCTTATAAACCTAAGATGTCAACATTAAAGATGTTGAGAGTGGATGTGCACCCAGATCTCATCCCTATCATGTGCGATAGAGATATTATTTTTGATATACTCTTGACTAAAAACGAATGTTATCAAAGCAGGAATATTGTAAGAAAAATATAAAAATCAAACATCATGATATAAAAGAATTGATTTTATAATAAAACATAAATAAACAAAGAATTTGATATTATATTTACCTATCATGAACAAATCTAATCGCATAATTCTAGCATACGATCTAAGTCTCTTCCCTTCACCCTCGCATTCTTCAAAGTCTTCTTTACTGCAAGAGAAAATGAAAATCATCAAAGACAGAAAATTATGTTGAGAAATAATTCTTGTTAAAGGAGCTCTTATACCATACTCTTGTATCTTATTTCATAACCAAAACTTAATAAAAATATAATTAAATCACCTACCTAATTCATAGATCAAGTAAAAGTGTAAACTCAACCAAAAAGATACACAAATCCGTTGATACTTGAAACTTCAAAAAAATATTCACGTATGTTTATGTTAATATGCATCAATATAATTTTTATGCGAATAACTTTAGAATAAATCACCCTAACCCACTTTCAATGGAGAAAGGATCAAGTAAGATGTCGTTTATGAACTTCACGTGCTTTCATTTTACGTCTATGCTCTAAATGATGGCGTCAGTCGTATCTCTTCATATAAATATAAGATAGAATGGTGTATTTATTTTAGAAGTCCAATTATGGTATATTTAGGATTCATATATTTTTATTTCTTTTCATATATTTATTTTATGTTCTTTTCATATATTTTTAGGTAATTTAATAACATAATAATTAAAAAAAATAGTAAAAAGATGATTTTGTCTAAAGCAGAGACTCTTAATGAAGGGTAAAAAGTTCAAAACATTTTTTAAGAGTCTTCACACTTTTAATATATTATAGATTATGAATTAAGTAGGTCTTTTATAATAAAAGTCATCAACTGTATTATCTATTAAACAATGAAATAATTAAACACAATTCCATCAGTAAAGATTGACATAATAAAGAGCAAATTTATTTGTCATCATTGTAATAGAGATGTAAGGGGACTGGATAAATAAATATATAATTTTTAAATCAATTGCTAGTGCAGTCAATAAAAAATAGAAAATGACTTCTATAATATTTACCATCGACCTCTATAAACTATGACAAGAATTGAATTGGTAACACAATGCTATCAACTATATTATCTGTTGATTTAATATACCATAATTATAATAAATTACAGTTTAAATAATTAAAATAAATAAAAAATAAAAAATAAAATGATCTTCTTCTTAGCCGAGGCACAGATATTTCGCTCTCTTTAAGGAGATTCAAGCCCACTACAACATATTCTATATCAATCCAGCAATATATTTCTTGACTTGTCCCCTCCTGGATCCAATTATCCATCAATGATGTACAACTCAAGCAACTCCGAATTAGTTGAAGAGTTCAAAGCTCCACCATAAGAACACCTTCCTTCAACATATAAAAACTCTCTTTGTATAGTGAATATGGTTGTAGACTTAGAATATTTTTTTGGTCTCAACTCTCTCTTGTACTTATATGGTTATCCTCTTTTGTACAATGAATATAGTTGGAGATTTAGAATACTTTCTTTGTCTCAACTCTCTCTTTCACTACTATATTTTTCTCTTGTATAGTGAATATAGTTGGAGACAGAGAATACTTTCTTTGTCTCAACTCTCTCTTTCACTAATATAGTTTTCACCCTCATTATTTTTTCCTTATTACACAACAAAGAAAGAAACACCTCTATTTATAAGTGAGGAATTCTTCCATGTAATGAATAGGATGAATGAGGGGTAGTAACGTGGGTAGATAAATAGTCTTGATGTTACATATGTTAGATACAACTAATGACCATGGAGTTACAAGAAATTAATGGTCATATGAGTTACAAAAAATAATATGGTAGATAATGGACAAATAAAGTGTAACAAGTTATAAGAGTTATCAAAATATAATAACACCACTTTCTTCACTTTATGTCCTTAAAATATCATGCAAATTAATATTTTAATTTTAATATTAAAATGCATAATAATACCAACATTATCTATAAGACAATGAAATAACTAAACATAATTCCATCTGTAAAGATTGACACAATATAGAGCAAACTTGTTTGTCATCATTGAATTGCCAAATATATGTTATCCAATTATCCATAAAAAATTAAATCATTAAAAACAACAAATCATTAAAAATATTATTTGTTTCAAGCTACCAAAGTACATGTTATCAATTGTTTTGGCTGACACCTCTCTTATCATTGAGTTCTTTAACAATGTGCATCAGATGCACTTTGTTTTCTTCATCTTTCTTCTCCTTTTCTTGTACTTCTTTCTTCTTATTTTCTTTCTCCTCATCTTCTTCTACTTCTACTTTTACTTCTACTTCTTCTAATTTCTTCTATTTTCTCCTCCTCCTGTTCATTTACTTCTTCTTCATCAGCTGCATTTTCCTTTCTTCTTCTGATGATGATTTCTTCTCACCGTCTTTTTTTATTTCTCCTCCTTTTATTCTTCATCATCAGTTGTCATCTCTTCATCTTTTTTTTTATTTCGTATCTTCTTTATCTGTTACCTTCTCCTCTTATGTTTCTTTTTCTTTCTTCTTTTCTTTTATTTTTTCATCTGCTGCAAGGTCAATTATTATGACTGTGAGTTTTTTTAGATTTAATTGATGTTGGATATAAGGGAGACTGTTAACGTGCACTGTATTGTTTTGAAAGGATTACAAAATTATGCAAGTAAATTAATTTAGAAGAACAAAAAATAAATTAGTTTATCTTGATCTTGTTGCTTCATCTTATTCTTTTCAAATATCCTCAACCTCTCATGTAACGCCCCGAGTCTGTACCCCAGATGCTCCCCGGTGCTTATAATATCGAAGGACCATAAGCTAACCCATGACTGGTACCTATTGTAATCACTGAATAATAATACTGTATAATGCAGAAATTAGGTAGAAATTTGCCATAAGATTCAAAACTGAATCATATACTGATACGTAAATACTGAATACCGAACATCTGACAATCATATCTGAAAACTAAATAACTGTCTGAAATAATCTAGTCTAAAAAGCCTCCAACTGAAATATCTGAAAATGGAGTTGATGGGATAAGTCCCCAACTAACTCCGACTACTGATGATATACTAAAAATACTGAAATAACAACTTTTTCCTCAAAATGTGAGGACTCACCACTAAATCTGCTTCTGATAATCAGGCTTGCTAGGTACGGTCAGGAGCCCATGCGTCTGAACCTATGATATAAGACATCATAGCACAAAAGAAAGGTATGCGTCAGTACTTTGAATGTACTGGTATGCTAAGTGGTGTAGGCTGGTATGCATGGGTTCATATGCACGAACAATAACTGACTGAGTAACATGAATATAACTGACTGAGAATATATGTATATCTGACACTACTGTAAATACTGAATATGCAATGATATGCTCATAACTAGACATGTTGTAACTAAGATTTATGTTAACATTGGGTACTGAATTTTGATAACTGAATGACTGGTATCTGAGTTTACTGATACTGAGTTACTGTATACTGAGTGACTATTTCTGACAATCCTAATTCTATAGAACTGAACTGAGTTCTATACTGAGCTAGGTGACTATTTCTGACAATCCTAATTCTATAGAACTGAACTGAGTTCTATACTGAGCTAGGTGACTATGTCTGACAGTCCTAATTCTGAAACTGAACTGAGGTTTATACTGAGTTTGAAACTGAAACTGTGGGAGTGTTCTAAAACTGAAACTGTGGGAGTGTTCATCTAACCGACATACCCCGATTATAAGCTGAGTTGGGGTCCAATCTGTGACCCCAATTGGAAGGGTATTAGCACCTTGCATAGGGATACTAAAAATGGCTATGAGTTAACCCTCTCTGATATGAAGCTCTTTAACCTTCTCTGACATGAAGCTCTTTCGTCAACCCTCGCTGGAAGAAAAACTTGTATGAGATGTATCAATCCTAGACTGGCAAGAAGATATCTCAACCTACGTTGGATATGTAGTTCTGTAACGCAGGGATTGCTACTAAGGGTCAAACCCTTTACTGGCAGGAATGCCTCCATCCCTGGGTTCACTCGGTACTGACTCCTACTCCCAACTGAATAGACACTGAACTGATTTCTAGTTTGTACTAGGCTTGACTGAACTGTTACTGATTATGATGTCTATCTGAACTAAACTGAGTTCTATTAACTGATTGAGTACACTGAGTTCTATTAACTGACTGAATATGCTGAGTTCTGTAATTGACTGAATATGTTAAGTTCTGTAACTGTGTGAGTACTACTGGACGTGATATTACTGAGACTATTCTGAAACTACTATAAATCTAGGTAAACAACTAGATTGTCGGGTATTAAATACCCCTAGGACTTGAAAGCATAAACTGTAAAGCATAGCATGATCTTGAAAAGCATTATAATGTTCATAACTCATTCATAGAGACATTTTATCAAACACTTGTAGGATATAAACTTGTACATATGCTAGCATGTCATGATTTTCCCATTCAATCCACATGAGCAATTTATCAAACACTTAGGGAACATAATCTATGCACATAATACTAATCAACATGTAGGCATCATGATTTCCAATCCCAACTTACAAATTCAAGGGCTTTAATATGAATTCATAAAATACTACACACATGTCAAATAAATTTATATGAATCTTGTAATAAATCATGAATTAGAAACCCAATTATCATCATAATCATGAATACATTCAAGCCCAATATGGAATTCATGAATCCAATAAACTTGAAGTTTTAAAAGAGGTTCTTGAACTCCAAGGGTGGAAGGAAACCCTTGGATGAACACCTAACATACCTTGGTGCTTGAATTCCCGAAGATTGATGGTGAATTTCTTGAATCTTGATCTTGACTTTGATGGGTTAATGTTTGTTCTTGAGAGAAAGTGAGTGTATTTTGCTTAATAAGGGCTGAATTTCGTGTTTTAGGGGTTGATTAAGGGTGAGAAAATAACTCAAATATCCCTCTGGATGCGGGCTTTTAATGACTGAAAGCGTTCCCAGTGACGCACAGCTCGACGCGTCGTGTCGATGGCATTAACGCAATGACCAACGCGCCACATCGAGTTCGTGTTGGTTCACTAGAATTGCACTGAAAACTGGGGGAAAATTAACTGTCGATGTGATGGGCGACGCGAAGCGACGCGTTGAGATCGCATCGACCCACTATTTTGGTCACTTAAACTTGGTTCAAACGAGGTTCGAACAATCCGAAACTCACTCGAAGTAACCTACTGACATTCCTGATCATGAATAAACCTAAAAATCGATACTTTAAGATCATAAGGGTCATGAAATAGGATCGCCAACTTACGAAGGCAAAAATACTTCTAAGTATAAACACTTAGCTGAAATTTTTAAGTCTGAGACCTCTTTTCAAGCTCTAAAGGACTGAATTAAGCTTAAAATTTTACGGGGTCTTACATCTCAGCTCTAACATAAGAAGCAATATCCAAAATAGTTTCATAAGAAAAGCAACAAGTTCACGCAAATCTCCATCATTAGAAGTGCTCAATATAATTTTATCCACTAGAATCAGCATAATCATAAAAATGTGTTGGACTTGGAACATGATTGTGACCATCTAAATTTTCATCTTTATCTACGACCTCTAATTATGAAGTGAGGACAGTCATGTATTTTAACTCCGCTTTTAAAACATCGATGAATGTGTCCTTAACTTCGTCCGTGTATGGTTTAAATATTTTCATGTAGGTCTGCTTCATCTCACGGACAGTAGGAATAAGGTATGAGTGCTATAAAAAAATATAAATCACACGATATTCATTAGTTTAAAATATTATTATATAATAATAAGTAAAATCTTACCTTAGTATTGTTCCCTCTATACTTAAATGGGCCATCTTTCATTAAGCTGTCGCTCTTCGATGTGTGCCATATAAGTAGACAGAGAATGGACAAAAGAGAATCCATTGACTTTCTGATATACTTTTCAAGATAATAAAAAGTCTCATATATCCAAACCTGCAATCAATAGAAGTATAAATAAATCTGTAGGGTCTATGTATCACTGAATAAATAGGTAAAAGTCTGTAATAAATCGATAAGATGGTAGATAATAAGTACCAGAAATGTCAAGGAAAAACCGTATAAAGCGTATGATGCATTATTCTTCTTGACACATGCTTCTTTCTGCTTACTCAAATCAATCTTCTTTTTCAAATAGCTCAACGTTATCCTAAACTACTCTTTTCCCCATGGATAACTCTCGAAGAAATCTAAATCAATCGCCATCTTGATGTGGTTTGAATCCACCTTCTTTGATGGGTCCTTTGCCATCAGTATTGTCACAACTCAAGCCGGGGCCCTGGCCGCGACGGACATCCTGAACTATCAAGGCCCGAGAGACTCATGTAACGACCCAACCTACTTATGATATTGTCCTCTTTAGGCCAGGCCCATGTAACTTTAAAATACATCACTAGAAAGTAAGACTTGCTTACTTACATACCCAGCATCCCTCTTGTGTTTTGCCGATGTGGGACTCTTTATCCTAAGTTGAGGTGTTATATACAGCCCCCCTTATGGACTCAGTGTCCCTCCTTATGGACTCAACGGACTTAGTATCCCCCATTATAGACTCAGTATCCTCGCTAAGATTTGCCCCACCGAATGGAATTTATCTAGACTCATGATTGAGGTTTGTCTCGCCTTACCGGGATTTGCCTAAATTCAGTTTGAACTCTGGCCCACATTGATAGTGCTAACATAGGAGCGAATTTGATACCATTCTTGTCACGACCATCTCTGATACCATTCTTGTCACGACCTGAGTTGGGGCCCTGGCAGCGACGGGCATCCCGAATCATCAAAGCCCGAGAGACCCTTTGTAACGGCCAACCCACTAGTGATATTGTCCACTTTGAATCCAGGCCCGCACGGCTTTAAAATGTGTTACTAGGGAGTAAGATTTGCTTACTTACATACCCAGCATCCATCTTGTATTTTATCGATGTGGGACTCTTTATCCTAAGTCGGGGTGTTACAAGTATCGAGTGCACGAACCAAACTAAAGGGCACTTCAACTTTTGTTACTTACTCAGCCTATTACCTTTGATCAAGCTAATCAATCTTGCAACATTTATGTTCTTGCTCTTTGTCATCTTAAAATAAAACTTTTATCATTTTGAAGGACTTTGTTCATTTTTTAATCATGGGGGTATCCTGAACAATTCTACCCCATAATTAAAACAAATTTGTTTAAGCCAAACAAGCCAACTATCGTTCACACATAATCAAATTTTATGTAATTTTTTATTATTTTTGACAGGTAGTAACAATATATAATGAAATGAACCATCTATTCATTGAATTTAAAATGTTCCGACAAATGTCTCAAACGTCCAAAACATGTCTGCTTAAAATCAACATTGGATTTTTGTTCAACTAAAATCTTTCTAAACTCCCGATAAATCGCCATCCTTGCTCTTACAGAAATCTTCGTTGGAAAAAAACCTAACTCATCCATCCTCGTAGCTAGGTCGTGCAACTCAATGAAAATATCTTTTGCACAAATTGGTAAGGATAGGGGATCGTCATCCTCCCTGTATCCACTATCTCTCATGTTCTGATCTTCACTGCTATCACTTTCACTTTCTTCTTTGCTTTCCCCTTCACTGTCCTCAACATCATCGCTCTCATGTGCACTAGTCCTCATATTTCTCAATCTCGACAATGATTTTTGATTCACTGTTCGACTCGAATTCCTCGATTATAATTTTTTTTCTCGATAAAGTTTTGAAAACTTCTTCGACGTTTCGCTTCCTACTGCTTGAAGCAGTCGAACCAGCCCCTTTAATTGCTCTATGAACTTTATCCATTCATGATTTACAAGTAAAAATAAATTTATTGTGGTCAATCTATCGATCACTGGTCTATTAACATAAACAGAAAAATACCTCAAATCAAACATGCAAATTGAGTAGCAACTATTCCAGAAATCAACAATGCAATTGACAGCAACAAGAACACCTTTAAAATTGATCTAGTTTACTGAAAAAATTTAAAATCGATAGCCAATATAAATATAAAAAATTAAAATGCCATTATCTAACATAAACATAACTAAATATGCAGAATTAAGAATGAACTAGAAACTCTCAGATTTCGACTAATTTAATCAAGAATGATGCAATTTTCATAAAAATCCAAGAATCACTATACAAAAACACATAAAAAAAAAATAATAAAATGAATCTAAAACTGTTTGGAAAAGAAAATTAAACTTATCGGAACAAAAAAAAAGATAAAAGATTTCGACTTTGGAAGGAAAACTGAAGAAATACATTTGAATTTCTTTGTGGTTTCAAGAAAAAACGAGAACAAAAAATATTTGAGGAGAGAAAAAAGTTGTTGGATTTATTAAATGAGTTTTAAAAAGGATAATATTTATTTATTTAATAAATATAAAAGAAAACCTTGTTTTATTTTTACAAAATTATATTTTATCTTTAACTTTTAAAAATATTAAACAGACCCCGGGCCTCACAATTTTATTCCACTTTTTATTTTTTTATATCTTAATGTTAAAAAATAAATTAAAAAATCAAATAAATATGAACTTAATTAAGTTTTCAAAATGAATATGATACAGTAAATATTCTCATAGCTTTTGTCCTTTTTTCTCTTTGATTGAACTCATAAAATTCCAACTTATAGATTTATGTTATCGGGTGCTTACCGTCCGAACAATTCCTTTTTCGAAGAATAATTTATTGTTTCTGGTTGTCGTCGTTGACGCGGTCGTTTGTTTACTCTCTTTTTCTACGTCAACCCTTTTTTGGGGTTTTACCTCTTTCTCTTCTAATCTTCCAAATATCTTTGTTCTTTTTCTTCGTTTTTCCAAATTTATTTATTATCATTTTTGCTCTTTCTGGAAACCCATATCCAAAGAAGTTAAGGGGTTTTGAATACAGTGAAGTACTATTACAGTGTGGAGTAAAAATGATGTTTTGGAGATTGGTTGTGTTGCTGATTATGTTGATCTTGATTTCCTTGGAACAATCTAATGCACGCCCTTTAGATAATCAGGTTTTTATACACACATCACGCTATATGATACCTTTTTTTTTTTTGGCATATTATATTATACATCCACCGGTTATTTTTAGCTTAATCAGTTGTCTGGATGACTATTTACGTTAATTTTCTTTTTAATTCTTGGGATCTTCACACAAATAGTGTCTAGCAAATATAGATCTGGCTAATTTTAGTTTAATCAGTTGGATGGAGGGGTTTTTAAATTGATTTTGTAGAAAAACACAAGATTGACTGAATATTTTAGGAACAATTGAGGCTTTTATCATTGAGTTTCAAAGGTGGACTTGCAATAGCTATCATATTCAAGTGCTATAATATCTTAAATTTGACAATGAGCATGAGTTCTACAATATGTATGACTAATACATTGGTTTAAATACAAACCTTACAATAGCTATCATATTCAAGTGCTATTATCTCTTACACTCCCGATCTGGTTCAATCTCTTCAACACTTCCCCTCAAGCTAGTGGGAGGTGTAATAACCACTCCTAGCTTGCTTCTAAATTGTGCAAACATCTCCTTTGTTAGTGCTGTTGTTGTGTTGATGTCAGCTAACCGATCCTTTGACCTATCAAACCTTGTGACAAGCTGTCGACAGGCAACCTTTCTCCTAACAAAGTGATAGTCCATCTCAACATGTTCTGTTCTGGCATGCATGACTGGATTGACTGTCATGTATAGTGCACTCTAAGTTATTATAGAACAATGTAGGTGCAGCCTTTAGATGTACTCCAATGTGTCTGAGGATGTATGTTATCCATGACTGGATTGACTGTCATGTATAGTGCACTCTAAGTTATCATAGAACAATGTAGATGCAGCCTTTAGATGTACTCCAATGTGTCTGAGGATGTATGTTATCCATGTCATTTCAGCTGCTGTTGAGGCTAGTGCCCTATATTCTGCTTCCACACTGAACCTTGCCACTGCATGTTGTTTCTTGGATGTCCAAGATACACGATTTGCTCCAAGGTAGATGTTGTAGCATGTATTTGATCTTATAGTCATATGACATCCCCGTTCCCAATCTGCATCAGGGAAACCATATAGCCTAAATGGAAAGTGAGACGAGATCCTCAAACCAAACTGAGTTGTGCCCTTCACATATCTAATTATCCTCTTGACAGCTTGATAGTGTGTATTTTTGGGACTTTGCATGAATTGACTTACCAAATTTATTGCGTGAGTTATGTCTGGTCTGGTTAGTTTCAAGTATTGTAGACTGCCAACAATACTTCTGTATAATGAAGCATCGATTGGGTCACCTTCAGCTTCCTGCAAGCCATGTTTTTGTGCCAGTGGAGTGGTGTGCTTACTGATTTAGCAAGGGCCATACTAGTTTTGGAGAGTAGTTCTGTTGCATACTTACTCTGATTTAGATGAATGCCTCCAGTAAAGTAAGTGACCTTAATTCCTAGAAAGAAATGCAAGGAGCCAAAGATCCTTCATAGAAAATTCTTTCCTAACTCACCAACAATTTCTGAAATTAGTGCAGTATGAGTTCCAGTGGTAATTATGTCATAAACATATAGGGGCGGTAGAATTGTTCCTCTTTTACAGTGTAGTACAAAAAGTGACGAGTCTGCCTTGCTGCACTTGAATCCAAGGTGAAGTAGATGTAAGCTAAACCTGTTAAACCAAGCTCTAGGAGCTTATTTAAAACCATACAATGCTTTCTTCAGTCGACACACCCTGCCAGGATATCTAGAATCCTTGAAACCTGGTGGTTGAGTCATATACACCTTCTCCTGGAAAAGTCCATGCAAGAATGCATTCTTCACATCTAGTTGCCTGATACACCAGTGAAGGCTAACGACAACTGAAAGAACTATTCTTACTGTAGTGAGCTTCACAACTGGACTGAAGGTTTCTTCAAAGTTTACTCGTTTAAGTTGTGAGTATCTCTTGGCAACTAATCTTGCCTTGTGCCTTTCTATGGATCCATCTGCCTTCAGTTTGGTTTTGAATACCCATCTAGAGCCAACTATGTTCATGCCAGTTGCCTCAGGCACCAATGTCCAAGTATTGTTTACGTGCAGTGCATCTATCTCCTCTTTCATAGCTGCAAACCACTTTGGAGAGTTAAGTGCTTCACTCACTGTTTGTGGTTCCTGCACTATGGATTTCTTGGTTGCAATAAGAGAAATATGACTCAGTGGCATGGATTTTGATTTTAGCCTTGTCATCGTGTGATGAGTCTGCGCATTTGATGTCTCAGTGGCAGGTACTTCTGCAGTCGGAGTCAGTTCCTCTTGATTGTCACTAGCGTTGAACTGTGGTGACGGATCTTCTTCAAGTTGAATGGCCTCTGGGTCATGCACTCAAGGAGCATTTGTTGAATCTCCCTTGATCCAGCAAACCAAGGCGCACTAGAAGTGTAAACTGCAGTAATGTGATCATCTTTGATAGGAATAGACTACTTGACAACACTTCCCCTGAAGATATTGGTGGTGTAGTATTCAACACTTCCTCGGAACATATTGGTGGTGCAACACTTGACAACACTTCCCCTGAAGTAGAGTGATGCTCAATTGAGGTTGAGGTACCTTGCAACCTAGAAAAAACTCAGAAAAGGTAGCAAGATGAGTGTAATCAGTCGAACCAACTAATGGCTCATTTGGTTGAACATAAGGCAGAGTATGTTCATCAAATATCACATGTCTTGAGACAAACACTCTTATGGTAGAAGGGTGATAGCACCTATAACCTTTATGAAGGCTATTGTATCCAATGAACACACATGGATAGGTCTTTGAAGAAAATTTAGTATTGCCTTTCAGATAAGGAAAACGCTTGCATCCAAATACTTTGAGACTGTTATAGTCGGAATGTTCTCCAAATAGCTTAAAGAATGGAGTTCTCATTTTCAACACTGATGAGGGCATTCTATTGATTAAGAAAGTTGATGTCAAGAAGGCTTCAACCCAAAGAAATTTGGCAACTTTGCATGAAATAGTAAGGTCAAACCTGTTTCCTTAATGTGCCTGTGCTTTCTTTCAACGACCCCATTTTGTTCAGTTGTGTGAGGACATGAGATATGTCTAACAATTCCACAATTGTCAAGATGCTTAACAAAGTCAATATTATTAAATTCACCTCCTCCATCACATTGGAAAATCCTAACGGTTTCTGTGAATTGTTTCTCAACCATCTTTTGAAACTTAACAAAGACTTCATAAAATTTAGATTTCCTCTTTAGTGGATATAACCAGGTTTATCTTGTACAATCATCAACAAATATTACATAGTAACTGGTAAAGTTGCTGCCATGTGACCAGGAGGTCACGGGTTTAAGCCTTGGAAACAGCCTCTGGCAGAAATGCAAGGTAATGTTGCGTGCGTGCAATACACCCTTGTGGTGGGGCCCTTCCCCGGACACCGCGCATAGCGGTAGCTTTAGTGCACCGGGCTTCCCTTTTTATCTCATGTGTTGAGATGACTCAATAGGTGCCGGACCCCAAAGATCACAATGAATTATAAGCAAAGGCTCTTTTTCAATTTTATTTCTCAATTCAAAGGGAAGCGTACATCCTTGTCCTTACTGGCAGCTAACACATACAGTAGGAACTTTATTCCAGTACTTGACATCAACACACTTATTACTACGAAGAATCTTCAAAGACTTTAAACTAAGATGGCCTAATCTAGCACGCCAAGTATTGTCTGAGTTCTTCCACTTCTTGGTTGCAGATAGAGCATAAAAGTTATTGTCCTCCAATGCATACAAGCCATCCTTCCTAAATCCCTTGGCCAGAAGTCTCCCTGAGCTCTTGTCCTTAAAGCAAATTCAGATTCATCAAAGAAAAGTACACAAGAATTGTCCTTAGCAAGTTTACTAACTGATAACAGATTCTTTATCTTAGGAACAACAAGAACTTCCTCTATTTTTAGTCCAGACTTAACTGTATTGCCAGTATGTGTGATGTCAAATTTTGATCCATTTCCAACTATTATCTTATTAGGGCCAATATAAGGTTGAAGATTTGACAAGTTACTTGTTGAATATGTTATATGACTGTTTGCACCAGAGTCAACATACATGGTCTCATCCTCACTTGTCGTGCTCTGCAGATTATCTGCAGAGAATACTTGTGGCAGATCCTCAGCAGCTTGTTAGGAATAGTCTTGCCTATAGAAACACTTCATGGCTGTGTGATTGTTCCAGCCACATATCTGGCAGTTTTCCTTGTCCTTAGCTTGGTTTGCTTTCTCAGCATTTTGAGAAGACTGACCAGCTTTGTTGTTGCCTTGCTCAGGAGGTCTGAAACCCCGGCCTCTTGAGGTAAAGTTTGAGTTTCCTCTTTTGTGAGATACTCCCACGACTCTTCCTCTTTGAGCAGCAAAGGCCATGTTGTTATAGCCTTGTTGGACTACTTCTTCCTCATCCTCTCTCGTATCAAACCTCTAAGTGAACTGACAAATTAGTTAAAGGTAGGATATGGTGCTTTTCCCAACATGACAGTTTTAAAGGTCTTGTGTTTTGGACCAAGTCCTCTAGCAAAGTTGATATCCTTGTTGTCCTCATCAACAAGCATGTGTATGGCTGAGAGGCCATCATATATGCTTTTGAATTCCTTCAGATATTCATCAAGCTCTTTGGATCCCAGCTTGATGTTCTACAACTGTTGCTCAAGTTGAAACTCCTTATCTTTGGTTGCTCGCAGGTATGCTTCCTCCAAGCATTCCCACATTCCTTTGGCAGTTGAACATTCCACAATGTGGTACATACTTTCCTCTGTTATTGTGGCAGATATCCAACTCCTAAGTAGCACATCCTTCTCCCAGTCAGTTTTCTCAACAACTCTCCCGGTTCCCTCAGTGGCGGTGGATGTACTGCCTGTTTCTGGCTTGGCCTCATTGATTAGATAGGATACCTTCATCACCTGAATTAGTTGGAGTATTTGTGTCCTCCAAATCAGATAATTTGAAGGCTTCAACTTAATGGGACAAGCAGCAATCAAATGGTGTAGCAAGGCAGGTGACAAAAACAAGGACAAGGGGGTTGAGGATGTTGTTAAGGACATGTTTGATCTAGTTTCTGGTAGAGGCAGCGTAGCTTTAGATAGCTCTGATACCATGTAGAAAAACACAAGATTCTCAGAATATTTTAGGAACAATTGAGGCTTTTCTCATTGAGTTTCAAAGGCAGACATGACCTGTATTTAGACAAGTTTAATACACTAAACCGTGACCTAAGTAGACTCTTACAATATCTTAACTTCTACAATGAGCATAGAGTTCTACAATATGTGTGAATAATACATTGGTTTACATACAAATTCTACAATAGCTATCCTATTCAAGTGCTATTATCTCTTACACTCCTGATCTGGTTCTCTTCAACAGATTCTTCTTTTTTCCTAAATAAAATTGTTTAGTCGAAGCTGCGGCTTGGTGCCCTTTTGTTCTAACATTGCCCATGTTTCTGTTATATGCTCTTTTGTTTGTTGATTGTGGAATTTTAAAGAACATATGTTTATTCAGGTAGCTCCATCACCAAGCTCCGTTGCTGCAGCTAACGCGAATTTAGGTACTAATCAAGTCCCTGCAGTTCAGCCAACGGCATCTTTTGGTAGTGATACTTGTGCCGGAGCATCTAGTAAGTGTCAGGATGATCATATTAGTATGATTGCCTGCGTTTTTCCTGCCCAGAAAGGTAATTGTGCATTTCCACTTTTACTCTATACAATTATAGTTCCTTGTGGTTGTGTAATTTGAGTTTAATGGTAGTCTTTCTAATTGCAAGTTTACTGGTTTATCCACATTTGGTGCTAAAATTAGAACTTAGCACTTCACTATGGCGTTTATTCTCATTTTCCTTCATCTGTGATGGATGAATTATTAGGATCTATAATGTTATGAACAAAATGCTGCAATTTTCCAAGCAAGTTCATGTGAATATGGGCTCGATAAGCATATTTGGAACTTTCTGGCATGCTATAGCTGTTAAAGTTCCTCGACAACATGAATGGGAGATTACTTGTAAGCCAGATGCTTCACGAACCATATTCAACTATAAGGCATTTCATTGCACTTTAATCACCCCTGTAAAGAGGCGAGCAAGGTAGGATTCTAAGGATTTGCTTGCATGTTTGTCAGAGTTGCAATTAACTTTAAGTAACATCTTATTTTAGATGAATTTGACTACATAGGAAAAAAAAGGCAGCCCGGTGCACTAAAGCTACCGCTATGCGCGGTGTCCGGGAAAGAACTTGACTACATAGATCTTTCTAAAATTGTGTTATTGTGTCATTTTGGATGCCTTCTTATAGTCGAGACTAATTGTGGGCCCTTGAAAAGCAAGCTATTCATGGCACTTTCCTCAGCTTTCTTATCAAGACTGGCACTTGGGGCCAAATTTTTTGCCTTCCCAAACTCTTAAAGAATCTAGTCTGTTTTCTTTCGATCCAAAACTTTCCTGGATTTTAAACTTGTAATGCAGATTTCATTCTAATTTCAAGCTTTGGATCTGGTGTCCTCTTGTTTAGAAGTTTCTAGTATTCTTTTTGCCACCTGTCCTTCCCTTTGTTCGTGAAATTATTTTGGCTTTTTCTTTTGTTTACCCTTTTCCCCCGTAATATTTCTCCTATATATGGTTTTCTGTTGATCGTTTATTATTTGGTTATCGTTTTAATTTGCAACAAGGGACGTGTTGGATTATCATGACATTTCTTAATTCTCTACAGTGTCTTTTTATCAGTGACGCCTTTTCATATGCTGACAATCATCTTTTTGTATTAATCCATATATGTCATTCTGCTTTGGTGTATATTTCATCTGTATCAGACTATGTCATACTTGAATGATCGTTTTCTTGTCATAACATCTGGGATTTGGCTAGACCATAAAGCTTACGTTATTTGCTTGTAGGACATGAAGAATCATTTCTTTTCGTTCAGAACACTGGTGAGAACACTCTGACGTTGAAGGTCAATGTTTCATCTGCAAACAAAACTTCTGAGAATATTCAGATACCAAGACATGGTGTCAAGCAGGTAAAGAAGAATTCCTTTCTGAATGCCTGGCTTTAGCCTGTACAAATTCTGAGGTTACAAAATGACTAAGCGAAAGCATTAAATTGAATCTAATGTACTGCTTCTGAATCCTTGTTTTCGATTTCCCATTTGTAACCAGATTATTATCCCATCCAAACTTGGAGTGAGTTCGTCAATTACGCTAGACGCTGGAACTGGGAAATGTACTATTGACATTGGACGTTCAATATGGCAAGGCTACTTTAACATGCCATCGTATACCATGTATGTGACCCCAACATATGGGGTGTACTTGCTAGGTACGACAGCTCTTCTAATAGGAGGAATAATTGTCTGCTGCAAGTTAAGAAAACAGGATCGACATGTTGATGGTGTTGCATATCAGGAACTTGAACTGGGACAACCCAAACCTCATTCTTCCACTAAGTTAGAAATTTCCGCTGAAGGGTGGAACGAGAGTTGGGACGATGACTGGGATGACGAGAAGGAAGTGAAATCACCGGGTAGAAAAGCCATATCATAAAACTAGCCAGTGGTTGACCATTCTGATCTGAGTTTAACATAGAGACCAAGATAGCAGGTACTCCATGGAATTAGCTGAGATGCGTGCAAGCTAGTCCACACTTCAAAAAAAAAAAAAAAAAAAAAGACAGATTTTGTCCATTTTGTTGAAGATGGTTCATAGGGAAAAACTGAAGGGTGAGATGAACTAGATACATATGATACAGAAATAGGAAACTTATATACAAGCAATCAAGCATACAATTTAGGCATATTGACTTGTGAGCACTTAAAGTAATTTACAAAATTGGTTGTACTTTTAACCTTTTCACGTCCGTGTATAACCATTTTCCTCTTTTTATATTATTGAATATATCTGTAGTTTTTTGTCTTTCTTTTGCCTGTTGATTGCCAAAAATATTATATATATATTGCTTTTTGGATTGGATGTTTAATGCAAAATGTTAAGTTAGGTGATTAGTGATTTCTTCTTGTTTAATCTTGTCTCTATAGCAGCATTATTTCGATTCCTTTTTATCAGTTGTCAAGTAGCCTCATGACAACATACTTTTCCAACCAAATTTTGTTCTTAGCGAGAAAGAGAAAACCACCAAGGAGGTCACATATTCCAATTGTGAAAAAGCCTTTTAGACCATTGTGATCCGATCCTTCCTTGACCCAGCGTATAGCGGGAGCATGTGCCAGGCTGCCCTTTTTATTTGTGGCGACCTAAATGTTATTTTTTGTATCGACTATGAAGGCAGTCACTAAAACTACCACTTTTAAGACAATCTTTTGAAGGCGACACAAAAACCTTTACTTTTTGTAACGACTACAAGGGTAAATGATAGTCACTAAGATTTATGACAGTAATTGCTTAAAATATTCTATTTCCTTCAATCTCTTCGGCGTTAAAAGTAAAGAACCAATAATCTAAAATAAACGAACGGCGTCAAAAGTAAAGAACCAATAATCTAAAATAAGTGAACACGTAAAAGGTAGCAAATATCCGATGAAATAGTCAATATGGCACAAGTAAATATGAATTTCACCAATAATCCAAATTTTGCCTTATTATGCATTCAAGACCAAAAAAAATGTTTCTAAGAATTGAGACTACTAAAAATGCTTGTGATGATGATGATAAAGATGGTGTCTTTGTTCATCCCATCCAAAGCATTGCAATATAGGGTAAGAAGCCCCAAATAGGCACCTCCTGATGATAGAAAACATAGAGGAGACTAGCAAACAAGGGCAGCAACAACATGCCAAGAAATGATATTCATCATATGGACTATTGCCTTCACGGTGATGAGAGTTGTGGTGGTGGTGATGATGGTGATGATGGCCCATCTTTCAAATTTTGACCTGAATAAATAAATTAGTGCTTACTCATAATTCAGGATGTCGCTTAGAATCTTTAAAAATGTCGATGGGCATGTGTTAGATCCTCCAAAATAATGTATTTTTGAGAATTTGACACGAAGACGGCAATATTTTTGAAAAGTCTGAACAACATGGAATTTAGTCTACTAGCGTAATGAAAAATGCATATTTCGTTGCAATTTTTATCACTGAATAGAAAGATGAATCTTCAGGGAAAAACATGGTGGGCATTGAATGTTGATGACCTATTTTAGAGGCGAACTCAAGATCGGAACTTTATGGATTTGGGGTTTAGGGGGTGTTTGGATGGGTTTTTTTAGTTGACTTATAACGCTAAAAGTCAAAAGTCAAAAGTCAAAAGTAGTTAATAATCTATTTTTGACTTTTGATTTTATTTTTGTTTTTTTGGTGTTTTTTGCCTAAAGTGAAGTGCTTAAAAGCATTTTTTGTGTTTACCAAACACCTCTTGAAATATTCCCTCCATTCGCTTTTATTGTCACTCTTTTCCTAATTAAATTTTTATTTTTACTTGTCACTTTTGACATATTAAGAAAAGACTGTCATTTTTGGCATATCAAGAAAAGACTAAAGAATTTTTCTATTTTACCCTTAGTATTAATTATTTATTCTTCAAACAATTTTTAAGATATATTACACCAACCATCAATTAACAGTGATAATATAATAAAATAATCATATCAATAATTATTTTCTTAATGAATATGTCATGTCTGAAACAAAAACAAACCAAAAAGAGTAAAAAAGTACAGCCAAAAAAAACTTTGAAAATAAATCAATTGCAACACTCTATTAATACTTTTTAAGTCAATGGGTTCTAAATTTAATAACTTATACTCTTAACCCTGGCCGCGAGCCATCTTCTTCTTGGACCTTAATACATAAACCTAGTGATTACCCAATATTGTCCTAGCAAAATAATAAATGCCTACTTTCTTATAATTCTCATCACTAAATAATAGAGTGAATGGCAAAACACACACATTAATTATCACTTTATACGAGTTTCATATCCAACTATATATATTTGTTTCCTTTCTATACATAAAGTATCACCATTTATGTATTAAAATTTACTTCAAAACTTATTAAAGCAACTGTCAGTAGTTTCATTTTTATATCTGAACTATCACCATATAAATGTCTTTTAATAAATAAATGGTTATAGATCACATAGAAAATAAAAAAGCTAGCAATACTTCAAGTGGGAAAAAAAATTATAATTAAAATGTGAAACTCGAAAAAAAAAAGAAAAAGTGATAATTCAAATATGTTAGTTAAATCATTATATCTAAAGAAAAGGATGAATCTTTAGGAGAGAACATGGTGGTGATGATCTATCTTCTTTTTTACCTTAATACATAATTATTCTAGTAGTAAAATTGAAAATGCTCACTTCCTTATAATTCTAGATGAATCTTGAATCAAGAAATCAACGAGCTTACAAATAAATTATAACATACCTTGTGATATGAACTCCTTTATCTTTGTTTAATAATTCTTTGGAGATATCTAAAAAGAATGCAAAAATTGATTGGGATCTGAGGTGGTGTACAATTAATACTAGAAGAAGTTTAGTTAAACTCAATAACTTTTACTTAAATTTTGTATATCAGTAGAAAATTTGTTAAATATATATAAATATTAAATTTGAAATTCAATAATTTAAGCAACCAATTAAATTTGAAATTCAATAATTTAAGCAACCAATAAGTTCAACAGAGGCACAAACTTACGAAGTTCAAATGCTTAATTGTCTCTCGTAATGGTTGAGTTGAAGTTGGAAAATTGAAAATTCTAAAGGCCAAATAACTACTTTTAACACTTGCTATTAAATATTGACCGACTTATAACATTTGCTACCAAATATTAGCAGCCACTGTTTTTAAAACTATTAAAATACTATGCTGCTATTTTTTTTGTAAGACTTGTTCAAGACATTGCCCCTAAATTCAAAAGAATGTATCATGAGTAATACAGCATAATCTCTTTCGCGTTATTTCGCCCATAGTACTGGTTAAAACTCCATCACATTGTCCTTGAGTTTTAAAAAAGTGTGATGCCACGTAGATGTCATGTAGAAAGTGTCTGTCTACTATACAAGCGTCTACGCATGCATTTCAAAAGTTGCAGGGCATAGATGTAAGCTGAGACCAAGTTAATAGGCATGCTACGGATTAACGGTGAATGTGTTCAGCCGCTTACGATTTTAACTTTCATCACCTAATGCTTTTCTTTTAACTCCTAAAGTTTAGATTATGAGGAAACTACCCATTCAATCCATTAGGGATCTAAAAGCAACTCGTAGTTCGAGGGTTCTTCAATTACATTCTTATTTCATGTTGCATTTGATAAAAATAACATAGCACCACATACCCATTATAATCCCACAAAGTGGGCCTGGAGAGGAGAAGAGTACACAGATCGTACCTCTACTTTTTTGGAGGTAGAGTGGCTGATTTTGAAAGACCCTCCATTTAAGTGAGGCAAATCAAAGTAGTAAAGGAAAGGAAGGGGGAAAAACAAGACAGCGAATAGGAAAGCAGGCTGAACTGTAACATAAACTCATAAATAATACCAAAAGATTGCAGATTCAGTTGCAAATAGAAGAGCAAACTACAAACCACAATGTTGAAACAGCATGTCATGACTCTCGCTAACTACAAAGAATTTGCATCCAATTGTTTTGTGTAAAAGAATACAGTGTCTACACT
Organism: Capsicum baccatum var. pendulum; assembly: GCA_030864225.1. NCBI lineage: Eukaryota > Viridiplantae > Streptophyta > Magnoliopsida > Solanales > Solanaceae > Capsicum > Capsicum baccatum. Next base: position 217,924,792 of record CM061554.1, on the reverse strand, counting down.
ATGGGGGGAAATGATGCCCATTTCCCCATGAACCTTAGAGGAATACATCTGGAAACAAACACAACTTTCAATTGTATTTCAGCTGAACTTTTACTCACCTGATGAGGGGGAAATTTTACAGCGACTCATGAAATATTCTTCAAGTGTTGACCCTAGTTGTGATTTTGTAATTTACATTCCAGACGATGCTCGGTTTATTCTTTGGGCACCCAATTTAGGTACTGTAGGTTTGTTTCCTCTCCCTCGCCCAATTGAAGGTCTGGCTTTAGTGGTTGTTGGTACAGGAGCTGCAATAGCAGCCCATGGGTCATTATCATCAAGTGCTCCACCTTTTTTCACATTCAAAGGCTTTGCTGAAGGAGCTGGGGCGGCTATGGCGCCCCATGGGTCATCATCATCACCAACTGTTCTACTCGATCTAGTGCTTGATGGCTGGGAAGAACTAGCTCTTGGAGCAGGAGCAGTAGCAGGTACAGATCCCCATAAGTCATCATCTTCATTTTTGCTTACCTTCGGTGTCATACTTCCACGTGAACCAGTAACTGAAGCAAATGTTGTAAGAATGAGGAAACAAAAATAATATAGAAATGAGACTGATCTAATTGACACACAAGGTAATACACTTCCAGGGTCTTCCTGTTTTTGTTTGTCTACACTTCTTTTACTTGTAATGGATCTTGTCATTTTTTGCGAAGGAGAAAAGAGTTGCTAGAATTAGTCAATTGCAACCGATAATATAATTAAGAGTTCCAGCAGTAATAGACTACTACCCAAGAGCATAGCCTCTAGAGGAACACACATTTTAAAGGTATTGTCATTACCTTGTGGTTTTGGTTGAGAAACGGGACGTCTTTGAGCAGCTTGGATATTTGCAAGAAAGGGAGATGGTTTTGGCTCTTCTTGGGGCTCAATATCATCCCAACCATCTTTATCATCGTCAGGACCACCTAGAATTCCATTTTCGAGCTCTCCCCATCCATCATTTGATGTCGGGGATACTGGCACATGCTGATCTGTGAGATCCGTGCTGGAACTACTGACGTGAATTGGTGTTATACTCGAACTATCTGCAACTGTTTAATTCAGAAACTAGTATCAAGTTGGAGATGCATTCATCGTCATAAGCATTTAAGTATATTTGAACAAAGCAACATGGAAAATATCATTATCGATCAACCCCTGAAGCATATTGCAAAATAAATAATTGGAATGCATACTTGAGCTAGAACTGGGGACTGCAGAAGTAGGAGCCATGCTTGAGCTAGCTGGAGCATATGAACCCTGCTCAGAGGATTTACTGCCTTTAAGGGTAAGTGAGCTCATAGCCCAACTGCAATATGAGAATAAGGCCATATTACTGAAAAATATTACAGAAAATGAAAACTGTAGAAGGGAAGGGTAAATGACAGAGCTCCCACAACCGCAAGGGATGCATGCTTCAACAGTCCTTGACAATATTCCCATAGTAATAGTTAGGAGATGGAAATATTTTTAATGCTTCACTAACACCCTCCAAATCTTCACATCAGTTAACATAAATCGGGATGAAGCTTAATTGGGGAAGGAACTTATAAAGCTTAATTGGGAAAGGAATTTATAAAGCTTAATTGGGAAAGGAACTTATGATAAATTGATTATATCCGCTGCTTGCCCAAATGCAATGTATAGCAAATAATTTTACAGTAGCAGCAAATGATCACAATATGCTCAAATGTTTACATACCCTAGCAAACTCGCATTTCCAGGAATTGATGAAGTTCCCATGCTTGTGGTGCTGCTATCATCTCCAGTGCTAGTCTAAGAGAGGACAATACAGAAAGGGGTGTATAAATGCACAAGGGAGAGGATAAGAACACAAGCGAGACTGGCAGAAAGAATTAGGGAACAGAGCTGATGGTAGAAGAAACGACAGCATAAAGAATAAGAACATCGATACACATGTAATTAATGTGTGCATGCATGTATATATGAACCCAGTTGCACACTGAACTACGAATAGGAAAAAGATGTATTCCTTCCTTTCCATTTTTAATGACAGTCTTTCATATCTGGTATATTCGAATATGCTAAATACCTCTTAAAAAAATGGCAGTCTCTCCTTTTTGGTTCATTCCAATACAATAAACACCTCTTCATAATTGAGAACTCTTTAATTGTTTATGTCCCCATTTTACTCGTAATGACATGATCTTAGAAGAATGACATGGCTTGTACAAAACCACAAAATTGTAACGGAACTTTTGGTATGTTAATATATTTGTCAATAGTAGTTCTATCATTCTTAGTGACTCCGATTAACAGTCAAACAATGTCATATAAATAAAGCGGATAAACTAAATGTTTATTTCTAATCCAACACAAAAAATATGTGAGTGTTGAGTATCCGAAGGTCTGAGAAATTCATGACAAGCTACTTAATTTTAAAGTTAATAAGCCAGGAAGGGCACCTAAGAAGTGGCGGAACTCTATCGCCTGCTCAGTTTATGATAACATGAATTAACAAGAAGAGAGAGACATCTTCTTCTAACTGTACTAGATTATATTCATGCCAAATATAATCCAACTTTTATGATGTCAATGGGCACAAGAAACTTTTTTTTCCCTTCTCTTTCCAGCTATTCCAAATAATTCCCTTTTTTCTTTGAGAAAGGTAACCAATATTATACGAAGTATCTTTAGCACAAAGGCTGTGCTAAGAGCGATCATTACAGTTCAAAATAAGCAAAAGAATATGTCCTTGTTCTTCTTACAAGGACTCTATGATATCTAACAATGACTCCACACCATATACAAAATCTTCTTTGCACCAAAAGTACAACAAATGAAGGCAATTCATTCATCTTTAATCTTTTATATAGGGATGTTTGTTCTTTCAAAGCACCTTGCATTTTTTTCCCTCCATATAGTCGGCTACCTTAAAGGTGCTTTTACTTCCAGACAGACATCCAATGCCATTCAACGAACTGTTACCAAATATTATTACGAGCTATGTAGGATGATTTCACTGTGTCTTTACTATGCCTTCGCCGTATCAATCTATCATCTTTTGTGTTCGTCCCTTTAAACTGTTCCAAGGTTATGAAAAAAATCAGCAATTCTAGGGACCTCCCACCCATTCAAAAACTCCTGAAATTAAAGATTCACCCCTGTTGGTTCAGAATCTACCAACCGTCGCACCAGGTCGTAATACCAGACAACGAATATTAGGGAACAATTCTTCAAGGGGCCCATGAAAGAAACAATCCCCAATTTTTTTTTATAACTGTTGTGTCCGGAAAGCTTGTGCGCACCTCGTCTAATTCCACAGGCACCTGCTACCTCTACCTCCCACCAGTACAGGTACTGAGTAACTCAGTCCACCAGTACGGGTACCGAGTGACTCTGTCCACCAAGGCCAGATGGAAGAAATCTAGTGTTTTTGTCTCCGCTGGGATAATGCCCCAAGTTTTATGAGCCAAAAAGTGGAAAACCATTTTTCAAGCTCCAGGTGCAGCTTCATACAAGGCAAGCTTTTCAACTCGAGGCTAAAACTGGGACAGCTAATGTGCAAATTAAAAATAAAATAAAAATGAATACACTAGAATACCTTCTCATGGTGCTGCTTGACTAATTGCAAAAATTGATCAACTGCTTGGAATGCTTTTGATTGAACATCACTGTTCCATTGAAATGAAACAAGTGATGATAGAGTACATGCACAAACACAATCATAACAGGTTTTCCAAATACACATAACAATTAATCAGCTCCAAACAACAAAATGATTCAGACACAACAAAGTATTGAGAAACTACAAACGATGCCCAGACAGACAAACCAAATGCATTATCTTTGATGCCATTTTATCTGGGGAAAGATTCCAAACACATGACAAATGGCAGATATTTAGGATTACCAGTCTTCTATCTGTAAAATGAGTTTACTTTTCTTCTCAAAATTGAGTAGACTTCCACACAATGACGAGCAATATGCTCCACAAAGTAATAAAATCTACACTCTAATAACTACAAGCATGTGTTACTTTCTGAAAGATTTTACAATACAGAAATGCACATAAATCATCCAGATAGCGACAGAACTCGTCGTGTTTGAATCCATTAACATGACATGCTTGACAGCTGAATGTGTCAGCCTAAGCATCCATCAAACCGTTAAACATGAGGATTCCAGCAACCATAGCTATCCAATAGCCTAACCGAGGCCTAGTATCAACAAGTAAGTTCGAAAGCCACAGAGAACCAAAGCCATGGAGTTCCAAGTGCATAGGTATTAATCTATTTAGGCAGGCAAGCTCCTTTTTTTTTCAAATGAAGTAATCAAACTTTACTAAAAGGAGCAAAAATTGCATATATACAAGAAGTATACCAAAAATAGAAACCGCAGCAAAAAATATGGTTTTCTACGAACACCTAATTTTCTATGCTTATTGAATCTCATGGCTGCACCAAAAAGAAATAAGGGAAGAGGTTATTCCTCAAGTATACAAGATCCTTCTCTATTTCCTCAAAAGCTCTCCCATTTTATCTTTCTATATGGTCAACATAAGTATAACTGGAGGCTGGAGCAACATCCCATGCCCTGCATCTTTCTTTTTCGTCTTCTAAAATCCAGGTGAACATTACTTCTTTGAATATACTAGTATACAAGATCCTTCTCTATTTCCTCAAAATCTCTCCCATTTTATCTTTCTATATGGTCAACATAAGTACAACTGGACGCTGGAACAACATCCCATGCCCTGCATCTTTCTTTCTCGTCTTCTAAAATCCAGGTGAACATTACTTCTTTGAATATACCAGCTATGGCAAAGCTTAAAAACTTCTTATTTTTATAGGAGCTAAAGCAATCCCAGAATGTGGCCCTTTGAATATTGCAAAGAAATGGGGTCAAATGCAGCAAGATGGATAGTAAAGATTCATACAGCTGACTGCGACTAGAGATTTGATTCATAGATGTAAAGTGATCCCGGAAAGAAAAAGTACTGAAAAACTAGCATAAAGAGATTCCATGTGATATCAGATATCCCACGTCCTTAAAAGGACAAGTTTTCAAAGAACAGTAAGTGCAACTATTTAAGAGAAGAAAACCTGTCTGGATCAATGGTAAATACAACAATATTAGGTAATATGCGGGTTGCGATCTCAGTCACGTCATAGTAAGAACTGGTAGCCGACAAAGCCATAATACCTGCCAAAACAAAATTTAACATCCATTATTACAGACAAGGACAAAAAAGGGAAGAGGAAGCAGAGACAGACTCAGGAATTTGGAGAAGATCACTAAAAAACCTCAGGAAAAAATCGGACTCAAGAAAGTTATCATTACAACAAAAACTACACCTCAGTCTCAAATAAGAAAATTATCATTAGCTGGCCAAAAAAACATTGGATGCAAAGCATATATTGTGCTACCTGCTGCTCGGGCAGGAGCAAATGTATCACGCAAGGCACGAACAGTGAGTGCATTTATTAGCACCCTCTTCCTTGTCTACAGGCAAAAAATTTCCATTAATTATCATGTCAAAGTAAAACAAATCACGAGAAGGATAGGCTTACACTCTTTTACTAGTAAAAAGCCAATAGACATTTAAATATTACTGTCACTTGTTTAAAGTTTGGAATGATATGATACTCAAGATAGTTCCTTACCCCCTCATTGAGGTAACCAGCAATATTTCCAAGCAATATAGTAGTGTTTGTTCGAATCGCTGGTTCTTCATCAACCTACATACACCACAAATAGAAAAGCAAAATCTAAGGAGCAAACAGATAAGCCTAGACAAGAGAAATACGTTCTGGAATACCTGTTCCTTGAACAGATATTTCAAACACTGTGAAGCAAAGAAATAATCATACACAAGAAGACTACTAGCTTTGCATGTACGATTCACACCTGGAGCTTGGATAGATATTTCAACAAAGATCCCGATATAGTGCGTTGTGAGAGCTGCAATAAAATTTTGAACATGCAATAGTCAGTGACTTAGTGATACTAGGAATTGACACTATATGGAACTACTTTGTTAAAGACATAATTAAGTAAATAAATGTATACTCTCTCTAACAGCTTAAGCTTTTAGAAGAGATGGCACAAACTTCAACATGATATTACAACAGGCTGAGGTCTTGAGTTCGAGTCTCACCCTCATCCATTATCAAAAAAGAATTTCACGGCTTAAACCATGAAAAAGAATCAGGCTCGTACATGAGGAGACGAAGACATAATTAAGTAAATAAAACAACATTCTCTATAACACCTTAAGCTTTTAGATGAGATGGTTACAAACATCACCATACTTGATCCCTATGAAACAACATGCACTATAGCATCAGACGCAAATTTTAAATATCAATATCAATGCATATAGAACATCAGTAATCAGACTTCTAGAAGGAAAGTTAGAACATCAAATACAATGGCATGTTCTAGTTCAGGTATACAGTAAAGCGCTGGCTGCACAACAAGGTCAGTTAACCAGATATTTGTTCTCAAATGTTAAAACAAAATTACAGGACCTATATGCAAGATGTACGCACCTTAGGAGCCAATACAAGCATAGATTTAAGCGTCATCTCCCGGAGAAAAGCAGATGTGTCAGAGAACCCAGTAGCCACATGAGGGTAAACCTGATCAAAAGCTTTATCAGGCAATTATACAATCCAATTGCTAAAAAATTGTGAATTATTAAGGGTATCCCTTCAAATATAACTGTACACTTGAAAAATTATAGCCATAATTCATCTGATACTTCCATACCTGCTCATCAACAATTTTGGCAGATAATGACTCCCCATATTGATCAATATGCTGCAGAAGAGCCACTCGAATGGACCGATCATTGGAGGCAAAAAGTTTTACAATTGTAGGCAGTACCTATTATAGATACCCACGGTTCAAGATACAAGTTAAAACAGAAACTAAACACTAGAAAAAAAGACGTGGTCAACTCTGCTGGATGAAAGAAGTACTTAATCTCGGGAAAAGCAAGAAAAGAGTTCAAACCTTGACACTAAACTCATCTGTTGAAAGCCAAGAACCCATTTTCAACAAAGCTGTTAAAGCAGGAGCAGCAGCTGAACCAAATTCTAATGCAGAAGCTAGCAAAGGAAGCAACTGCAAAGAGAAAATATTAGATTTGGTCATGCAATTAATATAATTATTGACTAAATTTTTTTATTTGCTTTATCTAATTCGCTAGAATTTTTAATGGAAGAAAAAAGGATTACCTTCTTCAGCACTATCTCGCGAGGAAGTTGCTCTGCTAGATTTGGAAGCTTACGGAAGAAGGTGTCTTTTTCTACACTATCCTTAAGATTAAGTATTTCCATGAATTGAATGGTATCCACCAACTTATTTTGGAAATATTCTGCCAATGCATGATTAGCATATTTAGTGGAGACGGCATGTGAATGATAAATTGGAAAGAGTATTAACACTATCACTTAAAGTCAGTTAAAAAGTGAATAACAAGACTGATAAATCCAGGGTAAAGTGATAATTAGAAAATCCTAGAAGAGTAAAAGCAATAAATGTGCCCATGAAAAAGGAGCAATGGAAGTAACATCAAATTAATAAGGGAGACTCAAGCATTAGCTCCACATAATAAATTCTACTAAGATGATTATAATGGTTTGATCTGATTAAGATAGATTAAGGTTCATAAAGGACATGAAACCAAAAGAAGGTTCAGAAAACTTGGAAAGGTACAGTATACACAAGGAAATGGACATCCATATGTATAACGCGAATGGCTATATTGTAATTCTACTTGCATTTAGTTATGCCAAAAGGCTACCCATTTGATTCATCCTGATTGACCAACCAAAAGGTGCATCACAAAAATGATAAACCAGTATGCAGCCAGGTATAAGATAAGGTTATAGAAGGCAAAGCGTCCACATATACCAAATTAGACTACCAAAATGACAAGCAAAATACAGAAAATTGACATGGTTCTCTTAAGTGAACTAGATACCAATCGGAAGTTAAGACTCATAATTGGCATATAATAGAATTCCGCAATCATTCTTTTGTACGAGCTTAAAGGTAAATTCTATACAGTGGCAGTCCGCCCAGCCATGTTGTATGGAGCGGAGTGTTGGCCGGTTAAGAACTCTCATATCCAGAAATTGAAGGTGGCGGAAATGAGGATGTTGCGGTGGATGTGTGGGCTTACTATGGGAGACAGAGTTAGGAATGAGACTATTCGGGAGAAGGTGGGGGTGACTTCAGTGAAGGACATGTTGCGGGAAGTGAGGTTGAGATGGTTTGAGCATGTGATGAGGAGGGATACTGATGCCCCAGTTCGTAGGTGTGAGAGGTTAGCTTTGGATGGTTTCAGGCGGAGTAGGGATAGGCCGAAGAAATACTGGAGGGAGGTGATTAGACGTGATATGGATCAGTTACAGCTTACTGAGGATGTAACCCTAGATAGGAAGTTGTGGAAGACGCGAATTAGGTTAAAGGGCTAGTACGGGTGGGTGGGGTGTGGCTAGTAGATAGGAGTGCTTTGGTGTAGCCTTGCTATTAGTTGTCGGAGGATTGTAGTGAGTAGTGTGCACCCGGTTTGATAGTGTAGGGTATTACTGTGTGGTTTTAATACATTGTTACATTATTACATCCTGTTTCGTGTTTTATTTCGATTTTGTTTTCTGTTGTCTTTTGTGCTGAGCCAGGGATCTATCCGAAACAGCCTCTCTACTTCTTCGGAGGTAGTGGTATGGATAACGTACATTTTACCCTCCCCAGACCCCACTATGTGGGAATACACTGGGTATGTTGTTGTTGATTCTTTTGTACGAAATATATCACAACACATACAACCGGTTCAAACAAAGCAACAATGACCTCTTGTTCATGGGTTGTTACTAGGGCGGAAAGAAGAACATCATAAAATAGATCAGCATTAAAAAGCTTTGTCTGAATTGCCCATGATGACTAATGATTATCTATTTGTGCAGAACAAAACCCACTTCAGCATCAATCCTTGGATTCAAAACGTCGACAACAGGTAGATGGTGACATAACACATTCCAAACATATATTGAGCTCACATCAGCTACTAGAAGACTAGAACTTATTGAAATAAATACCCGTGATCAATAAATTCAATGAGAAAATAACAGTTTAACAGTAAAATAGGAGAAAAGTATTCGTCGTATGACAAAAGGTACTTGGACAGCTTGAGAACTCTGTTAATGTACAAAAAATAAAAATCTAACAACAAAATTACCACTATTTTCAAGAAGCTTTGATGAATTCAACCTGCGAGGGGGCATAGAGCTCAAGAGACGCTGATAATCTGGAAGTAGAGACTGTGAGAAAGGAAAATAAGCCAATTGCAAATGAAATGATATTTTTCAAATCTGTCAGAAGATAAAGAAGAGAATACTGGGAGAAGCAAATCAATCAGTGAATGTTGCAGCATACCTTTGGAATAGAAGCAGTATTGCACAGGTCCTCTGTTTTGCTCAACTTGGTACCAGAAAACAGTTCATAGATAAGACAGCCTAGAAATTCCCAGCATCAGAAGATTAATTTGTGGTTGAACATAAACATTTAACAACTCTGGAGTGTTTTATAGATTAGAGAAAAGCTCTCCAGTCCATTTTGTATCCAGAAAATGGTGATTCCATAATAAATACTCAAGCCTTATAACAATGATAATACATAAGAGAGAAGGTACAGCAAACGCAATCATTTCAATAGCCAAGGAAGTGTTGAATGCTAAAGCATTTTAGTTTTTTATTTATGATCTAAGTGACATGGTAAGGTTCATAACCTAAGTTGCTCGGACTCGGCAATTTCGGTGCCGCACCCGTGTCGACATGACACTGACACAGGTAAGGGCGTGAGATCGGGAGTGTTGACCAACAATTTGGAGAAAAATTAAAATTTTGATATCTCAAAGTAAAGATTTGAATAGCTCGGAAACAAAATACCTTCAATTCTGCTGCTACATAGTAATTTATACCAGTCCTTTTGTCTCTTTTGAAGCTTTTTTCTAGGTAAATCTTGTTGTTCGTGTGGCTGTTGCAGGTATTGTTCATGATGTTACAGGTTTTTGAAGCCGAGAATTGTCGGTGCCATGGTGGACAACTAGATTGTGAGCATCGTGATATTGTATTGTACTGGAAAAAAAAAGATATGTAAAACATGTAGTTGGGGACGAAGATGGAGGAGAGATGACGAAGCAGAGGAAAAGATGAAGACGACTGTTCAGACACCTAACACTAATTTGTTTTCTAATTGACCTGCACTCCTTTAATAGTTGCCACATTCATTATTTGTTGTTAAGAATAAACATTATAATTTTTTAAATTAAATGGGATAAGCTTTCCATATTTAATAGCTGCCTCTTTGATTATTTATTATTAAGAATAAATAATTTATCTTTATTTTGATTAAATGAAATAAGCATTGTATATTAATTAGAGTTTATAAAATAAGGATAAATATTATAATTATTTAATTATAAATCAAAGATTAATGTATATGCTTTGAAAGCACACATTTTTTTAACAAAACTAAATTTAGCGGAAGTACATATTGAACATATTAATATTCTCATTTTTCATTAGTTTTAAAATACTTGTCAATTTTGAACAATATGTATAAATTTTTAATTTTTTTTTTGCCGAGTCCCCGCACCCGTATCCAGATCCAGATCCCCAAATCTTAAAAATTCGATCATGAAAGATCCGACACTCGGATCCGCACCTGAGTCCGACACCCGCACCCAAGTCCGAGCAACTTAGTTCATAACTGCAATCTATATCCCACTATCACTATAGTGAAACCTGAATGCTAAAGCATTTTAGGTTTGTTTTTTTTAATCATCTTAGTGACATGGTAAGTTCCATCTATATCCCATTATCACTATAGTGAAACCTCCAGAGAGCCAAAACTTCTAAGTCTTATCATTCTATTACCACTGAATAATGACTACAACCAATACCAATACCGATACCAATACTAGTACCAATACCAATACCAATACCGATACCAATACCAATATCAATATCAATATCAATATCGATAACAATGGCAGTAACATAGACAAGACTTACCCAAACCCCAAGAATCTATAGTCCAAGGTGGAGACCTTCTGATTGTTGTCCAGTCAGACTTCAGCAGCTCCTTTGGTTTGTATTGTGCACCAATAAGCCAATCATATTGCTACACACAAATAAAGAAAAACAATTAACCTGTATTTTTTTGTGTGACAAAGGAAAAATGAAAAATAACAGTAAAGCATGAGATACTGGAGAATAGCATCAAATATCCATCAACTGCACCTCAATCCCAAATCAGTTGGGATCAACTACATGAATCCTCTAAAGGAAAATATAGGTCTTCAGCTAAAAGGGGATATTAAGAAATTGTTTCAAGAGATAATTCGTTTATCATGCAGTGTGCCTTACAAAACAGAAAGTAGGTTTCTTTTTTTCCTATCTTTTCCTTAAGTGCCATCCATAGAGATCCATTAGAAAATCTGTAGTTGACCACTCTGTTATTCACAGTTAAAGATGAGGTTTGGTATGGAATAAAAGTGAAAAGAATGGTTGCCAGTGGTTAATTTTGAATCATAGTTTACCAGCATTGGACCAACAGAAGATTCATTGTGTCCATCAAACTCAGAAAGAACATCAAAGGCGTGCAATTTCCAGTCCAGAGTTTGTGTAACAACAACACTAGCCAAGCATACATTTCCATGAACCTGCATTAGTAAAAAATGAAACTCAAAATAATCCATCAAATATTCAAATGATCCAGTAAAGTTTGCCCGCAGAAGATTAAATTATCTCAAACATATACCAGTACGAAAGAAGTAATAGATACATCAAAGATACACAATAGTTTCTCCTAACCATTATCAAAGGACCAGATCCAAGCCAACTCTAGTTTAATAGCTAGTACATGGAAGCTTTCACCGCAGATGAAAGAAAAATATTTCAGGCTTTAAAGGTATACACTTCATAATAAGCTTGGCCCAAGCTCACCATTTGGATTCATCAATGACTGTATAATGAATCTAAGGATCTAACTTATGTGTTGCAATCTCTATGTACAACGCCAAAAATCGATATGGCTCAGGCATTAGATATTTATAAGAAGCATCAATAAGCAAATCTACAACAAAAAATTTCATTTTATCCTAATATTATGGATTCCACTTCCTCAGAAAGTAGCTTTAATAGATGCATTCTTTCAACATAAGGAACAAATGAAATCTAATCAAAAGCATACTTACAAGTTTGCAGTCGTTATTTAAGAAGCTCACAGCTTTGGCTATTCGATGCAACCCCCAGGCGTAATACTCGTCCCTGTCACCATCAAATGAGGTGTAAAATAAACTTTAGTCTTCAAAACTATACAGCACAGCTTCAGAGTGAGGAAACTTAAGTAGTATCTAGATACACCAAGGAATTGCCAAGATTGAGAAGGAAGACATACCCAATAATTTAATCTGAGATATACAGAATGACATTTATTGGAAGTTTTAAATATTTGAGTTCGAGCGGACATTCTGATTGATGGTTTGAAACTATGTGGATAATGCCCCTACCTTTCTCCACCTAAATACCAAGCTTTTGTCTCTAGCAGGGTTCAAACCTGTGATATACATCTAAACCCACGCTCATGACATGCTGGTGACTGAGGGTTCTAAACTTGGTGAACAATGACCTCCCCCAACTTTTCTCCACCTAAATACAAAGCTTTTGTCTCCATCAAAATTTGAGCTCGTGACATGTGTCTAAGTAACCCACGCGTCCAGTGCTACGTTTTTGCCACTAAATCGAAGCCGTAGGGGCGTATCAAGAAATGAAATTGATGCAACAACAACAACAACATACCCAACATATTCCCACCAAGTGGGGTCTGGGGAGGGTAAGTGAACGCAATCCATACCACTACCTCAATTGTGAGATAGAGAGGTTGTTTCCGATAGACCCCCGGCTTAAAATATAGTGATCTAAGATAAGATAAGATAAGGAATAGTAATAGAACAATATACAATTGAAATTAACATATACAATAATACCAAAATCAAGATACTCCAAGTATACACCAAAACATACAACATCCTAACTCAGACTAACCTTCTACCCTAATTCGCCTCCTCCACAACTTCCTATCCAGGGCCATGTCCTCGGTAAGCTGAAGTTGCTCCATGTCATGCCTAATCACCTCCCTCCAATATTTCTTAGCTCTACCTCTACCTCGCTTGAAACCATCCCTAGCCAACCTCTTACACCTCCGCAGTGGGGATCCGTGCTCCTCCGCATCACATGACCAAACCATCTCAACCTCACTTCCCTCATCTTAGCTTCCACCGAAGCCACTCCCACCTTATCTCGAATAACATTATTTCTAATCCTATCTTTTCTAGTACACACACTCATCCACCGAAGCATTCTCATCTCTGCCACATTTATCTTCTGGATATGGGTCTTCTTAACAGGCCAACACTCCGCCGTATACAACAAAGCCGGTCTAACCACCACTTTGTAGAACTTTCCTTTAAGTTTGGGAGGTACCTTTTTGTCACACAAGATACCGGAAATGAGCCTCCATTTCATCCACCCAACCCTGATCCGATGAGTGACATCCTCGTCAATCTCTCCATTCTCCTGATCATCGACCCCAGATACTTGAAATTATCTCTCTTACTGATAGAATGAGTGTCAAGCTTAACAACCACATCGGACTCATGAGACACCTCGCTGAACTTACACTCCAAATATTCCGTCTTGGACCGACTCAACCTAAATCTTTTAGACTCAAGAGTTTGACTCCAAACCTCCAACTTAGCATTAACTCCACTACGAGTCTCATCAATCAAGACTACATCATCCGCAAAAAGCAAACAATAAGGCACCTCATCCTGAATGTGCCGCGTCAAAACATCCATCACCACGGCAAAAAGAAACGGACTAAGCGTCGATCCTTGATGTAACCCATCAAGACAGGAAAGTGCTCCGAGTCCCCACCCCCAGTCCTAACCCGAGTCTTAGCTCCATCGTACATATCCTTAATAGCCCTAACATAAACTATACTATAGGTACACCTCTGGCCTTCAAATACCTCCAAAGAACCTCCCTGAAACCCTAGCATAGGCTTCTCTAAGTCGATAAACACCATGTGCAAATCCTTCTTCCTTACCCTATACTGCTCCACCAGTCTCCTGACGAGATAGATGGCTCCTGTCGTCGAGCGCCCTGGCATAAATCCAAACTAATTTTCAGAGACAGTAACAACCCTCCGCAACCTCAACTCTACCACCCTCTCCCAAACCTTCATAGTGTGACTCAACAACTTGATACCCCTATAATTATTGCAATCCTGAATGTCACCCTTATTCTTATACAACGAAATCATCGTACTCCACCTCCAAGGTTCAGACATCTTCGTCGTCTTGAAAATTATGTTAAACAACCGAGTCAACCACTCCATACCTGCCCCTCCTATGCACTTCCAAAAATCCACCGGAATCTCATCTGGCCGCGTCACTCTACCTTTACGCATCTTGCGAATAGCCCCCTCAACCTTAATGCGCCTACAATAGCCATAATCTCGAAATCTCTCGGAATGCTCCAAATCCCCCAACACAATGCTAGTATCCTTTCCATCGTTCAGGAGCTTATGAAAGTAAAATTGTCATCTCTTCCTAATATGACCCTCCTCCACCAAAACTTTGTCGTCCACATCCTTAATACACTTCAACTGATCTAGGTCCCGAGTCATCCTCTCCCTAACCTTGGCAAGCCTGTACAACTCTTGATGCGTCATAATAAAATGAATATGAAAGCGCATTAATTCCAGGTTGAAACTCTTGAAGCTTATGAGATACTACTGGCAATAAAAGTAGAAGATTATGCATTTTGATACAACAACTGTTCAAAAATTAACTCATGCTACCATTATGGTAATTCAGAGAAGTCAAGTAATCTGTCTATCTTAGGGATAGAATGGTAAGAAGTTAATGAACCACGGTAAATTCATACCTCTGGGTACCTTTTAATCCTAATTCCTTAAGCTTTTCGGAGAGTGGCATGACAGGTTCAGTAACAATATAGATGGTAACCTTAGTAGAAGAACCATCAAAATTTTCAACCTCAGTGCTGTGAAGGAATGACAATATATTTGGATGCCTAACCTGAAAACAAAAGAAGAAGACATTAGCATCAAGGAGTTCAGTAACTAGGAACGAACTATGTCCATAAGCTAAAAAATGAGAAGTAATACCCTGATTGTACAGTAAGATGAAGTGTCAATGAACTCATAATTTACAAACAATAGTTAGCTTACTGTACGAAGTCTCTTGACTCCATTCCGCCCAGCCGCTAGATGTCCATCATTTGTGTTACTTCCTGAGAGAGCAAATACCGACACAGGAGTCCCATCATCCTGTTTGAAGAGAGGACCAAAAATGAATTGCTTAACATGAACCAACTGATCTGCATACTGGAAAGCTGAAAATTACCCCAAAATAGCATATAGCTAGTGCTAAGACGTGTTCATCTTACAGTTTATTGATTTATAATGTTTAAGCACATGGAATCTCGCAAGTTATAGTCACAATCCTGTACATGTAAGGATGTTAATTTGTGGTTAAGTCGCAAGGATTCTACTATCTTCATAAACCAAATCCATCCTTCATATTCATCTCTCATTGTATTTTTGCCTTGGCTCAGCGGTAAGCTTGCTTACCGTGGTGTGCCAGGGTCGGGGGTTCGAAACGCCCCTCCAGCAAAGCTGGGGTGAGGGCGCGTAGGTCAGGCCCGGAGTGGTCCCCCCCTCCCCGACACCTACGGAGTAGGTATGAACCGGGTCGTCCCCCTTTCTTCTCTTTCTTTTTTTTTAACCCCACTTATGGAGGGAACTAGGGCAGATATTGCTCTATTTGTTCCAGAGAAACATACACTTAATAGCTTACTTGAAATATTGAGGAAAATAAAACAAGATCATCCAATTTTTTATGATAGGAGATTTATGGAAAACATGACATTGGCCACAAGGGAATCAAGGAAATGAGAATGTTGTACTTGGAACTGCTTCATCTAAGTATGAAGTATGAAACTTTTATATGACACGCCTAACAGCAGGCCTAGCTAAGTCATTGGAAGTATCCTACTGCAATTTAACAGTTGTACTATGTTCGAAGTTGTGCATCTTTCCGACTTGGATAATCTCACACTTCTTTAAATTGATTCCCGCAGACTGCCACTGCTTGGAACCACAGTAATCACTTGTCTCAGATATGTTAATTGAGATTCATTTGCATAAAGAAAACTGTCATTTGCAAATAGTAAGTGTACACTTGTCACTATCCTGCCTATCACTGGTTGAAGACTCTTCAAATAGTGTTCCGCTACAACTCTATCCATCATCTTATGAGAAATCGTGTCACCCTGCCTCAGTCCTTTGGAACTACCAGAGAAGCCAAAATGACTCTCATTTACTATATAGAGAGAACTTTGCCATCAATGTTCTGTACATAATTCACCTCCTCCACCTATCCCCAACGCCTATCTTTATTGTTACAAAATGCAAATGTTATCAACTGACGTGATATTATAAGGTCTTTCAGCTTCCAGCCAAGTAATCTTGGCTTCCCTTTCTTCTTCTTCTTTTTTTTTGGATTGACAGTTTCCCTTACTTTCTTCCTGAACCTACCAAACTCATATGCCATTAGCATTGACATCTAAATGCAACACCAACACTACACATCAACAACACATTCTATCCTATCAAGTTTTTAAAATGAAAACGGTACCAATTTCTAAACATCAAAATCATGTTTAGAAATTCCAATCCAAAATGCTTTCATGCACCTCGACTAGTGTACCAGGTAACTAACTATGTCCACCAAGGTTACATCATAATCATGTTGTTCATTTTTTATGATCGTAGCGTCCGAGCCAGATTTCGTGCACCTCGACTAATTCCACAGGATACCTACCACCTACCACCAGCAACAAGAACTAGATAACTCTGTCCACCAAGGCTACATCATAATCATGTTGTTCATTTTCAATGACTGTGATGTCCGGGCCAGATTTCGCACACCTCGACTAATTCCACATAATACCTACCACCTCCCACCAACAAGAAGTACAAAATAACTTCGTCCATCAATGCTACATCAAAATCAATTTATGACTGTGGTGTAAGGGCGTGCACCTCGACTAATTCCACAGGATACCTACAACCTAACACCTACCACCAGCAACCAGTACTAGATAATTCCGTCTACAAGGCTACATCAAAATCATGTTGTTCATTTTTTATGACTGTGGTGTCCGGATCAGATTTCGTGCACCTTGACTAATTCCAATCCAAAACACCTTCGTGCACCTCAACTAATCCCACTGGATACATGTACCAGGTAACTATGTCCACCGAGGCTACATCAAAATCATGTTGTTCATTTTCTAAGTCCGTGATGTCCAGGCCAGATTTCGTGCACCTCGGCTAATTTCACAGTATACCAACCACCTCCCACCAGCAACAAGTACCAGATAACTCCGTCCACCAATGCTACATCAAAATAACATTGATTTATATGTATAAATAGAGAAAAAATAGGCAAACCTTAGAGGTACCACGATAATGAACCCAAGAGCCCCAAGCAGATGAATAAGGTTCACCGATATTGTACGGCAGATCTTTGACCCCTGTACCAGATCCACTAACAACGCCTTTTAAGAAATTGAACATCGTTGCAATTCTCACCGATCTCCGATCGCCGGCGACGAAGAGACGGCACCGGAAAATGAAATCGACGGTTGATCTGTTAAATGGAAAATGATGGAAAGTGGATAGTGATAATAGTGATTTGGTTTTGATATTGTTCGCTCCGCGGTCTATGATGGAATTCCTTTGTTCCTTTACTCGAAGTATAGTTGGCAGATATTTAAATTTCAATATAAATATGGAAATAATTTTAAAGATGAAAATATTTCATATAGTAATATCTTTTTGTTGTAAATATTTTAACAAAATCTTAAATCTATTATTGAAATTTTAGTTATTGTTATAGAGGGTTAACTTTGCAAAGATCGTATAATTTTTTTATTTATTTTTTACAATCATGATATCTGGACAACTTACACGTAGATCAATTAATTTCATGAGATAATTGTCACCTTTCTTCCATCAGCAATAGGTATCAAATAACTATATATACTAAGTAGCTATTTGGCTATGAAAAGTTTTCATTTTTTTTTAAAAAATTATTTCACTTTTGTAAAAAAGGTGAAAACGATATGTGTTTGGCCATGAGAATTCCAAATGCAACTCCGAAATTGTATTTGGAAAAGTGAAAATAAATTTTACTCGTTTTCACTTATACTTCTCTCACAAAATTTCAACGGAAAAGGGTCAAAAATGCTCTTGATGTATAAGAAATAGCTCAAAAATGTACTTCTTCCACCTATTGGTTCAAAAATGCTCATTCATCCACCTATTTGGATCAAAAATACCTTTTAACATTAAATTTAAATCCAAAAGTGCCCCACCTTACAAATTCCGATATGGAATATAATTTTTTAAAATTAATACATGACATTATTTTTATTGGTCCACATATAATTAGACTCAAATTTATTCACAATTTAACCCATTAATCCAAACCAATTTTAAAATATCCAACACAAGCTACTTCTTCATCATGTAAGTATAAAACCTTATCTGTGGAAGAATAACATGAAATTTTATTCTCTATCGACTTACTTTCACTTGTATTTATTGTTATTGGAGTTTTTTCACAAATCACACATTACTTTCTAGTTTTTGAATTTACAATTCCATTTATACTGCACGCAAAGCTCAGCATTACTATATTACAATGGAAACAAGGTCCAAAAGCATGGGGAAAATATGGTAAATGATATTGGATTTTGATCAATTGGAGCCTTGCTTAGTTGGCATGGGATTTTCTTTTCGATGCTCTTTGCCTCTTTCTTTTTAAGAACTTCACACTGACATAGCTCAAATTTGAAACCCAATTTTCAAAAGCACTCCTTATTTACTGCAATTTGCTTCTCAAACTCCCTTTTCTTGCTTCTTGTAACATATCTCGGTTATTTATTAAAAAAAAAAAAAATTACTTCAATTCAATTGATTAAATCACATCAAATGATGCAAGATTACAGTATGTTCAAGGCAATACAAATTTTTTACACAACGTGAGGACAGAAAATGGCAGGTAGTGAGTAGTGACCTAAGATCGTGTGCTGGAGGAAGAAGAAATGTTAGGTCTTTTTAAAATTCGTTTGGTTTAATGGGCTAAACTATGAATGAATTTGGGTGTAATTACTGGTGGAACAATAAAAATAATATCATACATTTAATTTTAAAAATTATATTCCACATCAGAATTTGTTAAAAGGAGGAGACATTTTTGGACTTAAATTTAATGTTAAGGGTATTTTTAATTCAAATAGTTGGATGGAGGGGCATTTTTGAACAAATAGATGGAAGAAGAGCATTTTTGAGTCATTTCTAATACATTAAGGGCATTTTTTATCCTTTTCCGAAATTTCAAAAACAACCTTATATTCATGGTCAAATACAACTCCAACTTTAACTCCGAAAAATTATGATTTTCATGGCCAAACGAGGTTTGAAAATAGAACAGATGGAAGAAAATCACCAAGTATTTGCCTCTAGTGGGAATTAAATCTGAAATCTCATCATAATATTCAATCCAACTTTATTAAATCACTAGTTCGCACCCTTAATTGCAAATATAGCACTATTATAAATAGGGTTGTTGTTCTATGTAAGAAATTGTTTTAAAAAAAGCAAAAACATAATATAGACTTGATTGTTATGATATTATTTATTACAAGAAATATTATTATTATTATTATCAACCGCTTTCATATCACTATCAATTACTAGTATCATTATAAGCTCTATTATCATAATAGTTTAGTTGCACGTGCCTCGCACGTGTAACTTTTGATTATTTAAAATTTGATAATTTTATCTTGTGAAGGTTTTCAATAAAGTACAAAAAAGTTCAAAACATATATTTTATTGTAAATACATATATATTTTACCACTGGAAATTTTAAGTGGTTAATGAATTATTACTTTTGCGTTTGTTATGCAATACCTCTTTCCTTACTGCTAGAGGCTACAAGAGACGCATCGATTTGAACCATATTTGTAGTACGACTATTTTTTTTCCCTATTTAAAAAACTTTTTTTATTTTTAAAGCTAAATCCTTAGAAAATATTTGATTACTTACTTAAAACTTTTACAAATTTGGTGTTTCTTAGATTTTATTTTTATTCTAATACGTTCATATTTAATTTTAATTTTTGTAAATCTTCTTAAAATCAACTTTAGTTGATTTAGAATTTTTAAACTAATGAAAAAAAATACTAATTATCACTAATTCTAAATTCTAATAAGAAGATATTTACTATAATTATTTAATTAATTTTCAAACTTTTAAATATTAGAAAAATAGTAAAAGGACGATTTTGATTAAAGCAGAGATTTTTAATGAAAGACTAAAAGTCAAATCATAATAATCTCTATGGCTCTTCGCACTTTTAATATACTAGTTGGCTCTGTCATGCTACGCACGGATTCAATATTGATACTTAAAAATTCTACGTTATGTATAATCTTATCATTCAATTAAAGACTTTATTTGTTTAGTTAATAAATTCGTAGTTAGACATATATTAGTATATTTAGATTATTGAAATTTGTATAAGAAAATTTTAAGTTTTTATATGACACCCATAAAATTTCGAGATACAATTAAATATTTTATATTTTTAAATTTTTTAATTATTGTGACTAATATGCTTTTTATATTTTTTTTTTAAATATATAACAAATTAATTATTTTTTTTAGATATTTTAAGTTGTTAACTATTGTAATTTATAATACTTTTTATGTCATTTTTAAATAATATATTTTTTGAAACATATAACAGATTAATTATTTTTTTAAATATTTTAAGTAGTTAACTATTGTAATTTATAATATATTTTTATATTATAATTTACTTTTTTAAGTTATTAGAAAATTTATAATACTCTCATTGTTTAAAGTTTTGTGGCATTGAAAATCAAATATATTTTAAAATTAATTTAAATTTTTAATTATTATAATTTATAATAATTTTTCTTCATTTCCAATTTCTTCATTTCCAATTTAAGGAACACTGATATTCCACTGGAGAACACAGCTGAATCAGAAGAACATCAAAAGGGAGGAGTTAGATACATGAGTTAACAAAGAACTACAGCAACAATTGAGCTTACTTAAGCAAGCTGCAACAACAACCCAGCAACATCGGCCAAGGAAACTCATCAAACACCCAAAATCGAAGCAAGGTGAACTGGTGGCGCACAAAGGGAAACATGGCTACAATACCAGCTACGGCGGAGGAAGCAAAGTGGAAGTGAGCTCAATTTCGAAATCCTACTAGGATATTTGTTGTTCTTTTATTTATTTGGCAATTGGATCGGGTAGGGGACCGATTGGGCTTATAGGGTTGGACAAATATTCTACATCTTCGTTTAATTTCTTAATCAACAAAATTCTAAAAAGTTCCCCAAAAAAAGCGATACTGATATAATTTGAGAATCAATCAAATACCACGATTGAAATATAGAAGTAGGCATATCTTAAATGACTCATAATAATTAATTAGAAGTGATAGAAAAATTATTATAAAAAATACTTATGAAAAAAATTTAAGTGAACCTCATTTAAGATGTCAAATTAATTCAAAATTTCAAGACTTAATTTATCATTTTGCATCTATTTTATCTTTTTTGTTAAATATTTTTTTTTAATATTTAGATAACTTATAATAATTAATTAGTGATAAAATAACAAAATTACGGTTGAAGTAGCTGAAGCAGAAATGTCATAAATGTCTGTTTTACTTTTTTTATTAAATATTTTTTTAATACTTAAATATCATATAATAACTAATTAGGGGTGATGTGGTTAAAGCACAGAGGAAGCAGGTGACAAGCAGCTCCACTCCCACTTCTTATATAGGAGAATTATAAACTATAGATTATAGATATAGATAAATATAAATACGTATCAAACAACCATGGTGGACTGGTGGCAGCTTATATGCTACTGCCATTCTCTTGACGTAAAAGTTAATTACCAAAAAGAAAAAATATATGCTAGTGTCATTTCATTATGTAATTTTCAAGCAAATTCGATAAAACAATTAAGGTGAAGTGTAAAACATTAAAAAAAAATACATACATATGCGATGTACACATAGAGTCCGTGAAACAATAAAATTAGGAGTCCTTTTTCTCTACCTACACAATTAATAATATTTTCTTTCTTACTGTTTATTTTAGGACTATAAAATTGCAAATAAGTTAATTTAAAATTATTAATTGCATCCGAGTCATTAAAAACAAAAATCACAAAATACTTATCAACTAACATTTATCTATCAAGAATATATGATTAGTTAATAACTTCTCAATTAACAATTGTCTATCGAGAATAAATGATAATTTATTTATCGTAAACTTCAAAAATATACTAAATTTTTTAAAAACTTATCTCAAATCACAAATAAATTTGTCATCTTTATGATAGATACTATCAAGATTTCACTAAATAAGAAAATTCTACACATAAGCTTATTTTTTCCTTACGTATGTTTTGGAAACTGCAAAAGTAAAGACAAAAGAAAGAAGTAAGTGAACTGAAAATTAAAGAAAAACAAAGAGGATGACGACAATGAACACAATAATATGACTCGAATAAAAAATAAAATAAGAAGAAAACTAAAAATAAAAGAAGGCAATGTTTATATTTCTTGTAAAATTTGATTGAAAATATTACTTAAATAGAGTTGTAAAAGTTCTTTTTATATAACGTGAAATTTTAATTGATTTAGAAGTAATAAATATTATGATTTCTTATCTAGATGAAATAGGGACTTTAATTAATTTCAAAAATCTATATAATGTATAATTGACTTATTTTTTTTAAAATCCCAACCTAAATATTGTATAATATTAAATTATTTAAAAACAATAATCTCAAACCAACTTTGATTCTTTAGAAAAAGTCCAAAAAAAAGACATAAAAAGCAGTTTTGTAAAATAAATAAATCAAGTCTTAATTTTATACAAAGCAAAAACAATATACATCACAAATAATAGTAACACGTACTATTCTAATATTTGGGCAACTTTGCAAAAACCAATTTTAATTGTTTTTAAACTATTACTTTTCTAAAGGTCTTCACTTTTATTTTATTGTAGATGTAGATTTATAGTTTTTTTTTAAATCTTCTTAAAATCAAATTTAGTTGATTTAGAATTCTTAAACTAATTGAAAGACTATTAGTTGTCATTATTTTTTATGATTTCTAATAAGGAAAGGTTTTACCATTAATATATTTAATTATGTCATGACCCAAAAGGCCATGAGTGGCACTCACACTAATCTTACCTTGGGAGAACCATCTAAACCGAACCATTATTCAGTCACTTAGTCAATATTAAAAAGATATTATCATAAAATCAACTTAATAACAATAATCTAGAGCTAATCATTATCAATGCGAATATCAACAAGCTACTCACTGCAATCTCCAAGACCCGAAAGTCATCATACAAGAACTCCTAACAAAAATCATGTCTAAAAGAGATATCCAAAAATAAAGTAAATAAAGAATGTTTCATTGCCCGAAAGATAGACAAGAGCAAATAGAATGACCCATGGCGGCCTGGAGACGGAGTGCGCACCCTTGAGTCAAGATCTCCTATCAAGCTCTAGAGGTGAGGTCGTGTCTGAGCCTCTAGAACACTTTCTGTACTCAACAAAATAGTACAAGGTAGTATCAGTATAAACCATTATGTATTGGTAGGTATCATAGGCCAACTCAATTTAATAATATGTATACAACATAAATCAAATAACAAGTAGACACGTATCGTCACATAAAATATTCGATGAATCAACAATACAACAATAACAGGTCAAACAGTGATCAGAAACAAACCACATAACCATCAAGGGTATCAACTATACTGTAAACATCCACAAAATCAACAACAAATTCATAAATAATAGCCACATCCTTCTAAAACTCACAATTAGAACATCGTTAGTTCGTTATATACTTAATAACCCGTTCAAACTCTCAAATTCAACACAAATATGTACACACATGCTATGATACTTATTCTTACCCAAATAGTCATGACCTGCAGGGAACAATTTATGTTCATGTACCGTACCGACTTAGTACCCGATCCTCAATAACAAGTAATATCAATATCATATTCGTACCAGCGTGGTACCCGATCCTCCATAAACAAGTAACATCAATATCATATTCGTACTGGCGTGGTACCCGATCTTCCATAATCAAGTAATATCAATATACAATCTGTACTGGTGTGGTACCCGATCCTCCATAAACAAGTAATGTCAATATACATATTCGTACCGATGTGGTACCCGGTCCTCTATAAACGAGTAATATCAATATGTTATCCGTACCAGCGTAGCACCAGATCCTCCATAAACAAGTAATATCAATATCATATTCGTACTAGCGTGGTACCCGATCCTCCATAACCATATTATATATGTTTTATCAAATTCACACTAAACCTCAGGATACAATACGATGTACTAAGTTTACAAGTACACTTAAAGTCATAAGACAATTCCATCAGTTAATTTTTCAATAATTATTTATACAAATCTTAACAATCCAAATATCATCAATTTCAAGCATGTCCTAATACCAATCAACAAGCATTCAATTTAGGAGCATACACACAATTAAATCGGATCTAAAATCTAATTAAATCGTAACCCGCCTCAATCAAAGAACTCAAAGGTAGCTACATTGCAAGGGTCTTGCCTTTTCGTAAAGCTTCCGGATGATCAAAATCTATGCAAATATATAATCTACATAAGAGCACGAACTAGTACGTTAAATTTCAACTAAAACGGGTCATCACTCGATCTACAATTTTAGCAAATTTTTTACTCTAAGAACTCTAGACCTAAACCTCCATTCTATAAATTTTGGAATCTACGATAATACACGAACAATAGTGAACTGCAAAATCATTAACAACGCTGAAATCTATTAGCCATAAATCAATTATATCACTAATTCTCAATTGTCGTCGCTGCCTTAGTAAATTAACTATAGCAAAAATCATCACTTCGGCCATGTTGCATCAATTCCAGTAGTGAAATTTATAATAGCTCCCAACAATTTTTCTACTAATCCTAACAGACAACACTAAATCCTAATAATTTTCCACGAATCCTAACAGACTACCAACTACTAAATACATTATATTTATATAACCTTTCTAAACATTCCAATTCAAATCTAATCTTACTGATTACTATATTATTATATAATATTACTAGGTAACCCAATTAAATACCGATATCATGGAAAGCTTCACCAATTCAATCCTATGCTGATCACACCAAAAAGAACTAATAAATACAATTGGGTCATTATCACTCATGTTACTGTCACAATGCTTTATTATGGTGCTTAAACTACTAATCCATAGAATTTTAACCTCATAGCCTCTAGATGATTAAGGCACTGTAAGCGTAAAATCAAAACCACAAAATAAAACTTATCAACTAACCTCAAGCTAGTCTGAGAGAGATCTCCTTCAAGGTTCCTTTGTATAAATGGTATTGTCGTTAACCATCTGCCTCCCCCTTGCCCTATATCTGATTTTATTATTAGTGTATATGGTAAATCCTAACCACTTAATTTCATCCTTATATTAACCACATAAGTAAATAAATTGCTATTTTGATCCATTGATTTATTAATTAAATAATTATTTAAAATATTCAAAACTTCCAAACACCTCAATCATTGATACTAATCATCTCGTGAGTCATAATTCGCGTACACCAACTATAGGGAGAGCTAGAATAGGAAAGATGAAAAGATTCTACAAACAACTGGGAGGGTCGTTACATCATATATCAATTAAACAATAGTTCATCCTCGAATGGGTAGACAAGTGACAAGGTGGGGAAAGAGGAAATTACCTGAATCGACAAAAAAATGTGGATACTTGCTACGCATGTCTGCTTCGATCTCCCATGTGGCCTCCTCAATAGGATGATTTTTTTATTTGACCTTCATAGACGCAATCTCCTTAGTCCTCAACTTACGGACGTCTCTATCAAGAATAGCAATAGGTTCCTCTTCATAAGAGAGGTTTATTCATAAGAGAGGTTTTCATCTAGCAAGAGTGAATCACAATGAATTATATAGTTACCATCACCCTGAAACTTCTTTAGCATAGATACATGAAACATAGGGTGAACTCTCGACAAACTCGGAGGCAATGCCAATCTATAGGCCACCGGCCCCACACTCTAAAGAATCTCAAATGGCCCAATATATCTAGGACTGAGCTTACCTCGCTTCCCAAAATGCATGTCACCCTTCATAGGTGAAACTTTGAGCAACACTTGCTAACCCTTATAAAGTGCGTATCTCTAACTTTTCGATCCGCATATTCCTTTTGCCTACTTTGAGCCGCTATAAGCTTCTCCTGGATGAACTAACCTTCTCCAATTAGTCTCTCAACAGATCAGTACCCCATGATCTCACCTCAAAAGCATCAAACCGCTCAATGGGAGATCTACACCTCCTCCCATATAATGCCTCAAACGACACCATATCGATACTCAAATGATAACTTTTATTATATGCAAAGTCGGCCAAAGGTATGAACGGATTCCAATGACCTCCAAAATCCATCACACACACGTATGGAGCATATCCCTCAACACCTTAATCGTTTGCTCAGACTACCCATCGGCCTGAGGGTGAAAAATTGTACTAAAGTCCAATATTGTACCCAACTCCTCATACAGCTTCTTCTAAAAGATAGAGGAAAATTGAGTACACCTATCCAAAATAATAAAAATTGGGACCCCATGCAATTGAATAATCTCTTTAAGATAAATCTTGGCCAACTTTTTTGCATTATAAGTCACCTGAACCACATAATGAAGTGTGCAGATTTAGTCAATCTATCCACAATAACCCATATAGAATCATACTTTCCAAAGTCTTGAGAAGACTAACAACAAAATCCATAGCTATCCCTCCCATTTCCATTCAGGGATGGGCATCTACTGAAGAGTACCACAAGAATTCTGATGTTCCTGCTTTATCTGTTGGCAACTCTGATATTTGACAACAAAATCAACTATATCATGCTTCATTCGCCCCCACCAATAATGCTGTCTCAAATCACGATACATCTTAGCCGCTCCAAGATGTATAGAATACTTCGAACAAATAGCCTCAGCTAGAATAATAGGAATCAAATCATCAGCACGGGGGACACAAACTCGCCCCTTAATCCATAACACACCATCACCATCAAGAATGGCCTCTTAGGCCTCACCCTGCAAAACCTTATCACTAATCTTGCTCAACTTAGCATTCTTAAATTGTTTAGCCTTGATTTGATAGAAAAATGTGGACCTTGCCTCAATGCTGGCTAGAATTCCTCCTCTCCCAGTCACCTCAAGTCGAATAAACTTGTTAGCTGGAGTCTGAATCTCTCTAGCCAATGGTCGTCTGCTAGCATTCAAATAAGCCAAACTACCTATAATTGTTGACTTCCTGCTCAATGCATCAGCGACCACATTAGCCTTCTCTGGATGGTAGAGAATGGTGATATCATAATCTTTAAGTAACTCCATCCATCTATTATGTCTCAAAGTCAAATCTCTCTACGTGAACACATACTATAAACTGTGGTGATCAGTGAACATTTCACAACGAATCCCATGTCCAAACCTTGAACTATCTTTCTATATCTCTTCATGCATTCTTTGTAACAATAATTCTACTATGTTCTAGTATGGATCTCTTTTTGTTCTGAAAAATTCTCGTGTTTTTTTTCATAGTATATATGTGTTGCCTGCAAGGTTAAAATAAAATAAAGAAAAAATGTTAAAAATATAAGATAAACGATAAATAGCAATATCAAATGTTAGAGCACCACAGTCACCAAGTTAAAGTTATTCTTTTATTTTATAATATATATATATATATATATATATATATATATATATATATATATAGAGAGAGAGAGAGAGAGAGAGAGAGAGAGAGAGAGAACCAAAGTAAGATTGAATATCCATTTGGGATATCCCATGTCGAATACAATCTGCCTCAATATATATCACCATGATAGAAAATGCATGCATGCTGATCGCACCATTTATAGCCAACAATCTCCAAGGTCACCTTACCCTTGAATATTTTTCTAACTGTCTAAGGCAATAACTTTCTCAATTAATTCAAGAATTCATGTGACTATATAATATATTTAATTGTTATGCTATTATAAATAATAAAAATTATTTTAAACTTTACTCTACAATTACGATCTGGAAATTCACACTTAATAAAGGAAACAGGTACATAAGATAATCAAACTCACTGAAACAATAAATTTAGCTATTTAGCAAATGTTTACTGGCATTTCAAAAGTTTGTACTTGACGAAAATAACAATAAGAAAATCTATATCACTTTGACATGAAAGTTGATTTGAAACAAAAGGAACAATTCAGTAGCATATCACAAAATATCTCTAAATTTATCAATCGAGAGAAGAGAAACAACCACAAAACGACAACAATTACTATTATAAGCAAAAGGGGGCAAAATTAATTAGTAGAAGATTAGTTAATCAGTAGAAATAAAAGTGTAGGAAGTCAGTTAGAACAATAATACAGCTTGTTTCAACAGGAACTAAAGCTGTAAAAACATCCTTTCAAATACTTCTAAAATTCATATGTTGGCTAAGAAATAGATTGAATTTGCTAACATTCAATTTATAATTTTATACAATAAAAGCTTTACGTTTAGATTGAGAAATTGAAAAGTTTGTGAGTCTATACGAGCGAGATAGTGGGCATTAAAGTAGTACCTTTTCATATGCCCTAGCGGTAGTTGAATGATCAAATTAAAATAGAGAACGTTCGAGTTTTTAAAAAGGCTTTTGCTGAGTTTTGCATAACTGAAAACACTAAGTTCTTTTATTTATTTTTTCGATTGAGCAAATGAATTAAAATGAAGAAAAAAAAGTTGAAAATCTGAGATAAAAGATAAACGCAATATCTAAATATTAGAGCGCCACATCACCGAATTAAAGATCCTCCTTTATTATTATATATTGATTACTAGTATATGTACCCGCACGATGTGCGGATAAATAACGTATTATTTTAAATAATTATAGATTGCAACGTCTTATTTTAGTATGATAAATAATTGTACATTTATGTTTAGTATAATAAAATTAAATTATTCGTATTTGATTAAGAAATTGTTGTTTGATTTATAATTAATAGGGGAACGGACGTAATTAAAATTTTATTTTGAAATTATTGACACAAAAATGGATATTAATATTTATTCAATTTTTTAGTCATTTATGAAACTAAAAATACCATTAAATAGAATAGTGAAAATGAACTATTTTTTAAAGGTAGTGGCATAGATGTTTAAATTTATTTGTAATAATGACATGAATGTGCATATATTTTTAATGTAGAAATATGTAGAAAATAAAAGATTTAATATTTATTAGTTCAATGACATATTTATGTTTTTAGTTAATATTAAAATATTTTTATATTAATTATTTAGAATTATAGTATTTTCATATTGAATGTAATAATATTTTTTATTTTATGATTAATTACATTGAAAAAATTAGAAAAAAGGTTAAAGAATGATAAAATTAAAAATTTAGATTAAATTATAAAGAGGTGTATATGCGTGCTTGTGTATTATTATTTTTTTAAAAAAATAAATAAATTACAATATTTTTTTTCTTCTTCAAGTTAATGTTTTATGGAAAAATTACACAAATCTCAAACTTAAGACACCATATTACCAAATATCCCTTACCCTTTTAAAAATTACATAAAATCCCTTTTTGTAACTTTAATATGTTGTAAATCTCATACCCGATTTTCTCTCCTCCATTAACGCATACAACATTTTTTTTCCACAAATTTCTCCCCTAAAATCTCTCCCATATTAGCAAAATTTGAGTTAACTTCCTTCTCCACTACTTCAACGGATTAGAACCGTAATCTTTCTTCATTAAATTTCAAAATTTGTCAACTACTTCAAAGAGGTTAGCTGTTTGATTATGTGGATTTTAAGTTAGTTTTTAACAATACAAGTCAATATCCATATATGTTTTAACTTCTTTTGTGTTAATTTGTTTGATCTTCAATGGCTAGTGAAGATTTACCCTTATTCATCTTGGGAATTTCTCAAATTGAAACACAAAAAGGTATTCCTGCTAGTAATCAACACTACTAGAAAACATCATTTTTTCGACAGCTGCTATAGTCGGAATGTGGTCAGAAAATAAGATAGTTCCAACTACTTTCCGACTGTTTCATGGTAATCAGAATATAGCTTGTCAGAAAAATATTTTCGACTACTTAAGTCAGAAATTTTCGACTACTATAGTCGAAAATGTAGTCAGAAATTTAATAAATACTTATTTAATAATTATAAATATTTTGACTACTCTAGTCCAAAATTTAATAAATAATTATTTAATAATTATAAATCATCCGACTGCGGTAGTCGAAAATTTAATAAATAATTATTTAATAATTATAATTATTCCGAATGTGGTAGTTGAAAAATTAATTAATAATTATTTAATAATTATAATTATTCTGACTACTGTAGTCGGAAAATTAATAATAATTATTTAATAATTATAATTATTCCTACTACTGTAGTGAGAAACTTAATATATATTATTTAATCTACTTTAATCAGAATTTTAATAAATAAATATTCTTTTCGATTATTGTGGTCAGAAACTAATAAAAAATTATTTAATAAAATAATCATTCCAACTACTGTAGTCGGAACATTAATAAATAATTATTTAATAATTATTCTTCTGACTACTTTAGTCAGAATTTTAATAAAAATATTCACCCAATAATTATATAATTAAATCTTGCATTAGCTTACACTGCTCTCAGATCATAAACAACATAACTAATGTATTTTCACAGTAGGATCAAACACAACAAAAATTTATAAATACAACCACTTTAAAACATCCAAAATAAACATCAAATCAAATAGTTTAAATATCTAAATGTCACAACAAAAAACAAGAACAATAACTACAATCTAATTATCATCAGATTCACTCTCTTCCACATCATGAAATACTTGAGGCATGTTCTTCTTAACCAACTCCTCAAATTTAGCAAACTTAGCATCGTTAGCTTCACATTCCTGCGTCAATTCCACAATTTGTTTTTTTTTCATTGCTTCCATTTCTTCCATAGTTTGCAAAGTAGAAGAGGAATTACGAAACAACGAAGGACTACTCAAGGATTAGAGAACCCCTGTCCCGTAGGTTTACCTTTCTTTGGACCACCTACCACAGTTGTCCATATATTAGTCATATCTAAAAGTGATGGTTGGACTATGGTACCATCCTCTGAAGTAGGTTGGGTTTGACGCCAATCTTCTATACTTTTTTGAAATTCTTCCTAAAAGAAAAATTATTTGTCAGTACATAAACAAGCAAAGTTGAGTAATAAAAAAACAATGTATGTAAAAGTTATTATTTTACATATGCATCCTTAGCACACATTTCGACCCAATCTCCTCTTGTACCGTCCTTCTTTTTCTTCCTATGCATCTCTTCGTAGACCTCAAGAAAAGTGGACTCTTTTCCCCCATTTTCATATTCTTACAAAATTTTAGAAAAAGAGATAATGCAAGTATGAACTAATTAGTTTCTCAAACAACCAGATGTGAATTGAAATCCAAAGCCAAAAGTGGTAGAAACTAACACTTGTTTAGGAATGAGGCACAGTAATTGTTGTTGTATATTCAGTTACATCTCAGTTTTACAAAAGGATAATATTGAACAGTACAATATTTAGAAGTAGTTAAATCAAAGCCATATTACACAAATAAATTAAAAACTAACATGAATTAGTTGCTAACACATTCATTAGATACAAACGCTCATTGGTGATAGACAAGATAGTGACAAAAACAAATGTGGTTTTCAAAAGTTACTCTCACAAGATGCATGAACACCACAAATTGAAAAGTTTCAGTAGCATAGCTTAGGAAAACACAACACTCAGTAGCAATCAACACGCAAATTATATGAATTTATTATTGAGGTAGACACTGCCTATTGTGTCATGATGAAGACTTCAAGTGTTAGAACCGTAGGAAAGAGACTGATGTAAATGAGATTGAGCACCCATTTCAATCATCTCTTCTGTTTATGCCTTTTATCTTCTTCAACCAACACTGTACCAATCTTTTAAAGGCTGGGGTTCCAAAAACCAGCTCTTCGATTAATTGCTAATTAAGGCCTTTCTCATTATTACTTGAGGTCCCCATTGACATAAAATTAGGTGCTCTTTAGTTATATGTACTAATCACATCAAGCATTAACTCAACTCACTAATCAACCTTTTCTTAATAATGATTGTTGTTGATATTCCATTCCCTAATTAAACTTTTGTTCCTAAGAATACTACTCAAATTCAGCCTAAGTTTAAATATCATCCCTACTGATAGGTGGACAGAACCATCAATTCCCTCAATAAAAAAACTTTTAGCTTTTTACTTTTCTCCTCTTTATACCTTCCCTACTTGGAAATTTTCTGCACATGGGTAGGGTTAGAATTATCAATATAATGCAAACTGAAAAACATATCTGGAGGAACAACTAAAGTAAGAAATTATCCTTGTGTATTTCATAACCTTTTTGATTTTTGTCTTCAGCTAAAAAGAAGCAGATCAGCTCTG
Organism: Capsicum baccatum var. pendulum; assembly: GCA_030864225.1. Taxonomy (NCBI): domain Eukaryota; kingdom Viridiplantae; phylum Streptophyta; class Magnoliopsida; order Solanales; family Solanaceae; genus Capsicum; species Capsicum baccatum. Next base: position 217,891,895 of record CM061554.1, on the reverse strand, counting down.
TTTGTTCCCTATCTTAAACTACCTAAAAGTAAAACATTCAAAGAAACCAAGCTAATAGTAGTTCTTTTGCTGGGCAGATAGAAAAATCAGATGGAGCCACAAATACTGCTTAAGAAAACCATCCAAAAGACTTAAGAATTTCCTCCACAAAATTCCCCACAATCTCAAGTTATTTCTCTTTGGAGGTCATAACAAGCTACCTAAAGCTGCTAGTCACTTCAATCCATTTTTCTCAATCAACAAAAGAATCCCGAAGACTACTACTGTTAAGGAGTTGGATGACTTGTATAAGGACTACTATTAACAATGGCATCAGCCTGATCACATTAAGATTTATGAAAGAAAGATCAGTGTCAAAACTGTAAGGAAATATCAAGGGATGGCTGTAGAAGACTATAGCGAAAGCCAGAGAAAACTTGCAGTGCAGTTTGGTATTGAAGACAGAGAAAGAAAAAGGAGAAAGGAAGATGAGAAGAAAGAGTGCGAGGTCTTATCACGAAGCACACGTAAAGGGGGTCTCACTTTACTACAGAAGATAGAGGAATTGGAAATGGTGGAAGGAAAAGATATAGATCTTGTGTTAGATATAGAAGAAGTGCTCTAATGCTACTCTCTGGTAAACAACCCAGTTTATGCTGACATAGTTGACATATTTTTCATGGACATGTACACTGAGTTTTCATTTCGAAAAGCATTATGTAGTGTTAATAGTTCAATGAGAAGACTTGGTCCTCTCTAGCTCTAGAAACAAACAAGTATGTTTTGCGTGTGTGTGCCTCTAAGATTGTGAGCGATGGTGCAATTCACATCTTTTTTACTTCTCTTCCTGTTTGCTAATTGTTTTTCACTTTATATCAATTAAAATGATCCAAAAATGTGTGTATTTATTTACTATTTTGGTTGTATAATACTATTAGATTCAGATTAATCTACTCAGTTGATATATATAGAGTCAACAAGGCCAACTGTTAAAAGTCCCATAAAAGAAATAATACTACTAGATTTATGTCTTTTAGGCCTACTTAATTCTTACAAAGAAAATTATAACACTTGGACTACTAAGCACAATGATATCATAGTATACCAAAATTGCAATAGGCTAAGCAAATGACCTAACCATTGAACTTCTATCAGTATTTTTTCATTACCCTCCAAATGAAAGGAAGTCATTTACTATAGTGATTCAATTCATTATCATTGAATGCATACAGTACACAACTTCATTGAGTAAACTGGTTAATATCAACTAGCCAAAATCAAGCCTTTCCTTTGACAATAAATAATTGAAGTATATATCTCACACAATCTCATTTAACATTGATGTAAACACATTTAAAAAACTCTCAACCAAACCATAACTCAAATAGAAACTTAATTACTCCACATTTGACAATATTACACCCCATAATAGAGATTCAGTGACAATTTAATATATCGAGATATGAGTTCTCAGTCCCAATCAGTGGGAGCTCATGCGAACTTATATTTTAGAAGATTAAGTTGAAATCTATAGAGAAAGATTCTAAACTAGGTACCCACAGATATATATATTTGGCAAGATCAATCTAGACACCAATCAACCATATACAGTGCAACAAAAGCATATATATTTGGCAAGAGATTAGTACTGATTAGAACATTGAATTGAATCAAACTAATAAAAAATTTAAGATAATAGTACCAGTCTTCGTCGGTGGGTATCGAAACTCATCGAACCTACAGTGTGCAACGAGCCAACCGTTTGAGATGCTTTATTTGCCTTTGGTCGTTCCCTCATTACCCTATATTTAGGAGTATCTTATTTTTCCAAGAACTTGACCCACACATCAGCATTCAGCCAACCAGTTTTTTTCAAGTTCCTTCAGGCCTCATACAAGTGTTCTTTGATCCGTAGAGCTGCTTTCAACTTGAAAATGCATTGTATTTCATTTTCATGACAAGAATTCCATACACGCTTTGTCTGCAAAATAGTTTAATATAAAGTCATGAAATGAGTTGATGGATACAAAGGTAAATTCATCATTGATAGCATATTGAAATGGTAAATTCTTTGATTTTGATTATACCATAAACTGTTTCTACATAAGAATTCTGATGTCGAGTTGAATCTCGTTCCAACTACCCCATGGCTCTGTGTAAAATGGTTTAATTGCTTATATAACTATATATTCGGCGTTATATGCGGGAATGAACCTGCAATAAAATTATATTAAATTATCTTAGCTTTCAAAAATTTTAAAAATTATGAAAAAACATAAGGGTTACTTCCCCATTACCATCAGGGACGATAAATAGCCTCCTATTGTCATCATATTCTACTACCTATTTAAATTTCAGAATCTGGAAAGCAACTGTTGTAGCATTAGATGCTGTAGCACTATCAATCGATGGCGATGTTGATGTGCTAGGACCTCTAATTCTCAATATAGAAAGGCTAGGTATGGATGATGTCGAAGGCATAGATGAAGAGCTACTATGCAGACTATTATGGGGAGAAGAGGGATAGAACTGGTGGGACAGTGGGGGTATGAAAAATGCATTTGGTAGTGAAATAGTTTCCCTTTGAGGAGGAAGAACATTTGTAGTAGCTGGTTAAAGAGTTATGGTAACAGGTGGTGGTGGTGGTGTATATTGACCTGCGGGAAGATTATTAGGCCCTTTTTTACCTTTCTTATGCCGTCCATTACCATGACCTTTTGATGCCATTGATTTTCTTTATTAGCCACCTGAAAAAAAAGAACAACCAAATTAAACAGAACAAACAACACACAGAAATATGCCCATGCCATCACACAGAAACTATACAACATTTCATATGAAAAATAGACTTATATGTACTATATATGATCATATAATATCATAGAAACTCTGCCATCACACAACCCATAACAAGCCTTAGCTTAGATATCTCTTATGATTCTTCTTACTGTTTTCACTGTTGCTAGCTGTTTTGTCTTTCTATTTTATGTACATAGCAACATGTTGAAGATTCCTGAAGTCATAATGCATATAATTCTTCAAATAGAGCATTGCTAAGGTTTGCTAAGGGATTCTCTTCACCAGTTTTGTGTGGGGAGGAAATTGAGTAAGGGGTTGTGTAAGCCGCATTCTAAGTAATGATTTCTTACAAGAATTTATTTCATACATGCTACGCTTCAGGTCAGAAAAACAATGTCACATAAAACATTTACTTGATTTATAGAAAATTCATAACCAAAGAAAAGTTTCACATAAAATATTTCTCAGAGGAACCTGATTTCATACATGTAACATTTACTTGTTAAACCAAAATCTTTCTTTTCACTTTACTAACAGAATGCGGCATATTGCCCAGACTGTACTAATATCAGGTTCCTCTGAGATATCTATGATAGTATTCATAATATCTTACATTTTGGAAAAAGACACTAAGATATAGAGGATGACAAAAGCACAGAAGTTTTCATTATTAGCTCAGATATTTGTATATTCTCCTTCACCTATTTTTTCAATATAGTAATTGTTTCCAAAGTTTGAACGTAATAGCAATTGCAGAAAATAGTGAAACGCTTGATCACAAATGGCATGTCACAAATTTAAGTATTCCATATTTGAATCCAAATGATCCTGAAGGTATTGTAATCCACCAAGGCAAAGTCAGAATAGAAAATGCTTAAAAACAATAATGCTATGTAGAATTAACTTTATGTTTCATTTTTTAGTTGATAAAGTAGAAAATGTTAACATGAGAAGATCAAAGATTTCTTACCAACTTCAGTTGATTAGCGGCCTCTGTAGAATTGTAAGACCCCGTAAAATCCTAAGTCTAAAATTCAGCTCATTAAGCTTTACAAGCTCTAACACTTAGAATATTTTTCTAAGTTCTCAAGACTTAGTCTCATTTTTATACTTCCAAACTTTGGGGATTTATTTGGCGACCTTTCCAACCTCCGTTTTTTGATTTTTAAGTTGCGTTACGATTGGTCAAACTCTTAGTACATTTCGAATGAGTTTCAAAATTTTTATAGTAGTGTAAGGGCATGTTTGGTTGCCCGAACCAGTAGCTAAAGGCGTTTGAGCCGTGGAGCCCTCTTATAGCCTTTGTACCTAGTTTTTTTCAGCATTTCAGGGTCAACTTCAAATGATCATAACTTCCTGTATATAATGAACTGGGAGAACTGCTATATATCAATGGAAAGATCTTTGAGTCTAATTTCTAATGAAATTAGTTTCATCCAATTTAGACATCTGAGTAAGAAGTTATTATCGATTTACTTTAGCCTATCAGATAGTCAATTAGGGACAAATTTGACCTTATTTGTTTTCCTAGGGGTATTTTGGTCATCTTCCACCCCTATATATACCATAACACGGGATTTTTGCTCAATTACAGCAAAATATACTCTCCTCTCTCAAAAACCTCTCAAGAACAAGGCTAGGGTTTCAATAGGGAATCCAAATTCAAGACTCAAATCCAAGAATCTCTCCGTCAATCTTCCAAAAATCAAGAACTAAGGTATGCGTTGTGTTGATTTATGGATCCCTTTCATCCTTAAAGCTCAAAAACCCTCTTTTTCATTATAAAGTATGATTTCTATATTGTTGGGTGTTGATGATTGATATTGGGTGATTCCTAAGATGGAATCTTTATATGTTTTTATGAATTCATGATATCATAGGAGTTGGAAATATGTAAATTTGGTTGTTCATGATGTATAATTTGATGATTTCACCCATGCTTAAGATGTGCATGTAAGGTGTTTGATAAAATGCCTAAGAAAATAGAAATCATGCAATATAGCTAAATTGTGACTAAGTGAAGGATTCATGATATGCCCTTACATTCCAATGACTTCTATGTTGAGAATGTGCCTTGTAACTGTTGTTGGAATACTCATGAACTATTCTTATGAGATTATGCTATGTTTACTTGCAAATCCTACTTATGAACAAGATGCATGATAACCATGCAATCCACATGAACTTCCATGCTATTGGTATGTGTTGCCAATAGGATTATGCAATGAACATGATATTAAGATTGTGCAAGTACTTCCATGTGATATGAAATCCTTTCCATGTAATACATTGTTGATAACCATGCTTAGTATGAGATCCCTACTTATGATATTATAAATTATGGACTCTACTCTTATGATCAAGTCAGTCATGTGTGTCAGTTTCTTTCCATCGAGTCCTGGGGGTACTTGTACCCAAAAAATATAGCTGTGTGCCTAGAGCCATGTCATGTTTTCACGATACTCTCATTCAAGCCATGTTCAGTAGACTTCAGTCAGCTAACAGAACTCAGTAGCATTTAGTTAGTTTACTGAATTCAGTTGTGTTTCGCTAGTCATCGGAACTCAATAAACTCTGTTCATGTTCAGTTCAGTTAAACAAAACAATCAACAATAGTTCAGTTAATTCTAGTATGAACTAGGAAATTAGTTTAGTATAATCAGTTCAGTGTCATTCAGTTGGGAGTAGGATTCAGCACCGAGCGAACCCAAGGATGGGAACTCACCTACCAGTAGAGGGTGTGATTCTTAGAAGCAGTCCTTGGGTTCCAGAACTGTGTATCCAGCATAGGTTGAGACATCAATACCTGTCAGTTAAGGGTAGATGAGGTGGCTTAACCTGTCAGATAAGGGTTCCCACCATTCTTATTAGAGTACCTGCCAGATAAGGGTCACTCACAGCTTGTCCTTACCAGTGGCGCAGTATTGACACCCTTCCAATCAGGGCAGAGATTGGACCCTAGCTTAGCTATTATAGCGTATTTGGGGCATGTCGGTTAGATAACTACTTTCCACAATTTCAGTATCAGTCTCAGTAAAAGAACTCAGATAGTTCTTTAGGATATCAGGACTGTCAGATACAACAACTCAGATACAGTACGAAACTCAGCTAGTTCCATCAGATTTAGGACTGTCAGATACAATCATTCATGTTATCAATTATCAGAACTCATGTTATCAGATATATCAGTTATCAAAATTCAGTTATCATTCATGACGTGTTATCAGTAAATACATGTCATCAGTATTCATATTCAGTAGTCGTGTTAGCACGAGCTCAGTTTTAGGACTGTTATATACGGTCAATCAAATCAGTTCTTCATAATCAGAATTATCAGAAACAATAATTCCTTTATCAGTAATATAGTATCATTCTCCCAGTATTCAGTAATACAATATCAGTTCCTCACTTATTAGTGAATTACATATCAATATTAGTAAACTCAGTCATTCAGTATCTCAATATCAGTAAACTTAGTCCTTCAGTATCTCAACATCAGTAAACTTATGTTGTCAGTATTCAGACTCAGTAGTCAGTATCACCACGAGTTTAGTTGCAGTTACGTATGTATGTATTCTCATGTTTATATCAGTCAGCATTGTTCATGCATATAAAACCCTTTGCATTTAGCCTATCTCACTCGTATACTCAGTACATTCAGTTGTACTGACTCATTCACGCTATGGTGTTTTATTTAACGCCATAGGTACAGAGGCACGAGTTTCAGAGCAGCAGCAGTATTACAGATTTCAGCAGTCAGTGCTCTTCTTCATTCGAGGACAATATTATTATTACTTTATTACAGTATTTCAGATTAGTTTTTCAGTTCATGGAGTTAGTTGGAGACATGTTCCTTCAACTCCTTATTCGGTTCAGTTAGAGGCTTTCAGACTAGATGTCAGATTAGATGTTCAGACTTCAGTATTTATGTTTCTTTTTGGTATTGTTATACCATGTTTTTCAGATATGTATCAGTATTGAACCTTATGGCCTTACAGTTCATGTTTCCACATATTTTATGAGATATTATGCAGTTTACAGGTATAAATATCAGTCATGGGTTATCTTGTGGTCCTTCGGGGTCATGAGCACCGTGTAGCATTTTGGTTCAGAAAATCGGGGCGTTACAAGAATGGTCCTGGATATTCTCCTCAAGTCCTGATTTAACTGGGAAACTATCATTGCAGAAACCACACAACAAGCTAAGATTGAATAAGACGGAAGACAACACATAAGAAATTATAAATAGGAAAGACTTAGCCACTGGATAAATTTTGAACTACACCAAAGATTTCACAAATAAACAACTTGCTTTACGTAAAGGAACTAAAGAAGTAGGATTTAAGAAAATGCAACAAGACAAGCAAATCATGCATAGTACCGGTAGTTTTACCACTGCTATTTAATCAAACAACCAGAAATGTTCTTACTGACACTACAAATGTTAACAAAGAAAATGCACTATATTTTCAAGTAAAATAACAAAAAGCAGCAGCTAAAATACAATTCAAGACCCTTTTACTACACACTACTAATAATAACGACTCAATATTCATCGTTTTTTACTACACACTACTAATAATAACGACTCAATATTCATCGTTTTTTTCATAGTCATTCATCAATTCTTCCTCATCACTTGATTCATATTCATTCATCGATTCTTCCTCATTACTTGTTTCATTTTCATTAAGTAACTTTTCCTCGCTTATTTTATTTTCATCAGTTGTATCTTCCTCGTCATTTGCCCTGGATGTTCCTTCTCCATAATCATTAACATTCAATCTAAGATTAGAAGGATTAAACTCTTCATATAGGCCTTTGCTATGCTGCAACTCACCTGCTAATTCATCATCCACCCTTTCTTTAACACTTGATATGTCATTCTGGTACGCTACATCAAATGCATCATCTACTTTAACTCTACCCACGGGCTTTATTTTTATAACTACCCGCCATGCAGATTTATTCTTACACAAAGGATAATGAGCGTAATATACTTGTTTTACATTTTGTGCAATGACAAATAGATCATAGAGTCCATACTCCCTTGTACGTTTAATGTTTGTACTGAGGGTGCACCTTTGTACCTAACCTAGGTGTAGGATCATACCACTTACACCAATAGGGAACCAAGTTTTTCTTTGTCCAACCAACATGATAATCAAGTTCTAAAATCTAGTGAAGCGCACCATAATAATCAACACCGCCATCACCTTTCACCCAAACCCCACTATTGTTGGTTTTCTTGCCCTTAGAGAACTCTTATGTATGAAATCTATACCCATTGATAGAGTACTTAGAAAACTTTTTGACTTTAGCATCAGGTCCCCAAGCTATATCATGTAAAAATTGGCTATTTGGGTCATAATTAAGTGGAATATGAACCTATAGAAAGTTCAAAAAAAGTTAAAATTTAAATATACATAAGACTGAACAAAAGTGTTAATCGTATTAAATATTTAAGTTGCACTTACATATTCTCAAAACCACACTGAAAACATAGGATAAAAAAAACATCCCCGTGTAAAGCCACAAAGTAGCTGTCCGATAAAATTATGACTTTCATTAGTTAAAGCTTAGATAGACCTTGTATGATTGTCCTTAATATAAATATACTCACTTATAGAGAGGAGGGACCTCGGAATAATTTAATAATACATGTGTTGTAGCTGACTTAAACTCCACCTCATTCAAATATAGAAGTGGACCACCTTTCGGACTTCCTTTACTGGTTGATTGAATATTAAAAATGATGGTGCTGAAAGATCTGTATTGTCTCCATCATCATGCCTATTAGGTTGGTTTATTAGATATGGTACATCATGTTCAAAATAATATGAACAAAAATAAGAGGTCTCTTTAGCCAAATAAGCCTCACATATTGATCCCTCAATTCGGGATCTATTTTTAATAGTTCACTTATATTTGCTAATAGTCCTGCATAGTATGATCTTTAGATGAAATAATGTTCAATTAAAATGCATGAAGGTAAATGTTAGTCAATACCTATCTACACTGAGCAGGCCCTCCAAGTCGTGCCTCACACACAAGGTGAATTGGAAGATGCTCCATAACATCAAAAAACCCAGGAGGAAATTTTTTTGCCAACTTGTTTAAGGTTAAGAGAATGTTGATATCCATTAAAGATAGGTTCTCCTCTCTTAATGTGTTAGAACATAAATCTTTAAAAAATAAGCTTATGGGCTTCTATATTCTATTAGGCAATGCACTGAATGCAATAGGCATCAGTGACTCCATGAAAATGTGACAGTCATGGCTCTTCATAGTGGTTAACTTCCCTTTCTTCATGTCAACACACTTGGATAAATTTGATGCATATCCATCTGGCATTCTCAAATTCTTAACCCAATCACAAATCACTTTTCTATCATCCAAAGTGAATCTGTAACTGGCCTTGGGCTTCTGAATCTTATTGTTTAAGTATGTCAGGTACAACTCACTGCGCCGACAATACTCTTTTAAGTCCATCCTAGCCTTCAAGTTATCTTTTGTTTTGTTACTTACATCCATCACAGTATTAAATAAGTTGTTAAAGAAGTTTTTCTCAATATGCATGGCATCCAAATTATGAGGCAGAAGATTGTCCTTACAATAATCTAACTCCCAAAATATACTTCGTTTATTCCAGTTATGTGTAGCACCATAACCAGACATCTTAGATGATGGAGACTCCGTTACCTTAGGCAGATTCCTCACTCTATTCGAAATTTTTTCTCGTGATAAAATTAGCGGTGGCTCCTCAAAATCAGACTTATTCTTCATAAAATAACTAGTATTTCTCCTAAGCTCATATTGCATTGGCAAGAATCGATGATGACAGTCAAACCATGAGTTTTTACCCCCATGTTTCAAAGTGAATGCTTTTGTGTCTTCCATACAACAAGGGCAAGCTAACTTGACCGCAGTCGACCACCCAAACATCATTCCATAAGCAAGAAAGTCATTTATAGTCCACATCAAAGTAGCACGCAATCTAAAGTTTTGTTTCATTGATACATCATATGCTTCCACACCTCATGCCACAATAAGTTCAACTCATCAATCAATGGATGCAGATATACATCAATTAAAACTTTTCGATTGTGGGGACCTGGAATAATGCAAGTTCGAAATATATACTAACTTGTCATACACGATTCAGGTGGGAGATTATAAGGAGTCACAAACACTGGCCAATATGAATATGGAGTAGCTGAGATAGAAAATAGAGTGAATCCATCAGTAGATAATCCCAACCTAATGTTTCTTGGTTCACTAGCAAAGTCAGGATACACATTGTCAAAGTACTTCCATGCTTCTCTATCTGACGGATGACATAAAACACCAGGTGGTCTTTTATTTTCATAGTGTCATCTCATATGAGGGGCAGAGCTCATTGATGCATACAACCTCTTTAACCATGGTGTAAGGGGTAAGTAATGCATTGACTTCACGGGAGCCTTCTTCCCTTTGGAACGTGTGACTTTCTCATAACGAGGTTAATTACAAAATTTGCAATGTTCAAAATTTGCATCTTCCTTATAGAATAACATGCAACCTTTCTCGCAATAGTGAATCCTCTTTGATGAAAGTCCTAACTTAGAAACCAACTTCTTTGTAGTGTAGAAATCTTTGGGCAAGTCAAGTTTATTTGGGTTAAGTTCATTCATAAGTCCAATTATAGAATTCATGTCCTCTTGAGAAATAGAATAATCTGACTTAATACTTAGTAACCGAATGACAACAGATAACTTAGAATGCACTGATCCTTCATACAATGGATGACTAGCTTCCTTTAACTATTCATAAAAGTGATTAGCCTCACCATTTGGTTTATTTTGAGCCCCTGAGTGTGTCCCAAAAGCATCCCTGACCATCTCACTATATCGTGAACTTTCAACATTATTCTTTCTTATTGGCCTTTCCACATAATTCTGAAAAGAAAAATTATTAGCAACACTACTCTCTCCATGAGCTGTCCACATAGTATAATTCAACATAAAACCCTTCTTATAAAGATATTATGTAACAACATCTGGACTCAATAACTTGCAATACTTGTTATTCCAACAAGGACACCTAATTGTCCCTTCAGTAATAAAATTATTAACTGTCATTGCTTTAGCAATAAATCCAGCTACCCAGCTTTATATTTCTCCCTCAACCCAACATGGTTAGGATAAGTTCTATTATACATCCATGTACGATCTTCATTTTCCATCTACACAAGAACGACAACAATAATAATAGAGAAGAGAAACAAAAAAAGAGAACCAAAACAATATAGAAAGAAAAAACACCAGCAGTAGTTTTCATACATTTCACGGCTTAAAGGACCATTAGTTTTCAATGCTTCACTTAGTTTCAATAGTTATTTATGAAAATTTTTCAAAATTTATTGTTCTACCACAACTCTTAGTAGGTGTACTTTTAAACTACTCATATTTTTAGAAATTAAATAGAAAATCAAGAAGAAGCTAAAGTAATCATAACTTTAACTAATTCATGAAATTAAGGAGACAAGATGTGCTATTGCTTTTCTTACACTATGGCCAAATATTAACCTATCATGGTGTTAGCAGATATGGCTGAACATATAAAAGTTGTGCATGCAAGTAGCAATTTGTGTGAAAAAGTATTTTACTATACCTTTTTGGCTTCTGCCTTAAGTAGGCTTTGCTTATCAAGTGCAAAGAAACTTTCTAACGTGTTTGTGTTGAGAAGAAAGCCAGGGACAGGACACCAATTTCTGTTCCGCTGACTAGCTAGAAGAGATGATTGTTACTTAGCGGACTCAATAGGCAAAGATTCAGCAAGAAAAGCCAAGTAATTTGATACTTGAGGATGATAGCAAGGTGCATAAAAACCTGCACAACAGGAAAAAACATTATAAACCCCAAAGACTACAAATTCAAATCTATCAGTAAGGCAAACGTTTAATATTAGATCAAATTTAGTAACTCTAAATTCAACCAGAACAAAGATTGCGAAATAAAATCCAAAAGCAACAACGTCAATTCAATCAATACTCTAATCATTTAATACAAAAACAATTCCTCGAACCCAAACAAGTTGAGGTTGACTATGCAAATCCTCATTGACATACTTCCTTGTTTAAGTTTAATTCATGTCATCATCATACCAAAACAATAAATATGGCAAAAATTTTGTATCATATAAAATTTAGTAACTCTAAATGTCACTGGACAAAGATCATGAAATAAACCCCAAGAAACAAAAAACTGCTGGAACCTCTAGTCGCTAGACAATTAAATCGAATAATTTCAATAGAGTAAAATTAACAACCAGTTCCCTTGAGCGCAATAATTTTCCAGGTGATAAAACAAAACAATCTGCGTAGTTGCTGCAGAAGAGATCAGACAGTACGAATACAATACAAGTTGACTGCCATATCATCAATCTAGGTCTACAATGATTATCAATGAAATCTAAAATTTACCTCAAGAAAAATATTAAAAATAAGCTCAAAATTGTCAAACTCATGAATGATTCCATACTAATACTTAGAAAAATCTAAGAGACTGCTTCTTAAAGCATGTAGAGCATTCCTTGAAAAACAAAATAAACACACAAAAAAAGGATTTTGAGTAAGAGGATCCATAACAAGATTAAACCTTTTTCTTTCCTTAACATAATTGTGTCCATTTCCAAGATTTAAAATCAAATGGTAATAGAAAGTTGAAATCTTTAAAACCTAGGAAAGACAAACAAAAAAAAAGAAAACATGAAAAAGTTAGATTAGTTTAAGTTGAGTGAAATTCAACTTCAGAATTGGTGGAGAAGACAGGAGAAATACAAAGAATGACTATTAATACAAAGGAGGAAGGAAAAGTCATTGAGAGAAAATGAAAGTGAAAAGTCATATAGTAGTTCACACAGTGTGAATCACACTATCATTGTGAGATTTTCCATAAGGACTATCTAGTTTCTCAACTCTCAACTGATTATTTGTTTGTGTATCAAATGCCAAACCGCAAAATTAAAGGGATTCCGTTACTTTTACTTTTACTAATTTTATTTATTTATCAGTCTAATCATTTAGTACTTGAGGTTTATCGATTTCACTCGTTATAATTTATGTTGGTTAAGATTAATAAAGAGTAAACTTATTTTTATCCTTCTTTAACACCCATCAACTATGTTTATCAATGAAATTCAAAATTTACCTCAAGAAAAAAAATTAAAATTGTGTAGCCAAATTCAAACAACTAAAATTGAATAAATTCTTTTGAGATAACGAATCGAAGAAAGAAATTTTACCTTCAAATAGGAGAGAACAAAATTGAAGCAGCGCCTTTGTAACTGTGGCCGTCGCCTTTGCGCGTCGTCGTCGTCACCGTCGCTGGTCAGGTATAAATTTAGAGAGAAGGGTTTAGAGAGAGAGAGAGATACATGACTGTGAGATTAGGAAAGTGGAGAAGGGTTTGGATGTTCTATTTATATTTTATATTCCGACCACCTCGATTGGGTATAAATTTAATATATTTAATAATTTATATTTTCCGACTACATCATTCGGATAAACTTTTAACATCTCTAATTATTTATTTAATGTTTCTGACTACATCAATCGGTTATATATTTAATATAATTTTATATTTTATATAATTATTTAATAATTAAATATAACATTTTGACTATAGTGGTTGGGTAAATTTTAATAAATTTAATTATTTAATATTTTCGACTACATCAGTTGATTATATATTTAATAAATTTTATATTTTATTAAAATTTTATATTATATTTAATTATTTAATAATCAAATATAATATTTCAACAACTACGGTCGGGTAAAAATTTAATATATTTAACTATTTTTAATTTTCGACTACAGCGGTCAGAAACATTTTTAGTACATTTAATTATTTAATATTTTTGACTACATCAGTTGGTTATATATTTAATACAATTTAATTATACATTTAAATTAATTAATACAATTTAATTATACATTTAAATTAATTAATACAATTTAATTATGTTTTTAAATTAGTTATTTATAAACTTTCCGACTACAGTAGTCTGAATTTATATTTCTCAAAATTTACTGTCAAATTTATGATTATTTTTGTCGGAAATAGTATCGGAGAAATATTTGATAAAAAATAAATTTTTTAACTGAAGTAGTAAAAAAATTTCTGACTGATTATTTTCGATCGGAATTTGTAGTTAGAAAAAACTGAATTTCTGGTAGTGCGAGTTCTGGGTTTTAATCTGGGAAACTTTGATTAGACCGAGGTAGATTTTTGTGAAACTAGGTCAAAGCAGCGTAATGACCCAGAAAAATTAAAGATTTTAAGATAAACTTTTGTTGCTAAAAATCAAGATTCTGACAGGCAAATGAAAGATCAGGAAGAAATAAAACATATCCCTAAATTCCCATTGAATCAAGTATTGATGTGCAAGTGATACATATAGCTGGTAAACATAAAAAAATTGATTGATACATATATAAAAGTATTTAGTTATTCATATATGTTTATAATTTAATGGTGATTCATATGGATGATAATATGTGTTATCATTATATGGATATTATGGTGATTCATACAATATACATAGTTTATACATTTTTAACGGGTGATACATATGAGATCAATGAGTGATACATATGGTGTTCTGGTGATTGATATGGTTGTTATAGTTATTGTTTTAATTATTGGATGATTCATATGCTATTATTGGGTGATATATTTTCTTCACACTGAATATTTGATACATATTTTGATATTTAATTAGTGATACACATTATCCTACAATGTTAGATGATTCTTTATGGATCAGCTTATTGGTGATACATATGTGATAATACTTTCTATACTCATTTTATTGTTCTTTTAATTTATAAATATGTGATATGTTTGACATATGAATCATCTTTAATTTGTGTTATTGTCAATATTTGTTGTTGGCAGAATATTAATTTGGTTGTGAAAAAATGACCTGCCCACAACTTAAGAATTGGTAGTGCGCACAACATCAATGTAGTAGACAAGCTCAAAGAAGTTTTGACGGATAAAGGAATCAGAATTTTTAGAAGCACTTGATTTGGGTCATTTCTGGACCTCCCTAATTGTAACTTTCAAGGATTGATAGTAAGGTGTTTGATGACCTTAGAGGTCCAACACCCATATCAGGATTAACTAAGGGTATTGATCAACAATACAATTCTTTGATTTTTATTGTATGAGTTTGCTATCGTTACCAAGTTGAAATGCATCGACAGTGAAGATGATTTCAATTATTCAGACCTTCCATCATGTCGACTACAAAAAAATATTTTTTGTATTCGACAACAAATATGAAAAGAAGTGAGTTGATTAAGATTTTTTTGAATTAAAAGTGAGGAAAAAATTTGAAAGATGCAGTAAAGATTGGATATTGTACTTTATACACACATTTGTGTTCTCCCAATTAGATAAAGCCAATATCCCTGCTCGAGACTTCCACATGGTGGATGACAAATATTATAGTCATTTTTCATGAGGTAAATTGGCATTTGCAAAACTGATGGCTTCAATTAGTCGGTCCATGAATGAGGTGCAACAATATTATCGTCTGAATGGCATGCCATACACTCTTTAGATTTGGTGGTATGAATGTTGTTCCAAAGTTGATGAATCAATAGCCGTTCGTAAGAACAATTTAATCCCAATGATGGTGAACTGGAAAGTTATTAAAGCAAAGCCTAGATATGAGGATTCGATGGAGGACATGTTTAGTAAGGTGTTTTTTTAATAGTGATACTTTTGTATATCTATTGTTAATTTTTAAGGTACTGTTTATTTTTGGTCTTTTGTGTTATTTTTGTTGCAACTTGTATACAAGAATTTATTCCCGTCACCACAGGAATTGAACCAGCTTGATTTTCCCAACCCTCTAATATTTGGTTCAACAGATCATGGGGCAATTTTAGCACAAAATATAACTGTACAACAAGAATCTGAAAGGACTCATCTGACTAAATTTCTTTATGAATTTAATGATTTCAGTACTCCTCCAAATGCAGACCTTCTTAAAAAGATGAGGCTTGATGTTGGTCCATCTTCACACCCTTCTGTGAAAAAATTAAAAATAGTTGAGGAGCCAGAAAAAGTGAGTTCACGTGTAGGAAAGACACAAAAATAATTAGAGAAGTTGTCCAAAGCTAAACATTTGGCAGGTTCATCAAGAGCTAGTTCAGAGCCTCATGTTTCCTTAGAAAAAGACAAAGTTATGCATAATGTTGAGATGAGGGATGTCGATAATGCACATGCTGCTGGAGAGAAAAAAGAATTACTATCCAAGTCATATATGGACGACATAAAATCTTATGTTAAGACTTATATAACATTTTGTTGGTATGTTGTGTTAATGTTAAAACAAATTATAGGTTGACATGAAATTCAAAATGTTATTCACAATGTAGGTTGACATGAAATTCAGTGATCTGCAAAAGTTGATGCTGAACCATTATACAAACTTTTTGGAAGTTGTGAAAGAAGGTTTTGCTTCATATGGAAAGGTATTCTCAATTTATCACTAATATCACTATATTACTGTATTATTCGAATTTATTATCTTACAGGTTGCTCATTATCCTGTGCATAAAAGTGAAAAAGATATCCCGAATAAAGAAGGGGATCCTCCTCAATATCTTAATGAGCACAACACAGACGCTAAAAGTGACAATATTGTAGAGGATGTCGGACAACCATCTAAAGTAGGTGGCAATGAAGGAGGAGCTGACGAGTGCTTAAAGGTAATTAAATTAACTTTATTGTATGATCGATTTGTTACTAATTGCTCAAAATATTAGCCTCAAATAGTTTATATGTCATTTTTGGAAGTGTTGAAACTGTTAATATAATGGTGTATATGTAATGCTTAAGTTACTCATATGTATCACTTTGATACATCTGACATCATATGTATCACTTTGATACATCTAACATCATATTATCATTTGATACATATAGAAAGTATGATCAAGATTCTAGTAACAAATATTTGATATGTGTTCCTTATGTTTTCTAGATGTATTATTTTGATACATATGTTTCCACATGTATCAATTTGATACATACAAAATAATTTAATCAATACATATCAGAAATTAAATTTCACACAAAAGTATAATTTGACATACGTCAAATAGGAGGCTGAGAGTGCATACATAGACTAGGTGCAAGAAAAATATAGGCATAATACAACTGCTGAAATAAATGAAAGAATAAGGGACGAGCGCCTAAAGGTAATATCGATTTAATTATAACGGAGATTGTTTTTAATTGCTCACAAATATTATTTGTTATTATTTGGTAAGTTGAAATTGTTCATTATAATGGTCACACACTTATTTTAAATTTTTCTGTGGGATAATAACTTTTCAGTAATAATGTTTTAATCTTATATAAAAATGATCAAAGTTTCAAGTAACAAAAGTTGGATATCTATTATGTAAGTTTTCCATATGTATCATTATGATACATATAGATAGTTTAGGCATTTCCAATCTAAACTTCATACTAATACTAATTTCACTTTTTACATACGTCACAAGGAATCTGAAGAAGACCTTCATAATACAGATGAATATTTATCTAAAGCTATTACCTTGTATATACCACCATTTTCTGCTGCCTATCTAACAGGGGTCACTGATAGTGATATTATAACTATTGACACATGCAATCTGCAAGGCAACACTGATATTTAGTCTTATATTAGTGATAGTGTTATTGCAGCTATTTCTCAGATTCCTATCTGCAAGACTAATCTGTCAGATGTCATTAAGAAACTCGCCCAAAGAAATAGGTAACCTTCAAAACTATATCAATCACCATATGTCAATGTTTTTTATTTTGGGTCAAAAGATAAAGAAGTCATCCAGCCGTGCATAAAGTTGAACTACCCGTTTGAAGGTCACAATATTTATGGACCGTATGCTAAAGGGCTGTTCTCTAAGTTCTCTTTTTGGATGTCAGTTGGACTGTACAACACATAAGCTAGTAGGTAAGATTGATGAATCACCTTTCAAAATATATATAGTAGTCGCAATACTGATTGGAATCATAATTTGCTTATTGGAAAGGGAAGGATGAGCACTACACGGTCAAATACACTGACCTAAAATAGAAGCTTGACTTTGTAGTTACACATCTGATGAAAAAAAGTTGATTTTATACCATGGCCCAATCATGTACATGTTGGAATGATGAGGTATGCCTCAAAGAAATATATATATCACATAACTGCTTTATGATTTTTATGATTTAACCACACGTTGATTTTTATAATATGGCCCAATCAAATTGATTTTTGCAGTATATTTTAGCTTTACGAATAACAAATGTTTTAAAGTGATACATCTGAAAATCATATGTATCATTTTGATACATATGTAAAAATATGCCACCACTTGAATTAATCTGTAATATCTATGATTCGTATACTATGCTGACTAACATAAATCTATATTTGTAAGTGTTTTCCTGTCAGTGTTTTTATAAATTCATATTTATCAATTGTTTTACACTTTGTTTTCTGTATGGCTTATATGAATCACATGTTCTAATACATTTTAACCTTCTATTACAACACATCGATGTGGTAACTTACTATCTTTGCAAGAAAGAAAAACTGGACACCACCTGTGAATATAGATATACCACTGTGAATTGCATGTTCAAGAACTACATCCATGACACATACACTCATTATCACCGAAGTCAATCTGAGATTGATCTTAGCTTGCAGGACAAAAATGTTCATTCAATAAAATTGGCTTCGGTAGAGAGATCAATTTGTGAGATTATTCAAGGATGATGCATTCCAACAGGTATTTCATAGCATTTGGTTAACGGGGTGTACGTGCCAATAAATTTTTAGGGATCGTTTCACTGGGTGTTGGCAGTCATAGTGCTCAAGGAAAGATATATTCATGTTTATGACTCGTTGAAAGGTCATAGAGGTCATTATGTTGAGTTTAAAGAGCTTTCTGAAATGTTGCCAACTTATTTGACAATATCTGATTTTTTTTTTAAAAAAGAGCGCACAAACTGGTCACTACTAGAAGCATACAAGGAAAATACAGACCAACATTCATTTGATGTTAAGATTGTTGATGGTATTGTGCAACAATCAAGCTACACGTTGTACGTATTATTTATTTTTTAAATATATTTTCTTACATAAGAGCTCACAACAACCCATAAACTACCGATTGTTTTGTTTTTTAGGATTGTGGTTTGTTTGTAGCAGCATATGCTGAATTTTTAAGTGATGGAAATCAAATATCTTCTCCAGAGTTTGATCCACAAATGCATCGTACCAGATACGCATCATTGTTATGGGACTATGGTGTGAACAAGGCATCTAATGAATATGTTAGTTACAATCAGGATTCGCCTAGGCCTAAACACACCTTCATTCCATCTGAGGATATAGAGATGATTGATGTTGAGCTGTAGTTGTATAGTATTTCTTGTTTGACAAAAGGATTATGGTTTCTTATATTTGTAGATATCTGAATATTTTATTTTTTATGTTTGGGGATTTTTGGATATTTCAAGACTACCAGTTTTATGCATTATGTTTTTAGTATTTTTGTTGTTAATGTCATGACATTTTAGCTTATGAAATAAAGCGTTCCTATGTTGTTTGACCATATTATTTTATCTGTTATGTTATGACTGTGTTTGTCATCGTTTAGTATATGTTTGATACATAAGTTTGATTCATATAAAATACAAAGAATTATTAATAAAACTTTTGTGAAATACATATATAGC
This sequence comes from Capsicum baccatum var. pendulum, assembly GCA_030864225.1. NCBI lineage: Eukaryota > Viridiplantae > Streptophyta > Magnoliopsida > Solanales > Solanaceae > Capsicum > Capsicum baccatum. Next base: position 217,872,318 of record CM061554.1, on the reverse strand, counting down.
TGATTAGTTTTTTATCATCTAAGTTAAGGAGTTTAACTGAAATACCATTTATGTTGAGATGCCTTAACAATGAATCACGTATTAAACAATATTTCTGATTCCATTGTAAACAAAATATCTCAAGCAATAAATTTTTGAGAATTTAACTCAAATTATTGAATTCAAAACATTGAACTAAGTAAACAAGTCTAAGTCCACTTCAAAGAAAAATGTCACATTTCTATTGGAAAGTAGTTGGAAGTGCGTCTATTATGGCCTTCATGCCCATACTTTCCACAACGATTTGAGGTTGATGAATTTTTTTTTTTAAGTTTCTTTTGTCTTCCTTTCTTAGGTCTTTCTGGTGGTCGTTTATATTTTGGAGGCAAAATCACATCTTCCAACACCTCCGGTGGTACATGTCAATCTCGTTACTAGGCATTGGACACAGTGGCATTTCATAAGTCTTGACTAGTTTCTCCTTCTTGTAGTAATTAGAACAATATGACTCCATTTTCTTTACATGTTTGCTTTTCAGAACTGCAATAGCGTGCACACATGGTATCTCGTCAAGCTAAAATCTACCACAGTTGCATGTTCTATTATCCAACCAAACTATGTATTTTCTTCCTTCTTCATACACACCGTATATGTAGCTAGTTGATTCTCTATCCTGAAAAATATTTTTTCCTATATAGTCAACATAATATATGAATCATAAATATTAAATATTATTTAAATATAAAGAATGATATTTCAAGTGGTGGTAAATTTTTACGTATGTATCAAAACGATACATATGATTTCTAGATGTATCACTTTGATACATCTGTTATCAGAAAAGTTAAAATAGAATGCAAAGCAACTTAGTTATAGTATAATAAATATTAAATAGCTTACCATCATACGTTATGAATTTTTCCTGGTTCAATTGAATAATTTGTTGAAACTTACCTCCCAATGAGTTTTTAGCAAGAAAGTTAGACCGGTCTCTATTTTTGCGGTTTCACGCACCAAATAATGTTTTGACCTGTTCAAGAAAATCTAAAATTGTCAATTCACGTGCCTCAATAAGACGAGGTTGATACATTCTGCAATGTTGGAAGTCATCATCCTTCCTCTATTTATTGGAGCATAAACTCGTGATCACTTTTCATATTCAGTATTTTTCAGATATACCTTTACTCTATTGTCAATATTTCCCACTTTACACATAAGCTCATCAAAATCATCCAACTTGTACGCTTTATCCATGGCAAAAAAATCATTGGTCAGCTTGTCCTTACTTTTTCTATAATTCGTGCAGACATTATTCCAAAGATACAAACACATGCAAAATGTGATATACATGGATAGACCACACTAATTGCCTTGATTATGCTTTCATCTCTTGATTATGCATATTATCGCACTCACTGAAAACACACTTAAATTGCTGGAAAAACCATGTCCGAAAGGAATCATTGTCAGAATCTACAACCCTCTATGCAAGCGACAATATATGACCTGATACATGACATCAACCAAACATTATGTCTAATTTATAGAACAATTAATAGTATTTGATAGAAAAATATAAAAGAATCACTATATGCAATACCTGCTCCATCAAGTGTGCTACCTGGAACAAATATTTCCTTATATGGTCCACTCATGTAACTACCGTCTACTACCACAACAGGCCTACAATACCTAAATCCCTTAATAAATAGATGTAATGCTATGAATAGATACAAAAATTGATTATCCAAAGACTTATGCATCCTTATATGTGAATTAGGATAAGCAGAATTCAACATGTATATGTAGGTAGACATTTATTATATCCGTCTGTTGGTCGCCCTCTCGATATCTTTAAAGCACGTTCTTTAGCATGCCTACCTTCATGTAATCTATGTCCAAACCAAGTTTTCCTTTTATATCTTCAATAATGTCACTTGGTGTGATTATTATTTTATGGTTCACCAACTTTGAAGCTGTTATTCCAACTATAAAAGCAATTGTTGCATGCTGCTGATCAAAAACTCTGTCCATTCATGGACAAGTGTGTTCATTAAAAGTACGTACTTCGAATGTATAAGTACGAAGCTTACATGACGCCTTAATAACCAACTACATTCCGGAGATTTGCACATCAATACATAACTAAAAGAAACGGCAATAAAATTTATCACAAATATCAATATTAGTTAATCTATTATTAAATGTATCACATAAGTTATATATGTATCTCACTAATTTTACACTATGTCACAATATTTTAATATTAATTAAAAATTCCAAAGTTTATCATATTTTTTGGTGTATGCTACAGATTTTATTTACATTGAACATTTTGATATAAAAATGAAATACAACCTAGTGCTTGACAGAGGTTTTACATGTATAACAAACTGTAACTAAATGTATCACCATTTTTTCTGACATAAATACTCCATCTACCATATGAATCACTATTAAACACATATAATGATAACATATGTATCATTCATATGAATCAACTTTACTTTGTAAAAAACTCAAAAATTATTATGCATTATCAAACTGTAACTAAATGTATCACCATTTTTCTAACATAAAAACACCATCTACCATATGAAACACCATTTTACAAATACAATGATAACATATGTATCATTCATATAAATCACCTTTACTCTATAAAAACTTGAAAATGGTTATGCGTTATCAAAAAAATATAATGCATAGTAAGCAAGTAATTATATGAATCACATACTACAACAAATAATATATAGATCCACTTTTATAAAAACATTTAACAAGACTTAACTTGCAAACAAATAAAATCAACTATTGTGTAATTTAGGCAAATGTATCACTACAATTTCCAGATGTATTAATTAAAAATTAAATCAGAAATTCACGATGAAAAACTAAAATCAAACCTCTGTTTGTCAGATCTCTCAGCTTTAAAATTGAACCTGTGCTTGATTGCATAGTTATGCATTACCAATACAAGAGTAGCTTTGTTTTTATACTTTTGTTTCACTTTGAAAACACCGTTATAGCAATCACTTATTAGTTCTTCACCACCTATGTCAACAGCTGACAGAGATTCGACGTTACCAACTACAACTACTGCAAATTTAGACGACTCAACAATATCATGGCACTCAATTACCATATCATCCGCGTCAAAATCATCACTTTCAATTACAATATCACTTGTTATAATACACAATGGATACTTTTTTAATACAGGTTCATGTTTCAAAATCTAAAAAAAAGTTTCACAGCCATATCATTATGAATTTCCAACGCTGATGAATTGCCTTGAACAACATATTTGGCATGAATTTTTCTAGAGATACATCAATTTTCAATTGAATTGATATAGCGTTCATTAAATTGCAGCACGGAGTTTTTCATGAATTACAATACCGTCGACCCGATAGTTATCGTACCTAGTCTTTGAAACCCAGACCCCAAAATGATGCAACAATACAGTCATGAGTTCCATTGAAGTTAATAAAAAAAATCAAGAAGGAAGAATGAAGTTTTTTTTTATTAAAATTGAAAACGATTGACCTTGTATTCTGGTTTGCTTCAGAAATTTTGGTCTGCTTCAAATTTGAAATCTCGTCACATAGAATTGTAGATTTTTAGCTTGTAACAGTTTTGGCATGATTTACGTTGCAAACTTAAACAAAATCTGTTACATCCTAAAATAAAGATCTAATCTGTTTCAAATGTATCACTTTTTATATGTATCACCGTATAATATATGTATCACTATTTTTTTAAAAAGGATAAGATGTAAGTAACAAAATAGCCGAGATAAAATATAGTATCACTTAAAGATTCAGGGATTTATGTAAGTTACCCTATTATAAAAATTTGGAGAAAAGGTCCAGCCCAAAGGAAAAAATATATTAAGAAAAATATTATATTCATATAGATTTATCTAGTTATGTCAAGTACTACTTGTCAGCATATTTTTGTTTGAAAAGTGAAAAGTTTCCTATTCACCTTCATCACTATTTCCAAATTTCATTTTTGAAGCTATGTTTAAACAAAAATATATTATGTCCTCTATCAAAACAAAAAATGATCGGTGAAAGTTTCAAGAATTTCATTTTTTTAGTTTTTTCAAAGCATTCCGACTTGTTTCTTGTTGGATTTTTTGAATCATTACGAGTTTTTTCTTGTTAAATTTGTATAGAATATTGAAAATAAACTTTAATTGCGTCAGTTGGTATCTGATTTTGTGGTCTTCATAATGTCTGGTAAGCTCTCCCTTTACTGTGATTTTCTTTTTCTTTTTTTTGATTTGAACATGCAAGTGAAATCCGTGGTTTGTTGGTTGTGGGATTTATAGTAGATGTTGAAACATAATCTTTGGTCATGCGCAAGTATATGATTTGTGGTATCTGTAAAGTTTAGTAAACTCTCCTTTTTGTGATTTTTCTTTAATTTAAACATGCAATTGAAATCTGTGATTTTTGTTGTTAAATATGTAGTAGATGTTGAAAAATATTTTTTTTATGTCAATAAGTATTTGAATTTTTGATCTTTGTAATTTCTGGTATGCTCTCCTTTTTCTGTGATTTTCTTTTCCTCTTTATTTCGAACATGCAGGTGAAAGTTGAGATTTTATGCATCCGAGCTAAAAAGTTATAAAATGGAACCAAATTTTTTGAATAATATAATATTTGAAGTCGTATAATGATGTTAATAGTATCTTCTTGTTCCTTTTAATCTTGTTTGGATGATTCCATGAAAAATGTTAAGTTAAATCTACTAACATGAAGGACTGTGCATTTTTCTTATGTTTTTTTCATTGCTTTCTTTTGATGTCGATTTGATTGTCTTTTTACTTTGCCATTTTAAAAATTTTCTTTCGCATGATTTTTAGATTTTTATCAAAAGTCTTGCTTGAGGTAATACTTTATTTATATATGTTAGATCAGAAGGAAACACTTTTATTCTGAATTTACACAGAGTAAATTATTCCTTACAACATCTGCTTAGTCTTGAAATTATACTACTTTCACTTTGTATACGATAATGCTCTCATTTGCTAGGAATACTCACCATCTATGTTGCATTTGCTTAAAATGTTGAGTTTTGAGTAACTTGATGTAACACCTCGCATTTCGGGCTAGAATGAAAATCATCATTTCTATGCGTAGATGATTCAAAAGCCTTAAATATTATACAAATTTGGTATGTTAATCAATTATGTAGTGTGGGAACCTATTTGAGCATGGATTGAGATCATAAAGGTCCCTTAACTCAAGGACTAGTTGAAAGTTTTCCTATCCTTCAAGTTTTAGTTAGCGTCAAAACTTAGATCAACTTCAATCGATCATAACTCCTTGTATATGACAAACTGGGTGGCCTACTATATATCAAATGAATGTTCTTTGAGTCCTCTTTCTAACTCCACTGGTTTCTCTTTAATCCGATATTAGAGTAGAAAGTTATGCTCATCTTACTTTAAAGTGCTTGTCTGCCAAAATGTGACAACGAGGCTAACGACTTATCAGCTGTGTGACGACCCGTCAGACCTGGTCGTTAGCCTAAGGCAGTGAATGGTGAAAACCAGCCCAAAAGTGACGACCTAGGTGACGACTTATCACCTGAGTGATGGCCCGTCAACCCTGGTCGTCAACTGGTGCAATTATCCAATTTTTTTTGGGTTCCTTAGGGGTATTTTGGTCTTTTACTCACTCCAAAAACCTTTCACACAAATTAAATCACCCCTTAAGCGTTATTAATCAATCACTATCAGTTTTACAACATCAAAAACCTCCTCTTCACTCTTAAAATACGATCAAACTAGGGGTTTCTCCAAGAATAAGAAATTCAAGAAAATCAAGCCTTAAGTTCAAGATTTTCAAGGAACGAATCGAGATTCGAGTTCTTCTCTTGAAACTAATTAATTTGAGGCACGCGGAGTTTTTCTAAAATCTTATGGGCATAGAAATCATGATTTTAAGAAAGGGGTTTTGGATTTATGAATACATTCATATTTTAGAAGTATTGATGATATTGTTTTGGCCTTTAGGCCTCCTCCCCAAATTGATTTGAAATTATATATATATGTAAGCATGTGTTTTAAGGTTGATGATTGAATTGAGAGCATGACTCAAAAAAACCCCCTCTCTTTTTATGATTTTCCTTTACTTATGATATGCTATGAATTATTTTGAATGCATCTTGAAAAACATAATATGAAATGTCTTGAGTTATGTTATATTTGGGTTATGATTTTGATTTCAAAAGAGAGGGTTGTACATGTTGATAATCTTTGAATATGCATATAATGAAAGAGTGCATGGTTTTTTCAAAAGCACGCGACCATCATAAGTTTGAAGAATTTTTGCATAGTTTTGACTTATGTTTATGAACATGAAATCTCTTATACTATCTGTATGTTTGGGTGGTCTGAATTGAGTTTTTGATGAAATAATCTTGCATGATGCATTATGGCTCAGAAATAGGACTTGCAAGTCTTGGTGTGACAACACCAACTCAGATAATGCCATGTTTATTCAGAATAGAATAGAATGCATGTTGTAAATCAGATTTTCAGATTTTGAAACTAGAATGATGCATGTTTTAGAACAGACTAAAATTAGGCATAAAGAGAACTTAGGTGGTTCCTCGAAGAAGGAACGAGTTCAGACAACTTATTGCCTAAAATCATGATTTTTCGATCCAAGTATATTATTATACGCTGGCCTAGTTCCTTGTGGCGTATCAAACTCAGACACTCCAACCCTTACGACACACTTGGGTTGCGGACTTCCCCATCGAGTCAATGGATGATTCCATATAGCCCGTGGAATATCAGATTTGTAGAGGAGTGCCACCTAACTCAAAAGTAATACAAAGATCAAAAATTGCATTGACAGAGAGGTTTTATGTTTATCAAAAATGCCCATGTGTTTTGGAACTTATATCCTATATGATGTTTTATGATTAGCTGTAACACCCCGTACTTAATTACGTGCATTAGCCATTGTTATATGTGTTGGAGTATATGTATTGATCCTAAGTTAGGTACATATGAGTTTAAGTATGAGTATTGATTATTTTGAGATGGTTTCAAGTGTATAGTTTGATTATATGTGTATAGGAATCGACCTTATTTATACCGGAATTTTCCCGTCGATGTTTCCATACGAAGGTTATTGAATAAGCTTTCCGACGATATAAAGATTTTGAAAAACGGATAAGTTTCGGATATAAGCGAGCACGTTAGAAACTATAAAACGGTGGCCGGGATGTGAACAGTAAATTTGCAGGAAAATTTCCAATTTTTGGGTCAACTTTGAACGATCATAACTCCCTTAATATAATGCACTGGGAGAGCTACCACATATCAAAAGAAAGATCTTTGAGTATTGTTTCTAATGAAATTGGTTTCATCCAAATCCAACATCTAAGTAAGGAGTTATAATCGTTCTACTTCAGCCTCTCAAAATAGATTTTTGTGAACAGTAAATTAACAGGAAATACTGAGGCCTGCCAGTTTTTGGGTCAACTTTGAACGATCATAACTCCCTCAATATAATGAACTGGGAGAGATACCACATATCAAAATAAAGATATTTGAGTTTTCTTTCCAATGCAATTAGTTTCATCCAAATACAACATCTGTGTAAGGAGTTATACACGTTTTACTTCATCCTCTCAAAATAGATTTTTAGGGTCAACTTCAAACGATCATAACTCCTTGTACAGGACGTACTGGGTGGCCTAATTTATATGAAATGAAAGACCTTTGAATTATCTTTACAATGATACCAATTTCACCCAAATCCGATATCGGAGCAAAGAGTTATGGTCTATCTACTTCAGCTTGTCAAAATAGTCCACCGGAGGACATATTTAACATTATTTAAATTTTAAGGGCACTTTGGTCATTTTCTATGGTATTATGGACGGGAATATGTGTATATATACATGTATATGAGTTCAAAAACTCATATTCATCATCAATTATAGGAAAGAACAAACCCTAGCCTAATTTTCAACTCTAATTATCTTGTGATTCAACCGTGGAAAGTCCAAATTGATTCCGTAGTTGTGTTCATCGTCTCAAGGGCTTCGAGAAGCACCCCTTATTTGTGCCAACAGGACTTCAAAACCCAAAGGGCCATTCTATGGTAAGGATGTAAATTATGTTGGTGTTATTTATATGGATATGTATATATATATATATGCATGTGAGCATAAGAAGTATGTTATTTGATTGTTGTTGAAAGATGATTGGAAATGATGTTGGATCATTCTTGTGCATGGTTGGATTGTGTTGAATTGTGAAGGGATGATGTGGTATTGATGATGTGGTATTGAAATGATTATTATATATATATATATACACATAAACCTATTGTTCAAGTTGGTTTTTGGAATGCTTTGCAAATATTGGTTGTATGGAATTATAGAAGAGAATTGTGGTGTTGGGTTGCTAATACTAGATGCCAAATATTTCATTGTAGATAAGTGATTTGTAAAGGAGGGAAGTTGTGTTGAATTGGTATCCGAATCTACAACGAGGTATGTAAAGCATACTCTACCGATGTTCTTTGGCATGAAAACACCAATGTTCCATAAAGTAAGATTCCGATGGTTATCCAAACACATGTATTGTTCTACATTACCAATGAAGTTGTTTCCATTCTATAAAGTGTCAAAATGTTTCATTGATATACCAAGAGGCTCCTATTTCATTGTTGTGATATTGATGATTCTGAAACATACTGTTGATGTACCAATGAGTCCTTATTACATCGTTATTGTATAGAAGGTCTATTACTTGATTCCTATTGATGTATCATTGTTCCAAAGGTACTATATTGGCATAAACACTAATGTAATAATCTCAAAAGCTTTTGAACTAAGTTATTGGAAAAATCTCTTATGTGTTACTTGATATACGTGTGGGTGGTATCCCAGGGGCATAAGCCTAGCATGGGTCGATCCCAATTGATATGTACTGGGGGCAGCCTAATGGTCACAGTACGGTACAGTATTTGATTATTGTTAGGTGGTTGGAGGTTCGGGAGGAGGAGGTAATGGCGAATAATAATTGTAAAGAATGAAATGAACGAATGTATACCGTTCCACAAATGTGTTTGAATTCAAGAACCCAATTAGATTAATAATAATGTACATGATCCTAAAAGTGTTTATGAAGTGTGGTTCACTTCTATTATGATTTATTCACATGTGTATGATTTTCTTGATCCCCCATATCACATATGATTATTTACAGCTTTACATACTCAGTACATATTTCGTACTGACGTCCCTCACGGGGGACCTGCATTTTATGCTGCAGGATCAGGTACTTCAGCTCATTCACAGCATAGATAGGAGCCAGGTCATACAGCTGTTGTTGGTGAGCTCCAGTTTGCTTCGGAGCTTTCCGAGTCGGTTTCTTATATTTTGTTATTGTACAGGAGTCATGTGTGGGCGGGGGTTGGTCCCGACCCTAGTTATGTCATGTATATCCTAGAGGCTTTGTAGACATAAAGAAGGGTAAAGTCATGGAAGTTTATATAGTGATGTTATATTCGTATATGGGGTGGCCCCGACGGCCAAGTATTATATATATGTATATATATTTGTGCGTGTTGTACTGATACAGGTAATTAGACCCTTTTATATGCAGCGAAGTGCTGCCCAAATTTTTGGTGACATGTAAGTGAAAGTACAGCTATTTGAACGGGTTCTCCCGGGCCTTCTCGGCTTCGGGTGCCAGTCCGGCCCGATGGGATTTTGGGCCGTGACAAAAGTGGTATCAGAGCGGTTCGTCCTAGTGAGTCTACAAAGCCGTGTCTACGTAGAGTCTTGTTTATCGGTGTGTTGTGCACCACATCTATAAACAAGAGGCTATGGACATTTAGGAATTGTTTCTTTTCTTCATGTCTTAGATCGTGCGATAGAGCTTATATTGTATATGAAGTCATAGTTGACCACTGAGTCTGTTTGTTTCTCTTATTATAGTAATGATGCCGGTTACCAGAAGCAAGAATACCGGTAAGCAAGTAGATGTGGCTGCCGGAGAGGGGACTAGTAAGTCACCCACTATACCAGCTAATCAAAGTGAGGCTCCAGCTGAGCATGCATCAGAAACTTCCCCCAGTCCAGAAGAAATAAGGGGGAGGAGAACTATATCCCCAGAGCCACCTATTAATGTTGTTGATTAAGATCTTAGAAATGCAGTGCAACTTTTGACTCGTATAGTTGTTGGGCAAGTCCAAGGGCAAGCCATTCCTGTCGCGGGTTCTAGCAGTACTGATAGGGCGGCTAGTCTTCGGACGCAAGATTTTCTTAAGATGGATTCGACTACTTTTACCGGATCCGATCTTAACGAAGATCCGCAGGACTTTATTGATCAAATCCAAAGGGCCCTAGAGGTGATGCATGTATCGGGCAGAGAGACAGTGGAGTTAGCCGCGTATAGATTCAAAGGTGAGGCTATATATTGGTATGAAGACTGGAAACGGTCGAGGGGCATTGATGCACCCCCAGCTACTTGGAAAGAGTTCAAAGAGGCATTTATTGATCATTATCTTCCATATGAGACTCGTCAGGCCCGTGCGGATCAGTTCTTAAATCTTCGGCAGGGTAATACAAGTGTGAGGGAGTATAGTCTTCGATTTAATTCCTTGTCCAGATATGCTCCTAATGTTATAGCTACTATGGATGACAGAGTTCATCGGTATGTGAACGGATTGGATCCGTATTTGGTTAGGGATTGTACTATTGCTGCACTGAATAAAGATATGGATATAGCTAGGATCCAAGCATTTGCACAGAAAATGGAAGATCAGAGGCAGAGAAGAAGAACGCAGGAATTTGAAAGCGGATCTTCTAAGAGGTCCAAATCTACAGGGCAGTTTATGGCTCCACAGGGAGGTTTTAGACCTCAATTTTCTGCTAGACCACCTAGGCCATTATTTTCTTATTCTGCAGCTAGTGCTCCACCACAGCATCAGGGGTTCAGAGGCAGTCAAATTGGGCAAAGAAGTGAGGGTCATAGTTCGCGATCAGCGGGTTATCATGGGCAAAGGAATATGATCCAACTGAGACCTCCTCGAGAGCCATGCAATAAATGTGGAAGGCATCATATGGGCGCATGTCGAATGGGAACAAATGTTTGTTATTGGTGCGGTATGACGGGGCATATGATGAGAGAATGCCCACGAAGGGGCGCAGGTGGTGTAGCACGACCTTTGGGATCAACTGTTGCATCATCGTCACCGGTATCTTATTCTGGTAGAGGCGCACGACCCGTGGGTCACGCTAGAAACGAAACAAGAGTCGCCAGTTCCAGTGGGACTCAGAATCGCACTTATGCTTTAGCGGATCGACAGAATCTAGAGGCTTCCCCAGATGTGGTTACGGGTACGTTGTCCATATTTTCATTTGATGTATATGCTCTAATTGATCCCGGTTATACATTATCATATGTTACTCCTTTGGTTGCTGGAAAGTTCAAAAGAACCCCCGAATTGTTAGATAAGCCGTTGGAAGTGTCTACCCCGGTTGGGGAATCTATTATTGCTAGAAGAGTTTATAAAGATTGTGTAATAACTGTGTGTGGTCGAGACACGATGGCTAATCTCGTGGAACTAGAAATGGTAGATTTTGATATTATAATGGGTATGGATTGGTTGGCGTCTTGTTATGCCAAAATTGACTGTTGTACAAAAACGATGTATTTATATTTTCCGAATGAAGCAGTTATTGAATGGCAAGGTAAGATCGGCGCACCAAGAGGTAGATTTATTTCTTATTTCAAAGTAAGAAAAATGATTTCCAAGGGATACCTATATCATTTAGTTAGAGTAAGGGATACAGAAGCGGAGCCACCAACTCTTCACGTTGTTCCGGTGGTAAATGAATTTCCTGATGTATTTCCTGAAGATCTTCTAGGTTTGCCTCCTGAACGAGAAGTAGAGTTTGGTATTGATGTAATTCCAGGCACCCAACCAATCTCCATTCCTCCATATAGAATGGCCCCAGCAGAATTGGGAGAATTGAAAGAGCAATTGAAAGATTTGCTTGAGAAGGGATTCATAAGGCCTAGTATGTCCCCCTGGGGAGCACCAGTGTTATTTGTGCGCAAAAAGGATGGCTCGCTGAGGATGTGTATTGATTATCGGCAATTGAATAAGGTGACTATTAAGAATAAATATCCACTCCCAAGAATTGATGATTTATTTGATCAGTTACAGGGCGCCAAGTGCTTTTCTAAGATTGATTTGAGGTCAGGTTACCACCAAGTGAGGGTCAAAGAAAAAGATATACCCAAAACAGCTTTCCGAACAAGGTATGGTCATTATGAGTTTCTAGTTATGTCATTTGGGCTAACAAATGCACCTGCAGCTTTTATGGATTTGATGAATAGGGTGTTTAAGCCATTCCTGGATGTATTTGTGATAGTTTTTATAGATGATATTCTAGTTTATTCTAGATCAGAAGAGGACCATGCCAATCACTTACGACAGACATTGCAGACTCTTCGTGATTGTAAGCTTTATGCAAAGTTCTCTAAATGTGAGTTTTGGTTAACGTCGGTGGCATTTTTGGGTCATATTGTATCTAGTGAAGGGATAAAGGTTGATGCTCAAAAGATAGAAGCTATGAAGAACTGGCCAAGGCCCACAACGCCGACGGAGATTCGTAGTTTTCTCGGGTTGGCCGGTTATTATAGGAGGTTTGTTAAAGACTTTTCTTCCATTTCAGCACCTTTAACCAAGCTAACGCATAAAGCATCCAAGTTCCAATGGAATGATACGTGTGAGGAGAGTTTCCAAGAATTGAAAAATAAGTTGACTTCTACACCTGTGTTGGTACTTCCAAAAGGTACAGAAGGGTATACAGTGTATTGTGATGCTTCTAGAATTGGTTTAGGATGTGTATTGATGCAGCATGGTAAAGTAATAGCATATGCTTCTAGACAATTGCGGCCACATGAGAAAAATTATCCTACACACGATCTTGAGCTGGCAGCGGTTATCTTTGCTTTAAAAATATGGCGCCACCATTTATATGGGGTTCATGTTGATATATATACTGATCACAAGAGCTTACAATATATTTTCAGTCAGAAGGGTCTAAATTTGAGGCAGCGAAGGTGGATGGAACTATTAAAAGATTATGATGTCGATATTTTGTATCATCCAGGGAAAGCGAATATAGTAGCTGATGCGTTAAGTCGTAAGGCTATGATGATGCCTATAGAAAGGCAAGGGATGGTTAAAGATCTTCACCAGTTAGCTAGTTTGGGAGTTCGCCTTCTTGAAACTCCGGACAAAGAGCTTATCGTACATAATGTTGCGGAATCTTCATTAGTAGCTGAAGTGAAAGAGAAGCAATATGCAGATCCTATTTTATTACAGCTTAAGGAGAATGTTCAGAGTGGTGCAACCAAGGCATTTGAGCTTACGCGAGAAGGAGTACTTCAGTGCCAAAACCGATTGTGTGTGCCGAATGTAGACGGGCTAAGAAAGAAGATTATGACAGAGGCACATTTTTCAAGGTATTCCATTCATCCAGGATCAACCAAAATGTATCAAGATTTGAAAGATATGTATTGGTGGAATGACATGAAAAGGAACATCGCAGAATTTGTAGCTGAATGTCCAAATTGTCAACGAGTTAAAGTGAAACATCAAAAGCCCGGAGGCTATATGCAATGCATAGATCTTCCAACTTGGAAGTGGGACATAATCAACATGGATTTTGTTACAGGTTTGCCTCGTACAGCTCGGAAATTTGATTCTATATGGGTGATTGTGTATAGGCTTACTAAATCCGCACATTTCTTACCCGTTAAGACCACTTACACAGTTGAAGAATATTCGAAGCTGTATGTTAAAGAAATAGTCCGATTACATGGAGTGCCAACTTCTATTATATCAGATCGGGGAACTCAATTTACTGCAAACTTTTGGAAGTCTTTCCAATGGAGTTTGGGAACACAAGTGAATCTGAGTACAACTTTTCACCCTCAGACGGATGGACAAGCAGAGCGCACCATTCAAACACTTGAAGATATGCTACGAGCATGTGTTATAGATTTTAAAGGCAGCTGGGATGATCATTTACCTCTTATTGAGTTTGCCTACAATAATAGCTATCATTCAAGTATCAAAATGACACCATATGAAGCTTTATATGGGAGGAAGTGTAGATCACCAATAGGATGGTTCGAAGCGGGTGAAACTCTTATGTTCGGACCGGATCTTGTGTATCAAGCCATAGAAAAAGTCAAGGTGATTCAGCAACGGTTAAAAACAGCCCAAAGTTGACACAAGTCATATGCGGATAGTAGAAGAAGAGGGCTAGAGTTTTCGTTAGGCGATTGGGTATTTTTGAAGGTATCGCCAATGAAAGGGGTGATGAGATTTGGTAAGAAAGGAAAGTTGAGTCCACGATATATAGGCCCGTATAGGATTATTCGAAGATGTGGGCAAGTTGCTTATGAATTAGAGCTACCCCAGGAACTCTCAACAGTGCATCCAGTATTTCATGTATCGATGCTTCGAAAGTGCATCGGAGATCCGTCCCTTATTACTTCTACTGAAGATGTGCAAGTAACAGAAGATCTTACCTACGAAGAGATGCCTGTTGCTATATTAGATCGTCAAGTTAAGAAGATGAGAAATAAAGAAGTAGCATCGGTGAAAGTACTTTGGAGAAATCAACAAAGGGAAGAGATTACATGGGAAGCGGAGGAAGCAATGAAATCGAAATACCCTTATTTGTTCAAAGGTGAAAAAGAAGTGCAAGGAGTGGAACTGGGACACTAACAAGTAAGTTTTTACATATGCATAACATCTATATGATGACGTGAATATCAATTATGAATTCGAACTTGTTTCGGCTAAATAACTACATTCACATTCGAGGACGAATGTCCTTAAGGGGGGAAGGATGTAACACCCCGTACTTAATTACGTGCATTAGCCATTGTTATATGTGTTGGAGTATATGTATTGATCCTAAGTTAGGTACATATGAGTTTAAGTATGAGTATTGATTATTTTGAGATGGTTTCAAGTGTATAGTTTGATTATATGTGTATAGGAATCGACCTTATTTATACCGGAATTTTCCCGTCAATGTATCCATACGAAGGTTATTGAATAAGCTTTCCGACGATATAAAGATTTTGAAAAACGGATAAGTTTCGGATATAAGCGAGCACGTTCGAAACTATAAAACGGTGGCCGGGATGTGAACAGTAAATTTGCAGGAAAATTTCCAATTTTTGGGTCAACTTTGAACGATCATAACTCCCTTAATATAATGCACTGGGAGAGCTACCACATATCAAAAGAAAGATATTTGAGTATTCTTTCTAATGAAATTGGTTTCATCCAAATCCAACATCTAAGTAAGGAGTTATAATCGTTCTACTTCAGCCTCTCAAAACAGATTTTTGTGAACAGTAAATTAGCAGGAAAATACTGAGGCCTGCCAGTTTTTGGGTCAACTTTGAACGATCATAACTCCCTCAATATAATGAACTGGGAGATCTACCACATATCAAAATAAAGATATTTGAGTCTTCTTTCCAATGCAATTAGTTTCATCCAAATACAACATCTGTGTAAGGAGTTATACACGTTTTACTTCATCCTCTCAAAATAGATTTTTAGGGTCAACTTCAAACGATCATAACTCCTTGTACAGGACGAACTGGGTGGCCTAATTTATATGAAATGAAAGCCCTTTGAATTATCTTTACAATGATACCAATTTCACCCAAATCCGATATCGGATCAAGGAGTTATGGTCTATCTACTTCAGCTTGTCAAAACAGTCCACCGGAGGACATATTTGACATTATTTAAATTTTAAGGGCACTTTGGTCATTTTCTATGGTATTATGGATGGGAATATGTGTATATATACATGTATATGAGTTCAAAAACTCATATTCATCATCAATTATAGGAAAGAACAAACCCTAGCCTAATTTTCAACTTTAATTATCTTGTGATTCAACCGTGGAAAGTCCAAATTGATTCCGTAGTTGTGTTCATCGTCTCAAGGGCTTCGAGAAGCACCCCTTATTTGTGCCAACAGGACTTCAAAACCCAAAGGGCCATTCTATGGTAAGGATGTAAATTATGTTGGTGTTATTTATATGGATATGTATATATATATATATATATATATATATATATATATATATATATATATATATATATATATATATATATATGCATGTGAGCATAAGAAGTATGTTATTTGATTGTTGTTGAAAGATGATTGGAAATGATGTTGGATCATTCTTGTGCATGGTTGGATTATGTTGAATTGTGAAGGGATGATGTGGTATTGATGATGTGGTATTGGAATGATGATTATATATATATATATACACATAAACCTATTGTTCAAGTTGGTTTTTGGAATGCTTTGCAAATATTGGTTGTATGGAATTATGGAAGAGAATTGTGGTGTTGGGTTGGTAATACTAGATGCCAAATATTTCATTGTAGATAAGTGATTTGTAAAGGAGGGAAGTTGTGTTGAATTGGTATCCGAATCTACAACGAGGTATGTAAAGCATACTCTACCGATGTTCTTTGGCATGAAAACACCAATGTTCCATAAAGTAAGATTCCGATGGTTATCCAAACACATGTATTGTTCTACATTACCAATGAAGTTGTTTCCATTCTATAAAGTGTCAAAATGTTTCATTGATATACCAAGAGGCTCCTATTTCATTGTTGTGATATTGATGATTCTGAAACATACTGTTGATGTACCAATGAGTCCTTATTACATCGTTATTGTATAGAAGGTCTATTACTTGATTCCTATTGATGTATCATTGTTCCAAAGGTACTATATTGGCATAAACACTAATGTAATAATCTCAAAAGCTTTTGAACTAAGTTATTGGAAAAATCTCTTATGTGTTACTTGATATACGTGTGGGTGGTATCCCAGGGGCATAAGCCTAGCATGGATCGATCCCAATTGATATGTACTGGGGGCAGCCTAATGGTCATAGTACGGTACAGTATTTGATTATTGTTAGGTGGTTGGAGGTTCGGGAGGAGGAGGTAATGGCGAATAATAATTGTAAAGAATGAAATGAACGAATGTATACCGTTCCACAAATGTGTTTGAATTCAAGAACCCAATTCAGATTAATAATAATGTACATGATCCTAAAAGTGTTTATGAAGTGTGGTTCACTTCTATTATGATTTATTCACATGTGTATGATTTTCTTGATCCCCCATATCACATATGATTATTTACAGCTTTACATACTCAGTACATATTTCGTACTGACGTCCCTCACGGGGGACCTGCATTTTATGCTGCAGGATCAGGTACTTCAGCTCATTCACAGCATAGATAGGAGCCAGGTCATACAGCTGTTGTTGGTGAGCTCCAGTTTGCTTCGGAGCTTTCCGAGTCGGTTTCTTATATTTTGTTATTGTACAGGAGTCATGTGTGGGCGGGGGTTGGTCCCGACCCTAGTTATGTCATGTATATCCTAGAGGCTTTGTAGACATAAAGAAGGGTAAAGTCATGGAAGTTTATATAGTGATGTTATATTCGTATATGGGGTGGCCCCGACGGCCAAGTATTATATATATGTATATATATTTGTGCGTGTTGTGCTGATACAGGTAATTAGACCCTTTTATATGCAGCGAAGTGCTGCCCAAATTTTTGGTGACATGTAAGTGAAAGTACAGGTATTTGAACGGGTTCTCCCGGGCCTTCTCGGCTTCGGGTGCCAGTCCGGCCCGATGGGATTTTGGGCCGTGACATTAGCTCTCAACTATTTTATTTATATGAAAAACTTTATTTTGGATTGCTCTGCGTACTAGTACATTTGTATTGACCCCCTTTCTCCTATGGTCTAAAACTCAGTTTAGAGGTCCTGCTAGGACGTAGAGTTTTCAAACAGCAGTGATGTGTGCAATTGGTGAGCCTTCTTTATTCTAGAAGGACTATGTCTTTCAGATTATGTTATTTATTTTGGTTTAGGTCCACTAGGGGCCTTGTCCTAGTTTTAGACATTTGTCATTTTCAGATGTAGTAGAGATTTTGCAGACTGGTTAAGATGTTTTTTTGTTGATATTGGGATTTTATCCTTCATTGTTAAATTAAATTCAGAGTATGACCATGTTTCCGTATTCGATTATATTTCTACATTATCTTTTATTATATGAATGTTGTGCATGATTACCAGATAGAGAAGGGCGTTCCAGGCCTTCATGTTTTGGGATGTCCATCACAGACAGGTCCCAGTTTGGGTCGTGGCAAACTTGGTATCAAAGCAAGGTTCATGGTCCCAGGATGTCTGCAAAATCGCATTGGGTAGAGTCTTGTTTATGGGTGTGTAGCGTGCCACACTTATAAGTAGGAGACTACTAGGCGTTTAGGAATGCCTCCCTTTCTTTATGTTCTAGTTCGTTCTATGGAGTCAGAATGTTCCTCTTTCATACTCTAATTCATGCTATGATGTCGCCCATATGAAAGTAAAGTTATCCCAATTCTTTCGTTACTTTGATGTGCTCAGATATGACTCATTATTGGGGTGATTCAAGTGCAGAAGTTTAGAGTCTAAATGGTATGGTCCTTTCTGATTGAGCCATATAAGATTTTAAAATTTTGCAAGGACTTGATAAGAGTCCATTAGTGCTTTAGAGTTATTGATTCTAGTGTGAACTTTGATTCTGATGAGATCGTGCTTTTCAGCCTGCAGTATTAAGTGTATTCAGTCCTTTTCAAAATTTATGTTGCGGATGTCATGCCTAAAAAGGGGAATGATGTGTAGCAGAATGTTGGAACAATATTTTCACCTAAATAGTAGTATGAGTTAAAGTGTTGTTTTCATGGCCTATTGATAGTGATATTGGACCAAGAAGTTGGAGATATGAAGTCACAAAGTTAGAAGTCAAAGTGAGGGTGACTTTATGTAGATAAATATTTTAGTTAAATAACCTATTTTTGAGGATGATTTACCCCTTTTATAGTGATAGACTAATGTGGTAGCTAGTAGCATGTATGGATTGTATGGTAGTCTGTAGGGGAAGTGTTTGACTTAGATTTTTATTTATACAGAGTAAGATGTGTATTCTTAGATCATTGATTATTGTGTGTCAAGTTTCTATATCTTGTAATCTTGTTATCATTGTGTTGTTGAAACTAAAAGTCTAGTGAAGCCGTGTGGGGCTCTTTCGATTCACTAAAATAATTGCCTTGTCATTCATCTCATTTTCTTGTTCATAACACAAAATCAAAGTCTAGTGAAGTCGTGTGAGGTCTATTTCGATTCACTAGCAGCTTGTTGTTTAACTTATTTTTCTTGTGTTGGTTGAATATATGTATAGCTGAATCTTTTCGTATGAGATTGAGTTGGTAATGAAGTGATACGTCCTTGTGTTTTAGTTTAGTTGAAGGTAGAGAAGGAGTTATTAGTCAAGGTGATATGAGGTTGCGGTATTTTTTTTCCTTCTAAGGCTATTACATATTGTGTGTGGCTAGTGGCACCGTTGAGTTGCTAGGTAGAGAAAGACTAGTTAGATGGTACATGGTATTCTAAATGACCAAGTTAAGGAGTTTTGGCTGCTAGTGTTGAGCCTTTTGATATGATCTTGATCCTCATGGTAGAGAGATATAAGTTTGGGGTCACGATATTAGTAGGCTATGACGGAAGAAGTATGGTTCATTAAAAGTTTGGTGATATCTATGTTAAGTGTTACAATCTAAGTTTGAGTTTTGAATATTGAACTAATAGAAATAAGAGAAAAAGCACCAGAGGGTGTGCACTTCAACTATGGGGATACTCATGAAGATTCGAAGTTGGTAAGTGTTCATGTATTATATGATGACTATTGGTGGCTATAGAAGATAGAGTGTATCTCAAAAGGTAGTATTAACGATGGGTTTTCCACTTTTAGGTGTAGTCATTCAGGTTAAGTTCTATAATATGTGTGTATAGTCGTTTTTCTAGACCCTAGAGTGCAGTAAGTGTAGTTCAGTTAGAGTCTAGTAAGGGATCTCTCAAACTTAAGATGATGGCTTAAAGCTAAGGGGAGATGATAGAATGAATAACCAAAACAGGCTCTCAGATTCTAGTAGTAATGTCAGTATGATATAGAATATCAGAAAGTGAGGGTGAGACTCAACCCATTCTTATCTCAGTATTTTTCAGTTATCCCAATACCTACCCATGCCTTACATTTTAGTTCCATGATCATGGTCCATGTTCATGCATATGATAGAAAATCATGTGCTTTTCCAGTTCCTAAATGAGGAATTCCAGTTCATTTCAGTAGCTGAAATCACATTCCATAAGTTATGAACTCCAAGTTGAGGTCATGCAGCTCATGACTCATGTACTCACACTTTATAGTGTGCTCAGTTCCTATAACTCATGCTACACGCCAAATGATTGGTGAGATTCAGCTTATAGATAAGTATACTCTCAATTCAGATCACTTTAATGAATCCCTGATCTTGATTCGCTGTTCCTCGGGCCTCAGTTAAGTGTCAATTCTCATATAATATCCTTCCATGTTTCAAGGTCTTATGTTCTAACCTTTTTGTGACTCCTCCTTATGTAATGATCGTGATGATGAGTAAATGTTTCTTGTTGATGAAAGATCATTGTATTCTTGTCTTAGATAAGACCATAAGTGTGAAGTAAGATTTGGGGCCAAGTCTTTGATACACGTAATGCTTAGTGGAAATTTGTATGTGTATGTTCTTGGGATAGTGCATGGAGTTATATTGACAATGGTTTAGAGACTATGTGAAGTATGTATTTACGGGTGTTTGCCTTGAAGTTCATATGTGGTTATAAAGATAGGCTTGAATGACATGTTGGGATTTAAGTGGAGGAACGTAATATGTGCTAGTAAATCCATAGTCTTAGTCATCATTGAAGTGGTAAGGCACGTTATGTTTAGGGTGTGATCTCTAAAAAGATATAGAAGACTGAATAATATGGTTTAGACTAGTATCATTGTGTGACATGTTGTATTTTGTGGTTTGGAGTTAGGCTTGATCGTGGTGAGAGGATTTAAGTCACTTTAGACATTAGCAGAAAGATTTATCAATGCCCATATGAGAATTTTAAATTGAATCGATTGAGCATGGTATTTAAAGGGAATAGTATAGTTAAGGGAGTATTCGGGAAGTGTGCTAAGCTGGAAAGTAAGAAGTTGCATTGCCTAAGTCCTGGTAATTCTACCCTAGTTTATGAGTTTATGTCTATATTCCATGCTATAGAGTAGTGTTAATGTTGTGATTCCTTAGTCAGATGTCTGGTGTAGATTATGCCCTAGATTCTTTTGCTCCCTAATGTTACTATAACTTCCTTAGAAAGAGTGTTGAAGAGATACTCCAGTTAAACATAAGTTTCCAAGTATAATTCAGTCTGTATAGCTAGCAATTCAGTTTAACAGTCAGGCAAACAAGTTACTGTGTTTTTTCACCATTTCATCTAGTCCTACTATTCAAAGTCTCATGCGTATGACCATCCCCAAGAGATAATCTATTCTATCCACGTAAATTACGAATCCAGTTCAGTCCAAGCATCATGTTTCAGATTCAGCTATTTAGTCATGACTCAGTTTATAAGAGTTCAGCGCATAATCTCAAGTTTTTCCAAGTATTTTAGCTCAGACAGTATAATACCTGGGTACAGTCTAAGTGTTGTTACCTCATGATTCGTACTTTCCTAAGTTATCACTTCTCAATTCAACATATATGATTTGATCATGAACACTTCAAGGGAATCCTAAATTCTCAGCATGAATCAGCTCCTTGAAGAAAGTAAAGTCAAATCAGCATAGAATTCAGTTTCATGATGGAAGTTTAAATGTTTTAGATCAGTTATATCCTTTATTAGAAGACACATTATGTATGCATTATTTCATACCTTTAAGCTTTAACATTCCTACCCATCATTCAGGGACGAATGATCCCAAGAGGGAGATAATGTAACACCCCGCATTTTGGGCTAGAACGAAAACTGTCATTTCTATGCGTAGATGATCCAAAAGCCTTAAATCCTATGCAAATTTGGTATTTTAATCAATTATGTAGTGTGGGAACCTATTTGAGCATGAATTGAGATCATAGAGGTCCCTTAACTCAAGGACTAGTTGATAGATTTCCTATCGTTCAAGTTTTAGTGAGAGTCAAAACTTGGATCAAATTCAATCAACCATAACTCCTTGTATATGATGAACTGGGTGGCCTACTATACATGAAATGAAAGGCCTTTGAGTCCTCTTTCCAACTCTACTGGTTTCGTTTTAATCCCGTATTACAGTAAAAAGTTATGCTCATTTTACTTTAAAGTATCTGTCTGCCAAAATGTGATAACGAGGCTAACGACTTATCAGCTGTGTGACGGCCCGTCAGACCTGATCGTTAGCCTAAGGTAGTGAATGGTGAAAACCATCCCAAAAGTGATGACCTGAGTGATGACTTATCACCTGAGTGACGGCCCGTCAACCCTGGTTGTCAACTGATGCAATTATGCAATTTTTTTCGGGTTCCTTAGGGGTATTTTGGTCTTTCCCTCACTCCAAAAACCTTTCACAGAATTAAATTACCCCTTAAGCATTATTAATCAATCACTATCAATTTTACAACATCAAAAACTTCCTCTTCACTCTCAAAATACGATCAAACTAGGGTTTTCTTCAAGAACAAGAAATTTAAGAAAATCAATCCTTAAGTTTAAGATTTCCAAGGAACGAACCGAGATTCGAGTTCTTCTCTTTAAACTAATTAATTTGAGGTACGCAAGGTTTTTCTAAAATCTTATGGGCATAGAAATCATGATTTTAAGAAATAGATTTTGGATTTATGAATACATTCATGTTTTAGAAGTATTGATGATATTGTTTTGGTCTTTAGGCCTTCACCCAAATTGATTTGAAATTATATATATATGTAAGCATGTGTTTTAAGGTTGATGATTGAATTGAGAGCATGACTCATGAAAAATTCCCCCCTTGTTATATTTTTCTTTACTTATGATATGCTATGAATTGTTTTGAATGCATCTTGAAAAGCATGATATGAAATGTCTTGAGTAATGTTATATTTGGGTTATGATTTTGATTTCAAAAGAGAGGGTTGTACATGTTGATAAATGTTGAATATGCATATAATGAAAGAGTGCATGGTTTTTCCAAAAGCACGTGACCACCATATGTTTGAAGAATTTTTGCATAGTTTTGACTTATGTTTCGAAACATGAAATCTCTTATACTATCTGTATGTTTGGGTGGTCTGAATTGAGTTTTTGATGGAAGAATCTTGCATGATGCATTATGACTCAAAAATAGGACTTGCAAGTCTTGGTGTGACAACACCAACTTAGATAATGCCATTTTAATTCAGAACAGAATAAAATGTATGTTTAAAATTAGATTTTTAGATTTTGATACTAGAATAATGCATGTTTCAGAATAGACTAAAATTGGGCATAAAGACATCTTAGGTGGTTCCCCGAAGAAGGAACGAGTTCAGATAACTCATTGCCTAAAATTGTGATTTACTGATCCGGGTATATTATTATATGCTGGCCTAGTGCCCTGTGTCGTATCAGAATCAGACACTCCAACCCTTGTGGCATACTTGGGTTGGGGGTTTCTCTGCCGAGTCAATGGTGGATCCTATATAGCCCGTGGAATATCAGACTTGTAGGGGAGTTCCGCCTAACTCAGAAGTAATACAAAGATTAGAAATTGCATTGACAGAGAGGTTTTATGATTATAAAAAATGCCCATGTGTTTTGGAATTTATATCCTATATGATGTTTTATGATTAGATCTAAACTATTTTATTTATATGAAAAGCTTTATTTTGGATTGTTCTACTTACCAGTACATTTGTATTGACCCCCTTCCTCCCAGGGTCTAAAACTCAGTTCAGAGGTCCTGTTGGGCCATAGAGTTTCCTGACAACAGTGATATGTGCAGTTGGTGAGCATTCTTTATTCTAGAAGGACTATGTCTTTCAGATTATGTTATTTATTTTGGTTTAGGTCCACTGGGGGCCTTGTCCTAGTTTTAGACAGTTGCCATTTTCAGAGTATGACCATGTTTCCATATTCAATTATATTTTTGTATTTTCTTTTATTATATGAATGTTGTGCATGATTACCAGATAGAGAAAGGCATTCTGGGCCTTCATGATTCGGGATGTCCGTCATGGACAGACCCCAATTTGGGTCGTGACACTTGAGATTTTACTATGATCAAATTTTTCTTGTCTCTCGTTTATTGAGTACATTTGAAATTCTATATCTGCGGTAATTGAAGTTGTCGAATTTATGTGTAGGATACCATAAAAAAGGTTAAACTTTTGAGGGACATTTGAAGCATCCAAGAGCTTAAACTTGTAAGTTCAATATTTATTTATTTTAAACTGTAATGTTAGTCTATATTACTGCTCTCTATGTCCACTATCTAAGAGACTAGGATTGCACCATGAGTGAGAAGTAATGTCTTGATTGAAAATTATCGTAGGCCAATTTGTTTTAAGGTGCATCAGCCTGCCAAGTTGGTTATCCTGATTAGCAGCCTGAGAATCATTTAATTAGGCCATTTTTTTTAACTTGGCATGGTGCTTTGTAAGTTGAACTTTACATCATATTTGTCACTTCACACATATCATCGTTAGAAAGTTTATCCTAGGAATAATTCTTTTGTAGATTGTATCACAAGGACCTTCTACCTCCCTGTTTCATTCTCTTCCATTGAAAAAACAGATAATAACTTTATGCATGTGTCCAATTTTATCTTTTTTTTAATATGATTCCACTGAATCAAGACTTTTGAGATTTGTTGCTTCATTTATATTAGTAAAGCTCATGAAGAAGCTGGGGAATTTCAACATGCATATCAACGTCAGGCTTTACTTGTTGCGGATTACTTATTCATGTAGGCTAGCTTAATGCCTTTATCAGATAAACAGTGAGAGATTGGAATATAAGAATCGATTGTCTCTCTTGGGGGTGGGTGGGGTGTTTTGCAGTATTATCAAAGGCTCATTTTAGGTATGTTTAAGCCCTGAAACTTAGGGTAGCGCCTCACTTAGGTTGTGTTTAATTTTAGGCAGGGCATTAAGGCGTGCTTCTCATTTATTATCTTGAGTTGGTTTAAGGAAAATAAGAATCTGTAAGTATACTCTGTGATTTCTTTTGCATCAATGTAAAATAATTTTTTTTAAAGCAGCAGGGATTTTCTGAGTTTTTCTCTAAAAAAATAATATGATGATACTTCTGATCCGTTATTTTCACTTTTTAAGTTAATATTATGCTTGCTCTGTGTAACGCCCCGAGTCTGTACCCCGGACGTTAGTTTGTACCCCAAGCGTTACACGGTGCTAGCGACCCTGAAGGACCACCAGCTAACCCATGATCGGTACCTGCTGTGAGTATTGTGTAATAATAATACTGTAACAACAACATATCTGAAATAAATGCAGAAGTGAGGTTGTAAACGCCATAAGGTTCATAACTGAAAACCAATACTGAATACTGATAACTGAATACTGGAACACATGTCTGAAATACTCTAGTCTAAAAGCCTCTAACTGTCTGACTTATGGAGTTAATGGGAGAAGCCCCCAACTAACTCCAACTACTGAAAACTGCACTGAAATACCGAAATACTGAAATAATACTCTGTCCATGAACTATGAGGACTCACCACTAAGTCTGTTGCTGATAGGATGGGATGCTAAGTACGATCAGCAGCCCGTACGTCTGAACCTATAATATAAGACATCATAGCGTAAAAGAAAGGTATGCATCAATACTTTGAATGTACTAGTATGCTAAGAGAGGTAGGCTGATATGGAAGGATTCATGGGCCTAAAAAATAACTGACTGAGTAACATAAACATAACTGAATGAGAGAACATTCATGAATACATAAACTGTAACTGAGATCATGTTAACATTGGTTACTGAGTTCTGAATACTGATTAACTGATATCTGAGTTTACTGGTACTGTAATACTAATAACTGAGTGACTATTTATGACAGTCATGCTTGATAACTGGGTGATTATTTTTAATAGTCCTAATTCTGTAGATCTAAACAGAGTTCTATACTGAGACTAAAACTAAAAATGTGGGAGGTAATCATCTAACCGACATGCCCCTCTTAGAATGGATTGGGGTCCAACCTGTAACCCTAGTTGGAAGGGTGTTAGTACCATGCCATGGGTAAAGATAAGCTGTGAGTTAACCCTCTCTGATAGGAAGCTCTTTTGTCAACCCTCGCTGGCAGAAAAACTTGTATGAGATGTATCAACCCTTTTCTGGAAGGAAGATATCTTAACCTAAACTGGCTACGCAGTTCTGTAACACAGGGATTGCTACTAAGGGTCAAACCCCATGCTGGCAGGAATGTCCCCATCCCTGGGTTCGCTCGGTGCTGAATCCTACTCCCAACTAAATTGACACTGAACTGATTTCTAGTCCATACTAGGCTTGACTGAACTATTACTGATTGTACTGTCTAACTGAACTAAACTGAGTTCACTGGGTTCTGTTAACTAATAGAGTACTACTGAATCTGGTTAACTAACTGAGTTCACTGAGTTCTAAATTGAATACTGAACTGAGACTGTGACTGATTACTAAATAATACTTCTCGTAACACTATTGAGACTATTTTGTAACTACTGTAGCTCTAGATAAACAACTAAATTTTCGGGTATTGAATACCCCCAGGACTCAATAGCATGAAAAGTAAAGCATAGAGTAAACTTGAAAAGCATAACACTGTGCACTTGTTCATAACTCATCCATAGACACATTTTATCAAACACTTGTAAGGCATAAGTTTACAAATATACTATCATGTTCTGATTTTCCCCATTTAATTCACATTAGTATTTTAATAAACACTTGGGGAGCACAACTATGCACATGATACTAAAACAACATGTAAGCATCATAACATAAATTCCCAAATTCACAAATTCAATGGCTTTAACATGAATTCACATGATACTACATACATGATAATCAATTCCATATGAATCTTGTAATAAACCATGGATTAGAAACCCAATTAACATTATAATCATGAATATACTTAAATCCAATCATGAAAATCATGAAATCAATCTTCTTGACGTTTAAAAGAGTTTCTTGGACTCCAAGGGTGAAAGGAACCCTTGGATGAACACTTCACATACCTTGGTACTTAAATTGAATAAGGTTGATGGTGAGTTCTTGAATCTTGAATTACAAGCCCTAGGGTTTTATTCTTGAGCAATTTTGAGAATAGTGAATTAATTTTGCCTCTAAAGTGGCTAAATCTCGTGTTTTGGGTGCTGATAGATGTGGGAAAATGACCCAAATAACCCTGAGAATGCGTCTTTTTTATAACTGAAAAGTGGCCTAGCAATGCACAGACCGACGCGCCGCATCAATGGGATGACGTGATAGATGATGCCGCGTCGAGTCCGCATCGATTCACTAGAAATTGCACTGGGAGCTGGGGAAAAATATTCATCCATGTGATAGGCGATGCGGCACATCGAGATCGTGTTGATACACTGGTTTGGACTCCCAAACGTGCTCCAAACGATGTTTAAAAAATCTGAAACTCATCCGAGAATACCTACTGACATTCCTGATCATAAAGCAACTTAAAGATTGATATTTAATAGTCATAAGGGTCGCGAAATAAGATCGCCAACTATTAAGGCTAAAATAACTCTATGTATGAATACTTAACTAAAATAACTCTATTTATGAATACTTATCTAAAATTTTCTAAGTCCGAGACCCGTTAATAAGCTTTAAAGACTGAATTAAGCTTACAATTTTGTGGGGTCTTACAATATCTCCCCTTTAGGAATATTCATCCTGGAATGAGACTGATTATGCTGAGAAATACTGATGATTGAGTTTGTACACTGAACATACATATCTGATGCATGGAATACATGACCGAAAGTACGGATAAGCTGAGTTTTAATACTAAATATGCATATCTGATACATGAGTTCATGACTGAACGGATTCGTGAATGCATCAATGAATATGCAATGGTAATGGATACCAAGTTTATAACTGTAATTGAACATGGAACTAAGCTAATCTAAGGAAGACTGTTACTTTAAGCTGAGAATATTGATAAACCTGAGATCATTTACTGAACATGCACAACTGAAGCATGCTTACATGACTGAAAGTACTGATATACT
Organism: Capsicum baccatum var. pendulum; assembly: GCA_030864225.1. Taxonomy (NCBI): domain Eukaryota; kingdom Viridiplantae; phylum Streptophyta; class Magnoliopsida; order Solanales; family Solanaceae; genus Capsicum; species Capsicum baccatum. Next base: position 217,844,106 of record CM061554.1, on the reverse strand, counting down.
GAGTTATCATACTGACATGCATTAATGTAGCATGACTAAACGGTTTCATAAAGGTATGCATGATATGAGAATGCTATGCAACTGAACCGATATAGAGTTGTAAAGGTAATCTGAGCATGGAACTAAATGAATTCAAGGAAAACTGTTACCTTGAGCTGAATTTGAGTTTACAGATAAGAGGTGAGGATACTTGGTTCGTATATCTTCTTTTGTTTCACAAGTAGCTCACTCAACAGACTGATTCTACCAAAGAACTTTGATTAGAGGAACCTCTTTGTTCCTCAGTCTGTGAATCCTGACGATCGAGGATTTCTATTGGGATTTCCTCATAAAAAAGGTTGTTCTGAACATCTATACCCTCTTCAGGGACTACAACTACTGGGTCACCTATACATTTCTTTATCCAGGAGACATGAAACATTGGGTGTACTGAAGCTAAGTCTAAAGGTAATTAAAGCTTGTAAGATACCTTTTCAAAATGACTAAGAATTCTGTAAGGACATACATACCGAGTACTGAGTTTTTCCTTTCTCGCCAAACCTCTTCACTCCCTGCATGGGAGAGATTTTCAAGAATACAAACTTACTGATCTCAAACTCGAGATCATTTACTAGACACGCCTGAGCAGGAACATGAGAACATAACTGAGCCTGAAATGTGATACATGGACTGAATATCATGAACTGAACTGATTCCTTAGATACATGCCATGACATGGGAATGGTCATACGGCTGACATTGGAATGAGAGAGTCAACTTATGAGTACTCATTACTTCAACTGGATCTTATTACGTGATGAGAAACTGGAAGATTTAGGATGTGAAAGCTCGGGGTTTATAGTGCATCTCCCCCTTGGGACATTATATCCTTCGGAGAATACTGACTTGGCTAAGATATTAAGGAAAAATTAGGACGATGCATAGGGCACCTACGAACTGAATCGTGACCGAATATCTGGGATCTAAAACTGAGGCATGATACATGAACTGAGCTGAACTTGTGACTACCAGAATGCTTCATTATGGAATGGTCATACTCATAAGACTTCAGATTGGACGACTGGGCGGAAAGATGGGAAACCATATGAAATTTTTCACCTGACTGCTAAATTGAATTGCTGGCTTTATGGACTAACTTATACTAAAAACTTATACTCAACTGGAGCATTTCTTTGACACTCTTTCTATAAAATTCTACTGATTTTAGGGAGAAAGGAAATCACCACGTGGCTACAATTCTGTAATATAGAGAAAGGCCTACAGAACATCATCTAATATAGAGTTACTAATCCTTATGCACTGCAACTACTAACTTGCAATCTTAGCCATGTTTCTCAACTATCCCCTCAACTAGAATTTCTACTTCAACACTGCATTTCACTTGAGGCTACTGAAAATATTTACATGGGCACTGAACACGAATGCATTACATACTAAATTATCTGACTAACTGAATGGCTAATAGCTGAATACTAGTCATGTAGGATTGAACTGTACTTAGTCTGGATTGAAAATGTAGAGTATTACGTATATTAGGTAAGGACTGACTGAGCATCATAAGATAACTGAGCATGAATTTGTGAAAGTTGTATTATTTGAGAATGCCAGACCAAGTGTATAGCATTATTCTAAAATAGCCTATAAACTGAGGTACTAAAATACTGATAACTGAATAAATGATAACTGTACGCTATGGTCAAACAAACCTAAAATTGAACTGAGTTACTGATCTGATACTGGACTGAGACTGTAACTGAGACTGTAACTAGAACTGAATACTGGGTTCTGATAACTACGTGATGGATACTAACATAAATCGAGGATATGAATAGACACTCACACTCAGCATTTTCTCAACTTCTCATCTCATGAAAAATTCTGATTTTCCTCCCTTCAATAACTAAATACAACTTCTTTCTAGCCATTTACTTAGCACACTCACCCAACATTTAGTCCTATTTTCATAACTACAGCCTCGTGTAAAACAAGTATGCAAAAAATCTTTTCTTATCATGAAATATTTGTTCTCTCCCATCTAAGCAATCGTTCATCACTACATTCTTTCATAAGGAGAGTTCACTAAAGGGTTAAAACATGAGGACCTGAAGTGTGAATGAATACTATGCCAAACTCGACACTTAACTGAGGCCTGAGGAATAGAATATCATCATTATGGATTTATTAAGAGATCTAAACTAAGGATATACATAACATAATCTGAATTTAGCCGACCGTTAGGAGTGAGCATGAGTCATGGTAACTGAGCATACTGTAAATCATGAGTACATGAGTCATCACCTACATGACTTAATTTTGGAGTTTTTGTATTCATGGAACATGATTCATAACACTGAGTGAACTGGAGCTCCTTATACTAGGAACGGTAAGCGTACATGATTTTTTATCATGTGCACGAATATGAGCTATGATTATAGAGTTGACATGTAAGGCGTGAATAGATATTATGATAGCTAACATGCAAAACTTTTTTAACTAAGGTAAGGATGGGTTAGGCATCATCCCTCCCCACTGATTTTTTATACATACTGACATTACTACTAAGAATCTAGAAACCTGAATTGGTTGCTTGTTCTACCATCTTCCCCTTAGATTAAAGTCATTATTCTAAGTCCGTGAACCACTTAATAAACTTTAAATCAAACTGGAACCACTTTAGTTGAGAGCATGATATATAACAATACTCATAAACACTAAACTCATTCTAAAGGACTACACCTGATAATGTAAGGTCCACTGCTAGTACTTTCTTTTGATACATGATTCTTAGCTTTTTATTGCCCCAACAATCATCATATAACAACCTCAACACTGACTAACTTAGAATTCTTAACTATTCTTTTTACTGGTTTAATAAAAAATATTCGAGCTTAAATTGACTGAAACCGAGGTACTAACCCTTCATTTAATGATTAGCCCATCAAGAAATTGGAAATGGGCAATTCTATTTTTGCGGTCAACTGAAGCATAGCATGAATGAAGAAAATATATATTGAGAATGACATCAAAATCTGTCATCTCTAATTCTACTGAGTCTGCTGAAGTGACTTTCTGAGATACCATAACTGGACAGTTCCTGTATACCCGTCGGGATATGATATGATAGATTTACCCACTGGGGTAGAGACTGAGAAGGGCTTTGCTATAATTTCTAGACTGAATCCAAAGTTCATAGTTATATAAGGAGTTATAAAGGACAAAGAAGCTTCTGGATCTAGCAAATCATAAACATATAACTGATAAACTTATAACATACCAGTGAACACATCAGGAGAACTTTCCTGATCTTGTCGGGACTGAAGTGCATAAAGCTTGCTTGGGTGTTGCCCACTGGTGGCACTGGAAGTGGCGCCCTGCTCATTTGGGAGATCGGACTGAGCTGAGGGATGGATATGCTATTTCCGCGAACCTGACTGAGGAAAATCTCTGATTCTATGGCCTGGCTTGCCACATATAAAACACAACCCACTACCAGCCCTACACACGCCTTGATGGTTTCTGCCATATTTCTAGCAAGGAGGATTTGTTCGGCTACTCTTTGGCCTTAGAGCTTTGACCCTCTTATTCTTTCTCCCTCTTTTCCTACATCTCTTCTCCTCACTATGGGGAGCTTGAGACATAAGCCTAGATAGTATAGTAGACAGCTGATTATTCTGGGCTACTATTGAATAAGCTAAGGCAATGAAAGCAGTCCTGAGTTCAGAGTGAAACACATGCTCATTCAGGGGATCTTCCTGAACGGGAGGAGGTGCTGGTTGATTTTCATTTCTTTTTCTATTAAATTTTTTGGGAGGCATGTTCTATAGATGTGTAACGCCCTAAAATCTGATCCCAAGATATCACACGGTGCTCAAGACTACGAGTAGCCTTAAGCTAACCCTGTTTGCATACTACTAAGCCTGAATCTTATAATAATGGAATTATAGACATAAAAGTCATGCTAGAATGCGGAAACTATTTTTAATATCCGAGAATAATCTGAACATAACATCTGAAACATCAAAACTTAATGATCTGCATCAAAACTAGTAGTCTGACAAGCCTCTACTACTAATACTAGAGAGTCACCGAGACAAACCCCTAGCTAACTCGAACTGTCTAAAAGGAAATGCTAAATCCCATAAATTGATAAACTACAAAATCTAAATGAATAAGACCCCGAACTATGAGGACTCACCAACTATCAGATATAGATGGAGATGCTTGAACTACTCATACTGCTGACACTGAGCACCTGAACCTACATTATGAGATAATGTAGCACATATACGTATATGTGGATCAGTACTTTGAGGATGTACTAAGTATATGGGGGTGATATGCATAAGTAAAACATCATCTCATAATCATCATTTATAAAACAATTCATGCTAAATGTAAATGACTCACATAAGCTGGAATATCTAAAATACTAAAATATGTAGTAATAAGAAGTAAAACATACTTTATAAATCTTGTGAGCCATAACATTTAGTTCTAAAATCTGTACTAAAACTCTATCTTTAAATCATACTGTCCAAGTGTAAAAGATCTCACTCTAAATCTAAAATCTGAAGCTATTATCTTTCTGTAAAGCATATTCTGAATAAAGTTGTTAAGCCTTTACACTTAGTTTTCTGAAAGCATTTCTTTCATTCTCTTACTTTGATTAGCAGGGAGGTTCTCTTAACCAACATAAATCATGTAAGCTAACATGGAGTCTAACATCTCGTCCTCCTAAGGAAGAAACCTCACGTTGGGGAGAGGTGTCATACTCTTACCAGGGAGTATAACCTACCCAGGTGATCGATCACAAGCTAAATTTGTCATCCATTTAGAAATGAGAATAATATGATAATCTGTACCTATATTGGCTACGTAGTTCTGTGGAAGTAGGATACGCTAAACCCACACTTTCCGCTCGGTGCTAAATACTACTTTCTTTTTATTTGCTACGCTCATTCTGTTGGAAATCCACTTTAAAACTAGCATAAGGGTTTATCTAAAACCAATTATGCATTAATATGATAAGATCTGTAAATAAAGATGATCTGAATTCTGTAATCTATAATAATCTTAAAAGTGGATTCCATAGCTAATCTGATGATCGAAAGATCAAAGCTTTACTAAAAATCTAAAAATAATCTGATAGTAGGATGCTTAAAGCATCATCTTTCTTGAAATACTAATATTCAATCTTGGGATAATAACCCATTCATCAATCTCATGTCAAAACATCATAATATTCATGCTCAATGATGAAAATAATGATAACTCATCTCAAAATTTGTAAATTACTGCAATAGGCACGAAAATATGAAAATAGACATGCAATTCATCTTCTAAAATACTTGAAATATCAAAATCTTGCAAAGAGCAATAATGGGTATGAACCCTAATTTAAAATTCATGTATAAACATTCAAAATCATATGAAAGAGGATCCTTGTTCATAAACCCCACATATCTTGTTGGATAATTAGATGAAGAAACCTTGAATTTTAGATTCCTATTGAGTTCTTGATGATGGTTTCTTGATTATCTTGACTTGGAATCCCTCAATTTTAAGCTTTCTTGGAGAATCAATGGAGGATTGATTTCTTTGAGAAGAAGCTTTGGAGCTTTAGGGTTTTGTTTGAGAAAAAATTGATGAATAATGAGTATAATAGGTTTAGAATGAGTTTAATATTGTGTTTGGACGGATTGGAGGCTTGGGAATAGTCCAAAATACCCTCTTTAAACCCCTAAACGAAACTGGAAAAACGTAATTGGGGTCCCAATTTAATGGGCCACCGCGACGCACCACTATCGTGATGGCTCACTGGAATTTGATGATTGGAAAATTAAGGGTCTCCGCAATGCGGATATATCGCATTGTCCTACTGGATTTTGACAATTGGGACCCGAAACTTCAATGTGATATGCCACCATTGTGGTGCCCTATAGGAATGCCATTTTGGCCTTCGGTGCGACGCGCCACTATAGTGTTAGAATACTGGAAATTGAAAAATGGGAAGATGTACCTCTCCATGATGTGCCAATATCACAGAGGTCCACTGTAAAATGACAATTATAAATTTAACCATCTTCGCGATGCGGTGACTGTCCAGGTGGCATACTGTCAACTTAAAAATGTCTTAACTCCTTCACCGAGTGTCGGAATTGCGCAAATTTGGTATCGATGGAAAGCTTATTCAAATTCCATATGAAATAAATATTATTCATTTTGGAAGTTATTCCTTAACATTTTAAGAACGAATTTAGGCTAGGAAAAATTATGGGGTATTACAAGACGGAATGAATGAATGAATTGGACTAAGATTTTAATTTGAGATTATGCTAACTCGCACGACATGAATGCTGAAAGAAGGGAAAATTTTCCTAATACGCCTCATAGCCTCTTGTCCGTAAGTGTGGCGCGCTACACACCCATGCACACGAATCTATTAGATGCGACTTTCAGACTTCCTAGGACTCTGTTGAACCTTAGGCTCTGATACCAATTTTTTAATGCCCCAAATATGTACCTCAGACACTACACGGTGCTAGCAACCCCAAAGGACCACCAGCTAACCCATGACTGATACCTGCTGTGAGTACTGCATAATAATAATATTTAATAGCAACCGGTCTGAAATAAATATGGAAGTGAGGCTGTAAACGCCATAAGGTTCATAACTAAAAACCAATACTGAATATTGATAACTAAATACTGAAACACATGTCTGAAATACTCTAGTCTGAAAGCCTCTAACTGTCTGACTTATGGAGTTGATGGGATAAGCCCTCAACTAACTCTGACTACTAAAAACTGCATTGAAATAATAAAATAATACTCTGTCCTCGAACTATAAGGACTTACCACTAAGTCTGCTACTGATTGGCTGGGCTGCTAAGTACGGTCAGCAGCTTGTGCGTCTGAAACTATGATATAAGACATCATAGCCCAAAAGAAAGGTATGTGTCAGTACTTTGAATGTACTAGTATGCTAAGTAAGGTAGGCTGATATGCATGGGTTCATGTGCATGAACAATAACTAATTGAGTAACATGAACATAACTGAATGAGAGAACATGCATGAATACATAAACTGTAACTGAGATCATGTTAACACTGGTTACTGAGTTCTGAATACTGATTAACTGATATCTGAGTTTACTGATACTATAATACTAATAACTGAACTATTTTTGATAGTCCTGATTCTGTAGAAATGAACTGAGTTCTATATTGAGACTGAAACTAAAACTGAAATTGTGGGAGGTAATTATCTAACTGACATGCTCCCATCTGAATGGATTGGGGTCCAACCTGTAACCCAGTTGGAAGGGTGTCAGTACCGTGTCATGAGTAAAGACAAGTTATGAGTTAACTCTCTCTAACAGGATGCTCTTTCGTCAATCCTCACTGGCAGGAAAACTCATATGAGATGTATCAACCCTGTTCTGGCAGAAAGATATCTCAACCTACGCTGGCTACATAGTTCTATAACGCAGGGATTGCTACTACGGGTCAAACCCTATGCTGGCAGGAATGCCCCCATCCCTGGGTTCGGTCGGTACTGAATCCTACTCCCAACTAAATAGACACTGAACTGATTTCTAGTCTATCCTAGGCTTGACTGAACTGTTACTGATCATACTGTCTAACTGAACTGAACTAAGCTCACTGGGTTCCGCTAACTAATGGACTACTACTGAATTTGGTTAACTGACTGAGTTCACTGAGTTCTGAACTAAATACTGAACTGAGACTATGACTGATTACTGAGTACTACTGTTCGTAACCCTACTAAGACTGTTCTGTAACTACTGTAGCTCTAGGTAAACAACTAAATTTTTGGGTATTGAATACCCCAGGACTCGATAGCATGAAAAGTAAAACATAGAGTAAACTTGAAAAGCATAACACTGTGCACTTGTTCATAACTCATCCATAGGTATATTTTATCAAACACTTGTAAGACATAAGTTTACAAATATACTAGCATGTCATGATTTTTCCCCATTTAATTCACCTGAGCATTTTAACAAACACTTAAGGAGCATAACTATGCACATGATACTAAAACAACATCTAAGCATCATAACATAAATTCCCAAATTCACAAATTCAATGGCTTTAACATGAATTCACATGATACTACACACATGATAATCAATTCCACATGAATCTCGTAATAAACCATGGATTAAAAACCCAATTAACATTATAATCATGAATACACTTAAATCCAATCATAAAAATCATGAAATCAATCTACTTGAAGTTTAAAAGAGTTTCTTGGACTCCAAGGGTGAAAGGAACCCTTGAATGAACACTTCACTTACCTTGGTACTTGAATTGACTAAGGTTGGTGGTGAGTTCCTAAATCTTGAACCTTGAATTAGAAGCCCTAGGGTTTTGTTCTTAAGCAATTTTGAGAATAGTGAATGGATTTTGCCTCTAAAGTGGTTAAATCTCGTATTTTAGGGGCTAATAGATGTGGGAAAATGACCTAAATACCCCTGAGGACATGACTTTTAGTGACTAAAAATTGTTTTAGCGACGCGCAGATCGACGCGCCGCGTCAATGGGATCGACGTGATGAACGATGCACCGCGTTGAGTCCGCGTTGGTTCATTAGAAATTGCATTGGGAGCTGGGGGAAAATATTCATCGACGCGATAGGCAATGCGACGCGTTGAGATTGCGTTGATACACTGGTTTCAACTCCCAAACATGCTTCAAACGGTGTTTAAAAAATTTAAAACTCGTCCGAGAACACCTACTGACATTCCTGATCATGAAGCAACTTAAAGATAGACATTTAATGGTTGTAAGGGTCATGAAATAAGATCACCAACTATGAAGGCTAAAATAACTCTAAGTATGAATACTTAGCTAAAATTTTTCAAGTCTGGGACCCTTTAACAAGCTTTAAAGGACTGAATTAAGCTTAGAATTTTGCGGGGTCTTACACTCTGTTCCTTACAACATCTGTTTTGCCTCAAAATCAAACTACTTTTTCTTTTTATATGATAATGCTCTCATTTGCTAGAAATACTCATCATCTATGTTGCATTTGCTTACATTATCAAGTTTTGAGTAACTTGAGATCTTACAATTGGTTAAATTTTGATTGTCATCATCCTTGATATTTTCCCCCACAAAATGTCACAGGTTAACCAAGCCTTCAAAAATAAACAATGGCAAAAAGCCAATGGCTTCTACACAGAAGTTATTAAACTCAATGATAACATTGCAACATACTTTAGCAACAGGGATACAACTTATTTAGAGTTGGAAAAGTAATTTGTATTGTAATTTTTTCCCCTTTTTTATTATTATGTTCATCAAATTCTTATTTTTTGTTTTTTAATTCTCTGTCCTGCTTCCACCTAGTCGAAGCCGATGGTAGTAAAGCCACTGATCTTTATAAGAAGGTGTACTCTCATATCTCAGCAACTCCCATAAGTTTAGCTAGTATATGTTTCAGTGTACTTCATTCTGACCTGGTCAAATATTATAGAAAAAAATCAATTTGTTTTTTGATGCCATAACTTTTATTTCTTCAACATATCATGTGATTAATTTTTCTAGTTCAGTTTAGAAATTATATCCTGGAAAGGTTATTGTGAGGTAAAAAGAGTTAATTATTGGACGACTTCATCTTTTGGGTGTTTAGGGGGTCTGGTTAGAAGGTTTTGGGTACTGCGCTTGAGTTGGAGGAATAAGGTTTATATTGTAGATTTGAATATTCTACATTTCATGATAAAAAAATAATGATTGGCGGAAGCTAGTAATATCTCCCTTTTTAAGGTTCAAAAAACTATACTTTCTATGATTTTCTTGCCTGTGGGTTTCAACGTGTGACTGATTTACATTATTAACAGGAGTTGTAGTGCACCAGCTCCAAAACAGTTCATAAATAATGCACATTCATTCTAGCATTAACTTAGTAGCAAAATCAACGTACATTTAAATGTAAGTAAAGATAGTGAGTGCTGCCTAAAGTTTGATTTTAGCTGAGGAAAGCTACATTAATCTAGATAGTACCATTGAGATAATTCATTAAGTTATATTTCACATTTGAAATACTAAGAGTTTATTTAGTTATTCCAATGCCAAAAAACTATATGAATTAGTTACTGTACCAAAAGATTATCAACAATGGACAAACTAAAATACGACCAGAGAATCATAAATTTACTTATAAATTGTTGAAAATTTATCATCAAAATATTTTGTTCATAATAAAAATCAATGCTTAAAATAGAAAAGGTTACATCCTACAGAATGTATCTTATTGAAGTCTCCTAAATAATCTGCGACTCATGTTATTTTCTTTTTTTTATATAACTTTTTCTCTTACTGCTGGAGAGATGTGCACCGGATCTTCACCAACGTCTACCACAACCGATTCACTCTCAGGCCTGCTTCTTTTTGAAGCGGTATTTGAAGAAGAGTTCACTTCATTCTCAGATATAAAATTCTAAAATTTTAGTCAATAAAAATTTGTCAAGATCAGGTATCTTTATGAACTTTAACAAATGATCAATATATCTACATATTAGTGCGACGAAATCACCGTTAAATCATTGTTTCTAGGTGCAGTTGTTCATAATTAAACTCTGGATATTGTGAAAGAAAAATAATAATATCAACAACAATCTATATTCTAAGTTGATTTATTTTTAACATAAACCAACATATTCAATTTGTCTGAAATTAATGTCAACATACAATGCATGTTTCTTCACTCGGATAGGGACGATATTGCTTGATGAGATCCTTATCATCACTAAATTTAAGAAAAGTGTAAACGTTATCATGTTGCTCTATGTTGTCTTTCTTGACGACCACTTTAAATATGACCTCTCTATCCAAAATGTTATCCAACTCTAATAGATATGAAGATACACCATGTTAAGACTTGTGAAGTTTTGATGATTGACAAGAGGTCATGGAACAAGTAAGCATAGCTAGTTGATGAAAAATTGATCCAAAAGAGTTCAACTTGCAAGAGGAATTTTTGTGAAAAAATTCATATGATAAAAAATAAACGAAAGAAAGTTTGTTACTTCAAATAAACATTAGGAGATCATCATGTACTGAAGAAGAGTTAGTGTTTGACTACAACACTCATGAAGAGAGTCCAAGAAGCATGAGATTCCTTGTGGATTTGAAAGTCTACTTGATTGTGAAGATCAATAGAAGTTATAAATATTCAAGGACTTGCAAAATAAAATTTATGAACAAATACTGAGCAGATAAAAAGGGAGAACACGAGCAAATAAGTAAGAATAATATTTGAGAAAGTTCTACCTAGCTATCGAAGTGCATCCTAATACAGTGAACCAGATTGAAGAATCGGATTGTAGAATCTGTTTCATCCTTGTGTTTAACAATCTTCTATTCTAGATAATATGTATTGGAAATTTTATTGAGTTGTAATTTTCATTCTTTCTTAGTGTCGGTGTGTTATAAACTAGTTTAGGAGTTTAGCCTTGAGTTGAGATAACTCAAAGACTTGGGAACATAAACCTTGAGAAGTTTGTGTGTTTTTAGGAATTAGAGATAGTTCCTAGGGTTGCTATAGTTTTTTAATCTGATTTTTAAGTGGGGAAACTTGAAGTGGGTTTCAACAGCCTGGGGAGATTGTTGAACATTAGGAATTAGAGTTTATAATTTCTTATGTTACAAAGTTTGTACTTTTGTTGAGAGGCTCATTTGTTTAGTGAAGTTGGGGTTAAATCTTGTAGCGGTACAGGTCGTAGTTTCTTACACCTTTTATGAGTCGGGTGTTTTTCATGTAAAACTACCGTGTTCATTATTTACTGTCTTTACTGCTTTTATTGGAACACGTTAGACTACCTGAGCCATCCGCATGCAAAAATCGGGCATAACTCACATGAGTTATTAGGACGTGCAGAAATATCACACCAACATTCTAAAATAATTTGTGGTATTAGAAGAGATAAAATAAATAGATTCAAATATGATTTTATTATTTCTTACCTCAAGTAATCCTTTCACTAATTCAGTGGCAGTCTTCCCTATGAGGTTCATCACATGTTGGTCCCAAAGCAATAAAGTAATAAAGCCAGTCTCTGCAAGATCTGTTACTATCAGAAATAATTTATACCTGCAAAACATGTTTGAGTAAATTTTTTTTATTTTTTGTAATTACAATTTAATTTAATCATGATTTATTTAAAACCTGTGAATCGTAGAACTCTCAAGGCTTTCACACATTTTGCAGTAAAATTTAAATCAAAGTTCATCAATTTTCCTACTACAATTCTTACTGCTCAGGTATGACCATTTTTTTTATCAAGATCTATATGCAATATGGTTGTAGCAACATAGAAGCTCCATTCCTATATTTATTAAAGTAGCATAATTAAAAACTATTCACTTGTCACACTATAATTTAATATTAAAATAAATAAAATCGTGTTACTCACGTCCATGCACTCAATTAACTGCTTGATAGTTTTAACTTCAACCATTCCAGAAGTTAATTCATCCGAAATAGAATGGCTATGTTGAGAGGACAGTTGACTAATCTTCTCGGATTTATCTCCACGCACATCTTTCATTTTACATGTTCTAAAGTTTGGATCAACAACCTCACAACCTTTTCATCACTTAGAAACTGTAAAAGCCAACCATCTCTATTCTTTTTTTCTGAAAAGTTTTAGTAAGTAGTACCACTTATATTTGAAGAAAGAGTCATACCAAAAACAACAAAATGTGAATACCTTAAAAACTGTAAAAGTCAACCATCTCTATTTTTTTTCCTTTCTTTGAAAATTTTCAGTTAGTAGTATTGCATATATTTGATGAAAGAATCATACCAACAACAACAAAAATGTGAATACCTTAGAAACTGTAAAAGTCAATCATCTCTATTTTTTTTATGAAAAAATTCAATAAGTAGTACTGCTTATATTTGAAGAAAGAATCATACCAACAACAACAAAATATAAATAGAGGCTTAGAGATATCTTATAACAAAAGTCACATTTCTTTTTTTATTAGCAGCCAAAATCCAACCTTTTCATTAAGATTTCTAGGTTACTAAAATAAAAAGAAATGGAGGATGTAGGAGTATATATAAACCTGAAAACAAAATCTGTAACTTCAGGCAGTTCAAGATTAATTCAGAATTTTATAACAATCCAAAAACTACGTACAAAGAATTTTTCTGCATTTGTGTGTGTGTGTGTGTCTCTATATATATATATATGTGCAATCAAATATGGATATATATCAACTTTAAATAAAATTTTCAAATGTACATCATTAGTTGAAAACCTTTAAATTTGTGAGCTTGTATGAATTGCATAACTACAATGACAAACTTATCAGTAGATCCGTCCAAGTGTGGACGAATTTGTTCAATAAATTTTGCCCAAAAAGTAGCTTCAATTATGTTATTCCTTCATAAAAAATGTGCAATTTAATCATACAAAAACGTAAAAATTTAAAATATGTCAATGATTATTTGAGCATATGTAGTCTTACTCATAATCCTGGAGTTCCACATTCATAAAAACACTGGACTTATCACCTTTTTTGTATTATTGAACAGGTCCATAAGCAACGATCTCTCCTACAATATCTATCAAAGTTGAAAAAAAGATACTTAGTGTGACATAATTGGTGAAACATTCAAACTGAAAAGTTTGTGTAAAGAATAATTACCGAAAAGCTTAGTCTCATCAATATCGGCTTGATTTATCAAATGCTCAAAGAGGCAAAATTTAAATAAAGTCTGATCAAAGCATGGACGAACTATTTTTTGGATGCTTGTTCTGTGAGTGAACATAAATTTTATTTTGTGATCGTTGGTCTTGACTTTTGACTTGTTTCGTACTATAATAAAAATTTTCATTGAATATAACTCCAACTTTTTTATTTCTAATTGGAATTTAGGAATAACGGAGGCTCCAACGGATGCCTATATACGATCACCCTATAAACAAAAAATCCATAACCATGTCATGCTTTTCAAAAGAAAAAAAGAAACATTATAGGAAAACACAGTGAAGTACGTATACCTTGTCTTCCTGCAAAAGGTTTTCTAGTGATAGTATCTTGTTGGGATTTTCATATTCTAAAACCTGCCACAAACACACTATACAAACCGTCAAATTTCATTGCATCTTGGTATTTGATATCTCACTTTTGCAATCGATTTTAGCAGACATATTTTTGATAGATATTGGACAGTTTTTTTTTTTTCTGATGATGAATTTGAAATACATCAATATAGTATTTATAGTAATGTTGTAGTTTTTAAATTACAGAGACATAATGATAAGGAGTTGGATAAGACTTTTTTAAATTTGAATTCAAATTAAGTCATGATAAGCACTAAGAGTTGAGATAAAATTAAAACTCTAAAATTATAGAGGCAGTTATAATCAGTAAAAATTCAAAATTGTTATCTGGTTAAAATATCTTTTTAGTTGGTGAAAGTTAGAATTTTTTGGGTTAAAAGCGGCATGCTGAAAGTCGACACTTGGGTTAATATTCAAGATTCTTTTTCTATTTTTTTAAACATATATAGATTCTTTTTCTCGTTAGGGAACTGATCCAGCAATTTTTGGGGGGTTGTAAAGCAGCATCAACTAAATTTTAGAGTTTATTTAGGACTCTGTAAATATTATTAATAAATTTAATACCATGAATCAATTAATTTGTCTTGTATTCAAAATAAGATTACAAATCTCATAAACTTGGATAAGGTAATGACTATCTAACAACTGACAAACTCTGCCGGAGAAGTTGGATTTTCATTAATTAATTAACATAAAATAAGACTAAAACTTTCTTTTTAATTGCTGCTATATTTAATTAACATAAAATAAGCTTTCTTTTTAATTGCTGCTATATTTCTTTTGTAGAAACACAACGTGATAGCTGATAAGTTCCAAAGTCGACTCGGATTATGATATTTATTTAATCGAGTCTTTTATAATAAAGATTGAGAAATTTCTATGAAGATGCTTCCTAACCATAATCACGTAAAGTTGGGGAATTTTTAGTATTATTATTCTCAAATTCAAATATTTAATATTCTTTAATATAAAATTTTTGATATTTAATATTCAAATTATTGTGAGCTAGGGATCTATCAAAAACAGATTCTCTATCTCACATCTGAGGCAGTGGTATGGACTGAGTACAGTTACCCTCCTCAGACTCCACTTGGTGGAAATATACTTGATATGTTGTTGTTGTGATTTAAAATTTTTATTACAACACTTCTTAGTTTTGTCCTAAGAATTGTCACGTGCCTTAACAATAGTTTGCCACGTGGCTTTTTCTGATGCTTCGTCTTCTGTTTTATAATATATATATAGATACCAAACGTAGATGTCTAACAATACTTATCCATATTAAAAAAGTAATGAATAATTTATCCTTTTCTACCCATTTTATCCTCAGTATTAAATACGATTCATTTTTCACAAAATTAAATTTATTATATTCATAGATGATAGAAATAATTACCATATCATTTACTATTTCTTAATGAACTGAGGGAGTATTAATTAAATGAGGACAATAAAAATTGCCGCGGACATTACAATTACCAAAGAGAAGAAAAACTCAATGAGAAGTGATTATTGAAAGTCAAAGAAAGACATCTTACTTCTATTAATTTACAAAACAAGTGCACATATATTCCAAGTAGAAAAAGGGGTTAAACTTACGCCTTTACTATGAAAAATTGACTAAATATATCATCTATTATATTTTTGGATCAAATTTATCCTCGTTATCAAATTTTTGGGACAAATTTATCTCTCTACTTTGAAAAATCGACTAAATATATACCCTTTGTCATATTTTGAGTTAAATTTATCCTCGATGTCATACTTTGGGGTCAAATTTACTCTCATTGTTAAAACAAATTTCATATGTACCACTTCTTTTGATCAACAATCCCAAATCATTGTTAAATGACTCACTTTTAAAAAATAAAACAAGCCCTAATCTAACCCTCCGACCCCGACTCGAACCACAAAAAAGAGACAAATGAATATACCCTCCTAAGTTCGATTGGTCAAATTTTTCCAACTAGATTTAGCCACTAGATATTTATCACTGCATAAATCATAAAAAAATAGTTCCGCACCAGTGCAAACACAAAACAATATACCTCTCCCTCGGTTCATGGATCTGCATCAGTGTAGAGATCAAGAAAAATAACACTTGACAGAATGCAACAAATCAGATCCATTGGATATTTCTCTGAATAATTGAGTTAAAGGTTTTCATGTGTGCAAATAGTAACATCTCTTCATTCTTATGACTTTATATACAGTTTGGATCTCCACAATTTTTTTAAACACGTCTTTTGCTCAGAAAACTTATCCACCTCTTATAGAATCTAGATGCACATAAAAGTGCATATCAAATTTTAAAATTTGAACTTAACTAAACAAGAGCAGAGTTTGTAATAAACCTTTTTCTCTAGTTTCATACTTCTGTGTTATTTCATTTTATTTTAATTTTTTTCATTTGTAAACAACTTATCAGAATTGCAGTTGAAAAAGAAGTATATTTGTTCATTGAAAAACATAGACAAACAAAATTGAGGAAGGAATATATTTGTTTATGTATTTTTTTGTTGGTTGGATCAGACAGATTAGATGGTGTGTTTTATTTTTAAAAAATGGGTCATTTTGGGTTTTTTCTGTTAAAGGAATGGTACAAGTAAAAAGTTTTTCAACGACTAGAGTAAATTTGACCCTAAAGTGTGACAACGACGAGAGTAAATTTGACCCTAAAGTGTGACATCGAGGATAATTTTGAACTTAACTGAACAAAATCAAAGTTTGTAGTAGACATTTTCTCTAGTTCCATACTTTTGCATTATTCTTTTTTTAATTTTTTTTTCATTTGTAAACAACCTTTCAGTGTTGCAGTTGAAAAAGAAGCATATTTGTTCGTTCAAAAAAATGGACAAACAAAACTGAGAGAGGAATATATTTGTATGTGTATTTTTTGTGGGTTGAATCAGACGGATTAGATTAGAGTGTGTTTTATTTTTTTAAAAATGGGTCATTTTTGGGCTTTCCTATTAAAGGAATGGTACAAGTAAAAAGTTTCTTAACAACGAGGGTAAATGTAGCCCTAAAGTCTGACGTCTAGGGTAAATTTAACCCCAAAGTATGATGAATGATATATTTAACCATTTTTTCAAAATAAAGGGGTAAATTTGATCCTAAAGTATGACAACAAAGTATATTTATCCAATTATACATATATATATATATATATATATATATATATATATATATATATATATATATATATATATATATATATATATTATTGCTATATAGAAGAGTGAGTAGGTGGGACGACCAAGGATAGTTTCGTCATTTCAAAAAAAGTCTACATTTAGCTTATGCTATAAGCTTTAAAATTTGTCCATAAACTTCTAGTGACAATAAAATCAAGCTTCTTTCAACATATGTCAATTGTATCCTAAGTTATAGATATCTTAGTGGACCCACGATGCCCATCACAGTTCTCCACAAATGTTGTATCAGTGCTAAATAAATGATTGATCTATATTTAAGTGGAGTGTTTGTACGGTGAACATACTACTTATTTCTATCTCTTTTTTGTTTGCTGAAATTTCAATTTTATTTTATTCAAATAAAAATGTTCACAAGAAAGTAAAATTAGTTTTTTTCCCCACATTCGGTTGCTTATAAGAATTAATAGAGTAGGATAATAAAAAATAAAAGAAACATCATTACATCAACACTATTTGCAAGTAATTTTAGATTTAAACTTTTCACAATTTCCACATATATTTTTTAAGATATAATTTGTTAAATTTTTAAAGTTAAATTAGGTGAGGAACTTTCGTCATATTTTATAATGACTAGTATATGTGTCCGCGCGACGCGCGAAAATTATTCAACAAAAACTATAATAAATAATATCTTGTTTGCTTCACATTTTATTAATTATTTATTTGTTGATTAATTATAAATTTCAAATCAACTGATACGATGTCATTAATAAGAAGACCATCAAGAAGGAAAAACCATTTCCTCCATTTTAAATTATCGTAAAATATTGTGTTATGTGCGATAAGATTCAAATATAATTTTACTAACTATAGTTAAGTAACAGAGGTGCATGTTGTAATGATATGTAATGTATTTTGTGGTTTTGTTTAAACATTTGGTGATATAAATATTATCACCAAATATTTATGCTTACTTATATAGAGCGCCAAACCAGCTACTTTCGGCTCTCTTGTTTCTCCCTCCATAGAAAGAATGCATTAAATCTTGAATATTTATTTATCTAGATAATAAATAAAGCAAAGATCATCTTTTAAATAATATTGTTATTGTCTCAGTGTTTATAGTATGATCAGTAATTTAAACTTTCATAATTCTACCAGTATAAATTAAAGAAGAATTCGAAAACTCAAATAGTAATCTTATCAAGTAAATCTTATGAATAAATTTAAAAACTTTTTGTATATCCGAGTAACGAATTTCTTGACATAAACATATACCTTAACTTATCATATTTACCCAAATCTCCATCCTTACAAAGTAATTACATAATACCAACTAATTATGTATCTTGTTGGATGTATCGCGTGCTAATTATGTATCTCTACAAACCCAAAATCGAAAAAAATATATCAAAAGTTAATTATGTATCTTTACAAAGAAAAAAAATGTATATTCATTGGATGTATCATGTATCTTGACTGATACAAAATCGAAATTTTCAATAATTATTCAAAATGTCAGAATTTTCTATAATTAAGCTCCAAACTGTCAGAATTTTTATTGTCTGCCTTTATTTTTAATAATAAATTTAATCCCAAGTGTATAAGAATTGGTTAGCCTCAAGTATCGTTCTAACAGAACTTTCCTGTAAAAGCTTATATGTAAAGAAGTCAACCCCTGCAATATTAGTTTATATTAAGTTTGAATATGATTTAAACTAATACAATACTTCCCTATGATGGCATATATATAAGAATAAGAAGTCAACTGCTGTAATATTAATTTATGATTTGAATATGAATTTAAACTAATTGACCAATAGAAATTCATAATTTTAAAATATAATTAACTGTTAGTTTTTGTAATAAATCAAAAATTATACTTTCTTTGTCTCAATTTATACGACTCTTTTTTTTTGAGCAATTCCCAAAAAGAAATGACACATTTTTAATTAGACGTTGTTTGATAATAAGCTTGAAAAAACATGTAAGTTTTCTCATATTGGATTTTGACAAAAAAACACAAAACAGATTTTGACAAAAAAACACAAACTCATGTTTTTGAGCCATTTGAAGAAGACAGACTCATACTATAGATCAAATTACTTTAATAATAAGATTTATTATAATTAATATTCAATATTATGAAAAATACTTACTGTAGTTAATCATGGGTTTGAGAGAGAGTCTCCTGGTTAGAGAGAGAGTCTCCCTTCTCTCTACCTTTTCAATTCCTTTCCTCTCTCATTCTATTCTATTCTATAATCTACTACTCAACACAACCATGGATTCCACTATGACTGATTCATTTCCATCACCCTTAGATCTCACTAAAACTCTCCCAACACCTACCTTGAACCCTCCTTCTTACCGTGATATCACCACTGGCAAATTAGCCTCGTCAACTTCCATGATCGATAAGTCATCTAATGCTCCTGCCTCAGCTGATCTAGACGATTCAATAATCTCGCTTAGTCTAGAAGACAAAACCCATTTGTATTCCCCACGGAAATACTCGCTAACTATGAAGGCCTTTGGAGCTAAGTTTACTCACCAGTATTTGAAGACGGAACTGGAAGCTCTTTGGCGACTTCCGGAACCCCTATGTTTGATTGACTTAGGCTTTGATTTCTACACAGTCAAATTGTACAATCCGTCAAGCCAGGCCAAAATCTTGCAAGAGGGCCCTGGTTTGTCGCTGGTAGCTATATTTCAATTAGGAGCTGGGATCCGAACTTCATATCCAGTGTTTCCCAGATCGATTCCATGGTTGTCTGGGTGCATCTCCCTCATCTGTCGACTGAATTTTATGATCTGCATATCTTGAAGAGGATAGGTCGCAAGATTGGCAAACTATTGAAGGTAGATACATGCACATCTTCCACCATTAGAGGTAGATATGCATGCATCTGTGTTTAAATTGAATTGGGTGGCCTCATGAAATCATTCATCATTATTAGAAAGCACTGACAATTTCTGTTTTATGAGGGAGAGAGAAACCTGTGTAAATTGTATGGCTACCTTAGCCACACCGCCCAGACTTGCACCTTAAAGCAAGCTTCTTCTCCAATGACTCCCGAGCCAGAAAAAAATTCTTCGATTTCGGAAAAGGCTGCGATAGACTCTGGTGAATGGCATACTATTTTTTTCCCCGAAAAAATAAGCTAGCCCTTTCAACCTCCCTCACCCAAAGAGCTTCAGCTGATTCTAAGCAGTCAGTAAAGCCGGCCTCAGGTAAGTCCCTTCCCCGCCCAAATCTATAGGTAGGTTAGGGTTTCAACCCAATGTTGGGCCTCAGTGGGTTGACCCATCTTTTGGGCTATTCCCCATTTGGATCAAGGCCCACTCGGACTTTCCTCAAGCCCAGTTACGTACTTTCTCTACCACAGGGTTAGATGTAATATCTGTTAGGCCATTTTTAAGCCCAAAAACGTCCATGGACTTGGATCCCCTTCCTAGCCCCTATCCCAAACGCAGTTCTTTTAGTACTTCATCTACTACTACTATTCCTCTTAGTATTATTTCTTCCTCTCTTTTAAATAATTCAATGGAAAAAAAGACCCCTCAGGTGGACCCCTCTTCTTTTCAGTTAATCATTTCCCCACTCCCACCTGGGGACATCCCACATACCATGCTGACGACATCTTTTCCTACTCCTCAAGGAGATTTGATGGACAACATGGCAGTTTCAAACAAAGCTTTTAATGTATCTGAATGTCCTGTAGCTCCAACTATTCAACTTCATACTAATTATTCTAGTTTTAAACCCGCTACTGTGGCCATGAAAATCACTTCTTGCCAAAATGAGCTCCAAGCCACCCCCAAATGATCACTTATTCTCAGAACCACTTCCTCCATCTCACCTTCCAACATCATGGTTGGAAGTGTGTCTCTCAAATTAGTCCTTCCCACTTCATATTCATTGGCAGGGGATGCACTTCACTCTCTTCATTTAGGACATGACCTATCTGGCCCAGCTGGCCATGACCTGTCTCAACGAGGGTCTCCAGTACTTCGGTCCAAATGTTTGATTAGCGACAATGCTTCAGATTTTCAGCCCTGCTCTCATCTCAGAGCTATTGACTCAGACCATCCTGACTCTCTTCTTCTACCCCCCTATAAATCAGACTCTATTATCCCAGGGCCCTCATTTTGTCAATTTTTATGGGGACAACCAGTCTTCAGTTGCTTCAGCTTCCTCATTGTCTCAGCCTTCCAACACTCTCTCCCTGGAGCTACAAGAAACACTACTAGAAAATATTAAATTTTCGATGGTCAATGTAGTCGAAAAGTGGTCGGAAATTAAGGTATTTCCGACTACTTTTTGGCTACATGATAGTTGTCGGAATATAGCCTGTCGAAAAAACTTTTTCGACTATTGTTGTCGGAAATCTTCGACTACTTTAGTGGAAAAAGTAGTTGGATATTTAACAAATATTTATTTAATAATTATTAAATTTTCAACTACTGTAGTCGGAATAATTAAAATTATTAAATAATTATTTATTAAATTCCGACTACTGTAGTCGAAAATTTAATAAATAATTATTTAATAATTCTATAATTATTAAGTAAGTATTTATTAAATATCCGCCTAAAGTAGTTGGAAAATTAATAAATAATTATTTAATAATCTTAATTATTTTGACTATAGTAGTAGGAAATTTAATAATTATAAATTTTTCGACTACCGTAGTTGGAAGTTTAATAAATAATTATTTAATAATTATTATTAATTAATAATTATTATTATTAATTAAATATTATTATTATTTAATAAATAATTATTTTGCATTCGCTTACACTGCTTTCAGATTATAATGACATAACTTCGACAACCGTAGTTGGAAGTTTAATAAATAACTATTTAATAATTATTATTAATTAATAATTATTATTATTTAATAAATTATTATTTTGCATTCGCTTACACTGCTTTCAGATTATAAATGACATAACTTCGACTACCGTAGTTGGAAGTTTAATAAATAATTATTTAATAATTATTATTATTTAATAAATAATTATTTAATAAATAATTATTTTGCATTCGCTTACACTGCTTTCAGATTATAAACGACATAACTAATGTATTTTTCACAACAGGTTCAAACACGACAAAAATTTATAAATACAACCACTTTAAACCATTCAAAAAAAAAAACAAATCAAATAGTTTAAACATCTAACTGTCACAACCAAAAACAAGGACAATAACTACAATCCTGAAATACTTGCGGCATGTGCTTCTTAACCAACTCCTCTAATTTATCAAATTTAGCAAATCTAGCATCATTAGCTGTACATTTCTGCGCCAATTCCACAATTTTCTTTTTCATCCCTTCCATTTCTTCCATAGTTTGCAAAGTAGAGGAGGAACTGGGAAACAACGAAGGACTACTCGGGGATTGGAGATCCCCTGTCCCGTAGTTTCTACCGTTATTTGGACCACCTACCACAGTTGTCCACATATTATTAAGCTCTGCATGTGATGGTTGGACCATGGTACCATCCTTTGAAGTAGGTTGGGTTTTCCACCACTCTTCTAAGCTTTTTTGAAATTCTTCCTGAAAGAAAATTATTTGTCAGTACGTAAACAAGCAAAGCTGAGTAATAATAAAACAACGTATGTAAAAGTTATTATCTTACATATGCAATCCTAGCACGCGGTTCGGCCCAATAACCTCTTGTACCGTCCTTGTTTTTCTTTCTATGCGTCTCGTCGTAGACCTCAAGAAAAAGGTGCTCTTTTCCCCCATTTTTATATTCCTGCAAAATTTTAGGAAAAAAGATAATCCAAGTATGAAGACAAGTCCGAGCAGTAACCCAGGGGATGTAGTACTTTGATAATGCAAGTGTGTCTACAGGAAACAAAGAGTGCTTAACAAACTCTGCACCTATAGTGAAAGCATTGATAGATGGTGCTAATCATGATTATGACAATGGTGTTGAACTAAGTCTAGATGATCCTACTAGTGGTGCTGATGGTGCTGAGTCAAGATTAGATGATCATAACAATATTGTATTGCTGAAACTTTTTTTTCAATGAACTCATATTAGATGCAATAAAATAAGGTGATATAAAACCTTCCAGCTTTTGAACAATAACATACGCAAGTTCGGCTTCATAACAGTAACTAGTTACATTGTAGATGCTGCAAAAAACTTCTATATCTTAGACAGTTCAAGTAAATCTATCCTCTCTAAATTTCTCTTCTTACTCGATAACTACCACCTCAATATGTACATTTACTCCTCTAAACAATTTCTAATTCCTAGTTGTCCATCTATGATGGATTAGCCCCCCAGACTTCAGTTATCACCTCATTGAACAGTCACTAGTTAAACAATTTCTTCTTTAAATTTCTCTTCTTACTCTGTAACTACAACCTGTCTAAGATGTAGGTAAATCTAGTGAATCAGTCACTAGTAAAACAACCAGGTTTTTTCAGCTGTATAAAACTTGTATATCTCTTAGACAGTTTAGGTAAATCTATCTTCTTTAAAAAAATTTCCTACTCTGTAACTACAACCTCAATATGTACATTTACTCCATTAAACAATTTCTAATTCCTAGTTGTCCATGTATGATTGATTATCCCCCCAGATTTCAGCTATCACCTCTCCGGCTTGTACCTAAATTCTAGCCCATTGCATAATGGGATCCCTGCCAATTTAGTCCAAGTGCAGTCCACAAACAAGTGCTGATTTAATTGCACTACTTGCGTATCAAATAAGAAGCATCTAGTTGTCTCTCTTTGGTAAGCATCCTGCCCTGAACAACCAGTCATACTATAAATACGTAGGTGGAGTTACTGCACTCCAAATGAGTTAGCAATATCCAGCTCCCGTTCAGTCCAAATAATGGCATTTAAGGCAACTGTGACCTAGAACCATCTAACTAAACCACTAATTCTCTTCTTCTTACTTTCTAAAAGCATTAGGCAGTGTGATACAAGATCAAGTTCACAACAAAAGAAACAAGCAATAACAAGAGCAACAAGATGTCAACAACAATGCTAGTGAATCAAAATAGGCCAAACACGTCTTCACTAGACTTCAAGATGAACAACAATAAGAAGATAACAACAATAGTGAATCAAAAGAGCCCCACATGGCTTCACTATGTCACGGTTTAAAACATTGAACTAAATCGAACAAATAAAAAATTTAAGCTAATATTATCAGTCTTCGTCGGTGGATAGCGAAACTCATCGAACCTCCTGTGTGCAATGAGCCACCCATTTGAGACGCTCTGTTTGCCTTTGCCCATTCCCTCCTCGCCCTAAATTCAGGAGTCTCCCATTTTTTGAAGAAATGGACCCACACATCAGCATTCAGCCAACCAGGTTTTTTTCAAGCTCCTCCGGGCCTCATATAAGTGTTTTATGATCCGTAGAGATTCTTTAAACTTGAAAATGCATTGTATTTCATTTTCATGACAAGAATTTCATGCACACTTTCTCTGCAAAATAGTTTAATCTAAAGTCATGAAATGAGTTGACGGATACAACAGTAAATTCATCATTGATAGCATACTGAAATATTAAATTCTTTGATTTTGATTATACCACAAACTGGTTCCACATAAGAACTCTGATGTCGAGTTTAATCTCGTTCCAACTACCCCATGGCTCCGTGTAAAATGGTTTAATAGACTCTATAATCATATGTCCACAGCTAGATGCGGGAATGAACCTGCAATAAAATTATATTAAATTATGTTATCTTTCAGAAATTTCAAATATTATAGAAAAACATAAGGTTTACTTACCCATTACCACCATCATGGGCAATAATTAGTCTACCGTTGTCGTCATATTCTACTACAACAACAAACCCAGTGTATTCCCACATAATGGGGTCTGGGGGGTAAGATGTACGCAGTTCATACCTCTACCTCTAAAGAAGTAGAAAGGCTGTTTCCGATAGACCCCTGGCTCGAGACACGAGATACTACACAAATACATAGTAAAGCATAGAACAAGATGTCATAACCTAAATGCGACACCCATAAGTAATAAAAACAGAGAAAAGCAAACAGTTTCGTAATAAAACATGGAACAAGGTATCATAACAAGAATAATACCCCCACCAAGTAATTCCCTACACTAGCGACCCAAACTGGCCCTAGCCTTCTGCCCTAATTCGCGTCCTCCAGATCTTCCTATCTAGGGTCATGTCCTCGGTGAGCTGTAACTGTTTCATATCCCGCCTAATCACCTCACCCCAGTACTTCTACGGCCTACCCCTACCCCGCCTAAAACCATCCAAAGCTAGCCTCTCACACCTTCGAACCGAGGCATCCATGCCCCTCCTCATCACGTGTCTGAACCATCTCAATCGGACTTCCCGTATTTTATACTCTACTGGAGTCACACCAACCTTCTCCCTGATAGTCTCATTCCTAACTCTATCCCCTCTAGTCAGCCCACACATCCAACGCAACATCCGCATTTCTGCCACCTTCATTTTTTGAATGTGGGAGTTCTTAACTGGCCAACACTCCACTCCATACAACATGGCCAGACGGACTACCACCCTGTAGAATTTGCCTTTAAGCTCGGGCGGCACCTTCTTATCACACAACACCCCCAACGCGAGCTTCCACTTTATCCATCCCGCCCCAATACGGTGTGAGGCATCGTCGTCAATCTCACCGTTACCCTGAATCACGGACCCGAGATACTTGAAACTATCCCTCTTACATACCTCCTGTGATTCCAACTTCACTACCACCTCATTCTCCAGCCTCACATCATTAAACTTGCATTCCAAATACTCTGTCTTGCTTCTACTCAACCTGAACCCTTTAGACTCAAGAGTTTGTCTCCACACCTCTTTGTCATTCACACCCCCTCGCGTCTCATCAATCAAAACTACATCATCTGTAAAAATCATACACCAAGGCACCTCCCCTTGAATACGTCGCGTCAACAAATCCATCACCAAAGCAATCAAAAAGGGCCTAAGAGTAATCCCTGATACAATCCTGTCAAGACAGTGAAATGCTCTGAGTCTCCTCCCGCCGTCCTCACCTGAGTTTTCGCTCCATCATACATGTCCTTAATTGCTCTGATATATGCTAGTGGGACTCCACTCACCTCCAAGCATCTCCAAAGCACCTCCCTGGGGACTTTGTCGTATGCCTTATCCAGGTCGATAAACACCATATGCAGGTCCTTCTTCCTTTCCCTATACTGTTCCACCAGCCTCCGTACCAGGTGAATTGCCTCCGTCGTCGAGCGGCCAGGCATAAATCCAAACTGGTTTTCCGAAATAGACACTATCCATCTCAGTCTCACCTCGACCACTCTCTCTCAAATCTTCATAGAGTGACTCAATAACTTAATCCCCCTATAGTTATTGCAACTCTGAATGTCACCCTTATTCTTATAAAGAGGGATCATGGTACTCCACCTCCAAGCCTCGGGCATTTTTTCCGTCTTGAAGATTTCGTTAAACAATCCAGTCAACCACCTTACACCAGCCTCTTTAGTGAACTTCCAAAAATCCACCGGTATCTCATCCGGCACAGTCGCCCTACCCCTTCGCATCCTGCGAACAACCTCTCTAACCATTTCTACCTTAAAACGTCTACAATAACTAAAATCCCGACACTCCTCTGAGTGCTCCAGCTCCCCTAACACAATAGCTCTATCCCTTTCGTCATTCAAGAGCTTATGAAAATACGATTGCCATCTATTCTTAATGTGGCCGTCCTCCACCAACACTGTACCGTCCTCCCCCTTAATGCACTTTACCTGGTCGAGATCACGACCCTTCCTCTTCCTAGCCTTAGCGAGTCTAAACAACTTTTTTTCCCTCCTTTTCCCTTTAACCCTGCATACAAGCTCTCAAAAGCGATCGTCTTAGCCGCCGTAACCGCTAACTTAACCTCCTTCCTAGCTAACTTGTACTCTTTCCTGTTTACCCATTTCTATTCTTCGTCCTTACTCTCAACCAACTTAGCATACGCCCCTTTCTTGGTCCCCACTTTCTTTTTAACCTCTTCATTCCACCACCAGTCCCCCCGATGATGCCCGGCCCGGCCCCTAGAAACACCCAACACCTCACTTGCATTCTCCCTGATGCACCTAGCCACCCTATCCCACATACTATCCACGTCCCCCCTACACTCCCACACCCCCATTCTCGCCAACTTCTCCCCTATCTCCCACGCATTCACTGGCGTCAAGCTACCCCACTTAATTCTAGGTCTACACTCCTCACCCCCCCTCTTTCTATTCTTCTTTATACCCAAATCCATAACCAAGAGCCTATGCTGGGTCGAAAGATTCTCACTAGGGATGACCTTACAGTCCTTACACAACACCCTATCCCCTTTCCTAAGCAACAAAACGTCAATCTGGGTCTTGGCTATCGCGCTTCAAAAGGTGATCAGGTGATCGTCCTTCTTTGGGAAGCCCGAGTTCACCACCACCAGCCCAAAGGACCTCGCAAAATCCAATAGAGTAGCCCCCTCTTTATTTCTTTCCCCCAAACCAAAACCACCATGCATATCACCAAAGCCTCCCGGTAACGCCCCGATGTGCCCATTGAAATCTCCTGCTACAACAATCTTCTCCGAGCTAGGCACGCCTCTCACCACCTCATCCAAAGCCTCCCAAAACCGCATCTTCTCCTCCCCCTCCGAGCCCACTTACGGTGCATAAGCACTACACACGTTCAGGCTAAACCCCCGAATGACCAACTTAATAGTCATCAACCTATCGTTGATCCTCTTTACCTCTACTACCTGATCTCTAAGCTCTTCATCTACTAAGATGCCAACTCCATTCCTACGCCTCTCACTCCCAGAGTACCAAAGCTTGTAACCATCCACATCCCTAGCCTTAGACCCTACCCACTTGGTCTCTACTGGGAAGCAAGTTGTTGTAGCATTAGACGTTGTAGCACTATCAATGGATAGCGATGTTGATGTGTTAGCACCTCCAATTCTCAATCCAGAAAGGCTAGGTGCGGATGATGTTGAAGGTACAGATGAAGAGCTACTATACAGACTATTGTGGGGAGAAGAGAGTTGGAACTAGTGGGGTGGTGGGGGCATAAAAAATGCATTTGACAGTGAAATATTTGCCCTTGGAGGAGGAAGAATAGTTGTAGTAGCTTGTTGAAGAGTTGTGGTAACAGGTGGTGGTGGTGGTGGTGGTGGTGGTGTATATTGACCTGCAAGAAGATTATCAGTTCCTTTCTTACCTTTTTATGTCGTCCTTTACCAATACCTTTTGATGCCATTGATTATCTTTATTAAGCACCTGGAAAAAAGAACCATAATATAAAACAATTAGTTGTATATACGGACTGGTTATACAGAGGAAGTTCAACCATTGACTCTTCACATATAAAGGTAACAAATTCAACTTGTTGATGTAGAATAAGTACCTTTAACAGTCCATATTGCAGAACAAATATGTTTATCATGTAATACACACAAGTAAAAGTAACTCCTTGTTTTGACTTCTCAACTTAAAAATGACAGGTCTGGATCCCACTGTAGTGATATCGTACAAATATAGATAAATTCTAGCACAAATGATAGTTTCAAGTAATGTAACATCATCAGTGCAAAAATGTGCAGTACTACTCTCTCCATGAGCAGTCCACACAGTATAATTCAACATAAAACCCTTCCTATAAAGATGTAATGTAACATCATATGGACTCAATAACTTGAAACACTTGCAATTCCAACAAGGACACCTAATTGTCCCTTCAATAAGAAAATCATTAAGTGTCATTGTTTTAGCAATAAATCCAGCTACCCCAGCTTTATATTCCTCCCTCAACCCTGCACGGTTAGGATAAAGTCTATTATACATCCATGTACGATCTTTATTTTTCATCTACACAAGAACAACACTAATAATAATAGAGAAGAGAAACAAAACAATAACAGGATTGTTTAGAGATGCTACTACGCAGTGGACACAAGCAGAAAACTAAGAAATTCAATATAAAATAGTAAAGCAACCAACAACAATAGAATATTTTAATTAAAAAAAAAAATTATCAGTGAAAGGAATTCAATCAATGTGATAGCTTCACAAACAAGATAAAATAAAGGCAAAAAGGGAGACAAGCAGACGAGGTAAAGAATTTAAAAGAAGAAAATAAAAGAAAAACGCATGTTGAAAACACTAAAGAGGTTTTACTAGGACCACGTCCATAAACTTTTGTATCACAAATGACACAACAATGAAGACTAGGGCCATCTCATCAATCAAAGGTACTAAAAATAGACCATGTAGAAAATAAAATAAATTTTTACCTCAAATCAGTGAAGACGTGAGTGAAGATGGGAATTTCTTGATTGATCTTCAATACCATTACCTAAGAATGCTGACTTGATTCTTCCAGACCTATTTCAGCAACTCTAACAAAAGAAAAGCATACCACATTAATGTTTTGAAGGACCTAAATAAGCACATCACACAGAAGCATACAGAATGAACAAATTACAAATAAATACAGTAGTAACATGGTGACCGCTGAAGCAAATAAAGTTGCACATCATATTCTTATGTCATTATTTAAGGGATATGTTACACACAAGAAAATAAATGTATTTGAACTTTTTATTTGATACAACAGAGGTGCAGCGTGATGTCAGGTGGTCACATATTCATGTCGTAGAAATAGCCTTCTATAAACAAGGTACTTAAGGCACTAAGGTACAATAGATACAACATGGTCAAACCCTTTCCTAGACCCTGCGCACATAGAATTCAACCATTTGCTTCGAATGTATAAATCTTGAGGCAGTAAGATTGTACGAGAGGTAGTAAATGACCCTTCCATTCTAATTATTCTCGGTGACCTGTTGGAAGTTATTTACTTTATCAGTTTAACATACAATATATTTGTTTAACTAAGGTTTTCCACATATGCATAACACAGTGTTAACTCATAAAGACCAACTCTGGTAACAAATCCAGAAATCTACTTTATTTTATCCTTTATAATCGGTCCACTCAGTGAGAAAAGTAGAGAATCAACTACTAACATGGTGACAATACCACAATTCAAAATAGAAAACTGTACAAATTATTGTGAAGTATTTGGAAAGCCTATTCATGCATTGAACTTGTTCAGTAGTCAATCTAAGCAGGTTAGTCCTCCGGCTCACAGAGAATAACCTTGACCATTCAGGGAATGATGCTAGCGTGCTAAATTCATCATATATCAGTATCAATGTATGGACTGAACTGAAGAACATCCCTTGGAACGATAATCATAGATCACTGTTAAGTGAGTTCCAATAAGAGCATAGGTCTCAACACTGTGTTTGGTTCAAGGAAAGGAAGGGACGTGAAACACATCAATTAACTCTCCACCTGGAACTATTTATCTTCGTCTTTAGCATGTATGTTCAAGGCATCGAGGGGCCAAAGTATCCTGGACATGCTTCTCCCTGAGGTAATCGAGTTTGTAGGAAATTTACTTTGTAAATTTTGACAATTAAGCTACTGCAAGTTCTCCTAAGGAAACCATGTTATGACACCATAAACCTTGTCATAATTTACCTTCTCCTAATTGATAAGGTTTATTGGACATCTCAAACAATCAAAGGAAGCAAATTTCATGCAACAAAAATTAGGATGACAATTAAATATATATTTTCCTCCTTTAACTAAATCTTGAATAATTATGTAAACATCTATGTATTCCTACTAGGATGATAGAATAATCATCTAGTTGACTTCACTGGCCCATACGGATGCCTGACCAGAAGATATCCGTATTCAAAATTGACATTCCAAATTTAATCGCTAAGGTCTAGATTTTCATTAGCTTTTCTCATACTTCCTCCATCCCAATTTCTGTGGGGCCTTTTGGATTTCAAGATTCAAACAAATCTTTATTTGACCGTAATTTTCATATTTATTTTACTAATTTTGAATTGCCAATTACAGCGACTAAGCAGTGATGTCTAAATATAGTGAGTGTGTGTGTGAGAGAGAGAGAAAGAGAGGGAGGGAGAGAGAGATCATACCGCCGTCGCCGTAGCTTCAAGGGTTTCGATGGAGAGGGAGAAAGAGAGAGGCGCTTTGCCCTAATTGAAAGAGGCAGTGAAATGAAGAAGAACAGTTTAATACTATTAAAAATAATCTTCCGACTACTACAGTCGGGTAAAAGTTAAATATATTTAATTATTCAATTCTTTATATTTCCGACTATAGTGGTCGAATATATGCTTAATTAATTATTAATTTTATTTAGTTGTTAGTATTTCTGAGTAGAGTAGTGAGAAATATATATTTAATAATTTATTTAAATAATTATTTAATTTTCGTACAAGGGACTAATTATATATTTAGTATTATGTTTATTTAATTATTTCTATTTCCAACTAAAGTAGTCGGATATATATTAAATTAATTATTAATTTTATTTATTTATTACTATTTCCGACTATAGTAGTCGGAAACATATATTTAATAATTTATTTATTTAATTATTTATATTTTCGGCTACAGTGGTCGGATATATATTTAATTAATTATTAATTTTATTTATTTATTAGTATTTTTGACTATAATTGTAGGAAATATATATTTAATAATCTATTTAAATTATTATTTAATTTCCATATAAGGAATTGAAAATATATTTAATAATATATTTATTTAATTACTTATCTTTTCGACTACAGTGGTCGGATATATACTTAATTAATTATAGATTTTATTTAGTTGTTAGCATTTCCGACTACATTAGTCGGAAATATATTTAATAATTTATTTAAATAATTATTTAATTTTCGTATTAGGGACTGATTATATATTAAACATTATATTTATTTAATTACTTATCGTTTCGACTACAGTGGTCGAATATATATTAAATTAATTATTAATTTTATCTATTTATTAGTATTTTCGACTATAGTAGTCAGAAACCTATATTTAATAATTTATTTAAATAAATAATTTATTTAATTATTTATATTTTCGACTACTATAGTTGGAATATATATTTTCTGGAATTTGCCGCCAAATATTCTGACTGTTTTTGTCACAAATAGTATTGGAAAAATATTTTGCAAAAAATAAAAATTAAAAAATAAGATTTCCGACTACTTATTTCAGTCGAAAAAATGCGAATTTTTGGTAGTGTAAGGGAAAAACTCTAGCCTCTCTAAGGGAGAGCAACCGCAAGATGGAACTGCTGTTAGGTTAGCTAAGGGTTCCAAAGACGGATGTGCTTACTCTGGCAAATCCTGTAAATCTAGAGTTTGTGGATTTCCTAAATGAGATAGTCATCCTTCTTTTCCCTCAAGACCTCGACAAGCTAGAACTAGGAATCAGCTTACCAAACCCTATGCTAGGAGACCCCTTCAGAGTGAAGGTTGCTCCACTATCCAGGAAGAGGAAACACTCCACTACTCAGAGGCCCTCCAGCTCTTCGAGAAAAAGAAAGGAAATAGCAGTTGTGACCCCCCAAGCACCCCAACCAATGATGCAAAACTGCATACTATGGAATGTTAGAGGTGCTAACAATGCTGAATTTCATAGAAACTGCAGGTCTATGGTTAAAATACATCAACCTTCCATCTTTGCTCTTCTAGAAACTAGGATGGTGGATCACTCTAAGTTAGCTGATGATCTGGGCTTCTCCTGTAGTAATACCCTGTATTTTCGTGTTAGAATTCTAACCATCGTTTCTGTGCGTCTAAGCTCTAATCCAAATAATTTTCATGTGAATGTAAGTTTCACGATCATTATCATAGTCTATGAAGTGGTTTAGAGGTAAAAAATATTCATAGCAATAACTTAGAACAAAGTTGAGCTAAGATCATTTGATTTGTCTAACATTTGGTGTTTGATTCTACAAGGGTCTACTTTAAACCTGTATAACATTTTATATATGTGGAATTTTTCATCCCGAGACCCACCAAATTGTAGATAATTGAATTAAATTTCCACCGATATAAATTTTGTAAAATTTCGATAACCGAGTAAAAAGCTATGGCATTTTTCGTGCGAGGTAGTAAGCTGATGCAATCTTGATGCGTCGCATCAACTTCGCCTCGACACGAAAAAATTACGTGGATTCAAAGCTATTTTGCATGCTAATTCAATTCCAAAAGGGCCTAAGTTCACTTTAGTCAATTTTCTCCACCCTTATTCCGTCTAAACACAAAATCAAAGCCTATTACAAGCACTTTAGGCAACATTTCATCAAATTTCTCCAAATTAAAAACCCTAAGTTCAACATTCATCTCCAAGAAACTCAAGATTCCACCTAGAAAAGCCGATCAAGGTCATTACGTATCAGCAATAGATCATAGTGACGAGGCAGAACTCGTCTGATTGGGCGAAGGGGAATCCGACGGCCAGTCATGTTTTTAATTTTAGGGAAAAAGACGAGGGTTTTTGGTGTGTTCGGTTTAGGTACAACTGAAGGGTTACATAGAAATAGTCACTTTATTTAGAGACCTATAGAACGCATCCTTTCATATTTCCACCCAATGGTCAATCGACGCGTGTGACCATAGAAAATGTTTGGTTTGCGTATACCAGGAGTTTTTCTTGAGAACAGATATTTTTGCAGCTTTTCATTAAATGGGAATCGGAAACAATGATTCATTGAATCAATTGGAGAGATAAGGCGGTAAAAAGACCAACATAGCGTGTTTGATAAGTAATCACATAACCAATACATAATATTTTATAGACCGTGGGAATGATATACCATAGAATTTACACTGTCTATCATAGACAATGCTTTAAATCGATTAAAACTGAAGGTTAAATTCTTCAGAAATGAATTTTTCTCCCCCAAAATAGTAGCTCTCCAATCTCTACCGTAGGTGCCAAATAAGAATGAGAAGAAGCTCAAAAAAGAGCATACAACTATAGCAAAAAAAAAGGTTGTCTATAATTTATTGGCCATTCTACATGTTGTTCTTTTATACCCGAATTTCTTGCATTTTGAACACCTATTCCTCCTTCTGGTATCAGAGCCATGTTGGCAGATTGTTTATTTAGCATGAGCAGCTAAATAAATAATCTGTCTAGAGCATGGGAAATCTATTTTCATACAAATAACATTTGGCTTTAGTCATTTATGATTTATACTTTCTATAAATTATTTTAATATATCTTGTCTTATAATGGGGTTTTGATGAAGTATGGGGTGTTCGTCTTCTTGCTAAGTGTTTGAAGGAACCGATTAATCTCCGGTCTTAGACGTTGGTCAGCCTGAAAGTGTGGTCTCAGCTAAGGTGAGCGTTTGACCCTGTTGGTAGTCCCGTCACTAAAATAACACTAAGGAGAACACTGTTGTAAAGCCGTTAAGACTTGCTAAATCCCATAAGCCATAGATGTATTGTTATAATTTTGCTAAGTTTAAATCATGCTTGACTATTACTATTTGCTCTCTTATATGTAAAATCCCAGTTTTCCCAGTCAGTCTCTAGACAGTTTTTTCTCACTATGAACTCTAACATTCATACTAAAAATACTATTAACATATCTTCAAAAGCAACTGAGATTGCTAATATAGAAAATAATCTTCAGAACTGGAGTATTCCAGAAGAATCTTTTAACACTATTTATCAAATTGGTAAATTCAGTTTTCTGAAAAAACATAATATAAAGACCTCTGAGCCTACTGTTGCTATTAATAATTCTTTGGAAATTATTCAACTTTTAAACGAGCTTGACATAAACAGATTTAAAAATCAGTTTAATTATCTTCATATTGGACTTGTTCAAGTGGCCATTAAGCCCCTTTTTAGACAGGGTCTAGATATCCCTGTCTGTGCTATCCTAAGAGATGCCCGTCTTTTAAACTTTGACGATTCACTCTTAGGGGTTATTCAAAGTAACCTCGCCGACGGTCCGGTATACTTTAATTGCTACCCCAATTTCTCAGTAGATATTAATGATCCTAACATCATGGATGTTTTAACTCTTAATGTTAAAACGAAAAACATGAACAGTAAGGATAATACTCGAGAAATAGCTATAATATACAGAGTATATTACCGGCTAATGGGTACAACTCTAGCCCCCAAGGCTAGATTCACAAGCCCTAGGGGTGTCACCATCCTCATGGAAGCTAATAAAGACAGAAGCAATGTCTTTGTTCCAAAAGCTTTAGTCTGGGATGAAGTCATCCATAGCAATGAGTGGCACTTTGATGCCATCACTCAACCCCTCCGAACTTATCCAGAGAAATCCCAGATCGAGTGAGTTATCCAGCACCCTGATGGATCTATCGATCTAAAGTTCCTAGGTTTTGAAGCCTCTAGGAATTCCTCCTTTAGAAGATCTGTCTCACACAGAGCTTCCACCTCAAAAACCCAGGAGGGAAGTGAAGAAAATGATAATGACAAAGGGAAGATAAGAGGAGTTGACTTCTCTAGTCCTATCCCGAAAGTTTATTATCAGCAACACACTAGGGTCCATGAGTCCCTAGAACCTAAGAATCTGTATGATCCAGGCAGCCCTACAGCCTCAGATACGGAACCCCCCTACCATATCTCGTCAAAAAATTAGGTCTGACCCTAGCTTACTCGTCATCAAATTTGATGAAGAGTATATACCTGACCTTAAGGCTCTTGAAGTCCGCTGGTACCTCCCTAAGGACGCAATAAAAATGAAATGGTACACCAGTACCTATTCCAAAGAACAATAAAAGGAGTTCGGACGGCTATGGATAGCCGATATGAAAAGACTCCGGTGCGACATAGAATTCTTTAGATGGTTTGAGTTCACCGAAAGAATGGAGAACCAAAATGAATCCCTCAACGTTATCATTAATAAGTGGTATACTCAGAGTAACAAGATTATTGAATTAGTTACTCCTCCTCTCGAAGGAATAAAAATTCCTCATTCTAATGAAGTCCTCAATGCTTTCCCTTTCAAGAAGAAGCATGACAGACCTTTATCAAACCCCATCAACAGAGACCTAGATAGGATAATTGAACAAAACAATTATACTAATCAGGTTCTCCACACTATCTCCCAGCAAATAGGAGAAACTAAGAGTTCAACTCTTCCTTTTAGATCTCCCACTGCTGAGAAGGAGACTCCATACCCTAGCCCTATTACCAACCCTATCTTTAAAATCCCTGAGTTTCAAAAGGACAAATTCCCTACTCTCAGCAAAGATTTTAAGATTTCGGGAAAAATCTTGGAACAAATCAATGAAAAGCTTTCCAAGTTTAAAATCGCTGAGAAAGGAGAATCCAGTAACCAAAAGAATTCCCTTTCCAAGCTCACCAATGAACGTTTTTCTTCTAAGAAAAATTACTACAAACGACCTTCTCCTCCAGATGTCCAGTTTGAAGAAAATCCTTACCTCTCTACTTTCAACCATGATGGTAGAGGAATAACTGAATAGAATATTGACGGTTTGGCTGAACACCAAATCTACAACAAGCTCCATGAAATGGGTGTATCCATTACGGCCTATAAGATTAGAGGAGCTTCTGATAAAGAAGAAGCTACCATGATCGTATCAGGCTTCACTGGTATGATAAAACACTGGTGGGATAACTACTTCACTGAGGACATTAAAAACCTTATCTATGAAGCCACGGCCTTGGAGACGGTTGTCAAAATTGAAAATGGCCAAGAAGTTCTTGAGCAAGTCGCAAAAGAAGACGCTTGTGCCACCCTCCTATACCATATCACCAGACATTTTATAGGAGAACCCAAATTGTTTCAAGATAGGAGTTTAGAAATCCTCAACAATCTCACCTGCAAAGATCTAGCAGACTTTAGGTGGTACAAAGATACCTTTTTAGTAAAGGTCATGATCAAACCTGATTGCAACAATGATTTCTGGAAGAGTTGTACAGCCTTCTTTGGAGCAAAACTCAGTAAACCGATTAAGGAATTGTTGGGGGAGGATTTCTTTGATTCCTCCGAAGTACATCCACCATTCATAAAACCATCTTGGTATAATAGAATCTACCATGGCTGGACAATATTTAACGAACCAAGTATGTCCTGGACGAACATATAAAAAATTGAACCAAGCAGACTTGTAGTCATACCAATTGTAGGTCTGTGGCCGATGTGGCATAGATAAAGCAGTAGGGGTATGCAGATGATCTGCATACCAGTTGAATGGGGTTAATACCCTTTTAATGGTGAATCGAGAATAATCAATATATTCCGGATTTCTTTCATTCATTGAGTGTTCAACTTCAATGGAGTCTGTATCCACTAAAATGGCTTTGTAGTATCGTCTTGTTTTAAGTGGATTTTCTGTATCCACAAAATTCTTGTTGTTGTAGACCGGCTTAATGAGCTGCTCTAGAGGGTATCCTTCGTATTCCTTGTCTAGAGCCATAACCGGCATCACCTGAGTGGTGATAAATTTGAACTCTTCCTTGACAGGCGATGGTTGTGTTGTTTTAGCCGTTGAAGGGTCGACCGCTTGTGCAAAGGTCTCGGGGGCCTTCATAGCATAACTTTGTTTTGTTAACAGACGATCTGGCTGATTGTCCTTTGTCAAAGGGTTTGTTTGTCTTTAAGTCTACCAATTTGGTTGGCATTAGTGGTGAGAGCTTTGGAAATTCTGCCAAAGCTGAGTATTTGTTTTGGAGCAGAGATTGTAGTTCTGCCTTGAGTGTAGGCCTCTAAGGGACTGTTGGTCTCAATGGATTTGCAGATGCTGAAGGAGGATCAAATGGTCTTGCCATTTTGGGTTGTTCCTGTTTGTTGCTTACTGGGACTTTCCCCAGAGTTATCGGTCTCATGGTGGCCCTGTAAAAATTCTCTTGTTAGAAAATCGGGGAGGGAATTATTTTCTCCTTTGATAAATTCAATTTGAAAGTCAAAGCTAGATAGGAGAGCTTTCCATCTAGCAAATATTTGTTTTGAAACTAGGTTTTTTACATCCTTTTGCAAAATTTCTTTAGCTGATTTGCAATCAACTCGTAATAAAAATTCTTTGTTTACAAGATCATCTTGAAATTTTGTGATACATAGCACTATAGATAAGACTTCTTTTTTAACAGTGCTATAATTCTTTTGTGCTGGGTTCCATACCCCGGATGTAAACCTTACTAATTGTTCAGGAGAATTATCAAGTATCTTTTGTTTTAAGATACCTCCATACCCTATATCTGAAGCATCTGTTTCAACGACCATGAAGGCTTCAGGGTTCGGAATTCCTAAGCAAGGAAGGTTTTTAACCAAGGTTTTGACCTTAATAATAGCATTGGTTTAATCAGAACTCCAAGGGACTGGGGTCTTCTTGAGTCTTTTATAAAGAGGTTCACAGACCTGTCTGACATTAGGAATGAAATCTGCAACATAATTAAGGCTTCCTAAGAACCTCTGGAGCTGGGTTTTATCAGTGATTTCATTGGGAAATTTGAAAGAGAACTCAATATCTCTACAGATAGGCTTATAACTACCTTGGTAAAGATCATGCCCTAAAAATCTTATGGACGTTTGGAAGAGCTTCATCTTTTTTGCAGTGACGACTAAACCATTAACTTTAACAATCTTAAAGAAAGTATTTAGATGTTTAAAGTGTGAATCAATATTTTCAGAAAAAATTAGCACATCATCAATATAAACAATTGACATATAAGTATAAGGATTGAAAATATGATTCATAATGTTTTGAAACTCGGAAGGAGCATTCTTAAGGCCAAATGGTAAGACATTCCATTCATAGTGCCCAAAAGGGACGTTGAAGGCTGTCTTATATTTATCCTTTTCAGCAATCTGAATTTGCCAAAATCCTGACTTCATATCAAACTTACTGTAAAGGTTGGCTTTGAAAGTCCTTTTTAGAAGATCCCTTTTGTTAGGAATCGGGTGCCTGATCCATTTTAGAACCGCATTCAAAGGCTTGTAATTTATTACAAGCCGGGGAGTTCCGCATTCCTTTTCTGCACTATTGTTGACGTAAAAGGCAGAGCAACTCCATGGCGAATTAGAGGTCCTAATAATACCATTTTTTACGAGATGGTCAATTTCTTTTTTGCAAATTTCCATCATCACATGGTTCATTTGAATGGGTCTGGCTTTTGTAGGAATGTTTTGTTCGCTAAAACCAGAGACGTAAGGAAGTTCTACTAAATGTCTTTTTCGTTCCCAAAAGGCATTAGGAAACTCAGAACAAATTTCGTCCTCGAACTTCTTCTGGAGGTTAAGTCTGAAGTTCTCAAACTAACTCTCTCTAAAAATGGGAAAAGGTCGATGAGTAAAGAACAAGAAAATGTTGAACTTGAGTTGGTTAGATACAAACAAGAGTTCTGTAATTTAACTAAAAAAATGAATAAGTTGAGTCATGAAGTTTCTAAACTAAAACTTGATCTAGAAAGGGCAAATAGGTGAACAAACTCCTTAAGAATTATTCACAATTTGAGTAAAAGAAATTTCAATGAAAAGGCAGGATTGGGACTCCACAAGAGTTTTAGTGATCTTAAGGATTTATGTTATATCTGTGGAAACCTTGGACATCCAACTACTAAATCTCCAGTGGCTGCAAAAAGCAGATCAAACAGTTTAAACCTGGCTAATAGATCTTCTCAGACCAAAACAAATAATACCAATTCTGGTCAGAGAAATAGGTTGAACTACATGTTGCCTGCATGAACTAGAAGGAACTTAATTCATCCTTTCACTCATACAATAGGACCCAAGATTATCTAGATTCTTAAGACTAACCATTGATTTATTTTGCAGGAGAAGGTGAAAGGAAGCAAAAGGCACTGGTACTTAGACAGTGCTTACTCAAGACACATGACTGGTGATAAAAAAATGTTCCTTTCACTCTCCAAAATAGATGGGGGAGGAGTTTATATTGGTGATGGAAAAAAGGGAATCATTACTGGAGTTGGAAAGATTGTCTCAACTGAGTCAAAAGCATTGGAGAATGTCTATCTTGTAGAAAGACTAAAGCATAAACTTCTGAGCATCTCACAACTGTGTGACAAAGGGAATAAAGTTATTTTCACTACTACAGGTGTTAAAGTCAAAAGAATGGACACCAAAGAGATTGTGCTCGCTGCAAGGAGATACAAAAATATATACAAAGCTGACATTATGGCACTACCAGGACCTGAGCTGACTTGTCTGAGTGCTATAGAAAATGATCCCCTCCTTTGGGACAGAAGACTTAGTCATGCAAGTTTGAAACAGCTAAACATACTTTCATCCAAAGACATGGTATTGGGATTACCCAAGTCCAAGTTTAAGGAAGAAAAGTTATGTAGTGCATGCGTAAGGAGGAAGTAGGTAAGATCTTCTTTTAAGTCAAAGAACCATGTTAGCACTACCAAGTGTCTCGACCTGGTTCATATGGACTTATGTGGACCCATGAAACTTCAAAGCAGAGGTGGAAAAAGGTATGTTTTTGTTATTGTTGATGATTATTCCAGATTCACATGGACTTTATTTCTAGCCTCTAACGAAGATGCCTTTGATGTCTTTGAAATCTTTATTAAGAAAGTTGAAAAGAAACTGAGCACTTCTTTAGTTTCCATAAGGTCTGACCATGGTACATAATTTGAGAATGGAAAGTTCTTAGGATTCTGTTCAGCAAATGGTATAGATCACAATTTCTCATCTCCTAGAACACCACAACAAAATAGAGTGGTGAAAAGGAAAAATAGAACCTTGGAAAATATGGCTAGAACAATGATGCTTGCAGCAAATGTTGCTAAAAACCTTTGGGCTGAGGCAATAAGTACTGCAGCATATATCATAAATAGATGCATGATCAGACCAATGTTAGAGATGAATTACTATAAGGAAGAAAGCCTAACATTTCTCATTTTAGAACCTTTGGTTGTAATGTTTCATACACAATAATGGAAAGGATAATCTGGGAAAATTTGATGCTAAAAGTGATGAGGGAATCTTCTTAGGGTATTCACTAAATAGTAAGTCTTATAGGGTTTTAAATAACAAAATTAACTGTGTTAAAGAAAGCATGAATGCAATCTTTGATGAATCCTGTGTTAAGACTAACCTACAGGAAGGAAGTGACACTGAGGAGTAGGTTATACAACCCGGTTCATCAACTGGAGCTACCAAATATGGAGACACTTTGATAGGGGGAACTGAAGCTGAGGGCACAGTGATAGAGAGAACTGAGCCTCAACATACCCTAGCTCAAAACATCAGCAGTGATCCTGGTAGCTCGCTAGGCTTGATTCCAAAAGGATATAAGTATCAAGGATCACATCCTATTGAGAATGTTCTTACTGATCTCACATCTGGGATCACCATAAGGTTTGGATTAAGAAGTATGTGTGCCTTCAAGGCATTCCTATTAGAGATTGAGCCAAAGAAGATAA
The DNA here is from genome assembly GCA_030864225.1 of Capsicum baccatum var. pendulum. Taxonomy (NCBI): domain Eukaryota; kingdom Viridiplantae; phylum Streptophyta; class Magnoliopsida; order Solanales; family Solanaceae; genus Capsicum; species Capsicum baccatum. The sequence continues at coordinate 217,802,536 of CM061554.1, read as the reverse complement.
CTAAAGCATTGCTTGATGTTGATTGGATCATAGCCATGCAGGAAGAGTTGAATCAGTTTGAGAGAAGCAAAATATGGCACTTAGTTCCTCTCCCTAAAGATAGATCAGTAATTGGGACTAAATGGGTGTATAGAAATAAAGTTGATGAGCATGGAACAGTTACAAGGAACAAAGATAGATTGGTGGTCTAAGGATACAACCAAGAAAAAGGAATTAACTTTGATGAAACTTTTGCTCCTATAGCAAGACTTGAAGCTATAAGATTACTTGTTTCTTTTGCTGCTTACATGGAGTTTATCCTTTATCAGATGGATGTAAAGAGTGCATCCCTAAATGGCATTCTCAAGAAGGAGGTGTATGTTAAACAACCTCCAACATTTGAAAGCAAGAAGTTTCTGGATCATGTGTACAAATTGGACAAAGCTTTGTATGGGTTGAAACAATCTCCAAGAGCTTGGTATGAGAGACTGTCAAAGTTTCTATTGGAACATAGACATACCAGAGGTAAAATTGACAATACACTTTTTTTGAAAACTAATGAGAAGGATTTGTTAGTTGCGCAGATGTATGCGGATGATATTATTTTTGGCTCAACAAATATGAGTATGACTCATGAGTTTGCCAAACTCATGAGTTATGAATTTGAGATGAGCATGATGGGAGAACTGAATTACTTCTTGGGCTTTCAAATAAACCAGTCAGCTTCAAGGACAATGATTCACCAACAGAAGTATGCCAAAGAGCTTCTCAAGAGATTCTCCATGGAAGAGACAAAAGAGATAAGTACTTCTATTGTCACTGCCACAAACCTGAAATTGGATAAAACAAGTTCAGATGTAGAGCAAAAGATGTATAGAGGTATGATAGGGTCATTACTGTACCTCATAACAAGCAGGCCTGACATTGTGTTCAGTGTAGGGCTATGTGTCAGGTTTCAAGCAAAACCCAAAAAATCACATCTAAAATCTGTGAAGAGAATCTTCAGATACTTGAAGGGAACCAGTGATCTTGGCTTATGGCACGCCAAAGATAGTAACTTTAATCTGGTAGGTTACCCAGATGCCGACTATGCAAGATATAAAGCACTACAGGAATGACACACTTTCTTGAATCATATTTGATTACCTGGTCCACTAAGAAGAAAAATTCAGTTGCCTTGTCTACTGCTGAATCTGAATATGTTGCTGCAGGTTCCTATTGTGCTCAATTGCTATGGATTAAGCAACAACTCATGGACTTTGGTATAGATGTTGGTTGTGCTCCTATTTTTTGTGATAATACAAGTGTTCTTAACATAGCTAAAAATCTTGTTCGACATAAGAGAACCAAACATATTGATATTAGGCATCACTTTCTTAGAGAAAATGTTGAAAAAGGTTATATATCCATTATGCTTTGTTCTACTGAGGAACAGATTGTTGATATTTTCACTAAGGCTTTGAGTAGAGAACACTTTGAAAAAAATAGGTTAGCCTTGGGGATGATTAAAATTGCATAAGTCTACCTCAATACTTGACTAGAATAAGTTGATTTTACAAGTGATTTTTGGTTAATTCAGTTTCACACATTAAGTTGTGTATCCTAAGTCCAAGATTTTAGAGTATGTTGACTCATGTGTGTGTTGATTTTGCAGAAAGCCTTGATTACTGAAGCAATTTTGTCTATTTTGTCATTAAGGTGTGATTATTATTACTTCAAAGTAGCTTAAAGAGAAACAAGTTGTTTTCCTGGTTCCTTCTTGGTCCATTTAAACTGCTAAATACAAAGAGTCCCTTCCTTTTTAAAAAGCTGTCACTTTCTTTCCCATCAGGACTGAAACACTCATCATTACGCCTCTATCGAATACAGTCCCTTACCCTTTCAACTTCCACACCCTTCACTCTTAAATATGCTTTCTTTTGTTTTGATTCTACACTAAAAATTTTCTTCAACCTCCTCACACTCAGGAACATTTTCCTGGTTCAACAACGCATCACTCTCATCATCTTACTCCCCTTCTTATTCTTCCTTCACTGACTCTGTTCCAAATTCCCACACCGCACTTATCCTTCATCCAAACATCACCTTACCTCCCTTAATTCCTCCTCCAATCTCCCAGAAATTCACGGATTTCTCAGCCTTCAGAAATTTCCCAAACCCTTTTGCCCAAACTCCATTACCTACTTCATCCTTCTCGTGACCCCTTCTTCCTCCTTCTATCCCGCTCAAAATTGTTGATGAGGATAATCTTCCTAATGATAGATATGATTTTCCTATTGCAGACTTAATCCCAAGAAGGTCGAGATCTCAGTTCAAGAAAAAACCCTCTGTCCATGTCAAAGACATTATGCCTTAAAAACCCTCTCCAATTATCTCTAATCCTCGAACCCCACATACTCAAGAAAAGAAGCAACACGAAGATGCTATATTGGTTGAAACTCTTAGAGCCAACAAGAGAAAACGTGTAGTAATTTCTGATCCCACTTCTCGTCCTGTCTCTTCTCCTGCATCCTCTCATGATCTTCTTCTTCGATCAGTTAGGAAAAATAATACTGTCAAGGCAAAAGCTTCCAAATCTTTTGTGTCTCAAAAGACTTCCTCTAAACCTACTTCAAAGGCTTCCTCCTCTTCAAAACCCTCCCCCACTATCAAAGTTTCCCCATCCAGAGTTTCTCCCAGATAGTCTACCCGTTCAAAGAAACAGGTCAGCAAACCTATTCCTTCTGACTCATCTGACTCTGACTTCCATCTGGACACCACTGCTGAAGTGGATCCCAATTTTGAGGTTCCTGCACCATCCTCTTATCAAGATACTCCTGAGGCTCATCGTCTTCACTTTCAAAATCGCAAATTATCTAGAGGGAAAGTAGTTAGTGGATCTAGAGGTGTTTCTATACAAACTTTACTGGAAAAATTAGAGTTTTAGGGATGGTCTCATCTCTTTCTACAGGGAGACCTTCAGTGAAGATTTGCTCGACCTGAAGTGTATGAGTTCTATATGAATGGGGTGGGCATCAGTGAGTTATTTTCTAATACGATTAGAAAGGTTTCACTAAACCTTTACATTGTTGATATTGCTAGGATTCTGCATATTCTTTCTGGGGTGGGGTCACTATGTCAAAGGTAGTTGGCCACCTCTTAATAATCTTGCCTCAGCTCTTGACATATGTAGAAAGTACTCTGGGATTCCCTACTTGGTCAATCATAGAAGAGTGTTTAAGAGGGAGATGTCTCCTCTTCACCAACTGTACTTTGATGTAGTGCATAAGATGATTCTTCCTAGGAAGTAAGGGAGGACTGTGGCTAGCTTTCTTGATCTCACTCTCATATAATTATTGGATACTGAAGTAAGAATTGATCTGCCTCGGCTCATACTAAAGCATATGCAAAGGGTTCGACTCAAGAAAGTAAATGGACATGCTCTACCTTATCAATTTTGGCTCACCCCCATATTTGAGGACTTTGATGTTTCTGTTCAAGTGTGATCTTTATAAACTACCAAGGATATCATAGGGCATGTGAACCACATGATGCTACCTGTTTCCATGAGGAGTGTTGATAATCCAATGCAAAGATTGAGAAATTCACTCGCTGAAAAAACAAGCTGAGGTGGAAGTTGCTCAGGCAGCTTTGGAGGCTGCACAGGCTGCTCATGAATAGGAAAAAAGGGATCCTCCATGCTCAAATTGCTTCTCTTAATTCCTTGTTGGAAAAAGAGAGAGCTGAAAATGCAGATGTTAATAGGAAAATCACTTCTATTATTCCCTCCTCTTGTTCTACTTAGCATCTTGACTGATATCTTAAGCCTATCTCCTTTTGTTCCTTTCCCTGATAGCTAGTTCTCTCTTAGTTTACTTTTTGGTATATGTAGTCATCTCTATTAATGAATGAAATGGGCTTAGTTTTTTTACTGTTTTCTGCTCCTGTTTTCTCATATTGCATTCATGTTCTCTTATTTTGAATTTTGATTGTCTTAGTGATAGCCTCAATGGCCATGAATTATTAGACGCTTTTCACTTATTGAGCCAGATTTTTTATGATGTCAAAAAGGGGGAAGCGTAGGCTATGCAATGCTTATAACTCAATTGGACTAACCTGTTTCATTCTGTGCTATTTTTTTATTCAAATTCCTTATTGAGTATGTCAGGGGTCTGTGATGTCGTGTTGCTATGTTTGTCATCATCAAAAAGGGGGAATTTGTTAAGGCATGTGGAGTTTTGATGATAGACATGGGTGAAACATGTTGTGAAAGCTAGTCCATTCAAGTGTACAAACAAAAGCTGCAGGCAAGACTGTTGATAAGATGATATTGTGTATAGATAGGAGTGGATAAGCAAGAATATTCAGGAATCTTCTCAAACACTTATCACTTCAGTAAAGTAGAAGAAAAATGCAATACTCAGTTGATTTGATCTAGAATTCAACAATGAGAAGAGTTCTGCAAGGATAAAGGATAAAGCAAAAGAGCCCTATTCAACCAGGGGAGAAGAAACAGCTACAACAAGGAGTGAAGTTACTTGATAGAGTTGAAAGAAGAAAGAAGCATAAATCAACTAGTACTCCATCACAGGTGTATTAAAAGTGTGCATATATACAACCAAGCACGATCAATTAACTTACTCAATGCACTGAAAAGAAAATCAACAATCAGCAAAACAGTTCTTATACTTGAAGAAGAACCTGGTTCCTTACTTAAGTCGTAGACTGTGTGTAGTAGGTAGGTTCTTTGAGTTGTAATGAGTCATTTTTATAATCTCAGTGATCTATAAACTGAGTTAGGAGTTGTGTCTTCAAGTTAGGGAGCTCGAAGACTTGGGAACACTTATCTTGGGAAGATTTGTGTTTTTATAGTGATAGGAGTTAGAAGTTTTAATTCCTTGTTTACAAGAAGTCTTGTAACTTTGTTAATTGTTGAAGCTCAAGTATTATAGTGAAGTTGGGGTTAAATCCTGTAGAGGTACATATCGTGGTTTTTACACCTTTCCTGAGCCGGGTGTTTTCCACGTAAAAATACTGTGTTCAGCTTTTACTTCTGTGAACCACGTTTACTTACCTGTTTCACTGATAGGTAATTAGTACGTCTCATACTATAACACATGTTTATCAAATAAAAATATAGAATGGTAACAAAAGGAAACAACACCTTCAAGAACATCGCATAAAGATCACATAAGGGTTGTTTTCGATCAAATAAAAGTAGAGACACTAGAGTATTTCTAGGAATACTGTTATCGCCTGTAAAAAAACAAAAGAAGGTAAAGATGACCCCCAATCAAAATACAAATGCTTGAAAATAGAATAATGTAAAGACCTCAACATCAACTTAAGTAAGATTTCTTTTTAAGCCATGAAGCTGCCTTTCAACAGTTTCATCTAAAGAATAATATACCAGCATTCCTTTGAAATTAATAAATTTCATCAAACTCTTTTCTTACACTAAAACTTTAATATAACATTTTAAGAAGACTGTACATTAGAATAAGAAAATAGAATAGGCAGAGAGAAGAGAAAATGCAACGAAAAGAAGCAACGCCATAGAAGAATATTATACTATAAAAGCGAGATGTAAATGCTGCATAAAGGTTTGTTATTTGTTGTTCAAGCCTTTCCTTGAGCAGAAAGCTTTCTTTTCGGTCATTAGCAAGCAGAGATGGGCTTTCACACCCGCTTATATTGTGGGTGGGATAAAGGCATCTATCAAAATGATTTAATTATATAATAAAATAAGAATATGACAACATGAAGATCTCTAAATTAACATTTTTAGTCAGAATTTGACGTATCAGAAAACTTTATAAATTGAAAAATTCATATCTGTGTTATTAATTGAACATAATCTCTTAAACATCAACCTTAAGCCTTTGAAAGTTGGTTAATATATCATGTTTTTTTAATTAATTTAAATGGGTCAAGCACTAACCATCACCTTGAGCGAGTAGAAAGGTGATACAGTCCATAGTCTAATTGCCTTGCAAGGATGAAAATAAAGTGACTAACTTTTGAATGATCGTTAAATATTTTAAGACCAGATATAAAAATGTCAATGATCTATACATGAAAGTACAATACTCATGCAAATACACATGTCAATCAATCAATGATGAGACTTACCATTCCTTGAGAAAACTGACATCATGAAAAAAAAAAACAATCACAAAGCACTCCAAATATATTACATCAATATGTAGCTCTAAATAAAACAATTATTTTAGAAAAAAAGACTGTTTTGTTATCATTAATAGATTAAGACTATTCTGTAATCATTAAATGGTATTTTTTTCATCGAAGGAAAAAATCCCAACATCATAACTTGAGTGTATAAAATGAAGTGTTGAATTTAATGTTTAGGAGTTCATTTCCAACGGTATTTACCTATTGTATTGCATTGAAGCTGAAAATGTGAATCACCAATCATGACGAACTATGTCATAGTGTCCTTAAATTTTAAACTGATAGAGCTTCAAATTTTAAAAATATTTTAAAATTTATTGTAACAAATAAAAAAAATGGCCTAATAGGATAATCTTATAATGAATAAATTATAGACAAACCAAAAGCATAAAAATGAACATAAATGATATAATATATAAGCATTTTTTTAAGTGGAGATGGACAGAGCTATATCCTCCATTCTTCAAAGTACAGGAACCTGAGCTAGGTTTGCATAGTTATCACAATACAAATAAAATATTTTTTAATGACACAACATCTAGCAGGTGTTGTGGTGCTTTATCTTAAATGCTTAAGTCAATTTTCAATGATTTTTGAAGTAAATGAGAAAAGGTAATAAATTGAAATTATGTCAATTAAATAAACATAAGAATAATTGAAAATGCATCACAAACGCAAAAGCAAGACAAAACAGTACGTATAAAAGCTTACATGAGCTCTTTCCAATTTCAAAACTTCTTAAAGTACCTTAAATTTGATTGGTCCAAAGGACAACTGACCGTATCAAAGAACCTGAAAAATAACATGCACCTTTCATCACAAAACATATCCTTTACATTCTATGGTAAAGCTAAAATGAAGAAAAGAGGATACTATATTTACATAATCGATATTGAAGATGACATGATTTATATCATGTGAAAGCTTATGGAATATTCCATGATAACCAAATCTAAATGAAGTCTACTACTATAAGATATCTATTTATTTTTTTTGTCATAGAAATAGCGGAAAGTCAAAAACAGCCAAAGGTTAAAAGAGTAGATATATTATGTAATGATGTTGTTTTTATTTTCATCTCGTTTAGACAATTCTTTGATCAAGAAGGTGTTTCAGTAAGTTGACTGATTGTACAATGCCTAGAACTGGAATGTACAGTGCACTATGCCTAGTGTCTGGAACCAGTTGAGGATCTTATTGTCTTCGACTACAGAAATTGAAAAAGCCTAATCCAGTTAGAGATGGAGAATACAATTGACCTTAGAGAGAGATCGGCTTCAAGTTTTTGCTCTATTTTTTGTCTAAGATTTTGGTCTTTTGAATTTGAACGGCTTAAGTTTCACATTGAAACCGCCATCTTTATTCTCTTTAGTTGCATTTATCAAGAATTGAGAAAAAAACTATTTACTTCTTCTAAAATGTCGTCTTCCTTCTCTTTAGTTTGATTTGTGCCTTTTAAACTTAAAAAGTGAGAAATAAAAAATGAGTTTAAGTTCCGTGCATAAAATGTTCTACACTATCAGTTAACTTGACCTGCAATTTATCCAATTATTTACATTAAAATTAAAAAAAAATAAAAAATTAGGTCATCTGCAATAGTAAGTCAAGTTTATGTGATAGTGTAAAATATTTTGTACACTAACGGTGCACCAAACTTAAATTCATAAAAAAAATGATATGATATAAGAATATTTTTATTCAAAAACCCACTTTTACACTATTTGAAAAAAAAAAGAAAACTTTACCAACCACAATCTTAAAATTTGCGTCCTTATTCTGTTATGTCAAGTACTACTTAGAAAGAGGGCAAGTTATCCTAGCCGTAAACAGAAGAAAAAAGTAGTTACAAATCTATTTTGATGAACAAAGATTAATCTAGATATGCAAAAAGATAGAACAAATCCAAAAAATTGAGCAACTTACCTGAAAAAATTGGAGCTTGAAAGGATGGTGGAAGAGGATATGCAAACGCTGGTGAAAGCAAGAAATCTTGAAGATGGCAATTTTAAATGGCTAAAGTCATGAATAAACAAATGGGCTGAGAAAGAGATCGTGAAAACTGAATTGGATTGAGGCAAAGAGAAAGTCGAGACTTTATGTAGAAAATTGATGCCATGGATCGTGAAAATTGTATTCGCAAAAATGGGAACGTGACGTTGATGTGGGATACTTAAGATTTTATTTTTCTTGATTTTCTTAACTTAAAAGGTGAGAAAAGAACCATATCAGTTATAACTGCTTTGCATTTAAAAACCTAATTAAAAAATGTTCCATTGTAAAATATCTATAATATATTTACAAATATTCAATATATTTATGGAGAATTATTTATTTACTTTATTTACTGACTATTATTTTCTTACTGTATGTTATTTTTCAAATTATAATTATCCGGATTATTTCAATTTCCTTAGTTATAAATTTTTCATTTCCTCTCTTGTATATTATAATATTTTAAATTAGCATTTCTTTTATTTTGTTATAATACTGATCTTTCTAAATGATTTTAGGAAATGATTATCCAAATCTAAAATAATATAACTACTCATTTTAAATGATTTTAGGAAATGATTATCCAATTCTACAATAATATAACTACCCAATTGTGGTAACTTTAAATTTAAAATATTCATAACTTTAAAATTAAAATTTTCATTATACTTGTAGTTAGCTTGGTTCTAAAAAAATTCAAAATTATTAAATGTCCTTGACTTTAAGAGAGGACGTAAGGCAGAGCAAAAAAAATTTTTTTGGTAAATAGTAAAATATTATTATTATTATTATTTGTTGTTGTAGTTAGTATTATGGATAATGATAAATATGATTACAAAACTGTAAGATTAAAAATTAAAATTATAGAAACTGTAAAAAAAAAAATTAAATTTTGAAATTTTATACTAACTTAAAACAAACAACTACTTTTTGCCTAACTTTAACTAATTTGTCCTAAAATATTACACTTATCATTTTCATAGGTTACCACTTGGCAACAATCGAAGTAAGACTTTCTTGTCAAAACTCTGGGGAAAAACATAAAATATAAGAATGATAAACATGAAGAAACAGTGGAAAAAAGGGAGTACTGAGTAGATTTACAAAACTGATATACTAAAAAATCATTATTGAAAAATATTACTGAAAAATATCTTTGTTTGTATCTTTGTTTTAAAACATTGAAACATAATATTATTGAAAAATATTTTTGTCTTGGTATCAGAGCGAGAAGATTTTGGAAACATTACCTATTACTTGCAAAAGTTTATAAACTCTGTATGAAAAGACATAGATCTTTCCAAGACATAAGGTGTAGCTATTTCTATTTATATAGAGAAATCAAAAAAATATATAATAGCTAGAAAACATAATTTAGAAGAAAGTAGGAAAAGGTTATTAGAAGCAAACAGATTACATAAATCATATAATACATCTAGACAAGTTTGTGAAAAATTTAGTAAGTGCATTAAATTGGGAAATACAAGGCTGTGAGAAAAGATTTAGAAAATAATACTTCAGGAATAAAGTGACTTTTAAGGAACGTATTAGTAGAAAATCTTATCAATTAGGATACTAAATGCCTATAAGATATATTGAGTATATTAGAGAAATACAACGTTAATATTATAGAGAATTTACTTATAAACATCAACTTGTAAAAATTCAAAAATAATTTGTAGAAAGACTAGAGTTGTAAAATAAAGAAATAAGAAACCTAGAAATAAATATTCTAAACTTTAAGAAAACAGACGAAATAATTATCATAACCTCCAACTATTATAAAAAAGCATTAATTAGTGAACAATCTAGGCTGATAGAAAATATACAAGAAGTAGAATTAGATATAACCTATAGTAGTAGTAGATTGAAATATCAAACTAAGCTAAGTAAAAAATACCTTAACTTAAATCACTTAGGATAACAAGATAGCTTCTTTAAAACTCCTCGATTACTTAGATCTTAGATTTCAACCAGAAAAGAAATATAGAGTGTTAAAAGATAACTCCACTATAAGGTGTAATTTCAACCAGGGTGAACATATTTTACATTCAGAAGATAAACAATATAATACAATAATAGACTTTTTAATAAATTCAAGCGAAAAAATTCAAAAAAAAAGATAATAGTATAATAAGAATTTTAGAAGAGATAGAGGTTACTCAGAATAAACATAAAAAAACACTAGATAATATAGAACAAAATTTAGATTATTTAAAGTCACAAAAAATAGAAATAAACGGAAAAATCCAGTATTTAAATCACAAATTTAATTTAGAGAAAATACCTACAAAATTAGAAATTGAAAAACTACTCAATTAATATCTAACCTTATAGAACAAGTAGAAAATATAACAACAGAAATCAAAGATTTGCAAGAAATAACAAAAAGATTAGAAGAAATATCACTTTCATGAGTGAAGAAGATATAAATTATAGTAAAGCACTAGAAAAATCAAGAAGTTATCATAGCGAACCAGAAAGATTATCTAAGCATATACCCTCAAGTATAACGGATAAAATTTTATTAAAACAAAATAATACCATAATAGAGTTATTATTAGACTTACATAAAAAGATAGACATTTTAATTAAAGGCAAAGAAACTCGAAAACCTTTTCAAGAAGAACCGGAATTACCCGAACTACATAAGAAAATAGACATCTTAATAAAAAAATAAAGAAGCTCAAGAGCCACCAAAAAATAACTTTGAAATAGAAGAAATTATTAACCAGTTAAAAAGAATTGAATTAACTCCTAAACAAGAAAGAAAAAATATAATAAGAAAACCACAAAAATGGACTTTCTATCAAATAGACGGAGAACCATCGAAAACAATGAAAGACAAGGAGAAGAAAGACAAAGAATAAGTTTTTCGGAGAATAAAATAGGAAATAATAATATATTATCCAGAATATGCCGAAGACAACCTAATATGGAGCAGAACCAAGAACTTAACGAAGTAATAGATATAGATAAAGATTTACAAATTTTCCAACAACATCAATTAAAATTATTAAATCCTAAAACACTATACATTCTTTAAAATGTTCTATACATTCTTCTACTTTCATTTCGTCCTTTTGACATCCTTTACATTTAAAAGTTATGTATTCATATTCTTCTGCTAAATTTTCAGCTTTTTCTATGACCATGTCTACTTCATATCCTTCTTGTGGAACTTCTATATTCATAAACTCGCTTTCTGTTTCTATATTACTCTCTATTTCGTCATCGTCTAAATTTCTTTTGATTGTGTAATTATAATCTGTAAATCTGACTGAAGTTTCTCCTTTACTTGTAGTATATAATAGATGAGAGTCTGGTGTAAGAATTTTTGGTTTAGTAAATTTGTTTAAATTCCATTGTAAACCTGCATATATTTCTGGGTCTATTTTTATTGGTTTTATTAAACTTATGCCTTTATTTTCCATTATTTCAACTACATCATTTACTTTTAGTTTAAATTTAGTATTACTACTCAAAGTTAATTTTTCAATAAACCCTATGCACATTAATAAATTATTTTCACTATTCATTTCTTCGTACCCTTTAGTTTGGAATCCTATTTTAATATTTTTTTCAAATTCTTTCAAGTTCAGTAAGAAATTTGGACTTATATAGAATATTCCTCCATTATTTGTCATATCTACTTCAGTTAATCCTATTATTGATTTTTTGATGTCTGACCATCTATCATCATATATTGTTATTAATACTTTGGATCCGAAATTTTTTCTAGTTAGACCTTTTATTCCTATAACAATTAAACCCATATGCATCAGTATCATTTTATTATTTTTTGTATGTCTTAAAGAGTTAGCATTTACTAAATCTAGTATTTTAAAATCTTCTCCTATAGCTGATATTTGTTATTCTCTATAATGTCTATAATGTCTATATAGTTGATTATCTGTAGAAAAATATCCTGCATTATATAGTGTTTTAGGATTTAATAATTTTAATTGATGTTGTTGGAAAATTTGTAAATCTTTATTTATATCTATTATTTCGTTAAGTTCTTGGTTCTGCTCCATATTAGGTTGTCTTCGGCATATTCTGGATAATATATTATTATTTCCTATTTTATTCTCCGAAAAACTTATTCTTTGTCTTTCTTCTCCTTGTCTTTCATTGTTTTCGATGGTTCTCCGTCTATTTGATAGAAAGTCCATTTTTGTGGTTTTCTTATTATATTTTTTCTTTCTTGTTTAGGAGTTAATTCAATTCTTTTTAACTGGTTAATAATTTCTTCTATTTCAAAGTTATTTTTTGGTGGCTCTTGAGCTTCTTTATTTTTTTATTAAGATGTCTATTTTCTTATGTAGTTCGGGTAATTCCGATTCTTCCTGAAAAGATTTTTGAGTTTTTTTGCCTTTAATTAAAATGTCTATCTTTTTATGTAAGTCTAATAATAACTTTATTATAGTATTATTTTGTTTTAATAAAATTTTATCCGTTATACTTGAGGGTATATGCTTAGATAATCCTTCTGGTTCGCTATGATAACTTCTTGATTTTTTTAGTGTTTTACTATAATTTATATCTTCTTCACTCATGAAAGTGATATTTCTTCTAATCTTTTTGTTATTTCTTGCAAATCTTTGATTTCTGTTGTTATATTTTCTACTTGTTCTATAAGGTTAGATATTAATTGAGTAGTTTTTACTTCTAATTCTTTAGGTCTTTCTATTATAGTTTTTATTAGTTTTTCAATTTCTAATTTTGTAGGTATTTTCTCTAAATTAAATTTGTGATTTAAATACTGAATTTTTCCGTCTATTTCTATTTCTTGTGACTTTAAATAATCTAAATTTTGTTCTATCTTATCTAGTGTCTTTTTATGTTTATTCTGAGTAACTTCTATCTCTTCTAAAATTCTTATTATACTATTATCTTTTTCCTGAATTTTTTCACTTGAATTTATTAAAAAATCTATTATTGTATTATATTGTTTATCTTCTGAATGTAAAATATGTTCACCCTGATTGAAATTACACCTTATAGTGAAATTATCTTTTAACACTCTATATTTCTTTTCTGGTTGAAATCTAAGATCTAAGTAATCGAGGAGTTTTAAAGAAGCTATCTTGTTATCCTAAGTGATTTAAGTTAAGGTATTTTTTACTTAGCTTAGTTTGATATTTCAATCTACTATTACTATAGGTTATATCTAATTCTACTTCTTGTATATTTTCTATCAGCCTAGATTGTTCACTAATTAATGTTTTTTTATAAAAAAACATGATAAATTTATGTCTTTGCTTTTTTTCTTAACATGTATGCCAAAATCCAATAATTAACTTATTGTGAAACGGAGGAAGTAATAATTATTGATGTTCACAGAGGATGTAATTCTTCTTTTATCTGCTAATGCGTCTAGAGATTCTTTTACTTTTCCTGCATAGACAGGCTTTCCACCAAAGTATGCTCAGTACAAAAAATATGCTACAAAATAATACTTCTGAGAACGGAAATATTAATGGAGGTTCACATCTTGATGATGTCTTGAATGATGATCTAATTGAATCTATGGAAGCTGAGAGCAACGAAAAGTTCCCAGAAGTACATCTTCCCCTTAAAAGGTCAATGTCAAAAGCTTTCAGGGCAATGGAAAAAGAACTCAAGTTGCACCCAACTATTGATTGTTTCTGCAGTGGGTCAACTGTTGTTTCCTTGATGATACAGGTAATGCTTATACTATTCTGTTAGCTATAACTTCTTTCGGAATTGAAGCATTTGAAATTACTAACCGTGTTGCAGCATGGGAAAAGATAGTGACCTTGTCTTGCATGTTTTTTTACTCATCCAAAAGGAAAACTTCATCATTTATACCCCTATATCAAAGCCCTGGAGGCAAATTAGTGAACTATTTTTGAATTGACACTCGTTGGCTAATAGCAATTCAGCCAATCAGCTATATACTAAACCTGTTCAGCATATACCTCAACTATATCATGACAGCAAGCTATAAAAAGTGGTTGTCAATATGCCTCAACAAAAACAAGCAGCTACACTCAGTTAAAATCATAACAAAAAGCTTTTAAATCAATCAGTTATACACTAAATCTGTTCGACTATATGCCTCAATAAAATCCTACCAACAAGCCTCAACGAAATCCTAATAACAAGTTATATACTCAGCGTATTCGACTATATGCCAGAAAAAAATCATAACAATAAACTATATACTAAATATGTTCGACTATATGCCTCAAGGAAATCATAACAAAAGCTATACACTCAATCTGTTCGATTATATGGCTCAAGGAAATCATAATAAAAATACATACACTCAATCTGTTCGACAATAATACCTCAACCAAACCAGATCATAACAAAATCCAATACACTCAATCTATTGCACGAGATGCCTCAACAAAACCACAATAAGAAACCCACAACCCAACATCAATAAAATGAAAAAGCACCAACCTTATGCACAGAAATGATTTATACACTCAATCTGTTCGACTATATGGCTCAAGGAAGTCATAATAAAAATTCATACACTCAATCTGTTCAACAATAATACCTCAACCAAACCAAATCATAACAAAATCCAGCACACTCAATCTATTGCACGAGATACCTCAACAAAACCACAATAAGAAACCCATAACTCAACATCAATAAAATGAAAAAGCACCAACTTTTATGTGCAGAAATGGTTGTTCCAGCTTATAATCATGTATGACACGACAAGCCATTTCTTACACACAAAAAAAATACCAACAAAGAAACATAAATAGACAGTCAAACTGTTCGACAAAATGCCTGAATGAAACCACAACAAAAAAACCCCACAATTAAAATAGAAATAAACACCAACCTAACATAAGACACAGTGAATTAGAACGCAGATACATGTATATTTAAACTTCGAAGAAGAATAAACAAATTCAACAAAAACAGATGTAGAAAATAAAAAAAAAGGAAAAATACTGTAGCAATCAATTGAGAGATTAACAGCACACTGCCCACATACAATTTTCTACAATTAGAGAGAGATAACTACAATTACAAGTTACAACAATTACTTATACAAGAATTAAAAGGGAATTTTAATAACTTTTTTACAAAGAGAAAAGATTGTGAAGCCTGTTTCTTGGTGTGTGAGATATGTTGAGAGGAAGAGTTGTAACTTTAAAAAAGTAAAGTAAATTTGGAAAGACTAAAAAGATGAAGTGTATGGCTAAAACTGATAACAGGTGGAAGTGAGAAGAACCAATGAATTCTAATATAATTACGTAATCACCCTTCAATAAAATTAAAGGTAAAATACAAGACCTGATTTCTGAGGTTTTTCTTGGGAACTTTTCCTTTATTTTCTTTTTTTTTTTTTTCTTTTTTCTAGAAGTATCAATAGTGTTTTCACACTTCCTCCAGCGTGACTCGAATCCTCAAATCTTGAATGCCTACAGCGGTGCAATAGAAGGTCTTTATAGTAATATTAAACAATAAGTATATAGTTTGTGTAAGAAATATTAAACAATTAATAGGATAGAATGGAGAATCAAGAAACAGTGGGAAAGTGGAACACGTGTTTGCTAGCTATAATGGAGCAGATGTGATTGAGGTGGACAAAAAGTTTTTCTATAGAAAAACCCATCATCGTTCCATAAGTTTCACTTATATATAATAGATATATGTTTGAATTTAGATTGAATTGGATTAAATGAATAAAATATAAAAATATAAAGAATTAAAATAAATTATTTCTGAAAAATATAAAGAATTAAAAAAAAAAATAGAAAGATTATATTATAATATATTTGTCGGAGTTAGTGAAAACTCAATAAATATACAAAAAGATGAAATATCAAAATTAGAATCACAAATAGATAGTTTAGAATATATATACCAACCTGAACTATTCACAATAAAATAAACAAAGAAGAATTTATAATAGATGAAAAAATATATGAAAATCACAAAGGATTAAAAATAAAAATAGTATTTTCTAATCTAGCAACGAGATATAAGAAAATTGGTGAACATTTATATTTAATGTTAGAAAAAGAAGAATTAAAATTAGAAGATAAATTGACAGCTATGGTAAGAATAGAAAGAGAAAATGAAGAAATAGATAGGAAAAAGGAAATAAAAAAAATAAAACAACAAACTATAGAAGAAATACGAAAAATAGAAGAAACTAAAAATAGTAGGATTGCTGAATTAGAAAAAGAACTATAAATGTTAAAAGACTTGTATGAACAAAGACAAAAAGAAAAGGAAGAAAAAGATAAAAAAAAACAAAAATTACTAAACGAGATAAATCAATTTAAAGAAAAATTAGAGATAAACAATAAAGAAATAAAAAACAAGGAATTAGAAATAAATAATATAGATGTTGAAGAGACAGATAATTATGATTCAGAAGATAGTGAAATATATACAGAAATATTAACAAATACAAAAAATTTAGAAATCAACGAAAAACAAAAAGTAATTAAAGAATAAAACTTAGAAAATATCAATACAAAAATAAATACTCTTGATAGAAAAAAAGATGAAAATATAATACCTAGAACATCAGAAAGAAGAAAACCTATATATTATAAGAATAAGTTTAAAAGATATAATCTAAAGAATGAATATGACAAATGGACACCAAAATAAATAGTTAATAAAAATTATAACTTTTTAGACCTAAACTGTGCAATAGATACAGAAAAAACAATACAATTATGGATAGGATATATGACAAAATAATTATTAGATAATAATATAAACATAACAGATGCACCAGAATATATAGAAAGAACACTAATAGGAACAGTGAAATTATGATTTTCAAATTTAACTGAAAATAGCAAGACAGTATTAAGAACTAATAAACTTATAGAAGGAACATCATCAACAACAACTAAACTAACACCTATTAAAAAAATATGAAACAGCTATAAAAGATGAATTTGATAGTATGACAACAATAGAAGAAGAACAAGATGAAGAAAAAGATACAAATAGAAATTTAATGTTACAATTAGCAATATGTAATATATGTTATATAGATGAATATACTTGCGCATTTAAAGAATCTTATTATAAAGGAGCATATAATATAGAAGAAAGTAAAGAAAAAAGAAAATTATATTTTAATAAATTACCCGAACCATTTAGTTCAAAAAATGATAAAAAGTTGGAAAGAAGCAAAAATAGTAGATACTCTAGGAACAAGAATAAAATTTTTACAACAATGGTATAGAAATTATGTGAAAAATATAGAGAAGAATTAAAAATGAAAAAAACATTGATAAGAAATTTAGTATGTTGCAAAGATAAAATAGCACCCCAATTTGAATGTGAAGAAAGATATTATAAGAAAAGAAAAAGACATAAGAAATATAAGAAATATAAATACAAGAAACCAAGAAAAAGATATTATGTAAAAAATTATAAATACAAAAGACCATATAGAAAAAAGAAATTTATAAAATAATGTTCTTGTTATAATTGTGAAAAATTAAGACACTTAGTTAGAGATTGTAAATTACCTAAAAATCCAAAAAATAAACAAATATTAGAAATAAAAATAGAAAATACAGAATATATGCAAATAGATTATATAGATTATGAATTAGAAAGTGAGGATGGTATATATGAAATTTCAAAAAATGAAACAGATAATGAAATAGATAGTGAAATAGATGAATCAAATGACTTAAGAAGATATAAAAATAATAACAAAGAAAGAATATTTAAATGATGAAGGAACAAAACAAAAAATAATATTTGATAGTAACATATTTGATGAAATAAAAGGAAAATAATTAGACTTAAGTGTAGAAAAAATATTTAAAATACCAATAATAAGAAATCTATTTACTAAGAAAAAAGAAGAATATTATGTAGTATGCCAAAAGAAACATATAATAGACTGTAGATATGTAAAAGGTAAAGCTAGTATACCACTAGTAACAAAAAGAATAATTAATAAAGAGATAAATGATATAAAAAGTAGAGACCCAATAAAATATGTACACCTTGGAGGCACAGAGATATTAATAAAAACATGTTTTAGAGAAGGATTAGATACACCAATAGAATTATATTTAGCAGATGATAGAATTATAAAACCTGTAGAAAAAAACATAATAACTGTCATAAAAGAAAATTTAATATACCAAAAATTTAAATTTATAATAAGTGTAAATTATTCAGTAGTGGTAACAGATAAAAATATAGATAAATCATTAGTATTATATTGGAAAATATCAGGAATAGAATTAACCCCAGGAAGTAAAATATTTACAGCAAGATGCAAAAATTTATATGTATTAACAACAAAACACAAAATAACAGGAAAAAATAAGATTAACAAAATACGAATAGAAAGTCCATTCGAACAAATTGTAAAAATAATAGATTATGATGATTATAGCTATAGAGACATAGATATAGAAGAAAATTTATAAATAATAAATGATAGAATAAGTACAACGAAAAGAATAGCTGATGAAAAAAACAGAATCATCAAGCTCATCAAAAAGAACAAGTTATGAAATAAATTCAACAAATAATTTAAACCAATATTACATAACAGGAAAAGTAAATGAAAAAAAATATTTAATACTTTTAAATACAGGACAAGAAGAAAACTATATAGCAAAATATCTAGTAAAAATGAAGAAATAAAAACGGATAATGATATATGCTCAGATCTACCAAGAAGTTTAATAAATAGTAAAAATATAGCAGAAAAAGAAATAATAATAAGAATTAAAAAAATAAAAATAGAATTTGAAGTAAAGGAAGAAATGCAAAAAACAGACATAATATTAGGAATAAAATGGCTAGAACAAGTAAAACCATATAATATAGAACATACACAATTAACCTTAACATATAACAGAGAGAAATTATTCTTAAGAAGAGCCTTAACATAAAATGAAAATATATGTATTAATGAAGATAGTAGTAGAAGGATATTACAGTAGATATTACACGTCTATGATAGATACAGGAGGAGAAGCTAATTTATGTAGATATAATTGCTTACCAGAAAGCAAATGGGATAAATTAAAAACACCAATAATAGTTAAAGGATTTAATAATGAAAGAAGCTTAATTACTTATAAAGCTAGGAATGTAAAAATACATGGGATAAGCTATTAACAATAGAAGAAATTTATAATTATAAACTAACATCAAAAAATATACTTTTAAGAATGCCGTTTTTAGATAAATTATACCCACATATAATAACTAGAACAGATTGGTGTTTTACAACACCATGTAAACAGAAAGTAAGAGCAAAAAGAGTTAATAATAAAATAAGAAAAAAAACTGATTGGATAAAAGGAAGTGAAAAAATTACACAAAAGTTAGAAAATATAAAAAATACTGAAGATACAATAGAACTAGTCGTATTTTTTATAAATAAAACAGAAATAACTATACTTTCAATAAATAAGATAAAAATAATTAAGAAAAAATTAGAACAATTATATAGTGAAGATCCATTAAAAGGATGGGAAAAACATAAAACTACTATAAAAATTGAATTAATAGATAAAAATAGCATAATAACCCAGAAACCATTAACATATAATTTTGACGATTTAAAAGAATTTAAAATGCATATAGATGAATTATTAGAAAAACAATATATACAAAAAAGTAATAGTAAACAAAATAGTCCAGCATTTATAGTAAATAAACATAGTGAACAAAAAAGAGGAAA
The DNA here is from genome assembly GCA_030864225.1 of Capsicum baccatum var. pendulum. Taxonomy (NCBI): domain Eukaryota; kingdom Viridiplantae; phylum Streptophyta; class Magnoliopsida; order Solanales; family Solanaceae; genus Capsicum; species Capsicum baccatum. The sequence continues at coordinate 217,782,705 of CM061554.1, read as the reverse complement.
AAGTAGCATGGTTATTGACTATAGAAATTTAAATGCAAAGACTATGACATATAATTATCCAATACCAAATAAGATATTAAAAATAAGACAAATACAAGGATATGATTATTTTAGTAAATTCCATTGTAAATCAGGATTTTACCATTTAAAGTTAGAAGAAAAATCTAAGGAATTAACTGCATTTACGGTACCACAATGATTTTATGAATGAAACGTATTACCATTTGGATATAAAAATGCACCAGGTAGATATCAACATTTTATGGATAGTTATTTTAAACAATTATCTAATTGTATAGTATACATAAATGATATATTATTATATACAAAAACTAAAGAGGAACATTTAAAATTATTAAGACAATTTACAAATATAATAGAAAAATCGGGAATAAGTCTAAGTGAAAAGAAAGCTGAAATTATGAAAAATCAGATAGAATTTTTAGGAATACAAATAGATAAAAGTGGAGTAAAAATGTAACAACATATAGTACAAAAAATAATAAATTCGAAAGAAGAATTAGATACAAAAAAGAAATTACAATCATTTTTAGGATTAGTAAACCAAGTAAGAGAATATATTTCAAAATTAGCAGAAACTTTAAAACCATTACAGAAAAAATTAAAAAGGGATGTAGAATATAACTATAATGAAGAAGATAAAAAACAAGTTCAAAAAATAAAATTACTTTGTAAAGAATTATCAAAACTACAATTTCCAGATGAAAATAGAAAATTTATATATATAGTAGAAGCAGATGCTAGTGAATGTAGTTATGGAGGAGTACTTAAATACCGATATGAAGCAGAAAAATTAAAACACCATTGTAGATACTACTCAGGTACGTTCAATGAAACAGAAATAAAATGAAAAATAAATAGGAAAGAATTATGTTCATTATATAAATGTTTGTTAGCATTTGAGCCATATATTGTATATAACAAGTTTATTGTACGAACGGATAATACACAGGTACGATGGTGGTTAACAAAGAAAATACAAAATTCAGTTACAACAAAAGAGATTCGGAGATTAGTCTTGAATATATTAAATTTCACATTTATAATTGAAGTAATTAGTAATAACAAAAATGTTATTGCAAATTACATATCAAGACAAAACTACACAGACTGATATAATAGAAGAGGATACTCTAGAAAAAATAATCAATACCCTAACTACGCTTTCAATGAAAGTGGACAGTATGGGTAATGAAATAGAAAAGCTAAAGACTAATGAAGTTAAACCGAAGTCTATAGCTACAAATCAGCTAACTCAGCAGTGTGCAGAGCTACGTCAATCGAAAGACATTAAAGTTTCAGAGCTAGAAGGAGACGATGGGACACTCCATAAAACCCATAACGTTTATCAATCTACTTCCGCAGGTACAAGCAAAGGAGTTAGAAAAAATACAAATATGAACCTAAACAAGCTATTTGATAAACCATATATACCAAATACATCAAAAGATTCCATGTTTATACCCCCACAAATTATCACATACCGAGATAGTCTAAACCAAGACAAAAAGACTTACAATTACACAGCCCGAACATATATAGAAAATATCTACAATGTACAGACCTTTTTAAATACTAACCCCGGAGCTATAAACATCCAAGAACCAGATACAAACTATATAACCCAGAGATTGATCGGATATAATAAGCTAATTGCTTTACCTAAAACCAAACAAGTCTAGTTAAAACTTGCTATGAATATGGACTACTCAGTACTGTATATACCTCTGACGGAAATGAGATATCCACTATACCGGAAATATATGAAGCATTTATCATTTTTAAAAGAATAACCAAAGGTACCCTATTTTTTATAAAAATTTACACGGCACCAGCAGAGATATTATATGATGAAGTTAAAAAACCCATGCAAGTTGTAAAGATAGGAATGACACGAGATATGATTATACCATAAGATATTATCCCACAACCAGAAATACCTAGAATTAAGATACCAAAATTTTATGCGAATAAGAGGATTATCGGACTATCTACAATTTTGCAAGAACTAACGAACACATACTGAAACCAAAATCCCATATGGAGTTATTATTCAAGAAATCATGTACTAATATATTCAAATTCAAAGGAATTACGAGAAATAGATATGGAAACTATTAGGCAATCAATTCTGACGTTGCTTAAACCAGAGACGGAACCTATCGCCAGAGCTATCAGAGAAAAATTTATTTCAGAAGAATTATTAACCAGATATTGCAAGACAATTGGACATAAATATCCAGATCATAAATGTTCAAAATGTAATGAAGGAGATAATGATATCCCAGAAGTTCAGCTAGAATAGAAGAAAAATCAACCAAGTAGATAAGAACGCCAAATACAAGATAAGAAGCAATAATGGAGATATGAAAAAGCAGCAGATACGACAACAAGAAGATATCAACGGAGTAATAATAGAAGACAAGCTATTAAATTGTAAAAGCAACATGTAAACTTTAACAATTCATTTTACGTAAAGTATTGAAAATTTTTGTATAGGCTAGATTTTTAGACTTTTAGATTTTTAGGCTTTAGACTTTTTGACTATTATTAGTCTAGGCATTAATGATTTTTGTTTTATTAGAAGACTTTTTTGTAAAGTAGACTAATTTTAAAAAATATGCAGATTCTTGTAAAGATTCATTCAGTCTATAAATAAGATGAACCGAAGGCATTGCAGAGCAAACCTTCATGTGTTGAAGCAAAAACTCTCTCCTGTCCACAACAAATATTTTGCTTAGTTATTAAAAAAACAGATTTATTTCAATGAAAAAAGTTATGGAGGAACAAACCTCAGAAATATCGAACCTACCCAAACAGGTATATTTATTTATGATTATGAATAGCTAAATTCATAATTTCCAGCAATCATGGTATGATAAAATAAATTCATGTTAGTTACTTTATAGTAGAATTATTCGAAGAATAATATGTTAAGAAGTTTATTAGCAAAGTGGAAACGGAGAAAAATCCCTCAGAACTATGTCATCCTAAAGGTGAAACCAATGAGGCAAGAAGCCGTGGTGGGGAGTAACCAGAGTAGGGGTGCTGTTTAAGGGAAAAATATCCAGATTACCATGCTAATAGTGACCGAAGAACATGTTATTTAAGAATAATCTAGTATATAGTAATCTAAGATGACCATATTTTGTTATGTACATGATTGAAGGAAATATTTTGAAAATAACAATTTTATGAAAATGAATAATTATTTATCTGATGTAATGGTAGATAAATTTAAAATACTTATTTTGTATGCACTTAAGGATATAAAAGTAGTAGATATAAGAAAAATCATATTAGAAAAAGCATTTGGTAAATATTATATGACTAGAATAAATTACATACCATACCTACCTAACTACTCTTACAAATACTTACCATGATAAATTACATATATCTAGAATTTTTGAAAAAGGATATGAGAAACATACCGTTAATAGAAAAACAGATGAAAGTAAATTTAGACAAATACATGGAAACTAAAGATATAAAATATATAGAATTTCTTAATAAAAATATGCAAGAACTACTAAGACTAAAACAAACAACTACAAAATATTATAATAAAATATTTAGTCAATTTTAAATGATAGATAATCTTAAAGTCTTAATCTTATATATACTTAGAGATATAGAAATTATAGATATTAAGAAAATAATATTAGAAAAAGTATTAGACTATGAAATTGAAACTATAAATTGGATAGCACAGTTATACCTAGTTAATTACCTAGACGGATATTATTCAGATTAAGAGATGTTAGAATATATTAGAAAAACTAGAGAAAATCAAGATAATCTAAATAAAGAAATTAATTATAGAAACCGAATTAGAAAAATAATGGAGAATCTAAAAGAAAAATTAATATGGATAGAAGAAACCTTAGAAAATTTAGGAAAAAGTACATGTGATAGTTTATATAATTTAAAAAACTCTCTACGAGAAGAACAACACAAAATAATAAATAACATTGAAAATCTAGAATTAGATATATATTACATTACAATTAGGATAAATTATTATACAGAAATCTGTAACTCTACACTTACTACAGGATAAAATGATAAACTACAAATATCTAAGAGAAGATATGGATGAAATAATATCACAAAGTAAAATATATCCATTATATATAATAGATCTATTTTACAAGTTATCTTTACAAGTTAGTTATTCGCACCCCCCTACTAATGGTAGCTATTCCTAATTACCTAATTTTTTCCCCTTATTTTACAATCTAATCCATTTTCCACATTTGTGTTCCATAATTATGCAACTTTTAACAATTATCATTCAGCAATCTAGATTCCATGATATTTGCTACTATGGGATGGGCACTATTAATATTTATTTCTATTGAATGCAACTTTTAACAATTACCTTGAGCAATCTAGATTTCATGAGATTTGCTTCTATGAGATGAGCACTATTAATATTTATTTATATTGAATGAATATATTATTTTATATTTTATTAATTATTTATTTATTTAATATTTTTTCATACAGTGATATCAATAATTAAGTTAACTTCTATCGGATGAACACTACAAAATTTATTTCTTTGGATGAAAAGTATTATGATTGTTCAGTTATTTCATATTTTGTTGATTATATAATTATTTTATAATATTTCATATGTCTATGTAAAAATTAATTTAGAAAAACAATAACTCCACTCCTTCACTTCATTAAACAAAACATATGGCAGCTAAAATTAACTTTATCAAAGAGGTTTTCGGAACAAAGATGCAGTGGTATTTAAAGGTTCGAGTCGTGCGATTGCGGATTATTCCTGATCGTGAAAAGGAAGGCAATACCATTTTCATGGAAATGGTGTTGCAAAACAAAAAGGTATTGCTATCTCAATTTTAAAATTAGTCGTACATGTATATGTCAACGTAATTCAATTGTGGATATAATATATGTGTTAAATTTTTTACAGGGACATAGTATCCACGCTATTATTGGGAGATATGTTACGCATTTGTTCGAGGAAAAATAAGTGAGTTAAGGCAATATACTATGAAAAATTTCGTGGTTGATCCAAAGACTTTCAAATTTAAGACCACTAAACACAAGATGAGGTTGACGTTCACAAACAGAACAATTGTTGAAGATATAAATGATCCACTTTTTGGTATAAATATCTTCAATTTACGGCCATATAAACACTTGATTGATCAAGTGGACATTGACGAGAACAAAATATTTGGTAATTGTCATAAATATTTTTCGTTGTAATACAAATTGTTCCTTTTTAAACAACTTATTATGATTTTTGAATTTTGTATTAGATGTCATTGGTGAGATTGTTGGCCATGAGGGAGTTCAATAGCATAACCAAAATAGCAAGATCAGTGTTTTTATGAATGTTGAGCTATATGACCACGAGTAATTTTATTTTTTATGATGTTTTTTCTAAAAAAAATATTGTCCACGCATCGTGCGGGTACTGTACTAATTTGATAATAAGTATAAACAAAATGATAAATTACCTCTTGATTATTCAAAATAGACCAATAAAGTTAAATAATTATTTTTAATATAGTAAACAAATAAAAATGAATGGAGGGAGTAAAAAATTTTTTACTATCATGTTATATAAGAATATTTAAAAGTAATAACATTGAGATTTATGATTCTTAAAAGAAAGGCAGACTCCATGCTATAATAAATGAATGATGCTATATATTGTACTCCATATATATACTAGATAAGTATGCCCGTGCTTCGCACAGGCCCAACGTTTACGTCAATGTATAATTCTTATATTTGTCTCAAACAATGAAATTAAATAACATGAATCCAAATAATAATATGATAGATTGATGAGTTATGTTGGATACAACGATAGTTAGAATAAAATAAATATTTATTTATGAAATACAATTCCTTGAACATTTACTTAGATAACAAAGAAATACGCCAAAGATTTCATTCATTGTTTCTGATTTAATTATACAATTGACCTGTACCCCCAAGCAACCTGCATAACCTACAATTACAATTTTGACAACATTTTCTCCTTGTATCATCCATGGAAGAATACTGATACAAGATAAACAAAGAAAGGTGCACCTAGTATACAATCTATCAATTTCTCACTTTAAAGGAGTGGAAAAGTCACTGGTATATAGAAATAGACGGAAACTTGAACTTATCCGAGATCAATGGTATTACCTGTGATCTCTCCACCAAATCATGGTAGAAATCATACTCTGCATCATAGTCATGTAACTTCAGCCAGCCCACTGATTCGTATGATAATGATGCTTAGCTGAAGTAGATTTCCCAAACCGAAAAATACTAACTTTCTCGCAAATACCTAAAGCAAGCATCAACACTTGAAAATCAGAAGAGTAACAAAAATTAGCTCCATCATAAGCAGGGGCCCATTCTTGAAGAGGCTTCCCAGTTTTCTCCACGAATCATTTCAATGAACAATACTTCACAATCTTAGGACACAACATGTCAAAGCGCGGATCAGTGCCAATTAATGGTGCTTTATGTGAAGAATTATACACCATGTAATCCAAGAAATGCACAGGCTGACATATATACATTACTAAAGCCACATTCACTCCAAATGGATGACAAAAACAACCTTCCCTCCTTGCACAAAGATGCTAAATATTACTATTTACAAATGAAAGAGTAGTCTTTGAACCTGCTCTATGTTTAAACCCTCCAGTTCTCGCATTGTTCAATCAAATTACCTTTGACGCTAAGTCATTTTTAGCTTCTAATAGATTTGTTAGTTCCGTACCTGCAAGTCTGCCATTTTACTATGCCACTATAATATAGGATTCTGAATTGTTGCAACTCCTTTAAAGTCTCATTGTTAACAAATTTAAATAGCAATTTTACAACTTTGACATAGAGCATACCTGGGCAATTTGTTCTTTATTTGAATTCCCTAATTCATCTGCAAGAGTTAGAAGGGGTGACATCTCAACTGTCTTACCATTGTTTCTACTCTTGTCTTCATGCATCGGTTGATTATCGAGTCCACAAGAATCTGAAGTAGCTTCTCCCGTAAACTGGGGATGACCTGTCCCAATTTTCTAGAGGAGAAAATTATCGTTATCTAAAAAGTTATGCTAACAAACATGACTTATCAAGTCGAAGCAGCTAACTTAAAACAAAGATCCATTCATTCACACATAAAATAGGACACGCAATGAAAAGTCTAAAGTTGATCTGACAAGATCTTCCATATCATCTACTGCTGTATCAAGTTTATTGGAATAAAAGAAGGGGATGAGGTTATAAAGTGCATGATAAGCTAACTTTTTTCTAGAGAATCGTACTGCCATACTTCCATTTTATTCTTCCACTCAGTCTGAAATTTTTATTCGAAAGGAGACCATGATGACAAAATTAGTCTGTGAGCTTCAATAAACCTACCTAGCACGTAGAATACAACATCTGAAGGGAAATGGTTGAGGTTGGATCCTCCATTTCCTGAACTACTTATTAATTATCCCAGACCGTCATGTCATTATTGAGTGCATGAAGACAACCTAGACATAACATTAGAGAGTGTGATATATTTATACAGCTAAAGAACCAAAGCACCACTACAACTACAATCTCCGAATATAAAGGAATCCAACTAACAGAACATACAGTGAACCCAAAATATTATTAGCTAAGTAAACAGTAAGAAGAAATGATGGAGTCAGTTAAAAACCCAATAAGAAAAGTCACAACTTCTCTACTGCTGGAAGTTCTAGTAAGTATAGTCTATCTAGTTATACAATCACATACAATGCAAAAGGCTTCATCAGACCTATATTGAGAGCGGAAGTCACTCACAAAAGGTTGATTGACCTGATTCTGTGTTTAAAGATTCAACACCAGAACTGAACAGTAATTCATGAAAAACTAAAGCACAGATCTCAACAATACATGAGGAGATCTAAGATTGTTACACTATTCATGGTGCAATAGCTAGTCAAGAAGTCATAGTATGATACTCTATTTATTTTTGTAATTACGTTACTTCTAGAAGTCTAGGTACTTTTTCCGATCTACAGAGGGAGTAATATTTATATTTTTACTGGATTGACTTCCATAAAAAAACTTAAATCTAATCTCAATACCATCCACACTAATATCACGTAATACTCAGGACACTTGAAGTGAAACATTGACTGCAAATGTGTAAACCATACAGCAAAATGTGAGAGAGCGGTCAAAAACACACCTCGAGCATCCCGATTTTTGAGTTTCATGCTTTAACTATCAGGTGTGTGAATTTTGAATTTCATGTCTGAACTATCACCAGCCATTTATCAAAACAAGTGTCAACTATCAATTAGTCACATTTCGTACAGAAATATCACCATAAACATGAACATCGTTCACGTTGGAAAAATGAACAATTGATAATTAAGGTGTATTTTGATTAATAGTTAGTGAGGAAACTGAGATACATGTTCAGGTATGAAACTCGAAAAAATAAATAAATATCTAAAAACCTCATAAAGAGCATAACAATAAGAACTCACCATCTCTTTCAGCAAGGTATTTCCATCCTTAGTAAGTTTAATATCACCAGCATCACCAACAAGCCTACCAATTTACAAGTACACAAATCTCCATAAAAATAACCTATCAAAAACATAAATACTAAACAAAATCAAACACCTCAACTCATATTTTAATAGTGCCTTTAGACTCGAGATTAGTCTTAAGAACATCTTGTAAACCCTTGGCAGCATTGATATTCATGTGAAGCGCCGCCGATTTGTTGAGTACTGCAACATTTGGATTCAAAACCTTAACAGACATTTTAACTTACTATAATGGAGGCTAAGCATATCGAAGATGGAGTATCGAAGAGTGAAGGTTTAGGTGCAAAAAATTGAAAGAAAGACATACCTTAAGATCAAGATAAATGTGTGATAACAACATTAAAAACTTTAATACCTAAATGCTTCACCTTCACCGTTGCCGGTTTTGTCACCATCACCGGCGATAGAGGAAGTCTAGAAGAGAAGTTGGTGAAGTTCATTTCATCTTCAAAATTCAATGAATAAAACAACGGAACATAACGGAACTTCGCTGAAGAATGTCATTTATGTCTATTCCCGTTACCATTACCGTTAAGAAAACTGAAGATGGTACGCCACTTTTTGGAGTTTTCATTGGAGGAGGACGACGGAGAAGGAAGCGGTGGAGGACAGTGGTGGCGGAAGGGGGAGTAGCAGGAGAAACAGAGAATGTTTTTGAGTTTTTATTTGAGAGTAGTGCTGGGTATGTTGAGGTGCTGGCTAAAGAAAGAACCGGGTGGTTCTAGAGTACGGGGAAGAGTGATTTTTATTAATGTGAAATTCTTATTTTGCCTTTGGTCGTTCCTCCACTTCCTTTTTTATATAGTAGAATATTGTACTCCATTACTTCATGAGTTATTTTTATCGATAATATATGGACTAAAAAATTTCTTTTATACTTTTTGTACTGTTTCAATATTAGTGTAATAAGAGTGAACATATGTTGTTAAGCAAAGGAGACGAAGCATTTTTGTCATTTCCATTTAATTGAATTCTTATGGATATAACCATGTTTGACTATATTTTTATAGTTATGTATCTATATATACAACTCCAAGTGAACAAATATGAATTATATTCATTGAATGAATGAATACTATTGATAACGAACAATTGGTTACACTAATAAAAATGATAATAAAATATTTTTACGAGTAATAATTAAATAGTAAATTATAATTATTTAATTTTCTTAAAATTAAAATATTGGGCCCGTAACTGGGCCTTTCAATATCTAGTATATATATAAGAGGGACATAGCCTCGGTGACGTGTCGCTCTCTAAATTTTTCTGAATTTTTTACTTCTTCTCTCTATTTATTTACATTAATATTTTTAAAAAGAACGAAAGAAATTTTACATAACCTTTCAAAAAAGAGAGATGTATCAATTACCCCTCTGAAGTTGTCTCATTTTATTTATGGTACACCTGAACTTTGAGTCGTCTTAAGTACCCCCTCCCCCTCCCGAATTTGTTGTTTTAGTACGTCACACGACCCTTTTTGGCCCACAAACCATAACATGTAAAACACGCGCATACTTATGGAAAAAACTATATGTGTCTGTCCACGTAGACAAATACCATCAACTTCCCTCATATTTATCCTATATAAAAAAAATAACTCACTTCTAACCTTAATTATCTGATTTCTCTCAAAAAAAATTGTATTTTTGAGTTTTCCTCTGCTTTGAAATAGTGAAAGGTTGAATTTTAGTAGATCAAGTAAGTTATTATCTAAAAATATTATGTTTTTTTTTTGCGTGTGTGTTAAAAATAAGAATTATTTCTCTTTCGATTAGTGTTTCATAGTAGTTTCCGATTATTATTTCAATTAGGATTTTCAGGAGACATACATGCATAAATACGTTTTCTATTATAATTAATGAAGTAAGAAATCACAATTTAAGTTAGGAGTGTACAAAAATAAAACCGATAAAAATGTTATTGATTTATTGTTATTGGGTTAATGATTTTATTAAAAAAAATTATTGGGTTATTGGTTTGATTTTGATTTTTTTAATTGGGTTTGTTGGGTAAATCGATAACCCAATAAAATTATATTAAATTATTATTTTACACACACACGCACATATGCACACACACACACATAAATATATATATATATATATATATATATATATATATATATATATATATATATATATATAGGATTTTGATTGCAACTAATATTTGGTTTATTTTCAAGTTAGTTACTAATTTTCTATTTGATGAGTATTTTCTTATCGGTTAAATCAAAAAATCGAACTGTTAAGGACTAAAATTCGATAAAAAAATATCTTATTGATTTAGCGTATTTAAAAATTAAAAATTGATAAACTGAACTGTAAGATCCCGCAAAATTTCTAAGCTTAATTCAGTCCTTTAAACTTGTCAAGGGGTCCCAGACTTAGAAAATTCTAGCTAAGCTTTCAGACTTAGTTTAATTTTAGCCTTTGAAAGTTGGCAATCTCATTCATGACCTTAATATCCTTTAATAGTCTATATTTTTGTTAATTCATGATCAGGAAGGTCAATAGGTGTTTCCGGACAAGTTTTGGATTTTTCGGACATTGTTTAGACCATGTTTGAAAGTCTAAAACAGTGGACCAACGAGATCTTGGTGCGCCGCATCGCCTATCGTGTTGGTTAATATTATTACCAGACTGCCAGTCAAAAGTCCTGAGACATGGCGCGATCATCCCGCAACGCGTTGAGTATCACATCAATGACATCGACACGCCGCATCGCCAAATGCGCTAGTGCCCAGTTTCAGTCATTAAATGACCGCATCCTTAAGGATAATTAGGTCATTTTCTCCCGACCTTCAGCCCTCATAACACAAAATTTAGCCCTCTTTTGGCTAAATACATTCATTATTTCACAAGTGGTCAAGAACAAGAAACCCTAGGTGATTAATTTCAATTTAAGAACTCAAGCTTTCTTCCATCAATCTTCAAGAAATTATCAACCAAGGTATGTAAGTGTTCATCCAAGGGTCCCTTTCACCCTTGGAGTTCAAGAAACCCTTTTCAAAACATGAATTTTGAATTTTCATGTTGTAGGTTTTATTGTACACATGTTTATGTTGTGATATGATTTCCAAGATTGAATCTTTATTGAATTTTCATGACTTTATGGTAGTATGTAGATTAAAATCCTTAAATTTAAAGTGCTTGATATAGCCATGATGTATTAGTTATTAATTCATGCCCTAGAAAGGTTATGCCTTCCATGTGTTTGTAAAAATGCCTAAGTGAATAAGAATCATGTATTATGACCTATTTATGATTTCAATGATGAATTCATGATGTACCCACATGTTCAAAATGACTCCCATGCTAAAGCTATGTCTTGTAATAATTTGGTAAAATGCTCATAAGTATGAATTTGTGAAATTATATTATGTTAACATGTATTCCCATTCATGTGTAAGCTTATGACTTGCGAATGCTTCATGAAATCCCTCAATGATAGTGTTATGAATTGTTGACTATGGTCATGTGTTCAAATAGTGTCATGTTTTATTTAGTTTCATGCTATCGAGTTCTGGGGGTATTTACCCAACAATTTAGCTGTGTGCCTAGAGCCAATGTCAGTTTCAAGATAACCTCAGTCAAGCCACGATCAGGAGAATTCAGTTAGTCTCAGAACTCAGGAAAACTCAGTGGTATTCAGTTCAGTCCTCAATAACTCAGTCAGTTAACAAAATTCAGTAATATTCTGCCAGTCAATGGAATTCAGTGAACTCAGGGCTGTTCAGTCTATTATACTCAATTCATTGTCTATTTAGTTGGGAGTAGGATTCAGCACCGAGTGAACCCAAGGATGAGAACTTACCTACTAGTCAGAGGGTGTGATTCTTAGAAGCAGTCCTTGTATTCCAGAACTACGTAGCCAGCGTAGGTTGAGACATCAAAACCTGTCAGATGAGGGTTGATGAGGTGGCTTAACCTATCAGATGAGGGTCCCACCATTCTTGTTAGAGTACCTGATAGATGTGGTTCACTCACAGCTTGTCCTTACCAGTGGGACGGTATTGACACCTTTCCAATTGGGATTACATATTGGACTCCAACTCAGTTATAACATCTTATTTAGGGCATGTCGGTTAGATGACTACCTCCCATAGTCTCAGTCTCAGTCTTCAGTAAAAAACTCAGATAGTTCTACAGATTTGAGGACTGTCAGATACAGTCACTCAACTTAGTACGAACTCAGCTTATTCCATTAGAATCAGGACTGTCAAACACAGTCACTTAGTTATCAGTTATCAATAATCCATGTTATCATTAATCTCAGTATTCAGAATCCTTATGATTTTAGTTACAGTTATGTATTCATGCATGTATCCTCACGTAGTCATGTTCATGTTATCCAGTCAGTTTAGTTCATGCATATGAACCCTTGCATTTAGCCTTACCTCACTATGCGTACCAGTACATTCATACGTACTGACACATATTTTTCTTTTGTGCTATAGTATTTTATACCATAGGTTCGGACGCTCAGGTTTCTAATCACGCTTAGCAGCTCAGATATCAACAGTCAGAGTCGGTGGTGAGTCTTCAGTAGATAAAGTTAGTTAGGGACATGTCCTATCAACTCCTTATTCAGACAGTTTAGAGGATTTCAGACTATGGTATGTTCAGACAGTTATTTCAGTCTTGGTATTATCATACATTGTCCAAACGTTGTTTTATTCAGTATTGTTTAGTATTTGAACCTTATGGAAAGTTTTCCGCCAGATTTCTGCATTTATTTCAGTTATATTGTTATTACAATATTACTATTATCCAATGCTCAATTACAGATATCAGTCATGGGTTAGCTAATGGTTCTTTGGGATTGTTAGCACCGTGTAGCGTTTGGGATACCATACTTGAGGCGTTACAAACTTGGTATCAGAGCCAAAGATTTAATAGAGTCCTAGAAAGTCTGAAAGTTGCATCTAGTAGAGTCTTATACACGGGTGTGTAGCATGCCATATTTATGAACAAGAGGTTATAAGATGTTTCAGGAACAACTTCCCTTCTTTTAGTATTCATGTAATGCGAGTAAGCATGAGCTCTAGTTAAACTCTCAGTCTAATTCTTCTTTCTCCTCCATCTACAAAAAAATGCCTCCAAAGAGGACTTAGGGAAGAGGAACAAAAGATCAGCCAGCCCCTCAGCCCGATCAGCCCAATCAGCCTAATCCTTTAGGCGAACATATCTCCCAAGTAGAATTTAGAGTTGCATTCACTACTCTTTCTCATTTAGTTGCTGCCTAGAATAAATGTCCAGCTATCATTCCTGCTAACCCAGTGGCCAATTCTGCTACAACTAGAATTCGGGACTTTATCCGAATGAATCATCTTTCTTTTACCAGATTTAAGTCAGATGAGACTCTTAGGAGTATCTTGATCAGGTGTAGAGGATTACTGATATTATGGGAGTGACTGCTATCCAGAGTGTTGAGCTAGATGCATATCAATTGCAAGATGTGGCTCACACTTGGGGGAAAGTAGAGAGGGTTATAGATGTAGGACCTATTGATTAGGAGGAGTTTACCATCGCTTTTCTAGATAGATTCTTTCCCCTAGAGCTGGGAGAAGATAATATGTTAGAATTTATCAACCTCAGGCAGGTCAATATGACAGTGAAAGAGTATTATCTTAAGTTTACTCAACTAGCTAGATATGCTCCTCATGTGGTGGCAGATAGTAGATCCCGAATGAGTAAGTTTGTGTCTGGAGTGAATGATAGTGTGGTTAAGAAGTTCAGGACCGCAATGTTGATTAGTGAGATAGACTTAGCTAGGCTCATGATCCATGCTCAGTAGATAGAGGAGCAGAATAATAAGGAGAGAGAAAAGCAGAATAAGAAAGATAGAACAGGTAGCTTCCATTTTAGTCAGCCTAAGTCAGAGGGTAGGAATCATTCTCAGTTCCACCCAAAGTCCTCAGTTCCATCTCCTTCCTCAGCCAGTGCTCCAGTTCCTAAGTTCAGGAATGGTAACAAAGATAGCTCTAGTTCTAGGTCTCAGAGCAGTGTTAGTAGTGCGTGAACTCATCCTCTTTGTCAGACTTGTGGCAAGCACCATCAGAGTATTTGCAGAGCTGGCGGTGATATTTATTTTAGATGTGGCAAGCCAGGACACGGAGTTAGATATTATCCCCAGTCAGGTTTTCAGGGTCAGCCTAACCGTTCCTCAGCTCAGTCCAGTAGCCCGAACTAGCAGGGTGCCACTTTTAGTTCCACTAGTGGCTAGTGGGCAACGTCCAAATAGAATTTATGCTCTTCAGTCCCAACAGGACTAGGAGAATCTCCTGGTGTGGTCATTGGTATGTTACAGATTTTTCATATACATATTTAAGCTTTGCTAGATCTAGGATCTTTCTTGTCTTTTGTTACTCCTTATATAGCAGTTGATTTTAGAGTTAGTCTCGAAATTCTAGCACAGCCCTTCTCAGTATTTACCCTAGTGGGTAAAACTGTCATACCCCAGTGGGTATACAGGAACTGTCCGGTTATGGTATTCTAGAAAGTCACTTCAGTAGACTTAGTCAAATTAGAGATGACTAATTTTGATGTCATTCTCAGCATGGATTGGCTTTATTCCTACTATGCCATAGTCGACTGCAAAAATAGAATTATCCAATTTCAATTTCCAAATGAACCCATCCTAGAGTGGAGGGGTAATACTTCAGCCTTCAGGGGTCATCTTGTTTCCTACCTAAGGGCAAGGAAAATGATATCCAAGGGATGTGTCTATCATCTTGTTTGAGTTAAGGGCTCTAGTTCTGAAACTCCCAGTATTGAATCAGTCCCAGTAGTAAATAAATATTCAGATGCATTCCCAGAAGATCTTCCTGAAATTCCTCCCAAGAGGAAATTGACTCCAACATAGACCTTCTCCCAGATACTCAGCCCATATCTATTCCGCCATACAGAATGACACCAGTAGAACTCAGAGAACTAAAAGAGCAGTTGAAAAATCTCTTAGATAAGGGGTTCATCAGACCCAGTGTGTCCCCGTGGGGTGCACCAGTTATATTTGTGCGAAAGAAAGATAGTTCTCTCAGAATGTGCATAGACTACCGTCAGCTCAATAAGGTCACAGTCAACAACAAGTATCCACTTCCCAGAATCGATGACTTGTTTGACCAACTCCAGGGTGCCAGTTACTTCTCTAAGATAAACCTCAGATCAAGCTATCATCAGCTCAGATTCAAAGAATGTAATATTTTGAAAACAGCCTTCCATACTCGGTATGGTCATTTTGAATTCTTAGTCATGTCATTTGGTCTTACCGATGCCCCAGCAGCTTTCATGGACTTGATGAACCATTTGTTCAAGTAGTACTTGGATATGTTCGTCATAGTCTTCATAGATGACATTCTTTTATATTCCCGCAATGAGTATAATCATACAGACCATCTTAAAATAATATTACAGACTCTCAAAAATCATTAGGTATTCGCCAAATTCAGGAACTGCAAATTTTGGCTAAGGTCAATAGCATTCCTTGGTTATGTCATTTTCGGTGATGGCATTGATTTGATCCTCAAAAGACCGAAGTAGTGAGAAATTGTCCTAGACCCATCACTCCATCAGATATTAGGAGTTTCTTGGGTTTGGCTAGCTATTACAGATGATTTGTTGAGGGATTTTCATCTATTACATCCCCTATGTCCAGATTGACTTAGAAGAAAGTTAAATTTCAGTGGTCAGATTCATGTGAGAAGAGTTTTTAAGAGTTGAAGACTCGATTCACCTCAGCTCCAGTTTTGAATCTTCTAGATGGTCCAGATGGGTATGTCGTGTACTGCAATGCATTCAGGCTAGGTTTGGGTTGTGTCCTCATATAGCATGGTAAGGTTATACCCTACGCCTCTAAACGGCTTAAGCCCCATGAGAAGAATTATCTGACTCATGATCTTGAGTTAGCAGTTGTAATGTTTGCCTTAAATATTTGGAGACACTACTTGTTTGGGGTGCGTGTAGATGTGTTCACAGATCACAAAAGCCTCCAGTATATATTCTCTCAGAAAGAGCTTAATCTCCATCAGAGAAGGTGGTTAGAGCTATTGAAGGATTATGACATGAGTGTTCTTTATCATTCAGGCAAGGCCAATATAGTGGTTGGTGCTCTCAGTAGGCTGTCTATGGGTAGTGTTGCCCATGTTGAGGATAGTAAGAAGTGGTTAACCCAGGAAGTTCATCAGTTAACCCGACTAGGTGTCTACTTAGTCGATTCAGCAGAAGGTAGTGTGTGGGTTCAGAATAGTTCAGAATCATCTCTAGTTTTTGAAGTTAAGAAAAAGCAAGATAGAGATCCCAGTCTAGTCAAGATGAAAGAGTCAGTCAAAGATCAGAAGATAGAGGTTTTCTCCTAAGGGGGAGATAGTGTTTTGTGTTTCCAGGGTCGTCTGTGTGTGCCAGGTGTTGATGACTTAAGGCAGCGAATTATTGTAGAAGCGCATGGTGCGCATTACTCTATTCATCCAGGGGCCACTAAAATATACCATAATTTATAAGAGATCTATTAGTAGAGTGGGATAAAGAGAGATATTGCAGAGTTTGTGGCTAAGTTCTCAATATGTCAGAAAGTTAAGATTGAGCATCAGAATCCTAGTAGGTCCATGCAGGAGTTCAGTATTCCTATTTGGAAGTGGGAAGAAGTGAATATGGACTTTGTAAAGGGTTTGCCTCGTACTCGTCATCAACATGATTCAGGTTGGGTCATTGTAGACAGAATGACCAAATTAGCTCATTTTCTTCCAATCCATACCTCTTATTCAGCCGAAGATTACGCCAAACTCTATATCAAAGAGTTGGTCAAATTTCACGGTGTTCCATTATCTATTATCTCTGATAGAGGTACCTAGTTCATCTCTCATTTCTGGAAAGCATTCCAAAAGGGTCTTGGTACCCGAGTTTACCTCAGTACAGCCTTTCATCCTCAGATCGATGGTCAAGAAGAAAGGACCATCCAAACTTTAGAAGATATGCTACGAGTGTGTGCAATTGACTTTAAGGGTAATTGAGATGACAACTTACCTTTGATTGAGTTTGCATACAACAACAGTTATTATTCCGATATTCAAATGGCTCTATTTGAAACTCTCTACAGTAGGAGATGCAGATCTCTAATTGATTGGTTCAAAGTTGGTGAGGCCACAATGGTAGGGCCTAACTTAGTCTTTGATACCTTAGAGAAATCTCAGTTAATTAGAGAGAGGCTCAAGATAGCTCAGAGCCGACCGAAAGTGTACGCAGATGTATGCAGAAAGAATCTTGAGTTCGATATTGGTAATTATGTGTACCTAAAAGTCTCTCCCATGAAGGGAGTGAAGAGGTTCGGTAAGAAGGGAAATCTCGGTCCTCGATATGTCGGTCCCTTCAAAATTCTCAGTCGTTTTGGTAAAGTAGCTTATGAGCTCGAGTTGCCTT
The DNA here is from genome assembly GCA_030864225.1 of Capsicum baccatum var. pendulum. Lineage (NCBI taxonomy): Eukaryota > Viridiplantae > Streptophyta > Magnoliopsida > Solanales > Solanaceae > Capsicum > Capsicum baccatum. Next base: position 217,764,686 of record CM061554.1, on the reverse strand, counting down.
CAGATCTAGGTTCAGTCCATCCAGTGTTTCATGTCTCCTTACTAAGGAAGTGCATGTGTGACTCAGTAGTTGTAGTCCCTGTTGAGGGCGTAGATGTTCAGAATAGTCTCTCTTACGAGGAAATTCCAGTCAAAATCCTTGACTATCAAATTCGCAGACTGAGGAACAAAGAAGTCCCTCTAGTAAAAGTTCTTTGGCGGAATCAATTCGTTGAGGGAGCTACTTAGGAAGCAGAAACATACATGTAGACCAAGTATTCTCACCTTTTCTCCGCTAATTCAGACTCAGCCCAAGGTAATGGCTTTTCTTAAGCTTATTCCGTTTCATGTTCAGATTTCAGTTACAAAACTTGGTATTCAGTTTCATGCTTAGTTTTCCATTTCAAACTTAGTATTTTTTACCATTGCATGATCAATTGCATGTTTATGTATCAGCTCAGTCATGAAATCATGCATCAGATATGCATGATCAACTTATCAGTACTCGCAGTCATGCATTCATGTATCAGCTCAGTCATGAAATCATGCATCAGATATGCATGCTCAGTATGAATCTTAGTAAATCAGTAATGTCAGTCACGTAATCATGTTTCAGTTGTTCATGTTTATTATGTACATCAGCTTATCATTTCTCCCATCACAGTCAGTCTCATTCGAGGACGAATGTTTCTAAGAGGGAGATATTGTAAGACCCCGCAAAATTTCTAAGCTTAATTTAGTTCTTTAAGCTTGTCAAGGGTCCTAGATTAAGAAAATTCTGGCTAAGTTTCTAGACTTAGTTTATTTTTAACCTTTGAAAGTTCACAATATTATTTCGCGACCTTAATGTCCTTTAATGGTCTATATTTTTGTTAATTCGTGATCAGGAAGGTCAATAGGTGTTTTCAGACAAGTTTTGAATTTTTTGGACCTCGTTTAGACCATGTTTGGAAGTCTAAAACAGTGGACCAACGCGATCTTGGCGCGCCGTGTCGTCTATCGCGTTGGTTAATATTATTACCAGACTGCCAGTCAAAAGTCCTGAGACATGGCGCGATCATCCCACGACGCGTTGAGTATCACATCAATGCCATCGACACGCCGTGTCGCCAAATGCGCTAGTGCCCAGTTTCAGTCATTAAATGACCGCATCCTTAAGGATAATTAGGTCATTTTCTCCCAACCTTCAGCCCTCATAACACAAAATTTAGCCCTCTTTTGGCTAAATACATTCATTATTTCACAAGTGCTCAAGAACAAGAAACCCTAGGTGATTAATTTCAATTCAAGAACTCAAGTTTTCTTCCATCAATCTTTAAGAAATTATCAACCAAGGTATGTAAGTGTTCATCCAAGGGTCCCTTTCACCCTTGGATTTCAAGAAACCCTTTTCAAAACATGAATTTTGAATTTTCATGTTGTAGGTTTTATTGTACACATGTTTATGTTGTGATATGATTTCCAAGATTGAATCTTTATTGAATTTTCATGACTTTATGTTAGTATGTAGATTAAAATCCTTAAATTTAAAGTGCTTGATATAGCCATGATGTATTAGTTGTTGATTCATGCCCTAGAAAAGGTTATGCCTTCCATGTGTTTGTAAAAATGCCTAAGTGAATAAGAATCATGTATTATGACCTATTTGTGATCTCAATGATGAATTCATAAGGTACCCACATGTTCAAAATGACTCCCATGCTAAAGCTATGTCTTGCAATGATTTGGTGGAATGCTCATAAGTATGAATTTGTGAAATTATATTACGTTACCATGTATTCCCATTCATGTGTAAGCTTATGACTTGCGAATGCTTCATAAAATCCCTTAATGATAGTGTTATGAATTGTTGACTATGGTCAAGTGTTCAAATAGTGTCATGTCTCATTTAGTTTCATGCTATTGAGTCCTGGGGGTATTTAATACCCGACAATTTAGTTGTGTGCCTAGAGCCAATATCAGTTTCAAGATAACCTCAGTCAAGCCGTGATCAGTAGAATTCAGTCAATCTCAGAACTTAGGAAAACTCAGTAGTATTCAATTCAGTCCTCAGTAACTTAATCAGTTAAGAGAATTTAGTAATATTCCGCCAGTCAACGGAATTCAGTGAACTCAGCTATGTTCAATCCATTATACTCAGTTCAGTGTCTATTTAGTTGGGGGTAGGATTCAGCACCGAGTGAACCCAAAGATGGGAACTCACCTACCAGTCAGAGGGTGTGATTCTTAGAAGCAGTTCTTGTGTGATTCTTAGAAGCAGTCCTTGTGTTCCAGAACTATGTAACCAGCGTAGGTTGAGACATCAAAACCTATTCGATGAAGGTTGATGAGGTGGCTTAACCTATCATATGAGGGTTCCACCATTCTCATTATAGTACCTGACAGATGAGGGTCACTCACAGTTTGTCCTTACCAGTGGTGAGGTATTGACACTTTTCCAATTGGAGTTACAGATTGGGCCCCAACTCAGTTTCAATATCTCATTTGGGGCATGTCAGTTAGATGAATACCTCCCACAGTCTCAGTCTCAGTCTTTAGTAAAGAACTCAGATAATTCTACAGATTTCAGAACTGTTAGATACAGTCACTCACCTTAGTACGAAACTCAGCTAGTTCTATTAGAATCAGGTCTGTCAGACACAGTCACTCAGTTATTAGTTATATCAGTTATTAGTAATCCATGTTATCAGTAAACTCAGTATTCAAAATCCTTATGATTTCAGTTACAGTTATGTATTCATGCATGTATCCTCACGTAGTCATGTTCATGTTATCTAGTCAGTTTAGTTCATGCATATGAACCCTTGCATTTAACCTTACCTCACTATGCGTACCAGTACATTCACACGTACTGACGCATACTTTTCTTTTGTGCTATGGTGTTTTATACCATAGGTTCAGACGCTTAGGTTCTCGATCGCGCTTAGCAGCTCAAATATCAGCAATCAGTGGTGAGTCCTCATATTTCGAGTACATGGTTATTTCATTCTTTTAATACTTCAGAACTTAGTTATTTTCAGTAGATGGAGTTAGTTGGGGATATGTCCCATCAACTCCTTATTCAGATAGTTTAGAAGCTTTCAGACTATGGCATGTTCAGACAGTTATTTCAGTCTTAGTATTATCATACCTTGTCCAAACGTTGTTTTATTCAGTATTGTTTAGTATTTAAACCTTATGGCAAGTTTTTCGCTAGATTTTCGCATTTATTTTAGTTATATTGTTATTACAATAGTACTATTATCCAATGATCAGTTACAGATATCATTCATGGGTTAGCTAATGGTCCTTCGGTATTGTTAGCACCGTGTAGCATTCGGGGTACCAGACTCGGGGCATTACATGAACCGATAATATAAAAATCGAACCGAACCAATCGATGCACACCTTTAATTTAAGCAGGTAAAATAGAAGCAAATGAAAGAATTTTTTTTACACATTTTGAAAGTGATGGAGAAAGAGAGATAACAAATAGGAAGAGAAGAGAGGAGGCTTTGAAGTTTCTGAAAAAATTAAAGAAAAATATTTTTTTTTTGTTTTTTTCATTGTAAGGTGCTGATTTGGCAAAAAATTAACTCCATCATGTACGTGATGGAGTTTGAAATCACACATTTTGTCACGTAGATCAAAAAGGGTCATAGACATACTAAAACAATAAGTTTGAGGATACTTAAGATGACTCAAAGTTCAGGTGTACCATGAATAAGACGTGACAACTTCAGCGAGGTAATTGATACTTCTCACTTCAAAAAAACGTGTCCTTCTAACTTATTGGTAAAGGGTTGGCAATGAAAAGTTGCAAGAGCAAGTGAAAAGTTACGATATTAAGGAAAATGAAGAGTCACATTGCTTAAATTTAAATGTACAAAAATAATTACAACCCTTCATTTAGTGTGTCGATGGTCTCCAAACTAGGGGTGGGCATTCGATTTGTTCGGTTTGATTGTTGAATATTGGTTTGATTTTTTTATTTTCGAATTGATGAAAATGACAACCATAACAAAACCAAAACTACGAATTTTGATTATTTTGGTTTGGTTCAGTTTTTACAAATTCAGTTCGATTATTACGGATTATTATTTCGATTTTAAAAAATAAAGTAGTGAGCATTTAAAATTGATGTTTTTTCTAGAAAAATATTTTTTTTAAAACCTATTTTTCATTCTCAAATATAATTAATTCAACACACATGAAATAATCTTAAATATTGACCTCGCTGAGTCGTCGCCATTAATGTGATGTCAATAGCCGCACTCGGCAACGACTGCCGACTGTCTTTGGTGATGTTGAAATTTCAAATGAATTGACGAACTGAGGATAGCTGAGCGTCACTGCAACCTTCACGTTAATGTTAGGGTCTAAAGCAAAGCAATATATTAGGATTTAGGGTTATTAAATGATTATAATTTATATATTTATATGTTATATCATATTATATTATATTTTTAGTATATTTACATATATAATATATATATATATATATATATATATATGTATGTATACTAGATACCCGTGTCCGTGCAAGGCACAGACATTTTGACAACACTAATGTAATCCCTCCTTTTTATTTTAGTTGGTCTTCTTTCTAAAAATATTTATTTCAATTCAGTTGTCGAGTTTAATTGGTTCTTCCAATAATACCCTCATCATTAAATGACTAAACAAGTTGTATATATATTCAAATTTATATTTGCAAAGCATAATTAATAAGGTTAATTTGGTAAAATAGACCGCTAATAAATATTTTTCTTAATGGGTGTGTCAAGTCTATAGGGGCCAACTAATACAAAACGGAGGGAGTACAAAATAGATTCAACTTTGGAAAAGATTATTTCCTACTTGTTTTAATTGTTTAGTATAGGAGTAAAAGAAAAGAAATGTAGTACAATGAACCGATGTTAACATAATATATACATTCAGTGTGAAATATACTTGAGCTTGCTAGACTGGTTCAACCAATACAAAAGTGATTATATAAGTGGATAAAAATCTAGTTAGATTGTTGCAACTACAGTTGGCAACACGTCTTTCGTTTGGACATTTCTGAAAAAGCACATGATGCACGTCTCATTTGAAAATTTTAAATATATAAGTTGAGGAGACATACGTCAATTTTGAAATATTTATTGCACCATAAAAATATCGAAATACCTTTGGTAGTCATTTAATAAGAAATAAAAAGATATTTATAAAAAATTAATATCATGTATAATTTAATTACAAAGGTCTAAATAAAAATATTATTAAAATAATACATGAGGACAAAAATAATAAATATAAGAAAAAATCAAAATGCATGTGTAACCATTTTATTGCACCATAAAAATGAGGACAAAAATAATAAATATAAGAAAAAATCAAAATGCATGTGTAACCATTTTATTGCACCATAAAAATGAGGACAAAAATAATAAATATAAGAAAAAAATAATATGCATGTGTAATCATTTTATTGCACCATAAAATTATCGAAATACTCTTGGTAGTCATTTAATAGGGAACAAAAAGATATTTATAAAAAAAAGTATCATGTATAATTCAATTACAAAGGTTTAAATAAAAATATTATTAAAATAATACATGAGGACAAAACAAATAAATATAAGAAAAAAATAATATGCATGTGTAATCATTTTATTGCACAATAAAAATGAGAACAAAAATAATAAATATAAGGAAAAAAAAACATATGCATGTGTAACTATTTTATTTACTAGTATATATAAGTAAATGTTGGAGTGACTAAAATTACTGAACTACCTTTGGTAGTCACCTCAACCTTCACTTATATATAGTAGTAAAGTAAAGTAATAATAATAATAATAATAATTACAACACAAAAAGACAAAATAGTAGTACACTCATTCTTCATTTATATATAAGAGTAAAATAAAAATTATAATGTATTATTTATATAATTTCGCTTTTTTGATTTATCTGAATTTTTTTTTTGAAAACCCAAAAATCAAATCATTTAACCGAATTTTTAAAATTTAAAATCGAAATTAATCCAAAAAATCAAATCAACATTAAATTTCAATTCAATTTTTTAATTTTTCCGATTTAAACTAAAATATGTCCGGCCTGTTCCAAACAACCATGGTCTAGCAGTGAATAATGGATAGAGAAAGGGTCTCCACTGTATTCTTCAAGAGAATCCTCTATGAGAAAGGACTAAAACTAAAGAAATTAGAATGCCACAATAGAAGAGTCGGATCATAGAAAGCATATTTACAGTTTGTCTGTGTGTAATACGTAGAATTAGAATTACAGCCCTTCATTTGGTGTGTTGGTGATCTCCAAACAACCATGCTCTATGCGTCAACCCAAAATCAATTTGAAAGAGTTTTCGATGGTGCAACATATAATGATTAATGGCAGAAGACGTTACTGTATGGGTTCATGATTTATTACTTTCTTTTATATTTCTTTTTTTTTTTTCCCTTATGAAAGATGTATTGCATTGTTTTTTTTTTATTTTTATAATTTCCTTTCCCACCATTAATTTCTTGAAATTTTTTTCTTGCTTTTAATTTTTTTTTTTTGATGGAATATGAAAAGTAAAATAAAATTAAAAAATGTGTTACCTTATGAATTTTGAGAATCAAGAATTTTTTTTTGGCTGTGATCTTTTATATATCGGTAATTTTTTTATTTTTTTTTAAATTCATGGTTAAAATTTAACCGTTTGTCACAACAATGTCATATAAGTTAGGCAAAAAAAAAATCTTATGCACCTAAGTTTTTTTTTTTTTTTTTTCATCCGATGTCGGGTGCCCGCATTGGAACCCCGACTAATCCGGATCGCGTGTTGCATGGCCCATTAAGGTGACAACGCTCCCAACAGAGTTTTCTCCATACCCAGGATCGAACCCTCGACCTAAGTGTTAATCTATGGAACATGAACATATATTAGACTAAAAGAATATTTAAAATAATTAAATTTAAAGATAGTACTGTAATAAGATTTTTATAATTAGCTGAATTTCAAAATATTAAGCTTTTTTCTAAAAAAAAATAAAAAATTACCATTAGTTTAAAACTAGTAACTTAAGATTGAAGAACTCTAAGGGTGTGTTTGGTATGATGGAAAATATTTTTCATGGAAAATGTTTTTTTGGAAAATAAGTTGGTTTTCTACTTATTTTCTCATGTTTAGTTGGTGAGTGAAAAATGTGTTTGGTTGGTGACTAGAGAATATTTTTTAGAAAAATATTTTCTAGTGTTTGATTGGTGAGTGAAAAAATATTTTTTAGAAAATACTACTACTAATTGTTAACTAGTATATCAGTGCCTCTAACAACTCAACAATTTGTAAGAAATAATTTAAGCATAACAAATAATATCAATATCGAATTCTAAAGTACTACAATCACTAAATTTAAGAAACTATTAATTAGCAAATATATGAGACACTTTTCAACATTTGATCAGGACAATCTCAAGATACTACAATCAATAGAAATATAATAGAACGACAAGCTTATTCAACCTCGTGAAACAAGTTACATCGATGACAAGTTGAAATATGCAATTAGCAAAAGTAATGTAGGTAAGTCTTTCTCTGTGAATATGAAAATAACAATACATTCAACGAACATTTAAAATGGAAAAAAAAATGGGTTTCACTTTTGTTTTTTATTTTAAGCATTGAATAATTAAAGTAAAGTACAGTGAAAAATATTTTCGAGTAATGTAAATTTTTGAGAAATGTAAATTTTTTGAGTCATGTGAATATGAGTGTTGTTAGGGTAGGGAAAAGGGATAGGGGTGGGATCATAAGTCCTATTTGTCATTTTCTGGAAAATGACTTCCCTTAACCCATGAGGGAAGTCATTTTTCATCAAATGGAGGAAAATGAGTTATTGTGGAAAAATTTTTCCCAACATTTCATTACAACCAAACAAGGAAAAATTGTAAAACATTTTTCAGAAAACATTTTCCATCATACCAAACACACCCTAAATGAGCTATTACTATTTCATAAACATATTCATTTTAAGTGTTACATGTATTTGAATACATTTGATTATCAGTAATAGTTAAGATTTTCTCAATATCATTAGTCTACTCTAATCTCAACTATACGATTATGATTTAAAACAAAAAGTCTACTTCTAAATCATTTCAAAATTATAAACCACCTTAATAGACAATATTTATAATATAGGATTCAGCTGATGTAAGAAAATGAATTTGAATCTATTAACAAATATTTTATAATTGACACGATAAAAATATATTTTATACAAAATTAAAGGGGCAAAAATAATGAGATAATCCATTTGTCATCAAATGTCAAATTAAATTAAAAAATATCAATATTATTATTATTAATAATAATAATAATAATAATAACAATAATATTAGTAATAATAATAATTAAAAGAAAAACACCATTGTTTTCCACTTGATAAGATATTTTCTTCACACATGATCCTATTTTATAACAACTAAAATCAGGCACAATAATTGTGAATTTAATTTGATTATAACTTGATTTTAAAGTTTTAATATTATCTCAACTCTTAGTGCTTATCATAATTTAATTTGAATTTAAGATTGTGTTATTCCAACCTTTATCTTTATCTCAATCATGTAATTTAAAAACTAAAGCAACACTAAAATATATACAGTAGCATTTCAAATTCATTCTCAGAAAAAACACAGTTGCCGCTATCTAGAAAAAAAATTCACTAAAATCGACTTTGTTCATGAGATATTGAATACTCAAATGCAATGGAACTTGAAGGTTCGCATAGTTCGATTGTGACATGTTCCAGAACATGAAAATTTCGATAAGCTATTATTGTTGGAACATGTTTCAGAACATGAAAATTTCAATAAGCTATTATTGTTGGAAATGCTTTTGCAGGATGAAAAGATATACGTACTTCATGCATATTTTATTACAATAATTTTATTTTATTTTACAATACGCTCAGTTATGGATTATTATTTGTTTGTAGGGTGATTGTATTACTAGTACTAGTCTTCTTCTAACATTATTAATCTTATGTAATATTATTGTGACGGACATATACGTATTACTACCTTAACAATAAGATATAGGGGAAAAGACAGAAACGACACTTCAAATTAAACTATTTCCATAAAAATGGTCATGAAATTTAAATTCCACTTTCTAGCCATTTCAATTTACTGGCTTTTTCTATACCGTTTCTACACACATTCTATACAGTTTCTATACAAATCTTATACATATAAATATTCTACACGAAAATTATACAGTTTTGATACACAATTTATACAATAACTGTACATTTTTTTTACACGTTTTATACAACAATTATATAATTTTCATACACTTTTTATATATTTTTTATATATATTTTATACATATACATATTTAATAGAACTATACAATTTCTATACATATATCTTATATAGATACATATTCTATTTAACAATTATATAGTTTCTATATAATTTAATTATTATTTCTAAATAATAAAAAAAGCAGAATATTTGATCAGTTAAAAAATTTAGAGCAAAAAAAAAATTGAAACATTTTTAAAAGAAATGAATTGCCCAAATTAAATACTGTATTAATATTATATATAGACTATATCAGTATTATATATGAACTATATATGGATTATGTAGGCCAAAATGATCCAAATTAGAAAATGATTATAAAGCATAAATAGTATATCCGATTGACTATTTTTTAAAAGATTTTCAAATTTAGGTTATTTATTTTAAAATATGCTATAGAGTGTCATTTTCCATTCGATGATATATATGTATTTGAAATATGATGGAGACATATCATTAACAACTTGAGGATACATTTGTCTGTTTTCTATAACTAAAAATAGCATTTATAATTGACTATAAACAGAATACGATGATGCTATTATTTATTCCAATTTCGTTTAGTCAAATTTGCGTATTTTCCCCTTACACATTTGATTTTTACATTAAATAATTTTTTCTTTTATACTTTCGGTTCTATAATAATTTTCTTCTTCAATTTCTTATACCTTTAGTACTATAATTATTTCATCAATATAATTAACTACTAATCCGTCTGTCTCATTTTATTCGTTTCAAATTTCTATCTCATTTTCTTCATTTCAAATTTTCTAATCTTATATCTTAATTTACTTATCAAGATAAGATAATTTTTTTAAATTTTATTCTTTATATTAATAATAGTTTTTTAAAATTAAAATATAAACATTATTATATAACGGAGGGAGTAGTTAGCTTATATTTCCAATTTATAACCGCCCTTTGGATTGTCCAGGTCACTTTCTTTAATTTCTACCACTCATTATTAATATTATTGTTCATATGTACCTAGATTTACTGTACTTGAGCCGAGGCAGTGGTAAGGTTCGCATTCATTCTACTCTCCCAACCTCACTAATTTGATGAAATTTTGAAGTTTTTGAGAATTGAGAGTCAAATTTGTTGATATGGTAATGATTTGGCTGAGTAATTTGACCCAAGTTGCGCGGACTTTGACTTTGGATGCGCACCCGTGTTGGATTCTCCAAAAAATACACTAGCTTTGACGGATCCAACACGCACCCATTAACATTTTTGAAGAGTTCGGACAATAGAGTTTGACTACGTAGATCGTCTAGTGTTGCTTGTTTGGATGGTTACTACCTATTGTATTGTCCAGGTCACTTTCCTTTTGAATGATTTTTGGATTCGACTTATTATTATTCATATGTATTCCAATTTTTAATTTTGTGTTTTTCTTGTTCAGTTCCCTTTGTACCTGGATTTGTTGCACTTGAGCTGAGGTTCTTTCTAAAACAACCTCTCTACCTCACCGAGGTAGTGGTAATGTCTGCATACACTCTACCTTCCCCATACTGCACTTGTGACATGTTGTTCTGTTTTCCTTGTTTATTTATTTAATTTGATGAAATTTTCAAGAGTTTTCGAGTATTCAGAGAAAAATTTGTTGATATGGTAATAAATTAGCTGAGTAATTTGACTCCATAGATCGTACAATTGTTGCTTGTTTGGATGGTTGCTACCTATTATGTTGTATTATATTGTGTTTTTAGCTTAAATACAATATTTATGTGCGACCACAGTGAACCGATATCCAGGCCACCTCTACTTGGGGTGTTGCCGCCACTACCACCGCCCTCTGGATTGTCCAGTCACTTTCCGTTTTGAATGATTTTGGAATCTGACTTACTATTATTGTTCATGTGTATTCTTGTTTTCCTTGTTTGTTTATGTAATTTGATGAAATTTCAAAGAGTTTTTGAGAATTGAGAGTCAAATTTGTTGATATGGTAATAGATTAGCTGTGTAATTCGACTGCATAGATTAGATAATACTTAAATGTTTAGATTGCATTGTATTGTATGATGTTAGTTTAAATATAATGTTTGTTTTAATACATAAACAAATACTCAAATTTGTTCTCAGCTGGTGGTAAATAAGCGCTCCAACTTTGAGAGTGCACATATGAACACTCCAACTCGTCCCGACTGTGTATCGTGGATACCTGATGCGGATGTGGCATATAAATTTTGGAGGTAATTAGATGAACATTTTGTAAGTTGGGGGTGTTAAACTAACGCAGTGAAAACGACAACGAAGATGAGTTGAGGTGTCAAGATGCGCATACTTAAAATTATAGTGCTTGCTTGCCCGTGAAGGCCAAGTTTGAGTGTCTGAACGTATTATACCTGAATTTATTATATTGTTAAATCCATTGTTACATAATAACAAAAATTCTAATTTCATGTAACGGTTGATTTGGTCTGATCGTACCTTTACCTTATATTTTCTTCTCATTTTGTCTTTGTTTATTATCTAATAATCCCATCTTATCTTTTACGCTACCTTCTTATTATAACTCTACTTATATAACGACAGGAAACTATACAATCTATCCAAATGTCATATTTATGAAACAATTTGTAGCAACCATCCAAACATTCTCCAGAACAAGACTAGGATTTGAACTTAGTGGGTACAGAGTACCACTGCATCTACTAAATTTTTGTTGCAGCATTTTTGAATTCGGTTGTATATATGGTTCAAGATGAAGTATGTGTTGACTAAATGCTAGTATGCTACATTCGCCCATGTCCTAGGTTGATGCTATCATCATGATTTTATTTTGAACTGTTTTTTTTAGTTGAACTGAGTTTCAAGTCTCTTTAATGCTCTATCTGAAAATAAGTTCACTGGTTAGATTTAAGGCCTTATTTTTTCATATTATCGCAATGGTTCTTCCATGTGATACTATTGTTAGCTTTCATGATTTGTTTGAAATTCTTGATATTGAATAGGCCGAACTTCAGTAAACATTCCTAGAGAAGCTGTCCGGCTGTGTTAACATATCATTGCAGCTAGTTGAAGGAAGGAGATGATTTTAAGAGAAGGGAGAGAGAGAATCTGAGTAATATATAGCTGTCCTTCGTCCTCTTCAGAATTATACATCTTTTTGTTAGTTCCTTTATTCCTCAGTTGTTATTCTCCTTGACTCGCTCACCTTGAAGCATTTTAAAAGGGTGAGGCATTTTTTTTTATAGAACTAGATGGATATGGTCTTAATCCAAGTTGCTCGGACTCGGGTACGGGTGTGGATCTAGAGATCGGCTTTAAGATTCGGGGATATGGATACGGGTTTGGCGATTTGGCTAAAAGTAATTCAAATATCGAAAAATAGAGTTATAAAAACTAAATTATGAGATAGTATGTGGAAATTTGAGTAGAATATATTGCTCAAGAGGAGAACCCTAAAAGGAGATAAAAAAAAGGAGATAAAAGGAAGAGCAGTAACATAGAAGTTTCTATATAAAAGGTATTTCATTTTCTTCAATTTCACTTTAGCTTTTATCATTAAATCTGTCCGGATTTTCGGTGTCGATTTTGGTTAAAGTATCCAAAATTGGCTGACCATATCGGGTGCGGATCCTACATCCATGTCGTGTCGACACAGGTGCGGCACCAAAACTGAAGAGTCTTAGTAACTTAGGTTTTAATGATAGAGGAATATATGCATTAAATATTATAGTTAGACCATAACAAGTGCATTGGGCATATTTCACTAGTAAATATATTTTTCTGATAACTTAGAAATCCCTTAGAAATCCCTGAGGGTCAGTGGTGCATATTACAAAACTTGGTGTATAATGAGCCCAATCCTCTCGTCTCTACTTAACTATGAGATTTTTGCTTGTGCCACCATTCAAAACTGTCATGTGCCTAACGTACACATTACACCTATGCTCTTACCATTAGATCAAATCCATGGATCTCGTCCACTAGTTTTTTTTTCCCTGGGATGGGCGGGGGTGGGGCGGGAGGACTATGGTGTTTAGGCCAGCTTGTGTGCTTTAGACTAATTCTACGGGATACCCGCTACCTCCCACACCAGTACTTGGACAAATGGAAAGAAATCCTAGTAATTTGGGGACTAATTACTATTTAATATATTGATTCATTTCTTTTTTAAAAAATATTTATTTTGTATATTGGAAACAACCACTCTACCCCACAAAGGTACGCCGTAGGAGTAAGGTTTGGGTACATCCTACCTTCCCCAACCCATTTGTTGGATTACATTCGGTTTATTATTGTTGTTGTTGTTGCAGAACTTCCTAATTAGTTTCCTGATAAGCAAAGCATCTTTTGTCTGAAACTATTGAATTCAAATTTTTAATTATGCATAGTAGAAGTTTATTCAGTTATCATAAACTTAGACCCTTGAATGGTCTTCTAAAAATTTAACTGAACGTTTGACTGCAACTCGAAGGCTTGGTTTGATCTTAATAGTAATTATGAATAATTGTTGGATCTCTATCAGCTTGAAGTGAAAATTTGATTATCTTTAAGGATTGCAAACTTTTACAATTAGATACACGTTATTTACAAATGGCCAATCTAATATTGATCTCCATTCGTGTTCACTATTGCTTCAGCAAACCTTTTCTTCTATGATAGATTTCAGCCGCTTTACCCTTTGGGTTATTTCATTTCCAATATTGGATCTGCTTGATCAATTGATTTCTTTTTCTTATCTGGACTACGTACACTTACTCTCCCAAGACCTCACTTTGTGGGAATATACTGGGTTTGTTGTTGTTGTTGTTGAATTGATTTCTTCTGTTGGATTCTGAATATGGTTTAGAGGGTGTTTGGATGGGCTTTTTTTTAAGTGACTTAAAAGCCAAAAGTAGATAGCAACCTACTTTTGACTTATTTTTGTACTTTTTAAGCACAAAGAAAAGTGCTTAAAAGCACTTCTCGTCTTTGCCAAACACCTTTAAAAATAAAAAAGTGCTTAAAAGTCAAAAACACTTAAAAATAAGTCAATCCAAACATCTTTGTTAGATTCCCTTACACATTAATAATTTCAATGATCCTCTGGCGCGTGAAAAGGAGGTTATATTTTTTTAACACGTGTAACTCACAAAAGTTTGAAGCCCGTCATTTACAGTTTATGATTGATGTTCATTGCAGTGAATATGTATCTCCTTTTCTAAAAGTTGTTGCGATTATTTTCTCGTGTTTCAGATATTATACTAACCTCCCTTCCAAAATTATAAAGTTGTTGCGTTGACCTTCCTTCTTGTTTTAACTTCTGAAAGTAACTAAACTGTGAAACATATGATGTTAAGAGTTAATTCCCTAAAGAGTTAATTTCCCAAAGGGGAAGTTGGTATGTTTGACAGGGAAATGTCGGGATTTGAATACTCCTCTATCTGTATTAGGTAGGTCGGGTTGGCTCAGTTATCCACAATGTGCTATTTTTATTTTGATAACAGCCAATAATATATGCTATTGTTGACGTAGTATCCCCCATTTATGGAGTATAACATTTGATGAGGGGGGTGGCTTAGAAGTTGAAAATCTTGTGTAACATCTTTGGAAATCAAGGATTTAATTTAACTGTAGCTTATACTAGGTGAATTCTCCCCGTTTGCTTCAATTTCCAAAAAAAAAAAAAAATAGAACTCTCCCCATTTGCCTATTTCTTGATGGGTAGAGTTAATCATCACCTCTATCGGTGGAAGCCAGCGGACTAGTAGATATTTGAGGTCAGTTGGAGTGCACTAAAACTGTGTAAACACCATAGCTATCCAAAATAAAGCATTTGGTATGTCATGGGCTAAATTTTGCTCTCAACTTAACTATTGACACTAGTTTATAAAAAGCGTCACGCACAATTATTTTAGTTGATTGAACTTTTTTTTCTTTCAAGCAAACCACATATCACCAATATCACAACAAGGCCAATTGAAATGGCAAAGTGAAGTAGTAAAAGCACCATGCACATGGTGCTGGAGATTAATTTTCTTAGGATTGGCCTGGTGGAGGAGTCTTTACAAGGGAGGGTTACAGAATCGGTGACAGCTTGTTAGGGCGGCTGGAAGAACAAGGAGGACACAGCTATGGAATGGGTGTAGTTTAGGTCATTCTGGTGGGTGTTCTAATCTGCGATTACCTTGCCTCCAAATTTTAAACTGTGGGGATGAATAAGGAATTAATTTGGCGCTGTACCAAACGTGCAAAGAGATTGCAAATCCAGAGTTTTATTTGCAATCTAATATGTGCCCATTTTCCCTGCTTTTGCTAATTTCTAATATCTCTTCTCTCAACCTTAGCCAAGTCTCAGCTTAGTGAAATTGGCCAAAATAGTCAGAATTGCATGTAATCTATTAGAGGGCAGCCCAATGCATAAAGCACTCCGCATCAACATGGTCATGAGAAGGGCCGCACTGCAAGGGGTGTAACGTAGACAACATACCCTCATGCAAGCATTAGTGGCTTGCGCGTAATCTATTAGTTTAAGAAAATTGGGAGGATTCATTTAATTAGTCACTTCGTTTTATATTGCAGGTTTGTTTGCCATTTGTTTTCCTGCAAATCTGTTTTCCTTCTGAGTTCTGGTTTTGGTGATGACATTTTTTTCATATTTTTAACCAGGAACAATTATTAACGTAGGTCTAACATTAAAGTTGTTATATATGGCGGATATAAGATATTAGATTGGAGGCTTCCATAACTTTTGATGAATCCATGGAACATCTGTTGAAGCAACGTCTTTCATTTGAATGTTTGATGTCCGTTTAATAGGATATTGTCATGTATAAGCTCTAGTTATAGGTGTTTGATGTTCTTTTTATTTCTATTGATTTCTTGACTTCCTTTAGGTATGCAACTCAATTCTATCTAATGTACTTCTGTTTTGGATATATAAACTTGATTTTATGATGGTATATGAATCTAATGATGCCTCTGACCGTCATAATGTTATTTTTTTTTTCATATCTGAACAGCCATGGGACTGGTTGAGGAAGACATTTATTGAGAAACCAGAAGAAAAGTGAACAAAAATGTTGAAGAAGCTGGTTGAGCAGGGTTAAGTTGAATAATGTAATTTTTTTATGTTGAGAACTCAGACCCCATTTGTGGGATTACACTAGATATGTTGTTGTCATCGTCGTAGTTCTTGTTAAAATAAATCATGAACGTCTTGAGTTAAAACTTTTGGTTCAATCAATTTCTCTTTGTTGATGGTCTCTTTTTTTTTTTTGGGGGGGGGGGGGGTTTCCCCTCCGGTGTCCGGTACCTGCATTAGAGCCCGACTGAATAAATCATGAACGTCTTGAGTTAAAACTTTTGGTTCAATCAATTTCTCTTTGTTGATGGTCTCTTTTTTGGGGGGGGGGGGGGGGTTTCCCCTCCGGTGTCCGGTTCTCGTATTAGAGCCCGTCTAATTCGGATTTGCGCTGGGTAGGGCTCCATTCGGGGTAGTGTTCCCAACAGAGTTTTCTCCATACCCAAGGTTGAACCCTTGACCTCTGATTAAGGGTAGAGCAGCCTCATTCATTGCACCACAACCAATGTTGGTCTCTTTTTTGATGGTCTGTCTCTTCATACATCATACATGTTTTCATTTTCATGTCTCTTCATACATCATACATGTTTTCATTTTCATTGTAAACTGTGACAATTGATCTTGTGTACTCTTCCATCAAGCAATGTTTTAATCCATTACGAAGTTACTCACCCAATAAGAACAGTTTAAGCTGTGTTTATATGATTTAAAATGTTGTCATGGAAATGTTTTTGTGTTGGATAAAATGTGGAAGTCTGTCATTGGTGGATAGTGCTTTAGGGCTCAAGTGGAAGGCACTACCTTTGTGAACTATAAATAGTAGCATCAACATGATTGTAAAGGGAAGGAAGTCTTTTCTCCAACAATATGAAAGCAATACATTACTATTTTTGTGCTTCAAGTTTTTCATATTTTGCTAAATCTTTACTTCTAAGTATCCTTTGAAGGAAAAATTAACGGCTTCTGATCTATTGCAAACACCCGAAATAAGAATTTTACTGCTTCATTCAGCTATATTAATTTGCTTGCTTACTGTCGTTTCTTTATTTAAACAAACAAATTTCATTACTAATAACTAGATCTAACGAGTTAAATCATATTTTGTGCCCTTAACCTAATTACAAATTTTTTTTATCGTAAACAACAACATTTTACAAATTAGTTCTCAAATTATCTGAGATTGTGTATTAAAACAGGTAATTTATCTTGGTTCTATGATTCTGTATCTTGTGATAATTAAGCATTTTGTACAATAACAATAATAGATCAAGTAAAATTCCACAAGTGAAGTTTGGAGAGGGTCGGGTATGTGCAAACTTTTATCACCCACTTCGTGGAGATAGAGAAGTTATTTCGAAAGACAAACATTTAAGGGTAACAGTATTATTTGTATGTTGGTGAAATATTATGCACATCACAACGAGGTGATCTTGTCGTTGATGCGCGAGATGAATGCAATTGACACAATATTGTGAAGTGACCACCCTCGCTCAATTTTGAGTCAGACCTTGACGCTGCGACTCAGGCATTACTCAATAGAGGTGCAAGACCAACAAAGGTATCAAAACAATTACAATATGCATCATTGCCAATTGAAAAACAAATTCTAGTCATTTATGCAACTATCAATGGATTCTGTGATCGAATGTCACTAAACAGAATTTCTCAATATGAGAAAGTCATTCCAAGTAGAAGAACCGTGATATTCAAGTTCATACATGTTCGAATTTCATCTACAGTACGGGTTGTAATCGTATAGAGGATCGGAAAACACATCTTGACCATGTCTTAAAGCGCTCATGGGATCATTATGAATGTCTTTGTTTAATTAGGCTTTGAAAAATCTAAATAAAGGAATAGCTCTGATACTAATGCAGATTACCTATTTTAATGGTTGCGCTTTCTTAAATTACACATCTAATATAAGATTTCAAGTTTTGACCATATTAATGAAGCCGTCATACTAAAACAAAAGCATGAACGTTTTATATTGACTGATCCGAAACAATTATAATCTTGCAATCATATTTGAAAACATATCTTGAAGACGACTTAAAACGTTCATGGTATTGATAGTTATAAATATATAAATCAATTATGAAATCCTAGAAATGGATATACTCATTAAATCAAATTATCTCATAAACTTATATATACGAGCTACACGAATTATTTAACAGACTAGTCAAGATGACACGAACAATACTAAAAGAGCTCTCAATAGTCAGAAGTCAAATCTTAGAATAGTCGAAATGCATATTAGTCGAGTTGACATGAAGAAATTGAAAGAGCTCTCAATGGTCGAAAGTCGAAATCTTAGAATAGTCGAAATGCATACCACTCGAGATAAAATGAAGAAACTGAACAAGCTCTCATTAGTCGGTCGAAAGTCGAAACTTTAGAATAGGCAAGACGCGGAACAGTCGAGATGAAACAAAAAAACTAAAAGAGATTTTATTAGTGGAAGCTGGAACATTATTGCAAACCAATTGAGATGACACGAAGAAATTGAAAGAGCTCTCATTGGTCGGAAGTCAGAACCTTAGAATAGTCAAAATACAGACCAATCGAGTTTACAAAAACATTGAAAGAACACTCATTGGTCGAAAGTCGGAAACTTATAGATGTCACATGTCTATTGTTTCTCCCAACTCCTTCACAAAATGAAAATACTCATCGCACTATATTTTACAAGTTGCCTATTCCAATTTTTTCCAAGAGTTTATGAAAAATGAAAACAACACTTATTGGTCAAAAGTCGAAAAACCTTATGAATGTCATGAGCCTGTTATTTCTCCCAACTCCTTTATAAAATCAAAATACTTCTCTCACTATATTTTACAAGTTATCTATTCCAACTTTTTTCCCAAGAGTTACGACAAAACGAAAAAACACTCATTGATCGAAAATCGAAAAACCTTATGAATGTCATGTGCCTATTCTTTTCTCCCAATTCCTTCATAAAATCAAATACTTCTCTCGCTATATTTTACAAGTTAGCTATTTTAATTTTTTCGTAAGAGTTTACGACAAAACGAAAAGAACACTCATTAGTTGGGAGTCCGAAAACATTATGAATATCACTTGCCTATTGCTTCTCCCAACTCATTCACAAAATCAAAATACTTTTCTCGCTATATTTTACAAGCTACCTATTCCAACTTTTTTCATAACGAAAAAATTATTATTGATCGAAAGTCGGAAAATCTTATGGATATCAAGTGCTTCTCCAATTTCTTCGCAAAATCAAAATACTTCTCTCACTATATTTTACAAGTTACCCATTCCAACTTTTTCAAAAAGTTTATGAAAAATTAAAAGAACACTCATTGATCGAAAATTGGAAAACCTTATGAATATCATGTGCCTATTGTTTCTCCCAATTCCTTCGCAAAATCAAAATATTCTCTCACTATATTTTACAAGTTACCTATTTCAATTTTTTTTTCCAAAAGTTTACTAAAAAACGAAAAAAGCACTCATTGATTGAAATTTGAAAAACATTATGAATGTCACGTGCCTATTATTTCTTCCAACCCCTTTACAAAATCAAAATACTTCTCTCACTATATTTTACAAGTTACCTATTCCAACTTTTTCTCAGGGAATTACGAAAAATCGGAAAGAACCCTCAGCGATTAGAAGTCGAAAAACCTTATGAATGTCATGTGCCTATTATTTCTCCCAACTCCTTCCCAAAATCAAAATACTTCTCTCACTATATTTTACAAGTTACCTATTTCAATTTTTTCTCAAGAATTTACGAAAAAATAAAAAAGACACTCATTGATCAGAAGTCAAAAAACCTT
This sequence comes from Capsicum baccatum var. pendulum, assembly GCA_030864225.1. Lineage (NCBI taxonomy): Eukaryota > Viridiplantae > Streptophyta > Magnoliopsida > Solanales > Solanaceae > Capsicum > Capsicum baccatum. The sequence goes on along the minus strand of CM061554.1, from coordinate 217,744,545 downwards.
ATGAATATCACACGCCTATTATTTTTCCCAATTCTTCGCAAAAGCAAAATACTTTTCTAGCCATATTTTACAAATTGTCTATTCCAACTTTTCCCAAAAAATTTACATAAATATGGAAAAACCACTCATTAATGGAAAATCGAAAAACCTTATAACTATTAAGTGCCTATTATTTCTCCCAATTCCTCCACAAAATCAAAATACCTTTCACACTATTTCACAAGTTACCTATTTCAATTTTTTTCCCAAATTGTGCACACTCTCATTAATCCCCCACCGTCAGATCACACATCCATATCCTTGTTTCCACCGTCCGATACTCACACGTTTCCACAACAAAATCTCTTTTATATCCTCCCTACTTCTTCGAAAAAAAGAAATAGTTCTAATTTTGTAAAAACCCCAAAACATCATCGAAGATAGGGTTTTATTCGGCCGTCAAATTTGTCGGCGGCGGCGGGTTCGATTTCAACTTCATCTTCATTGAATTGTATATGAAGCTCTCAAAAAACTGAAATTTTGTGTATTTATTATATGAAATTTTACGATTTTTTTGTGAAGTTCTCAACAAGGTGCAATTTCTGTGTATTTGAATCTGAACTTTTCAAAAAAGTGCAATTTATGTGTATTTGAATGTGAAGTTTTCAGTAAAGTGCAATTTAGTGTATTTTTATGTCAAATTTTACTATATTTTTTGTTGTGAATTTTCAAAAAAGTGCAATTTTTTGTTTAGTTTATGTGAAATTTTACAATTTTTTTTGTTGCGTGTTTTCAAAAAAGTGCAATTTCTGTGTATTTGTATGTGAATTTTTCAAAATAGGGCAATTCCTGTTTATTTGTACGTGAAAGTTTTCAAAGAAGTGCAATGTGAAATTATACTTTTTTTTTTGTTGTGAAGTTCTCAAAAAGTGCAATTTCTGTGTATTTCTATATGAAATTTTACTAATTTTGTTGTTGTCAAGTTCTCAAAGAACTGCAATTTTTTGTTTATTTGTATGAATTTTTTTTACTAATTTTTTGTTGTCAATTTTTCAAAGAATTGCAATTTCTGTGTATTTTTTTGCGATTTTTTACTTTTTTTTTTGTTAAGTCCTCAAAAAGTGCAATTTCTCTCTATTTGTATGTGAAAATTTACTAATCTTTCTGTTGTGAAGTTCTCAAAGAACTGCAATTCTTTGTGTTATATGTATATGACTTTCTTACTCTTTCTTTCTGTTGTTGTGAATTTTTCAAAGAAGTGTAATATCTGTGTATTTTTATGCGAAATTTTTACTGTTGATTGAACAGTGAAGATAGAGGAGTATGGAGAAGGAGCTAATTGTGCTGTTTGAAACGGTTAAACGAGCTGCCGATGCAGCTGCTGCTGTTGACAGCGGTGCAGATTCGTCGCCAGAAGAGAGTAGATGCCTTGATGTATTGAAGCAGCTTAAGAAGTTTCCTGTTAATTATCAAGTTCTCGTTACTTCACAGGTAACAATATTTTTGCATTTTGAGATTCAAACTAGTGTTTCTTTGATCTTAATATCTTAAGAAAAAGATATTTTGAATTGTTAATTTTTGTGAGCTATAGTACCTTTGTAGGTAGTTTTAAAATATGTAAATTTTATTTCAAAACAAATAGAAAATTTATGTCTTGAATTAGAGCCCGTTTGGTACAGATTAACATTTGGTCAAATCAACTTTTAATCTCTCTCTCTTTTTTTTTTTTTTTTTTTTATAGCTTTTAAGGTATTTGGTAAAACTAAAAAGTGCTTTAAAAAGCTAAAAATTGATTAAAAAGATTAAAAAGTGAGAACGTGGGTGCTTTTTAGATTAAATTTTTTTTTTAGGTTTGACCAAAATATTTACCTTTTTATACCTTATATTTTCCTCCAATTCCAACCATATCCTAAATTTGTAGCCCTTAAATATATAGTTTTTTTTTTCTTTTTCTCTTTGCCGTGGCTTCATCTCTTCCCTCCAATTTCCTCTTCATCTTTCTTCTTTGTTGTCGATGGATTATTTACGGTGTTAACAACTTTAAGGACATTTAAGTTATTTTAGCAACAAAAAAGTGCTTAACATCACTTGTTTATCAAACACATCAACAACTTTTTTTTCAGTTTCAGCACTTCTATCCAAACACTTATCTGCTTAATGTATAAACACTTATTGTATGCTTTTAATCACTTAAGCTAAAAAGCTATTTTTTTAATCCTATTCAAATGGGCTCTTAATGGTTAAATATAAGCTGGTTGACGTCCAAAATTTGAATTTTATCACATAAATTAGGATAGTTGTTTTATCTAGAAGGTGATACACAATATGCGTGAGTAATTTCCGAAAAGGTTCTGTTTATCGTGTGTGTGTGTGTGTGTATATGGGTTGGAAGGGTTGAAGTTGTAAAGTTTGAAACTTCTGGAAAAAATTGAAGCCTACAAAAGAGTGACCAATTAAGTTGGAATGGTTCATGGAGATTCGGGTTGAAATCTTAGCGGAAGCAAAAAATTAAAAAAAACTAGCTGGTTTCTTTTATTTAAGTCTTGGTGTGACAAGTGGGGCTTGCTCAAGCGATTGAGTACTAGGTCCACCATCAACTAGTGAGGTTTCGAGTCACGCTGGGTTAGTGGGAACACTATTGAATCCTCCTGGGGTGGGGTGGATTTTTTCTTTTTAAAAATATAAATCTTGGTGAATAGACTTATGAGAACCTTTGTTGGTGGGAGTAGGGAGGTAGCAGAGATAGATTTAATCGAGATGCTGTCAACTCGGTGAGTAGAGTTACCAGAGCTTCTGCTGCTGGGAGCAGGAGGTAGCAGAAATAGATTAATTGATGTGCACGCACATTGGTAGCATATCATTGTTAAGAAAAATTAGTGCAATATGTCTGCAATTTGATGTTTGAAGTCTGAGGAGATAAGTACTGTGGCCTTTGGTGGGAAAATTGCTTGTTTCTCAAAGAAATTATAAATATTAGGACTTTTGGAAAAAAGTTATTGTACTTCCTTTTTTTTTCCTAAAAAAAGAAAGACAAACAGACTTATGTTTGAAAAAAGAGAATTTGAACAATTTCCTAACCACTTGAATTAAATAGGAGCTGAACAAATCTGATATATGAATACAAAAAGTTACCTGTTTCAAAAATAAAAAACAGATCTATATAGATATCCCCTCAGGGCAGAGATTCTCTTGATATATGTTAAAAGGACCGGGTGCTTTTGCTTGAGAAATCTATTGTTAATTTGTTCCTACACTTTTCTGCATCACTTCGAATTATAGTACTTTCTAGTTTGTGTCATCTTTCTTCATTCCAATTTGTTGTTTGTTTGGGAAAAGAAGAGGGAAAGGGGGTGGGGGTCAAGTTGGGAATACTTGGGATATAAAATTTCTTGCCATTAGAAAATGAATCATGCTTCTCTACTGAAAGAGAGGTCTGTTCCTTGGAGAGTTTCTGTACATCTCTTGATAAACATTACATTATTTTGCACAATTGCTATGTATTTGTCAGGCTTATTGTTCACGGTGATGCTAGTAAGAAGAATATGATCCCTTTTCTGTTTTGACATAAGGAAACCTGTTTCAGGTGGGAAAGCGTCTTCGACAATTGACAAAACATCCGAGGGAGAAGATCCAGGCTTTGGCTTCTGATGTGGTTCAGAACTGGAAGAATATAATCGTAAAAGAAACTATGAAAAATAAGAACAGCAATGGAGTGAATGGGGAATCTGTAAAAGATGAATGTGCTGGTGCTACTGCTAATGGAGCCACTAAATCTCAGACAGCGGAGTCGGTGAAGGTTGAAAAGGTGTCTAGGGTTGATAATGTAAAGATTGAGAGAGTGACTTCAAAATCTGAACTAGTAGTAAAATCAGAAAGTTCCATTGCTGAGAAAAAGGTTGAGCTTGTTAATGTTGTGAAGACTGAAAAGAGTAGCTCTAGTGCGGCAATTGCTGCTCCGCCAAAGTTGGGCGCTCTAATTTATTGCAAGGATTCTTTGAGGGACAAAGTTCGGGAACTCCTTGCAGAGGCTTTATGCAAAGTCTCAGGTGAAGTGGATGAGGATCTGATGGATGAGGTAAATGCATGTGATCCATATAGAGTTGCAGTTCAGGTAGAAACTGCAATGTTTGAAAAGTGGGGCAGATCTAATGGTGCCCAAAAGTTCAAGTATAGGTCTATAATGTTCAACATCAAGGATCAAAACAATCAAGATTTCCGGAGAAAAGTCCTTCTGGGGAATTTCCCCCCTCGTGGTATTACTGAACTGACACCAGAAGAAATGGCAAGCGAAGAAAGGCAAAAGCAGAATGAGAAAATCAAAGAAAAAGCGTTATTCAATAGTGAACGTGGAGCTCCTGTACAGGCTAGTACCGATAAGTTCAAGTGTGGTAGGTGTAAACAGAATAAATGCACCTACTATCAGATGCAAACGCGAAGTGCAGACGAACCTATGACCACATACGTGACATGTGTGAACTGCCAAAATCGCTGGAAATTCTGTTAAATTTGAGAGCGTGTCCGACCATGTATCACTTACTGTTGCACATTGTGAGCTTCATAGGTACCTTCTCTTAACCATGATGTAGCCCCTAGTTCATTTTTTCATTTTTCGTCTGGATGGCGATCTCAACATGCCTGGCATATGATCCCTGATCTATTTGTTTTACTATTGCAAAGATGTTTATGACATTGTATTGTTCTCATTCCTAGGATAAAACTTTGCTCTACAGAAAATGCAATGTATTGGAAACTGGAAAGAAACAATAAAAATATTAGATGCAGTTCTGTACAACTATTGGCTGATTTATTGACTAGGTCATGTGTTCAAGTCGTGAAAAAAGCCTCTTGCTTAAATTCAGGGTAAGGCTGCATAAAATGAACCCTTGTAGTGCAATCCTTTCCCAAATTCGCGCATAGCAGGAGCTTTAGTACATATTGTCAGAAAACAGTGCAAACTTAACAGCTTACTTCCGATGGTTGTCAATTTTCAATAGAGACAAACAGTAGGTGATCCTTCCCATCTGCTCTAGTTTTGGTACCTGTTGACGCTGACGGTTTTAAAAAAGAAATAGGAGTAATAAATTTCATTATCTTCTTGTTGGACTTGGAAGCCATCCGACTATATACTTAAATTATGTAATCAAAGGATCCATTGCTCTGAAACATAAACTTCTTACTTTCTGCTGACTTATCTATGTCGGAATATCGACCTCCCAAGGTAGATTTTTGAATTGCAAAAAATTGGAAGAATGTAAATAATAAAAAATACTTTTAAATTATTTTTAACAAAATCAACCTCTGAAAGTCGGTTTTATGTTATTTTTTATAATTTAGTTTACTGGTCAGAGTTTAAAATTTGACCAATAACACGTGGATTTTAAATGACCTTTTTAAAATAATTTAGTGTTTATCAGTCAAAAGGCATAAGCTAACAAAAAATGTAATCAAAAGAGATTTTTAACCAAATAGGCCAACGGTGATTGATATATTTATATCTCTGTGGAGTAATCCAGCGCAATGTTGACCCCTTTGCGTTAGTAAGTTAACTAGGTAATAAGTTAAAAGATACAAAAATTAATCTGAAGCTAATTGGTGAAAGAAGATCAATCTGAAACTGAGGATCAGAGGGTTTGTTTGTACACAAACTAAATTTACCTTGATATTATAATTTTGAAATACTCTTTAGACAAATTTAGATATGATAAATTTATCCCAAACTGGATGGGGATATTTCAAGACTAAGAATCCGTTTGGACACGATAAAAAAAAAGCTTTTTAGCTTATGTGCTTAAAAGTTGAAAATAAGTGGTTATAAATTAACCAGATAAGTGTTTGGATAACACTGCTAAAATTGAAAAAAAAACTATTGATGTGTTTGGTAAATAAGTATTGTTTAGCACTTTTTTATTGTCAAAATGATTTAAATGTCCTTAAACTGTTAACACCATAAATAAATTGAATTATATATAATTTTTAATTATAACAATTCAAAAACAAAGGAGAAAGATGAAGAGAAAACTGAAAGAAAGAGACGGAGAGAAGCGACAAAGTCAAAAAGAAAGAAAAAATAATATATTTGAGGGCTACAAATTCGGAGTATTGTTGTAATTGGAGGAAAATATAAGGGATAAAAAGATGTTTTGATCAAATTTAAAAGAATTTTAATCTAAAAAGTAAAAAGTTATGCTTACCTAGCTTCTCACTTTTATTTTTTTAATAAGTTTTTAGTTTTAGTACCTTTTTATTTTATCAAACATCTAAAAAAATTTAAAAATATTATTTGATTGTAAATCTACCATGCTATTGTGAATATTAACCTGGTCATTGTGATTTTTTGTCCATGACTCTGTTCTCAACTTGTCTTCTTTCAGCTCCACTAAAAATCCCGCATTGTCACTGTCTAATTGAGAAACTCCCAAATCAAACAACGGAGTGCCGCAATTAATCTTATCTACATGTTCAATACTTCTATTCAATCTCCTATAAAGAGTTTTTTCATCCATTTGAAAAAACAAGAAATTGATTATTAGAAGAGCTAATTGACGTTGCAAATAGATGAAATTTGAATAAAATTAGTGGCTCATTTAAAGAATATCTAAAAAAAATAAAGAAAAATAAATATATATATATTCGTAAAAAGTAAAATTATAGAAAAATCTTCAAATCATATCTCCGTGAAAATTTAGGAATAACAAATTGCTCAAAATAATCTTCAATGAAAAATCACAACACATGTGTAGGTGAAATACAAAAAAAATAAATAAAAAAATTTGAGAGAAATATTTTTTGACATATGTTGAAGAGGCATGAATGAGCTACTGTCGCAAAATCATTCAATCAGCTAAGAGAGCGAGAGTAAGAAAAATTAATTATGAGAAAAAAAGTATTATTTGGTATATTCATTGCACATTATATTTGCATATAGAGGCCCCCTCAAAAAGAGGTTTTATAACTAACAAGTAATTAGAAAAAATTGAAGGAAAGGTATTTTTTAAGTTTTGAATGAAGGATTGGTGACATTGACCAACTTAAAAGGTCAAACATAATTAGAAAACTTGATTAAGTTAATTGTGGATTTGATTAATGTTTTCAAAACTTTTTAATCTTTTCAAAAATACAAATCAACCCACCCCCTCTTCAATCCAAATCAACCGTCTCTCTCCTCTCTCTCTCGACAGGTTCTCTCAGCTCTCTCCCAACCAATAGTTTTGCAAAATTTCTTCCTTCAATCCCCGGCGACTTCAACCTCCGGCTACAAATATTCAGGCGAGTTCTTTTTCGACTTTCAACCGTCAATCGACATAAAGACTTCTTCGGCGACAACAAATTTGAGTTCTTCGTCGTCCCATTTCTTTTTTCATAGGTAAAAAATTATGAAGAAACAGAGGAACTTGAGCCAGCTACTCTTCTAGATTGGTTAACACTTTCAATATTTCTTGCTTAAATTTGAAATGTGAACTGAATAAAACCCTAATTTCTGGTATTTCTTCTTCTTGTTATCGAATTGTTGATTTGGATTTGTTGGTGATTTTTGATCACCGTTGATGTTCTTAGTGTGTATATGTGTGATGTGTTGGTGTTGCTGGGTTGATTTGTTGTTTGTCTTGGTAAGAGTGGTGTTGCAACAGATGAAATATCTGATGCAACAGATGAAACATCTAATGCGACAGATAAAACATGTGATACAACAGATGCAAATCTAATGCAACTATGAAAATCTGATGCAAAAGATGAACAATCTAACAGATCATTCATCTGTTGCGACAAGCGACTCTTATGTTTGGAAGAAATCTAAATAATATTGATCCAACAAATAACTCATTTTGCAACAAATGAGTGATATGTTTCAACAGATTAGTGATTTGTTTTTACTGTTTCCAACGGATTACTTATCTGTTGCAATAGGTTGGTTATGTTGCAACACATAAACCTGCAGTTACAACAAATCAGTGATCTATTTTTACTGTTTCTAATGGATTACTCATCCGTTGCAACGGGTTGGTTATATGTTGCAACAGATAACCTTCCTGGTGCAACAGATAAGTGATCTATTTTTACTGTTTCCAATGAATTGCTCATCCGTTGCAACAGGTTGGTTATATGTTGCATCAGATAAACTACCTGGTGCAACAAATTAGTGATCTGTTTTTATGGTTTCCAACGGTTTACTCATCCGTTGCAACGGTTGGTTATATGTTACATCGGATAAACTACTTGGTACAACATATTAGTGATCTATTTTTATTGTTTTTAATGGTTTACTCATCCGTTGCAATAGGTCGATTATATGTTGCAACATAAACTACCTAATGCAACAGATTAATGATCTATTTTTATGGTTACCAACGGTTTACTCATCCGTTGCAACGGTTGGTTATATGTTGCACTAGATAAACTATCTGGTGCAATAGATTAGTGATTTATTTTTATTATTTTCAACGGTTCACTCATCCGTTGCAACAAATCGATTATATATTGCAACAGATTATATACCTGGTGCAATAAATGTGTGGTCTGTTGGAACTGTTATTTTATTGTTATTCCTTTTTAACGATGCATTAATCAATTATAATCTATTTTATGTTCTTGTTAATTTAAAATTTTATGGATCCCCCAAAAAAAAACTGAATCAAGTCCAAGTAAAGGATCAAGTGAAGCAGCTCGGCTATATCCACCACTCTATGAGCTTACTTTACAAACGTTATCTCAATCAGGAGCAGAAGATAATGAACACGGGGAGGAGAAATGTTTCAAAAAAGATGATCCAAATGCTAATAGCCCTTCCGCTGAAGAGTTGGTGGAAGCCTTCAACATTGATCGTTATTCTGTGAGAATGCAGTGCGACCGTGCCACAAATTTAATGGGTGATTTCGTGGTTAAGTCAGTGATGGAAAAATCTTTTGACGCCTTCAGAAAGATACTTCAAGAACAAAAATTGGATTCTTTTTTCAGGGAAAGCTGTTTTGGAAAATATCTTGATTTGCTGGAGGACAACAATGCTCGTTTCCAGATGAAAATGATATATGATCTTCTCAACCACAGGTTTATGTATGAAACAAAGATAAGATGAATGAGGTGTGAATAAATTACTGTGGCATGCCTGTTTGTTTTGGTTGGAAGGTGTTTGCCATAGTTACCGAACTAAAATGTTATCCTCCTTCTCCTTCTCAAGTTATAACTACTCTAACCCAAAAAAACACCCCGCACACCCAAAAAAGGCAAAGACAAGTCGAGTGATCATGATGACCTGGTGTTCATTGTTGGTCCAAGCTTCAAAAACAAAAATTTGATAGAAGCGTTGAAAGGTGAAGGACTTTTAAAGAAGCACAAACAATCATTGTGCTTGGTTTGGTTTGTACATAATATTCTTTGGGCGAAAGATGTTAACAACAACATAAGCCTCGGTTTAATAAATCTCTCCGAGGATCTTGAGGCATTTAACAACTATCCTTGGGGTTATGAAAGCTTCAAAATGTCTATCAAATATTTGTTGACTCCATTAACACCAAAGACAGTCAACTTATATGGCTTTCCACGGGCCTTCATGGCAAATATTTCTTTTATCATGATATGATTCATTTTTTTTATTCAATAATGCTTTTGATTTATTGGCGTTATGTTATAGACTTGGACATTTAAAGCCATTCTTTATTTGAGACAACTGAACAACCAGGAAGAAGTTTTCTGTCCAAGAATCCTGAGATGTTTGTCGGTCAAAACTGATAAAAATATAAAATTTCTTGATCTTTTCGATCCTCCGAAGGAAGTAGTAAGTCTAATTCTAATCAAATTTTTGTTTTAATTAATGATTATTTTAAAGGATTTCATCATCATTCTAATACATGTACTGATTTATTTTAGATTGTCCATTCGTGACTTGTTTCGATCAATTGAGAGTTGAAGATGCCATTTTTTCTTACTTTACGGTCTGTGCAAACTTTATCGGACCCTAAGGTCGTTGATGGAATAAAAATGGAATTGTTTGGAACAACAACCTTCATAAGAAAAATAATTTTGGAGGGTGGGCTTGTTGTTGTTGATGATGGTAGTGGTAGTGGTAATGGTGCTGCTGTTGGGGCTAATGATGCTCCTCTTACAGTTTTTAAAACAACAACCCATTACGATTATGATCATATTGGTTGTACAAATTTTTCTCCAGATGTGCCACATCTAGCGAATGTTCTGCATGCAAATGTCAAGACTGCAAGGCGAAACATGATGGAGTGATTAATGCTATTAATGCACTAACTGCTTCTGTAAAGAAAATGACATCTAAGAGGGGTGTTATTCCATCAAAGAGGATTTCATATCCATACACTCCACGAGAGATCAAGGTGGCTAAGAGGAGAAGGAAAGATATTTTCAAGGCATCATCAAGCATTGAAAAAAGCAATATTGCAATGCCTCTGTATTTGTCTTGCACTATTGTTCAGTGTGCAAGGGCCACAAGACAGCAACATAAGCTGAAGAAGGTGAATATACATCATCTGTTCCAACAAATAAATAGGCACATATCTGTTTCAACAAATGATACATCTGCTTAAAATTATCAAATAGATATATACATCTGTTGCAACTATTGTCTAGTTTGTTGCATCAGATGCGTTATCTGTTGCAACATATGTTCTTCTGTTTGAGCAAAACAAATAGGTTTTCATATTGTTTTAATTTCTACCAACATGTGAGTTTTATGTTGCAACAGATGGGCCATCTGTTCAAAATTATCGTACTGCTCTATTTTACCTGTTTGAATTTGTCCCAACAGATGATCCATCTATTGCAATATAAGACTCATCTGTTGCAACAGATAAAAAATTTATTTTATATCAGTAATTATCATTGACAATTCTGGCTTTCCAGGTGGATGTCACAACAGAAGATACGGCTGAAAAGCATAATATCACAGTTGATAATCCATCAACTGCTTTCAAAGAAGAAGAAAAAGTGGAGTCTGTCAGTTTAGGAGAACGGAAGAATTACCTATTTAAAGGGTTCAACATTTCGGACGAGGCTCCAAAAAAAACTAACAAAGTTGATCAATGACTATTTAGAATGGATTGACGATGGCCTATTAAAGCATCATGCCGGCAGGTACATAAATCAACTTTAAAGATATTGATTTATACAATTCTTTTGTCGTAAGAACATAATATTAACACATATAAATCATCATGTAAAAAACAAAATGACGAACACTACTAAGTGAATGAATCGAGTCTTGATTTTGATATGTTTGACTTTGTTGTTGCACATCCCGGAATGAAGAATTGATTCTATTTGATGTTGCTGGAATGATGAGGTTTAAATGTCATACATATTGCTATTAATTAATAATTTATTTAATTGCATCTGCATATTAATTTTTTTATCACGTAATTCAAAATATTTGATAATATGTGCAACACATCAATGTCATTTTTTACTACCCCCAAAAGAAGGCCAAGTTGCAAACACCAGAATAATATAGATATACGAAAGATAATTTTTTGTACAAAGTTTACATCAATAATGCCCACGATAGGTATTGTCAACAACAACCGGAAGTTTCCCGAAATGAGGAATGCTTAATCAACATCATCAAAGGTTTTAGCATTCCTGCTGGCTTACCTTGGCATTTGGTCGACGAAGTGTACATCCCAATCAATTGTGGTGATGAATTCCATTGGATGTTGGCTGTTATCGTTCTAAAAGAGAGGCGCATCCAAATTTATGACTCGATGTTGCGAAAGAGACGTTCCGGGCTGTCGCTTGAGATACAAAAGCTGGTCAAAATATTGCCTACTTACCTTGATATGAGTGGCTTTTTAGACCAAAAGGTTTGTACTGATTGGTCGACGATTAAAGCATATTGGGATAAAATGGGTAATCCATTTGATGTACAATATGTTGAAGGAATTGCTCAACAAACCTTTGGTAGCCTGTGAGTATAAGTATCCTGATTTAGTTTCATTTCATAAATTTCACAACTCTTACATGAACTGCAAGATATGTATTATCTATTTTTTAGAACACAGGAATTGCAGTCCTTTTGTTACCGCTTACGCCGAGTATTTGAGCGATGGATTACAAGTACCAAATGATGGCCTTGATGCCAGATTACTCCACAAAAGATATGCTGCTCTTTTATGGAAATACAAAGAAGCGAAAGCTCAGAAGCCGTACGCAAGCGACATTAAAGATCCACGATGACCAAAGCCAAATTTCGTAGCACCGGATGAAGAACAACTTGTCCATATTGATTAGATCTTTATAGCTTGAGTCCATAAATGTAATAACCTATCCTCCTTGGTTTAACTTGTTGATTTATTTGTTGAGTAGATCATTTGTACCCATAATATTTTTTTTACATTTCATTTATTTGTTGAGTTATTTCATGTAATTTCTGAAGGCTTCGATTTATTTTATGTTGTCTATGAATATAATTTAATCCTTAATTTTGAACATGTTAATTAAAATAGAATACTAGATTCTAATATCGCAACAGATAATACATCTGCTACAACAGAAGACATATCTTATCAAATAAATTTAGACATTTGTTGCAACATGTAGGTTATTTGCTGAAAATTATATAACAGGTCTTCCTACTTTTTTGATTTGTTCCAACAGATTACCTATCAGTTGCAACAGATTATATATCTACTGCGACAGATAGACTGAAAAACATCTGCATAATGCAACAGATGACCAACCTATTCTAACAGATAATGAATCTATCATAACAGGTATTATATCTGTTACAAAAAATATAAAATCTGTTGCATTATAAAAATTCAACTTTCGCCAGACATAAAAATTATTGCCACTACATGTAAAGTGAAGTGGCTTGAAATAAAAAAATATTATCATGTTTGTTTCTGTCTTTGTACATATTCTTCTTTACACACGGACTCCAACCATTTAGTTAGTACCCCATAAGCCCAGACCTCTTGCATCTTTCCTACAATAGCATCGCACATACCAGTCATTTCTATGTCGGCCAGCAAACACTCGATGTATGTAAGCGAGTAAGGCCCATACGCTGCACCAGTTTTATTTCTTTAGAGCTAAATTTTCTTATTTTGACCTTCAAAATCCCATGATTTCTTCCTCAAGACTTCCACCGATAAATGATCCATCAGCTTACTCCGCGTCAACAACTTGGAGAACAACTTGAAGAGTGGCTTTATGTGAGTTAAAAACGTGTCCTCGTTGAGGACAAGTAAGTTGCAGTCATAAGCCTTAATGTTTCCCTCATAGAGTAGTATCTCAATAATGAGAAAATGTTTGACTTCTATATTCATGACTACAAGGATTCTCTTTGCCTTGGTCCAGCTCTTTCCGTGTGGATATGACCTCTTCCCTCTAACATATTGTAATACCCCGTGCTTTTCCTAGCTTAAAATTCATTTCTAGAATGTTAAGAGTGGGCTTTAAAAATGAATAACATTTATTTCATATGGAATTTTCCAGATTTAGACCTTCTATTGTGTGAAAAATTGAATAAGCTTTCCATCAATACGAAATTCGCTCAAATCCGACAGCCGGTGAAGAAGTTAGAGCATTTTTAGTAATGCAGTGTCCCACCTGGGCACTCACCGTGTTGTGGTGGATGCTAAAATGGCAATCGTCGCATTCTAGTTGACCTTCACGATATTAGCGCATCGCGAAGAATTTCAAATTCCCACTTATCAATTTCCAGTGGTGTAACGCGATAGCACCGCATTGCGCTAGAGTGCAAATTCGTACTCGTCCTTTTTCAGTAGCTTAACGCGATTTCATCGCGTCGTGGTGAAGGTATAATTGTCGTACTCTTGATCCATAATTCAAATACTTATGTCATAACTTTAATCCTAAGTATGTGAAGTTCTTATTAGGTGAATAATATTCATAGAGGTCACTTAGAGCCAAGTGGAGCTAAAAACATTAGATTCATTCAAAGTTTGGTGTCCAATTCTTAAAGGTAAACTTTGAAAGTGTATAACTTTTGATGTATGTAGAATCTTCCAGATCAAGACCCATTAAATTTTATATAATTGAATTAGCTTTCCAAAGATACCTATATCGCCTTAACCCGATACCCGAGCGAAAAGTTATAGCCATTTTTGTGTAAGGCAGTAAGCTGGCTCGATGGTACCGCATCGCGGCAAAGAGAAAAATTGGGATACGGGTTACGAATTTTCGATTTAAATGAGTGAGGGGCAATGAGGTCTTCCCCCCCCAGCCCCCCAACCCAGGTCATAATATAGCAATATATTGCCACCATTGGGGCATTATTTTGCCCCCATTATCCTACTTTACTCCCAAGAACAAACCCTAATCAATTCTCTTCAAGATTCATCCATTCCATCACCTTCTATTCAAGAAAACAATCAAGAATTAAGCTTTCTATTCCAAGAAGTTCAAGAAAAACATTCAGGAGCATTTCTAAGAACATCAATTTGATTCATCTTCTTCAAGAAACAACCTTCAAAAACACAACTAGGAATTCAAGTCAAACTTATTCATCAATTATCTTTCAAAAGAAAACCCTAAATCTCAAACTTACTCTCTAAGAAATTCAATTTTCCTCATCAATTCTCCAAGATAGCTCAAGATTAAGAATTTTCAATTCAAGAACTCATCTTCAAAAGCATCATAGGAATCCAAGATTCAAGCTTTCTTATCTAAGATCATCAATTAAGGTATGTGGAGTTATGAACAAGGAAAATCCTTTCATTCTTGTGTCCAAAACTATCTTTTAAAGTTAAATTCACATGATTTGCAATTAGGGCTCATACCCAATTTTTAGTATTTGAAGATTATGAGGTTTCAAGTGATTAAATGTTGAATTGCTTGACTATTTTCATATAATTATGCGTATAATGCGATTTTCCAGATTTTTCAATGAAGTTTAAGCATGATATTATGATTCTTGATTCTATTATTTTGATATTGTTAAAGTATTTTCAAGAAGTATATTGAGCATGATGTTTTGCTATGAATTTGCATGAGATTTAAAGCATGGGCTTTAAGCCCTAAGATTGAGTTTTGATATTTCAAGAAGATTATATTTTTAGTATGCTTTGATAAGCAAGTATTCAGTTTTTTAAGAAAGAACTTGATCTTTTGATCCTAAGTTAAGATAAGGAATCCACATTGTTCATATAGTTGAAGATTTAAAAAAAAAGAATCATATTGGGATTTCGTTATAAACTCTTGTGCTATTTTAAGGTGGATTTCCTAAAGAATGAGCGTAGCAGATTAAAGGGAGTCGTATTTAGCACTGAGTTGGGTATAATTCCAAGGTTTCATGCCCCAGAACTACGTGCTACCGTAGGATTAAGATTATTTCCACTTCTACGTGGATGACTAAGATTGTGATCACTTAAGATAAGGTTATACTATCTGGCAAGAGTATGACACCTCTCCCTAATGTGAGGTTTCTTACTTAGGAGGACGGGATGTTGGACTCCATGTAGCTCGCATGGTTTATGTCGGTTAAGAGAACCTTCCTATCAATAAAGATTTTCAGAACAGTTTTAAAGTATTTTTTTTCCTGCTAGTAAAGAACAGCTTTGAAAGATCTCCCTAATAGTAAAGCCTAACAGAAAAGATTTATAGAAAAGATTTTAGAAAACTAAGTGTAAAGGCTCAGAATTTTATTCAGATTATGCTTTACAGAAAGATAAGAGTTACAAATTTCAGCTTTCAGATTTCAAATTTAGAAATGAGCTCTCTCTACACTTAGACAGTATGATTTAAATATAGAATATTAGGAAAACTTTTAGAACTGAATGTTATGACTCACTAGATTTATAAAGTGTGATTTTCTATTCATGATTTCAGATTTCAGATATTCCAACTTATGTGAGTCTTTTACATTTTGCATGCATTATTTTATAAATTATGATGATGAGATGATGTTTTACTTATGAATTTAACCCCCATATACTTAGTACATCCTCAAAGTACTGATCCACATATATGTCTATGTGCTATATTGTCTCATAATGTAGGTACGAGTTATATCACACATACCATATTTAGACAGTTGCAGATTCTAGCCAGCAGATAATGAGTCCTCCTACTTGGATGACTTTAGTTAGATGTTATTTATATACTTTACCTTTTTACTCATATGTATTGGTTAGTGGTAGTTGGAGTCGTGCCCCAACTATCTATAGTCAGTATAGTAGAGGCTTTATAGATGTCAGTCAGAGTCAGTCTTGTAATTTCAGTCCTTCTTTTCAGACTTTATCAAAATATAAAATTATAGCAGTATTATATTTTCATAGATTCCATCATTATTATGTTTTCGCACAGTACACTTAGTTATTTTATATGTATTTAATTAATTGCTTAACAGTATGCCAGTTCATGGGTTAGCTTGGGATCACTTGTGCTCCTAAGCACCGTGTGACGTCTCGAGATAATTTTTTGAGGCGTTACAAACTTTGTATCAGAGCACAAGGTTCAAGTGTCATAGGGTGTCTGTGAAGCTGTGTCTAGTAAAGTCTTACGGAACGGTACGAAGACGTCTGTACTTTTCTTTGAGAGGCTACGAGGCATTTAAGAAAAGTTTCTTTTCTTTCTTACTCTAGATTGTGTAGTAAAGTTGTTCTCTCAAAATCTCATGTCTATTCATGTGTTACCCAAAATTCCTCATCTATGACTTATTCTTGAGATAACACGATTAGCAAGTTCCAATTCCTCTCCAGATAACGCTCTCAGATTTACTAGCAGAAACTCCAAAAGTCACACAAGGAGCTTGAGACGAGTTCCCTAGTGTGTTAAGTTCCTTAAGTTGAAAGTTTATGTCCTCATCCTTATGAGTTGTTCAGTTGAGACAGAATTAGATATGTATTCAGATTGACCATTGACCCTTTTAGTACAGACAGTGCTCGTAAGAGGAGATAGTATGAACCTAGATCGTTGAATGTAGTTTGCATTCGAGGGATATTATGAACTTCAGGTTATGATTTAAAAATAGTAGAGACTTATAGTTGAAAGTATGGGTTTAGAAGAGTAGTGACAATAAAAGTGGGAATGACGATTGATAGAAAGTATAGAGATAAACTTAGGCATGTTGTCTAGTTTTGTTAAGGTGATATGTCCTTGTGTGCTAGTTTAGTGGAAGGTAGAGAATGAGTTATTAGTTCAGATGAATTATTGTCTGCTTGAAGTGCGGAAGGATTTATTGATGGTATTTATTGAATTTGAAAGGTATAGGATATTAACAAAGTGTTTGGTGGTTTAGTATCATTAATTTAGGCTTCCTTTGAGGTTACAAAAAGGAGTTTTAGTTGAAACTTAAAGAGCTATGATAGTAATCTAGATGTATAGAAGGGTAAATAGTAATGATGTGTAGAAGGAGGATGTGTTAATGGATTACGATAAGATAGGCCATATGATTGTGATCGATTATTGTTGTTATAAAGTTTTACTGGACTAGTGTTTCTTGATGTTCTATTTTATAGATTCCAAGTGAGAATTGTTTGTAAGGTGGGCTGTTAAATTATGTCTAGCACTAGACCTTAAGTTTGAACAATTAAAGGTCATCAAGGTGGATGTAATGATTTCTTGGTTAGTGATGCTAGTTATATGGAAGTGACCTAGTAGGATTGACCAGTGTATGTAAGAGTTTAAGTTTATTTATTCGCAATTTAGTATAATGTTGCAAGTATGATGTATAGGTGTGCCCAAGGTGATATGGGGTTGTATTATTTTCTAAGGTTATTACGTGTTGTGAGTGGTTAGTAATACCGTTGAGTTGCTAAGTGGAAGAAGACTAGTTAGATGGTATATGGTGCTCTAAATAGCTTAGTTAAGGAGTTTTGATTTATAGTGTTGAGCCTTTTGATTTGATCTTGATTCTTATGGTTTAGAGAATAGTATAAGTTTAGAGATGTGATATTATGTGATATTAGTAGAGTATGAAGGAAGTTAGTATGGTTCAACTAGGGTTTGGAAATATCCATGTTAAGTGAAGATTCTAAGTTAGTGAGTGTTTAAGTTGTTATATGATGACTTTTGGGGATATAGAAATCTAAGAGTTAAATCTCAGAAGGAGGTACTAGCATTGGGAGTTAAACGTTAAGATGCAGTCTTTCTGGGTAAGTTTAGTTTTATGTGTATTGATTTTACGCCAGACTCTAGGGTAAAGTGATTTCAGTTTAGATTAGAGTTTATTCAGTGATCCATAGACTTAGAATGATGGATTAAAGCTAAGGGGAAAATGATAGGATAAGTAACTAAGTCAGAGTTCTAGATTCTAGTAGTGATGATGAATACTTGTGCAGATGGGAGAAAATAAATGTGTTATATTTGGGAATAGTGTTGTATGATTGTTTTATGTAGGTCTATAAATGAAGGAATATTGAGATGAAGTTTTTTTGTGTATGACTTGGTTAGTTGGGAATATTTTATGTGCGTCTTCCTAAAAATTGAATAGTTCATGGAAGTTGTTATTGATAGAGGTGTTGGAGAATATGAGAAAGATGCTCTTATGGGTATTTGCTTAGAAGCGCATATGTGGTTATGAAGATAGGCTTGAACGTCATGTTGGTATATAAGGGGATAGTATAGTTAAGTGAGTATTTGAGAAAGTGTTACTAAGCTTTAAAGTAAGAAGTTGAATTGCTTAAGGCCTAGTAATTTTATCCTGACTTATAATTTATAGGTCTATGTTCCATGCTATATATTTGGGGCCATGTTGTAATTTATTATTTGAGGTCTTGTTCAGATCATACCCGGAGTCCCTTACTCCCTAATATCGTTAGAACTTCCTAACAGAGTGTTGAAGAAATATCCTATTTGGGTGTGAATATTCAGTATAATTCAGTTCATAAGTATCCTGTGTATCTTCTCAGTCTTTTCCTAGGATTTCAACCAAATCAGTATCATTCGGGGATGAACGATCCTAAGGGGGAGATGTTGTAATATCCCGAGTTTTCATGTCATAAACCTCTCATTATTTTTCTCACAAAATCAGATCCAGCCTAAAGTAATGGTTACTCATAAGTTGGCGTGCTCGTTCCTATCTCAGCCATGTAGTTATTTTCTTGAGAATTCATGCACTCGTAGCTCAGTTCAGTAGCTCATTATGTTTAAGAGTCAGTTATTCAGTTTATTTCAGTTGTGCATGATAGCTTTTAACCTTAGATTCCTTAGTATTTTCAACTTAATTATCCACATTCGAGGACAAATATTCCCAAGGGGGAGATATTGTAATACCCCGTGCTTTTTCTAGCTTAAAATTCGTTCCTGAAATGTTAAGAGTGGGCTTAAAAAATGAAAAACATTTATTTCATGCGGAATTTTCTAGATTTAGACCATCCATTGTGTGGGAAATTGAATAAGCTTTCCATCAATACCAAGTTTACCCATATCCGACAGTTGGTGAAGAAGTTAGAGCATATTTAGTAATGCAATGTCCCACCTGGGCACTCACCGCATCGCGGTGGATGCCAAAATGGCAATCGTCACATTTCAGTGGACCTCTGTGATATTGGCGCATCGTGGAGAGGTCCAAATTTCTAATTATCAATTTTCAGTGGCGCAACGCGATAGCATCGCATCTCGCCAGAGTGCAAATTTGCACTCGTCCTTTTTTAGTAGCTTAACACGATTTCACCTCATCACGGTGAAGGTGTAATTTCCGTACTCTTAATCCATAATCCGAATGCTTGTGTCATAAATTTAATCCTAAGTATGTGAAGTTCTTATTAGGTGAATAATATTCATCGAAGTCACTTAGAGCCAAGCGGAGCTAAGAACATTAGATTCATTCAAAGTTTGTTGTCCAATTCTACAAGGGTCAACTTTGAAAGTGTATAGATTTTTGTGTATGTATAATCTTCCAGCTCAAAACCCATCAAATTGTATATAATTGAATTAGCTTTACAATGATACCAATTTTTCCATAATCCGGTACCCGAGCGAAAGTTATAGCCATTTTCGTGTGGGGCAGTAAGCTGCCGCGATAGTACCGCGTTGCGGCGAAGAGCAAAATTGGGATACAAATTTTTGATTTAAATGAATGAGGGGAAATGGGATATAATTGAATTAGCTTTCCAAAGATACCAATTTTTTCATAATCCGGTACTCGAGTGAAAAGTTATAGCCATTTTCGTGTGAGACAGTAAGCTACTGCGATGGTACCCCATTGTGGCGAAGAGCAAAATCGGGATACATATTTTTGATTCAAATGAATGAGGGGCAATGGGGTATTCCCCCCCTTAACGCAGGTCGTAATATAGCAATGTATAGCCGCCATTGGGGCATTATTTTGCCCCTATTATCCTACTTTACTCCCAAGAACAAACCCTAATCAATTCTCTTCAACATTCATCCATTCCATCACCTTCTATTCAAGAAAACCATCAAGAATTAAGCTTTCTATTCCCAGAAGTTCAAGAAAAACATTCAAGAACATTCCTAAGAACATCAATTTGATTCATCTTCTTCAAGAAACAACCTTCAAAAACACAAATAGGAATTCAAGTCAAACTTTTTCATCAATTCTCTTTCTAAAGAAAACCCTAAAGCTCGAACTTACTCTCTCTCCAAGAAATCTAATTTCCCTCATCAGTTCTCCAAGATAGTTCAAGATTAAGAATTTCCAATTCAAGAACTCTAAGAACTCATCTTCAAAAGCATCATAGGAATCCAAGATTCAAGCTTTCTCATCTAAGATTATCAATTAAGGTATGTGGGGTTATGAACAAGGATAATTCTTTCGTCCTTATTCCCAAAACTATCTTTTCAAGTTAAATTCACATGATTTGCAATTAGGGCTCATATCCAATTTTTAGTATTTGAAGATTATGAGGTCTCAAGTGATTGAATGTTGAATTGCATGACTATTTTCATATAATTATGCGTATAATGCGATTTTCCAGATTTTCCAATGGAGTTTAGCATGATGTTGTGATTCTTGATTCTATTATTTTGATATTGTTAAAGTATTTTCAAGAAGTATATTGAGCATGATGTTTTGCTATGAATTTGCATGAGATTTAAAGCATGGGCTTTAAGCCCTAAGATTGAGTTTTGATATTTCAGGAAGATTATATTTTTAGTATACTTTGATAAGCAAGTATTCATATTTTCATGAAAGAAGTTGATCTTTTGATCCTAAACTAAGATAAGGAATCCACATTGTTCCTATAGTTTGAGATTTAAAGAAAGAGAAGCATATTTGGTTTTCATTGTAAACTCTTGTGCTATTTTAAGGTGGATTTTCTAAAGAATGCGCATAGCTGATTAAAGAGAATAGTATTTAGCACCGAGTTGGGTGATTCCAAGTTCTCATGCCCTAGAACTGCGTGCCATCATAGGATTAAGATTATTCCCAATTCTACGTGGATGACTAAGATTGTGATCACTTAGGATAAGGTTGTACTCCCTGGTAAGAGTATGAACCTCTCCCCAATGTGAGGTTTCTTTCTTCGGAGGACGAGACGTTGGACTCCATGTAGCTCACATGGTTTATATCGGTTAAGAGAACCTTCCTATCAGTAAAGACTTTCAGAACAGAAAGTATTTTTTTCCTTCTAGTAAAGAAAAGCTTTGCAAGATCTCCTTAATAGTAAAGCCTAATAGAAAAGATTTACAGAAAAGATTTTAGAAAACTAAGTGTAAAGGCTCACAATTTTATTCAGATTATGCTTTACAAAAAGATAAGAGTTACAGATTTTAGCTTTCAGATTTCAGATTTTGAAGTAAGCTCTCTCAGCACTTAGACAGTATGATTTAAAGATAGAATATTAGCAGAACTTTTAGAACTTAATGTTATGACTCACTAGATTTATAAAGTGTGATTTGCTATTCATAATTTCAGATTACAGTATTTCAGATATTCCAGCTTATATGAGTCATTTACATTTAGCATGCATTGTTTTATAAATTATGATGATGAGATGATGTTTTACTTATGAATTTTACCCCATATACTTAGTACATCCTCAAAGTACTATTCCATATATATGTCTATGTGATACATTATCTCATAATGTAGGTACGAGTTGTAGCACTCATACCATATTCAGACAGTTGCAGATTCCAGCCAGCAGATGATGAGTCCTCCTACTTTGGGAACTTTAGTTAGATGTTATTTATGTACTTTACTTTCTTACTCATATGTATTGATTAGTGGTAGTTGGGGTCATGCCCCATCTATCTATAGTCAGTATAGTAGAGGCTTCACAGCTTTCAGTCTGAGTCAGTCTTGTAATTTTAATCCTTTTTTTCAGACCTTATCAAAATGTAAAGTTGTATTAGTATTATATTTTCATAGATTCCATCACTATTACGTTTCCACATAGTAAACTCAGTTATTTAATACGTATTTAATTAGTTGCTTAACAGTATGCCAGTTCATGGGTTAGCTTGGGATCACTTATGCTCCTAAGCACCGTGTGACGTCTCGGGAAAGATTTTCGGGGCGTTACATATATTTAATCACATCTTCATCCCATTGGAACGTAGAAACTTACTTATCAAATCTTCGGCCATTGGGACCAGCCTGCCTATGGAGATCATCATACCTACTCTTGAAATTATTGTAGAAGTTGAGGCCTATTATCTTATCAGCAGCATCATAAGCATCCGGGTAAGCTAATTGCCTGCCCCTCATGAGGCAGAGAATTTCATCAACATATTATGGTATAAAAGAAAATTTTAAAATAGGTTTGTAATTGTAAAGAAGAAAAACCTAGTGGAAAGATTCTGTTGCAGTGGGTTCTCTGAATCAGTTTACAGATTACCCAGCTAACGCAACTTCTACAACATATGTGTATTATGTTGCAACAGAATACACAGCTATTGCAATAGATTACACATCTTCCACGTAGCTTCTTCTTCTTAGAGTAGATTGGAAGGCTAGGATAGCAAAAGTAAACTTACCTTGTCCACGTACCACACACATGTATTTGTCATACTCCTGAAGTCTTGGGCATCAAATGAATGGATGTTGTATTCTTCTGGAGGTTTCATCTCACAGTCATGATTTCTTCCCGTTTCTTCTTCGTCTCGTCACCAAGTTCTGCGTATATGTCTACCTTCTTCCGCGGACCCTGAACTTCAACAACTCTTGGAGCGGGAGGAGTTGTAATTTTTTTTTGTTTTCATAGTGGAGAGAGTATTTGTCTAATGTTTCTTGTCTTTCTCCTAACCGCCACTGTAGGAGTGTATGGCTCCCCCACCTTCTTGGATGGTATGACACCCTTCATGGATTTTAACTCCTCGACAGCTTCAATAATAGCCTCTAGTTTTGTAAGGAGTTTATCCTCTCTGTCCTTGCACACTTTGCATTTGTAATGAAAAATTAGGGTGAATAGGATGAGAGGAACCACTGTAAGGGTGGGAGGGACCGGTGTAAAGGTGAGAGGGAACTGTGCAAGGGTTGTTTTCAAACATATTTATTTTTTCCTGAGCACCAACGTACTCATAATCACGACTGGTAGCTGCAAGAACATCAGGATGGCTACCACCATCATCAACAACTTCACCAGCAATGCCCCCAGAAGAAGCACCCGAATCTGTTGTAGTAGGTTGGTCGTGAGATCTTCAACATTAGGATGACATTGCCTAACTGCTCTTCTTATAGCTGTTGCTCCATCCAATTCCTTCTTTATTAACTCCACCGTTGAGTCTGCTTTTGTATCAATTAGACCTAGAGTAATAGAAGAAGTCATCCCCAACTCATGATCAGTAGGCATGATCCAAGGATGCACAACCTATAAAAAAGACAGGAGGCATTTAGATCATATAATAATAATTTACAGTCAGTTGGGTTACATGTGTAAGGCCTCGCTTTACTAACTAAAGTCGCTTTCTCGTGAACTCCGTTTACAAGGCGCCCCTCTCTAAGTAGTCAGTTTGTTCTCTCATAGAGCAGCCTTACTTTGTTAGTTTTTTGTTAGCAGTTCTAATTTGTAGTCTTTATTGACCTGGAACACAAGCTTTGCCAGCCAACCCGATCTGACCTTCGTATATTAACACAACCGACTTATGCAATAGATGATCTAGCCGCAACTTCTGATCTGTATGTCTCAATAGGTTGATAATATTTTGCATCAGATTACCCATCTGTTGCATAATTTATAGTATATGGATAATATGTTGAGTCGGGTTCAGAGAACCAGAGCAACAAATGGTTAATCTATTGCAAAATATAGATCATCTGTTGTAACAAATTACCCATCTGTTGCACCAGTTGTAGATGACTGTAATTTGTTGCAACAGACGACCCATCTATCGCACCATATGGCACATCTGTTTTAATATCTTTCTTTGAGGTAAATAATTTTAGTTGAAAGAAGACGTACTGCATCTTTCAGAGGGTTAAAAATATCAGCCTCCTTAATATTTTTTTTGCCGCCCTTTGCAGTCAACCACCTAAGGATCCTTGGATGAGAAACCTCATCCGGGTAATCCTTGAACTGCTTTTGGAGGGGAGGAATGACATCACATGCCCAAGCCTAAAAATGTAAACAGGAAGCAAGCAAAAAAAAGTCATAATAACTATATTCAATATAAATTAATGGATGAGTAAAAATAGTGATCAATTTTACCATGAAAGCCCAAGAAAAGCCATATAATGTGGTCGTCTTTGGGGATAGCTTTGTCAGTAAATATTCGACAGTCAAGTAGTAGCTGTCATATCCCCAGGGATAATCATTGAATTTCTCAAAATCATTAGCGAGCGCTAACAAATCATCTTCTTTGACTTTTCTGACGTCTCTTGCTAATAAAATAGAATGGACAAACCAAACTAAGCATAATTTCTCCCTGTAGTGTTTTTGTATGTTTTTATCCTCGAGATCTGCCATCAAATCATCCACTTTGTAGCTACATCCAACAATGCCCAACAACCCATCTTTTTTTTCTTTGCCTTTGTTGGACCCTTTGTGTGGTGTTTCCTTGATGAGAGGTTCTTTTGAACGATCGCATCTCAAGCCCGTCACTATGGCAAACTCTTTCAATCCAAAACAAATCGGCATGCCATAGTAGTTGATCTAGATTTCATTAATATTTGTTTTTCCCTCTTTCGAATCTTTATCATCCCCCACGTACTTGATCCTGCATTTGAGAAGATCATATACCATGCTCATTTGGAAACGGAGAGTGCGGTCCTCAGGCAGCTCAAGAAAGTATGTAAAGAAGCTCTTGTTAAAAAATTCGTCTGTGTTTTAATTCTTCATAATATTCCTAAGTTCATCAAAACGTTTCACCAACTGACATTTAAGTACAAGATCACCAGTTACTTTGTTAGGGCTATCTATCGGCATCGTAACTCAAAATCTGTCGATACTAATGGTCTTGACTGGATAATGCTGGGATTTTGATATTATTTTACACCTTATTGGTGAGAAGGAGTTATCACTTTCCTCAGCTTCATTTTTCCCTGACTGAGATTGTTCAGGCAGTTCCTCCGAATCTATCTGTGCTCTAGCCTTTTTTGTTGGGTGTTCAGAACTTGATCCACTTTCAGTTTCTTTTCTTTTGGGAGATATCTTCTAACTACAAATAATAGAAAAATAAAAAATACATTGCATTTGACGTCTGCATAATATTTTAAAAAAGGTAAGAAAAATTTCATTAAATTATTCTACGCAACATTACAAAACATACTCCAACGGATAACCCATCAGTTGGAATAGATGGGGAATCTTCTTGAAGAACTATTTAATATCTCCCAACAGATCTTCCACCTGTTGCAACAGATGGACAAATTTTAATAAATTATTCTATTCCACATTACAAAAAAAAAATACTCCAACGGATAACCCATCAGTTGGAACAGATGGGGAATCTTTTTGAAGACCTATTTAATATCTCCTAACAGATCTTCCACTTGTTGCAGCAGATGGACAAATTTTAATAAATTATTTTACGCCACATTAAAAATACTCCAACGGATAACCCATCAGTTGGAACAGATGAGGAATCTGTTTAAAGACCTATTTAATATCTCCCAACAGATCTTCCACCTGTTGCAACAAATGGACCACCAACACCACAACCAATGCCACCAAGACCACCACCAATGCCACAAATACCAACACCAAGACCATTGACACCACCACCAAAAACACAAATATCGAAACCACCACCAACAGCCACCAACAACATCACAAACACCATCCAACAATACCACGATAGTCAACAAAATACTGAGACAAAAACTAGAGTTTTCTCAGGTACTTCCTACTTTTATAGCATCGAAACTCAAAATTGTTAACCTATTCTCGAAGATAATACAACTAAAAGTCTTCTTTTTCACCATTAACTAAAAATCCCTAATTTTTAGAATAAAGAACAAATGTAGAACTCTTATCAAACTCTGATACCTGTGAAGACAGAGAAAATGATAGATACAAGAAAGAATGAAGTCGAAACTAACAACTATGTAATCGAAAATAGGAAGAAAATTGATTTATTTTGGATGGTTGAGCAATATGTTGAGTAGTTGTTGTCTGTATTGTTGAGAGAAAGAGAGAGAGAAGAGCGAGAACTTCAAATTTAAAATAAGGAAAAGTTTTTCACGCAAATAGATGATTTGTATAGGTTGATTTGTAATTTTGGAAAAGAATGACAAGTTTTGAAATTATTAATTTGGTCCGAATTGATCTTAATTAATTTTTAAAATTTAAAGAGATATAATTTTTAAAATATTAACTTATTGAGAACTCATTTCAACTCAGAGTGATTGATCGATGACTCGAATTGGGATGAACGCAATACCAACACCATGCAATTTCAAAGACTCAATTGAAGTTGTAGTTGACCCTAAGAACTCATTCATCCCTAGTTCCACCTAAATCAATTAAGGTACTAGCTTAACACTAAGTTAATGAGAACTTATTTCAACTCAGAGTGATTGATTGACGACTTAGGTCTGGATGAACGAAATACCAACACCATGTAATTGCAATGACTCAATTAAAGTTGTAGTTTACCCTATGAGATCATTCATCCTTTGTTCTACCTAAATAAATTTAGGTACCAGCTTAACATTAAGTTAATGAGAACTCATTTCAACTCAGAGTGATCGATCAGCGATTCGGGTTGGGATGAATGCAATACCAACACCATGCAATTGCAACTACTCAATTAAAGTTGTAGTTGACCCTATGAACTCATTCATCCCTAGTTATACCTAATTTAATTAAGGTTCTATCTTAACATTAAGTTAATGAGAACTCATTTCAACTCAATGTGATCGATCGATGACTCGAGTTGGGATAAATGCAATACCAATACCATGCAATTGCAATGACTCAATTGAAGTTGTAGTTGACCCTATGAGCTCATTCATCCCTAGTTACACCTAAATCAATTTAGGTACTATATTATCATTAAGTTAATGAGAAATCATTTTAACTCAGAGTGATCGATCGACGACTCAGGTCGGGATAAATGCAATACCAACACCATGCAATTGCAAAGACTCGATTGAAGTTCTAGTTGACCCTATGAACTCATTCATCCCTAGTTCCATCTATATAAATTTAGGTACTATCTTAACGTTAAGTTAATGAGAACTCATTTCAAATCAGAGTGATCGATTGATGACTCAGGTCGGGATAAATGCAATACCAACACCATAAAATTACAACAACTCAATTAAAGTTATAGTTGACCCTATGAGATCATTCATCCCTAGTTCCACCTAAATCAATTTAGGCACTATCTTAACATTAAGTTAATGAGAACTCATTTCAACTTAGAGTGATCGATTGGTGACTCGGGTCAGGATGAATGCAATACCAACACCATACAATTGCAAAGACTTAATTGAAGTTATAGTTGGCCCTATGAACTCATTTATCCCTAGTTCAACCTATATCAATTTAGGTAATATCTTAACATTAAGTTAATAAGAACTCATTTAAACTCAGATTGATCGATCGACGAATCCGGTCGAGATGAACACAATACCAACACCATGCAATTGGAAAGACTCTATTAAGTTGTAGTTGACCCTATGAACTTATTTATCCCTAGTTCTACCTAAATCAATTTAGGTACTATCTTAATATTAAGTTAATGAGAACTCATTCATCCCTAGTTCCACCTAAATCAATTTGGGTACTAGTTT
This sequence comes from Capsicum baccatum var. pendulum, assembly GCA_030864225.1. Classification (NCBI taxonomy): domain Eukaryota; kingdom Viridiplantae; phylum Streptophyta; class Magnoliopsida; order Solanales; family Solanaceae; genus Capsicum; species Capsicum baccatum. The sequence continues at coordinate 217,716,500 of CM061554.1, read as the reverse complement.
AACATTAAGTTAATGAGAATCTTTTTAACTCAGAGTGATCGATCGATGACTCGGGTCGGGATAAATGCAATACCAACACCATGAAATTGCAAAGACTCAGTTGAAGTTGTAGTTGACCCTATGAACTCATTCATTTATCCCTAGTCCCACCTAAATCAATTGCAATGAAATCTATTACAACAAACGACTGAGTCGTTAGAAATTTTCAAATAAATATTCATATCTGTTAGAACAGATGACATATCTAATTTAATTATCAAATAGACATTTGCATTTGTTGTGACACATGACTAATTTGTTTGAAATTTTCAAACTGATATTGATATTTGTTGTAACAGATGACATATCTGATTTAGTTATCAAATAAATATTTGCATCTGTTGTTACAGATGACTGAACTATTGGGATTTTTAAATAGATATTACTATTTATTGCAATAGATGACATATCTGTTTGAAAATATTTTTTTCTTTTAATTTTAAAGCAAGCTTTTTTCCAAGTAGATAAAGTAGTACTACTAAAGGCGGTAAAAAATGTTTCTTGAATAACTCAAAAATGAATTCATTGAGTAGTCTTATCTTGTCTTTTCAATGTCACTAGTCGTCCTCGTGCCCCTCAAATTATTAATAAATATTAATTAATAAATATTGAAATCCACTTCTACGAACAGAATACATCTAGAATTATCTCATCTCTCTCCTTCAACTTCAACCCTAAATTTATTTTATTCATCTCTTATCTTTTTCTTTCTCTCCTCTTTAGGGTTATCACATCCTTTTAAATCTCTTTTCTTGTCCCTTTATCATAAAGATCCTTTTATATCTAAACCGATCCATATCTTTCCTCGACTGAAATTACTGTTTTGATCCCTTTTTGACATTAAGGTATGGTTCACTATTGCTTCTTCATTCTCGTCTTCTTCTTTGCAAGTTATTTATATTTGTTTTTTAGTTAATTACCATTTAGCCATATCATATTTATTTAAAAATTTTGAAGAAACTTTTAAGTGTTAAATAAACAAATCGAGAATTTTTATTACAATATGCGAAAAAATCATTTGTTGGGAGAAGTTTAAAGGCCTTGTTGGTAGTATCATTATTTTTTGTATGTATTTTGTTTGTTTCCTTGTTGTTGATGCTATTATTGATGTTGGTAGTAGGGTTGGTTTTGTTGGAACTTGTGGTGTGGTGTTGTTAATAGTGTTGGAACATAGGATATTTTTTTTTGTTGTTGATGGTGTTGGAACAAATAGTGTTGTTTCTTTGTTGTTAATATTTTTTATTTGTTGTTTCTTTGTAGTTGATGCTATTATTGATGTTGCAACAGACCGAGCAACTGTTGGAACAAATCAAACCACCAGTAAGGCTGGTTTGATGTATTCCAACAGACTCCACATCTGTTGTAATAGACTCCACATCTATTGCAACAGACTCCATATCTGATGCAACAGACTCCACATCTGATGCAACAGATGGATAATGTTCTTTCAGTGACACCATTTTTTTATCCTCTTCTTTGTAGATATAAAGAAGTAAAATTTGATTAACTTTTTCTCGACCAACACAAGAGGCTTCAGTGAAGATGGGTGCGGAGGAATAAGCTGCATGCAAATGAAGCCACTTCATATGTGGGAGGTATGTATTACTGATAATGTTATCATGGAAACACACATAGAGTACACTGATTTTGTGAATGTTGATTTTATTGATTAGTCATTGATCATTTAAATAAGATATATGCAATTTTACAGTTACGTTTGGCAGATCCAAACTGATAAGGCTGAGGGACCATGAATATGGTTCTGATACCCCATTAAGATTTAATGTCGATTGTTGCTCATGTTTATGTGTCAAGCTTTGTGAAGGGATCTAGTTTTGGTGGCATTGTAAAGAGATTCAATAGCGATTTGACTAGCTTTTAGAGTGCATTGGACTCTTAGAGGGCCTTCAAAGCCTTCCACTGCTTCAACCAAGAATGAAATCAATATAGTTATTACCCTAGCCCAAATTTATATGGTTGGATTACTCAGGGTAATGATTATACTCTAGAAGGTGCGGTAGGAGAATTCCTTTGAGGGAAAATGGATGGTTAATAAAAGATGATATCATCTGAGAGCTAATTGAAGAGAATACATAGGGTAGAAAGTAACTTCTAGCGAATCTGACCGATGAAACTATTTTGAAACATGAGAAATCTGTATCAATTGCAAATATGAAATTGTATCCAGTAATGAAAAATTCATCTATTATTTCTCTAAGAGAAAAATAGTGCAGATGGTCATTTTTCTAAGGAGCTGCATCTAGGTAGCTTGGTCAGGATTATCACCTATATTCTAAATAATAGCAGAAGGCCAAGAAAGCATCCTTACGGGAACCAAGGGTTGAAATGATATGCAGTAAGTCTAGAAAACTTTCGCCATCAGCAACTGCAGTTAAAATAAGGGATCTAAGCGAAGGCAATAATTTTTGAATTTTAAATTGCATCCCATGCCTTCTTGCTTGTGGTTTTGATTAGGTCCAGTTCTGGTGACCTGATCGGAATCACAAACAAGATTGAAAGACAGTTTGAGTGTCATTACTTCCTTAGTAGTATGGTTATAATTGATTGTGTTTTCTAGCCTTAGCGTGCTTTCAATATTTCTTTGACAAGATTAGAGGCTTGCTGTAGTATGTGAATATCAATAATTTTCAAGCTTGCCTCCAGCTTGCTATTCGGTATTCAAGCTTGTCGTTTCCATCTTTGAAGTTGGTATAGAGTTCCTATTCTCTTGTGAGCTCGATCAGGAACACTAACTTTTGAAGTTATGGCATTGTAAAAGCCCTTCAAAACACTTTCTTCAGAAGCCTTAAAGGATACATGGAGGGTTTCTGTGTTTGTTTTAGGTCAAAATGTGTTGATGCATACTCAAGATGTAGTCCCAACCGTTGAATAACTCACTTTTATCGAGCGTTGCTAAATGCAGCTTGCTCAACTAACCTTCAAGGGATTTGATAAATTTATAAGCAAAGAGTTACGCAATGTTTGATCTAAACTGACTCTACCAAGCCTATCAAACGTTACGTAACTCCAGGCTTATTACCCTATCAAAAAACTTTGCCCGAGTTAGTGGACAAATCAAAAAAGCTCAATCTCTCAACCTTTATGCTGATCACTCTTGTCCAATTACATATGATAAGATATCCGCCATGTAAAAGTCTACACCATCAACCAAAGGCATTATTAGTAATGTACAAGGGCCATAGAAGAAAATTTATCAACTCCTCTATCTTTCTCAAGTATCCAAAAAAGAAAAATTTCAACTCCTTTTTCTTGCACAGTTGAGCTATTTACAAGCTAGTCGTACATTTCAAATCCTCTGTATATTTCTCAACAGTGCAAGATAGAGGAGTTGAAATTTTTTTTTTCCGGATACTTGAGCAAGATAGACTTACCCCTCGATGCCCGTAAGGCTGCTTTCTTGGTCTTTTGCTATTTTTTATCTAGGTGATAATCCCGACCACGCTACCTATACATAGCTTCCTAGCAAAGTTCCATCTGCATTATTTTTCTTTTAGAGAGACAACAGACGAATTTACATTACTGGATACACTTTCATATTTGCACTTGATTCAGATTTCTTATGTTTTAAGATAATTTCATCAGCCAGATTCGCTAGAAGTTCCTTGCTACGCTATGTCTCTTCTTCAATTAGCTTTCATATGATATAGTCTTTCATCAACTCCCCTTTCCCTCGCAGACATTCTTTTTCAACTCTTTCTGACGTATAATCATCTTCTCGAACAACCCTTCCATATAAATTTAGGCTAGGGGAATGTCTATTTGTTTTTCATTCTTGTTTGATGTAGTGCGAGGCTTCAAAGGCCTTATCAGAGTCCAATGCACACTTAAAGTTAAGTCCAATCGTAATTGGTTCTCTACAATGACAACAAATATTGATCGCTTCTCAAAACTCGACATACATAAATATGAGCAACAACCGTCAGTAATTCGTAATAGGGTATCTGCACCATATTCATGGGGCCCTCGGCCTTATCAATTTGAACCCATCAAACTTAAAAGTACAATGCAGGATCTTGTTTGAATGATCAGTGCCTAATCAGTTAAAAACTGCATTTACAAAAATATTGTACTTTGTGTGTGTTGTCTCGATGACCTTATCAGTAATACTTAACTCCCACACATGATAGTGGATCCATCCATTTGCACTCACCTTATTCTTCCTAGCCCATCTATGTCTTAAATTGAATAAACAAATAACTAAAAAGTTGCAACAGATGCCATATTTGTTTAAATTGTCAAACAATTGCAGACATCTGTTATGACAAATGATTAATCTGTTGCAACATATGACATATATGTTGGAAAAATCAAATAGATATATCCATCTATTGCAACAGATTGTCAATATATTGTAAGTTATCTAATAGATGAAATATATTTTACAACTGATTACCCATCTGTTAGATTTATTTTAAAGAAATTTTCTTTTCTTTCCGAAATACAATAAAGATAAAATGTTGCATTTAGATTTGTTTTTTTAATTTACATATTTAAAAAGTCACCAATTTTATTTAATTAAGGGATATGACCAATCGTGGCTTTTTGACTAACCCCTTCCAATTTAATCATTTATAAATAGGCCCCTCCTTCCTTACTCGTTCATTCTACTACACTTACAAATATGGCTAATCTAGATTCGCATAAGAAGATTCATATCAAGTCCTTGCAGGAACTTCAAAGGAAGTTTGATGAACTCTAGAGGAATTTGGCTGACTTCGGAGCAAGGCTGAGGAGGGCTCTGCTGTCGTCGGATGGAAATTTTTCGGTTAACAATAATAATAGTAATAATAATAATAATAATAATAGTAATGATAATAATAATAGTAGTAATAATAATTAGGTTATGTTTTTTTCTCTTAGCGCGTGTATTTTCCTCCTTTTGTATATTGAATCTACCCAAGGGATTCAAAAATCTATGTTTGGTGGTCGACTTTGAATTTTTAATTCTTATTTAGTATTTAATTATCATTATATTTATTCCTTATTCTCAACATGTTGACGGTTGGTGGTAGGGATTGAGCATTTGTGGTAACAGAGGTTAATCTGATGCGACAGATCGATCATATGTTGCAACAGACGATTATTAATAAAAAGGGTTATTGTTGTTATTGAGAGGGTGAAAAGACATAATTTTTTGATTATTTAATGTGAAAAATAGTTCGTAAATAAATAATAAGGAATAAATGATAAACACAATTTATAACCGTAAAAGAACGGTTATTTGATTTTAATAACTAATCCTGACTTTTCACCATTTTTGTTTTTAAATCTATTTTTTAAAATTATTTATTTATTATATAATTAAAAAAAGTCACACTATTGGATTAATTAAATTATATGATGATTGTTAAGAAAAAGGTGAACAATTATGACTTTTTGTCTAAAACACATTTCAATAATGTTGCTGATGCATCAAATTCCCCATCTGTTGCGACTGATGTATCAACTATTAGAAGAAATAAACATAGCTATTAAAATAGATCATCGATTTGTTGCAACAGATGGTATATCCATTGCAACTGATGGTTTATCTAATGCAACAAATATACAATTTGTTGCTAGAATTCAATAAAAATGATTATTATTATTTTATTAAAGAAACGGTTATTGAAAAGGTACTTTTTTTTAATTTATATAATAAATAAGTCAGCAAATTTGGATTAATGATATGATAATAATTTTTTTTTAAAAAGATAGATTATATGTTGCAACAGATAGATTATCTAATGCAACAGAAATAGAATCTGTTCTCACAACTCAATAAAAATTATTTTTGGAAAGAACTAATTAATAATAATAATTTGAAAAGTCATGACTTTTCACAATATTTCTTAATTTAACTAAGCCATAATTTTTCACAGTAATAAAAAATATAATTAATAAATGGAGGTGAATTGTTAGATTATATGTTGCAATAGATTGATTATCTGATGCAACAGGTTTTCTATTTGTTGCAACATATGATATATCTGTTGTCACAGATGAGTTATCTGATGCAACAGAAATAAAATCTGTTCTCACAACTCAATAAAAACGGCTTTTGGAAAGAACTAATTAATAATAATAATTTGAAAAGTCATGACTTTTCACAATATTTCTTAATTTAATTAAGTCATAATTTTTCACAGTAATAAAAAATATAATTAATAAATAGAGGTGAACTGTTAGATTATATGTTGCAACAAATTGATTATCTGATGCAACAGGTTTTCTATTTGTTGCAACAGATGATATATCTATTGTCACAGATGAGTTATCTGATGCAACAAAAATAGATTCTGTTGTCACAACTCAATAAAAATGGTTCTTGGAAAGAAGTAATTTATAATAGTAATCTGAAAAGTCATGACTTATCACAATATTTCTTAATTTAATTAAGTCATAACTTTTCACAGTAATAAAAAATATAATTAATAAATAGAGGTGAATACTCACGCCTTTTTGCCACTCATTCAAATTCAATCCTCTATAAATAGGTCCCTCCTTACTCAATCGTTCATTCAACTACACTCTATTTATTTATTATATCTTGTCTTTCATATTACACCTTCCACCACTTTCTCTTCCTTGAATCAGGTATAATAAATGTGGAAAGAAACATAACAATGCAGCCATAACTTTCAAAATCAGATGTCAACAGTATAATAACATATCTAGTACAATTCAAATCAAGGAAATTCATAAGATATCGAAATATAAGAGAGAAAATCTGTCTCTAAAATGAAAGTAAAGACATATTCTATAAAGAAAGGTAGAAGAAGACATTTGTACGCTTGAAAATCATCAACTACCTTGCTGCACCAGAGTCAAGCAATATGGGGCGCACCCGAACCTAAAGCTGCACCAGAAGGGTACAGTAGGAGTGAACACGGTCTACTTGTACTCAATAGGTATCATGTACCAACCTAGAAAAGTAGAAAATAAAGCATATAAAATAAAAACTAAGGGCACGTCACTTGCAATCAGAAAATGTCCCTCAAAGTTAGCCCATACCTCTTGCACTAACAGTTCTAATATATCACAATTTCAACAACAACATAGTATGTAGAACACAAGTATACATTATATTACATGTAAGTAGAAACAAAGAAGAACATGTATATACAAGATGGTCAAGTATAAATAACAGGATATAGAGTAAGTAGACATATAACAAGTCAATATGACAATCCAATCACAATAAAGAAAATGCAATGTGTAAGATGATGATGATGATAATGATAATGATGATGATGATGCATGAGGTTGGCACATATCCTTGAGGTTGACACAAAATCATCGTGTTTTCTCCGATATAATCTTTTGGAGAAGGTCCATAGTATCCAATATCCGATGGCAGTATTCAGTATTTTTTAGGTTTTTCATATTTCTAGTTTTTTTAGGGTTTTTAATAGGAGGAATCCATCAATAGGCACCTAAAGTTTGCACGATCTTTCACTTTGGCATCGAAACTAGATGTTTTTCATTTTTGATGCCTCAACTAGTATCTGAATGTGTCATTTTGACAGTTTTTGCTCAATCAACAAAAATATATAGTGTGGTGTATTAAATGCGTTGATGATGTGTAAAGTAACGAATTATATGATGACATGTGTCATTTTTATAATTTTTTTAAATAATTAATTTAAATTAGAAAAAAAACTTTAATTAATAATACCTTCACCCCAACCCAAGGTCATTTTCTCAATACCCCACCCCCAAATTAGTCTTGTAATGTCCCCCACCCCCAACTTATCATCTTATCCAATGCCCACTGTCCCTCCCCTCCGCAAAAAAAAATCTTCTCCAAAATTGTAACGACCCGAGACTACCCCCTAGTTGTCACACGATGGTTACGACCCCGAAGGACCACAAGCTAACCCATGAATGATATCTACTGTGAGTACTAAATAATAATACGATAATTAATGTAGAAAATGGGATGAAATGCCATAAGGTTCAAAACATCTGAAATATTAATAATGAATAATAACATCTGAATCTAAAAATCTAGTCTGAAAAGCCTCTAACTAAATCTGTCTGAAAGTGGAGTTGATGGGACAATCCCCCAACTAACTCCATCTACTAAAATACTGCTAAGCTAAAGTACTAAAATAAAAACATATCCTCGATAGATGAGGACTCACTGCTAAATCTGCTACTGTTGGCTGAATCTAGCTAAGAGCGGTCAGGAACCTGAGAATCTGAACCTATGATATAAAATATCATAGAGTAGGAAATTATGTGTCAGTACATGGGAATATACTTGTATGCTAGATGAGGTAAGACTGAATGTAAGGGTCCATATGCATAAACAAGAACTGACTAAATGATATAGAGTAACTGAACATAAGAGTACGTGTATACTATAACTGAGCTTTTTTGAAGCTAAGTACTGTGTTCTGCTAATTGTATAGCTGATATCTGAAATTACTTATAACTGAATTACTGATAATGATTGACTGTGTCTGATAGACCTGATTCTGTAAAACTGCGCTGAGTTCTAAACTGAAGATTAAAACTAAAACTGAAAATAAAACTGTAAGAGGTAATCATCTAACCGACATGCCCTAAATAAGATAAGATAACTGAGTTGGGTCCAATCTAAAACCCTAATTGAAAGGGTGTCAGTACTGTGCCATGGGTAAAGACAACTACTGTGGAGTCAGTCCTAACTAACGAGTGATCCTTGAGTATGTCAGTCCTATCTAACGGGTGATATCTCATAACGTACGCTGGCTATGTAGTTCTGGAGCTTAAGGATTGCTTCTAGGACCCAGTCCTAACTATCGGGTGTGCCCCCATCCCTAGGCTCGCTCAGTGCTGAATCCTACTCCCAACTAAAAGACACTAAACTGAGTATTCTAAACTAGACTGGATTGATACTGATATTATTGAGTTTTCCTAAGTTCTATAACTAACTAAATTCTACTGAGTTCTATAATGGACTGAGAGTACTACTGATCGTGACATGATTGATACTATTCTGTAACTGACACTGGCTCTAAGTAACAACTAGATTATTGGGTATTAAATACCCCCAGGACTCGATAGCATGAAAAGTAAATCAAAGCATAATCTTGAATAACATAACAATGTTCACTTGGTCATAATTCATTCATAGAGACATTTCATCAAACACTTATGATGAATTAACTTGTACATGAATGGGATCACATAAAAACATGTCATACCTTCACTAGTCAATTCACATAAGCATTTTATCAAACACTTGTAGGGCATAAGCTTGTTCATATACTAACATGTCATGATTTCATCACTTTATTTACATGGACATTCTATCAAATACTTGGGGAGCACAACTTCATGCATATAGTCTTGGATAACATATAAACATGGCAACTCCAATGCCCAAATTACAATTTCGTGGGTTTAGCATGCAATTCATATAATTCCCCATAAAAATACTAATCTAATTTCATGAATCATATAATAATCATGGATTAACACCTAACTACTATCATGAACATGAATTCAATCTAATTCAAACATGAAAATTATAAATTTGAGATCTTGTATATTTAAAAAGGAATTCTTGGAATCTATGGGTAAAAGGAACCCATACATGAACACCTAACATACCTGAGAAGACGAGTTCTTGAAGGTTCTTGGAGAGATTCTTGAGGATTGATCTTGATTCTTGAACTAGGGTTTGTTTTCTTGAGAGAGAAATACCTTTTGATTTTTGAGGGAAAAGTGAATAGTGAAGGGTTTAACCATTTTTAGGGCTTAAATCCCACAGCTGGGCGGAATAAAATCATGGGAAAAGACTGCTTTAACCCTGGGCGCAACTTTAATTTTTCGTAAATTTTTCCCGATCTGGACCCATGGTGCGACGCGCCACTATTGCACTAGGCCACTAAAAAATAACGACTGGGAAATTGCATAATGGCGCGATATGGTACAATCGCGTTGCCACCTTGGACGTGACCTGGAAGCTTACCGCGACACTATGGTATCGTGTCAGAACACTGGAAAAGGACAATTCTAAAATGGAGCCTTAGTACAAATGCCAATATCATAGAGTCTCACTGGTTTTTGACAATTGCCATTTTGGCTGGTTCCGCGACGCGCTGATGGCTCAGGTGGTACACTATCTTACTAAGATGACTCTAACTCTTTGCCCGGGTGTCGGATTTGGGCGAATTTGGTATCGATGGAAAGCTTATTCAATTTTCCACACAATGAAAAGTAAAAATCTTAAAAATTCCACATGTATAAAAGTGTATTCATCTTCGAAGAAAGTATTTGGCATTTTTAGAATGAATTTAAGCTAGGTAAAAGTATGGGGTGTTACAAAAATTATTGTGCTGCAATGCCGACCCCCTACCCCACTTCATTCCGAAATCATCTTGTCCAATACCCCACCCCCAAAATTATCCTCAGATAGTACACACACATACTTTTTTTTCTCCTTTTTGTGATGACCAATGTGTTGAAAAATAGATTCTTTAATCAAATTGGGGCAAAATTTAGTTTAAAAAATTTATTTTTTAATCAAAATAAGAGACACACAACATAAATCATCTGGAATAATCATCACCATCAACCATTAATGATATAATTGTTTAACCCAAATTCAAATTCTTCATGTAATGAAAGTTTTGGCCTATACCGAATTCAAATTCAAATGCGAATTCTAACAACCAGACATCTTTATATCTTGAAAAGTTGGATGAAATACTGAGAAGTTTATGGTATTTCGTTTGTTGTCTTTGTTAGAATATACTATTAACCATGTAGTTTGAGTTATAGTATTATATTTTCATCCCATGTTAAGACAATTTATTATTTTAATAAAATCTTTATTTGCTTAGATCATTGTATTAATATGTGTGTCCTTTACTTATGTAGTAGACAATTTTGTGTACGGAGTATTTTAACTCATGCACGGAAGATTAAAATTTTTGGTTCTTATAAGTTATAAATTAATGTTCACAATCAAAGATGAGGTAGGACAAAATGTTGTTGATTGTAGGACAAGATTAAATATAATTTGATCTTAGTTATGGAAATGGTAATATTTCAACTTCTTGTGCTAGACATTTCATATGTATTGAATAGACCAATTAGAGATATTCATTTATGTTTTAAATATTTATAAACGACTTTTCTAGTCCATTACATGTACTTATACTCTTAATCTTAATATAACTATTATGATTTATGTGGTTTGGTTATTGTTTTAGTCTATTAAAAAGTGAGACTCTTTTGTGAGTCAATATATTCCTAATAGGTTGGATGATGACAAATCACTTAGTGAAATATTAATTAGTTGATAGAACTATGTCTCAGACTTGAGATAGGAGACACCCCTTTATGGTTGCTTATAAGTTTTCACATGAAAATCCTGCAGGTGGATTTTATATTCGTCATGTAAAATAAGTTACGCATCAAAAATAAAGGATTAAATTAATCAATGATTTAAATTTTCCATAGAATTTAATTTAATTTAATTGATTGGTGTTGGTAATTCTAACATGGGGAGTTAAATAAGATGTAATGGTAGATTTTAAAATTAAATCGAGGAGTGAAATTATAAATTTGTAGTGAAATAATTTATAATTTATTATGATATGATAATTCATTTATTACCAAATTAATATCATAATTGGAAGCCTCAATTAATAAATCTGCGCCCCCTGCTATGCCTGATTAACTAATCAATTTTTTTTTTTAGAAGAAGTAATTTTACTGATCTTCTATATAAAGGAAATTTAATATCAATAAACTATGTTTTAATGCCCATAAAGAGATGAAAACGTTTTTCCCTTAATAGGGATAATTAAGGCAAAAATGTTTTGCCCATTATAGTATCATTAAGGCAGAAGTAAGGGCAAAAAATGTTTGTCCTTTCTCACCCCCTCTTCAATGGAAGATTGAGATAAATAAGGGTGTTTTTTTCCAGCAAAAATGATTATCCTTTACTAGAAAAAAAGGCACTTGCCCACACTAGTGTTGATTAAAAGAGTTAACTTGAAGTTAGTAGAAGGTAACAACCCTGACAAACAAGGTGTTGAACGAACTGTATGAAAGCTTCAAGAGGTAAGTTTTCTGATTTTCGTTTTCATTATGTTATCTAGATTATACGTAAGTGTTTCCAACATAATTTAATTCATGGAAAATAAACTTCAACCACAAATAAAAATATGAAGAAACAACAGTTTTATTGATAAACGATGGAGCTACAAATCTGTTTCTCCGTTGATTCTTCTCTTATGATTTTCTCTGTAATTCGAGGGAGTAGTATATTTCTTGAATGTATGAAGATTTGAATATGAATTTATCCGTAATTCGAGGGCCGTTAGTGGCGTATTTCTCGAATGTAGGAACATTTGGATTTGATCTCCATGAAAGGAGGGTTTGTCTTTTTAATATATTTGATTATCAAGAAGAGATGGTTTTGGTCTTTATGAATACCCTATGAATTTATTGGGACTTTTGAAATCGTTGATCTCTTTGTGAATATCCCAAGAATTTGTCGGATACTGGAGATGCCTCTTTAAAGAGATATTTGCCCCTTTATATAGGCATAATTTAGGGTTTAGGTTGAGTAGCCATCAAGCTAGATTTAGGGTAAAGTATCCCCCAAGAACTCTAACCAAAATTGAACTCTTTTTTGTAGAGTCCACAAAATTTCAATGTCTACAAATGCCCCCTTCTTCAAGAATTGTCAAAGTGTAGACTTGATGAAACTCAAAGACGAGTCTTGAAGTACCGCTTCCATCTCTATGATCCTGCGGCTATAGATTTGCATATTTGATTTATGAGAGAAGATATGAAGGGCAGATTCGGTCCCACTGGGTTTGCCTATTTGTTTCCAACATAATTTAATTCATGGAAAATAAACTTTAATCACAAATAAAAATATGAAGAAACAATAATTTCATTGATAAACGATGGGAGTACAAATCTGTTCCTCCCTTGATTCTTATCTCATGATTTTCTTTGTAATTCGAGAACCGTCAGTAACATATTTCTTGAATGTATGAAGATTTGGATATGAATTTCTCCGTAATTCGAGGGCAGTTAGTGGTGTATTTCTCGAATGTAGGAACATTTGGATTTGATCTCCATGAAAGGAGGGTTTGTCTTCTTGATGTATTTGATTATCAAGAAGAGAGGGTTTTGATCTTTATGAATATCCCATAAATTTATTGAGACTTTTCAGATCGTTGATCTCTTTGTGAATATCCCGTGAATTTGTCGGATATTGGAGATGCCTCTTTAAAGGGATATTTTCCCCCTTTATATAGGCATAATTTCGGGTTTAGGTTGAGCAGCCATCAAGCTAGATTTAGGGTAAAGTAGCCCCCAAGAACCCTAACCAAAATTGAACTCTTTTTTGTAGAGTCCACAAAATTTTAATGTCTACAGTAAGTTATATTGATCCTATAGAATTATTGCTTCGGTTGTACATGTTCTAACAATTGGTATCAGTAGTTTTCTTACATATGCTAGATAATGTAAAACAAATTACATGATTTATTGTACAGATTTTAGATAATAGTGGTATAAATCATATTGTTGCTAGCTATTTTTCATATTTTTGATATCATGTTGTTGCTGGCTGCTTTTCATGTTTTTGATGATGTTATTGATTTCAAGAGAATCTTAGTTTATCATCAAGAAAGCATAAAACGAATTTTCATAGTTTTATGAAAATTAGCTTTGTGGATAAAGGGTAAAATTATGATGAGTTTCGACTAAACCCAACCATAGTATTTACTCACTTATGAACAGTAGTAGTAATGCTAAGCAGTGCCGGCAACCCTACTGACCCTCGAAACAGCTCGGCCAATAATCGCCGATATGATCGGTTTTGGAGTTTTTTAGTTTTTGACAAACTTTGAATGACCTAAAATTTGGTACGTTTATTGTAAATGAGCCACTAAATAATACTCACTTCTAGCTGTGACCCAGGTCGTTTATTGTCCATTTGGGCTTGTTTTGATAAGTTTTTGGGCGTTTTTATGTTTTCGATAAAATTAAAAATTCTAAAAAAATTATCTTTTGCAAACCATTGGTGATAGGAATCATTCCTTATGATTTACAGTGGGTAATAATTGTAAATAATATGAGTTTACATGTTGACATAGGTCATCTTCCCTATCGGATAAACTTGTATAGTGTAATACTATTTTACAGTCTCTTGTTTTTGATAACTTGTATTAACTTTTCAACTAAGTTACATGTTGGTTTAATAGTACAGAGACTTATGAAATGTGATATTTATCTAACATAAATCAATAGTTTACTCTCTAACTAAGTTGGTTCTGTTTTATTTAAGAGATAAAATATCTGGCATTACATGTATAGTTGCTTAAATGGTTAAGTTTCACTAACGATTCTAACTGTTCATGTGCATGGTTATATATGTGATGTGTTTTTTTTTATGAATTTTATTATTCTGCAGCATGTCTAATGATCTATTTTTAATTGATTATATAACAGATTAACCATGTCTTCGTTTAATCCCTTAACTTCTATCCTAAATCAAAATAAACTAGAAGGCCTTAACTATGTGGACTGGAAATATAATTTGGATATTGTTCTTACTACTGAGCACTTTAAATTTGTGCTGGTTGAGGATGTCTTGGTAAGTCGGATGAACCCACTGATGATGAGATTAAAGCCTACGATAAGTGGGTTAAGGTTGACGAGATAACAAGATGCTACATTCTTGCCTCTATGAAAAATGTGTTACAACATCAACATCAGTCCATGACTACTGCGTATGATATGCTTGAATCTCTTAAAGAGATATTTGGTAAGCAAAATCGTGTTGCAAAGCAGATGGCCATGAAAGCTCTTTTGATTACGAAAATGGTTGAAGGAACTTTGTAAGGGAACATGTTCTTACAATGATGAGTTTATTGAACGACCTGGAAATTCTTGGTGCGGTTATTGATAAGGAATCTTAGGTTGAGATTGTCCTACAGTCTCTACCGGACAGTGTTCAACAGTTTTGCTTGAATTATAACATGAATAAGATGGACTTATCTCTTGCAAAACTATTGAATAAGCTACAAGAATTAGAATCTATCATTAAGCAACAAGCTCCTCCCATGGCATTGATGGTTGACAAACCTTCAACTTTGACTTCTAAGCCGAAAGGCGAAAAGAAAAAGAAGAAGAAGTCTCGTAGGGTTCCAGGGGCTAACGGTGGTATGGCTAATCCTAAGGGAAAGTGCTATCATTTCAAGCAACCTAATCATTATAAGAAACAGTGTCCCAGCTACATAGCAAAGATGCAGAAACAAGGTACCTCTTTTTCATTTGTTGTTGAAACATTTTTAACGGTTGTTTCTACCCAATTTTGGGCTATAGATTTGGGAGCCACTAATCACATCTACACTTCTTTGCAGGATTTTAGGAAATACGGTGCCTAAGTGAAAATGAACTGAACGTGTTTCAAGCAAATAGGAAACCAGCACTAGCCTTAGCTATAGGCAATATTTCTATTTCGTTTAGTAGTTCTAAAGTTTTAAGCTTGAATAATGTTCTTTACGTACCTTCTATAAGAAGGAATTTACTTTCAGTTTTAAGAATAGTGGATGCTGGTTATAATGTTTATTTTGCTAATAATTGTACAATTATTAAGTTTAATAAGCATTTTATTATTTCTGCTCCTAGAATACATGATTTTTTTGTATTTGAGGTTTCACATGATATGCTACAAACAATGAAAATAATGTTAATCAATCACATAAAAAGACATATTTCAAAATTGAGTTAAACATACTTATGACACTTACGTATAGGTCATATTATCATAAATAGGATTTCACGGTTGGTTTCTTATGGACTTTGAGTTCATTGAAAGTGGAGGCACTTCCAACTTGTGAATCCTGTTTAGAAGGTAAAATGACCAAGAGACCTTTTCCTTCCAAATAAAATAGAGTTGGAAATAAGATAGAATTAATTCATACTGATTTGTGTAGTCCTTTGAATATACAAGCAAGAGGTGATTTTGAGTATTTTGTGACTTTCATAGATGATTACTCAAAATATGGATACATTTATTTGTTGCGCTGTAAATCTGAATGCTTTGAAAAATTCAAAGAATTTAAGATGGAAACAAAAAAGTGACATAACAAACATATCTATACATTACGATCTGATCGTGGTGGTGAATACCTTTCTGCGGAATTCATTAAATACTTATCAGAATTAGGAATTACACGTCAATATTCTTCTCCGGGAATACCACACCAAAATGGTGTGGCAGAACGATGAAATAGAACTCTTATTGAAATGGTTAGATCAATGTTAAGTTATTCGGATTGGCCCTTTTATTTTTGGGGTTATGCATTCGAAATAACAAATTATATTCTGAACTTGGTTTCTTCAAAATCAGTACCTTTAACCCCATCTGAATTATGGAGTGGGCGCAAGCCCATTCTACGACATATTTGGGTTTGGGGTTGTCCAGCACATGTGCTAAAAGAAAAAATTGATTAATTAAAATCTAGAATAGAAGTGTGTGTTTTTATTGGATATTCAAAAGGGACAAAAGGGGGTTTATTTTATTGTCCTAAGGAACAGAAGGTAATTGTTTTGACAAATGCTAGATTTCTTGAAGAGGATTATTTAATGAACCACGTTACTAGAAGTAAAATTATTTTATGGGAATTGAGCAATAAAATAATGAAAAATAAAACATAAGAACAATTTTAAAAAACCATTATTGACATACAATTATATACACGTAGTGGGAGAAATGTCAATAGGCAAAAAGTTGCACAAGAGAAAATACTTGACATTACACTACCTCAAAGTAGTGGAAGTAACATCAAGCAGCCTGCAATTAAGGAGGAAAACATTCAGGGTAATGTCGACGAACCTGTCATAGTCCAGGAATACATTTAGGATGTTCAGAATTTAGTTCCAGTAGTAGCAGATCTTGTAGTGACTAGTCGTCATAGTGGGAGAATTATTAGAAAACCTTTATGGTGTATGCTTTTGGGAGAATCGTATGATAGAATCCCTGAGGATCCTAATATGGAACCTCTTAATTACGTCGAAGCACTACATGATAAAGATGCTAAAATATGGATTGCTGCTATGAAATTTAAAATGGAGTGTATGTATTCCAATCAAGTCTGAAAACTTGTAGAACCACCTACGGGAGTCAAACCCATTAGATGTAGATGGATCTATAAGAAAAAGAGAGGTGTGGATGGAAAAGTGCAAACTTTTAAGGCTGGCTTGTTGCGAAAGGGTTTACTCAAAAACAAAAATTGATTATGAGAAAGCTTTTTCGCCGGTAGCTATGCTCAAATCCATTAGGATTCTCTATCCATTACTACTCATTATGATTATGAGATTTGACAAATGGATATCAAGACGACTTTCCTAAATGAAAGTGTTGATGAGTGCATTTATATGGCAAAACCAGAAGATTTCATGGAAAGTGGAAATGAACATAAGTTTTGTAAACTTAAGAAATCCATTTATGGTTTGAAACAAGTATCTAGAGCATGGAATACTTATGTCGATAATTCGATTAAGACTTTTGGTTTTGATCAATGTGAAAATGAGTCATGCATTTATAAAAAATGGGATAAAGACAGTAACATTTTTTATTCTGCACGTAGATGACATTTTGCTCATAGGAAATAATGTGAGAATGTTGAATTCTATTAAGGAGTGGCTGTCCTTGCATTTTGATAAAAAAGACTTGGGAGAAGTGGCTCATATCCTTGGGATCAAGCTTACGCGAGATTATAAATTAAGGTGAAAAATAAAAAATAATCTAAACTTTAATTCATTTAAAAGTATATGTACTTTCTTCGGATAAATAACTGATCTTTTATTTCAACATCTTCATGAGTATCGTCCATTTTTTTCAAGTCGTCAATTAATTTTTCAAAATGAATTTCAGCATTTTGAACCTTGAAAGTTGTTTTTGTATTTGGAACCTAATATACAAATAGTCATTAAACTAACCAACAGATAATGCATTAGAAAATGAAGTGTGAATTTAGTGTATAAAAGATAATAAAACTGTTGTGTGTAAATGCTTATTAACAAGGCTTCATTATACATATATACTGACTAATATATTATGCAAACCGGTGTGTATTAAGGATGTCTCAGTATGCATTTTTAGTTAAGGTTGTCTGATTTGGTATGTAGTCATATAAATACATACTAAAGGTACATATAGTGATAACTATTTTATGAACATATATAATGTTAACAACTTATTTTACTGTTATACTTATAGATGTTCACGTTATACTGCTATACCATTTTATGCATATAAATGTCTAAGAATTAATCTGCAGTTTCATATTGTTATACTGTTTCATGCATATACATATAGCACATCTTTCTTGTAACAACTTCTATGCATTTCAGAAATAAAAAAAAATAAAATCAATTCACTGCTTATAAAATAAATAATTAAGCATAAGTCAAGATGGTAAGATAAATAACTAAGAATTAATCTACAGTTTAGCAAAGAATACCTCATTAATGGGTGTAATTCCCCCAATCTGGTACCCGAAATGCTACACAGTGCTCATGACCCCGAGGGACCACAAGCTAACCCATGACTGATATCTATAACTAAGCACTGAATAATATACTGTAACTATGCAGAATATAAGCTGTAAGGCCATAAGGTTCAAAACTGAACTAATACTGAATATAAAACAATGTCTGTAATAGGGTATAACAATACCCAAAACTAAAATAAACTTTTTGAAAATATGTTATAGTCTGAAAGCCTCTAAAACTGTTTGAAATCTGTGGAGTTGATGGGACATGTTCCCAACTAACTTTGAACTACTGAAATAATAAAGTAATAAAATAATTATGCTATCCTCGAATGATGAGGACTCACTGATAGTCTGGATGCTTAATGTCTGATCTACTAAGGATGCTCGAGAGCTCCTACTTCTAAACCTATGGTATAAAACACCATAGCACAAATGTGTCAGTACGTTGAATGTACTGGTATGCAAGTGAGGTAGGCTGAATGCAATGGTTCATATGTATGAACAATACTAATTGACTAAATAACATGAACATGAGAATACATGCATGAATACGTAACTGTAACTGAGACCATACTTGTCATACCCCAAATCCCATTGGAGCGGACTGGTACCCGTAGCCGAGGAGGCCCGGGAGAACCCGTTCATAACCTATACTTTCACATTTACATTACTTATGAAAATTAGAAATTTGGGCAGCACTTCGTTGTAAATAGAAGAAAACAGTACCTGTATCAGCCCAGCAAACACGCATAAATATATATATAAACAGTAATTAGCCGTCAGAGCCATCACGTCTATCAACCAAACACTCTTATGGCTGTACAATATGTCTACAAAAGCCTCTACATAGATACACAACTGAGTTAGGGTCGGGACAAACTCCCGCCCACAAAAGACTTTTATACAAATACCAAAAATACATATAGACACGACTTGGGATGCCCCGAAACAACTGAAGCTCACCACTAACAACAGAATGTCCTGGCTCTTACTGCGGAGGTGTACGACCTGAAGTACCTGTTCCTGCAGGCATGAATACGGGTCCCCCGTGAGGGACGTCAGTACGGAAATATGTATTGAGTATGTAAGGCAGTGAGTATCAAGATGAGATACAAAAGATCAACAGAACCCATATACCAGTGAATAAACAGTATGAGTAGACCACACTTAAAAGAGCTGATGGGATACCTGCACATTACTTTCATATCATTACTTCCCGTAATCCTTATCAATACATAACATATGTCATACAATGGCCAACTGATCAGTGGTACTAATACAATACATCAGGGACCACCCCTGGAATAGCATATATACATAAAATTTATAATACAATGGCCAACTGATCAGTGGTACTAATACAATACATCATATCATCAATTTAAAATACAGACATTCCATTTCTTAATTCAATTAATCTTTGAGATTGGTTACTTTGTGGTCACACCTTATGGAACTTGAAACCATGATACTTCAATAGGAAAAACATGTAAATAGGTAATCAATATCATGAAAATGAAGTAGAGAATCATGGATACCTCATTAAACCATTTCGGAGTCAACAATAGTATATGGACATTTTTTTGACTAGCCGGACATCTTAAAAGTGAAAACAAGTTCAATTGGTAGTGTCGAAGATCATATGATGTTATTATGTGTCATGGGTCGTAGGACAATGTTGGAAGCTTACTTGAGAGTGCCATGGGTCATTATTCATGCCAAAGATTAGATAGAGTATGTCTTACATACCTTGATATAACCACTTCAATACAAGTCCAACTTGACTTCCCGTACTCTTCGAACACTTATCTACAATAAGTCATTTGTGGCAAACTAGTATTAGCAACCAAACCTTACCATTTAGGTATTAACTTCACCAAATAATGTCTAGGAAGTAATCCTTTAACTCATCAATAAGAGTGCCACATACATCCTCTTATACTCTTATTATATTCACATATCATGCATTTTCATGAAATATCCCTCAATATCACTGTTAGCCTTTATTTCCCTTCTTAATCACCATCCAATACCAACATGATCACTAGGCATACATAACCACTAATATAATGATATATCACCACAATTCATCCTCCATAATCCAATACAACAACTTCCATAATTTACTACTAACAATTTATACAAAACATTCATAACTATGTTTCTGGTTATCTTCCAACATCAAGACAATACTCATAATCCTTTATCAATACTTATTCATGGATAAGAATCAAGAATAAACAATATTCATACCTTAACAATGAACTCTTGCATTTAGAATCCTCCTTACATAACCATGGGGTGCTTCTCGAAGCTTTCGAGATGGTGAACACAACTACGGAACCAATTCGAATTTTCTACGGTTGAATCACAAAATATTTGAAGTTGAAATTAGGCTAGGGTTTCACCTTCTCTTAATAATTGGATGATATATGATATATATGAGGCTAAGTGTAGGTTTATAAAGACCCATTTTCGTCCAAGAGGTAATAGAAAATGACCATTTTGCCCTAAAAATTTAAATAAATCCGAATCTGTCCCCAGTGGACAGTTTTGACAGGTTGAAGTAAATCGATCATAACTCTTTGCTCCGGTATCGGATTTGGGTGAAACCAATTGCATTGGAAAGATAATTCAAAGGGATTTCATTTTCATATAAAGTATACCACCCAGTTCTTCCTGTACAAGGAGTTATGGTTGTTTAAAGTTGACCCAAAAATCTGTCCCACAATTCTGTTTTTTTTTGATAGGCTGTAGTAAAACGGGTATATCTCCTTACTCAGACATTGGATTTGGATGAAACTAATTTCATTGGAAAGAATACTCTCGGAGATTTTCGTCTATATATAGCATCTCACACAGTTCTTTTTGTACAAGGAGTTATGATCGTCTAAAGTTGATCCAAAAAAATAATTGCCTAGCTGCAGTAATTTTCCTGTAGATTTACTATTCACAGGCTTCCCGGCCACCGTTTTGAAATTTCGAATGTGCTCGCTTATATGAAATACTCCTCTGTTTTGGGCAAACTTTATATCGTTGGAAAGCTTATTCCAATACCTACACATACAACTATTGACGGGATACTCCCAAACACCATAAACTTAATTTAACCCATACGCAAGCCTTTAGGACTCCATATAATCGCGATAAGTGTACGAAAAAATTTACGGGGTGTTACAATATAGACACTGGTACGGGGTTTTGAGTACTGATTTACTGACGCCTGAGTTTACTGATACTGATGACTGAGTCTACTGAATACTGAGAGACTGATGTTATGTTACTGATAAAGAAAAAACTATTTTTGACAGTTCTGATTATGAAGAACTAGTCTGATTGACTGTATCTGACAGTCCTGAAACTGAATAATGATAACATAGGTTTTGTATAATTAATATACTATTAACTGAGTTCGTGATAACATGATTACTGAGTATGAGTACTGATAACATGAGATACTGATAACTGTATAACTAAAATAACTGATACTGAGCGACCGTATCTGACAGTTTAGGTTCTGATGGAACTAGCGAAGTTTCGTACTATTCTGAGTTAACTGTATCTGACAATCCTGAAATCTGAAGAACTATCTGAGTTTTATTATTGAGACTGAATGACTGTATCTGACAGTCCTGATTCTATAACTGAAAATGTGGGAAGTAGTTATCTAACCGACATGCCCTAAATAAAGAAATATAGCTAGGTTGGGGTCCAATCTGTAACCCCAATTAGAAGGGTGTCAATACCGTGCCACTAGTAAGGACAAGTTGTGAATGACCCTTATCTGATAGT
This sequence comes from Capsicum baccatum var. pendulum, assembly GCA_030864225.1. Taxonomy (NCBI): domain Eukaryota; kingdom Viridiplantae; phylum Streptophyta; class Magnoliopsida; order Solanales; family Solanaceae; genus Capsicum; species Capsicum baccatum. The sequence continues at coordinate 217,694,139 of CM061554.1, read as the reverse complement.
GTCCCCAAAAGAGAATGGTGGGACCCTCATTTGATAGTGTTTATCCACCTCATCAATCCTCATCTGATAGTGTTGATGTCTCAACCTATGTTAGATACATAGTTCTAAACGCAAGGATTGCTTCTAAGAATCATACCCTCATCTGACAGTGTGTGTTCCCATCCTTGGGTTCACTCGGTGCTAATTTTTACTTCCATCTGAATAGACACTGAACATGATTAACTGAACAGGACTAAACTGAATTCATGGATGGAATACTACTGATTTTCCTGAGATTACCAGGATTACTGCATTTACTGAATTTTTCCTGAGTCATATGACTGACTAAAGTCTACTGAATATGGCTTGACTGAGGATATCGTGAAAACATGACACTGGCTCTAGGCACACAGCTAAATTATTAGGTACAAGTACCCCCAGGACTCGATAGCATGAAACTGACTGGACATGACACTTCTTGAATACATGAACAATATCAACAATTCATAATACATTAATTTGGAGATTTCATGAACCATCTGGTTATCATAGTCTTGTACATGAATGGAATTACATATAAATATGTCATACTTTCATCAATCTAATCTCATGGACATTCCCTCAACCATTCATAATACACAAAATATCATGGAAGTCATTCTTGGTCATAGGATAAACCAAGAATTTATCACTTAGGTCATAATTAAGCTATAATGCATAATTTCTTTTCTCTTAGGCATTTCATCAAACACCTAGGATGCATGACTTAGGGCATAGGCATGACCATCAAATTAATACAACAAAACTTCCATATTTCAACTCAATTTCACATGTTTCAAAATACATACTATCATAGGTTCATGAACAACACATAAATATTTCAACTTGAGAATCATATAACCATAATCACATGAACATAATCACCCACAACAAAATATTCATAATACAAGCTTTAAAACTTGATTCTTGGGCTTTATAGATGAAAGGAATCCACGGATGAACACTGTGCATACCTTAGTTCTTGATTCTACGAAGATTGACGGATAGATTCTTGAATTTGAGTATTGAAGTTGAATCCCCAATTGAAAACCCTAGCTTATTCTTGAGAGAAACTTGAGAGAAACACTATGTTTTGGGTGAAAAATGGCTGAATCACGTGTTGCTGGGTTTAAATAGGGGTGGTAATTAACCCTTGGATGTGTATTTTAATTTTTGTGAAAATTTTTCTATTTTCATCCTTGGCGCGACGCGCCACTATCGTGCCAAGTCACTGGAACTGGACAATTGGGAATCAGCATGGTAGCGCGACGCAGGGCTATCACGTTGCCACTTTGTCTACGATTTGGAAGTTTGGTAAGACGTGCCACTATCGTGGAGAAATAATGGAAATTGACAATTGCCATTTAAGCTGGATCCGCGATGCGCTGATGGATCAAGTGATACACTGTCTCACTAAAAAGGCTCTAACTCTTTACCCGGATGTCGGATTTGGGCGAATTTGGTATCGATGGAAAGTTTATTCAATTTTACACATGATAAAAAGTGAAAATATTGAAAATACCGCATGTATAAAAGTGGATTCATCTTTAAAACAAGTCTTTGATATCTTTAGGATGAATTTAAGCTAGGTAGAAGTACAGGGTATTACTATGGGTTTCTTAAATTAAAGATTCATGTTATCGTCTTGTACATGAATAATAGGAACATTCATACATGTTGAAGTACCTTTGACATCCATGTCACTCTGATAACAAGCAGTATGGATGAATTAGTAGTTCATACATTAGAAATGTGCTTCAATTTAATGTATACAAATAAGCAATTGTTTCAATTATTCATCCTTGAATATACCATTAGAAATACTTTCAAATGCCTCCATCCAACAGTACAATATATGTTCATATGTATTTCTATATGCATGACTATATAAGCATAAATACATGCAGGCATATATAGATACAACCGTGTACATATATGCATAATACACCCATAGGCAAGATCAAATTTTATGTATACCAATTAAAATGATTATATGTATATCTATATACATATAATCTAAGCCATTATATGCATATGCTTCTGTACCTAATTATGTGAAAATATATATTAAATGTGTTATGTATATATGCTCCCTATGCATATATTGTTTTCAAACTCAAAACGTTATGTAACTTTGTAAAAAGTTGTAATTATAGATATTTGTTTGTACATATTTGTATATATAATATTTTACAAAGAGTGGTATGGTATGTGGGCAATGAATAATATGAAACACATTAAGAAACATCTATATGTGCATGTGAATACATATGTGTAAGTACATATAATAGCAGTACACAAAGAGTTACTTTGCATACTTGCTATTGCCTGGAGCACAATGCACTTTCATGAATGAAATTTTTTGTTTTCCGTCGACAAACGACTTTTTGATGAAATTCTAATATGTATGACATATCATTGTTTGCATTTTGTACTATATTATGTATGATCTATTCAAAAAAATGTTTGTATACTTCATACCTTTTCGGTGAACATCTTTACTTTTGATAGCATTCATGACCATCTTTGTTGTCATTTATCAAATTGCGCAGACTTTGAAATTCTGCATTCACCCACAGTTTATACTGTTTAAGCGGTAAGTAAATAAAATAATAATTTTTGTAATTTGTAGATGATTATAATATAATTACATAATTCTCTAGTGCATCAACTTTCTGATTTAAAATAGTGAGATAATCAGTCAAAATGGTTCTCTTTACTGCTAACTCAAACACGGGTGGTTGAATAATATGCAGTGAATGAATTTACTCCTCTACTTTATTCCTATTTAAGATGGACTTTTTGACTATTTTATTAATAAAATATGGAGATATTTTAGAGGATGCCATGTTTTAAATCACCTTTGTAGGACTCTGGATTTATATTGATGCACCCGATAACGACGAACCCGATAACCTTTCCTTCTGCTTTTTTTGCGGGTAATATTGAGACAACTATTTTGCCTTTCCTTTATGAGCAATTTAGATTTGAGGAAACTCTTGAAAGTCATCGTCGGAATTACCAAGATCGTTCGTGGGAGATTTCTCAACTGTATCATAGTTAACAATTTCAAGTGGAAGCTAAAAAGTTGCAATTTCAATTACGAATGCCTTGATGTTTCGAAAGGAAATCTGGACATCAGTTATGGATTAGTATTAAGTTTTGTATTTGTATATATCAATAAATGCAGGTATTAACCGATAAAACTTTGTATTTAAGGTTACTAAGGCAGCAAATTTTACCTTTTTGCACATAAACATGTTCTGTATAAGCCATTTATGCCGTGGATGGTATTTTATGATTTTTTAATTAAGCAACCTAGGAATTCGATCACTAAATCTTTTAACAAGTCACTTATCAACATTCGAGCAACATTCATACATCAATACTTGCATAGCATATAGCATGCCATGAAGTCGATAATATTGTTCATCTGAGGTCAGCTTACTTTATATAGTCTTAGCAAGTTCTTCGAAAGATTTTTTACCCCAATAGTAATTCATGTACCATTATTGCTCGACCATATCAAAATGAAGTCTTGGAACTCGAACAATATGCATCTTGCCAGGCATAATAAATCGATGACCGAAATATAGAATAAAAATCTTCAGAGTATCATCGTCGTTCTGACCCCATACTTTTTCCTCAAATGACTTGAATAATGTTTCTTTATAAGGTTCTTCTTCACTATTAAAATACTTCTGAATTAATCTATTCAACACACTTTTGTAGAATACAAAATGGCTTTAGAAGCAACACATTTTAGACCAAATATAAACGCAAAATCCCTTAATATAAACATTAATGTGTATACATGAAACTACATCATTAGAACATTCATTGAACTGATTTTCAACTCAAAGGACATAGTACACCGAAACATTTGCGACTAAACCCATTAATTTGGCATGGAGGCATATTGACCAAAGTATGTACGCATAAATCTTGTAAGTTGAAACCCAATAGATTCTATTCTAAGGTATCAAATATCTTTCCCTCAATGTAACACACCATATTGTAGAGATTTCTTAGGAAGATCAGTGATAACAAAAATACTATCCTGTTGAACCAAAATTACACAAATGATCAAAAAGAAAAAAATTATGTCATGTATATAATGTCTCATCACTGAACTAATTTTATACAAATACATATTAGACCACATAACAATTGTATATGATGTCATAACTATATATGTGTATATAGCCTTATTTTATACGTATACAACTACATGTGTATTATGTCAAAATATGTATTTATCTTTACACTGAACTCAAATGTACATATCTATATACACTTAAAATAGATAATAAGTTAAGGATTGATATATGTATATATAATTAATTACCATCCCCTTAAACATTTATTTTATTTTAGCATTATGACATTCGATACAAATAATCATAAAAAAATTGATGATAAATAAACATAACTATATTATGTTGAATGTAAATGTCATTTCCCCCCCCTTTGGATTGATAAACCTTGGAACATTTTGCTTTTTTATTCTTGCCGAAAATTCCAATATCTTTTTCTTTTCTTTTTTTGGTCCACCTGTACCGACCATCGATGTTTTGAAGGTGTTGAGAATATTAACATGGTTATTGTGATTTTTATTGTAAATCTACCATGCTATTGTGAATATTAACATGACCATTGTGATTTTTAATTCGTGACTCTGCTCTCAACTTGTTTTCTTCCAGCTTTGATAATCCTGTATTGTCACTGTCTAATTGAGAAACTCCCAAATCAAACGACGGAGTGCCACAATTAATCTTATCTACAAATTCAATACCTCTTACCAATCTTTTATAAGGAGTTTTTTCATCCATTTAAAAAACAAGAAATTGATTACTAGAAGACCTAGTTGACATTGCAAATAGATAAAATTTGAATAAAATTAGTGGCACATTTAGAGAATACCAAAAAAATAAAGGAAACAAATTTATATATCCGTAAAAAGTAAACATTATCAAAAAACTTCAAACCATATCTCCGCAAAAGTTTAGGAATGACTAATTGCTCAAAATAATCTTCAATGAAAAACCAGAGCGCATGGGTAGGTGAAACACAAAAAATCAAAAAATTTGAAAGAAGAATTTGGGAGAAAAATATTGTTTGATATATGTTGAAAAGGCATGAGTGAGCTACTACTGCAAAATCATCCAATCAACTAAGAGAGAGAATAAGAAAAATTAATTATGAGAGAGAAAGTATTATTTGGTATATAAGTTGTATATTATATTTGTAACATCCAAAATTTTTTGCCTCTAAAAGTTCTGAGTTTTGAGCTCATTGTACAGGGTACGACGTTGGTAACGAGTCGTGAAGACCCTATACAAGCCGTATAGTGTCATCCATAGCCAAACTAGTGTTGGGTCCCTAAGTTTGTGTCCTGATCAAGATTGGTAACTAACGAGTCATAAGGTAAGGTCATGAGTCGTAGGGTAGGACTCGTGATCAAACTAGTGAGATGGCCCAAGGCTGCTGTCTTGGTAACGACTAAGAATCCACAAGTCGTAAGGTCTGGTCATGATTTTTAGGGTTTGACTCGTGACCAAACAAGTAAAGGTGCCCTGAGTTACTGTCCAGACCATGGGTCATGGTGACAACTCGTAACATATCCTCACAAGTCGTAAGGTGACCCTCAGTCCCTGACGGCAGTTTTCTGCATTTTATTTAAGAGTAATTTGGTCATTTCCCTCATTCTCCTATTAAAATCCACGACCTAAAATACTCTAAGGGTACCTATAAAACTTCATTACTCTATCATAAACTACTCTTTACTCTCTCAAGTCCCTAAGAAAGAACACCTACAGGTTTCTAAGGATTATTCATCTAGGGCTCAAAGGGTGATTTCATCTCCAAATTTCTTGGTGTCTCATCCATGTATCGCTTCCCTAAATTTTTTTTGATAAAATCATGTGTTTAAACTTGTTATTCATGTGGTTAATTATTGACTATGAATTTGGGTTGAGTACTCTTGGATGTTAATGGTTGAATTGCTTTTCCCATAGTTTCTATTGATCATTCGTGCTTTAAATTGATAGATTTTAAACTAATTGGGTGCATGGGTATGGGAATTGGAATGGGGGTCGTGGATTACTACAAATTTATTTGATAAACTTATGGGGTCATGGATTCCCCCATCTTTATGGATTTTAGTAATTAAAATGGCAATGACCTCAACCCAACCTTATGAAATTAGATTTGAAACATGAGTATATGCATATTGAAACTACTTTTGAAACTACTGCATGATATAAAAGGTTAATGAAACATAATGGTTTTAAATTAAACCTTGGAGGTCGTGGATTCCCCCAAGCTAATGAATAATTGAACCTAGGGGGTCATGGATTCCACCACATGGATGAATAATTAGAGCTAGTAGGGTCATGTATTCCCCTAAGTGATGATAATTGAAATGATACATTGATAATAGCTTGGATGCGTAGTTGGTATGACGATACCTACGGGATATTCCCTAATGATGATCATTGGTTCAATGAATGAGAATGTGTAAATGTTGTAATTGGGCTTAAAAGGGGTTGTGTAGCTAGCCGTGAAAGTGGAGGTCCCAAGACTGATACTAAAAACTCACATTTGTTGGTGTAAGGGTTAGTCTTGATGATCGTTGATGAAGTTCAAGAAAAACCTTCTTTTAGATGATGGTACGGTCGTTGTTATGATATAGTAGCCCAACAAAGGTTAGGGTCGAATCCCACGGGAATTCATTGAATTTCAATTATCAACAGTTGTAGTCTACGGGCAGTATTGGAAAGTAAATGGGGGGATTTGCTTGTAGTAATCTTGAGCAAGTAACAATATTAACTTTGGTTGTAATTAGTTGTAGATGAACACTAGGATTGCATTCCCCCTGACTTGTCAACTTCGTAAGTTTATTATGCTATGTTGAACCAACCCAATACCTTGCATGCAAAATTAATAAGTTATGTACCTTCTACAGTCTTTTGGACGAGTAAAAGGACTTCACCCTTTAACTTCAGGATGTTGCATTACTAACTCTTATCTTGATCCCAGTTAACTATTACCTTTTTAAGTCTCTAGTTATTAGATGAAAGCTAATAATCTTACTTAGATATTGCCTAGTAGCGTGGATCGACAGTTAAACCTCAAATTACTGTTGTCATTATCTTTTCCTAGTTACTACTCCTCTTTTGGAGTTAGTAAGAGGGATCCTAACATTTACAACCGCTAAGATAATAATTATACTGAACATAATGCAATGCATGCCATGGGTATTGGTTCCGTTCAACAATCATTCTTCCCCTACTTCGTCAATAAGCCAGGGTTTGCACAACCCTAGCTATGGGTTTATAGCCGCTCATGCTTGTGAAGAAATCAATGACATTCATAATTAAAAGCTTAGATGAAATCACAATGATAAGATGAATAAAAATCCAAAACCATAACTTGATTAATCCACTGCAGTTAATATAAGGCAATCCCAAGATCAAAGATGAATCTTGGAATCCAAATATTTTTTTGAGTGTCAAAAGTGTGTAACTCCTACTAAAAAGTACATAAGGGGTATTTATAGTGCATGAGAAAACCCTAAAAATAAAGCCCGAATGAACTAGGAGAAAACATGGCCGGTGGCCACATGTGGTTTGGTCACGGGCATAGGTTGTACCTGCAGTCTGGCTTCGGGCACAGGTAAGGACCACAGGTACTGGATGGGAAATATCCTGCAAGTTAACTCTCAAGATTTTGAACCTCTGGAACCTACTTTGTCTACCTACGATCTATAGGTCCTACCTGCTGTCCATGGGTTAACTTAGTAAGTGCTGAGAGTCAGTTTTTCAACTCTACTTTGATTCTTGAACATGCTTTAATCATGATCAAGCCGGAAAACATCCCGATCATCCATAATTCTCCAAAAAGTAGCCAACAACACCTTTTTCACGAACTTAGTATCGAAATCATGATTTCCTGCAAAACATACCCAAAACAAAGCATATTTAATAAAAAGGCCTCAGAAACTTGCATATTTTCCTTGTTTTAAGTGTCGAAAGTGCTATATTTCTATAATACACCAACACCTTCACTTAAAACATTCGCATTCCTCAGGAAACAAAAATACAACTAAACAAGAATGATGCTTAACTAGGAGAATCTAAGTTATTCATGGCAGTCAGTCAACACTTTAAGTTCACAATCTTAATTTTCAAAATAACCTACGTATGAACATGAAGAACAATAGTGTGACACAATGGGATCATGGTATGACAATTACATTAGCAATATAAAACCACTCATATATACAAATTACAATACCCAAACAAGTAAATAGGTGGCAATATGACTTAAGTGCCCTTACAACAAAGATGTCCCACTCACTCATATGAAATAATGCATGTAAATGCAGGGATGGTCAAGATACACTCATACTCAATAAAGAAGTTTCAATCAATGTATGTTAAATACCATAGGATTGCCCTTATTTCTTTACCTAGCATTCAGATAGTCAAGTTAGGATCACTATAGGACTTTTCTCATCTTGTAATGTAGGCTTAGGGGCTGGTATGGTACATATGGACATTTAAAGTGACTAAGCCCCTTGGAACTATACTAACCTTGGGGTCTCACTTATTAGACAAAATCCATTTTATTCCACCCTTGTTTCTCCCTTTTATTCTTTTATGCACATTCAGGTTGGGTGTGGTTGTCTTTTTCAACTTTTCACAATTTTTCTCTTCTTTTTCTCTTTCTTTTATTTTTCTTTTTCTACCACACCCAGTCCTACTAACTTTCTTACGTTGCCCTTCTTCATACCCATTTTACACTATGCACCCCTACGATAGCCATCCTCAACTTAGGAATTTTGCTTGTATTGAGGTGCACAATGTCTAAGGAGGACCTAGGCCAAAATAGGTAAATTGTAATACAAATGGGAAGGTGAATGGTGAAAATAAGAAAAATAGACTTACACGACTCAAAGACGGGATCAAGGGATATAAATTGCGCATGAAAGGTCATTTAGGCTAAAAGTGGACTATAATGAAAAAAATGACCTATGATCCTTTCCTAACTGACTATCCTTCAGCCTAGACAAGACTAACCAGTTAAGTTCTGAATTCAACACACTAAGGGAAGTAGGTAGTAACTCACACACACAGCAGAGAGTAAATATTACCAACTACTACCTATCCAGTTCATACAATTGTCAGCAAATGGTTATCATGTCCCTAATCCTAATGCTATAACAAGATCCACAGAGTTCACACATATATACATCAACACAGTTCTAAAAACTCAAAATTTTGGAGGGGTATCAAAACTTAATCAAAAGATAACTAATTCCCTAAATACTTAAGAATATCCAAGTTAAACATACATCACGAAACAAAACATAAAATACGCCTAAACATACCGGATCTACTAGGAATAAAACTCTGGGAAAAAAGGCATGGCAACAAAAACCCCAAGAAGACATCAAGATCCATAAGCGGACACACCCTCAACTGAAAATCATGCCTTGTCCCCAATGTATCTAACCTAAACAAGAGAGTTAGGACATACCTGCAGCACCAAGGGTGCAAAGATCTAACATTAATCACGCAATATGAATACAAATAACAGAATACCTTAGGTTTCCTCCCAAGAAGCATTCGATTTACTGTTATGGCACGACGCAATTCCCTAGGCTACTCAGACTTCATCCAGGTCTATCTCATCACAAACTCAAACTTCTTTAAAATTTTCCATGTAATGTTTCACTCAATGTCCGTTCACTTTAAATGGGATATCACCATCATAATTTACCTCAATAGCACCATATGGGAACACCTTAACCACAGTGAATAGTCCTGTCCATCTTGATTTCAGCTTGCCAGGAAACAAGCATAGTCTTAAATTGTATAACAAGACCAAGTTACCGGGTTTGAATATTCTCTTCTCAATCTTCTTGTCATTATATAACTTCATTCTTTCTTTGTATATGGCCGAGCTCTCATAAGCACAAAGTCTGAATTCATCCAACTCATTCACCTTGCTCAACCTCAAGTTTACTACATCACGCTATTAAAAATTCAACCTTTTCAATGCCTATAGTGCCTTATGCTCAAGTTCAACCGATAGGTGACACACTTTCTCATACACCAGCTGATATAGAGAGGCATCTATGGGGGTCTTATAAGCTGTCCGGTAGGCCCATAATGCATCATCTAAATTTCAAGACTAGTCAGTACGATTGGCATTCACAGTCATTGTTAAGATGGACTTTATTTCTCTATTGGAGACTTCCACTTACCTGCTTATCTGAGGATTGTAAGGTATTGCCACCTTATGCCTCATGCCATATCTATCAAGTGAGGCCTTGAACAAATGGTTGTAGAAGTGAGAACCACCACCACTAATAATTGTAAATGGAGTGCCAAATCTGGAAAAGATATTTCTTTTTAGAAAATGGTGACACTTCTGCCTTCATTGTTTAGAAGTGCAACTGCCTCCATCCATTTTGATACATAGCCGACCGCTACCAAAATGTATCTCATTTCATAGGATCTCACAAATAAACCCATGAAATCAGTCCCCCACACATCAAAAGGCTCCAACTCCAGAATATGTGTCATGGGGAGTTAATGGCATCATGAAATATTACCTTGATGTTGACATTTGTCACAGGCCTGTGCAAAATCATGAGCATCCTTATAGATTGTAGGCCAATAAAACCCATACTGTGGAATATTATGGGTTGTCTGTGTACCACTATGATGACCCCAACAGGTGAGGAATGACAATTCTCTAGAATGTTCAGCATCTCCACCTTTGGTATACATCTCCGTCACTGCTGGAAGGATTAATATTCTAGAATAAAATCACTTTCCAAGTAGTTGGAAAAATCAGCAAACCAGGGAATCAAATCATAAGATGTCACTAACACCGACTTATCTGGAAAAACATTATCTATATCAAGATTATCCTCTAGTTTATGTATGCTCTCCTCTTTAAATTTGGATAAATAGTCTGCAACTTGATTCTTATTCCCTTTCCAATCTTGAACCTCAAAATCAAACTCTTGCATCCCAAAAAACCAAAGAATCAAAAATGGTTTGACATCTTTCTTTGACATTAGGTATCTCAATGTTGCATGGTTAGTGTGAACTATCACTTTGGTCCCAATAAAATAAGATCGAAACTTCTCAGAAGCAAAAAATACTGCAAGTAGCTCTTGTTCTGTGACTGTATAATTCTTCTATGCAGGGTTCAAAGCTTTGCTGGCATAGTAGATAGAATGCAATATGTAATGCCCTGAATCTGGTATGCAGAACGCTACACGATGCTCATGACCTAGAATGACCATAAACTAACCCATGACTGATATCTGTACCTGAATACTGTATAACATCATGTAAAATATGGAACTAATAGAATGAAACATACCATAAGGTTTAAACTGGATAAAACATAATATCTGAGAGTACGGTATATCAATACAAAAACATGAACTGAAATAAACTGTCTGAACATACTATAGTCTGAAAAGCCTCTAACTGACCAAACTGTTTGAATAAGAAGTTGATGGGATATGTCCCCAAATAACTCCATCTACTTAAAGCTAAACTAACATAATGAAATAAATAATAATATCATCCTCGAATGATGAGGACTCACGGCTAAATCTAACTGCTGAAATTTAGAGTGCTAGTGATGCTCTGAAACTCATGCTTCTGAACCTATGGTATAAAACACCATAGCACAAATGTGTCAGTACGATTGAATATGCTGGTATACATATGAAGTAGGCTGAATGCAGATGGTTCAAATGCATGAACAATGCTAATTGACTATATAACATGAATGTGAGAATACATGCATGAATAAATAACTGTAACTAAATTCGTGATGATACTGATACTGAGTCTAAATAATGATAACAAGAGTTACTGATAACTGATACTGAGCAACTGTTTTTGACAGTCTAGGTTCTGATGGAACTAGCTGAGTTTTGTACTGCTTTAAGTTGACTGTATCTGACAGTCCTGGATTCTGTAGAACTATTTGAGTTCTATTACTGAGAATGAGACTAAAACTATAACTGTGGGACGCAGTCATCTAATCGGTATGCCCTTAATAAAGCAATATAGCTGAGTTGGGGTCCAATCTGTAACCCTAATTAGAAGGGTATCAATACTGCACCACCGGTAAGAACAAGCTGTGAGTGACTCTCAACTGGACGGTACTCAAATGAGAACAGTGGGAACCCTCAACTGGCAGGTAAGCCACCTCATCAACCCTCAACTGGCAGGTTAGATATCTCAACCTATAATGGCTACGTAGTTCTAGAATGCAAGGATTGCTTTTAAGAATCACACAATCTAATAGCAGGTGAGTTCCCATCCTTGGGTTCACATGGTGCTACTCCCATCTGAATAGACACTGAAAATGATTAACTGAGCTGAACTAGACTGAGTTAACTGAGTTCCATTGATTGACAAAATACTACTGAGACTACTAAACTACTGAGATTTCCTGAGTCACATGACTGACTAAGTTCTATTAACCATGGCTTGACTGAGAGTATCATGAAAACATGACACTGGCTCTAGGCACACAACTAATTTATCGGGTAGTAGTACCCCCAAGGATTGATAGAAGGAAACTGACAAGGCATGTCATTTTTGAATACATGACCAACATCACCAATTAACAATATAATAAGTTGGGGATTTCATGAAGCACGTAGTTATGATAAATTTGTACATGGTAGGAATGCATATAATAAGTATCATAATTTCACACTCTAACATCATGAGCATTCCAACAAACATCTACATTGCACATCAATAGTATTGGAGTCATTTGAACATAAAGGTAAGACATGCATTTATCATATGGATTACAATTGAGCTATAATACATAATTTCTATCCTCTTAGGCATTTTATCAAACACCTTACATGCACAACTTAGGGCATAGGTGTAATCATCAAATTACACATTATGAATAACTCCATTCATGGATTTCAACTTGCATACTAACGCAGTTTCATGAAAAACACGTAAAGATTCCAACTTGGGAATTGTACAACAAGATAAATGTGGTTAAAAAACAACTCTCAACATAAACATCATGATTTATAATTTGAAATAGGGTTCTTGAGCTTTATGGATGAAAGGAATTCATAAATCAACACTATGCATACCTTGGATGGAAAATTCTTGAAAACAAATGGTGAAATTCTTAAATTGGATCCTTAATTGGAAATCCTAAGCTTGTTCTTGATGGATTTGAGAGAGAAACCAATATAATTTAGGTGAAATAGTGCTGAATTACGTGTTTGTGACTTATGTAGGGGTGGAAAATTGACCTTTTTTGCCTTGAGGATGCGATCATTTAATGACTAAAACCTAGGTGCCAACGTTACAAGTGATGGGACACATTGATGGTTGCGATGGGATACTCAATGCGTCATGCCATGATCTCGTCGAGCCTCAAAAGTTTTGGCTCTAGTAGCCTGCTCAAATGTTGACCAACATGATTGGCAACGCAGCACGCTAAAATTGCGTTGGTCCACTATTTTAGGACTCCGAACATGATCTAAACATGTTCTAAAAATCCAAAACTTGTTTGGGAACACCTATTGACCTTCCTGATCGTTAATTAATGAAAATACGGGACATTAAAGGACATTAAGATGGCAAGATGAGATTTCCAACTTTCAAAGGCAAAAATAGGCTAAGTCTGGGAACTTGGTTAGAATTTTCTAAGTATGGATCCCCTTGAAAAGCTTAAAATACTAAATTAAGCTCAGAATTTTTGCAGGGTTTTATAATATCTCCCCCTTAAGAACATTCATCCTCAAATGAGACTGACTGAGAGAGAAGAAAAGCGAAACTGACGTACATACTGAACATGACCAACTAAAACATGATACCATGACTGTCACGACTGATAACTAAATACACCATACTGAGCATACATATCTGATGCATGTGTAACTGGTTCATGAATACATGACTGAGTGTTCTGATGAACTGAGTTTCTCACAATGAGAATGCATATATGATCGATGATTATATAACTGAACTGATACATGAATGCATGCTGAATATGCAATGGTATTTAATACCAAGTTTATGATGAAATTCTGATCATGAACTGGATACCAAGTTGTGGCTAAAATCTGAACATAAAACTTAAAGCTTAACGAGAATTGTTACCTTGGGCTGAGTCTGAGTTAATGGGGAAGAGGTGAGGATACTTTCTACACATGTCCACTTTTGCTTCCCAAGTAGCTCCCTCAATAGACCGATTTCTCCAAAAAACTTTGACTAGAGGGACTTCGTTGTTCCTCAGTCTACGAGTCTGATAGTCAAGGATTTCAACTGGAATCTCCTCATAAGAGAGGCTATTCTGAACATCTATGCTCTGAATAGGGACTACAATTGTTGGGTCACCTATGTACTTCTTGAGCAAAGAGACATAGAAAACTGGATGAACTGAGGCTAGATCTGAAGGCAACTCGAGCTGATAAGCTACTTTGCCGAAGTGACTGAGAATTTTGAAGGGACGGACATATCGGGGACTGAGCTTTCCCTTCTTGCCGAACTGCTTCACTCCCTTCATGGGAGAGATCTTTAGATAAACATAATCACCAATCTCAAACTCGAGATCCTTTCTGCGCACATCTGCATAAGACTTTTTTTAGCTCTGGAAAGCCTAGAGTCTTTCTCTAATCAATTGGACTTTTTCTAAGGCATTGAATACTAAGTTAGGACCTAAGTTTGTGACCTCACTAACTTCGGATGAACCGATTGGAGATCTACATCTCCTACTATAGAGAGCTTTGAATAGAGCCATACGAATACTGAAATGATAGCTGTTGTTGTATGCAAACTCAATCAAAGGCAATTGGTCATCCCAACTACCCTTGAAATCAATTGGACATGCCCTTAGCATATCTTCTAAAGTCTGAATGGTCCTTTCTGCTTGACCATCTGTCTGAGGATGGAAGGCTGTACTGAGATGAACTTGGGTACCAAGACCCTTTTGGAATGCTTTCCATAAATAAGAGGTAAACTGGGTACCTCTGTATGAGATAATAGATAATGGAACACCGTGCAATCTAACCAACTCTCTAATGTAGAGTTTGGCGTAATCCTCGGCTGAATAAGAGGTATGGATTAGAAAAAAATAAGCTGATTTGGTCATCCTGTCTACAATAATCAAAATTGAATCATGTTGATGATGAGGAAAACCCATCACAAAGTCCATATTCACTTATTCCCGCTTCCAAGTAGGAATATTAAACTCCTGCATAGACCCACTAGGTTTCTGATGCTCTATCTTAACCTACTGACATATAGAGTACTTAGCCACAAAATCTGCAACATCTCTCTTCATCCCACTCTACCAATAGATCTCTCGCAAGTCACAGTACATCTTAGTGGCCCCTAGATGAATAGAGTAGCATGCACTATGCACTTTTGAAAGAATTTGTTGCCTCAAGTTATCTACACCTGGCATACAGAGACGACCCTGACAACACAAAAGACCATCTCCCCCTTGGGAGAAAACCTCTACTTTTTGATCCTTGACTGACTCTTTCAACTTGACAAGACTGGGATCTCTATCCTGATTTTCTTTTACCTCGAAAACTAGAGATGATTCTGAACTACTCAGAACCCATGTATTACCCTCTGCTGAATCAACTAGGCGGACACCTAGTCGGGCAAGCTGATGAACTTCCTAAGCTAACTTCTTCTTACTACTCTCAACATGAGCAATACTACCCATAGTCAGGCTACTAAGAGCATCAACCACTATATTGGCCTTGCCCGGATGATAAAGGATACTCATGTCATAATCTTTCAAGAGCTCTAACCACCTTTTCTGAAGAAAATTGAGATATTTCTGAAAAAGACATACTGAAGGATCTTATGATCTGTGAACACATCTACATGCACCCCATACAAGTTATGCCTCCAAATATTTAAGGCAAATACTACGGCTGCTAACTCAAGATCATGAGTTATATAATTCTTCTCATGGGGTTTAAGATGTCTGGATACATAGGCTATGACCTTACCATGCGGCATGAGGACACAACCCAAACCTACTCTGGAGGTATCATATTATACCACAAAACCATCTGGAAGAGCTAAGACTGGAGCTGAGGTGAGTCAAGTCTTCAACTCCTAAAAACTCTTCTCGCAAGGATCTGACCACTGAAATTTAACTTTTTCTTAGTCAATCTGGACATAGGGGATGGAGTAGAAAAGAATCCTCAACAAACCGTCTGTAATATCCATCCAAACCCAAAAAACTCCTGATATCTGATGGAGAGATAGGTCTAGGAAAGTTTTTTACTGCTTCAGTCGTTTAAGGATCAACCCTAATGCCATCACCAGAAATGATATGACCAAGGAATGCTACTGACCTTAACCAAAATTCACACTTACTTAATTTGGCAAAAAACTGATGATCTCTGAGAGTCTGAAACATGATTCTGAGATGGTCTGCATGATCACACTCACTGTGGGAATAAACAAGGCTATCATCTATGAAGACTATGATGAACATGTCCAAGTACTGCTTGAACACACAGTTCATCAAGTCCATGAAAGCTATCGGGGCGTTGGTAAGACCAATGGACATGAATAGGAATTTGAAGTGACTATACCAAGTACGGAAGGCTATTTTCAAAATGTCACATTCTCTGACTCTGAGCTGATGATAGGCTAATATGAGGTCTATCTTAGAGAAATAGCTAGCACCCTAAAGTTGGTCAAACAAGTCATCGATTCTATGAGGTGGCTACTTGTCTTGACCGTGACTTTATTGAGCTGATGGTAATCAATGTACATTCGGAGAGAATTATCTTTCTTTCGCATGAATAAGACTGGTGAACCCCATGGGGAAACACTGGGTTTGATGAATTCCTTATATAAGAGATCATTCAATTGCTCTTCCAATTCTATGAGTTCTACTGGTGCCATTCTGTATGGCAGAATAGATATAGGTTGAATATCTGAAAGAAGATCAATGCCGAAGTCTATTTCCCTTTTGGGAGGAATCCTTGAAAGATATTTAGGAAAGACATCTGAATATTCATTCACAACTAGGACTGCTTTAAGACTAGGAGTCTCGAAACTAGAGTCCTTAACATGAACAATGTGATAGACACATCCCTTAGATATTATTTTCCATGCCCGAAGGTAGGAAATAAGCTGACCTTTGAAAGTTGAAGTATTACCCTTCCACTCTAAGATGGGTTCATTTAGAAATTGAAACTGGACAATTATGTTTCTGTAGTCGACTGTGGCATAGCAGGACTGAAGCCAATCCATGTCGAGAATGACATCAAAATCAGTCATCTCTAATTCGACTAAATCTGCTGAGGTGACTTTCTGAAATATCATAATCAGACAGTTCCTGTATACCCGTCAGGCTACAATGGTTTTACCCACTGGGGTAGATACTGAGAAGGGCTTTTCTAGAATCTTAGGACTGACTCCAAAATAAACATGCTATATAAGGAGTAACAAAAGACAAAGAAGCTCCTGGATCTAGCAAAGCGTAAACATATAAGTGAAAAATTTGTAACGTACCAATAACCATATCAAGACAATTTTCCTAATCTTGCCGGGACTGGAGAGCATAAAGTCTATTTGGGTGTTGCCTACTAGTAGCACTGGAAGTGGCACCCTGCTAATTTGGGCAACCAGATAGAGCTGAGGAATGATTCTGCTGACTCTGGAAAGCTGTCTGAGGACAATCTCTGAATTTGTGGCTTGGTTTGCCACATCTGAAACAAATAACACTGCTAGCTTTGCAAATACCTTGATGGTATTTTCCATAATTTGGACAAAGAGGATTGGTTTGGAAACTGCTAACACTGCCCTGATACTAAGCCTGGCTCCCTATCTCTGCTGCCATTCTTAAATTTTTGCACTGGAGCACTAGCTAAAGAAGGAGCTGGAATTGATGACTTAGGATGAAACTAAGAATGGTTTCCTCCCTCTAACTTAGGCTGAGAAAGATTGAAACTACCTGTCCTTGCTCTCTTATTCTGCTTCTCTCTCAGCTTAATCTTTTGCTTTTCTATCTACTGAGCATGACTCATAAGCCTGGCTATATTCATGTTACTATTCAACATCGCGGACCTACACTCATTGACCATACTATTGATCACCCCAGAAACAAACTCACTCATCTTGTCCCTGCTATCTGCAACCACATGAGGAGCATATCTGGCTAATTGAGTAAACTTAAGAGAATACTCTTTCACCATCATGTTGCCCTGCCTGAGGTTGATAAATTCTAACACCTTAGCTTCTCTCAGCTCTAGGGGAAAGAATTTATCTAAGAATGTAATGAAAAACTCCTCCCACTCTATAGATCCTGCATTAACTGACCTCTCTGACTTCAACTGTTTGAACCAAGTGTGAGTAACATCCTACAACTGATATGCATCTAGGTCAACACTCTCACTAGAAGTAACCCTCATGATGTTCGTAACTTTCTGAATTGGGTCAAGGAATTCCTGAGGATCCTCTTTTGACATAGACCCAAAAAAGGATAGAGGATTCATTCGGGTGAAATCCCAAATCTTGGCTGCAGCTGAATTGGACACTGAGTTGGCCAAAACGATAGTTAGTCATTCATTCTGAGCAGTAACTGACTGAGCAAGAGTAGTGAATGCAGCTTTGAACTCTGCATAAGAGACATGCTTGCCCAAAGGATCTTCGGGCTGAGGGGCTGACTGATTCCTAATTCTCTTCTTGGGAGACATATTTTGTAAATAGGAGAGAAAAGGATTAAACTGAGAGATTAACTTGACATTATAATCACTGGCATGACATTAATACTAAAAAATGGGAGACTATTCCTAAACATCTTATTGCCTCCTGTACATAAATGTGGTGCGCAACACACCCATGTACAAGACTCTACTAGATACGACTTTTAGACTTCCTAGGACACTATTGAACCTTAGTCTCTGATACCAAGTTTGTAACACTCCAAATCTGGTACCTGAAATGCTACATGGTACTCATGACCCTGAAGGACCACAACCTAACCCATGATTGATATCTGTACCTGAATACTGTATAACATCATATAAAATACAAAAATAATAGAATGAAATATGCCATAAGGTTTAAATTGGATAAAACATAATATTCTAGAGTACGGTATATCAATACCAAAACATGAACTAAAATAAACTGTCTGAACATACTGTAGTCTGAAAGCCTCTAACTAACTGAACTGTCTGAATAAGGAGTTGATGGGACATATCCCTAACTAAATCCATCTACTGAAAGCTAAACTGAAATAATGAAATAAATAATAACATCATCCTCGAATGATGAGGACTCACTGCTAAATCTGGCTGCCGAAATTTGGAGTGCTACTAATGCTCTGGAACTCATACTTTTGGACCTATGGTATAAAAAACCATAGCACAAATGCATCAGTATGATTAAATATACTGGTATGCATGTAAGGTAGGCTGAATGCAGAGGGTTCAAATGCATAAACAATGCTAACTGACTATATAATATGAACGTCAGAATACATGCATGAATAAATAAATGTAACTGAATTTGTGATGATACTGACTACTGAGTCTGAATACTAATAACATGAGTTATTGATAACTAATACTGAGTGACTGTATCTAACAGTCTAGGTTCTGATGGAACTTGCTGAGTTTCATACTATTCTGAGTTGACTGTATCTGACAGTCCTGAATTCTGTAGAACTATTTGAGTTCTATTACTGAGACTGAGACTAAAACAATAACTATGGGAAGTAGTCATCTAATCGACATGCCCCAAATAAAGCAATATAGCTGAGTTGGGGTCCAATCTGTAACCCCAATTGGAAGGGTGTCAATACCGCACCACCGATAATGACAAGCTATGAGTGACCCTCAACTGGCAGGTACTCAAATGAGAACGGTGGGAACCCTCAACTGGAAGGTAATCCACCTCATCAACCCTCAACTGACAGGTTAGATGTCTCAACCTACACTAGCTACATAGTTCTAGAATGCAAGGATTGCTTCAAAGAATCACACCCTCTACTAGCAGGCGAGTTCCCATACTTGGGTTCACTCGGTGCTAAATCCTACTCCCATTTGAATAGACTCTGAACATGATTAATAAAGATGAATTGGACTGAGTTAACTAATTTTCTTTGAATGATAAAATACTACTGAGATTACTGAATTACTGAGCTTTCCTGACTCACATGATTGTCTGAGTTCTATTGACCATGGATTGACTGAGAGTATCGTGAAAACATGACACTGGCTCTAGGAACACAACTAAGTTTTCAGCCAGTGGTACCCCCAGGACTCGATAGAAGAAAACTGACAAGGTATGACGTTCTTGAATACATGACTAACATCAACAATCCATAATATAATAAGTTTGGAATTTCATGAAGCACATGGTTATTGTAAACTTGTACATGGTAGGAATACATATAATAAGTATCATAATTTCATACTCTAACATCATGAGAATTCCAAAAAATATCTACATTTCACATTAATAGCATGGAAGTCATTTGAATATAACGGTAAGACATGCATTTCTCATATGGGTTACAATTGAGCTATAATACACAATTTCTATCCTCTTATGCATTTTATCAAACACCTTACATGCACAACTTAGGACATAGGTGTAATCATCAAATTACACATTATGAACAACTCCATTCATAGATTTCAACTTGCATGCTAACGTAGTTTTATGAAAAACATGTAAAGATTCCAACTTGGGAATCGTACAATAAGATAAACATGGTTACAAAACAACCCACAACATAAACATCATGAGATATACTTTAAAATAGGGTTCTTGAGCTTTATGGATGAATGGAATCCATAAATCAACACTATGCATACCTTGGATGAAAGATTCTTGAAAACAAAGGGTGAAATTTTTAAAATTGGATCCTCAATTGGAAACCCTAAGCTTGTTCCTGATGGATTTGAGAGAGAAACCACTATAATTTGGGTAAAATAGGGCTGAATTACGTGTTTGTGACTTATGTAGGGGTTGGAAATTGTCCTTTTTTCCCTTGAGGACACGGTCATTTAATGACTAAAAACTAGGTGCCTACGCTACAAGCGACGCAGCGCATTGATGGCTGCAACGTGATACTCGATGCTTTGCTCCATGATCTTGTCGAGCCTTATAAGTTTTGGCTCTGACAACCTGCACAAATATTGACCAATGTGATTGGCGACACGGCACGCCAAGATCGCATTGGTCTACTATTTTGGGATATCGAACATGATCTAAACGTGTTCTAAAAAATCCGAAACTTGTATGCGAACACCTATTGACCTTACTAATCATGAATTAATGAAAATACGGGCCATTAAAGTACATTAAGATATATAGATGAGATTACCAACTTTCAAAGGACAAAATAGGCTAAGTCTGCGAACTTGATTAGAATTTTCTAAGTTTGGGACCCCTTGATAATCTTAAAGGACTAAATGAAGCTTAGAAATTTTGTGGGGTCTTACACAATATCTTCTCTCATCTTTGGCCTAGGACAGCACCCAAGGTCACTCTGCTCGCATCACACATAACCTCAAAAGGTGTCGACCAGTCTGGCGACACAATAATAGGTGCTAAAATCAACCTCTCCTTCAGGCATTTTAAAGCCTTGGTACACTCATCATAAAACACAAATTTCAAATCGTTCTCTAAATCTTTGCATAGAGGAGTCATAATTTTAGAGAAGTCCTTGATGAATCTTTTATAGAAACCTTTATGACCCAAAAAGCTTCATATGCTTCGAAATGATACTGGTGGTGGAATTTCTCAATTACCTCAATATTTTCCTTATCTACCCCAATACCATGTTTAGAGATCTTATGCCCTAGCACGATACCTTCTCTCACCATTGACATTTTTCCCAGTTTAGCACCAAAATACATTCTTTGCATCTTTGTAGTATATTAGCCAGATGGGCCAAACAATCATTGAAAGAATCCTCAACCACTAAAATGTCATCCGTGAATACCTCAATCGTATCTTCCACCTTATCAGAGAATATGCATATCATGCCTCTCTGAATAGTGGCAGGTGCATTGAAAAGTCCAAACGACATCCTTTTCAATGCAAAGGTCCCAAAGGGGAAAGTAAAGGTATTTTTTCTTGATCTTTGAGAGAAATCATAATTTGATTATAACCCAAATACCAATCAAGAAAATAATACCAACCCTTGCCTGCTAGTTTGTCCAACGTCTGATCTATAAATAGCATCAGAAAGTGGTTATTTTATGTCCACTTATTTAGCTTCCAGTAATTCATGCACACTCTCCATCCAGTCACTGGCCTCATTGGCACTAAATCATTCTTTTCATTTAGAACCATTATGATTCCTCCTTTCTTTGGTACACATGAACATAGCTGACCCAATTGCTTTCTGTAATGGGAAAAACTACCCCAATATCTAATCACTTGATTATCTCCTTTTCACCACTTCTTGCATATGAGGGTTTAGTCATTTCCGATGCTCAATAATGGGAATGTTGTCTGGATCATCCTGTATCTTATGTGTGAATAATCCTGATGGAATCCCTGAAATGTCAGCAATGGTCCACCCAATAACTCTCTTAAACTTCTGTAACACTGATAGTAAAGCTTTCACCTGTGCTTCTGCCAATATTTTTGCAATAATTACCGATAAGGTATTATTGGCCCCCAACAATGCATACTACAAATGAGATGGGAGGGCATTCAATTCCAATATTAGAGGTTCTTAAATCAACAATATTGTAGGAGGTGTGGTTCTATTATTCAAATCAAAATCCAGTTTCTTAGGGGCATAATTATAAGAGCCTATACCATGTAGTACACTATCAATCTCATCATAGTCTGACATCCCATCACTCTCAAAGTTCATAATCATCACAACTAATGCTTCTACACCTAACATCTCTTCAACAGGCACTTTAAATATGATCATGTCATCATCCACCACATCTATAACTGCCACTACTCTTATTTTATCCGGCTGTTGCATGGTCATGCATATATTTAATACAATATGCTCATCATTTCACTTGAAAGTGATCTCTTTCAAATCCATGTCAATCAACACCCGACGAGTAGACAAGAAGGATCTACTCAATATGATTGGATAATGGGTATCCACTTTATAATCTAAAATTATGAAATCTGTTGGATATATGATTTTTCTACTCTTATTTCCACATCATGAACTATACCCACTGGCTCCTTTAAAGATGAATCTTCTATCACAAGCCTTGCAAATGTAGGCTTGAATACTCCTAACCCTAATATCTTGTATCTCACCTATGGCATAATATTTATACCTGATCCCGAATCACATAGAGCGTGATTAATATCATAAGGCCCAATAGAACATGAGATGGTAACTGCTCAGGGGTCCTCTTTTATTTTTTACCTATATTGCCTGAAGTATGAGCTAAATTATTGCACTATGTTTCGGAGCTCTTCTCCAATCCAGTCATCATCGCAATCACTATCAAAATCATTATCACTGCAGGTCTGCTTCTTAAACTCTACCTTAAGTGGCTCATCAACATCAACGTTCTTCTTCTTAGGCTTATCAGTGGTAGGAAAAAAGTTCTTATCAGGAAAGAGTCATCCTAATTGTCAATGGCCATATAGTGAACAAGTGTCTGGGATTCTATATATTGTTACTAGGTAATGCACTTGACTGCATCGAAGCTAAGGTGATAGAGATTTGCCCATACTGCTGCTCTAATTTCTTAATAGCAATCACATGTGACTTAACCTTTTGGGCTAATCCTAAAATTTCAGCTTTAAGTTCAATGAGGCAAGCCTCCTAGCTCTCTTGACCCTTTATCAGCATGGCCAATATCTCTTCTATTCTAGACTTTGCCTCACGTCTACTAGGCAGAATGCACTTATCTCTGTAATTATGATAGTTTCGACTTTAATTCCCTTGACCTTGGGCTCGGAAACCCATCCACTGACGATCCACAAACTTTGCCTCCTCAAATATCCCAACTTCATGCACTTTAGAAGAATTAGTGGATGCAAATTGCTTAATCAACTTACCAATCTCTGTCCGTAATAGTGAAATCTCCAGCACTACAATATCCTCAGTTACTCTTTGTTCATCGAAAGATCCAACAACATAAATATTAGCACCTCTCTCAACCTTTCGAGTTTGCCACCCTTGGTTATTTATTGAGATCTGATCCATAATACCCATCGCTATATCCCATCGTAATAGCATAAAGGCTTCTCTAAAATTTCTCATTGCTCTGGAACTTGGAGTAAGGGATCTATTGAATATCTCTAACAAGCTTGTCATGGATATTTGGTGGTTGGGTACCATGCTAAGCCTCTTCTTGAACCAAAACCATGCCTCATACATAGAATCTGACTACAACTGCCTAAAATTATAAACCTTATCCCTGAGCTACAATACCCTGGATGGATGAAAGAACCTATTCAAGAATCATCTATGTAGCTCCTTCCATATAGTAATAGACCCTCATGGAAATTCCCTAAGACATAAAGATATTTTTTGTGTAAGTGAGAAGGGGAACAACCTTAATCTCAATGCCTCTTGATTTACCCATGGAATGGTATATGAAGTGCATATTCTAGTAAAATTTTCTAGATACAAGTTTGCGTCATCTATAGGCAACCTTGCAAACACACCCTTCTAGTACAAGAGCTGGATCATTGCACTAGAGATATTGAACGTGATATCAGGAGGTGAAAAAGAGGGATAATGGCTTATGTATCAGCCTTCTCATCGTATCCAAAATCTTTATCATTAACATATGATTGAACATACTGATATGCTGGGATTACTTGAGGTCGACCTCTACTGACCCTGTCTCGAATTCCACCGAGTGATGCTCGGCGGTGTGCTACCTGTCTCTGCTCAGTAAACTCTATTTAAGCTAACACCTCATCAGTCTGTCTATTAACAACCTTCTAAGCTCCATTTTCTGGAAGATTGTCCCTCTTTAGCTCTGACATTCTACTATGCAAGTGTAGGACATTCTCTAAAATCAGTGGGAGTAAGGGATTGCCTTTACTCCATGTGCTAGTGTAAAGCCCTGAGTCTGCACCTCGAACGTCACACGATACTCATAATCCTGAAGGACTACAAGC
Organism: Capsicum baccatum var. pendulum; assembly: GCA_030864225.1. Classification (NCBI taxonomy): domain Eukaryota; kingdom Viridiplantae; phylum Streptophyta; class Magnoliopsida; order Solanales; family Solanaceae; genus Capsicum; species Capsicum baccatum. The sequence goes on along the minus strand of CM061554.1, from coordinate 217,668,973 downwards.
TAACCCATGACTAGTACCTGCTGCAATATCTAAATGATAATAATAATAATAATAATAAAATATGGAAATTAGGCTGATATTACCATAAGGTTCACATTTGAACATCAAATATTGATAATGAAAAACTAAAATTTGAACATCTGTCTAAAATAATCTAGTCTGATAAGCCTCTCACTGAACTATCTGAAAGTAGAGTTGATGGGGCAAGCCCACAACTAAATCCAACTATTGAAAAACGTACTGAAATACTAAAATAAAAACTTTGTCCTTGAACTATGAGGGCTCACCACTAAGTCTACTACTGATGGGCTGGACTGTAAGTTTGATTAAGATCCCGTGCATCTGAACCTATGATATAAGATATCATAGCACAAAATAAAAGTATGTGTCAGTACTTTGAATGTACTGGTATGCTAAGTGAGGTAAGGCTGAATGCATGGGTTCATATGAATGAACAATAATTGGCAGAGTAACATGAATATAACTAAATAAGAGTACATGTATGCGTGAGACTATTGTATAAATACTGATTATGCGATACTATGCACCTAACTACGTATGTTGTAACTTAGATCATGTTAACACTGGGTACTGAGTTTTGATAACTGATAACTAAATAACTGATATCTGAGTTTACTAATTACTAAATTACTGTTAATTGAGAGCTACTTCTGACAGTCCTAATTCTTTAGAACTGAATTAAGTTCTATGCTGGGTGACTGTATCTGAGAGACCCAATTCTGTAGAACTTAACTGAGTACTGTACTAAGATTGAAACTAAAACTATGGGAGGTAATCATCTAACCAACATACTTCTCTCTGAACTAATTGGGGTCCAGCCTGCAACAACAGCTAAAAGGGTTTTAGTACCATGCCACGGGTAAAGACAAGTGCTGAGTCACCCTCATCTGGTAGGTGCTCTAAATGAGAATAGTAGTACCCTTAACTGGCAGGTAGAACACCTTATTAACCCTCAACTGGAAGGTTGATGTCTTAACCTACACTGGATATGTAGTTCTGGAATGGAAGGATTTCTTTTAAGGATCACACCCTCTACTGGTAGGTGAGTCCCCATCCTTGGGTTCACTCGGAGCTAAATCCTACTCCTTACTGAATAGACACTGAACTGATTTCTAAACTGTACTAGGCTAGACTAAACTATTACTAATTGTGTTTTCTAGCTAAACTGAACTGAGTTTACTAGGTCCCACTGAACGACGGAATACTTCTGAGTTTTAAACTGAATACTGAAGTAAGGCTGTGACTGATTACTGAGTACTACTATTCATGACATTACTAAGACTGTTCTATAACTACTGTAACTCTAGGTAAGCAACTAGATTTTCAGGTATTGAATACCTCCAAAACTCGATAGCATGAAAAGTAGAGCATAACATAAACTTGAAAAGTATAACAATGTTTACTTGCTCACAACTCGTTCATAGAGGTATTTTATCAAACACTTGTAAGATATAAGCTTGCACATATGATAGCATATCATGATTTTCACATTTAATTCTCACATTTAATTCTCATGAGCAATTTATCAAGTACTTGGGGAACATAATCTATGCACATGATACTAAACAACAAGTAGGCATCATAATTTTAAATCCCAATTCGAAAATCAAGGGCTTTTAACAGGAATTCACATGATACTACACACATGATAAATAATTTCACATGAAACTTAAAATAAACCATAGATTAGAACGCAATTAACATCATAATCATGAATACACTCGAGTCCCACATGGAATTAATAAAATCAATTAACTTGTAGTTTAAAAGAATTTTGAACTCCAAGGGTAGAAGAAAACCCTTGGATGAAAACTCCACATACCTAGATGCTTGAATTCGTGAAGACTAATGGTTTGTTCTTGAAGATTTTCTCTTGAAATTAAAAACCCTAAGGTTTGTTCTAGAGTAAATTTGAAAGAAAGTGAGCAATTTAGCCTCTAGGGTCATTATATTTTATGTTTTGGGGCTGAAAATGGGTGGGATAATGACCGAACTACCCCTATGGAAGTGAGATTTTAATGACTGAGAACATGTCCAGTGACGTGTAGACCGACGCATCACGTTGATGGCATCAATGCGATGACCGACTCGCCCTGTCGAGTTCTCATTAGTTCACTAGAATTACATTGAAAGCTGGGGGGAAATATTGTCAATGTGATGGGCGATGCAACACATCGAGGTCGCATCGACCCACTATTCTGGTCACCCAAACATGGTTCAAACAAGGTGGAAAAATTTAAAACTCTCCCGAAGCAACCTACTGACATTCCTGACCATGAATCAAACAAAAACTCGATATTTTAAGGTCATAAGGGTCGTAAAAATAGGACTGCCAACTTATGAAGGCTAAAATAATTCTAAGTGTAAAAACTTCACTGAAATTTCTAAGTCTGGAACCTAATTTCATGCTCTAAAGTACTGAGTTAAGATTAGGATTTTTTTTGTAGGGTCTTACAATATCTCCCCTTGGGAAAATTCATCCTCGAATGAGACTGCCTAAGCTGAGAAACATTGATAGACTGAGCTTACACCCTAAATAAGCATATCTGATACATGAAATACATAACTGAAACTACTGATAAGATAAGTTTTCAAACTGAACATGCATATCTGATGTATAAGTACATGGTTGAACTAGTTCATGAATGCATTAATATCATGAAGATTATATACAATGGTAATCAATACCAAATTTGTAACTGTAACTGAACATGGAACTGAGCAAATCTAAGACTATTACCTTGAGCTGAGTATGTGTAATACCCCATAATTTTCCTAGCTTAAAAAGTTTTCCAAGAATGTTAGAAGATTTCTTTGAAAGATGAATCCACTTTTATAAATGTGATATTTTCAAGATTTTCACTTTCTATCATGTGGGGAATCGAATAAGATTTCCATCAATACCAAATTCACCCAAATATGACACCCGGGTGAAGAGCTAGAGCCTTTTTAGTGAGAGAGTGTATCACCTGAGCCTTCAGCGTATCGCGGAGATAGCTCAAATGGCAATTGCCAATTTCAAGTGTTGCTCCACAATAGTGGCACATCGCGCCAAGGATGAAAATCGGGAAATTTTCTCAGAAATTAAATACGTGTCCTAGGATTAAAAGGGTCAATTTCCCACCCTATGTAAGCCTTATAACACAAGATTTGGCCATAATTCAGTAGCTTATACTCAATTACTCTCAAAAACTCTCAAGAACAAGCCCTAGGGTTTTCATAGAAGGTTCAATTCCAAGGGAATTCACCATTAAATTTCAAGAATCTCTCTGTCATTCTTCATAGAATCACAAGCTAAGGTATGCGTAGTGTTCATTCATGGACTCCTTTCATCCATGAAGCCCAAGAATCTCTTTTCTATGTTTAATTCTATGGATTTCTTTATAAATTTCATGTTGGTTTTATTTTGTTTATGTTGAGAATGATCAATTGAATTTAAATCCATGTTGGGTGATCAATTTTATATGGAATTGATTTGCATAGATGTATATTCATGTGAACGTATGAATAAACCCTAGGATGATGAAATTAGAGATCAATCATGATGATTAATTGTTGTATAATGTTGTCTACATGTGCTATGCCTACCATGTGTTTGATTAAATGCCTAGATGAAGGAACAATGCCCAACTAGTATGATATCATGAAATCCCTATGTATGTACAAGCTTATGCATATCACATGTTTGGTGAAATGCTTCAATATATGAATTATGAATTGTGTTGTTGGTCATGTGTTCAAGTAAGCCATGCTATATCAGTTTCTTCTCATCGAGTCCTGTGTGTACTTGTACCCGAACATTTAGTTGTGTGCCTAGAGCCATGTCATGTTTTCACGATCTCCTCAGTCAAGCTATGATCCATAGAACTTAGTCAACCATGTGACTCAAAAAATCTCAATAACCTTAGTAGTTCAGTAATCTCAGTGATCTCAGTACTTAATAATGTCAGTAACCTCAGTATTCCCAGTTAATCTTAGTAACTTTAGTATCCTTAGTCAGTCCTCAGAACTCAGTAAATTTCATCAGTCAACAGAACTCAATAAATTGAGTTTAGCTCCGCTAAACAATACCATTGGTATTAGTTCTGTTCAGTTAATCAGTTCAGCTCAATTAATCTATTCATTGTCTTTTAGATTGGAGTAGGATTCAATACCGAGCGAGCCTAGGGATAGGGATTCACCCGCTAGATAGGACTAAGATCCCTAGAAGCAATACCTAAATTCCAGAACTACGCAGCCAGTATAGGTACGAGATGTCACCCGTTAGATAGGACTGACATACTCAGGGATCACCCGTTAGCATATTTAAATGTATAGGACTGATCCCAGGGGTCACCCGCTAGATTAGGACTGACTCCACAATAGTTTTCTTTACTAGTGGTGCGGTACTGACACCCTTCTAGCTGGGGTTACAAGTTGGAACCCAGTTATCTTAGTATGGGGCATGTCGGTTAGATGAATACATCCCACAGTTTCAGTTACAGAATCAAGACTGTTAGATACAGTCAATTCAGCTCAGTAATATAGATTTAGGACTGTCAGATACAGTCACTCCTTATCATTATAAATAGACTCCAAGATCACCCACTAGACAGGACTGATCTCAACTATAGTCAATCAGTAATGATATCATCAGATTTATAGATCACCCACTAAATAGGACTGATCTCAGATTCAGTTACTCAAATACAGTATGAAACTCAACTAGTTCCACCATATTTAGGACTTTCAGATACAATCACTCATGTTATCAGTTATATTAGTTATCAGAACTCATGTTATCAATATTCAGCTTCAGGACTGTCAGACACAGTCAACCAGACCAATTATTTATAATCAAATTTGTCAGAAATTATTATTCATGTATCAGTAACATAGTATTAGTCCCTCAAATATCAGTAATTCCATGTTATTAGTAAACTTAGTAGTTTGAACTTAGCATTCAGCCCTATCACGATGTTAGTTACAGTTACGTATGCATGCATGTATTCTCTTATTCATGTCAGTCAGTCAGTTAGTATTGTTCATGCATATGAACCTATTATATTCAGCCTACCTTACTTGTACACCAATATATTCAAAGTACTGGTGCATTTGTGCTATAGTGTCTTATACCATAGGTTTAGAAGCACGAGCTCCAAAGAACTAGTATTTCAGTTTTTATTTTATTTCAGTAGTTGGAGTTAGTTGGGGACATGTCCCATCAACTCCTTTTTTAGACAGTTTAGAGGCTTTCAGACTACAATATGTTTAAATAATTAGCTCAGTTGTTTTGATATTGTTATACCATATTTTTCAGTTATGTACTAGTATTGAACCTTATGGACTTTTAGTTCATGTTTATGTATTTATGATTTATTACTATTATTCACTGCTCAATTTACAGATATTAGTCATGGATTAGCTTATGGTCATTCAGGGTCATGGGCACCGTGTAGCATTTCGGGTACCAGATTCGGGGCGTTACAAACTTGGTATCAGATCCTAAGGTTCAACAGTGTCCTAAGAATTCTAAAAAGTTGCATCTAGTAGAGTCTTGTAAAGACATGTATTGTGCACCATACTTATGTGCAGGAGGCTATGAGATATTTTAGGAACAGTTTCCCTTCTTTCAGTATTCAGTCGTGCCAATGAGCATAGGCTTAAAGTTAAACTTTCAGTCATAAATCAGTCCATGGATGCCCTGTGCATCACCCAGTATCTCAGTAAAGTGAGCATTGTTAGAGGGACATAGTGTCTTAAGGGGGAGATACCCTATTATTCCCCAACATTCTCATGCCTTAAATAAAGTTTCTCTTCACATAAAGAATCCAGTTTAGAGTAGAGGGTATTCATAAGTTGACCCTCAAAGTCCCTACCTCAGCTTTGGGCCAAGTATTTAGAGGCTCAATTTCATTCATGATGTTCAATTCGTATGCCACGTATCATACCAGACTCAGTTAGGTTCTCATATTTTCGCTCTTGCATGTTTAGTAAGACGATCTTGGATTCATTAGCATTTTCAGTTAAGATAACAGTTCTCCTTAGTCTTACTCAATTTCATATTCAGTGTTCATCACAAACTTTATACTAAGTACCCTTAAATATTCAGCAGTCTATTCATATATTAGTTCAGGCATGTAATTATGCATTAGACATGCATTCTCACTGTGAGAAATTTAGTTCATCAGAATATTCAATCATGTACTCATAATTTAATTATCAGTCATGCATCAGATATGCATGAATTCAACTTATTAGTCATGAATCAAATATGTATGTTCAGTATGTTATATTCAGCCATTTGTCATGTTAGTTATGAAATCATGTTCCATCCAGTCATGTTCAGTATGTACGTCAGTTTGTATTATTTCCCTCTCACTCTCAGTCTCATTCGAGGATGAATGTTCTCAGGGGGAGATATTGTAATACCTCATACTTTTCCTAGCTTGAAAAGTTTTCCAAGAATGTTAGAATCTTTCTCTGAAAGATGAATACCCTTTTATACATGTGGTATTTTCAAGATTTTCACTTTATATCATGTTGGGAATTGAATAAGATTTCCATCAATACCAAATTTGCCCAAATCCAACACCCGGGTGAAGAGTTAGAGCCTTTTTAGTAAGACAGTGTATCACCTGAGGTTTCAGCACATCGCGGAGATAGCTCAAATAGCAATTGTCAAATTCCAGTGTTGCTCCATAATAGTAGTGCGTCGCGTCAAGGATGAAAATCGGGAAATTTTCTCAGAAATTAAATATGTGTCTTAAAGTTAAAAGGGTCAATTTCCCACCCTATATAAGCCTTATATCACGAGTTTTGGCCATAATTCAGCAGCTTATACTCAATTACTCTCAAAAACCCTCATGAACAAGCCCTAGGTTTTCATAGAAGGTTCAATTCCAATGGAATTCACCATCAAATTTCAAGAATCTGTCCGTCAAACTTCGTAGAATCACAAGCTAATGTATGCGTAGTGTTCATTCATGGAATCCTTTTGTCCATGAAGCCCAAGAATCTCTTTTCCAAGTTTAAGTCTATGGATTTCTTTATGAATTTCATGTTGGGTTTGTTTTGTTTATGTTGAGAATGATTAATTGAATTCAAATCCATGTTGGGGGATCAATTTTATGGGGAATTGATTTGCATAGATGTATATTCATGTGAACCTATGAATAAACCCTAGGTAATTAAATTAGAGATGAATCATATTGATTAATTGTTGTATAATGTTGTCTACATGTGCTATGCCTACCATGTGTTTGATCAAATGACTAGATGAAGGAACAATGCCCAGTTAGTATGATATCATGAAATCCCCATGTATGTACAAGCTTATGCATATCACATGTTTGGTGAAGTGCTTCAATATATGAATTATGAATTGTGTTGTTGGTCATGTGTTAAAGTAAGCCATACTATGTCAGCTTCTTCTGATCGAGTCCTGGGGGTACTTGTACCCGAACATTTAGTTGTGTGACTAGAGCCATGTTATGTTTTCATGATCTCCTCAGTCAACCTATGATCCATAGAACTCAGTCAGTCATATGACTTAGGAAATCTCAGAAATCTCAGTAATCTCAGTGATCTCAGTACTTAATAATCTCAGTAACCTCAGTATTCTTAGTCAATCTCAGTAACTTTAGTATTCTCAGTCAATCTTCAGAACTCAATACATTTTGTCAGTCAACAAAACTTAATAAATTCAGTTTAGCTCCACTAAACAATACCACTAGTATCAGTTCAGTTAACCAGTTTAGCTTAATTAATCTATTCAGTGTCTTTCAGATAGGAGTAGGATTCAGCACCGAGCGAGCCTAGGGATGGGGACTCACCCGCTAGATAAGACTAAGATCCCTAGAAGCAATCCCTAAGTTCTAGAACTACATAGACAGCGTAGGTACGAGATGTCACCTATTAGATAGGACTGACATACTCAAGGATCATCCGTTAGTGCATTTAAATATATAGGACTGATCCCAGGGGTCACCAGCTAGATTAGGACTGACTCCACAGAAGTTGTCTTTACCAGTAGCGTGGTACTGACACCCTTCCTACAGGTTTGACCCCAGTTAGCTTAGTATGGGGAATGTCGGTTAGATGAATACATCCCATAGTTTTAGTTAAGGAATCAGGACTATTAGATACAGTCAATTTAGCTCAGTAATATAGATTTAGGACTTTCAGATACAGTCACTCCTTATCATTATAAATAGACTCCGAGATCACCCACTAGATAGGACTGATCTCAACTATAATTAATCAGTAACGATATTATTAGATTTAGAGATCACCCACTAGATAGGACTGATCTCAGATTCAGTTACTTAGATACAGTACGAAACTCAGCTAGTTCCATTAGATTCAGGACTGTCAGATACACAGTCACTCATGTTATCAGTTATATCAATTATCAAAACTCATGTTATCAATATTCAGCTTCAGGACTGTTAGACACAGTCAACCAGACTTGTTCTTCATAATCAAAACTATCAAAAATAGTTATTCATGTATTAGTAACATAGTATCAATCCCTCAGATATCAGTAATTCCATGTTATTAGTAAACTCAGTAGTCAGAACTAAGCATTCAATCCTATCATGATGTCAGTTACAGTTACATATGCATGCATGTATTTTCACATTCATGTTAGTCAGTTAGTTAGTATTGTTCATGCATATGAACCTATTGCATTTCACCTACCTCATTTGCATTCCAGTACATTCAAAGTACTGACGCATTTGCGCTATGGTGTCTTATACCATAGGTTTAGAAGCACGAGCTCCAGAGAACCAGTAGTATCCCAGTTCAGTGATTAGAGTTAGCAGTGAGTCCTCATCCTTCGAAGACATGATGATCACATTACTATTTTAGTTTTTAATTTATTTCAGTAGTTGGAGTTAGTTGGGGACGTGTCCCATCAATTCGTTATTCAAATAGTTTAGAGGCTTTCAAACTATAGTATGTTCAGATACTTATCTCAGCTGTTTTAGTATTGTTATACCATATTTTTCAGTTATGTACTAGTATTGAACCTTATGGCCTTTAAGTTCATGTTTCCACATTTACGATATTATTACTATTATTCACTGCTCAGTTTACAGATATCAGTCATGGGTTAGCTTATGGTCCTTCGGAGTCATGGGCATCATGTAGCATTCCGGGTACCACATTCGATGCGTTACAATCTGAGTTTGCGAAGAAGAGTTGAGGATACTTGGTTCACATATCTGCTTCTGCTTCCTAAGTAGCTCCCTCAATGGACTGATTCCACCAAAGAACTTTGACTAGAGGGACTTCTTTATTCATCAGTCTGCGTTTGACTTGGATTTCCTCATAAGAGAGGCTGTCCTGAACATCTATACACTCTATAGAGACTACAACTACTAGGTATCCTATGCACTTCTTTATTAAGGTGATATGAAACACTGGATGTACTGAAGCTAAGTCTGAAGGCAACTCAAGCTCATAAGCTACCTTTTTGAAATGACTAACAATTCGATAAGGACCAATATATCGGGGACTGAGCTTCCCCTTCTTTCCAAATCTCTTTACTCTCTTCATAGGAGAGATTTTTAAATACATATAATCACCAATCTCAAACTCTAGATCCTTCCTTCGCACATTTGCATACGACTTTTTTCAGCTCTGAGCTATCTTAAGCCTTTTCCTAATCAACTGAACTTTTTCTAAGGCATCAAATACCAAGTCAGGCCCTACCACTGTGGCCTCACCTACTTTAAACCAACCAATGGGAGATCTACATCTCCTCCCATAAAACATCTCAAACGGAACCATCCGAATGCTAGAATGATAATTGTTATTATATGTGAACTCAATCAAGGGAAAGTGGTCATCCCAACTACCCTTAAAGTCAATGGAACACTCTATTAACATATCTTCTAGAGTCTGGATTGTCCTTTCTACTTGGACATCTATCTGAGGGTGGAAGGTTATACTGAGGTGAACTTGGGTACCTAGACCCTTTTAGAAGGCTTTCAAAAATTTTGAGAGGTGAACTGGGTATATCTATTTGAGATGATGGACAATGGAACTCCATACAATCTATCGAACTCTTTAACATAGAGCTTGGCATAATCCTTAGCTGAATAAGAGGTATGAACAGGTAAGAAGTGAGCTGATTTGGTGATCCTATCTACAATGACCCAAATAGAATCATGCTGGCGACGAGTGCGAGGCAAACCCATCACAAAGTCCATGTTCATTTCCTCCCACTTCCACGTAGGAATACTAAACTCTTGCATGGAAGCACTAGGCTTATGATGATCAATCTTAACCTGCTGACACTGCAATGTCTGTCTTTATCCCACTCCACCAATAGATTTCTCACAAAATCATGGTATATCTTAGTGGCCCCTGGATGAATAGAGTAACACACACCATGCACTTCTGTAAGAATTCATTACCTTAAGTCATCTACACCTGGCATACATAACCGACCCCAGAAATGTTACACACCATCTCCCCCTTGGGAGAAAACCTCTACCTTCTGATCTCTGACTGACTCTTTCAACTTGACTAGATTGTGATCTCTGTCATGCTTTTCCTTTACTTTGGAAACCAAAGATGATTCTAAATTTTTCTACACCTACACACTTCCCTCTACTAAATCAACTAAGTAGACACCTAGTTGGGCAAGCTGATGTACTTCCTAAACTAGCTTCCTCTTATTATCTTCCATGTGAGAAACACTACCTATGGACATCCTACTGAGAGCATTAGCCACTATATTGGCCTTGCTCGAGTGATATAGGGTACTCATGTCATAGTCTTTCAAAAACTCTTACCACCTTCTCTGACGTAGGTACAGATCTTACTATGAAAATACATATTGCAGGCTCTTATGGTCTATGAACATATTCACATGTACCCCATACAAATAATGCCTCCAAATCTTTAAGGAAAAACCAACACCTACTAACTAAAGATCATGATTTAGATAATTCTTTTCATGGGGATTAAGCTTTCTAGAGGCATAGGCTATGACCTTACCTCTCTACATTAAAACACACCCCAAACCAACTCTGGAAGCATCATAATATACCATAAACCCATCTAATCTATCTGGTAAAGTTAAAACAAGGGTTGTAGTGAGTCGAGTCTTTTACTCCTGAAAACTCTTCTCACAAGAATCTGACCACTGGAATTTGACTTTCTTCTAAATCAATCTGGACATGGGAGATACAATAGACGAGAATCCCTCGACAAATCATCGGTAATAGCTAGCCAAACCCAAGAAACTCCTGATATCCAATGGAGAGATGGGTCTGGTCTATTTTCTCACTACTTTAATCTTTTAAGGATCCACTCTAAAGGAAAGCTACTGATTTTAGCCAAAAATCATATTTACTAAATTTGGTGAACAACTGATAGGCTCTGAGGGTCTGTAACACAATTCTGAGATGGTCTGCATGGTCATGTTCACTGCAGGAGTAGACAAGAATATCATCAGTGAAGATTATGGCGAACATATCCAAGTACTGCTTGAACATGCGGTTCATCAAGTCTATGAAGGCTGCTGGGGCATTGGTAAGACAAAATGACATGACTAAGAATTCAAAGTGGCCATACCAAGTTGTGAAAGCTATTTTTGGAATGTCATACTCTCTGACTCTGAGATGATGATAGCCTGATATGAGGTCTATCTTAAAGAAGTAACTGACACCCTGAAGTTGGTCAAATAAGTCATCAATTCAGAGAAGTGGATACTTGTTATTGACCATGAATTTATTTAGCTAACGGTAGTCTATACACATCCTGAGAGAACTATCTTTCTTATGCACGAATAGAACTGGTGCACCCCATGGAGAAATGATGGGTCTAATGAACCCCGTATCTAGGAGATCTTTAAACTGTTCTTTTAACTCTTTGAATTATGTGGGTGCCATTCTATATGGAAGAATAAATATGGGCTGAGTATCTAGAAGAAGGTTTATTCCAAAGTCAATTTCCCTTTCAGGAGGAATCCCTGGAAGATCTTTGGGAAACACATCAGGAAATTTACATGCTACTGATACTGACTCCAGATTATGGGTCTCTAAACTAGAGTCTTGAACTCAAATAAGAATATAGACACATCTATTAGATATTATTTTTCTCGCCCTAAGGTAAGAAATAAGATGACCCCTAAGTATTGAAGTACTACTCCTCCTCCACTCAAGTACAGGTTCATTCGAAAATTAAAAATGGACAATTCGATTTCTGCAGTAAACTGAAGCATAGAATAAATAAAGTTAATCCATGTGAAGAATGACATCAAAATTTGTCATCTCTAACTCTACTAAGTCTGCTGAAGTGACTTTCTGTAGTACCCCGCGATTTTTCTAGCCTAACCTCATCCCAAAAATGTCAAGGATTAGCTCTTATAATGAATGATGTTTATTTTGTGTGGAATTATTTAAATTTGGAATTTCCATAGCATAGTAAATTGAACTAGATTTCCACCTATATAAGATTCGTTTAAATCCAATAACCGGGTAAGAAGTTATGGCTATTTTAAGTTCTTGTCGTAAAACACCATGATTTGGGTCCTTAGCGTGTCGCGGAGAAATGTAAATCATAATTGTCAATTTCCAGTGAGACTCCATAATTTTGTGCATCGCGGAGAGGCCCAATTTCCCATTTGGCAATTTCCAGTTTCACTCCGCAATTTTGGTGTGTCGCGGAGAGGCCTAATTTCCTATTTGGCAATTTCTAGTGTCACTTCGTGATACTAGTACGTCGCACCAGTGGTCAAAATGGCAAACTTAGGGGCTCCGCGATGGTGGTGCATCGCGGAGGAAACCCAATTCCCACTCGTCCTTTTTCCAGTGAGCCACCGTGATTGTGGCGCATCGCGTTGGCCACCCAGATCGGGAAAAATTATGTTTTCCAGTTTCGTTTAAGAATTTAAAGGGGTATTTTGGTAAATGCCCCAACCCTCAATACATCCAAAAACATAATATTGCTCAAATATCAAAGCACTTTATGCCCTATTCATCATTCTCCTCAAAGCAAAACCCTAGTTCATCATACTTCCTCTTCAAGAAACTCAAAATTTCTCCATTAATTCTCCAAAATAGTCCAAATTTAAGGATTTCTAATACAAGAACATTAAGAAGCCATCTCCAAAACATCAATAGTAATCTAAGATTTGAGTTTCTCATCAAAGATCATCAGTTAAGGTATGTAAGGTTTGAACAAGGATAAATCTATCATCCTTGTGCCCAAAACTTTACTTTTATTTCAAATTTACTGCAATTTATATGATTTCCCATGTATTTCAAGTTAGGTATTATACCTATTATCATTATTTGAAATATTATGATATTTACCATGATTTAGAAGTTGAATTACATGACTTTATTCATATTTCTATGCCTTGTGCAGTAATTTCCAGATTTTAAGATGATTTATGAATGTTTATATTACCAAGTATGGATTTTGAGATGTTTTAACATGAGATTGATGCTTGGGTCAATGGACCTCATTTAAAGATTGTTGTTTTAATATTTTTTGTGCTATAAGCACCCCACGACTAGATTATTTTCAGATTTTAGATAAAGAATCCACTTTATTTCAGAAGATTTGAGATTTAAAGAAAAAGCAAAGCATAGATGGTTTTCTGTAAACCTTTGTATAAGTTCTAAAGTGGATTTTTTAAGATTTTGAGCATGAGATTTGGAGTAGTAGTTAGCACCGAGATAGGTCAGTTACTACGGTTTCATACCCCATAACTACGTGCCATTATAGGTACAGATTATTAGATTATTCCTACTTCAATGTGGATGACTCAGATTGTGATCACACAGATTAGATTGTTTTATTTCGATGGAAAGGGTAGAAAACCCTAACCATACGGGGGCTAGTCGTGGGACACCATGGATGCTCGCGTGGTGTACATGTTGGTTATAAGAACCTCCCAAAAGATGTCCCCTACTCTTAAATACTTTTGTTTGATTTGAAGCCTTTAGATGCACAGAATAAGTTTTCAGACTTTACTTAGCCTATATGATTTGAGAAAATAGAGTAGAACTGTAGATTTCAAAACTATGTATGATGACTCACAATATTTAGATTACATGTTTTATTATTCATGCTTTACTTCAAGATTTCATATTACTCAAGCTTACTAAGTCATTTATATTTAGTATGCATGATTTTGTAAAGTGTGATGATATTATTTACTTATTGCATACACCACCATATACTGAGTACATCATAAAAGTATTGATCCACCTATATTCTATGTGCTACATTGTCTCATAATGTAGGTACATGTGTTCAGTCTCAGCAGTGTGATTGATCTTTGAACATCTTATCTACATCCCTGCAGTTGATGAGTCCTCATAGTTTTGAGGTCTTAGTTATTCAGATTTCCAAGTTACTGGTAGATATGTCTCTACTTATTTCAGATAGTTGAGTCAGCTGGGGCTTGTCCCAGTGACTCTCTAGATTCAGATAGTAGAGGCCTGTTGAACTGTTAGAATCAGAGTTAGACCTTTGAGTTAGTATTCAGATTTTTAGCATTTGTTTTATCAGATTTTTGAGATTTAGTATGATTCAGATATACTCAAAACATTTTAGATAGTTTTCTGCATATGTTATGTTTTTTCATCTACATTTCCCTATTTTGAGATTCAGATCTAGAAAAGGTAGCCAGGATTAGCTATTGACTACTTGTAGTTCAGAGCACCGTTTAGCATCTTAGGAACCAAATTTTTAGGGAGTTACAAAAAGTATTCTATCACCGTTCTTTATAAAGTCATGTTAGCAGACCTCATAGAATTAGACACGGTTAATTTTAATCTTATTCTAGCTATGGATTGACTTCATTCCTGTTATGCTTCTATAGATTTCCGCACCCGAGTAGTGAAGTTTCAATTTCCAGATGAGCCAATCATTAAGTGGTTAAGTAATTCAGTGTCTCTCAAGAGTCATTTCATAGCTTACCTTAAGGATGAAAAGTTGTTTTCCAAAGGTTGCATCTATCATCTAGTTCGAGTTAAAGACACTAAGTATGAGACTCCAACAATTCAGTCAGTTGATGTAGTGAATGAGTTTCTTGATATTTTACCAGAAGATCTCCTAGGGGTACCTCCCAATAGGGAAATAGAATTTGGTATTAACCTTCTTCCAGACACTCATCGTATTTCTATCCCTCCATATCGTATGGCTCCAGCAAATCTTAAAGAGTTGAAAGAGCAACTCAAGGAAATTTTAGACAAGGGTTTCATAAGGCCTAGTATTTCTCCGTAGGGAGCTCCCATCCTATTCATGCGAAAGAAAGACGATTCTTTGTGAATGTTCATTGATTATCGTCAACTAAATAAGATCACAGTCAAGAACAAATACCCTCTTCCTAGAATTGATAATTTATTTGACCAACTCCAAGGTGCAAGTTATTTCTTGAAGATAGACCTTAGATCCGGTTATCATCAACTTAGAGTAAGGGAATGTGATATTCCAAAGACAATCTTTAGATCCCGTTATGGTCATTTAAGTTTCTAGTCAAGTATTTTGGGCTAACCAATGCTCCAACAACTTTCATGGACCTCATGAATCGAGTGTTCAAACAGTATCAAGACATGTTTGTTATAGTATTCATAGATGTTATCCTTGTATACTCCCATAGTGAGGATGACCATGTAGACCACCTTAGAATTATCTTGCAAACTCTTAGAGAGCATCAATTGATTGCCAAATTCAGCAAGTGTGAATTTTGGCTAAGGTCAGTAGCCTTTATCGGTCATTTTATTTTCACTGATGGCATTAGAGTTGATCCCCAAAAGACAGAAGCCATAAGAAATTGGCCTAGACCTATCTCTCTGTCAGACATTAGGAGTTTCTTAGGTTTAGCCGGCTATTACCACTATTTTGTTGAAGGTTTCTCATCTATTGCATCTCCTATGTCTAGATTGACCCAAAAAAAAGTTACGTTCCTATGGCCAGATTCCTGTGAGAAGAGTTTTTAGGAGTTGAAGACTCGACTCACTTCAGCCTCAATTCTAGTATTACTAGATGGTACAGATAGATTTGTTGTTTATTGTGATGCCTCTAGAGTTGGTTTGTGTTGTGTGTTGATGCAGAGAGGTAAGGTTATAGCCTATTCCTGTAGACAGTTGAAGCCTCATGAAAAGAATTACCCAACCCATGATCTTGAATTAGCTATTATGGTGTTTGCTTTGAAAATCTGGAGACATTATCTGTATGGTGTGCACGTGGATGTGTTCATGGACTAAAAAAGCTTGAAGTATGTGTTTACGCAGAGGGAGTTGAATCTCCGTCAGAGAAGGTGGTCGGAGTTATTAAAAGACTATGATATGATTGTGTTGTATCATTCGGGCAAGGCCAATGTAGTGGCAGACACCCTTAGTAGGTTGTCTATAGGCAGTGTTTCTCATGTTGAGAATGATAAGAAAGAGTTAGCTCAAGAAGTTCATCATTTGGATAGATTGGGTGTGAGGTTGGTTGAGTCAACTGAAGGTAATGTTTGGGTTCAGAGTAGTTTTGAATCTTCCCTAGTTTTGGAAGTGAAGGAGAAGCAAGATATGGATTCTAGTTTTATCAAACTGAAAGAGTCTGTTAAAGACCAAAAGGTAGAGGTTTTCTCTTAAGGGGAAGATGGTGTGTTGACGCACCAAAGTAGATTGTGTGTGCCATGTGTTGATGATTTGAGGTAGTGGATTATGGCAAAAGTGCATGGTGGGTAGTATTCTATTCATCCAGGTGCTACCAAGATGTACCGTAACTTGCGAGAAATTTATTTATGGAATGGTATGAAGAAAGATATAGCAGAGCTCATAGCTAAATATGCAACTTATCAATAGGTTAAGGTAGAGCACCAAAGACCTGGTGGTATATTGCAAAAGTTTGGTATCCCTACCTTGAAGTGGGAAGGGGTGAATATGGATTTTGTGACTGGTTTACCCTAATTGCATCATTGTCATGATTTTATATGGGTTATTATAGATATATTGACTAAGTCAGCACATTTTTTGCTAGCTCATACGTCCTATACAACTAAAGATTATGCTAGGTTGTATATTCGAGAGTTAGTCAGACTGCATGGAGTCCCTTTGTTTATCATCTTAGATAAGGGTACTCAATTTAATTCCCAGTTTTGGACAGCTTTTCGGAAGGGTCTTGGTACCCAAGTCCATCTTAGTTTAGCTATCTACCCTCAGACAGATGGTCAGGCAAAGAGGACCATCCAAACTCTAGAAGATATATTGAGGGCATGTGCTCTTGATTTCAAGGGTAGTTAGGATGAGTATCTACCATTGATTGAGTTTTCTTATAATATCAGTTACTATGCTAGCATTCGAATGGCTCCGTTTGAGGCTCTTTATGAGAGGAGATGTAGATTACCCATAGGTTGGTTTAAAGTGGGTAAGGCCACTTTGCTAGGGCGTAATGCAGTTTATGAGGTCATGGAGAAAGTTAAGTTGATTGGAGAGAGATTGAAAATAGCCCAAAGTCATCAGAAGTCCTATACATATGTGAGAAGAATGGACCTCAAAGTTAGTGCATTTGAACATTTCACCCATGAAAGGGGTGAAGAGATTTGGCAAGAAGGGGATACTTAGTCCCTGGTATGTTGGCCCTTATAGAATTTTGAGTCATGTTGGAAAAGTACCTTATGAGCTTAAGTTGCCCGCAGACTTGTCATTCATCCTATATTCCACGTCTTTATGCTTAAGAAGAGTATCGGTGAATCTACCATTGTAGCTCCTATAGAAAGCTCAGATATTCCAAACAACCTTTCATACGAAGAGATTCCAGTTGAGATTTTAGATTACCAGATTCATAGACTAAGGAATAAAGAAATTCCCTTGGTCAAAGTTCTTTGGTAGAATCAGTCGGTTGAGGGTGCCACTTGGGAAGAAGGAACAGATATGCGAGCCAAGTACCCTCACCTTTTCTCTGCAAACTCAGATATGCGAGCCAAGTACCTTCACCTTTTCGCTGTAAACTCAAATATGTGAGCCAAGTATCCTCACTTTTTCTCTACAAACTCATATTTTGCTGAAGGTAATATTCTTCCTTAACTTAGTTCCTTTCGAATCACATTTTCAGTTATATAATCATCTTCATGTAAGTTCATGCACACACAGAATTACTCAAAATCTTAGATTGATTTAGATTCAGTTGCTCAGTTCACTTTAGTTGTGAATGTTATCTTATATTCTTATATTCCTTAGAAACCTTAGCTTAGCTAGCCACATTCGAGGATGAATGTTCTCAAGAAAGAGATATTGTAATACCCCGCGATTTTCCTAGCCTAAACTCGTCTCGAAAATGTCAAGGATTATCTCTTAGAATGAATGATGTTTATTTTGTGTGGAATTATTTATATTTGGACTTTCCATGGCGTAGGAAGTTGAACTAGCTTTCCAGCGGTATAAGATTCGCCTAAATCTGATAATCGAGTAAAAAGTTATGGCTATTTTAAGTTCATGTTATAAAACACCATGATTTGGGTCCTTAGCGCGTTGCGGAGAAATGTAAAATCATAATTGTCAATTTCCAGTGAGACTCTATGATTTTGGCGCATCACGGAGAGGCCTAATTTCTCTTTGGCAATTTCCAGTATCACTTTGCGATTTTGACACATCGCGCAGAGGCCCAATTTCTCGTTTGGCAATTTCCAGAGTCACTCCGCGATACTGGCGCGTCGTGCCAGTGGCCAAAATAGCAAACATAGGGGCTTCTTGATGGTGGCGCATTGTGGAGGGAACCTAATTCACACTCGTCCTTTTTCCAGTGAGCCACCACAATTGGGGCGCGTTACAGTGGCCACCCAGATCGGGAAAAATTATGTTTTCCAGTTCCATTTAAGAATTTAAAGGGGGTATTTTGGTAAATCTCCCAATTCATCCAAAAATATAAGATTACTCAAATATCAAAGCACTTTATGCTCTATTCATCATTCTCCTCAAAGAAAAACCCTAGTTCATCATACTTTCTCTCTAAGAAACTCAGAATTTCTCCATTAATTCTCCAAGATAGTCAAAATTTAAGGATTCCCAATACAATAACATTAAGAATCCATCTCTAAAACATCAATAGGAATCTAAGATTTGAGTTTCTCATCTAAGATCATCAATTAAGATAAGTGGGGTTTGAACAAGGATAAATCTTTCATCGTTGTGCCCAAAACTTTACTTTTATTACAAATTTACTGCAATTTATATGATTTCCCATGTATTGCAAGTTAGGGTTTATACTTATTATCATTATTTGCAATATTATTAGATTTCTCATGATTTAGAAGTTGAATTAAATGACTTTATTCATATTTCTATGCCTTGTGCAGTAATTTCCAGATCTTTAGATGATTTATAAATGCTTACATTACCAAGTATGAATTTTGAGATGTTTTAACATGAGATTGATGCTTGGATCATTGGACCTTATTTATAGATTGTTTTTTTAAGATTGTTTGTGCTATAAGCACCCCATGACTAGATTATTTTTAGATTTTAGAGAAAGAATCCACTTTATTTAAGAAGATTTGAGATTTAAAAAAAAACAAAGCATAGTTGGTTTTCTGTAAACCTTTGTATAAGTTCTAAAGTTGATTTCTTAAGATTTTGAGCATGAGATTGGGAGTAGTATTTAGCACCAAGATGGATAAGTTACCACAATTTCACACCCCAAAACTACGTGCTACTATAGGTACAGATTATTCCCACTTCAACGTGGATGACTCAGATTGTTATCACACAGATTAGATTGTTCTATTCCGATGGCAACGGTAGAACAGCCCTAACCTTATGGGGGCTAGTCGTGTGACACCATAGATGCTCACATGGTGTACATGTCGGTTAGAAGAACCTCCCAAAATATGTCCCCTACTCTTAAATAGTTTTGTTTGATTTGAAGCCTTTAGATGCACAAAATAATTTTTCAGACTTCACTTAGCCTATATGATTTGAGAAAATAGAGAAGAACTACAGATTTCAAAACTAAGTGTGATGACTCACAAGATTTAGATTACATGTTTTATTATTCATGCTTTACTTCAACATTTCATATTACTCAAGCTTACTGAGTCATTTATATTTAGCATGTGTGATTTTGTAAACTGTAGGTACAGGTGCTCAGTCTCAGTAGCGTGATTGATCTTCGAGCATCTTATCTACATCCCTACAGTTGGTGAGTCCTCATAGTTTTGAGGTTTTAGTTATTCAGATTTCCAAGTTACTAGCATATATGTTTTTACTTATTTCAGACAGTTGAGTCAGTTGGGGCCTATCCCAGTGACTCTCTAGACTCAGATAGTAGAGGCTTTTCGGACTGTTAGATTTTGATTTAGACCTTTGTGTTAGTATTCAGATTTTCAGCATTTGTTTTATCAGACTTCTGAGATGTAGTATGATCAGATATACTCAAAAGATTTTGGATAGTTTTCCACATATGTTATGATTTTTCATTTACATTTCCTTATTTTGCGATTAGATCTAGAAAAGGCAGCCAGGGTTAGGTCAAGACTACTTGTAGTTTGGGCACCGTGTAGCATTCCGAAAACTATATTTTTAGGGCGTTACACTTTCTGGGATACCATAATCGGATAGGTCCTATATATCCGTCAGGATATGATAGATTTACCTACTAGGGTGGAGACTGAGAATGGCTCTGATAGGATTTCAGGATTGACTCTGAAGTTAACAGCTATATAAGGAATTACAAAGGACAAAGAAGCTCCTGGATCTAGAAAAGCATAAATGTGCAAATGATAAACTTGTAATGTACCATTGACCATATCAGGTGAACTTTCCTGATCCTATAGGGACTGAAGTATATAAAGCCTGTTTGGGCGCTGCTCACTGGTGGTATTGGAAGCGGCACTCTGCTGATTTAGGCGATCGGACTGAGATGAAGGACGATTATACTAAC
The DNA here is from genome assembly GCA_030864225.1 of Capsicum baccatum var. pendulum. Classification (NCBI taxonomy): domain Eukaryota; kingdom Viridiplantae; phylum Streptophyta; class Magnoliopsida; order Solanales; family Solanaceae; genus Capsicum; species Capsicum baccatum. The sequence continues at coordinate 217,648,072 of CM061554.1, read as the reverse complement.
CCTGAGAACCTGGCTATGGAAAATCTCTGACCCTATGGCCTGACTTGCCACATTCGAAACATACATCACTGCCAGCCTGTAGACACCCTGGTGGATTCTGCCATATTTTTGGCAAAGAGGGTTTGTTCGGGTACTTCTAACACTACCCTGAGGTTTAGGGCCTGGTGACCTATCTTTACTGCCATTTCTGAATTTTGGCACTAGAGCACTGGCTGAGGACAGAGTTGGAACTGAGGATTTTAGGTGGAACTGAGAACGATTTCCACCTTCTGATTTAGGCTGTTGAAGCTACCTGTTCTAGCTCTCTTATTCTCCCTCTCTTTCTCTCTATTCTTAGCCTCCTCTATCTGCTGATCCTGGTTATGTCCATCTCCTTAATCATTATTTCGATCCTACACTTCTTCACCACACTGTTAGACACTCCAGACACAAACTTACTCATCTTGGATCTGCTATCTGCAACAACATGAGGAGCGTATCTGGCTAGCTAAGTAAACTTAAGAGAATACTCTGTCACTATCATATTTCCCTACTTCAGATTAATAAACTCCAACACCTTTGCTTTCCTCAACTCTAGTGGGAAAAACCTATCCAAAAAAGCAGTGGCAAACTCCTCCCATTCTATGGGCCCTACATCTGCAACCTCTCTGCCTACCACTTCTTGAACCATGAGTGAGCCACATCTTGTAACTGATATGCGGCCAACTCAACACTCTCACTAGTTGTCACTCCCATAATATCTATGACTTTTTGCAGCTGGTCAAGAAATTCTTGTGGGTCCTCATCTAACTTAGATCCGATAAAAGTTGTCCCAAATTCTAGTTGCAGTAGTATTGGCCACTGAGTTGTCCATAACAGCAGCTGGGCATTTATTCTGAGCTCTAACAGAATTGGCAAGGGTAGTGAAAATGGCTCTAAATTCAGCATGAGAGACATGATCATACCGGGGATCTTCCTGAATGGGCTGAGGTACTGGTTGATTTTTTGTTCCTCTTTCATTGTTCTTTTTGGGAGGCATGTTATGTAGATGGAAGTAATAAATGGATTAGATTGAGAGTGTAACTTGAGCTTATGCTCACTCAAACGATATGAATATTGAAAGAAGGGAAACTTTTCCTAAAATGCCTCGTAGCCTCTTGTCCATAAGTTTGGGGTGCTACACACCCATGTACAAGACTCTACTAGATGCGGATTTCAAAATTCCTAGGACTGTTGAACCTTAGGCTCTAATACTAAGTTTGTAACGCCCCAATCCTACACCCCGAACATCACACATTACTCATAATCTCAAAGGACCACAAGCTAACTCATGACTGTACCTGCTGTAATATCTGAATAATAATAATAAAATGTGGAAATTGGGTTGATATTGACATAAGGTTCACATTTGAACATCAAATAATGATAATGAAAAATTGAAATCTAAACGTTTATCTAAAATAATCTAGTCTGATAAGCCTCTAACTGAACTATCTAAAAGTGGAGTTAATGGGACAAGCCCCCAACTAACTCTAACTACTGAAAAACGTACCAAAATACTGAAATAATAACTTTGTCGTCAAACTATGAGGACTCACCACTAAGTATGCTACTGATGGGCTGGACTTCTAAGTGCGATCAGGAGCCCGTGTGTCTAAACCTATGATATAAGACATCATAGTGTAAAATAAAGGTATGTGTCAGTACTTTGAATGTAATGGTATGCTAAGTGAGGTAAGGCTGAATGCATGTGTTCATATGCATGAACAATAAATGGCTGAGTAACATGAATATAACTAAATGAGAGTACATGTATACGTGAGACTGTTGTATATACACTGATTATGCGATACTATACACATAACTACGCATGCTGTAACTAAGATCATGTTAACACTGGGTACTGAGTTCTAATAATTGATAACTAAATAACTGATATCTGAGTTTACTTATCACTAAATTATTGTTAACTGAGAGACTGTTTATGACAGTCCTAATTCTATAGAACTGAACTGAGTTCTATGCTGAGATGGGTAACTGTATCTGACATTCATGGTTCTGTAGAACTGAACTGAGTTCTATACTAAGACTAAAACTAAAATTATATGAGGTAATCATCTAAACAACATGCCCCTCTCTGAACTGACAGGTCCAACCTGTAACCCCAGCTAGAAGGGTATCAGTACTGTGCCACGGGTAAAGACAAGTGCTAAGTCACCCTCATCTAGTATGTGATCTAAACGAGAATAGTGGTACCCTTAACTGGAAGGTAGAACACCTCATCAACCCTCAACTAGCAGGTCGATGTCTCAACCTACGTTGTCTACATAGTTTCAGAATACAAGGATTGCTTCTAAGGATCACACCCTCTATTGGAAAGTGAGTCCCTATCCTTGGGTTTACTTGGTGTTGAATCCTACTCCCAACTGAATAGACACTGAACTTATTTCTAAATTGTACTAGGTTGGACTGAACTATTACTGATCATGTTGTCTAACTAAACTGAACTAAGTTTACTGGGTCCCGCTAACTGATGGAATACTACTGAGTTCTGAATTGAATACTGAAGTAAGACTGTGACTGATTACTAAGTACTACTATTCGTGATGCTACTGAGACTATTCTATAACTACTGTAACTCTTGGTAAACACCTAGATTTTTGGGTATTAAATACCCCTAGGACTTGATAGCATGAAAAGTAGAGAATAGCATAAACTTGAAAAGCATAACAATGTTCACTTGCTCACAACTCATTTATAGAGGCATTTTATCAAACACTTATAAGATATAAGCTTGCACATATGCTAGCATGTCATGATTTTCACCTTTAATTCACATGAGCAATTTATCAAGCACTTAGGGAACAAAATCTATGCACATAATACTAAACAACATGCAAGCATCATAATTTCAAATCCTAATTCGAAAATCAAGGGATTTTAACATGAATTCACATGATACTACATACATGATAAATAATTTCACATGAAACTTAAAATAAACCATGGATTAGAACACAATAAACATCGTAATCATGAATACACTCAAATACCACATGAAATTCATGAAATCAATTAACTTATAGTTTAAAAGAGTTTCTTGAACTCCAAGGGTGGAAGGAAAACATTGGATGAACACTTCACATACCTTGATTCTTGAATTCGTGAAGATTGATGGTTTGTTCTTGAAGATTTGCTCTTGAAATTAAAAGCCCTAGGGTTTTTTCTTGAGTAAATTTGAGAGAATTTGAAAGAAAGTGAGCAATTTAGACTCTAGGGTCAATTGATTATATATTTTAGGGATGAAATCGAGCGGGATAATGGACCCAAATACCCCTCTGGACGCGGGCTTTTAATAACTGAAAACGTGTCCAGTGATGCGCAAACCGATGTGCCGCATTGATGGCATCAACACGATGACCAACGTGATATGTCAAGTTTGTGTTGGTTCAATGGAATTTCACTAAAAGCTGGGGGAATTATCTGTCGATGCAACGCATCGAGATCACATTGACCCACTATTCTAGTCACCCAAACATAGTTCAAACGAGGTCCAAAAAATCTAAAAATCACCCGAAGTGACCTACTGACATTCCTGACCATGCATCAACTTAAAACTCGATATTTTATGGTCATAAGGGTAGTAAAACTAGGACTGCCAACTTATGAAGGCTAAAATAATTCTAACTGTAAACACTTAGGTGGAATTTCTAAGTCTGCGACCTCTTTGCAAGCTCCTAAGAACTGAGTTAATCTTAGGATTTTTTTCGTGGGGTTTTATAGCTAGGCATACACTAGTGTATGCCCAAATAAGAACAAAAAAACTCAAAAACTTCAACAACTTCTATCCATAAATCAACACTATACTCCCCAGCAACGATGCTAATTTCTTGATGACGTCCAAGCAATACCTACTTTTAGATATTGATACGGTTTTTGTCAATATATATTAACCCAACTAATGTTGGGGTCGAATCCTAAGGAAATACGTGGATTGCAATTTTCAGTAGTTGTAGTCTACAAGTTGCATGAGAAAATAAATGGGGGGATTTGTTGATAGAAATCTCCAGCAAGTAACAATATTAACTTTGGTTATAATAAGTTATAGGTGAAAACTACGATTACGTTCTCCCTGGCTTCTTAACTTCGTAGGTTTATCATCCTATGTTGAACAAATCCAATACCTTGTATGAAGAATTTATAAGTTATGTACCTTCTACAGTCTTTTGGACGAGTAGAAGGATTTCACCCTTTACCTTTTGATTCTCAAGATGTCGCATTACTAACCCTTATCTTGATCCCAATTATTATATTTTGAGTTTCTAGTTATTAGAGGAAAGCTAGCCATCTTACATAAATATTACCTAGTAGAATGGATCGATAGTTAAACCTCAAATTACTATTGCCATTATCTTTTCCTAGTCACTACTCCTCTTTTGGAGTAAGTAGCAATATCTAGGCAGGATCTTAACATTTGCAATAACTAAGAAAACTATTATACTGAAGATAATACAACGCGTGCCATGGGTATTAGTTTCGTTCAACAATCACGCTTCCCCTACTTTGTCAATTATCTAGGATTTGCATAACCCTAGCTATGAGTTTTTAGCCGCTCATGCTTGTGAAGAAATCAGTGACATTTATAATTAAAAGGTTAGATGAAATCACAATGATAAGATGAATAAAAACCCAAAAGCGTAACTTGATTAATCAGCTGCAGTTAATACAAGGCAATCCAAAGATCAAAGATGGATCGTGGAATCAAAATATATTTTTGAGTATCAAAAGTGTGTAACTCCTACTAAAAATTACATAAAGGGTATTTATAGTACATGAGGAAATCCTAAAAACAAAGCCCGAATGTACTAGGAGAAAATAGGGTCGGTGGCCACATGTGGTCTGCACCTGCGGTTTGGTCACAGACGTAGGTTGTACCTGCGGTTTGTCTCTAAGCGCAGGTATGGAACGGAGGTACCAGATGGGAAAAATCTTGCAAGTTAGGTTTTGGGATTTCGGACCTCTGGCACCTACTTTGTCTACCTGTTGTTTTTAGGTCCTCCTGCGGTCCATGGGTTAACTTAGTAAGTGACAGGAGTTACTTTTTCAACTCTACTAAAATTCTCGAACATTCTTTGATCACTATCAAGCTAGAAAATATTTCGATCATCCATAATGCTCCAAAAAATAGCCAAAAACACCCATTTTCACCTTTTTTACAAACTTAGCATCTAAAACATGATTTCCTACAAAACATACCCAAAATAGATCATATCTAATAAAAAGGCCTTAAAAACTTGTATTTTTTCCTTATTTTAAGCGTTGAAAGTGCTATATTTCTATAACACATCAATCGTGTGCTTGTGACACACTTATATATATGTATCATAAGTGGCGTAGGGTCTTGGATTCTCCATATTTCTATGATATCTCCAATTCATGTGACTAACATACACTAAGGCCCATCCAGTAGTGTGTTGGACCCATATAGCCTGTAGGTATTTTTATCACAGTCAAGCTACACAGTCCAGGTTAATATTTTAACTCTCATGCTAAGCCTTATTCCCTATCTTGACATCTTATATATATGTATATAATTGTTTACTTATGGTTTTGAAATGATTTTTGACTGACTAACCATAGAATTATTTTTCCCCTTCTCTGAGTTACATGCTAGTGCTCATCCCTCTAACCATCCTCGGACACAAGATTTCTACATGATGCAGAGTCTGAAGACACTTCTATTTCCTTGCACAGTGGTAGGTGCTTTCTGGATTTTCCGTGAGTCAGATTTGAAGTGGTGACCTTCTATTCTTTGGAAAGCCCTCATTTCATGGTCTTGTCTTTACTTATGTCCTGGACTATTTTAGCAGGTTTTCAGCTATGGTCAGGGGCATATCCCGACCTTGGTTGATGTTTGGTTTCTTAGAGGATTTTGATGAACAACATGATGCAGGTGGATTTGGTATTGTGGATTCTTAGATCCTATTTAGTTGATTTATCTATCTTGTTATATGTTTAGAACTCAGTTCTATCTTGTTATATGTTTGAAACTTAGTTCTATCTTATTGTATGCTTGGAACCTAGTTCTATCTTGTTATATATTTGGAATTTATCCACTGCTAGTTGTATTATGTTCTAGTTGGTTAGGTTAATAGGGGTGGTCTTCGGTCTTTGGTGGACTTGAGATACCCATCACAACTAAGCCCTAATTTGGGTCATGAAAAGTTGGTACCAGAACCTAGGTTCATTGTCATTGGGTGTCAACAAATTCATGTCAAGTAGAGTCTCTTTTATGGGTGTGTAGTGCACCACACTTATAAGGGAGAGGTTATAAGGCATTTAGGAATGTTTCCCTTTCTTATGTTCTATTTTTGGGCTATAAGTCTAAGGTCTTAAAAGATCTTCTAATTTTATTTTTTCACGTTTCAGATCATGCCTCCCCAGTGATCTGATGCTCGTGGAAAATCATCTGTCCCACCATAGGATAATGTGGGTGGAACTTATTGTACTTATAGAGTACAGACCCGATCTAGTGTCTCTTCTCCTGACTACCCACATGGAGTTCCACCAGTCCCTATCAGTCCTCCTTGAGCTTCTTGGGTTGAGATGTTCTTGCCCCACCTCCCCAAGGAGACATCTCTAATGCAGAATTTTGTTATTTTATTGATTTGTTAACTTAGTTGGTGACTTCTTAGTCTCATCATCCTGAGTGTGTTAGTTCTATTGCTCCATCTTTTGAGGCTACTAAAGTTGGCCAGTTTATGAGGTTAAGCCCTCCAGTGTTTACAGGCTCTAACATTGAGGAGGATTCTCAAAGGTTTGTTGATGAAATGGAAAAAATATTTATGATGATGCATGCTACTAATATGAAAGGTGTGGAATTTGCTTCATATCAGTTGAAAGATGTGGCATATCAGTGGTATGAGGAGTGGGAGTAGTCAAGGGGTGAGAATGCTGAGAAGGCTATGTAGGAGGAGATCTCTGGTGCTTTTCTTGATCATTTCTTTCCTCAGGTGTTGAGGAAGGCTAAGGCTGAAGAGTTTATTAACTTAAAACTAAGAAGGATGACTGTGAAAGAGTATGCTTTAAATTTTTATTAGTTATCTCACGATGCTTCAAAGATTGTGTCTAGCAGGAGGGATAGGATGAGAAAGTTTTATTTGGGATTGTCTTAAGACATGGTTCTAGAGTGTAAGGCTGTCATGCTAAAAAATAACATGGATATCTCTAGGCTTGTGGTGTATATGCAACAGGTTGACGGTGAAAAGAAGAAATAAGCTAAAATAGGAGAGAGGCTGAATAAGAAGTTTAGATATACAGAGTTGGGTAGAGGCCAATAGAATAGTGGTAAAGATGGTAGATAGTGGAGCAAGAAGAGGACTTGGGAAAACTAAGGCTCATATTCTACGGCTATTACTCTATATACTAAGCCATTTGGTGATTACCACTTTCAGACTAATAGTGGATTTAAGGCAAAAGGTGCCCAGTCTCAAGCTAGTGGCTCTCAGTCAGCCTCATCTTATCCTCTTTGTTATTTTATGGGCAGATGCATCATGGAGTTTCTGATAAGGGAAGAAATAAGTGTTTTAATTGTGGTTAACCAGTGCATTTATAGTGACACTGTCCAACTAAGGTCATTTTTGGAGATAATAAGGTTTCGATTGCTACTTCATTGGCTCCTACGTCAGAAGGTGCTACTTTTTGTATCAATACTGGTCAGAATTATCTTTATTCTCTTGCCATCCATTAGGAATCTGAGGTATCTTTTGATATCTTTATTGGTATGTTGAAACTTTTCTCTCGTGATGTATATTGTCTGCTTGATCTGGGTTCTATCCTTTCTTATGTGACCCCTTATGTGACTGTTCATTTTGGTTTCGGTCCTGAGTGAATTTTTGAACATTTCTCTATGTTCACCCTAGTGGGTGATTCTATTAAGGCTCTAAAATATATAAAGGGGTTGTGTGGTATCTATCCGTGGTAGGGAGATTTTGGTGGATCTAATAGAGTTGGATATGGTACACTTTGATGTGATCTTGGCGATGGATTAGCTCTATTTGTGCTATGCTTCTCTAGATTGTCGGAATCGTAAGGTTAGTTTCCAATTCCCTAATGAACCGGTTATAGAATGAGAGGTAAGTTCCTTGTTTCCTAAGGGAAAGTTCATTTCTTATCTTAGAGTCGAGAAGTTAATTTCGAAGGGGTATCTATATCATCTGGTTCGGGTCAAAAAATTTTATTTTTAAGGTTCCTCTTTTACAATTTATCCCTGTTATTAATGAGTTTCCCGAGGTGTTTCCTAATGATCTTCCTAGTATTCCTCCCGATAGGGAAATAGAATTTGGGATTGATCTTCTACCAGATACCTGTCCTATCTCTATCCTTCTATTTGAAAGGGTTCGACTGATTTGAAAAACTTAAGGAGTTGTTAAAAGATCTTCTTGATAAGGGTTTCATCCATCCTAGTGTCTCTCTGTAGGGTGCTCTTATTCTTTTTATGCGTGATAATAATGGGTGTCATTGGATATACATAGACTACCGTTAGTTAAATAAGGTGACTATGATGAATAAGTATCCTCTTTCTTGGATTGATGACCTATTCGATCAGATTCAAGGTGATAGATGATTTTCTAAGATTGATCTTTGGTCGTGTTCTCATCTGTTGAAGTTTAGGGAGGTAGATATCCCTAAGACTGGTTTCCGTACCCAATATAGTCATTATGAGTTTTTGGTTATGTCATTCAAATTGACTAATGCTCTGGCTACATTTATGGATCTCATGAATTGGGTATTCAGACAATTCTTGGATATGTTCGTGATCATTTTTATTGATGATATTAATACCTCGTACTTTTTCCTAGCTTAATTTCGCTTCTTGAATGTCAAAGGTTAGCTTCAAAGATGAATAAATTTTATTACATGTAGAATTTTTTAGATTTATACTCTCCATTATGTGGGAAATTGAATTAGCTTTCCATTGATACCAATTTTGCCTAAATTTGATACTCGGTTGAGAAGTTATGACATTTTCAGTAAAACAGTATGCCATTTAGGAAAGAACTGCATCGTGGAGAGGGCAAATTTGGAAATTGTCAAATTTTAGTGGACCTTTGCGATTGTCCTGCATCACAAAGAAGTTCCAAGTCCCAATCATCCTTTTGCAGTGGCTCACCGTGAGGTGGCGCATTGCGGTGATGACCAAAATGGGACTCGTCCCTTTTCCAGAGGGCCAATGCGATTTCACCACATCGCATTGGAGTCCCATTTCCCAGTTGTCAAAATCCAGTGAGCCACCATGATAGTGGTGCATCGCAGTGCCATGCAAAGTCGGATTTTCCAGTTCTGATGAAAAATTTTAAAAAGGACTATTTGGTCAATTCCTAAGCCCCCAATTCATCCAAAATAAGAAATTCAGGCCTATTCTAAGCACTTTATGCTTATTTTCATCCATTCTCTCTAAGAAAAACCCTAGAGCTCAAAGCTTACTCTCCAAGAAATCAAATTCCTTGATTGTTTCTCCAATAAAGCTCTAAATTAAGGATTCCAAATTCAAGATAATCAAGAGTTCATCATCAAAAGCACAAATAGGGATTCAAGTTCAATCTTTCTTAGAGATTTCATCAATTAAGCTATGTGGGGTTTATGAACAAGGATCCTCTTTCATCCTTGTGCCCAAAACTAGCTTTTAATTACAACTTCATATGATTTTGAATGAATATACATTAGATTTGAATTAGGGTTCATACCCATTATTGTTATTTGCAAGATTTTGAGTTCTTGAGAGATTTTGAAGTTGAATTGCATGTTTATTGTCATATTTTCATACATATTACAGTAAATTTTAGATTTTGAATTGAATTACCATTATTCTCAATATCAAGTATGAACTTTATGATGTTTTGACATAAACTTAATGCATGGGTTATTAATCCCAAGAATATATGTTGATATTTCAAGAAAGATGATGCTTTAAGCATCTTATGATCAGATTATTTATAGATTATACTTTGATCTTTTGATCCTCATATGAGATTTGGAATCCACTTTACAGATTTATTACAAATTACAAAAATTAGATTAGCTTTATTTACAAATGACTCAGATAAAAGCAAAATTGGTTTTGAAATGAACCCTTATGCTAATTTTTTTAAAGTGGATTTCCAACAAAATGAGCATATAGATTAAAGGGAGTAATATTTAGCATCGAGCAGGAAGTGTGGGAATAGCGTACCCTATCTTCCATAAAACTACGTAGCCAACATAGGTATAGATTATCAAATTATTCCCATTTCTATATGGATGACAGTTATAGATGAGATCACTTAGATTAGGTTATGCTCATTGGTAAGAGTATGACACCTCTCCCCATCGTGAGTTTTTTCCTATAGGGGAAAAAGATGTTGGACTCCATGTTAGCTCACATGGTTTATGTCGGTTAGAGGAACCTCCCTTCAGATAAAGTATTTTCCCTTGAAGAATAGTTTTTAAGAGAATTCCCTACTAGTAAAGAATTTTTTTTTAGAAAACTAAGTGTAAAGGCTCACAACTTTATTCCGATTATGCTTTACAAAAAGATATTAGCTACAGGCTTCAGCTTTCAGATTTCAGATATAAAAGTTAGTTTTTTTTACACTTAGGCAGCATGATTTACAGACAGATCACTAGTACAGCTTCTAGAACTAAATGGCATGACTCACTAGATTTATAAAGTATGATTTACTATTCACGAATTATGTTTTTCAGCTTTCAGATATTCCATCTTATGTAAGTCATTCACATTTAGCATGCATTCTTTTACAAATTGATATAAATGTTGAGATAATGCTTTACTTATGCATTCACCCCCATATACTCAATACATCCTCAAAGTGTTGATCCACATATATGTCTATGTGCTACATTGTCTTATAATGTAGGTTCAGGTGCTCATTTTCCACAGTGTGAGTGATTTTGAGCATCTCTATCTACATCCGACAGTTGGTGAGTCCTCATAGTTTGGAGACTTAGTTATTCAGATTTTCAACCTATCTGTATTTAGATGATTCAGTCTTATTAGATAGTTCAAGTCAGTTGGGGGTTTGTCCCAGTGACTCTCTAGTTATTAGTTGTAGAGGCTTGTCAGACTGCAGATTTGATTTAGACTTACAATATTTGTTTTTTAGAGATTATATTCAGATTATTCTAAGTTATTACAGATAGATTTCCTCATTTAGTATGACTTTTATGTCTATATTTTTCATTATTATGAGATTCAGACTTAGTAACAGGCGGACAGGGTTAGCTTAAGGCTACTCGTAGTCTTGAGCACTGTGTGATGTCTCAGGACAAAGTTTTGGGGTGCTACATGACATCTTAGAGTATTCTAAGAGTGAGGAGAATCAGGCCAATCACTTTCGAGTAGTGTTGCGGACTCTTAAGGATCAGCGATTGTATGCTAAATTTTTAAAGCGTGAGTTCTGGTTGAATGTTGTGACCTTTTTGGGTCATGTTGTTTTTAGTAAGGGGATCATGGTAGATCCACTGAATGTTTAGGCGGTTAAGAAATGGCCTATACCCATGACTCCAATCGACATCCGGAGGTTCTTGGGTTTAGCCGAGTATTATCAGAGGTTTGTGAAGAGTTTTTCTTTTATTGCTACTCCATTAACTAAGTTGACTCAAAAAAGGTAAATTTTATGTGGTTCGGTGCTTGTGAGGGTAGTTTTAAGGAGTTGATGGATAAGTTGACTTTTGTTCCAGTTTTGACCCTGCCTAAGGGTGCTGATGGTTTTATGGTTTATTGAGATGCGTCTTGTGTGGGACTAGGTTGTGTCTTGATGAAGAATGATAAATTGGTGGCTTATGATTCTAGAAAGACTTATGCTTCTAGGCAGCTGAAGGTTCATGAAAGGAATTATCCGACTCATAATCTAGAGTTGGCAGCTGTGGTGTTTGCTTATAGTATGTGTTCACCCAGAAGAAGTTGAATCTAAGGCAAAGAAGAAGGCTTGAGTTGCTCAAAACTATTATATGAGTCTTTATTATCACTCAAGTAAAGCTAATGTGGTTCCAGATGCTCTTAACAAGTTGTCTATGGGTAGCTTGTCTCATGTGGATGAGGAAAAATCAGTTTTGGTGAAGTATATTCACTGGTTGGCTAATCTTGGAGTTTGACTTTTGGATTCTATAGATGGAGGTGTGGTTGTTCAAGAGGCGGTGAAGTCATCTCATGGTGCTGAGGTAAAGGAGAAACAGGTTTTAAATCCTATCTTAATACTGATTAGGAATAATGTAGGTCAGCAGAAGGTGATGGTTTTTTAGATTGTGGTGATGGTATCTTGAGGTACCAAGGTAGATTATATGTTCCTGATATTGATGGGCTGCGAAAAGAATTTTGGCTGAGGCTCATGAGTCGAGGTATACAACTCATCCTGGTTCGACGGAGTTGCATCATAACTTGAAGAAAATCTATTGGTGGAATAATATGAAGAGGGATGTGGCCAATTTTGTAGCTAAATGCATGGTCTGTTAGCAAATGAAGGTTAAGAACTTGAGGCCTGGTGGTGTGTCTCAAAGATATTGAGTTGCCTATGTGGAAATAGGAGATGATCAACATGGATTTCTTTGTTGTTCTTCTACGAATGCGCAATCAGTTTGATTCCAGTTGGATCAATGTGTATAGGATGACTAAGTCTGCTCACTTTTTGCCTGTGAGTACTACTTACTCTGGAGAGGATTATGCTAAGTTGTTTATTCAGGACATTATTTTAGATCAAGGTACATAATTCTCTTCTTACTTTGGCATTTGTTTTAGCAGGGTTTGGTACACGGGTGAACCTTAGCACCGCATTCCATCCTTAAATAGATGGACATGCAGAGAGGACCATTCATACTTTAGAAGATATGCTAAGGGCCTGTGTAATTAATTTTAGAGGTAGTTGGATGGATCATTTTTCTCTTATCGAGTTTGCTGACAATAATAGTTATCACTCTAGTATTGGGATGACTCTTTTTAAAGATCTTTATAGTAGGAGGTGTAGATCTCCTATTGGTTGGTTTGAGGTTGGTGAGACTAGATTATTTAGTTGGAACTTGGTTCACCAAGCCATGGAGAAGGTGAAGGTGATTGGTTATTCTTGAATATACCTACGCAGATATGAGGCGAAGAGAGTTGGAGTTCGAGGTTGGTGATTGGTTATTCTTGAAGGTATCTCCCATGAAAAAAGTGATGATATTTGGTAAAAAGGTAAATCTTAGTCCCCGTTCTGTTGACCCATATTTGATTTTGAGAAGAGTGGGTAATGTTGCTTACGAGTAGGATTTACCTTTGAATTTGGATTCTATTCATTTGGTGTTCATGTTTTGATACTGAAGAAGCGTGCGGGTGATCCTTCTTTGATTGTGCCTATTGAGAGTGTTGGTATTTTGGATTTCTTATCTTATAAGGAAGTCCGTCGTTTGAGGACTAAGGATATGGCTTTGGTGAAGGTTCTATAGAGGAACCAAAACATTAAAGAAACTACTTGGGAAGATAAAGAGGACATGAAGTCCAAGTATTCGTTCTTGTTCCCCACACCAGATAATCGTGCTTAAGGCATGTTTTTTCCCACACAGATTTAATTTCTAACTTTGTTAAAGGAATTATGGTTGCATTTCTATTTTACATTCGTGCTAATAGATGCCTTGACATCTCATTCAGAGATGAATGATCCTGGAGAGGGGGTAAAGTAACACCCCAGATTTTTTGCCTCTGAAATTTTTGAGTTTAAAGCTCACTACCTAGGGCACGACTTTGGTAATGACTCGTGAAGACACTATATGAGTCGTATAGTGTCATACATAGCCAAACCAGTGTTGGTTCCTTATGTTTCTTTCCTGATCATGATTGGTACCTAACGAGCCATAAGGTGAGGTCACGAGTCGTAGGGTGGGACTCTTGACCAAACTAGTGAATGGCCCAAGGTTTCTTTCTTGGTAATGACTAAGACTCAATAAGTCGTAAGGTCTGGTCATGATTCATAGGGTGTGACTCGTGACCAAACCAGTAAAGGTGCCCTAAGTTACTGTCCAGACCACGAGTCGTGGTGACGACTCGTAATGTGTCCTCATGAATCACAAGGTGACCCATAGTCACTAGCGATAGTTTTTTGTATTTTATTTAAGGGTACTTTGGTCATTTTCCTCATTCCCCAATTAAAAACCATGACCTAAAATACTCTAAGAGGCCCTATAGCACTTCATTACTCCATTATAAACTAGTCTTTACTCTCTTAAATCCCTAAGCAATAACACTTAGGGTTTTCTAAGGATAGGTCATCTAGGGCTCAAAGGATGATTTCTTCTCCAAATTTCTTGGTATCTCAAGCATGTTTCTCTCCCCTAAAACTTGTTTTGCTAAAACCATGTGTTTAAACTTGTTATTCATGTGGTTAATTGTTGGCTATGAATTTGGGTTAAGGACTTTTGGATGTTAATGGTTGAATTGTTTTCCCATGGTTTATATTGATCATTCGTGCCTTAAATTGATCATTTTTAAACTAATTGGGTAAATGGGTATGGGAATTTAAATGGGGATTGTGGATTCCCCCAAATTGATTTGATAAACTTATGGGGGTCATGGATTCCCCCACCTTTAGGGATTTTAGTAAGTGAATTGGTAATGCCCTCAACTCAACCTTATGAAATTGGATTTGAAACATGAGTATATGCATATTGAAACTACTTTGGAACTACTGCATGATATAAAAGGTTAATGAAACATAATGGTTTTAAACTGAACCTTGGGGGTCATGGATTCTCCCACTCTAACGAATAATTGAACCTAGGGGGTCATAGATTCCCTTATATGGATGAATGATTGGAGATTGTGGGGTCATTGATTCCCCAAGTGATGATAATTAGAATGGCATGTTGATAATAGCTTGCAAGCGCAGTTGGTATAACGATACCAACTGGTTATGACCTAATAATGAGCAGTGGTTTAATAAATGATAATGTGTAAATGTTTTAATTGGGCTTAAAGGGGGTTGTGTAGATAGCTGTGAAAGTCGAGGTCTCGATGGACTGATACTAGAAACTCATATTTGCTGGCATGAGGGTTGGTCTTGATGATCATGAGCTTATGAAACACTATATATATATATATATATATATATATATATATATATATATATATATATATATATATATATATATATATATATATATATATATATATATATATATATATATATATATGTATCATGGATGGAGTAGGGTCATGGATTCCTCGACCTTCTATGATATCTTCAGTTCGTGCGTCTAACACGCACTGGCCCATCCAGTAGGGGGATGGACTCATATAGTTCGTGGGTTTTTTTATGACAGTCAAGTTACACAGTCTAGGTTAATATTTTAAATCCCATGCTAAACCTTGTTCCTTATCCCGGCATCTTATATATATATATATATATATGATTGTTTGCATATCGGTTTGAAATGATTTTGAACTAATTGATCATGGCATTTTTTTACTCCTCCCTTGAATTACATGCTAGTACTCATGTAAGTCCCCGCAAAATTCTAAGCTTCACTCAGTCCTTTAAGGCCTACTAAGGGGTCCCAAACTTAGAAAATTTTAGCTAAGTATCAAGACTTAGAATCATTTTAGCCTTCCAAATTTGGAGGATTTTATTTCCAACCTTCCCGGCCATGGTTAGTCAATTTTTAAATTGATTCATGATCAGGGTACTTTTAGGTCATGTCATGCGAGTTTAGGATTTTTTGAACTAGCGTAAGGGTGAGTTTGGATGCCCAAAATAGTGAAGGGTCGCGATAGCCCCGCATCCCCGCATCGCAAGGGATAGTCAACCCAAGTAAGGGTCACGCCACAATGGATACTTGACCCGAGTAGAGGTTGCATCGCGATGGCTACTTGACCCAAGCAGGGGTCACGACACGAGCGTAGCCCTGTTCAACATTATTTTAATACGGGTTGTGGGGGGAAAATGGGTCATTTTCCCTACCTTACTCAGCCTTAACACAAAATTAATCAGCCTATAGGGAAAAATCTCATTCTTTGTCTCAAACTCTCTCAAGAACAAGCATTAGGGTTTTCAATTCAAGATTCAAATCTCAAGAATTCTACCATCAATCTTCTCAAAAACAAGCATAAAGGTATGTGAAGTGTTCATTCAAAGGCCCTTTCACCCTTGGAGTTTAAGAAACCCTTTTTAAAATCTTAAATCATGATTTCCATGTTGTGGGTTGTTCGTATTCAGATTAATCTTGTTTTGTGATTCCCAAGTTGATGTCTTTAATGAATTTCATGAATTTATGTTAGCATGTGGTTGAAATCTTTGAAATTGAAGTGGTTAATGTAGCCATGATGTATTAAATTATTATTCATGCCTAAGTATAATGTGATGCCCCCCATGTGTTTGCCAAAATGCCTAAGTGAATTAATTGTGCAATTTGATCCATTTTTTATCTTAATTATGAACTCATGAAAGAACTACATGTCTAAAGGAATCCCATGTTAAAGCTATGCCTTGAAGGTGTTTATTGAAATGCCTATGTGAATTGTTAGTGTACTTATGACATAATAACATGCATCCTTATACATGTACAAGTTCAAGATTTACAAGTGTTTGATGAAATGCCTTAGAAAGTGAATTACAAACATGTGGCCATTGTTGTGCCTTCAAGATTTAGGTTATGCTTTACTCTTTACGCTATCGAGTCTTGAGGGTATTTAATACCCGATAATTTAGCTGTATACCTAGAGCCAGTGTCAGTTATAGAATAGTCTCAGTTAGGTCACGATCAGTTGTACTGTTAGTCAGTTCCAGAATCAAGGAAAACTCAGTAAACTTAGTACTATCCCAGTCCAGTTCAATAACAGTTCAGTCAAGCCTAGTATGAACTAAGAAATCAGTTCAGTGTCTATTTAGTTGGGAGTAGGATTCAGCACCGAATGAACCCAAGGATGGGGACTCACCGTCCAGTAGAGGGTGTGACTCTTAGAAGCAATCCTTGCATTCCATAACTACATATCCAGCGTAGGTTGAGACATTAAACCTACCAGTCGAGGGTTGATGAGGTATTTTAACCTGTCAGTTGAGGGTTCCACCATTCTCTTTAGAGTACCTTCCAGATGAGGGTATCTCTTCAATGGTCTTTACCCGTGGCACAATACTGGCACCCTTCCAACTGGGGTTACAGGTTGGATCCCAAAATCTATTTAGAAAAGAGGCATGTCGGTTAGATGATTACCTCCCATAGTCTCAGTTTCATATTCAGTCTTAGATCAGAACTCAGTATAATTCTACAGACTTCAGGACTGTTAGATACGGTCATACAGATAATCAGTAATATAATATTAGTAAACTCATATATCAGTAAATTAGTATTCAGACTCAGTATCCGGTATCATCACGATTTTAGTTACAGTCTACGTATTTATGCATGCACTCCCATTTAGTTATATCCATGTTATTAAGTTGGTATTGTTCATGCATCATGAACCCATGCATTTTAGCCTACCTTAATGAGCATACTAGTACATTCAAAGTACTGACGCATGCTTTTTGCGCTATGATGTTTTATATCATAGGTTTAGATGCACGAGCCCCAAAGCATCCTCAGTAGTACAGCTCTCAGCAGACAACGTAGTGGTGAGTCCTCATATTTTGAGGACATGATTATTTCTAGCATTTTAGTTATGTCAGTAGTCAGTCGGAGTTAGTTGGGGACTTATCTCATCAACTCCATATTTCAAACAGTTTAGAGGCTTATCAGACTAGAGTATTTTCAGACAGTTGTTCAGTTTTCAGTATTTGATGTTCAATTTTGGTATTGTAATACCATATTCAGGATTATTTATAGTATTGAACCTTATGGCCAGTTTTCCACGTAATTTCTGCATATTTCAGTACTATTGTTATTTAGTTATTACAGCAGGTTCCAGTCATGGGTTAGCTTGTGGTCCTTCGAGATTGTGAGCACCGTGTAGAGTTCGGGGTATAGACTTGGGGCGTTACAACCCACCCTGCTAAACATCCCCGAATGTTGTATCTCCACGCAATGTAGGGTCCAAAGACACTTCTATTTCCTTGCACAATGGTAGGTGATTTCTGGATTATCCGTGAATCGACTTTGAAGTGGTGAGCTTCCATTCTCTCGAAGGCTCTTATTTCATGGTCTTGTCTTTACTTACATCATAGACTATTTTGGTAGGTTTTTGTCTATGGTCGGGGGCATGTCCCAACGTTGGTTGATGTTTGGTTTCTTAGAGGCTTTTGATGGACAACAGGATGTGGGTGGATTTGGTATTGTGGATTCTTAGATCCTATTCAGTTGATTTATCTATCTTGTTATATGTTCAGAACTTAGTTCTATCTTGTTATATGTTCGGAACTTAGTTCTATCTTGTTATATATTCGAAATTCATCTGCTGCTAGTTGTATTGTGTTTTGGTTGTCTAGGTTAATGGGGGTTCTCTTCAGTCCTTGGTGGAATTGAAAAACCCGTCACAACTAGGCCCTGGTTTGGTCCGTGACAATATTTGTATATAGGGGCCCACAAAAAATAGTTTTATAACTAACAAGTAACTATGTAGGGTAATTTTTTAAATCATTAACCATACCATGTAATTATAAATTATTTTATGTATATTGACAAGAGTTCAAATATAGACACATTAAAATACCTATAACTAACTTCCTAGTCTAACTTTCAATATTTAAAATTTATAGGCAAAAATGATTAGTAGTTATATGGATATATTGAAGAATTATACAAAAAAGAAGAAAAAGTTCCTAACAGAGTGCCGCAATTAATCTTATCTACATGTTTAATACCTTTTGTCAATCTCCTATAAGGAGTTTTTACATCTATTTGAAAAACAAGAAATTGATTACTAGAAGACCTAATTGACACTGCAAATAAATAAAATTTGAATAAAATTAGTGGCTCATTTATATAATACCTACAAAAATAAAGGAATATAAATTTATATATCCGTAAAAAGTAAAAATTACCAAAACATCTTCAAATTATATCTCCACGGAAATTTAGGGATGACAAATTGCTCAAAATAATTTTTAATGAAAATCCACAAACATATGTAGGTGACGCAAAAAAAATCAGAAGATTTGGGAGGAAAAATATTTTGTGATATATGTTGAAGAGGCGTGAATGAGCTACTGCCGCAAAATTATTCAATCAATTAAGAGAGAGAATTAGATAAATTAATTATGAGAGAGAAAGTATTATTTGGTATATACATTGCATATTATATTTGTTTATAGGGGCCCACAAAAAAATAGTTCTATAACTGACAAGTAACTATGCAGAGTAATTTTTTAAACCTTAACAGCACCATGTAATCATGAAATATTTTATCTATATTGTGTAATTTTTTTATAATGACGAAAGTGGAAATATACACACTAAAATACCTATAACTAACTTCCTAGTCTAACTTTCAATATTTACAATTTATAGACAATAACAGATAGTAGTTATATGTATGTATTGAAGAATTATACAAAAAGGAAGAAAAAGTTACAAACAGAAATTACAGATAAAAAGGAAAATTGAATGCAGTAAATTCCCTTAATTTCCTCCAACTTTTCACTTATTTATCTTTCATAACTAAACATTAAAGCTCGTTTTATGCGTTAGTGAATCTCTATAAAATAACAAATAGTTAATTTGATAAGATTTGAGATAAGAAGAAGAAGATATTAAGCACCAATTCATAACATATAATTTCTTAGTTTAAATTCTGTTAAAAAATTCTATGAAATACGATTTATGAAAACCCATTTTGATTTGCTGCTCATATTTGAATATGTTTTCTGAATTCGACAAACAATACGAATATGAATCCATTTGGTTCATGAATTTCCTTAATTGCGGATTTTTGAGTATACAATAAATTCAATGTGTGTTCCTTCATACAAATTGTTAAAAATTCTAAAATCTTAATTTGAGTAAGTTTATTTTGAATCTCTAACTATTTAAAATTTATGGTTTGTATTTGTTAACATAGTATATACAAAAAATAGCGCAATTACCCATTGTTCTGAAGCATTCAGGTGTATGGAATGATGATAGTGAGTATGAATAGTATCAATTGGACTTAATTGGAATTGAAGAAACTGAAAAGAATGATGATTTGATTCAATTGATTGGTAAGCAACTTTATATTGACTTGAATTTTAAAATGGTGAAAATAAAATATAAAGTTGGTTGTAGCAGTAAAAGAATGGAAATACATAACGACATGGGGGTGACATTATATGTAATGGTACGAAAAGAATAAAAAGGATTAGAAAACTATCCATTATGAATTTCTATATTCAATAAATTCATGGAAAATGATTTCGGGCAGACATTGATGCAATTGATGTTGACGATAAAAAAGGACAAAATTTGTAACGGCATGAAAATTTAATAAAATATGTGAAATTGTGATTTTATGTGATTTAACTATTTTATCCCTCCCCGTAGTTGCATTATGATATTTCTGGGGTGTTAGAGTGATTGGCATGATTTTCGCTGCATTTTGGTATCATTTATGCAATATTGTAGTTTTTGATGGCTCTGAGAGTCTTATTTTGGACTTATGTGGATTTTTTTGATCCATGCAATGGATGGCCGAAAAGACTATGCCAGTAGTTTTGGAATATCTATTTTAGGCTAGGTAGACCTTTGGTTCGGGTTCCGGTGCACCTGAGCTCATTTCGACCTATTGGTCGAAAAGTTGGAAAATTGGAAATATGGGTGTGAGACCCACATTTGATCGAAACGACCACGGATGAAAATCCGACTTCGCCAGAAGATCCGAAACGTCGATTTTAGGGTGTTAGCATATTTGGTATGATTTTATGACTTTTAAATCTCATTCAACCCTCGGTTTGGAAAATTGTAGTTTCGGATTTCGGGGATCAACTTTGTGAAAATGATATATTTTTGAATATCTGATATCGCCATTGCATTCGAAACGTTGAATTTGATGTGGTTGCACAGTTCGTTTCAAAAATCGGACTCCAAACGAATCCCTGGCACCATCCATTTCGACTTAAAAGGAAATAAAAAATCTGCACAGCTATTGCAGAAAATCTGCAATAAATAGCAGATTTTTCACCCTTTTTGGCCCATTTTGCTCATTTTCATCTTGGCTCTTGGGAGTTAAACCCTAAGTAGTTTGGGAGCTTAAAAGTGAAGCTTGTGGGAGCTTGGGAAGATAGATTAACATATATTTCTTGATTTTATTACGGATTTAAGGTAAGAATTCACCCTTTTTCTTAATAATTTCTTGATAAATTTCTCAAAACCCTAAAAATCTTAGGGCATGATTTTAAACCAAAATTTCACTCTTTTCACTTGAATAATATTTATCTCATAATTACTAGTTTTTCATCAATTTAACTTTCAAAACAACTCTGATTCTTGATCTTAACCCAGATTTCAAAGATTTTACCCAGTAAAGCTCAAAAATAGTTTTTCTTCGATTTGAACCCTATTTTTTTACTCGATTTAACTTGGATTTTCAGCTTTATGTTCCTAAAAATATGGGTGTCGTTGGTTTTGTTTTGATGTGTAGATTTCATATTTTATGTATTAGTAGAGTTTGAAATTTTTCATGAAAAATAAGGTCGCGGGTTCAAGTGTAGCGGACCGGTTTCGGCTTTCGAGGTAGGTTATGGTTTGACTTTTTCAGTCTGGTTTGGGTAGTAAATGATGATACAAAATATATGTTAATGATGAAAACTAATCATGAAAATGGCAATTTATGTGTTGTGCTCGTGTGGGGGCCTATATGTGTTGTAATTATCGAAATTGAGTTATTATATGATATGTGTAACCGTGTGGGATCCTATGTGATATTGATATCCTTAAGTACATGTGAATAATTGTAATGTATTGTTAAAATGCTTAATGTGGTACCATTAGTGTATTGTGATTATATTCATACTTTATTGGCATATGAGACATGTGGAAATTCATGGATGAAACAAAAATAATAAGTAGATATGGGCTCATGTGGTTGTGGGAATGTATCATTGTGGTTGGTTGTGGAAATATATCATGTGATTGATTGTGAAAATAATCATTGTGATTGGTTGTGAGCATTACATCTTCATATCATACTCATTCATGAAATATTGGTACCACTGTGGCAATATATAAGAAACACTGGCAACACCCTTTTAAAAAAATATTGTAACACCTTATAATACCCTTTCCAAGGGATATGCCGGAAAGAAGATATGAGATATGTGGATTGTATACAGGTTGACAAACCCCCCATGGGTCATGCTTCGAGAAGCTTTAGCTCTGTAGGTGTATACGGGGATTGTGCGACAATCCCGGAGGTTGTGCAATGACCTCGTGAATCATCATCATCATCATCATCATCATCATCATATACATTGCACTTACTTTATTGTGTTTATGCTGTGTTATATTGCCTTATTGGCTTGTCATCTATGTATTTGTCTTACCTTCCTGTACTTGTATTTGATAATCTTGTATCTATATGTTCTCTCTTGTTCTATTATATGTGACATAATGTATACTTGTGTTCTATATCTTGGTGTGTGGTTGTAATATATTTGATATACATTAGAACTGTTAGTGCAAGCGGTGTGGGATACCATTGTGGGACATGTTCTGGTTGTAGATGACGTGCCCTTAGTGTATATTTTGTATGCTTTATTTACTACTTTTCTTGGTCGGCCTATGATACCTATTGAGTACAAGTGGACTGTACTCATGCCTACTACGCCCTTTTGGTGCAGGTCCTAGCTCGAGTGCACCTCGACTTAATTGACTCGGGCGATTGTTGGAGCTTCCAAGGTAGCGGTTGGATATTCATGTGTTCGAAGTTCACCTCTATCTTTCTAAAGTAGTTATGTATTTATTAGTATTTGGAGACATATATTATTCCTTTTGTGGTTATTTTTCTGATGTATTTGATTCTTGGATTGTATTAGTAGTTCTTACACTATTGATACCTAGTTTTGGGCATGATTGGTATTTTGAATAAGTTCTTTCCACATTTTTATGATTACTTATATGGTTCAGCTTCACTCTAGAAGCCTTACCTTAGGAAATTTTTTGTATTTTCCTTCTTTTCTTATCAGTTTGGGCGATAGGCTTACTTGTCAAGGTATGCCGCTACAATTGCCATTATGACCCTTATTTTTGGGTCGTGACAAATTGGTATCAGAGCAGCCCAATTTCATTGGTCTCAATAGTGTAAGAACGAGATGTCTAATAGAGTCTCATGGATCGGTACGTAGACATCCGTATCTATCTTCGAGAAGCTATAGGATGTCTTTAGGAAACTTTCCTCATTTTATTTCTTATTGTGCAAATTCTTTCATATCTTATGTTCTGAGTTGTGTTTCACTCTTTCTGTGTGGATGGTGTGGCTTATACTACATATCAGTTGAGAGATGTTGTGAGAAATTAATGAATATCATTTTTTGATTGTAGGCTTGTTGATGCTCATTAGTTATTATGGGATCAGTTTGTTGATGCCTTTCTAGAGAGATTTGTGCCTTTTAGTTTGAGAGATCTTATATGGGATGAGTTTGATCAGTTGGAATAGGGCTCTATGACAGTTGCTGAGTATGAAGCACACTTTCATACCCTGTCCAAATATATCTAAGACAGCATTTCCACCGAGTTTGAGAAGATTCAAAAGTTTGTGAAGGGTTTGGTTGTCTTTCTTCAGTTGGCTACAGCTCAGATGATCATGTTTGAGGATTCTTTTTAGAGTATTATAGATCATGTTAAGGTGATAGAGGATATTTTTTGGGTATCTCAAGGAGGCGCCAAGAGGGTGCGTCGTTTTGGTAAGTTCATGAGTCGGACCTCTCGAGGCAGAGATTTTAGAGGTTCTCTTGGATATCATGGTAGGCCAGTGCAGGTGACTTTATAGAGTTCAACTGGTGGATCTTCTAGTTCAGTAGTTCAGGGTGGCCGTTCGGGCCCAGTTGTACCTTCTTCTATTTAGACTAGTCGTAAAGGTTGCTATGTATTTGATGAGATTGGCTATGTGGCCAGGGACTGTCCCCGTCGAGTGATTTGAGCTACTCTTATTTCAGTTGTGAGAGGTAGGGTTCTACCAAATGTGCAATAGGTAGAGATAGTAGAGCCCATGTTGGTAGACGTAGGGCTACTCATGTAGTTGGTAGTAGTGGATAGTATTATGCTATACCAGCCATACATGAGGCAGAGGCTTCTGAAGCTGTGATTAAAGGCATTGTCCCCGTTTGTTTCAAACCTGCATCTGTATTATTTGATCCCAGGTTAACTTTCTCCTATGTGCCTATATATTTTGCTTCAGTTTTTTATTTTGTTAGTAAGCCTCTTTCTATGCCTATTCATGTATCCACCCTGATAGGTGATTCTTTAGTGGTGGATCAGGCTCATCGATCTTGTGTTGTGATTTTTGTTGGGCATGAGACTTTGATAGACTTGCTTGTGTTAGATATGATCGATTTTGATGTTATTTTAGGTATGGATCTGTTGTTTCCTTATTATGCTGTCTTAGATTATTTTGCCAAGACCATGACCTTAGCTTTGTCGGGTGTGCCAAGGATAGCTTGGAAGGGTGAACTTCATTCGGGTTCTAAGAGTAGTATATCTTATGTTTAGGATCGTAAATTGGTTGAAAGAAGATGTTTATCTTACTTGGACCATATTCATGACGCCAGTGTTATTTCGCCTCCTTCTTTAGATTCTGTCCATATTGTCTGTGATTTTATGGATGTGTTCTCTATGGACTTGCCTGGTATGCGTTCATATCAAGCTATTGATTTTGCCATTGATGTTGAGCTGGGCACCAAGCCCATTTCTATTCCTCCTTACAGGATGGCCCCAACAGAGTTGAAAAAACTGAAAGATCAATTGTAGGAGTTGTTAGATAAGGGATTTATCCGACTTAGTGTTTCACCTTGGGTGCACCTATCTTGTTTGTAAAGAAAAAGGATGGGTCTATGCGGATGTGTATTGAATATCAACAGGTAAATAAGGTGACGGTTAAGAATAAGTATCCTCTTCCTCGTATTAATGATTTATTTGATCAGCTCCAGGGTGTTGGGGTGTTTTCAAAGATTGATTTAAGGTCTGTTTATCACCAGTTGAGGATTAGAGCTTCGGATATTCCAAAAACTGCTTTTAGGACTCTATATGGTCATTATGAGTTCTTGGTCATGTCCTTTGGGATGACCAATGCCCCTGCCGCATTCATGGAGTTGATAAACCGAGTGTTTCGACTATATCTTGACTCCTTTGTTATTGTATTTATAGATGATATCTTGGTTTATTCCAAGAGTAAGGCTGAGCATGAGGAGCATTTGTGAATTATCCTTCAGAAATTGAGGGATGAGAAGTTGTATGCTAAGTTCTCTAAGTGCGAGTTTTGGTTGGAGTCTGTTTCTTTCTTGGGTCATGTGGTGACTAAGAAAGGTATTATGGTTGATCCGGCCAAGGTTACAGCAGTTCGTGACTGGGCTAGACCTACTTCGCCTACTGAGATTCAGAGTTTTATAGGCTTGGTCGGGTATTTTTGATGTTTTGTTAAGGGTTTTTCATCCATTGCAGCTCCATTGACCAAGTTGACCAAGAAAAAGATTTCTTTTTAGTGGTTCAATTCTTATGAGGCGAGCTTCCTGAAGCTCAAGGATTTGTTGACTTTAGCTCTTATATTAGCTTTGCCTAAGGAGGGTGTGGTCTTTACTGTCTTTTGTGATGCTTTAGGTGTTGGGTTAGGTGTTGTGTTAATGTAGGGGGGCAAGGTAATTTCTTATGTATCCCGTCCATTAAGGCCTCATGAGAGGAATTATCCTACCCATGATTTAGAGTTGTGCGCAATTGTGCTTGCCTTGAAGTTGTGGAGGCACTACTTGTATAGAGTTCGTTGTGAGATCTTTTCAGATCATTGGAGCCTTCAGTACTTCTTTACTCAGCGAGATCTTCATATGAGGTAGCACCGCTGGCTTGAGTTGCTTAAGGATTATGACGACTATCCTCTACCATTTCGGTAAGGCTAATGTTGTTACAGATTCCTTGAGCTAAAAGCCAACTAGGATGGGTAGCATGGCGCATCTTTTGACCCAAGAGAGGCTTTTGACCTTAGAGATTTAGTTTTTAGCTAACCAGATGGTTAGGCTTGATATTTCAACACCTGGGCGTATTTTGTCATTTGTGGAGGTTAGATCTTTTTTGATTGAGAAAATTCGAGCTCATCAATTTGACAATGTTAGATTGAGGTTGATTCGAGATAAGATGTTGAGTGGGGAGGTTAAGGAAACCTCACTTGATTTAGATGGAGTTTTAAGGATTGAGGGCTAAATTTATATGCTGAGAGTGGTGATCGGATTAGGTTGATCTTAGAGGAGGCCCATTGTTCTATCCATCTAGGTGTGACTAAGAGGTATCGTGATTTGAGGCAATACTATTGGTGGAGTGGTATGAGGTGAGATATAGCAGATTTTATGGCTCGTTGCCTATGTTGTTAGTAGGTGAAGGCCGAGCATATGAGACCTGATAATTTACTTCAGAGGTTACCCATTCCTGAGTGGAAGTAGGATGCATCACTATGGACTTTGTGACTGGTTTGCCTCGTACATATCACGGTTCTAACAGTGTTTGGGTCATCATAGATCGATTGAACAAGTCAGCTCATTTTATTCTGGTTCAGGTCTCATTCAGTATTGAGAGGTTGGCCCATATGTACATTCGTAAGATTATGCATTTGCATGGTGTGTCGGTGTCCATTATTTCTGATCGAGGTCCTGTGTTCACATCTCACTTTTGGAAGACTTTTCAGGATGTTGGGTACTCTAGTGGATCTTAGTACAACGTTTCACCCTCAAACTGATGGCCATTCAGAGTGGAATATACAAGTTTTGGAGGATATGCTTCGCTCATGCGTGATGGATTTTGGTGGCCAGTGGAAGCAGCATTTAGCTTTTGCAGAGTTTGCATATAGTAATAGCTACCATTCCAGTATTGATAAGGCTTTTTTGAGGCGTTGTATGGTAGGCATTGTCGCTCCCCAGTAGGTTGGTTCGATGTTTCAGAGGTGAGACCTCGAGATGCATACTTGCTCCGTGAATCTTTGGATAGAGTCTGGGTCTTTCAGGATAGACTTAGAGCGGCTCAGAGTAGGTAGAAGTGTTATGCTAATTGTAGACTTCGTGCCTTGAGATTTGGTGTTGGTGATCATATTTTTCTTTGAGTTTCACCCATGAAGTGTGTGATGAGGTTTAGGAAGAGGGGAAAACTTAGCCCCAGGTATATTGGTCCATTTAAGATTCTTCGGAATATTGGTAATGTAGATTATGAGTTGGCTTTGTCTCTTGATCTATTAGTTGTCCATCCAGTTTTCATGTTTTCATGCTTCATTGCTATATTATTGATGAGTGTCATGTCATTCGTTGGGAGTCAGTTCAGTTAGATGAGCGGTTGTCCTTTGTTGAGGAGCCAGTTTCCGTTTTGGCTAGGGATGTTAGGCGGTGACGCTCTAGAGTAATCCCTGTAGTTAAGGTCCAGTGGCGACATCGACCTGTAGATGAAGCTACTTAGGAGGTTGAATCTAATATGCGTAGTTTCTATCCCTGCCTTTTCATTGATTCGGGTATTTCTTTTACCTTAGTTCGAGGACGAACTAGATTTTTAGTGGTGGATGATGTAACGACATGAAAATTTGATAAAATATGTGAAATTGTAATTTTATGTGATTTGACTATTTTACCCCTCCCTTTAGTTGCATTATGATATGTCTTGGGTGTGGGAGTGATTGTCATGATTTTTGATGCATTTTGGTATCATTTATGCAATATTGTCGTTTTTTATGGCTTTGAGAGCCTTATTTTGGAATATCAATTTTAGGCTAGATAGACCTTCGGTTCGGGTCCCGGTGCACCCGAGCTCATTTCAACCTATTGGTCCAAAATTTTAAAAATTGAAAATATAAGTGTGGGATCTACATTTGATCGAAACGATCTCGGATGGAAAATTCGACTTTGCTAGCAGATCCAGAACGTTGATTTTAGGGTGTTAGCATGTTTTGTATGATTTTACGGCTTTTAAATCTCATTTCGACTCTCGGTTTGTAAAATAGTAATTTCAAATTTCAGGGGTCAACTTTATGAAAACAATATTTTTTTGAAAATATGAAATCGCTATCGCATTCGGAACGTTGAATTTGGTGTGGATGCACAGTTCGTTTGCATAAATTGGACTCCGAACGAATCTCGGGCACCCCGTCGTAGTCCATTTCCACTTAAAGGAAAAAAAAAATCTGCACAGCTATTGTAGAAAATCTGCAATAAATAGCAGATTTTTCACCCTTTTTGGCCCATTTTGCTCATTTTCATCTTGGCTCTTGGGAGTTAAACCCTAAATAATTTGGGAGCTTAAAAGTGAAGCTTGTGGGAGCTTGAGAAGATAGATTAACATCTATTTCTTGGTTTTATTACGGATTTAAGGTAAGAATTCACCCCTTTTCTTTATAATTTCTTGATAAATTTCTCAAAATTCCAAAAATCTTAGGGCATGCTTTTAAATCAAAATTTCACTCTTTTCACTTGAATAATATTTATCTCATAATTACTAGTTTTTCATCAATTTAACCTTCAAAACAACTCCGATTCTTGATTCTAACCCGGATTTCAAAGTTTTTACCCGGTAAATCTCAAAAATGGTTTTTCTTCGATTTGAACCCCATTTTTTACTTGATTTAACTAGGGTTTTCAGCTTTAGGTTCCTAAAGCTATGGGGAACATGTTTTTGAAGTAAAGTTTCAATTTTTCCCTTCTTTTTTGGAAATCCATTTTGGGAGTCCATTTTGACCCCGAATTAAAAGTAGTCAATATGGGTGTCGTTGGTTTTATTATGACGCATATATTTTATATTTGATGTTTTTAGTAGAGTTCAGGATTTTTCGTAAAAATTAAGGTCGCGGGCTCAAGTGTAGCGGACTGGTTTCGACTTTCGAGGTAGGTTATGGCTTAACTCTTTCAGACTGAGTTGGGCAGTAAATAATGATATAAAATGCATGTTAAGGGTGGAAACCAATCATGAAACTTGAAATTTATGTGTTGTGCCCATATGGGGGCCTATATGTGATGTAATTATCAAAATTGAGCTATTATGTGATATGTATGACCGTGTGGGATCCTATGTGATATTGATAGCCTTGAATATATGTGAATAATTGTATTGTGTTGTTAAAATGATTAATGTGGTACCATTGGTGCATTGTGATTATATTCATACTTTATTGACATATGAGACGTGAAAATTCATGGATGGAAAAAAATAATAAGTGGATATTGGCTCATGAGGTTGTGGGAATGTATCATTGTAGTTGGTTGTGTGAATATATTAGGTGATTGTTTTTGTAAATACTCATTGTGATTGGTTGTGAGCATTACATCTTCATATCATACTCATTCATGAAACATTGGTATCACCGTGGCAATATCTGAGAAACACTGGCAACACCTTTTTAAAAAAATATTGTAACACCTTATAAAACCCTTTCTGACGGATATGCCAGAAAGGAGATATGAGATATGTGGATTGTATACGGGTTGACGAAACCCCCATGGGTCCTGCGTAGGGAAGCTTTAGCTCCGTAGGTGTATACGTGGATTGTGCGACGATCTCAGAGGTTGTGCGACAACCTCATGCATCATCATCATCATCATATACATTGCACTTACTTTATTGTGTTTATTTTATGTTGTATTGCCTTATTGACTTGTCATTCTACGTATTTGTCTTACCATCCTGTACTTGTATTTGATGATCTTGTATCTACATGTTCTCTCTTGTTCTATTATATGTGACATAATGTATACTTGTGTTCTATATCTTGGTGTGTTGTTGTAATATATGTGATATATATTAGAACTGTTAGTGCAAGTGGTGTGGGCTACCGTTATGGGATATTTTCTTATTGCAGATGACGTGCCCTTAGTGTATATTTTGTATGTTTTATTTACTACTTTGCTTGATCGGCCTATGATACCTACTGAGTACAAGTGGACCGTACTCATGCCTACTGTGCCCTTTCGGTGCAGGTCCTAGCTCGAGTGCGCCTCAGCTTGATTGACTCGGGCGATTGTTGGAGATTACAAGGTAGCGGTTGGATATTCATACGTCCTAAGTTCATTTCTATCTTTCTAAAGTAGTTATGTCTTTATTAGTATTCAGAGATAGATATTATTCCTTTTGTGGTTATTTTTCCTATATATTTGACTCTTGGATTGTATTAGTAGTTCTTACACTATTGACACCTGGTTTTGGGCATGATTGGTATTTTGGATAAGTTCTTTCCGCATTGTTATGATTACTTATATGATCCGGCTTCATTCTAGAAGCCTTACCTTGGGATATTTTTTTGTCTTTTCCTCTTTTCTTATCAGTTTTGGTGATAGGCTTACTTGTTAAGGTATGCTGCGACAAGTGTCATCATGATCCTCATTTTTGGATCCTGACAAAATTTGTGCAGATCCTAGTGCACTAATTGAAGTTGTTGATATTTATGGGCAAGATCAGACAATTATTTCTAACCCAAATCATAACGAAGTACTCGTTGGTCAAGTGTATAAGAACAAAGTCATTTTAAAGTCGGTGATGATGCAGTACTATGAATAGTGTCAGTCAAATCATCTATTGATAGTAATCTACCATGCTATTGTAAATATTAACATGATCATTGAAATTTTTTGTCCGTGACTCTACTCTCAACTTGTGTTTTTTCAACTCTTCTAAAAACCCCGCATAGTCACTGTCTAATTGAGAAACTCTCAAATCAAACGACGGAGTGCCACAATTATCTTATATACATATTCAATACCTTTTGTCAATCTCCTATAAGGAGTTTTTTCATCCATTTGAAAAACAAGAAATTGATTACGAAAAGACCTAATTGACATTGTAAATAGATGAAATTTGAATAAATTAGTGGGTCATTTATAGAATACCTAAAAAAATAAAGGAAAATAAATTTATATATCCGTAAAAAGTAAAAATTACTGAAAAAGCTTCAAATCATATCTCTGCGGAAGTTTGGGGATGACAAATTGCTCAAAATAATCTTCAATGAAAAACCACAACACATATGTAGGTGAAGCACAAAAAATAAGAAGATTTGGGAGAAAAAAATATTTTTTGATATATGTTGAATAGGTGGGAATGAGCTACTGCTACAAAATCATTCAATCAGTTAAGAGAGAGAATTAAAAAAAATAATTATGAGAGGGAAAGTATTATTTGGGATATACAGTGCATATTATATTTGTATATAGAGGCCCACAAAAAATAGTTTTATAACTAACAATAACTATGGAGGGTAATTTTTTAAAATCTTAACCACACCATGTAATTATGGAATTATTTTATCTATATTGTGTAATTTTCTATAATGGCGAAAGTTGAAATATAGACACATTAAAATACATATAACTAACTTCCTAGTCTAACTTTCAATATTTATAATTTATAGGCAAAAACAGTTAGTAGTTATATGTATATATTGAAGAATTATACAAAAAAAAAAAGTTTCTAACAAAAATTAGAGATAAATAAGGAAAATTGAATTCAGTAAATTTCCTTAATTTTCTCCAACTTCCCACTTATTTTTCTTTCATAAATAAGCATTAAAGCTCGTTTTGTGTGTTAATGAATCTCTCAAAAATGAAAAATATTTAGATTGGTAAGATTTGAGATAAGAAGGAGAAGATATTCAACACCAATTGTTAACAAGTAATTTCTTTGTTCAAATTCTGTTAAAAAATTCTATAATATACGCCCTACAAAAAATTCATTTTGGTATGTTGCTAATATTTGAATATGATTTCTGAATTCGACTAAATAATATGAATATGAATTCGTATCAATTCATGAATTTCCATTGTTCTGAAGCATTCAGACGTATGAAATGATAATAATGAGTATGAACAATATCAATTGGACTCAATTGCAATTAAAGAACCTGAAAAGTGTGATGATTTGATTCAATTGATTGGTAAGCAACTTTTTATTGACTTCAATTTCCAAATGGTGAAAATAAAATATAAAAATGATTGTAGCAGTAAAAGAATGGAGATACATAACGACGTGGTGTGACATAGTACGGAAAGAAGAAAAAGAATTTAGAAACTATGCATTATGCATTTCTGTATTTGATAAATTCAGGAAAAATGATAACGCATACCCGAATTTTGAAGGCGAGAGTTCTGATTTCGGGCAAAATTTAGACATTGATGTAGAAACATTAAAATACCTATAACTAATTTCCTAGTCTAACTTTCAATATTTACAATTAATAGGCAAAAAAAGTTAGTAGCTTTATGTATATACCGGAGAATTATACAAAAAGGAAAGAAATGTCCTGACAGAAATTGGAGATAAAAAAGGAAAATTGAATACAGTAAATTTCCTTAATTTCCTCCAACTTTTCACTGATTTCTCTTCCATAACGGAGCATTAAAGCTCATTTTGTGCGTTGATGAATCTCTCAAAAATAGCAAATATTTAGATTGATAAGATTTAAGATCAGAAGGAGAAGATATTCAACACCAATTCATAACAGGTAATTTCTTTGTTCAAATTCTATTAAAAAATCTATAAAATATGATCTACGAAAATTCAATTTGACATACAGCTCGTATTTGAGTATATTTTCTAAATTCACTAAATAATACGAATATGAATCCATTTCGATTCATGAATTTTCTTAATTACGAATTATTGTGTGTAAAACAAATTCAATTTGTGTTCTTTCAAACAAATTGTTAAAAAATTTGAAATCTTAACTTGAGTAAGTTTATTACGAATCTCTAACTATTTGGAATTTATGGTTTGTATTTGTTAACAGAGTATATATAAATAAATGGTGCAATTACCCAATGTTTTAAAGCATTCGGGCATATGGAATGATGATAATGAGTATGAACAATATCAATTCAAATCAATTGCAATTAAAGAAACAAAAAAGTATGATGATTTGATTCAATTAATTGGTAATCAACTTTGTATAAACTTTAGTTTCAAAATAGTGAAAATAAAATAAAAGTTGGCTATAGCAGTAAAAGAATAGAGATATATAACGACATGGGGATGACATTGTATGTAATGGTACGGAAAGAAGAATAAAGATTAGAAAACTATCCATTATGTGTCTTTGTATTTGATAAATTCATGAAAAATGATACCACATTCTCGAAGTTTGAAGATGAGAGTTCTGATTTCGGACAGAATTTGGACATTGATATTGACACATTAAAATACCTATAAATAATTTTCTAATCTAACTTTCAATATTTATAATTTATAGGCAAAAATGGTTAGTAGTTATATGTATACATTGAAGAATTATACAAAAAACAAGAAAAAATTCCTAACATAAATTAGAGATAAAAAAGGAAAATTGAAAACAATAAATTTCCTTAATTTTCTCCAACTTCCCACTTATTTCTCTTCATAACTGAGCATTAAATCTCGTTTTGTGGGTTAATGAGTCTCTCAAAAATGGCAAATATTTAAATCGTTAAGATTTGAGATAAGAAGGATAAGATATTCAATACAAATTATTAACAGGTAATTTCTTTGTTCAAATTTTGTTAAAAAATGAAATAATATTTAGATTGGAAAGATTTGAGATAAGAAGGAGAAGATATTCAACACCAATTGTTAACAGGTAATTTCTTTGTTCAAATTCTGTTAAAAAATTCTATAAAATACGATCTATGAAAATTCATTTTGGTATGTTGCTCATATTTGAATATGATTTCTGAATTCAACTAAATAATATGAATATGAATTCATATCAATTCATGAATTTCCTTAATTACAGATTATTATGTATACAACAAATGTAATTCGTGTTCTTTCACACAAATTGTTAAAAAATTTGAAATATTAATTTGAGTAAGTTTATTCTAAATCTCTAACTATTTACAATTTATGGTCTGTATTTGTTAACAGGGTATATACAAAAAAATAGCACAATTATCCATTGTTCTAAAGCATTCAGGCATATGAAATGATGATAATGAGTATGAACAATACCAATTGGACTCAATTTCAATTGAAGAATCCAAAAAGTATGATGATTTGATTCAATTGATTGGTAAGCAACTTTTTATTGACTTGAATTTCAAAATAGTGAAAATAAAAAATAAAATTGACTGTAACAGTAAAAGAATGGAGATACATAACGACATGAGGTGACATTGTATGTAATGGTACGGAAAGAATAAAAAGAATTCGAAAACTATACATTTGCATTTTTGTATTTGATAAATTCATGAAAAATGATTACGCATACTCAAATTTTGAAGGTGAGAGTTTTGATTTATGGAAAAATTTGGAGATTGATATACAAACATTAAAATACCTATAACTAATTTCCTAGTCTAACTTTCAATATTTACAATTAATAGGAAAAAACAGTTAGTAGCTTTATGTATATACTGAAGAATTATACAAAAAAGAAAGAAATGTTCCTAACAGAAATTAGGGATAAAATAGAAAAATTGAATACTGAAATTTCCTTAATTTCCTCCAACTTTCTACTTATTTCTCTTCCATAACGGAGCATTAAAGCTCAATTGGTACGTTAATAA
The DNA here is from genome assembly GCA_030864225.1 of Capsicum baccatum var. pendulum. NCBI lineage: Eukaryota > Viridiplantae > Streptophyta > Magnoliopsida > Solanales > Solanaceae > Capsicum > Capsicum baccatum. The sequence goes on along the minus strand of CM061554.1, from coordinate 217,613,468 downwards.
ATCTCTCAAAAAGAGAAAATATTCAGATTGGTAAGATTTGAGATAAGAAAGAGAAGATATTCAACACCAATTGTTAACAGATAATTTGTTTGTTCAAATTCTATAAAATACAATCTACGAAAATTTATTTTGATATGTTGCTCGTATTTGAATATGTTTTCTGAATTCGACTAAATAATACAAATATAACTCTTTTTCGATTCATGAATTTTCTTAATTACGGATTATTGTGTATACAACAAATTCAATGTGTGTTCTTTCACACAAATCGTTAAAAAATTTTGAAATCTTAATTTAAGTAAGTTTATTTTGAATCTCTAAGTATTTGTAATTTATGGTCTGTATTTGTTAACAGAGTATATAGAAAAAAGGCATAATTACCCTTTGTTTTGAAGCATTCAGGCATATGGAATGATGATAATGAGTATGAACAATATCAATTGGACACAATTGCAATTGAAGAAACTGAAAAGTATGATGATTTGATTCAATTGATTGATAAGCAACTTTGTATTAATTGGAATTTCAAAATAGTAAAAATAAAATATAAAATTTTCTATAGTAGTAAAAGAATAAAGATATGTAACGACATTGGGATGACATTATATGTAACTGTACGAAAAGAAGAATAAAGATTTGAAAACCATCCGTTATGTGTCTCTGTATTTGATAAATTCATTAAAAATGATAACGCATATTCGAAGTTTGTAGGTGAGAGTTCTGATTTCGGACAGAATTTGGAAATTTATATAGACACATTAAAATACCTATAACTAATTTTCTATCCTAACTTTCAATATTTACAATTTATAGGAAAAAACAGTTAGTAATTTTATATATATATATATATATATATATATATATATATATATATATATATATATATATATATATATATATTGAAGGATTATACAAAAAAGAAGAAAAAGTTCCTAACATAAATTAGAGAAAAAAAGGAAAATAGAATACTGTAGATTTCTTTAATTTCCTCCAAATTCCCACTTATTTCTCTTCCATAACTGAGCATTAAATCTCGTTTTGTGTGTTAATGATTCTCTCAAAAATTGCAAATATTTAGATTGGTAAGATTTGAGATAACAAGGATAAAATATTCAATACCAATTATTAACAGGTAATTTATTTATTCAAATTCTGTTAAAAAATACTATGAAATACAATCTACGAAAATTCATCTTGGTATGCAGCTCATATTTGAATATGTTTTCTAAATTCGACTAAGTAATGCGAACATGAATTCATTTCGATTCATCAATTTTCTTAATTACGGATTATTGCGCAACAAATTCAATTTTTGTTCTTTCACAAAACTTGTTAAAATTTTGAATCGTTAATTTGAGTAAGTTTATTCTGAATCTCTAGCTTCTTACAATTTATGGCCTGTATTTGTTAACAGAGTATATACAAAAAAATAGCACAATTACCCATTGTTTTGAAGCATTCAGGCATATGAAATGATGATAATGAGTATGAACAATATCAATTGAACTCAATTGCAATTGAAGAACCTGAAAAGTACGATGATTTGATTCAATTGATTTGTCAGCAACTTTTTATTGACTTGAATTTTAAAATGCTGAAAATAAAATAAAATTGATTGTAGCAGTAAAAGAATGGAGATACATAACGGCATGGGGTGACATTGTATGTAATGGTACAGAAAGAAGAAGAAAAATTTGAAAACTATACATTATGCATTTCTATATTTGATAAGTTCATGGAAAATGATAACGCATACTTGAATTTTGAAGGCGAGAGTTCTGATTTAGGAAAAAAATTAGAGATTGATATTTTTTTTTATAGAAATATTAAAATACCTATAACTAATTTCCTAGTCTAACTTTCAATATTTACAATTAATAGGCAAAAACAGTTAGTAGCTTTATGTATTAACGCATACTCGAAGTTTGAAGGTGAGAGTTTTGATTTCGGACATAATTTGGAAATTTATATAGATACATTAAAATATATACAACTAATTTGCTAGTCTAACTTTCAATATTTACAATTTATAGGAAAAAATAATTAGTAATTATGTATATATATTGAAGAATTATACAAAAAAACAAGAAAAAGTTCCTAACATAAATTAGAGAAAAAAGGAAAATAGAATACAGTAAATTTCTTTAATTTTCTCCAACTTCCCACTTATTTCTCTTCCATAATTGAGCACTAAAGCTCGTTTTGTGCGTTAATTATTCTCTCAAAAATGACAAATATTTAGATTGGTAAGATTTGAGATAAGAAGGATAAGATATTTAATACCAATTATTAATAGGTAATTTATTTGTTCAAATTCTGTTAAAAAATTCTATGAAATACGATCTATGAAAATTCATCTTGGTATGTTGCTTGTATTTGAATATGTTTTCTAAATTCAACTAAATAATATGTACATGAATTCATTTCGATTCATCAATTTTCTTAACTACGGATTATTGTGTATACAAAAATTCAATTGTGTTCTTTCACACAAATTGTTAAAATTTTGAATCGTTAATTTGAGTAAGTTTATTCTGAATCTCTAATTATTTACAATTATGATTTATATTTATGAACAGAGTATATATAAAAAAAAAATAGCGCAATTACCCCTTATTCTGAAGCATCCAGGCATATGAGATGCTGATAATGAGTATGAACAATATCAATTGGATTCAATTGCAATTGATGGAATTGAAAAGTAGCAGGATTTGATTCAATTGATTGGTAAGCAACTTTGTATTGATCTGAATTTCAAAATAGTGAAAATAAAATATAAAGTTGGTTGTTGCAGTAAATGAAGGGAGATACATAACGACATGGAAGTGAAATTTTATAATGGTACGGAAAGAAGAAAAAGGATTTGAAAACTATCCATTATGCGCTTCTGAGTTTGATAAATTTATGAAAAATGATAACGCATACTCGAATTTGAAGGCGAGAGTTCTGATTTCAGGCAAAATTTGGACATTGATATAGACACATTAAAATACCTACAATAACTTCCTAGTCTAACTTTCAATATTTACAATTTATAGGCAACAACAGTTAGTAGTTATATGTATATATTGAAGAATATTACAAGAAAAAAAGTTCCTAACATAAATTAGAGATAAAAAATGAAAATTTGAATACACTAAATTCCCTTAATTTCCTCCTACTTTCCACTTATTTCTCTTCCATAACTAAGCATTAAAGCTCATTTTGTGCATTAATGATTCTCTCAAAAATGACAAAATTTATATTGATATGATTTAAGATAAGAAGGATAAGATATTCAACACCAATTGTTAACAGGTAATTTCTTTGTTCAAATTCTGTTAAAAATTCTATGAAATATGATAGACGCAAATTCATCTTGGTATGCTGCTCGTATTTGAATATGTTTTCTAAATTCGACTAAATACTATGAATATGAATTCGCTTGGATTCATTAATCTTCTTAATTACGGATTATTGTGTATACAACAAATCCAATTTGTGTTGTTTCACACAAATTGTTAAAAAAAAGTGGATCCTTAATTTGAGTAACTTTATTCTGAATCTCTAATTATTTATAATTTATGGTTTGTATTTGTTAACAGAGTATATACAAAAAAATAGCGCAATTACCTGTTATTCTGAAGCATTCGGGCATATGAAATGATGATAATGAGTATGAACAATATTAATTGAAATTAATTGCAATTGAAGGAATTGAAAAGTTTGAGGATTTGATTCAATTGATTGGTAAGCAACTTTGTATTGATCTGAATTTCAAAATGGTGAAAATAAAATATAAAGTTTGTTGTAGCAGTAAATGAATGGAGATACATAACGACATGGGAGTGACATTGTATGTAATGATACAAAAAAAAAGAAAAAAGATTCAAAAATTATCCATTATGTGTTTCAGTATTTGATAAATTCATGAAAAATGATAACGCATACTCGAAGTTTGAAGGGGAGAGTTCTAATTTCGGGGAGAATTTTGGCATTAATGTAGACACATTAAAATACCTATAATTAACTTCCTAATCTAACTGTCAATATTTATAATTTATAGGAAACAATAGTTAGTAGTTATATGCATTTATTGAAGAATTATACAGAAAAGGGGAAAAAGTTCCTAACAAAAATTAGAGATAAAAAAGAAAAATTGAATGCAGTAACTTACCTTAATTTTCTCCAACTTTTCACTTATGTATCTTTCATAATTGAGCATTAAATTCATTTTGTGTGTTAATGAATCTCTCAAAAATGAAAAATATTTAGATTGATAAGATTTGAGATAAGAAGGAGAAGATATTCAACACCAATTGTTATTAGGTAATTTCTTTGTTTAATTTTGTTAAAAAATTCTATGAAATACGATTTACGAAAACCCATTTGGATTTGTAGCTCGTATTTGAATATGTTTTCTAAATTTGACTAAATAATACGAATATAAATCCATTTTGATTCATTTATTTTCTGAATTGTGGGTTTTGTACACAAATTGTTTAAAATTTTGAAATATTAGTTTGAGTAAGTTTATTCTAAATCTCTAACTATTTCCAATTTATGGTCTGTATTTGTTAACAAAGTATATACAAAAAAATAGTGCAATTACCCATTGTCCTAATGCATTCAAGCATATAAAATGATGATAATGAGTATGAACAATATCAATTGGACTCAATTGCAATCGAAGAAACTGAAAAGTATGATGATTTGATTCAATTGATTGGCAAGCAACTTTGTATTGAGTTGAATTTCAAAATAGTGAAATAAAATATAAAGTTGGCTATTACAGTAAAACAATGAAGATACTTAATGACATGGGGGTGACATTGTATGTAATGATACGGAAAGAAGAAAAATAATTCGAAAATTATCCATTATGCATTTCTTCATTTGATAAATTCATGAAAAATGATAAAGCATACTTGTAGTTTGAAGGTGAGAGTTTTGATTTTGGCCAGAATTTGGACATTGATATAGACACATTAAAATACTTATAACTAAATTCCTAGTCTAACTTTCGATATTTATAACTTATAGGCAAAAACAGTTAGTAGTTATATGTATATATTGAAGAATTATACAAAAAAAACAAAGAAATAGCTCCTAACAGAAATTAGAGATAAAAAATGAAAATTGAATACAGTAAATTCCCTTAACTTCCTTCAACTTCCCACTTATTTCTCTTCCATAACTGCGCATTAAAGCTCAATTAGTACGTTAATAGATCTCTCGAAAATGGCAAATATTTAGATTGATAGGATTTGAGATAAGAAGGAGAAGATATTCAACACCAACTGTTAACAGGTAATTTCTTGTTAAAATTCTGTTACAAAATTCTTTGAAATACTATCTACGAAAATTTGTTTTGATATGTTGCTCATATTTGAATATATTTTCTAAATTCGACTAAATAATACGAATATAAATCCGTTTCGATTCATGAATTTTCTTAATTGCGGGTTATTGTGTATACATTAAATTCAATTTGTGTTCTTTCACAGAAATGGTTATAAATTTTGAAACCTTAATTTGATTACGTTTATTCTAAATCTCTATTCTTTATAATTTATGGTCTGTATTTGTTAACAGAGTATATACAAAAAAATAGCACAATTACCCATTGTTCTGAAGCATTCAGGCGTATGGAATGATGATAATGAGTATGAAAAAAATCAACTTGACTCAATTGCAATTGAAAATTTTGAAAATTATGATGATTTGATTCAATTGATTGGTAAACAACTTTGTATTGAATTGAATTTCAAAATGGTAAAAAAAAAATTAAAGTTGGTTGTAGTAGCAAGTGAATGGAGATACATAACGACATGAGGGTGACATTATATGTAATGGTATGGAAGAAAGAAAAAGGATTCAAAAACTATCCATTATGCATTTTCGTATTTGATAAATTCATGAAAAATGATAACGCAGACTCGAAGTTTGAAGGCGAGAGTTTTAATTTCGGGAAGAATTTGGACATTGATATAGACACATTAAAATACCTATAATTTATTTCCTAGTCTAACTTTCAATATTTACAATTTATAGGAAAAAATAGTTAGTAATTATATGTATATATTGAAGAATTATATAAAAAAGAAGGAAAAGTTTCTGACGGAAATTAGAGATAAAAAAGAAAAATTGAATGCAGTAAATTTCCTTAATTTTCTTCAACTTTTAACTTATTTCTCTTCCACAACTGAGCATTAAAGCGTGTTTTGTTCGTTAATGAATCTCTCAAAAATGGTAAATATGTTGATTGGTAAGATTTGAGATAAGGAGGAGAAGATATTCAACACCAATTGTTAACAGGTAATTTTTTTTGTTCAAATTATGTTACAAAATTCTATAAAATACGATCTACAAAAATTCATTTTGCTATGTTACTCATATTTGAATATGTTTTCTACATTCAACTAAACTATCAAGTATGAATTCGTTTCGATTCATGAATTTATTTAATTACAGATTATTGTGTATGCAAGAAATTTAGTTTGTGTTCTTTCACACAAATTGTTAAAAAATTTAAAATCTTAATTTAAGTAAGTTTATTCAAATCTCTAATTATTTGTAACTTACAGTCCATATTTGTTAATAGAGAATATACAAAAAATAACGCATTTATCTATTGTTTTGAAGCATTCAGGCATATGAAATGATGATAATGAGTTTGAACAATATCAATTGGACTCAATTGCAATTGAAGAAACTGAAAATTATGATGATTTGATTTAATTGATTGGTAAGCAACTTTGTATTGACTTGAATTTAAAAAAAAGTGAAAATAAAATATAAAGTTTATTGTAGCAGGAAAAAAATGGAGATACATAACGACATGGGGGTGACATTGTTAGTAATGGTACGGAAAGAGGAAAAAGAATTTGAAAGTTATCCATTATGCGTGTAACGTCCCGGGAGTTCACCCTGGATGCCAAACAGTGCTTATGGCCATAAGTGACCACAAGTTAACCCCATGAGCTGGTACCTGCTGTGAGCACTGAATAAAACTGATAATAAAAGATACACATGAGTGGAATATCTGAATATGCCATAAGGTTTTAAAACACAAAAACATCACTGAAACTTTTACGTTTGAAAAAACTACCTAAAAACAATATGGTAAAGACTGTCCATAATAACTGAAAAACTGACTAACTGTCTGAAAGTATCTGAAAGCCTCTAACTGACTGACTGTGGAGTTGATGGGACATATCCCCAACTAACTCCGGCTGACTACTGAACTGAATTACTGAAATAAACATAATCGGACCTCAAAATATGAGGACTCACCACTGCTACTGATGTTGATGTGATGGAATGTCTAAGTGTAGTCGGAAACCTGAGTGTCCGAACCTATGATATGAGACATCATAGCGTAAGAAATGAGTATGCGGTCAGTACTTTGAATGTACTGGTATACTAAATGAGATTAGAATGATATACATGGGCTCATGTACATGAATAATAACTGGCTGAATGAATAGCATGAGATAACTGATTTGTGGTATGCACGAAAGCTGTAAAATCTAAGAATGCATGACCAAGTATATAACATGATACTGAAATAGTCCATAAAATTGAAATCACTGAAATCTAGTAACTGAATAACTAATAACTGTATGTTATGGTCAATATAAACCTGAACTGAATTACACTGAAGACTAAACTAAAATCGTGGGAGCTAGCTATAATTGACATGCCCAATGTATTATCAGGGTCCAACCTATAACCCCAGTTAGAAGGATGTCAGTACCATGCCACAGGTACTACCACATGTACTAACACTAGCTGTGTGGATCCACTATCTGATGTCTTGAAGGACGAGGGTATCATGCCTAACTGATGGGGGACCCCTCAAAGTCTACGGTGGCGTCGTAGGTCTGGAACCTAGGGACTACTACTAACGCCTAATGCCTAACTGATGGGATAGACTCCATCCCTAAGTTCACTCGGTGCTAAATGTTACTCCCAACTGAAGACACTGATTCTTGAACTGATCTAATCATGACTGAACCAACAACTGATCATACTAACTGATTGAAGGATAATGCTTGTAGTTTATATAAGATTGTTCTACAAATACTAAAACTATGTAAAAAAAAATAAGTTTTCGGGTAATCATAACCCCCAGGACTCAATGACAATAATAATAAAATCATACTAAAGCTTCAAAAATCATAATAAGTAGTCATTGTTCCAAACCCAAATCATTTAGGCATTTCATCAAACACTTGGAATTCATAGGTTTAAGCATGGGAATATTTTAATTCATGGGATAATAACATAACTTCAATACTAAAATCATGGGTTATGGATTTAACATTCAATTTTCATCCTTCAAACATTTCAAGGGCTAATTTCAACGAAAACACATGTAAACTTGGTATAAGCTCGAAATTCATGGGAGTTTACGGATATAATTCATGGTAACATGTAAAGATCATGATTTAAACTTGAAAATGGATTCTTGGACTCCATGAGTGAAAAGGACCCATGGATGAACATCTAACATACCTTAATTGAAGAATTTGTGGAAGTACTTGGTGATTTCTTGAAGCTTGATCTTGAATTTTGAAAGGGGTAGGGTTTTTTGGGGGGATTTTGTGTAAAAGATGACCAAAAACACTTTTGCGGGCTTCCAATCCCATGTTTTTATGGATTTGGGTGATGGGAAAAGATGAAACTACCCTTTTGAAATTGAAATTCATAACTGGAACGCCGATTGGAACCTCACTGTGATGCGCCAAGGCCTCCACTGCTATTCCACCGTGATGGTCCACAATCGCAGTGACTTACTATTTTCAAAATCCAAACATGGTCCAAAACTCATTCGAAAAATCTAAAACTTACCCGAGACATGCTCCTTACACCCCTGAATATGAATTAACTCGGAAACCTATGTCTTGGGGTCGGAAAGGTCACTTTAAAAATCAACAAAGTTAAGAGGCCAAAAAAAAAACTATATCTCCAATACTTAGCCAAAATTTCAGGTTCTAAGCCTCTTGCATGTGTACTGGGGACTGAACTAAGCTAAGACTAATACGGGGTATTATAATATCTTTCCCTTAGGAACATTCGTCCTCGAATGAGACTGATTAAGCTGAGCAATAATGAGGTAGTGAGATTACATGTTGAATGTACATAAATGAAAACATGATTACATGACTGAGCCTAAAACATGGAGACTAACTAAACTGATTCATGAATGCATGCAATGAAATGAAGATGACTACTTGGATGGAACTAAGAATAGAAAAGAGATAATCTAAGGAAAACTGTTACCTTGAGCTGAGTTTGAGTTTACGGAGAAAAGGTGAGGCTACTTGGTACGCATGTCTGCTTCTGCTTCCCAAGTAGCTCCCTCAACGGACTGATTCCGCCAAAGAACTTTGACCAAGGGAACCTTTTTGTTCCTTAGTCTGCGAATCTGGCGATCTAAGATTTCAACTGGGAGTTCTTCATAAGAAAGGTTGTCCTGAACATCTGTACTTTCTAAAGGAACAACCATAGTTGTGTCAGCAATACACTTCTTTAACAAGGACACATGGAACACTGGATGCACTGATGCCAAATCTGCAGGAAACTCAAGGTCGTAAGTACCTTTCCAAAATAACTCAAGATCGTATAAGGTCCTATATATCGGGGACTGAGTTTCCCCTTCTTTCCAAATCTCTTCACTCCCTTCATGGGAGAGATCCTCAAATATACCAAGTCTCCAACCTCAAACTCAAGAACTCTTCTCCTCACATCTGCATAGGATTTTTGACATCTTTGGGTTGTCTTAAGCCTTTCCCTGATTAACTGAACTTTCTCCAAAGCATCAAACACTGAATCTGGCCCTATCAATGCAGTCTCACCTGCCCTCAACCAAATAATAAGATATCTATATCTCCTCCCATAGAGAGCCTTAAATGCATCCATCTAAATACTGGAATGATAGATGTTATTGTAAGTAAACTCAATCAACGGCAAGTAATCATCCTAACTGCCCTTAAAGTCGATAACACAAGATCTCAACATGTCCTATAAGGTTTGAATGGTCCTCTCCACCTGACCATCTATCTGAGGGTGAAAGGTTGTACTGAGATGAATTTGGGTACCAAGGCCCTTCTGAAAAGCTTTCCAAAAGTGAGAGATAAATTGAGTACCTCTATCTGAAATGATGGACAATGGGACTCCATGCAACCTAACCAACTCTTTAATATAGAGCTTGGCATAGTCCTTGGCTGAATAAGAGGTATGTATTTGCAAGAAATGGGATGATTTTGTCATTCTTTCTAAAATAACCCAAATCCAATCATGCTGGCGACGTGAATGAGGAAACCCTGTCACAAAATCCATATTCACCTCTTTCCATTTCCAAGTGGGTATGCTGAACTTCTGCATAGATCCACTAGGCCTTTCGTGCTCAACCTTAACGTACTGACAATTAGAACACTTAGCTATAAACTTAGCAATATCCCTCTTCATTCCACTCCAATAGATTTTGTGCAAATTACGGTAAATCTTAGTAGTCCCTTGGTGAATAGAGTAATGGGCACCATGCACTTCTGCTAAAATCTGCTATCTCAACCCAACAACACACGGCACATACAGCTTACCCTGACACCGGAACACACCATATCCCCCTTGGGAGAAAACCTCTACTTTCTGATCTCTAACTAACTCCTTCAACTTAACCAGACTAGGATCCCTATCTTGCTTCTCTTTCACTTCGGCAACCAAAGAAGATTTCAAACTATTTTGAATGCATATACTACTCTCAGCTGAGTCAACCAAATGAACACCTAATCTAGCCAACTGATGTACCTCCTAAACCATTTTCTTCTTATCATTCATAACATAAGCAACACTACTCATGGATAATCTACTAAGGGCATCTGCCACTACATTGGCCATGCCCGGATGATACAAAACACTCATATCATAATCTTTCAGCAATTCTAACTACCTCCTACAATGAAGATTCTCTATGAAAACACATACTGCAAACATTTGTGATTCGTGAACACATCAACATGCACCCCATATAGTTAATGCCTCTAAATTTTCAAGGCAAAAGTAGCATCTGCTAACTCAAGATCATGGGTAAGGTAATTCTTTTCATGGGGCTTAAGCTGTTTAGAGGCATAGGTTATGACCTTACCTCTATGCATCAAAACACAACCCAAACCAACTCTGGAAGTATCACAGTAAACAAAAAACCTATCTCAACCATCAGGCAATATCAAAATTGGGTCTGAGGTGAGTCGATTCTTCAACTACTAAAAACTCTTCTCACAAGAATTTGACCACTTAAATTTAACTTTCTTCTAAGTTAATCTAGACATGGGGGATGCAATATATGAAAAACCTTTAATAAACCATCTGTAATAGCCATCTAAACCTAAGAAACTCCTGATATCTGATGGAGAAATAGGTCTGGGCCAGTTTCTCACTACTTCGGTCTTTAGAGGGTCAACTCTAATGCCATCACCAAAATATTATAGCCAAGAAAAGATACTAATATTAGCAAAAATTTGCACTTACTAAATTTGGAAAACAACTGATGGGCTCTAAGTGTTTGTAATACTATTCTGAGATGGCCTGCATGATCATTTTCATTACGGGAATAGACAAGATTATCATCTATGAAGACTATGATGAACATATCCAAGTACTTCTTGAACACTCGGTTCATCAAGTCTATTAAAGATGTTGGGGAGTTTGTAAGATCAAAAGACATGACTAGGAATTCGAAGTGACCATACTGAGTTCTAAAAGTAGTTTTTGGAATGTCACATTCTCTGACCTCAAGCTAATGATAGTCGGATCTGAGGTCTATTTTAGAGAAGCAACTGTCACCCTGAAGTTGGTCAAACAAGTCATCAATCCTGGAGAGTGGATACTTATTCTTGATTGTGACTTTGTTCAACTAATGGAAATCCATGCACATTCTGAAAGAACCATCTTTCTTTTGCACGAAAAAAACTGGAGTACCCCATGGGGAAACACTGGGCCTGATGAATCCTTTGTATAAGAGGTCTTTCAACTGATCTTTTAACTCCTTAAGATCAGCGGGAGCCATTCTATAAGGCGGAATAAAGATAGTCAAGGTATTTGGAAGAAGGTTTATTTTGAAGTCAATTTCCCTTTCGGGAGGGACTTCGGGAAGATCTTCATGGAAAACATCTGGGAATTCCCTCACTGCTGAAACTAAATCAAGACTAGGAGTTTCAGAATTGGAGTCTTTAAGTCAAACAAGATGGTAGACATACCCCTTGGATATCATTTTTCTCGCTCTAAGGTATGAAATAAGTTTGCCCCTAATGCTGAAGTACTATCCCTCTATTTAAGGACTGGTTCATTCAAAAACTAAAAAATAAATGACTTTATTTCTATAATCAACTAAAGCATAACATGAGTGAAACTAATCCATGCTGATAATGATATCAAAACTAGTCATATCTAACTCCATGAGATCAACCGAACTGATTTTCTGGGATATTGTGACTGGACAGTTTATGTATTCCTGTACTGGAGTGGACACCTAGATGAGTTCTGCTAAAGTCTTGGGACTGACACCAAAATTAACCGCTATATAAGGGTTACAAAAGAAATAGAAGCTTCGAGATCTAACAAAGCATAAACATGTAAATGAAAGACCTGTAACATACCTGTACAAACATTAGGAGAAATTTCCTAATCAGGACAGTACTAGAGTGCATATAGTCTATTCTAGTGTAGACCACTGGTAGCACTAGAAGTGGCGCCCTGCTAAGTTGGGCGACTGTAATACCTCAAGAAATTTTTCGTTGAAATTTTGTGCGTAAACGTATTGGGTTCTATCATCTAGAATGAATTATAAATTTTTTCGTGTGGAATGTCTTAGATTATGACCCACCATTGCATAGAGTATCTAATAAGCTTTCCAATGATATGTGGATCATCCAAAATGGACACCCGAGCAACGAGTTATGAACATTCCGATCGAACCGTGAATAGTAGTGAACAGTAAAATGTGCAGGAAAAAGTACTGAGGCCTGGCATATTTTTGCTCCAACTTTAAATGATCATAACTCCTTGTACATAATGATCTAGGTGATATACTAGATATAAACAGAAATCTTTGCGAGTCCTCTTTCCAATGAAATTGGTTTCATCCAATTTGTCTATCGAAGCAAAAAGTTATGGTCGATCTACTTCAGCCTATCAAAAGCGAATTTTTGGGTCAACTTCAAATGATCATAACTTCTCATACACAATGATCTGGGTGAGATAATATATATTAACAGAAAGATATGAGAGTCCTCTTTCTAATGAAATTAGTTTCATCCAATTTGGATATCGGAGTAAAACGTTATGGTTGATCTACTTCAAACTATCAAAACAGTCCACCAAAGGACAGATTCGAGAATTATTTGATCTTTAGGGGAATTTTGGTCATTCCTCCTCACCCAAAATCCGTCCAAACCCTATATTAAAGCCTATTAGAAGCATTATATGTTATATTTCATCAAATTCTCTCAAAAAGAAAACCCTAAGCTCCTACATCTAACTTCAAGAACCTCCAAAGTTCACCATTAATTCTATAAATTTATTCAAGATTCCAAGTTCCTAGTTCAAGAACCTCTAAAGTTCACCATTAATTCTGCAAATTTATTCAAGATTCCAAGTTCCTAGTTCAAGAACTCCAAGAACCATCATTCAAAGGCACGATTAACATCTCAAAAATGAGTATCGATCTAAAGTTTATCATTCAAGGTATGTGGGGGTTTTCAACAAGAACTCTCTTTTGTTCTTATGCCCAAAAGTAATTTTCTTTACAAAGGCATGATTTTTATTTTATTTTTATGAATTTGAAGCATGAACCCATATCTTATGATGATTATTATGAAATCTTGATGTTTATGACTTTGAAAGATGAATTTACATGTGTGGAGATATAAAGTATGAATCTTGAATGATATTTATCATGATTTTGATATTTGGGTCGTGAATCCCCATTGGAAATTGTGTTTTTTTTAGAAAGTGTGTGTTATAAGCACGTTGATGTTGAATATTTGAGATATTTTGAATGATTTGACCTTTTGGTCTTAATGGAGTTGTTTTGAACTCGAGTGTGAAAGAAATCCACAACGTGGTTGATTTTGATAGATAGAAAGCATGATGGCTCCCGATGTATATTTATATATTACTAAAATTGTTTTGTTGTAGATTGTCTTTGAAATAATCTGAGCTAAGTTCGGGATAAATATTTAGCACCAAGTGGGAGGTATAAAGCGACCTTACTTCCCTAGAACTACGTGCCCCCGTAGGAGTGAGCCTGAGGCTGGTTTATAGAGTGATCACTAGTTTGTGTGGATTTAATATCGATAGTCCTACTCCAATGTCATGGATAGGACGGCTCTCCCCAATGTGGGTTATACGTTAGACTCCATGTAGCTCACATGGTTTATGTCGTTTATAGGATCTCCCAGTGTGTGTATGTTTCCTTGTGTCTATGGCGAACGATGAAGTGATTTGAAAGTGGAATTGTAAAATTTATTCTTTCAAAATATTTAAATGATATTTACATTATAAGAATTGATATTCTTGATAAACTAAAAGTGATTGACAAATTATATGATGACTCACATGTGTTATTATACTTATTTCATCCTCTAATGATTATGATAATTTTCTTCGGGCTATGTGAGTCTTTCATACATCCTGCATATTTCTTATAAATATTTATGATGATGATGTTTATAAAACTGCATACACCCCCATATACTCAGTTCCTTTCCATGGTAGTGACCCACATCTTTGGATGTGGGCTGCATTTTCTCAGAATGTAGGTTCAGGTGCTCAGTTTCAGGTTTGACAGTGATTCTTCGGGCACGCTGTTCTACATCCTCTGTCGTGGTGAGTTCTCATGTTTCGAGGACATGATGTCTGCTGTTGTGTTCACTCAATGGACGCTGGTTTTATTGATTTTCTTAGAGGCTTGTGAGACTAGTATAGATGTTAGGAGTTGACTAATAAGTCGTATTTTGTTATCTTTCTAAAATTCTTTTATTCTTAGATGATTATTACTCTGTTGATATTTGAGGGTTATTTATCAAAACCCCGTTGATTCATGTTGAATTGAATGAAAATGGCTCAAAGGATTAGCTTGGGGCTACTCATAGCCTCAAGCATCGTGTGACGCTCTGGGACCCATTTTTGGGGCGTTACAGCGACCTACTGGTGCTGCTGAAGAGTTAGTCTGGCCCGGCTGGCAATCATTCCTACCTTTCCACGTTTCTGTCAGACATTCCTTCAACTGTAGCCTGGCTTACCACATCCAACACAGACATTACTGCCAGCCCTACATACCTTTCGATGATTCCTACCATATTTTTGGCAAAGGGGATTAGTCTGACTACTGTTCACACTGCCCCGAGTCTTAGAGCCTGGCGTCCTATCCTGATTATCATTTCTGAACTTTGGAACTATAGCACTAGCTAAAGAAAGAGCTAGATCTAAAGATTTTTTGTGGAATTGATGATAGTTACCACCATCCAACCTCGACTGAGTAAAATTAAAGCTACTTGTCCTAGCCCTCTTATTCTCCATTTTTTTCTCCTTAACCTTCTCCTCATCAATATAATGAGCATAGATCATAAGCCTAGACAAGTCCATCTCTTTAATCAACATCACGGTCCTACACTCTTTGACCATGCTATCAGCTATACAAGAGACAAACTTACTCATTCTAGACCTGTTATCAGCCACCATTGAAGAAGCATACCTAGCCAACTGGGTAAACTTAAGAGAATACTTCCTCACACTCATGTTATCCTACTTTAAGTTAATAAATTCCTGTACCTTAGATTCCATTAACACTAAGGGAAAGAACCTATCTAAAAAGGCGGTAGCAAATTCATCCCATTCAACAGGCCTTGCATCTGCGCCTCTATCCCCCTTCCACTGCTTATACCCAGTGTGAGCTACGTCCTGCAACCCAACCCCAAACTCTCACTAGATTTCAAGCCCATAATTTTAGTTACCTTATTAACCATTTCAAGAAACTCCTGCAGATCCTCATCATACTTGGATCCCAAAAGGAGGGTTCATTCGGGTGAAGTCCCAAATTCTAGTTGCAGCGGTGTTAGCCACTAAAATGGTTGGGAAAGAAGCCTGTTGATTATTCTGAGCTACTACTAAGTTACGTAAAGTAGTTAAGGCAACTTTGAATTTGGCATGAGAGACATGCTCGTTCAGGGGATCTTCTTGAACATGCGGAGGTGTGGGCTGATTCCCATTTCTTCTTTTGTTATTCTTTTTGGGAGGCATGTTCTGTAGACAAAAAGAAGATTGAATTAGAAAGAGAATTTAAATTGAGATCATCCTTATCTGCACGACATGAATACTGGAAGAAGGGAAACTTTTCCTAAAACGTCTTGTAGCCTCTTGCCCATAAGTGTGGCGCGATTCCCACCCATGCACAAGGCTCTACTTAATTCGTCTTTCAAAATCCCTAGGACATTCTAAACCTTAGTCTCCGATACCAAGTTTGTAACTTCCTAATAGTGCACCCTATATGCCACATGGTGCTTACGGTCACAAGTGACCACAAGCTAACCCATGAGCTAGTACCTGCGGTGAGCATTGAATAAAATTGATAATAAAATATACAAATAAGAGGAATATTTGAATATGCCATAAGTTTTTAAAACACTAAAGCATCACTGAAACTTTTAAGTTTGAAACAACTGCCTAAAAATAATACGGTAAAGATTGTCCATAACAACTGAAAAACTGACTAACTGTCTGAAAGTATTTGAAAGCCTCTAACTGACTGACTGTGGAGTTGGTGGGACTAGTCCCCAACTAAATCCAACTGACTAATGAACTGAATTACTGAAATAAACATAATTGTCCCTCGGAATATAAGGACTCACCACTGCTACTGATGCTAATACGCTGGAATGTCTCAGTGCGGTCGGAAATTTGAGCATCCAAACCTATGATATGAGACATCATAACGCAAGAAATAAGTATGCAATCAGTACTTTGAATGTACTGGCATGCTAAATGAGGTTAGGATGATATGCATGGGCTCATGTACATGAATAATAACTGGTTGAATGAATAGCATGAGATAATTTATGCGTGGTATGCATAAAAGCTGTAAAATCTACGAATGCATGACCAAGTATATAATATAATACTGAAATAGTCTGTAAAATTGAAATCACTGAAATATGGTAACTGAATAACTGATAACTATATGCTATAGTTAATACAAACCTGAACTAAATTATACCAAAGACTAAACTAAAATCGTGGGAGCTAGCTATAACCGACATGCCCCAATGTATTATCAGATTCTAACCTGTAACCCCAGTTAGAAGGTTATCAGTACCGTGCCACGGGTACTAACACTAGCTGTGTGGATCCACTAAAACTGAACTTACAACTGATCATACTAACTAATTAAAGGATAATGCTTATAATTTATATAAGTTCATTCTACAAATACTAAAACTATGTAAACAACTAAGTTTTTGGGTAATCATAACCCCCAGGACTCAATGACAATAACAATAAAATCATACTGAAACTTCAAAAACCATAATAAGTAGTCATTGTCCCAACCCAAATCATTTGGGTATTTCATCAAACTCTTAGAATTCATGGGTTTAAGCATAGAAATAGTTTAATTCATGGGATAATAACATAACTTCAATACTAAAATCATGGGTTAAGGATTTAAAATAAAATTTTCATCCTTCATACATGTCAAGAGCTAATTTCAATGAAAACACACATAAACATGGTATAAGCTTGAAATTCATGGGAGTTCATGAATATAATTCATGCTAACATGCAAAAATCATGATTTTAAACTTGAAAACAAATTCTCGGATTCCATGGGTGAAAAGGACCCATGGATGAGCATCTAACATACCTTAATTGAAGAATTTGCGAAAGTTTTTGGTGATTTCTTGAAGCTTGAGCTTGAATATTGAAGGGTCTAGGGTTTGTTCTTAAGAGAGAGAGGTTTTCTTTTGGGCGATTTTGTGTAAAAGATGATCAAATACGTTTTTGGGGACTTCAAACCCCATGTTTTTACGGTTGGGTGATGGAAAAGACGAGACTTCCCTTTTAAAATTAAAATTCATAACTGGAACGTCGATTGTGACCTCACCACGACACGCCAAGGCCTGCACCGCTATTCCACCCCGATGTGCCATAATTGCAGTGACTTACTATTTTCAAAATCCAAGCGTGGTCCAAACCTCATCCGAAAAATCCAAAACTTTTCGAGACATGCTCCTTACATCCCTGAACATAAATTAACTCAGAAACCTACGTCTAGGGGTCAGGAAGGTCACTTTAATAATCAACGAAGTTAAGAGGCCAAAAATAAAACTAAGTCTCCAACACTTAGCAAAATTTTAAAGTTCTAAGCCTCTTGAGCTTGTATTGGGGGTTGAACTGAGCTAAGACTAATACGGGATATTACAATGCATTTCTATATTTGATAAATTCTTGAAAAATAGTAATGCATACTCAAAGCTTGAAGGTGGAAGTTCTGATTACGGGCAGAATTTGGATATTGATATAGACAAATTAAAATACCTAAGCTAACTTCCTAGTTTGACTTTCAATAGTTAGAATTTATAGGCAAAAGAGTTAGTAGTTAGATGTATATATTGAAGAATTATACATAAAAGAAGAAAAAGTCACTAACAGAAATTAGAGATAAAAAAGAAAAATGGAATACAGTACATTTCCCTATTTCCTCCAACTATATCACTTATATTTCTTCCATAACCGGGCACTAAAGCTCATTTTGTGTGTTAACGAATCTCTCAAAAATGCCAAATATTTAGATTGATAAGATTTAAGATAAGAAGGAGAATATATTCAACAACGATCGTTAACAGGTAATTTTTTGTTCTAATTCTATTAGAAAATTCTATGAAATACGATCTACGAAAAATCATTTGGTATGCTGCTCGTATTTGAATATGTTTTTAAATTCAACTAAATAATACAAATATGAATCCATTTTGATTCATGAATTTCTTTAATTACGGATTATTGTGTATACAAAAAATTCAATTTGTGTTCTTTCACACAAATTGTTAAAAATTTTAAAATATTAATTTGAGTATGTTGTGAAATATGAAAGTAAGAACTAGAAGAATAAATAGAGAGAAGAGGATAGACTTATTTATTTCTCAAGGAATGAGAGATCATAAGATTGAGAATACAATGAACAAAACCCCTCTATTTATAAAGGAAAATACTCCTAGTTTCTGACTAAAAGACAAACACTTCAAATCCTGATAGATATCAACTAGATCTTGATAGATCTTATTAGACCTTGATAGATTTTATCTATATTCTTTGATATACATTCACTATAATGTAAATACATTTACAATAGCCCCTCTTGAATGTTTAATTGATAGATAATGGGTCTCGTCAAAACCTTACTAGAAAAAAAACAGTAGGAAAAAAATCTAGTGAAGTAAAAAGAGTGCACATCTCTAATAATACGCATATAGGTTGCCTCATTAAAAAACGTATAAGGAAAATCCAGTGGGAAAAAACCTCACAAGGGAAAAAGAGTACAACACGTACTAACTCCCCCTAATGATAACATCCTTGAGTCTTTGCATCCCGATCTTGTGTACCATCTTCTTGAAAGTTGCAGTTGGAGGAGACTTGGTGAATAAATCAGCAACATTATCACTTGAACAAATATGTTGCATGTTAATATCACCATTCTTTTGTAGCTCATGTATGTAAAAAAGATTTGATTAAGTGTGCTTCATTCTATCTTCTTTTATGAATCCTCCATTAAGATGTGTTATGCATGTTGCATTATCTCCGTATAAAATTATGGGTACATTGTAACATTTCAAACTACATTTTTCTCAAATGAGATATATTGTGGATCTCAACCATACACATTTTAGCTTCATGGATAGTTATTATCTCATCATGGTTTAATGAAGTGGCTAGATAGATTGTTTTATATATATCCAAGATATGGCAGTATCCCCATATATGAACACATTGCATGTTTGAGATCGAGATTTATGTGGGTTAAATAAATACCCAGCATCAACATAAGTAACAAGATTGGGACTGCAATCTCTAGAATAAAATAAACTCATGTATTTTATCCCATTTTGATGTCTCCTAGTAGGAGCAGAAATATACCTTGCTAACGAATTGAATGAAAAGGCTATATCAGACCCTGTAGTATTTGCAAGATATACTAGTGCACCACTTTCACTAAGATATGATACTTCAGGACCAATCCAATAGGGTATATTTCTCTTTTCAGCAAATAATCTATTGATTTAAAAACTCTCCAAGAGTTTCAATAATTTTCAAGCTATGAGCGTATACAATATAAGAATTATAAATAAGTTTCCCAGAAACTTTTATTTGCTTTAAACATTTTGAAACTAAACCTCTCATAAGGTTTCATTAAGTATTATGTCGCAGGATTTTCAAGAGCACATTGTCTTCTTATTATGATTATTTGCTCTTCATTCTTTTCAAGGACTATTTCATTTGGAATCGATTGGTCTACTACGCTTTACGCATGTATAGACTTTGTCCTTCAGGGACACAAAATAGGAGCACTTGTGGCTTAAATATGAGATTAAATTTAAGTCAACAGATGCTTCCGGCATTTGACTTGAATTATCTTTTGAATGAGGATCTGTGATAATTTCTAACATATTTCATGGTTGCTTATAATATCCCCCTTATTTTAGAGAAACTAACATACATCCTCCATATTCTTTGAGGAATCCATCTTTGTGCATCAAGATATATTCATTAATCGTATGCCGCACATTAAAAAATTTTAGATGGAATATTTGGTTCATGACCTTAAACCAATTGAGAGGGAAAAAATAATCATAATCTATTGATCTAATGCATACAAGTTCTATTATATGCAACATATCATATTTCATACCAATACATGAAGCTTTGTTCTCATTAACAATGATTTAGCTATTTGTCGAAGGCATTCAACTCCAAACCATCATCATCAAGATGAATTATCTTGATTATACAATCTGAAAGTTATTTTCTTAACTCAATTTTATTGAGCAAGCAACTTTATGAATGTTAATCTGCAGGTTGACAATAAACTCACATGTGATCATCATATATCGATGCATCTTAATAGATCACATGAAAGGTGAATGGGCCATATTCACCTTTTATATTTTTCAGATTTTAAGGGATCCAATCCCAATATTAGTTGGTCCAACCAACTTATCATGAGAACAAGCAACATTAAAAGTTCATGAAGAATTTTCTAGTTCTTCAATATATGTTCAATACTCAGTATACACATCTTTGGGATGTCGCAATCGTTTATGTCAATTTATGAACTTTTATTCTAGCAAACTCCAAGTTTACCATGACATGTACCTTTTACTTTAGTAAACTTCTTGTTTACTATGACATGAATAAATTTCATATTTACTACTTCAAAAGTAGATTTCAGAATAACTCTTCTCAATTATTTTGCCTCTTTCGGAGGTGAATTGTGATTTTCTTACAACCATGAGCACATTCGAATTTATAGGCAGGCACATTTCTGGATCCGTAATTATAACAATCAAAATTCTCATTCCCAAAAAATAGAATATAATCGTTCCTTAAGCATATCAAATTATGATATCTTAGATCCTCTTTTAAGATATTGCTACTTTAGGAGCAAATTTAGGCATACATGTGATGTAAAGAATTTTTCTCTAACATATCTTATGATCATAATATGCGTGTGAAAATATCATCACTATTGATGATCATTATCATATTGTTCCTCCACGCTACACTTCAAGAATGAAGTAAGTTGTCATATTTTAGACTTATCATATATTGCTACCACATTCACTTCATGGAATGGAGCATATTCAATGGGTTGGATTTCATGACTTTTCACCAAATACTCATTCTTTGCCTTATCCATAATAATATCATCAATATGGTGCATTGAGATTCAAACTCAATGTCTTATCCATATAAAGGCGTCTTAGGCATAAACTGATAGGACTTGAACCCAACATCTTATCATGGTACATCGGGACTCTAACCCAATGTCTTACCTTTTTGGTGCGATGAAAATTGAATCCATCATCTTACCCTCAATCAATAATACAATATACAAATGATAAACAAAACTCTCGACAAGATACAAAAGTCTATCAATTAATCTGTCAATAAATTTATTAATCACGATCAACTAATATTCTTATCATTAATGCTGGAGCAATTCTTAAACAAATTGATTGAAATATTTTATTTTAAACTTCTATTATTATTCATGTGTACAAAAAACATAATTGTGATAAAATCATATTTCATCAAAATAATTACCTTTGAAAGTGACAAAACCTGCAAATACTTAGCTAAGAGAAAAACGTTATTTATAAATAATTGAAGCGCATACTTTTAATAAGTAAGAAATTTTTATTTAAATTTATTTTCTCTAAATCTCAGTACAAAGAACATAATACCCCAAAATCATAATTCTAACATTAGTTAATAATCATTATCATCAGATGCATCTATGGTTTAAATAGCTTTCAGGAACGCATCTTTTGATCTTAATAATGGTAAGTAGAAGATGAAAGATATTGGGGGCTTTATATTATTTCCCTATTACCTACTAACTTCTTTATCACTATTATTTTTTGTAAAGATACATACATTCATCTCCAACAAGGCAACGGGTGACAGACATTGAACTCATGCTGATAACGTGTTATGAAATATGAAAGCAAGAACTAGAAGAATATATAGAGAGAAGAAGAGAGGCTTCTTTATTTCTCAAGAAATGAGAGATCATAAGATTGAGAGTACAATCAACAAAACCCCTCTATTTATAAGAAAAAATACTCCTAGTTTCTGACTAAAATACAAATACTTTAAATCCTGATAGATATCAATTAGATCTTGATAGATCTTATCTATATTCTTTGATAGACATTCACTATAATGTAAATACATTTATAATAGAGTAAGTATATTTTGAATCTATAATTATTTGTAATTTATGGTCTGTATTTGTTAACAGAGTATATGCAAAAAAAATGCAATTACCCATTGTCTTGAAGCATTTAGGAGTATGGAATGATGATAATGAGTATGAACAATACCAATTGGAATCAATTGCAATTGAAGAAACTGAAAAGTATGATGATTTGATTTAATTAATTGGTAACCAACTTTGTATTCACTTTAATTTCAAAATGATGAAAATAGAATATAAAGTTGGTTGTAGCAGTAAAAAAAATGGAGATACATAACGACATGGGGGTGACATGAATGTAATGGTACGGAACGAAGAAAAAGAATTCAAAAACTAACCATTATGTGTTTCTGCATTTGATACATTCATGAAAAATTATAAGGCATACTCGAAGTTTGAAGGTGAGAGTTTTGATTTCGGACATAATTTGGACATTGATGAAATTGATGTTGGCGATAAAAAAGACAAAATTGGTGCACATCCTAGAACACTGATTGAAATTATTGATATAGATGGACAAAGATCAGACAATTATTTCTGACCCAAATCATAACGAAGTACTCGTTGGTCAAGTGTGTAAGAACAAAGCCACTTTAAATTCGGGGATGACGCAGTAATATGAATAGTATCCGTTAAATCATATTTTGATTGTTAATCTATAATGTTATTGTGAATATTAACATGATCATTGTGATTTTTTGTTCGTAACTCTGCTCTCAACTTATCTTCTTTCAACTCTGCTAGAAATATTACACTGTCACTGTCTAATTAAGAAACTCCCAAATCAAACAGCGGAGTGCCTTAATTAATCTTATCTACATATTCAATGTCTTTTATCAATCTTCTATAAGAAGTTTTTTCATCCATTTGAAAAACAAGAAATTGACTACTAGAAGACCTGATTGACACTGCAAATAGATTAAATTTGAATAAAATTAGTGGTGCATTTAGAGAAAATCTAAAAAAATAAAGGAAAAAAAATTTATATATTCGTAAACAGTAAAAATTATTGAAAATTCTTAAAATCATATCTCCGTGAAAGTTTAGGGATGACAAATTGCTCCAAATAATCTTCAATGAGAAAATACAGCGCTTATGTAGGTGAAATACAAGAAAATCAGAAGATTTGAGAGAAAAATATTTTTCCATATATGTTGAACAGGCGTGAATGAGCTACTGCCGCAAAATCATCCAATCAGCTAAGAGGGAGAACAAGAAAAATTAATTGTGAGAGATAGTATTGTTTAGTATATACATTGCATATTATATTTTTATATAGGGGCCCAAAATAAACTATTTTAAAACTAACAAGTAACTATATAAGGTAAATTTTTAAAACTTTAACCATATCATGTAATTATGAATTATTTTATCTATATTGTGTAATTTTCTTATAATGGCAACAATTCAGATATAGACCCATTAAAATACCTATAACTAACTTCCTAACCTAACTTTCAGTATTTATAATTTATAGGCAAAAGAAGTTAGTAATTATATGTATATATTGAATAATTATACAAAAAAGAAGAAAAAGTTCCTAACAAAAATTAAAGGTAAAAAATAAAAATTGAATGCAGTAAATTCGCTTAATTTTCTCCAACTTTCCACTTATTTGCCTTCCATAACTTAGCATTAAAGCTCATTTGTGCGTTAATGAATTTCTCAAAAATGATAAATATTTAGATTGGTAAGGTTTGAGATAAGAAGGAGAAGATATTCTACACCAATTGTTAACTAGTAATTTCTTTGATCAAATTCTATTAAAAAATTCAATAAAATATGATTTTCAAAAATTCATTTTGGTTTGTTGCTCATCTTTGAATATGTTTTCTAAATTTGACTAAATAATACGAATATGAATCCGTTTTGATTCATAAATTTCATTAATTACGGGTTTGTGTATATAACAAATTCAATTTGTATTCTTCCACACAAATTGTTAAAAATTTTGAAACCTTAGTTTGAGCAAGTTTATTCTGAATCTTTAATTATTTATAATTTATGATTTATATTTCTTAACAGAGTATATACAAAAAATAACGTAATTACCCATTGTTGTGAAACACTCAGGCGTATGGAATGATGATAATGAGTATGAATAATACCAATTGAACTCAATTGCAATTAAAGAAACTAAAAGTATGATGATTTGAATCAATGAATTGGTAACTAAATTTGTATTGACTTGAATTTCAAAATGCTGAAAATAGAATATAAAGTTGGTTGTAGCAGTAAAAGAATAGAGATACATAACGACATGGGGGTAACATTGTATGTAATAGTATGGAAAGAAGAAAAAGAATTCAAAAACTATTCATTATGTTTTTACGTATTTGATAAATCCATGAAAAATAATAATGCATACTCGAAGTTTGAAGGCGAGAGTTCTGATTTCGGGCAGAATTTAAACATTGATGTAATTGATATTGACGATAAAAAGGACAAAATTGGTGCAGATCCCAGTGCATTAATTGAAGCTGTTGATATAGATGGGAAAGATCAGACAATTATTTCTGACCAAAATCATGAAGAAGTACTCGTTGTTCAAATGTATAAGAACAAAGCCACTTTAAAATAGGTGATGACGGAGTATTGTGAATAGTGTCCATTAAATCATCTTTTGATTGTAAATCTATCATGCTATTATGAATATTAACATGGTTATTGCAATTTTTTGTCCGTGACTCTGCTTTAAACTAATCTTTTTTCAACTCCACAAAAAGTCCTACATTTTCACTGTCTAATTAAGAAACTCCCAAATCAAACGACGGAGTGCCGCAATCAATCTTATCTGTATGTTCAATACTTTTTGTCAATCTCCTATAAGGAGTTTTTTAATCTATTTGAAAAACAAGAAATTGATAACTAGAAGACCTAATTGACACTGCAAACAAATGAAATTTGAATAAAACTAGTGGCTCATTTAGAGAATACCTAAGAAAAAATAAAGAAAAATAAATTTATATATCCGTAAAAATTATCAAAAAATATTCAAATCATATCTCCGTGAAAGTTAGGATGACAAATTGCTAAAAATAATCTTCAATGAAAATCCACAGCGCATATGTAGGTGAAATACAAAAAATTAGAAAATTTGAGAGAAAAATATTTTTGGATATATGTTGAAGAAGCGTGAATGAGCTACTACCATAAAATTATCCAATCAGCTAAGAGAGAATAAGAAAAATTAATTATGAGAGAAAAATTATTATTATTATATATTTGTATATAGAACCCCAAAAAAATAATTTTATAATTAATAAACAATTATATAGATAATTTTGTAAAATTTTAATCATATCCTATAATTATGAAATTATTTTATCTATATTATAATCTTTTTTTATAATTTTATCCAAACAAACTTTAAACTTGAGATAAGAAGTCTATTACCATTACTCTTATATATAAATGAAGAATGGGTGTACTACTATTTTGTCTTTATGGGTAGTACATCAATCCTTCATTAATCTGGCAACCAGTTATCGACATCAAAATTGATGGAACCAGCAGGCCGTAGGCGTACTGGTGACATCTAAACTTTGATTTTAGTCACTTCATACAGCTTGGTTTATTTATGTTATTCTAGTTCTTGCTTCTTCTTACTGGTTTCCTTTTCTGTTTCTTGTTTCCTCTTTCCTGTTCGTGTGATTAAAGTGGTGATTGGATACTTAGCCTATTGGTGGTTTCTGTTGTATTATTATTGTTATTGTTATTGTTGTGTTGTTTTGGCTGCTAGGACGATTAGTGTACTTTGTAAGTGCTTTCGACTACTATTTTCATATTGTGGCTTTGTCCGTTTGTTTGTTGGTGAGGGGCTTTATTTTGTTTTTTGAGTAGTGGTTGGAGGGGTTGATGGTGGATTAGGGTCATGTCCGAAGGGGTTAGGGATGAGGGCTATTTTAGGAGGGGGTGAGGAGGGGAGGAAAGGGGTGGGTGTGGGGTATAGGTCGGGTGTTAGGGCGGGTTTGGTAAGGTGTTTTAGAGGTAGGCAAGAGACAAGAGTAAATAGGTTAAGGGTAGGGTTTTGGACATTGGGACCCTTCAGGGTAAGTCTATAGAGCTGGTAAAGATTCTTAAGAAGGGGAGGATTAATATTGCGTCTGTTCAGGAGACTAGGTGGGTAGTATCTAAGGCTAGGGATCTGGATGGGTAAAAGTTGTGGTACTCAGGGAGTGCGGGGAGTCAGAATGGAGTAGGCATCTTAGTGGATGAGGAGCTGAGAGGTTAGGTGGTGGAGGTTAAGAGGGTCAGCGATAGGCTGATGAAGATTAAGTTAGTCATAGGGGGTTCTATACTGCATGTGTGTAGTGTGTATGAGCCGCAAATGGGCTTAGAAAAGAAGATGAAAGCGAGATTTTGGGAGGATTTGGACAAGGTGGTGAGAAGTGTGCCAAGCTCGAAGAAGATTGTCATAGCAGGGGACTTCAATGGCCATATTGGGGTATTACCGGGAGGCTAAGATGATGTACATAGAGGTTTTGGTTTCGGTGATAGGAATGGTAAGGAAGCTGCTCTGTTGGATTTTGCAATGGCTTTTGGGCTGGTGGTAGTGAATTTGAGTTTTCCACAAAAGGAGGATGACCTGATTACCTTCCGAAGCTCGATAGCTAAGACTCAAATTGACTTTCTACTGCTTAAGAAGGGGAACAGGGCCTTATGTAAGGACTGTAAAGTCATTTTGAGTGAGCATCTTTCGACCCAACATAGGCTTCTAGTGATGGACTTGTCTATCAAGAAGTGCAAGAAGAAAACATCCGAGGAGGGTCGTCTTAGAATTAAGTGGGGTAGCTTGACACCCGTTAGTGTACTGTAAATAGGGGAAAAGTGAGGGGTTTGGGGGTATGGGAGTGCAGGGGGACGTGGATGTTATGTGGGAGGGGGCGGCCAGTTGTATCATGGAGACTGCTAGAGAAGTGTTAGGGGTCTCGAGGGGTCGGGCAAGACGTCATAAAGGGGACTGGTGGTGGAATGAAGATGTGAAGAAGAAAGTGGAGATTAAGAAGTAGGTGTATGTTAAGTTTGAGAGTAAAGATGAAGAGGGGAAGCGGGTGAATAGGGAGGTTTACAAAGAATCAAGGAAGGAGGCTAAGTTAGCAGTTACGGCTGCTAAGTCGGCAGTGTTTGAGAGTTTGTATTTGAGGTTAGAGGAGAAAAACGGGGAAAAGAGATTGTATAGGCTTGCTAAGGCTAGGGAGCGGAAGGGTTGTGACCTCGATCAAGTGAAGTGCATTAAGGGGGAAGATGGTAGTGTTTTAGTGGAGGATGTTCACATTAAGAGGAGATGGCAGGAGTACTTTCATAGCCTTTTGAACTAGGAGGCGAACAGAGGCATTGAGTTAGGGAAACTGGAGCACTCGGAGAAGAGCCGTGATTTTAGTTACTATAGGCTTTTTAAGGTTGAGGAGGTTAGAGAGGCTATTTATAGGATGCGGAAAGGTAGGGCGACAGGGCCAGACGATATTCCAATGGATTTTTGGAAATATACTAGTGAGGCAGGTTTTAGGTGATTGACTGATTTGTTTAACGGCATTTTCAAGACTGCGAGAATGCCTGAGGCTTGGAGATGGAGTACAATGATTCCGTTATATAAAAACAAGGGTGACATCCAGAGTTGCAACAACTATAGGGGTATTAAGTTGTTGAGTCACACTATGAAGATTTGGGAGAGAGTGGTTGAGCGGAGGCTGAGGAGGATCATGTACATTTTGGAGAATAACTTTGGATTTATGCCTGGTCGCTCGACGACAGAGGCAATCCACCTAGTGAGTAGATTGATGGAACAGTATAGAAAAAGGAAGAGGGATTTACACATGGTGTTTATCAACCTAGAAAAGGCGTATGATAGAGTCCCGAGGGAGGTTCTTTAGAGATGCTTGGAGGTGAGAGGGGTTTTGGTGGAGTACATCAGAGTTATTAAGGATATTCACGATGGAGGGAAGACCTAGGTGAGGACGGTGGGAAGAGACTCAGAGCAGTTTTCGGTCGAGATAGGGTTGCATCAGGGATCGACTCTTAGTCCGTTCCTTTTTGCGTTGGTGATGGACGTGTTGACGCAGATTATTCAAGGTGAGGTGCCTTGGTGTATGTTATTTGCGGATGATGTAGTGCTGATTGATGAGATGCGGGGAGGGGGGTGAATGACAAATTGGAGGTCTAGAGGCAAACCCTTGAGTCTAAGGGGTTTAGGTTGAGTAGGTCAAAGGCGGAATATTTGGAATGCAAATTTAGTGACTTGAGGCAGGAGGACGAAGTGGTGGTGAGGTTGGACTC
Source organism: Capsicum baccatum var. pendulum (assembly GCA_030864225.1). Classification (NCBI taxonomy): domain Eukaryota; kingdom Viridiplantae; phylum Streptophyta; class Magnoliopsida; order Solanales; family Solanaceae; genus Capsicum; species Capsicum baccatum. Next base: position 217,584,178 of record CM061554.1, on the reverse strand, counting down.
CCAGGACGTTTGTAAGAAGGACAGTTTTAAGTATCTTGGGTCTACGATTCAGGGGAATGGTGAGATTGACGAGGATGTCTCTAAGCATATTGGAGAAGGATGGATGAAGTGGAGGCTTGCCTTGGGGATGTTGTGTGATAAGAAGGTGCCCCTTAAGCTTAAAGGCAAATTCTATAGAGTGGCAGTCCGTCTGGCCATGTTGTATGAAGCGGAGTGTTGGCCAGTCAAGTGCCCCCACATCCAAAAAATTGAAGGTGGTGGAAATGAGAATGTTGCGTTGGATGTGTGGGCTTACTATAGAGGATAGAGTAAGGAATGAGATTATTCGGGAGAAGGTGGGAGTGGCTTCGGTGGAGGACAATTTACGGGAAGGAAGGCTGAGATAGTTTTGGCATGTGATGAGGAGGGGCGCGGATGCCCCAGTTCATAGGTGTGAGAGGCTAGCTTTGGATGGGGATGGGTAGAGGTAGGCTGAAGAAATACAGGAGGCAGGTGATTAGACACGACATAGAGCATCTTCAGCTGACTGAGGACATGACCCTAGATAGGAAGGTGTGGAGGGCGCGGATAAGGGTAGAAGGCTAGTGTGAGTGTGTGGGTTGTAGCATGCAGTTAGGAGAGATCTTGTGGTACATAGGTGGGTGCCCTTTTTCTTATGTCTTAGTTCCTATTTTTCTTATTTCGTGTCGCCAGTATTTTCTCATATTTCGTATTTCTACGATTACTATTTTTGTCATTTCTTATTCTTGATTTTCTTTTATGTCACCCATCCCTCTTGAGCCAGGGGTCTATCGAAAATAGTCTCTCTACTTCTTCGGAGGTAGCGGTATGGACTGTGTACATCTTACCCTCCTCAGGCCCCACTTTGTGGGTATACACTGGATTTTTTGTTTATTATTATTATTATTATTATTATTATTATTATTATTATTATTATTATTATTATTATTATTATTATAAGTAATTATATATATTATTATTATTATTATTATATAGTAGTACACCCATACCCATTCTTCATTTATATATAAGAGTAATTATATATTATTATTATTATTATATTTTTTTTTGCTATTACTATTACTACTACTACTTCTATTATTATTATTATTATTATTATTATTATTATTATTATTATATTATTATTATTATTATTATTATTATCATTATTATTATTATTATTATTACTATTTTTACTTTACTTTACTACTATATATAAGTGAAGGTTGGGGTGACTATCAAAGGTAATAGTAGTAAATAAAATGGTAAGATATGAGTATGATTTTGTTTCTTATATTTATTAGTTTTGTCCTCATTTTTATTGTGCAATAAATAGTTACACATGCATATTATTTTTTTCTTATATTTATTTGTTTTCTTTTTGTGTACTACTTCAATCCTTCATTTAGAAATAATTATATATTATTATTATCATCATCATTATTATTATTGCTACTACTACTACTACTATTATTATCACTATTATCAGGTTTTTTTTTTACTATTATCATTATTATTATTATTATTATTATTATTATTATTATTATTATTATTATTATTATTAGTTAACTTTACTACTATATATTTTTTACTATTATCATTACTATTATTATTATTATTATTATTATTATTATTATTATTATTATTATTATTATTATTATTATTATTATTATTATTATTATTATTACTTTATTTTAGAGAGAAGTATTTATTACCCCCCTGAACTTGTCACGTTTTATTCATGGTACACCTGAACTTTGACTTGTTCTAAGTACCCCTTCGAACTTGTTGTTTTGCAACGTCGTGTGGTCCCTTTTTGCTGATGGACCAGTGTGTGTAAACCACGCGCTTACACGTAGAGAAAAGTGCTGATGTGTTTGTCCACGTGGATAAGTATCATCCACTTCCCTTGTATTTATCCTATATTGAAAAATAACCCACTTCTACTCTTAATTATCTAATTTCTCTCTAAAACAATTATATTTTTTAATTTTTCTCTATTCCAAAATAGTGAAAGGTTGAATTTTTATTGATCAAGTAAGTTACTATCTAAAAATTTATATTTTTTGATGTGTGTTAAAAATATGAAATTATTTTTTTCCAGTTAGTGTTTCATAGTATTTTTTTATTAGTGTTTCGATTAGGATTTTGGGAAGACTCACATGCACAAATACGTTTCTTATTATAATTAATGGAGTAAGAAATCACAATTTAAGTTAGGAGTGTATAAAAATTGAATTGGTAAAAATGTTATTGATTTATCGTTATTGGGTTAACGATTTTTTAATGATTTTGTAAAAAAAAAAAAAAATTATTGGGTTATTGATTCTATTTCGATTTTTCTAATTAGGTTATTGGGTAAATCGATAACCCAATAAGATTATACTAAATAATTATTTTACATCTATATATATATATATATATATATATATATATATATATATATATATATATATAGAGAGAGAGAGAGAGAGAGAGAGAGAGATAAATAGATAGATAGATAGATAGATAGATAGATAGATAGATAGATAGATAGATAGATAGATAGATGTAAGTAGGATTTTGGTTGCAGCTAAGATTCAATTTTTTTTCATGTTAGTTACTACTTTTTCTATTTTATGAGTATTTTCTTATCGGTTAAATGAAAAATCAAATAGTTAGGGACTAAAAATTGATAATCAATATAACTACATTCTTTTTATTATAAGTATGTGTCTTAGTTTCTTTAGCATTTATTTTGTTATTATTTTTTAAAATATTTACTTCGATATTTAGTATATTTTTTTAGTTACAATAACTCATATGATATATATAATTAAGATTACAAAATTGAAGGAGTAAACGGATGAATTTTTTTTTAGATTGAAATGGAGGAAGATGAATAATAAATAGGAAGAGGGATGATTGAATTTATTAAAAAATTAAAAAAAATTATGTTTTAATCATTAGAAAAGCTGATTTGGTCAAAAAATCACTCCATCACGCGCGTGATGGAGTGTGACTACAAATATTTTGTCACATCAGCAAAAAAGGGTCACACGACATTGCAAAATAATAAATTCGGGGGGAGGGGGGGTACTTAGGACAAGTCAAAGTTCAGGTGTACCATGAATAAAACGTGACAAGTTCAGGGGGTAATCGATACTTCTCTCTTTTACTTTACTACTATATATAAGTGAAGCTTGGGGTGACTATCAAAGGTAGTTCAGCAATTTTAGTCACCCCAACTTTTACTTATATATAGTAGTAAATAAAATGGTTACACATGCATATGATTTTTTCCTTATATTATTAGTTTTGTCCTCATTTTTATTATGCCACAAAATGGTTACAAATGCATATTACTTTTTTCTTATATTTATTTATTTTGTCCTCATGCATTATTTTAATAATATTTTTATTTAGACCTTTGTAATTGAATTATACATGATACATTTTTTTATAAATATCTTTTTGTTCTTTATTAAATGACTACCAAGGGTATTTCAATAATTTTATGGTGCAATAAAATGGTTACACATGCATGTTATTTTTTCTTATATTTATTAGTAAATAAAATGGTTACACATGCATATGATTTTTATCTTATATTTATTAGTTTTGTCCTCATTTTTATTGTGCAATAAAATGGTTACGCATGCATATTACTTTTTTCTTATATTTATTTATTTTGTCCTCATGTATTGTTTTAATAATCTTTTTATTCAGACCTTTGTAATTGAATTATACATGATACTTTTTTTATAAATATCTTTTTGTTCCTTATTAAATGACTACCAAGGGTATTTCAATAATTTTATGGTGCAATAAAATGGTTACACATGCATATTGGATTTTTCCTTATATTTATTAGTTTTGTCCTCATTTTTATGGTGCAATAAAATGGTTACACATGCATATTGGTTTTTCTTATATTTATTAATTTTGTCCTCATGTATTATTTTATTAATATTTTTATTTAGACATTTGTAATTCAATTATAGATGGTACTATTTTTGTATAAATATCTTTTTGTTCCTTATTAAATGACTACCAAGGGTATTTCGATAATTTTATGGTGCAATAAAAAGGTTACACATGCATATTGCTTTTTCTTTATATTTATTAGTTTGGTCCTCATTTTTATGGTGCAATAAAATGATTACACATGCATATTGTTTTTTGCTTATATTTATTAGAATATAACCTCATGTATTATTTTAATAATATTTTTATTTGGACCTTTGTGATTGAATTATACATGGTAGTAATTTTTTATAAATATTTTTTGGTTCCTTATTAAATTACTTATTTTTTATACCCCAAGGGTATTTCAATAATTTATGGTGTAATAAAATAGTTGCACATGCATATTGCTTTTTTCTTATATTTATTAGTTTTGTCCTCATTTTTATGGTGCAATAAAATTGTTACACATGCATTTTAATTTTTTCTTATATTTATTAGTTTTGTCCTCATGTATTATTTTAATAATATTTTTATTTAGACCTTTGTAATTGAATTATACATGGTAGTAATTTTTTATAAATATCTTTTTGTTCTTTATTAAATGACTACCAAGGGTATTTCGGTAATTTTATGGTGCAATAAATATTTTAAAATCGACGTATGTCCCCTCAACTTATATATATGAAACTTTCAAATGAGAGATGCATCATGTACTTTTCAGGAATGTCCAAATGAAAGACGTGTCGTCAATTGTAGTTGCAACAATCTAGCTAGATTTTTATCGACTTATATGATTATTTTTGTATTGGTTGGACCAGTCTAGCAAGCTCAATTTTGTTCCGCACTGAATGTATATATATGTTAACATTGGTTCATTGTACTACATTTCTTTTTTTTACTCCTATACTAAACAATTAAAACAATTAGGAAATAATTTTCCCAAAGTTGAATCTCTTTTTTTCATTAGTGTTGCCAAAATGCCCATGTCTTGCACGAGCACGGGTATCTAGTTATATATAAGAGACAATCTACGGACTTTGGTAGTCCTCACAAAAAATTTTGGCTTAATTTTAATCTGTTCAATTAATTACTTTTATGTCATAATTTTATCTTTTATTGTAATTTAATTAATTTCTTAATCCTATAATATTGTGACATTTGATTGATATTGATGAAGTAGTTTGTCTTCTTTCTTGCTAGATGGACCTTTGCACTTGTGCATGTGTCATAGTATGAGAAGCAATTGTTAAGTTTTTTCTTGTAATTTCAATTATTTAATTAACCATTTTAAAAAAATAATTGGGAGTAGGGCAAGGAAAATTGAGGAGGAGATTACAAAGCAAAAAAAATTATATTTACCAACAAAGTGGAATTTAGATAGTTAATCAATTGAATCTTTCAAATTCCCATATTGTTTAACTAATTAATAAATTATTTTAAAATCTTTCACTATAATGTTTTGTCTCTCATACTTATATATTATTTAATCAAGTCAATTGCAAAATATAAACGTCAAATATCCTTTAATTATTTTATTTATTAAATTACTTGAACCTCGTGCTTTATGAAGTACAAGATCACAAAACTTTAATCTTTTCCTTTGCTACCCACAAGACCAAAAGGCTTTAATTTGACTATCTTTTGTTAACATTTTTAATCAAAATTAATTATTTAATTTATTTTTGTACATGAAAATAACCTTAACAAAATTAATATTTTATATGAACTTTTATTTAAAGTAGTTTAAGAAAAAAAATACTTTAATTTGAATGGTGAGAACAAAGAACTGTTTTTCCACCTTTCATTTTCGGTTTATTATTCATTCCTTTAGTTCAGAATGAAATGGTCTTTGACAGAGCGAATATGATAAGAGGATTCATAAAGCTGAAACAAACTAGTTTGACTGGGGCCTGGCTGATCGATTTGTTCCTTAAATCAGGTCTTAGGAGAAGGAGAAGGGCTCTTTGGCTAAACAGGTCTACTGAAATAATCTCTTTAAAGAATGACCTCTAAGACCTTGTCTCATTGTCCCATATTTAATTCCATCTTGTGAGCACTTATCTAAAAAGGTAAATAGAAATTAAAAATTGATCATTTTGATGTTCCGACTGGCCGGAGAGTTTCCTGGTGTGGTGACTTGAAGCAATCTCCTGTTTCTTCAATGACTTCTGTATTTTCTGTCTCGTGTGTGCTGTAGGGATCAAGTAACTTTGAATTTATGCACTTTAATGTTAACCATTTTGGGAGATTTTTATCTTTTTCTGCGAAGTCATTTAGTTATTCTATTACAGTAGATGTCATTCAGCTTACGATGTAAAGGCTCTCTCAGTAACCAGTCTTGTTTGTATGTATTGCTCCCTAGAAGTTTTTGGCTCAATCTTCCTTCCCCTCCTCTACGCAGGAAGGCGGTTAAACAACAGATGATTATACTTGTCAATGGTTGTTCCTTAGTCCTGTATTTGAATGTGCAATTTAGGCAAAATCTGAGGTATGTATATGGTTCTGTATAATCCCTAGTTAGGTAGAAGGTAGAAGATTATGGAAGATTTGGATTAGGTAGACGGTTAGTAAGGTAGTTAAAAGGGTGTTTGGATTGACTTATTTTTAATCATTTTTTTTATTTTTGAAAGTGTTTTTAAGCACATTACTTTACGCTTAAAAAGTAGTACAAAAAAACAAAAGCCTAAAGCCAAAAGTAGATTGGTAGCTACTTTTGGCTTTTGATTTTTAGCTTTTAAGTCGCTAATTTTAAGCCCATCCAAATAGGCTCTAAGGGGTTGTTTGGTGTGAGGTACTACAGTAAATAATTTCGGAATAAAAATTTTAATGCATCGTTTGGTTGCTAATATTCGAGATAACTTATTCCGGAACTAATAAATAGTACTAGGATAAGTTATCCCCACATTTGGTGGGAAAACAATCCCATCATAATTTATACTTGGGATAAAACTATAAAATGACAAGATTACCCCCAAACCCCATTACAAACACATTTCTCCTATCTTCTTCATCTCCTCTTAGTTCTTCAATTTCTAATTATTGTTTTTGAAATTGAAAAAATATTATTGATATCTACTTGGTTATCTAAAACGCGTTATTTATGACAAATTAAAAAGACTAAAATATCTTATATATGACTAAGAAAAATTAACCTCTTATTAATTGAACTTTGCATTTTTTTTTTCATCTTATTGTTTGTGAATTTTATAAATTTATACGCTATTTTCTTATATAAAGGATCAAAATGCACATAATAAATTAAAAATCAAAATATGTTAGATTCATCCATAATAAGGATCAAAACTAGGTACTATAATTTTTTATATATCCAACAAAATGTAGGTACTATAATTTTTAAAACATAGAAAAATGGAATTCAACATCAACTTTTTCCATCCAAGTATTATTTTTGTGAATTGATAACACAAAAAGTTCTTACTACACAATGAAAAGGTTAATTAAAGTAAGTAGACTTTATAATAATAATAATTACCATTCACTGGTAATCTGTAAAATATTCTAGCAACTACAAAGGCGTTGCCTAGTTTTAATACACATTATCGTTTCACAATCGACTCCATTGTTCAATTACATATTTTAAATTAAATAGTTTTTTAATCACTTGAAAATTGATATTGTATATATCAATTAAAATGAATTTTAATATTCTACATTATATGAGTGATATGTGTTTAAGTGAAGTGACATAAACAACAAATCTTCTTTTACTTTAACAAACATAAGTTAGGAAGTTTTTATTTCAAACTAAATAAGATGTAGTAAGATTTTTTTTTTAAACACACACGGCATAATCATGGGAAGACACATTCAAAAAATTTAAAGTTTAATAAGATGAAAGTTTTATTTTTAAAATACGCACGATATAATCATGAAAATGCATACACACAAAAAAATTAAGCTAAATAAGATGAAAGTTTTCTTTTTAAGAGTAAATATTTAAAGTTTGAAAAGAAGTATATAAAAAAAAAGTTAAATAAGATGGAGGGTATTTTGGTAATCAATTAATTTATTCTTAGAAATTATATCATGCATATTACTTTGAATACAACAAACCAAACACTCAATAAAAAATAATCCCAGCATAACTAATCTCAGTATAACTTATGCCATCATAACTTCATTCCCTACCAAATGACCCCTAAGGGTTGTCTTGCTTAGTCTTGCATACTAGCAGTCGTAGTATTACTCTAGAAGGTTCTTGTTATTCCATTTTTGTTACCATTTACTGCTTTTAGCACTTAAATTATCATATTGTTTTGTGGCAGTGATTGTTCTATTTTTAGTATGCATTGTCATGCTTTCTTTAGCATTTTATCTTTATTTCTTTACTCCCGTTGTTTCTTTTTTCAAAATGTTTTGTATTGTTTATACTAGAGCCAAGGGTCTATTGGAAACATCCTCTGTACCCTGTAGGAGTAAGATTTGCGTACACACCACTCTCCCAGACCCAACTTGTCGGATTACACTGCGTATGTTGCAAAGAATTTTCTTTTGAAACCCCATTTCAAATGTTTTATTGCTCTTCAAACATTTTATTATGCAGGCCAAAGATCTTCAAGGCCACAGCAGTAGAGAGTTCAAAGCAAGATCTAGTGTCACAAATCAAAGAGAATGAAGACTCAAGTGATGATGATGGACTTCCTCCATTGGAAGCCAATTCAAACATTAAAGCCTTTTCAGACGGATACAGAATCTGATTCAGATACTGATTCTTGATCATGGCACCATAAATGATACCATCTTTTTATGGATGATACAAGATCGACAAGGAAGACACTAACACGCACCAAAATAGTCCATGATTTGAAGAACCGAGGACCCCTTTTGGTGACCCCTCTCGGATTCATTACACAATAACAATACAAGCACGATAACAACAAGATTCTAAGGTGTTCAACACCTATAATCAGCGAGACACAAAATAAGATTACAACACAAGAACAAGAACAAAAATGACACAACAAGGTCTCGGGTTTGGACACCCAAAACCAAGAATGAACACAACAACAATAATAAGATAGAATGATAGATAACTTAACACACAATGCACAAACACTATGAACCAAAGTGTATATTGAACACTAAGACCCAAGAATTCATACAAATAACATCAAGTTCTTACGATGACCTCAAGGGAACGGAATCCCCAAGCAACCAACATTTCAAAACAAGCAACCAACACAAGTGATTCCAAACTTATCACAAGTGGTATCCACACTTGTATGAACACTCTCAAAGAGCTCTCAAAACATCATCTAAGTTATGAGAAAATGACCTAATATGTTCTATTTATAGCCTAGGTTACAACTTATTACAAAATGACTAAAATTCCCTTAATGAGTCAACACTCCAAAGCTTGTTCCATTAGTTGACCAGTCACCCGAGCACGAGTTCTTTATGTATTGATCCACAATCACGATCGTACTCGTATCATCCTCCCCTTCTTGAAAAAGGATTCAACCTCAAATCCGAACCTTCAAAATAATAGAGGAGACAAAAGAACACATATTCCTCAAGACATAAGGGTTAAAGTTAGAATAATCAACAAAAAAATATCAAACCACGAGTGTACATTCTACACATGCTGTGGGAACTTGGGGAATAAGATACCCTTCTAAGAATCAAAAGAAATACTTGTCTATCCACCTAAGTGTGACAAGAAACAAGACAAAAAGAAAAGTGTAATTCCTTGGAGCAAGGACCATAGTGTACTCTCAGGTTCTTCATCATCAAGAGGTCAAAGTGGAATCGAGATCTCACCTTCTTCAGTCCAAGCACCATCATGAGGTGTTCTCCTCATCAATCCGCAAGGCCCATTAACTTTCCCTTCTTTCACCACCCTCTCGGGTTCACCATCATCTCCATCATCCTCTTGAGGGGTTCCTTCACTATTATCATTTTTGGTCACTTTATCCCCAACAAAATAAGGATCACCCTCCACTAGTACAATGTTCTTTCGGTTTGGGCACTCACTAGCTTTGTGACCCCAACCTTGACATTTAAAACAAACGATACCCCTAGGATTAGGAGTAAAAGAATTAGTACCTTCAAGTCGTAGATACCTTTGGATTGTTTTATCAAACGGCTTCTTCTCTAAGGGCTTATAGGACTTGTCCCACCCAAAGGTCTTCTTAGCATGATTGTTCCTTTCAACTTCAATAGTCGCTTCTACAAGGTCCTCAATTTGATCAAACTTATAGACAACTAATTGAGAAACAACTTCATAGCACAAGCCACCCTTGAACCGAGCTAGGCAATGATTTGGAGGTTCGACTATGTCAAGATGTAGGATCAAGTTTTAAAACTCATCATAATACTCCTCCACACTTCTATCTCCTTGCCTCAAGTTGTAGAGCTTTGTTAGTTGCTCTTGCTTGTACCTTTCCATGACATATCTCTCCCTTATAAGATCTTTCAATTCATCCCAATCTGGAAGGTTAAGATTGTCATTCCTTGCCCATTGCAACCGCTTTGTCTCCTACCAAGTAGATGCATAACCTTCAAATTGATCAATGGCATGTGCGGCTTTCTTTTGGGAAGTTAACTCGTTGAGTTGGAAAATTTGATTACATTGTAACTCCCAATCAAGATAAAGAGATGGATCACTAGTCCCTTTGAAAGAAGGAAGAGTGATCTTAATGGAATTTAGGCCCGTGTCTCTACCCATATTGCCTCCTTGGTCCACTAGACCTTCTTGAACATGAGGTCGGTGTCCCAAGTTGCCCATACCATGAGAAGTCGGTCCAACTCTTCCCCCTCGGCCTCTATGTCCCCCGCCATAAGCTCTTCTTCTATTGCGCATAAATTCCGCAAAGAGAGTTGTTTCATCTAACCCCTCATCTCCATAAAGACCCTCAATTTTCACATCATCAATTTGCATTGGTTGGTTTTGGTTTAGTGGTGCTCTCGACATATCAAGGGGGTCTCGGATTTGGGAAGCTTCTTGATGGACTTGACTTTGGTTTTTTGGATAAGTAGGGACTTCGTGAATGGGTTCATGGGTTAGTGTAGGTGGATTGAGCAATTGGGGAAATGTATCCGGGGTGGTAGCATGTCCACTAGTCGAGGCGTGGTAGTGTTTCGGACTTGAATGGTTGGAATCTGAACGAACTTCCAATGTATCCATTCTCCATGAAAAGGAACCCTCCATCCCATCCATCCTTCCCTCCATCTTCTCCATTCGACCACTAAGATCATGTTTCACACTCATTATGGCCGCCAACAAAGCATCCATAGTTACCTCTCTCGAGGCTCTTGGACTACCTTCACCCGAAGCCATCGTACCTAATAAGAAATACTAAACAAAACACAAACAATAACTAGTTAAGGTTAGAAAAAATCACCCTCACTAACTCTCAAGCTCACACTTTTTCAAGTATCACTCAATTGGTCTCACAAGTGTTGGTACACCATTTTTACTCCAATGAAGTTACTTGGTCCCACTTGCGGCTTAAGGTCGGAATGAATTTTTGTTTGCAACGACTCAAAATAAATTTGTACGTACTTGAGTCAAAAGGCTACAAGAAGTTTTCGAAAAGATAAAAGCACACAAAGAAACGTAGACACGAATAAACGGACCCAAAACTAATTTTCAACCTAGTAGACAGTTACTAGTTTGTTAATTAGCAATAAAATCAACAAAATGCAACTAAGAAACAAAGATTAGAAAGTAAGAAATCAAAAAATTCGAGCTTACTAATGTTGCGTGAACAGTAAAACGTGATGACGTGGAAGCCACGTAATTAGTCACGGTCCCACACAATTTTTTTTTAATCACCAATTTGAAGCTTTTGTCTTGATATAATTTGGAATGGATGAGTTTGACTTTACTATTCCCACAAAACAAGGTCCTTGAAATATGGAAAAGTGGTTGACAAGTCTTTGAAGTGATGTGTTCAAGTCTCTTCACCAACAACTTTTCAACTTTATATTACACCTTTTGTGGATCTATGTTATACTTTATATTGATTATGAGATGTCAAGATGTGAAGAAAAACAAGATCTCAACAACAATTTCACAAGAACACCACCAACATTCACCTCCAAGTCCACAACAATTGCAACACACGGCCAAGATCAACAATATCCACACACGACCAACTTTCAATTTACATCAACAAGGTCAACAATATAAGCTCAAACCCTTAGAGTTAGACACTTTAGTGTTGGTGAGAAAGAATTCAACACTAGAAACAATCTAAACAAACAAAAGACTACAAGATCTAGCCACAAAGAAACATGTCTCGGCCAAGAACAAGAACAACTTCTACACTTTCCTTTTTTTTTTTTTTTGTATTTTTAAAGCTAGCTAGCCCAAGATTGATCTTGTGAAAACAAAATCAAGCCATGCTTTGATACCAAATGATACAAGATCGTCAAGGAAGACACTAACACACACCAAAACAGTCCATGATTTGAAGAACCGAGGATCCCTTTTGGTGATCCCTCTCGGATTCACTACACAATAACAATACAAGCACGATAACAACAATATTCTAAGGTGTTCAACACCTATAATCAGCGAGACACAAACTAAGATTACAACACAAGAACAAGAACAAAAATGACACAACAAGGTCTCGGGTTTGGACACCCAAAACCAAGAATGAACACAACAACAATAATAAGATAGAATGATAGATAACTTGACACACAATGCACAAACACTATGAACCAAAGTGTATATTGAACGCTAAGACCCAAAAATTCATACAAATAACATCAAGTTCTTACGTGACCTCAAGGGAACCGAATTCCCAAGCAACCAACGTTTCAAAACAAGCAACCAACACAAGTGATTCCACACTTGTCACAAGTGATATCCACACTTGTATGAACACTCTCAAAGAGCTCTCAAAATATCATCTAAGTTATGAGAAAATGACCTAATATGTTCTATTTATAGCCTAGGTTACAACTTATTACAAAATGACTAAAATTCCCTTAATGAGTCAACACTCCAAAGCTTGTTCCATTAGTTAGCCAGTCACCCGAGAACGAGTTCTTTATGTATTGATCCACAATCACGATCATACTCGTATCAATGGATAAAAGCAAGTAGAAGCATAAACATTGTTGTATCTGAATGCTATTTAAATTTTGTAATCTGTAACAAGATCAGTGACTTTGATATAGTTGATATGCCAAGAAATTTGTAAATTCCTTTTTGATTTTTACAGTGTTTGTTTTCTAATATATTTCTATGTTATGTATGATCTGTTAACTTTAATCTTAAAAATTAATGTGCAATCTGCTTCTCTCATCATATCTCGACTAGGAGGGTGTGCGTTTTGTATTTTTCAGTTTGAAATTAACTCGTGATGTAATGCATTCACTTGCCCATGAAGGAGGAAAGCGAAATATTTGTGATTATTGTTGAATGATTCCTCGATAATCTTGTAATGCAAGATGTGCAATTCTGCATGCGGTGGTTTGAAATTGATCATGTATATTCAAGTTGGTGATATTCTGCCAACTCAAGGTCATAATATTAAGGAAGAAGTTGCGCTCCTTATGGAATGTAACTTCATCAACACTATTGTGTCTGTACATTATTTGGTCACATCTGGAACTAGACACTTACTATGACATATGGAGCCAGGAGCATACAGTTTTTTGCTGAACCAGAGATGAAAATGATATAACTAAATCATTGAGGAGAAGAAAAAACAAACATGAAATCATATACGAATATACAGCACCGGCTGCTAATGCTTTAGCATTGATTCCCCTTTCTAAACTGGTACTTGGTGCTGCTGATGCTCCAGGTTGTGGCATATTTAGTTTGAACTTGGAAATAGCTGATAGCTTCGTCTAGCTACTTGTGGTAGCATGATCTGTCATCTGTAGGAATAATTTGTAGGAAATGGCAATACTGGAGGTTCAGCTATGGTTTGCTTACCACGTTCGAAAGGAGGCTACAGATTGTGGTAGTTGGTATGCTGATGCAGGTTCAGATTTGTTAGACAAGCTGCTGTGATCCTCAAGCTTAAATCCAACATATTATCGCGCCTGGTAAATCATAACTCTTTGGTCCGAAAACTAATCTATAGAAAAATAAGACTACTCCAACAAGATGATTCCGAGGTAAAGAGCTTGCTTAAATACATAACTGTGTCTGTGGATGAACTGCATTCCACCATTTCTTCTAAAATATTGACAAGAGAACAACAAATCCCTGAGGCATGCATGAGTTTAGTACCGAGATCGCAGGAGCTTTTCTCTGAGAAAAACATGCTCTCAACAGTGAATATCGACGGGGAGGGCCAAATCATGGAGAATTGATTCAGAAGGTTACATTCAACAAGTATTGAGAATTTGGTGCTTCCAAACTGGATTTGCATATCTGGAGCAATCAATCTTGTAGGAGTAATTATTTCAATCAGTTCCTCCACTGACATACCATTAGAGCATCGACATGGGAGATGTATGTAGGAGCTCCTTAGAAATCATGTCAACCTCATCCTAAATTTTTCCATTTCAAGCAAAGATCTCCTCTGAATTTGATTCGAGATGGTGAGAAAATTTCTGGCGGTTCAAGGTTCTTTACTCAAGAAGTGGCAGCTATGCTGTCATCTTAGTTTTATGCTAGCTGAATCACTTCGGATTATTTTCAGTATGAGATGGCTAAAATTTCCATCTCAGCTAGATAGGAATCAGAATAACAGTGGAACGTTATGAAAAAAACTGATTTCAGGGACCATAAGAAAGTGCAATATATGTTCGTTCAAAGCTGTATTGCAATTACAATAATACACCTAAGAACAGAGATTTACTGTACACATTGATAACATCTGAAAAATGACAGATTTAACATGGTTCAGCCCCTATTCAATAAGCATGCATCACTTTCCAGCTTTAGCTTCTCCACTCTTTCTTCTGTCTACTTTGTCTTGGCAAGACAATTACGTTTTGCCTTCATGGCCATTCTGATGATTTTTTCCTTCAGATATTTGGAACGATATATTCCTAACAATAAGACAGAGTGAGGGAGGACAAGGAAGCTCCCCAAATGAAACTGATATACAACATTACAAGGACAATTGCAGTTGTCAAGTCTCGTGGGAGTAACATCAAGAATTTCCAGCTCAATCTGTTGGCATTACCGATCATGAAAATACAGATTATATTTTAAGGTTCCCACTTAGTGATGGAACTAGTAGAAGTTTTCTACCAGCAGACTTTACCATCTGCTCACCCTCCGCATGGGTAGAAGCAGACCTAGTATACATCATTGTAGTCGATGCCAGTATATCATCTCCAAATCCGCATGCTCTGAAAAAGGGCCTAGGGAAAGATATGATAAAAAATTACAACAATCGAAGTTTCTCCTACAAAATAACAGCAGGGAAGGTTTTCTTGATTATACATGAACACAGAGGACAATTTAACAGATAAAAGCTCCAGCACGGAAGAATATCTATTAAGAATTTTAATCAATTCACTTTAAGCTAAATAGTTTCAGTTTAACGGTTCAAGGATCAGTTTTGCAAAGATATCTGCATTGTATGCCAAGAATTCTTAGCTTGCACATATTCATGCGACAAAGACATAAAGTACGCCAAAAAAACAACAACTAATAATTGGATCTACACATATATCTCTTAGTCCATTACAATGATTGCTTGGATGAATCAAAGGCAAAGCATCTTATTTCCGCATAACAAATTTTAGAGAAAGAAACAAACAAAAACTGCCAATAAGTATAGTTTTATTGCTTGAAAAGTAATGAACTCACTTCTGTTGATCAGAACAAAGGGATGCTATGTCATATATGTCTCTGTTCACAAGAATCCTGCCAGCAAATCGAACTTCATGAACATCACGTAAAAAGGTTAAAAAAGGAGACTTGTGCAAGAGTTATACGTCTACAATGACTAGCTTCTAAATAGCCAAAATGAAAGATTAAGCTTCAATAACTGTGGTCTAGGATGAGGATAGAGATTTTTTTTCTTTTTTGTGTTGGGAGCTATGTTGCTCCGTTGCTTGCTCTTCAAAACTGTAGACAAGTGTGTGTTGGCTCCTTTAAAAGTAGTCTATTTTTGGAGGATCTGACATGGTTGTGGCAGCATTTTTTGAAATCCGAGCAACATAGGTGGGGAGTGAGAGGGTTAATGTTCCAATATGATATTTCAAAACATTATATGTAAAGAACTTATAGGCCATATCAGCCTCTGCCTGTATGTGCCTATAAGAATACAATGAAAAGAAGACAACATGGGCAACCTTAGTATCCTTTGAACTATCTTCCTGCCAATGCCTCTTCTCCGTAGTGAAGGGATGACCTGCAAATTACTGAAGCACAATCACATGAATACTCCATCGATCATAAATACCCATTGCAACGGATTATATATACAGAAGGAAGTAAATGGGAAATTTAGATAAATCCCACATCTCAAATCCATGAGGTTACATGTCAGCAAGCTAAAATTGCATTGATAATTGCAGTAGCAAAGTTTTAATGGAGGCTCAGCCGCTCCTCTTTCAAGCATTCCTAAAAATGCTCTAATTTTCAGTACTATATATATCATATCAACATCCAAATTATGTGAAATCCCCTATTCCAGTTCCATCAAACTATAGTGATCCTCCTTTTAACCCGGGAGGATTTGGTTTTCAGTAATTTAAGTGTCTTAGTTTGACTGTGAACAAAATTTAAGAAATAAAAGGAGATTTTCGAATCTAGTGTCCTTAAATTAAAGATGATTGCAGTCTTTTAAATTTTGATGTCTTAAACTTGCCAGGTAGAATGTTGGAACTGGAAACCTAACTAAATATAAAAAAGATACTCTCTCATTCTTTTTGGAACGACATAATACATAAACAAACACTCAAACTTGGCAAGTAAACACCTCAACTTTGAGTATGCACATCTAGATACCTTAACTCGTCTCCGCTATGTCAATTGAACACTCTGACTTAAAAAATGATCATCTAAACACCTCCAAAATTCATGTTTCACGTCAACATCAGATGTACACAAATTATAATGGGAATGCAATGGAGTGTCTAATTGCCGGTCGCGACCAAGTTGAGGTGTCTAGATGTGGTCTCAAAATTGGAGTGCTTACTTGACAACTTTAACGGCATAAATTCTCTTTTTTGCTCATTCGTATTTTGTTTTTGTATAATTAGTTTTATCCTTTTTTTAGTGACTTAACTTGGAGACTAAAAAGGAAAGTAAGAGACTTAAAGCGGGCTAGTACAAGTGTTGCTTCAATTCACATGAAAAGTATTTCCTCCGTTGTCAGGCCTACGAAAATATTACTCCCTCCGTATTTAGGTTTCATAATAATAAATGAATTGTTGAATTAGCATTAAAGACATAAATTTAACACAACTTTCCATTTTTACCAAAAAAAAAAAAGAAAAAATTAACCTTGTAATACTTTTTTTTCGAAAGTTAATTGGTTGTCAAATCATAATGAAAAATTTGAAAAAAAAATTCAATGGTTCATTTAATTTCAACTTGGCATGTTCACAGTGTGTGTCTTTAAGTCAAAATAGTTCAAACAAATTGAAACGGACAAGTAAAAAAAACAATTGTATATCGAACATTTAATCTAACCATAACATCATAGATAGCAGCAGTCAATCCACAATCAGAAACAGCACGTCCAAACCCAACCAATTCCCCATTCCCCGGCGTTACCGGCACCACTTTTCCAATCCAATCTCCACACGACCCGAATACTCGCCCCGACTCGTATTCGGGTACAAATTCGGATCGGGTAAACACCGAAACGACGACGTAACTATGAACTAACGCTTTTTTCAGCTTGTCAATATCCACCGGTTCGACTTTACCGTTGGAATTCAGTTTCGGAAAACGGTGGGATGAATGGTTACATATAGAATAGAGGTTTTTCAGGTGTGTAGGGTTAACGTCGTTAGGGTTTGTTGAGATGAATAATGGCGGCGGCGGCGGAAGCGAGGTGAGTTGAGAGAGTGTTGTTCGAGTGAAACGCCGGAATTTGGCCGGGAGGTAATTGCCGTGCACGGCGGCGGCAACTGCCATTTTAATGTATTTTATTGTTTTTCCCCCTTTTCCGTTTTATCTATTTTGGCATTTTGGATAACTTCGACTACCTCTCTGACTCCACTGAAAATTTGGATAATTTCGACTAGCATTTTCTATTTGCCCTCAGGTACAGGTCAGATGCTACTTTGATTTGGTAAAAAATTAAATAAAAAATTTTTTTTAAATTTTATGATTTTATATTAAAATTGTGTTAAATATATTATAATATTTTTTAATCTTCTGATTCTAAATTTTTCATGCGAAAAGTTAAAATTAAAGTATTATCAAAAAAAAAATTATATTTTTTAAAAATGAACTAAAAAAAAAACTAGGTCTTTTTTTTTTAATGGAGGGAGTACTACTTATGGAATAAAATGTAAGATTATTTTAGTTTTCAAATTAGTTATCCACCAATTATATATCTATAATCTATATATAATCCATATCTATATATATTATAAAGTAAAGAACGAAACACTATAATTAATCAAGTGGTAATCTATTGTTAAGCCGCGTAATAATTTTTAGGACAAAGTTAAATTATTGTAATAAAAGTTTGAATTAAAGAATATTAACTATTTGAATTTAAAAATGTATTATTCTTTAAAAAAAAAAGCCACTAGCTTAAAAATAGAAAAATATGATTAAAGAATCCTAAATAAACTCTTATCGTTTCAAAAATTTATTTCTTTTATATACTATAAAATATATTTATATACATTTAATTTAATAATAAGAAGAAGAAATAGTAGTAGTAGCGGTACACACATAGTAGTACCTTTAAGTTTTCTTTAGAAAAAAAATAACATAGAAGTAGTGTTGTCGTTATTATTATTATTATTATTATTATTGGTGGAAATGGCCGCGCTCTGCGCGGTGATAAATCATTTTATTGAATAAAAATATATTTTTTACTATTATTCAAGTGCAATGAATGCGTTAAGATTTCTTTTAGTTTTTAAATTCAAGAAATGAAAGTTAATACTTTAAATCCATAACATTATTTATAATTAGTTATGTAGTTTATTCATAATTTTCACTCTTTAAAAATTTATGATCTGTTAGGAATACTTGATTTTATCTTCTTTTTTTTTTGTCAATAAGAGTAGCAGTTGTATTGAGTTCAGTGGGGAGGGGAAGGGTTAACGCTCCTTTCATCTGTAGGAGTAACAAAAGAGTTAGTCAGGGCCACATCCCGACCCTATGGGCATGATAAATAGTTTTCACTGGTCGCCAGAGGACCCAAAATATAGTGTTTAACAACATGTATAAAAGTTTTCCCACTGATATCATCTAGAAGATAGCTTAATACAAAAGAAGGCGGCATTGATGCAGAGATCGGCTTTTTTGTGAATTGAATGGCTGAGCCTTCGTTAGCTAGTCGATCCGCTACTGCATTTTGTTCTCTAAATGCCTGCGTTGGGGGTGCTGCTCCCAGGTCCATCAGCAATGTCCTCCACTCAACAACAAGGTCATTGTACAAAGGGTGATCCTTTTGAAGGATTTCAATAGCAGCCAGAGAATCAGATTCAATTTCAAAGTTATTGATATTATGGTCTTTGGCAAGCCGGATCCCCCATTGGATGGCTTGGAGTTCAGCCATTATCGGGTTAGTGGGGGGGAGGTGCTAGTAGAAGCCCAGTATCCAGCTTCCTGTGTGGTCTCTGAAGACCCTACCCAAACCTCCATGTCCAGGGTTTCCCTTGGCGGAACCATCGGTGTTAAGCTTAATGGTCCCTAGTTGCGGGGGATTCTATCTAATGCTGATGGTATGATGTGAGTTCGTGTGGTTTGAGGCTGAATTTCCCAGCAACACAAATTCTATGACATTTGCAATGGCATTTTCTGCATTAATGAGAGTATGATTGTTGTTGAATAGGTTATTAATCCTATTAAGACAGATTTCCCTAAGGCAATGGGGTAAGAGAGTGCCCCATGTTAGCCAAGATTTAAATGGTTTGGAGTGCATTTTTCCCCAACATATGTGCCAATTGGAATCATTGATGGTATTCCCAGGGAGGGTTGGCTTGTATGTACTTCTGTGAACAATGTTTTGTCAGAAAAGAGTGGCATTCCTGTAATGAAAAAATAAATGGTTTGTATCTTCATTGTTGCGATTACAGAAATGGTATATGGGAGGGACATTGATGCCAATATAGTGGAGGTAGGCATTAGTAGGGAGTCTTTTGTGCAAGAGAAGCTACAGGAACGTTTTGGTTTTGTTAGGGGTTTCTGCTTTCTAGATAGGGGAGAAGTTCTTATCTATAGTGGTACTATTATTTTGGGTGTTAAGACAGGAGTACATGGTACCAGTGGTAAAGTTGCCAGTAGTGCTAAGATTCCAAAGAACCTTATCATCAATGTTTCCTTTCAGGGTAACTTAGTGACTGAGGATGATATTCTGAATGGTGTTGGGAATTTCAAATGAGAGTTTACTGAAGTCCCAAGTTCCCCCTATAAGGATATCCTTGACAGTGGTATTGTGGTCTTGCTTGTTTAAGGGACCATGAAGGATTTTGAAGGCTTTAAAATTGGGGTATCCAGGAGTCTTGGTAAAAATTTACCTTGTCTCCCTTGCCTATTCTTCATCTAATGCCCAAGTAACAGTCTTTCCAACCCCTTCTAATGTTTTTCTAGGTTCTAGAGGAGGGGAATTTGTTGGGCACTTGTCTATTAGGGTCGTAATACTTGGCAAGAAGAGTTTGTCCCCACAGACTAGTGGGTTGATAGAACAGTCTTCATGCCAAACCATCGTGGAGATCTCTATTTTTTATCAGCAGTCAAAGTATCCCAGTTAAGGAGGTGGAGCTTCCTTTTCTCATTGCTACTACCCTAAACAAAGTCTCTTTGGATCTTGTTGATTGTTTGAGTAATTCTGTTAAGGAGCTTGATGTAGTGCATGAGATGGGTAGGCATCACACTAAGATGGGACTTGGCTAAGACAGACCTGCCAGCTATGTTCAAGAATTTGGTTTCTCAGCCTACAAGCCTAGAATTTATGTTGTCTATAATGAACTGAAAGTCACTATACTTAGGGTTGCCTGAGAAGATGGAGAAGCCAAGATATTTGCCAAAGTGTTGGCTAGACTGGATGTTAAGGGCATGAGTACATTGATTCACCACTTGGGGAGTGCAATTTGCAGAGTAGATAACCCTAGATTTCTGATTATTGATGGTTTGTCCAGAGATAGCAGAGAAGTTTTGGAGAATTTTAGCAATGGTTTGGCAGCTTCTAGTATCTAATCTGGCAAGAAGTGTGAGGTTATCTGCAAAGAATAGGTGAAAAAGTTTGAGACCTTTGGGGGAGATGCTAATGTGGGTCCAATTTTCTCTCCTGATCTCAGCTTCTATACCTCATGAAAGTCTTTCCATACACATGATGAAAATGTACAGGGAGAGGGGATCTCCCTGCCAGATGCCCCTAGAAAGGTTAAAGAAGTTTATTCTTTTCCCATTCACCAGAATAGCAATAGAGGAGGTGGTGATGCAAAAAAGAATGAGTCTGGCAAGGCTTTCAGGCATACCAAAAAAGAGAAGGGTGTCTTTTATAAAAGACCATTCCAATTTGTCAAAGGTTTTTTAAGATCAATCTTGAGAATCATGCTAGCCTTTTCCCCTTTCATTTTTTTGAAGTGGGTGATATACTCTTAGATAATGATAGCATGATCAGAAGGTCTTCTATTGGCAAGGAAACTAGCTTGAGTGGGACTTATGATTCTTTGAAGGATAGACTTGATTCTATTGGCAATGATCTTGGTAACAATTTTGTAGCTAATATTACAGAGACCAATAGGTCTGAATTTTTTCAGATTAGAGGCATTCCTACATTTTGGAATCAAGCAGATAAGGGTGCTATTATGTTCAATAGGTATGATGCCCTTCTGAAAGACCTCTTTATAGAAAGCTATGGTCTTGGGGGCAATGTCATCCCAGAACTTCTGATAGAAAAAGGGGTAAAGCCCATCAGGTCCAAGAGCCTTTATGGGTTTGAAGGATTTGATAGCCAGAAGAATCTCAGTGTCTCTGAGAGGTGCAGCTAGGGATGTTTGCAGTTCCTGAGAAATGGCATTAGAGCTGCGTATGAAGGTGAATTCAGAGTTAGGGCATTAGGTTAGGCTGGTGGTCTAAATATTGGTGAAGTATTGAAGCACATGCGCTACAAAGTCCTCTTCACCTCTATATATATTACCAACCCTATCTACAAGTTCATTTATGTTGTTCCTTCTTCTTCTATTGAGAGTGGAAGCATGGAAGAAGAAAGTGTTAGCATCACCCTCTGTGAGCTAGGTTATTCTAGACTTGGTTTCCAAAAATCCTCCTCATATTTGAGAATGGCATTGAGCTCATGGAGCAGCTCATTTTTTAGATTGTGCAAGAAGTTGCTAGTGTGGTAGGCTTTAGATCTTTGGATACCATCAAGTCTTTCATTAACATTATTTATTTTGGTGAAGATGTTGCCAAAGACTTGCTTGTTCCACTGGGAAGCTTAAAGTTGAAAAGAGGTGACTGCTTGGTGTAAATCTGATTCTTGGTTAAAGCATTGCTGAACTAGCCTAGGAAAAAAATCATAATTACACCATATTGGTTCAAACCTAAAGGGTTTGGTATGAGTACCCTGAGGCCTGTTGCTCAAGGATAACAGGAAGGGACAGTGATCAGACTTGGTTCTAGGTAGATGGGTTACCAAACACTCAGGGAAATATTTTATCCAAGAGTCATTGGCAACACATCTATCTAACCTTTCCTGGATAAGGGTAAGTCTATTCCGATGTCTCCTATTGGTCCAGCTATACTTGCATCCCCTAAAGCCAAGGTCCACCATGTTGCAAAAGTTTAAGCAATCCTAAAACTGACTAGCTCTCTTATTATTTATAGGGGCCCTCCAAGTTTTTCATTAGCTTTGAGGACTTCATTGAAGTCCCCACCAATTAACCAATACCCCTTGTAGTTGGAGGATATCTGGCACAAATCCTCCCAAAGAGTGGTTCTAAGGTTGTGATCCTGGCTAGCATAAATAGCAGAGAAAAACTAGGGAGTAGGATTAGAGTATACCTTGATGATAGTGTGGATACCCTGAGGGGATATAGAGAAATTTTGAAGTTTAGCAGCATTTTTCTTCCACATAATCACTATACCCCCCTTACGACCCTCCGTACTTGACTCCATATGAGAGTCATATCTAAATATTTCAGTGAGGTTGGTGTGATCCACCATTTTTGTTTCCAGCAGAAAAAGAACAACAGGTTTATGTATTTTAACCAGAGTGGCACAGTGGTGTTTAAAAGTAGGACTATTGGCGCCCCTGGTGTTCTAGATGATGAGATTCATTAAATCAGATGGAGGTAGTGGGTGGTTCAGTATTAGGTTCTTTCCTTTTTCAAGTCTTGCTTGATGTGCCTTGTCCAAATATGAACTCAGGTGGACTGTTGCAGGGGATTGGTTGGTCATATTCCTCAAGATCAACTTGAGGGTTTTCATCTCCCTCGGATAAAACACTATAGTAGCTATGCAGAATGGCTCTTTGAACTCTTTTCGAAGGGGTCTTTCTAGCGTGAAGCACTCTGTTGGTGGATCCCCTAAGGTTTCCAAGAGTTGCTCCATATCCATGTTTGACTTCTAGATCTCCTCTAGAATGGATGGTTGTGCTTTGCTTTGGCCTCCTACCTCTCTTGTTGGGTTGTTGTTCTGAGGGTTGGTTGGGTTGTTAGAGATATGGCCTGGTAGCATCCAAGGTACAAATGTTAGAGTTTCTAAACTCGATAGGTAGGGGCTCTCCAGGTAGTATGGAAGATGCTTGAATACATGAGCCATGAGTGAATTGAACTCGTGTGAGTTCATGACATTGAGAGTGCCCAATCTTTGGGCTTGCAACATGGTTTAGGTCCATACCTGATAACCCAGGCCTTGTACTATGTGGTCCACCCCGTCCTTCATTATTTGGGCCATCCAAGCTGGGTCTTAGATCATTAGTACAATGGGCTAGTCTCCTATTATGACACAGTGGGAAATGGTCTTTCCTTCTATCGCCAGCTCCGCCCAAGATGTTGGGATCTTTTTGGGAAAGTGAGGTAAAGAGACAAAGATGAGTGGTTTCTTCAGGGGTACTTGGGAAGCCATTTCTATCAGGTGTGTTTCTGGACTGGTTTTGAGTATAGTTGTGTCCAGTGGTGCCTTGCTCGCCATTATTATGGAGAGCTGAGTTAATAGACATGACCGAATCAGTCATGTCAATCGGCTCTACTTGATGATTAGATCTATTTTGGACTTCGTTTATCATCCCAGAAGACGCAGAGATGGTAGCCTTCATTGGAGATGAGTAAATGCTGATGGGAAGTATGGCCCCTGGTGGGCCCTCAACTTTTTTAACTGGAAGGGGTGTTTTATCCAAACTAAGACAAGGTTAGTAGTGTTTGGGGTTATTAATTGCGTGTACACATGTGTGGTGTGGCTGTTTGACTTTTGGGGAAAGGCTGTTTTCGGCAGCCTTTGCAGGTGCGTGGAGTGGCCCATTTGTTGATTTTCCTTTTCCATTTTTTATTGGTGTGGAAGATAGACTTACAGGCATATTGACTTTGCCTGCAAAGGATATTCCGTTTTGAGTGGTGGAGCCTAACTGTTCAAGGCTCAGGAGCTTACCTGGGTTGTCCTCCATTGACTTTACCTGAGGCGGATCAGTTTTTGACAGGGCTTGTCCTCCATTGTTGTTTGGTCCCTTGTAGTTCTGTGTTTTCTTTTAAGGAGGGAGATGTTATGCCATTGTTGTTGTTCTCCTTCCACTGGGGTCTTGCTAGTGCTTGGCTGATCCTTGTCTACACTTGGACTGCTGATGTTATGGTTGCAATGTTTCGTTTGATGTCCTAACCTTCCACAAGCGGTGAATAGAAGACCCTCCCCTTCGTAGATGACTCACTGAGTATGATTGCAGATGATTACCTGTTTCTTGAAGGGGGACTCCTAAGGGTATTTGAATGCATATTCTGGCGTATCTTCCTCGAAGAGTCAAAGAAGTACACGAGTCAATCTTTAAAAGTGTTCCGAGTGTCGATCCAATCATTTCCAAAACTCGTTGGTGATAGAACTCAGCCGGTAATTATGGTAGTCGCAACCAAATGGATATGTGGGTTTGAGTTGCTTCCTCCGGTACAAAATTTGGTTCCCATTGATGCACTGACAAGAAATTTTCGGTGATGAACGAGCCCCCCCCCCCCCCCCCCGTGTAGAGCTTTCCTTGCATTTTCTGGGTTGTTAAATTTTGCCACATAAAAGTCGCATCCCAAGTCAATCAATATTAGCGGTCCCGTCAATTTCCAAAGTTCAGTTAGTTTTATTCTCAAGTAGTTGTGTGTTAACTTCTTGTTCACCAGTTTTACAATGACTGAATACTGCCAAGGGCGGTAGATGCGAAGCTTTTCCTCTTCCGATAACTGAATCAAATCACCTTCCGTTGTATTGTAAATTGTTGTGTTGTTGCTGGTGTAATTGTAGCTCTTGTTGAGGTTGTTGTTTCTGTTCATTAATTTGTCTTTGAAGCTCTCCTTTGGGGTAGTTTGAGTATTGGATACTTGATTTTATCTATCTCTATGTAGATGATATAAATTTACATTTTTTACTAAAAAATTTATCTAACATATATAAATAATATATCAAAACACAATAAATATAAGAATTGTAATTAAAAGTTCATAAATAAAAATATTATTTCGATTTTGTATTTGAGTATATATAATGTTTAAATATAATGCTAAATTAATAAAATTCTAAAACTAATTTTAAAAGACACTACAAAATAAATTATCAGGATCTTTAGTTATTATTAGGATTCACATTCTTTAAATTTCAAAAAATATATTAAATTTATATTTGAAAACTCAAATTTTCAATCCTCACCATCAATATATATATGAAGCTAGAGAAAATTGAAGGAAAGGTGTCTTTTAAGTCTTGAATGAAGGATTAGTGATATTGACCAACAGATAGGGTCAAACATCATTAGGAAACTTGATTAAGTTAATTGTGGACTTGATTAATATTTTCAAAACCTTCTAATCTTTTTAAAAATACAAATCAACCCAACCCACATCTCTCTTCAATCCAAATCAACCACTCTCTCTTCTCTCTCGACAGCTTCTCTCAACTCTCTCCCAACCAACAGTTCTGCAAAATTTCTCCCTTCAACCCCCGACGAATTCTACCTCCGGCAAAAAATAGTTGGGCTTCAAGTTCCTTTTTTTATCCCTTCAATCCCCGACGACTTCTACCTCCGGCGATAAATAGTTAGGCTTCGAGTTTTCCTCTTCAATTCAAATCAACCTGTCTCTTATCCCTCTCTCCCAACCAACTGTTCTGCAAATTTCTCATTTCAATCCTTGACGACTTTAACATCCGACTATAAATAGTTGGGCTTCAAGTTCCTTTTTGACTTCAACCTCCAATCGACGTGGCAATCTTGTTCTCCAGCCACAACAGCTTCGAATTATTCATCGTTCCTTTTCTTCTTTCACAGGTAAAAATTTATGGCCTTTTTAGTTTTGAAGAAAATGAGGAACTTGAGCCAACTTCTCTTATAGTATTGGTTAACAATTTCAATATTTATTGCATTAATTTGAAATGCGGTCTGAATAAAACCCTAATTCGTGGTATTTCTTCTCTTCTCTTTTTGAAATGAATTATGATATTTTGTTGTTTGTTGTATTTTTTTGAAGTTAGATTTTTATTGTTTGTGTTTATAAAAACCAAACGATAATTTGGGTCGATTTGTTCTGTTCTTGTTCTTGATAAAAATGGTGAAATTGTTGTTTTTTGTTGAACAAAATTGTGCTACTATTTTTGTTTTCTCCGATAAATTATCCATCTAGTGCAACATATTTACCATCTGATGCGACAAATTTATCATATGATGCAACAGATCAACCATCTGATGCACCAGAGGAACCATCAGATTATAATTCTGATGCAACAGATTAATAATCTGATGCAACAGATTAATTATCTGATGCAACAGCTTTACCATATGTTGCAACAAATTAAGCATCAGTTAAAAAATCTGATGCAACTATTAACTATCTGGTGCAATAGAAGAACCATCAGATTAATGATCTGATGCAACAGATGAACCTCCTGTTGGATAAAATCCTATCAACTCTTCCTACAGGAAATATTCAAGACTCGATTTTTTCAACTGATCATTCATCTGCCACGATAGACGACCCTATGTTGGAAAAAACCTAAACAATATTGACCGTTGATAACTGTTCCAACAGATCACTCATGTGTTGCAACAGATGTGTGACCTGTTGCACAGACCATTCATCTTTCTCAATAGATGAGTGATATATTTTGTATTATCACAATAGATTACTCAACCGTTGTTGCAGGTTAGTTAACTGCTCTAACAGATCACTCATATGTTGCAATAGATGTGTGATCTGTTGCATAAACCATTTATCTTTATCAACAGATAAGTGATATGTTTTTATTGTCATAACAGATTACTCAGCCGTTACTATAGATTATTTAACTGTTCCAATAGATCACTTATATGTTGCAACAGATCTGTTGAACAGACCATTCATCTGTCTTAAAAGATGAGTGATATGTTTTGTATTATTGTAACAGATTACTCATCCGCTGCAACAGTTTGGTTATATGCTGCAATAGATATACTACCTGGTGCAACAGATCGATGATATGTTGCAACTGTTATTTTACTGTTTTGCTTATTTGATTTACTGTTATCCTTTTTTAACGATGCATTAATTAATAACAATATATTATTTTATGTTTCTATTAATTTTAGATAATATAATTTTCAAAAGAACAGAAATTAAATCAAGTCCAAGTAAAGAAACAAGTGAAGCAGCTAGGCTATATCCACCACTTTTTGAACTTGTTTTACAAGCGTTATCTCAATCAGGAGCAGAATATAATGAACACGGGGAGGAGGAATATTTCAAAAGAGATGATGCAGATGCTTATAGCCATTCCACCGAAGAGTTGGTCAAAGCCTTCAGCATTGATCGTTATCCTGTGAGAATGTAGTGCGATGGTGCTGCAGATTTAATGGGTGATTTCGGGGTTAAGTCAGCCATGGGAAAATCTTTTGACGCCTTCAAAAAAATACTTCGAGAACAAAAATTGGATGCTTATTTCAGGGATAGTTGCTTTGGAAAATATCTTGATTTATCGGAGGACAATAATGCTCGTTTTCAAATGAAAATGGTATATGAACTTCTCAAGCATAGGTTTATGTATGAAAACAAAGATAAGATGGATGAGGTGTGGATAAATTACTGTGGCATGCCTGTTTGGTTTGGTTGGAAGGAGTTTGCCATAGTTACTAGACTAAAATGTTATCCTCCTTCTCAAGTTATACCTATTCTAACCCAAAAAAAGCACCTCGCACACTCAAAAAAGGCAAAGGCAAGTCGTGTGATCGTGATGACCTGATGTGTATTGTTGGTCCAAGCTTCAAAAATAAAAAATTAATAGAAGCGTTGAAAGGTAAAGGACTTTCAAAGAAGTACAAGTAGTCATTGTGCTTGGTTTGGTTTGTACATAATATTCTTTAGGTGAGAGACGTTAACTACAACATAAGCCTTGGTTTAATAAAGATCTTCGAGGATCTTGAGGCATTTAACAGCTATCCTTGAGGGTATGAAAGCTTCAAAATGACTGTCAAATATTTGTTGACTCCGTTAGCGCCAAAGATAGTCAACTTATATGGCTTCACATGGGCTTTCATGGTAAATATTTCTTTCTTCTATTATGATATTATTCCTTTTTTTCACTCAATAATGGTTTTGATTTACTAGCGTTATTTTATAGGCTTGAGCGTTTGAAGCCATTCTTTATTTGAGACAACCAGTGAACTACTAGGAAGGAGTTTTCTGTCCAAGAATCTTGAGATGGTTGTCGGCCAAAACTGATAAAAATATAAAATTTCTTGATCTCTTCAACCCCTCGAAGGATACAGTAAGTATAATTATAATTAATTTTTTCTTTTAATTAATGATTTTGTTTTGAATGATCTAATCATCATTCTAATATATGTAATGATTTATGTTAGATTGTGCATCCATCGCTATTTTTGACCAATCGAGAGTTGAAGATGCCATTTTTTCTTACTTTACGGTCTATACAAACTTTATCAGACCCTAAGGTCATCGATAGAATAAAAATGGAATTGTTTGGAGCAACAACCGATACAAGAAAAACAATTTTGAAGGGTGGGCTTGTTGTTGTTGATGGTCTTAGTGGTGATGGAGCTCTTAGTGGTGGTAGTGATGTTGTTGTTGGTGCTAATGATACTCCTCTTACAGTATTTAAAGCAAACTATTATGAGTATGATCATACTAGTTATACAGATTTTGCCTTTCCCAACGAATGTTCTGCATACAAATGTCAAGACTACAGGGCAAAACATGATGTAGTGATTAATGCTATTAATGCATTAATTGTTTCTGTAAAGGAATTGACATCTAAGATGGGTCTCATTCCATCAAAGAGGATTTTATTTTCATTCGCTCCATTAGATATTAGGGCTAAGAGGAGAAGGAGAGTGATTTCCAGGGCATTATCAAGCATCCAAAAAAGCAAAATTACAACTCCTCTGTCTGTGTGTTGCACTGAGCAACGTACAATGTCCAAAGGAGAGCTGAACAAGGTGAATATATTATGTCTTCCAACTGACAAAACAAACAGACACATATCTGTTTCAACAGATGACACATCTATAGAAAATTATCAAATAGATATATACATCTGTTGCAACAGTTGACTAACCTGTTGCATCGGATACTTTATCTGGTGCAACATATGTCTCGTCTATTTTAGCAAATCAAACAGCTCTTCGTACCGCTTTTATTTGTACCAACAAATGACCTATCCGCTGCAACAGATGATTCATATGTTGCAAAGGATGGTTCATCCATTGAAAATTATCATAAAGGGTCTTTCACATGTAGAAATTTGTCCCAACAGTTGATTCATTGTTGCAACAAAAATATAATCTATTTGGGATAATTTAAAACAGGTGGAAAATTTATTTGATTTGCTAGAAAAGATGAGTTATCCTTTTCCATTTTGTTGTATCTTCGTGATTAGCATTGACCAATTCTAACTTTCCAGGTGGATGTAAAAGAAGCTACTGCTGAACAACATAGACAATATGCTACTCTTTTTATGGAAATACGGACAAGAGAAAGCGCAAAAATTGTACGTAAGCGAGAATAAAGATCCGCGATGAGAAAAGACGAATTCCATAGCACCGGATGAAGAACAACTTATCCATACTGAGTAGATCCTTATAGCTTGAGCCTGTCATAGAAATCCTTGGCAATATACTTAAATTGTTGTGGATGTATATGTTGAGATCTGTACCCATAATAATTTTTTACATTTTATTTATTCGTTGACTTATTTCAGCTAATTTATGAAGGCTTTGATTTATTTTATTTTGTCTATGAATTTTACTTATTCCTTAGATTTGAACTTATTAATTGAAAAGAAATACTAGATTCAAATATTGCACAGACGACACATCTATTGGAAAAATCGAACAGATTTAGACATATATTGTAACAGGTAGGTGATCTATTAGAATTTATCAAACGGGTCTTTCCATTGTTGCAACAAATGGACTTTAGATAAAAACATCGAGATAATGCAACAGATGACCAACCTATTGCAACAAATAAACTATATGTTAGAACAGGTAGAATAACTGTTACAACGGATGGAGAATCTATTGCATTATAAAAATTCAACTTTCATTGGACATAAAAAAATTATCACTATATGTAAAAAGGTTAAAGTGAATTGAATTGAAATAAAATAGGCGCAACCCATCGACGGTGTTCAGTTCAAACACCTTAAATAAATTAAGCATCAAGTAGACAATGTTCATTTTAAACACGTAAAATAAAATAAGCATCAAATATGTCACTCTGACATATTTTGCTGACTTGCCATCACTTGGCCCCCAACGGTCATTTTTTTCTCCCCATTATCTTATATATTCATCTTCCTCCTAAAATTTAACCCTAAATTTCCCAAATCTTCATCGTCATCTTCTTTTATCTATCCAAATTCTTCAAATTATTTCTTTCATTTTTTCCAACTGAGCTTGGAAATGTCGAGCGCATCTTCCATTATTTTTTGTGATAAAAAATTTTGATATTGTAAGTGCGGTCATGAAGCTCTGTTAAAGACTTCTTGGACTCAACAAAATCCGGGTCGTATGTTTTTTACTTGTAAGATTTCAAAGGTAATATTTTTTTATTTAATTAGTTGATTAATTATTAACTTGTAATTGTTTTGTAATTGTGTTCTCTTTTTTATAGAAATTGGGTGGATGCGATTACTTTGATTGGTATGAAGAAAGATACCCTTCACAAGCAAATCGTGTAATCTGGGGTTTGTTGAACAAAGTCAAGGATTCTGAAGAGAAACAAAACCGAACAAGAAGATACTACATTGTTGTCGTTATTGCTAGAGGTTTGGTGTTGTTTGGCACATGGATATTCAAGCCTAATTGCTGAAATTTTTATGGTGGTGTGTGTATTTACTACTGGTTTGGTGTTGTCGAGCACATGGTTATTTAAGTGTAACTACTGGAAAATATCAAAAAGATTTAGGCATATGTTGTAAAATTTAGGTCATCTGTTGGAAATTATCAAACAAGTCTTACCACTATTGCAAAAGACTAGACTTAGATTATTAGATTATTCATAGAAATAACATTGGCGTAATACAACAGATGACTAACCTATTGCAACAGATGAACTATCTGCCAGAACGGATTAAATATATTTTACAACAGATTGACAATCTAATCTATTGCATTATAAAAAACTCAACTTCATCAAAAAAAAATTATTGGCACTACATGTACATGTAATAAAGTGAAGGGTGACTTGGAATTAAAAATTTCTATTTCACAGGCTCTTCTATATACATAGACTTCAAGCGTCCAGTTAGTACCCCATAATCCCAGACCTCTTGCAGGTTTGCCATAGCTTTGTCGCACAAAAAAGTCATTGGCTCGGTCATTTCTATGTCGGTCAGCAAACATTCGATGTGTGAAAAAGTGTACGAGACGCTCGCTTTAGCGGCATCATCTTTTGGAAGGATCATTCCCTTGTTTCGACCTTCAAAATCCCATGATCTCTTTATCAACACTTTGTTTGGAAAATAATTCATCAGTTTACTCTCCCTCAACAAGATGGGCAACAGCACCATCAGTGGCTCCACGAGGAGAAAAAGATCAAAATCGTCGACAAGAGGTATGTTGGAGTCTTTCATGCTAATGACTGCAAGAATCTTTTTTACCTCGTTCCATCTCTTGCCGTGTGGATTTGGCATGTACCCTCTAACATATTTTATCATTTCTTCTTCATCCAACACCAGCATAGAAACTAGGAAATCAAGTCCCACGCCAAGGGCTAATACCTCTCCATTGAGTTGATCGTACCTATCCTTGAGCTTCTTGCAGAAGTCGAGGTCCATTATCCTATCGGCAGCGTCATAAGCTTCCCGGTACGTTAATTGCCTTTTCCTCATGAGGCAGAGAATTATGTCAACATGTTATGAGATAAGAAGTCAATTTTTAAATAGGTTAGTAATTGTAAAGATGCAACGAATGGTCCATCTGTTGCATAAGATTCATCCAACGCAACTTATGCAACAGATGGATAATAAGTTGCAACAGAACCACTACCAGTTGCACCAGTATACCCAGCTGTTGCAACAGATGTGAAATACGTTGCGCAGCTTCTTATTCACGGGGTAGATTAGAAGGGCTAGATTAGGAAAAGTAAACTTTCCTTTTTCTCGTACGGCGTACGTATATCAGTCATAGTCTGGAAGTCTTGGGGGGAAAGGGAGGCCTGGGGTAATCTGGTGTGCCTGGCTTGGCATTCTTGACCTGTCGCAGATCCCTCTTCTCTTCAGTGCCAAGTTCCACATATATGTTCACCTTCTTGACTGGCCCCTGAACTTCAACAGCTTTTGGAGAGGGAGGAATTGCAATTTCTTTTGATTTTCGACCGGAGAGTACGTGTCTAATTGCTATTTTCTTTCTCCTAACCAAAACTGTAGGAGTGTGTGGCTCCCTCACCTTCTTAGATGGTACGACACACCTCTTAGATTTGAATTCATTGATAGCTTTAGAGATATCCTCTACTTTTTCAAAGAGTTTATCTTGTCTCTCCTTGCACTCTTCTCATTCGCAATAAGAATACGAGGGTGAAGAGGGGTGAGAGAGACCTATGTAAGGGCGAAAAGCGGTGTTTTCAAACATATTTATTCTTTATTGAGCATCAATATGCTCATCATCATGAGTGGTAGCAGCATCAGCATGCCTGCAACTAACACCAACAACTCCACCAGAAGAAGCACCTAGATCTGCCTTAGTAAAAGGTTGGTCATGAAGAGCCTCAACATTAGGCTGACCTTGCCTAACTGCTCTT
The DNA here is from genome assembly GCA_030864225.1 of Capsicum baccatum var. pendulum. Taxonomy (NCBI): domain Eukaryota; kingdom Viridiplantae; phylum Streptophyta; class Magnoliopsida; order Solanales; family Solanaceae; genus Capsicum; species Capsicum baccatum. The sequence goes on along the minus strand of CM061554.1, from coordinate 217,550,719 downwards.
CTTATAGCTGTTGCTCCAGCCAATTTCTTCTTTATTAACTCCACTGTTGGGTCTGCTATAGTATCAACATGACCTAGAGTAATATAAGAAGTCATCACCGACTCCTCCTCAGTAGGCACGATCCATGGATGCACAACCTATAAAAAAGAAAAAAAAAGACAGATGCATTTAAATCGTATAATATAATAATTTTCACAGTTGGACTAAATTTAAAAAAAAGTCCCATTTGTTGCATAGTTTGCAGTATATGGTTAAAATTCATTTGAGTCTGGTTCAGAGAAATAAAGCAACACATGGATAATCTGATGCAAAAAATAATTATCTGTTGCAACAGTTGCACAAGACGGGTAATCTGTTATGCAACAGATGATCTATACATTGCAACAGATGAACAATATGTTATCAAATTACACATCTATTGCATAATTTGCAGTAGATGGTTAATCTTTTAGAAGTCGGGTTTAGAGAACCAAAGCAACAGATGGGTAATCTGATGCAAGATATACCCTGTCGCAACAGATGTCCCATTCGATGCATCAGATATAACATCTGGTGCAATATAATATCTGTTCAATATCTTTCTTATTTTTTGGTAGAATTATTTTACTTGAAGAAGACGTACTGCATCATCTGGAGGGTTAAAAAGATCAGCCTCCTTAATATTGGTGTTGCTCTTTCCAGCCAACCACCTAAACATCCTTGGATGAGAAACCTCATCTAGGTAATCAATTAACTGCTTTCGGAGGGGAGGAATGGCTTCAAATGCCCAAGCCTAAAAAATGTAAACAGGAAGCAAGCCAAAAAAAAGTCATAATAACTATATTCAATATAAATTAATGGATGAATAAAATTAGTGATTAATTTTACCATGAAAGCCCAACGAAAGCCGTATAATGTGGTCGTCCCTGAGGATAGCTTTGTCAGTAAATATTGGCCAGTCAAGTAGAAGCTATCATATATCCAGGGATAATTGTTGAATTTATCAAAATCCTTAGCACACGCCAACAAATCATCTTCTATGACCTTGTTGATGTCTCTTGCCCATAAAACCGAATGAGTAAATCAAACTAAGTACAATTTCTCCCGGTACTGCTCTAGTATGGTTTTATCCTCGATATCTGTCAATAAATCTAATGCTTTGTAGCCACATCGAGCAATGTGAAACAACCCATCTATTCTTTCCTTGCATTTTCTTGCCTTGGATCTTTTGCGGGGTGGTGGTCCTTCTGGACGATGGCATCTCAATCCCGTCACTATGGAAAACTCTTGCAAGCCAAAACAAACAGACATGCCACAGTAGTTGATCCAGATTTCATCCATCTTGTTTTTGCCCCCTCCTCCGGATCTTTATCATCCCTGGCATACTTGATCCTGCACTTGAGAAGACCACATACCATCGTCATAGGGAAACGGATATGGGTAGAGGGGTCCTCAGGCAGCTCAAGAAAGCATCCAAAGCAGATCTTCTTAAAAAGTCCACCTATGTTTTCGTTCTTCATAATTTTCATAAAATGTTCAAAAAATTTCCCCATCTAACATTTAAGTAGAATTTTACTAGTTAGTTGTTTTCCGTCTGGGTCATTTATCGGCATCGCAACTTGAAACCTGTCAATACTAAAAGTTTTGATAGAATCATACTGGGATGTCGATATTAATTTACGCCCTATCGGTGATCCATTATCATTATGTTGATGATCATCCTCTTTCTCTTGCTCACTCTTCAATTCCTCCTCTTTCTCACTTTCATTTTCTTCATCACTATCTACGGACCCTTGTCCACTTTCCTCAATTATTTTCACATCTCTCCTCAGCTTCACTATTCATCAGGAAGCTCCTCCGAATCCCTCTATACTGTAGCCTTTTCTTATGGTCAGATGTTGATCCACTTTCACGTTCTTTTCTTTTGAGAGACATGTTTTACCTACAGACAAAGAAAAACAAAAATTATATTACAATTGATGTATGCATATATTTTAAAAAATACATTACAAACACCACGAATACCGACACACCAACAACTACCACCACAAACACTACCAACTAATACCAACAAAACAAACACAACGAATACCGACACACTAATAACCACCACCACAAATACCACCAACCAATGCCAACAAAACAAACACCATGAATACCGACACCACCGATAGCCACCACGAACACCACTAACCAATGCCACCACTAGTGCCACCACAACGACCATAAACACCACCACCAATAACAATAACAACAAGAACAACACCACAAACACCATCTAATAATATCACGACAGTCAACGGAACACTGCAACAGAAACTAGGGATTTCTTGAGTTCTTTCTACGATTTTACCATCAAAACTCAAAATTGTAAACTCATTCTCGAAGATAATATAACTAAAAGTTTTATTTTTCATCATTAACTTAAAAACCCTTATTTTTTAGAAAAAAAATAACAAATATAGAGCTCTTCTCAAACTCTGTTTCCTACACAGATAAAGAAAATGACTGATACAAGCAAGAATAAAGTCGAAGATAATACCTATGTGGTCGAAAATAAGAAGAAAAATAATCTGTTGTGGAAGGTTGAGCAAATTTGTTGAGTAGTTGTCGTCTTTACTGTATTGTTGAGTGAGAATGAGAGAGAAAGAGCGAGACCTTGAGATTTAAAATGATGAAATGTTTTGTATGGGTTGATTTGTATTTTGGAAAAGAATGACAAGTAGTTTTGAAAATGTTAATTTGGTCTGAATTGATCTTAATTATTTTTAAAATCATAAAATATATGCATAATTTTTAACCCTCTCATCATGCAATTACCAAAAGGGTAATTTAATTGAAATTGTATAAAAACAATTGAAGTTGTAGTTGATCGACTACTCTAGTTGACCCTATGAAAACTCACCCCTGGTCTTAGATTAATCAATATAGGTACTATTAGTCTAACATATGAACTCAATTAAAATTATAAAAAACAAATGTTCAACATGTTGCGTCAGATTTCTCATCTGTTGTAAATTATTAATCAGATTAGGAAACAACAAAATATGAATCTGCTGTAAATTATCAAACAGATTAAGTCATCTATTGCGACAGATTACCCATCTATTGTAAATTATCAAATAGATTGTTAATTGTCGCAATAGATTATCCATATGTTGTAAATTATTAAATAGGTGTTGCCAGCTGTTGTGGCTGACCCTATGAGAACTCACCCCTAGTCCTAGATTAATCGATAATTTACCCTATAAAAACTCATCCCTAGTCCTAGATTATTCAATCAAGGTATTAGTACCCTAGTTCTAGATTAATCAATTAAGGTATTAATCTAACATATGAGATAGTAAGAATCGGTTCGGCTCAGATTTATCAATCGACGACTCTGGTCAGGAGAAACACAATACTGACTCAGCATCCAATTGCCAAAAGACTCAATTGAAGTTGTAGTTGACCCTATGAGAACTCACATTCGATTAAGGTATTATTCTAACATATGAACTCAATTGAATTATATATAAGCAAATGTTCAACCTGTTGCAACAGATGTATTTTTTGTTGGATCAAATCAAACTAATTATGTTATCTGTTGCAACATATTACGCATCTATTGTAAACTATCAAACAGATTACATCATTTGTTGTGATAGATCACGAATCTATTGTAACTATCAAATAGATTAAGTCATCTATTACGACAGATTACCCATCTGTTATAAATTATCCAATGTATTAAGTCATATGTTGCAATAGATTACCAGTCTGTTATAAATTATCAAATAGGCACTGTCATCTATTATAGTTGACATTATGAGAACTCACCCCTAGTCCTAGATTAATCAATTAAGGTATTAGTTGAACATATGAGGTAGTAAGAATTGGTTCAGCTCAGAGTGATCGATCGACGACTCTTGTCAGGAGTAATGCAGTACCATCTCATCATGCAATTGCCAAAAGACTCAATTAAAGTTGTAGTTGACCCTATGAGAACTCACCCCCAGTCCCAAATTATTTAATTAAGGTATTAGTAAACTAGTCTTAGATTAATCAATTAAGGTATTAGTGTAACACATGAGGTAGTAAGAATTGGTTCGACTCAGAGTTATCAATCGATGACTCAGGTCGGGAGGAACGCAGTACCGTCTCATCATGCAATTGTCAAAAGACTCAATTAAAGTTATAGTTGACCCTATGAGAACTCACCCCTAGTCCTAGATTATTCAATTAAGGTATTAGTACCCTAGTCCTAGATTAATCAATTAAGATATTAGTCTAACATATGAGGTAGAAAGAATCGGTTCGTCTCAGAGTGATTGATCGACGACTCTGGTCGGGAGGAACCAATACCATCTCATCATGCAATTGTCAAAAGATTCAATTAAAGTTGTATTTGACCCCATGAGAACTCATATTCAATTAAGGTATTAGTCTAAACTATGAACTCAACTGAAATTATATATAAACAAATGTTCAACCTATTGCAACAGATATCTTTTTTATTGGATCAAATCAAACAGATTAGGTAATCTGTTGCAATATATTATGCATCTGTTGTAAACTATCAAACAGATTACGTCATTAGTTACGACAGATCACGAATTTATTGTAAACTATCAAATAGATTAAGTCATTTATTGCACTTAAATATTTTTAGATCCTTTTTTTTATAAAGCAATTTAGGTATTTCCTATCCGAGATAAAATAGTTAAAATACTAAGGCGGTAAAAAATTTTACTCGGTACTACTTGAATAACTTAAAAATCTTCTGAGTGAGTAGTCTTATCTGGTCTTTTCAATGTCACCGTCTCCTCGTGCCCTTCAAAAGTTATTAATGAATATTTAAAACCCCTCATATCTAGAACTCTCTCTCTCTCTCTCCTTCAGCCATAAAATAGTCTAGACTCAAGTCATCACTCTTCTTTATTCTCAATTATCTTTGTTGTTTCCTTTTTTTCTCTCTTTTCTCTCTTCTTTCGAATGAGGATCCTTTAGGATCTCAACCAATTAATATATTTTCTCGACTGAACTGAATGTTCTTATCTGTTTGCTTTTTTGACATTGCAGGTATGGTTTACTGTTGCTCTTTTTATCTCGTCTTCTTCTTTGTATGTCATTTAAATTAGATATTTACATCTATTGCTATTAATAATTTGCATAGTACCAGTTTCCTATTTATTAAGAAAATTGAAGGAAAGGTGACTTTTAAGTCTTGAATGAACAAACCGTTGTTTTTATTAAAATATGCAAAAAAGTCATCTGTTGGGAGAACTTAAAAAGACTTGTTATCAGTATAGTTTTCTTAGATCTTTTGTTTAGTAATTAGTGGTACTGTTGTTGGGGGTGGTGGTTGTGTTGGAACATATGATATTTGTGTTGTGGATGGTGTTGGAACATATGGTGTTGTTTTGTTTGTTTCTTTGTTGTTGATACTGTTGATGGTGGTCTTGCAACAGTTTCCTCAACTCTTGCAACTGATGAATCAGTTGTTGGAACAGACGGAGCAACTGTTTGAAGAAATCAAACCAGTAGTAAGGCTGGTTTGATTTATTCCAACAGATGACCCATATGTTGCAACATATCATCCTTCCTTTGCAACGATGCCTCATTGGTTGAACAGGTGAGTAATCTGTTGCATCATATTGGTCATCTATTGATTCACTTAATTTTGTGATACCTTTATATAATATTCTTTTTGTTCTTCTCTTGTTTGACATCAAATGTATTTTTCTTGTTTACAGACAAAAGAAAGTGAAATTGGATCCACATTTGCCCAGCCAACATTAAAGGCTAGAGTAAAGATGAGTTTGGAGGAATAAACTGCGTACAGATAGAACCACTTCATATGTGGGAGGTATGTATTAGTGATCAACCTATCATGAAAACACATATCCAGTACAATGATTTTGTGAATGTTTGTTCTTTACCCATTAGGCATTAATCCTTCAAACAAGATATGACATTTTACAATTAAGATTGTTAGGTTCAAACTGGTAAGGCTGAGGAACCAAGACGGTGGTGTCGATACCCCATTACAATTTAATGACGGTTCATGCTCATGTTTTTGTGTCAAGTTTGAGGAAGGGTTCAAGTTTTTGGCGGCAGTATAAATATCCAATAGTGATTGGACCGGTTTTAAGGGCGCAATGGACTTATTGAAAGGCCTTCAAAGCCTCGTACTGCAACAAACAACGATGGATCTAATAGAAATTTCCCTGGTCCAAATTTATATAGATAGGTTATTGGAGGAGACTATTATACAACAGAAGGTGTTTGGGAGAAAATCTATGCGGAAAGAGAGAGGTTGAAAAGGCCATATATTATCTCAGTCCTTGTTTAAGAGGATACACAAGGTCGAAAGGAAAGTGTAGCAAAATTAGCGTATGAAATTGACATGAAAAATGAAAAAACTAGATGAGATGAGAATGTGAAAGTTTATCCAAAAATGAAGAAAAAGAAGAATGGTCAAGAGAAATTGAGTTGGTCACTTTGCTAGAGACTGCAACTAGCTAGTGCAGCCGAAGACCTACAAAATGCAGGACTAGAATTCTGAAGAAGCAGCTTCGCGAGCATAGAAGGTGGTAAGACTGTCGTTCTGAATTGACATGTAGGTTTCAATTTTGATCGACAATCTTACCACCTTCCATGCTCACGAAGCTTTTTCCTTGGAGTTCTTGTCCTGCACTTTGTGAGAGTCTTCATTGAGGCCATGATCACTAGTTGCATTCTTGAGCAAGGTGTCCAGCTCCAGTCCTGTTGACCATTCTTTTTTTTTCATCAACTGACGAATTTTTATATTTTGATACACTTCCACATTTAAAGCTCATCCTGTTTTTTCGTTTTTGATGTGAATTTCATTGGCCAATTTCACTACACTTTCCTTCCTACCCTGTGTTTCCTCTTAAACAAGGTTTGAAATGATATATGGCCTTCTCCACCTCCCCCTTCGTGCATAAGTATTCTCTCAAGCACCTTCTGTTGTAAAAAAGTCTCCTCCACCAATCCATCCATATAAATTTGGACCAGGGGAATTTATATTGGTTCTATCATTGTTTGATGCATTGCGAGGCTTTGGAGGACTTTCAAGAATTCCATTGTTCTATTAAAACTGGTCCAATCACTATTGGATATTTACACTGCCGCCAAAAATTTAAACCCTTCTCCAAACTTGACACAAAAATATGAGCATGAATCATCATTAAATTGTAACGGGGTATCAACACCACCGTCTTGGAACCTTTCAGCCTTATCAGTTCGTACCTATCAAACTAAACTATACAATGCAAGATCTTGTTTGAAGGATCAGTGTCTAATCGGTAAAAAACTGCATTCACAAAATCATGACACTTTATGTGTGTCTTCACGGTAGCCTGATCAATAATATACATAACTCGCACGCATGAAAATGGGATCCATTGCACGCATCTTATTCTTCCTACCCCATCAAGATATGTCAGACAGTGTGGTTTATTCATCTGCACGAATATGATGACTATTAAAATAAAGGTGTGAAGAGTCATGTTTTTTTATCTTAACACATTCAAAACAACTGATGAATCAAAATCTCCATCCGTTGGAACTGATGAATTAGCTGTTGAAAGAAATCAAAATATCTCCTCCAACATATGGTCCATCTATCGCAACAAATAATCCATATGTTGCGATAGATGGTAAATCTGTGGCGATAGGCCAGACTTTTTTTATTCATCTGCACGCATGTGATTACTTCTTGCTAAAAATATTTGTTTCAATTTAGTTTTCCTATTTATAAAATAAAGAGAATTTTATTATATTCTTCCAAGATTACCCCTATTATTAAATGATTACCAAAAGTATATTATTCATATTTATACTTTCAAATCATAATTAATAAGGCCAATTTGGTAAAATAATCACCTAATTTATAATTTTATTAATTGGTGTTCCAAGCCCATAGGGCCCAACTAATACAAAATGGAGGGACTATTAAAAAGATGTGAAGACTTTTTATCTAACACATTCAAAACAGCAAATGAATCGAGTACTCGAACCAAACCTTCAACGATCTAAAGGAAATTTGAAACCCAAAGGGACTGGACGTAGGCACTGGATTGGTGTACCGAACTAGGATAAATCTTTGTGTTGTTTACTTTATGCTTTATTATTTACGTGCTTAACTATTTTAGTTTAATTTGGTTGTGAATTTTATTGATATTTAGGCAAGTCGACTGTGAGGAGTCAGTAGTAGACTCACAAAAGATAATTTCAATTCACTCCCCCCCTCTTGAATTTCAATTAGTATCAGAGCAAGGTCTCACAGATAGCATTGCCTAACCGCAAGTGAGCATAGATCAAATGGTCAATTATCAAATTCTCGGTGCTCTTTCGAGGATGGTTACTCTTCCATAAGACCACCATACTTCAATGGATAACACTACTCTTACTAGAAATACAGATTCACTATTTTTGTCAAATCAAATGACTACCAAGCTTAGGTTACCATAAAAAGGGTCCTAAGCCAATTCCAGGGCTCAAGGGAAAACAAAGGGACAAAGATAAAGAATCCAGTAACATTGACATGGAAGATCTTGAAAATTTTTCTATTACCAAAGATCAACAGGAGGCAATTCAAACTAACGTACATGCTATAAGTTTACTTTTGTGTGCAGTTAGCAAAGAATAATATGACAAGATCTCAATGTGTGAGACGATAAAAAGAATAAACTGGAGGTAACCTATGAAGGAACCACCAAAGTCAAGAATTTAAAAATTGTTGCTCTTGTAAATGAATATGAGCTATTCAAGATGGAAGAAAATCAGGATATTGAATCAATGTTCGCCAGATTTAGTAAAATTATGTGTGAACTAAAATCATTAGGGATGATCTATCCACACAGCCTGCAAATCCAGAAACTAGTTTGAACTCTCCTAAAGATTTGGAAAACCAAGACAGCCATTCTAGAAGATGAAGATCTCTATAATATGACATACGACAAACTACGAGGTAACCTTATTGCATATGAGAAAAATTATACCAGCAGGTTTCATAAGGATAAAAAGGATAAACTAGTAGCTTTCAGCGCTGCTCCAATTAGAGAGGATGACATTCTCGAAGATGCCAATAGCGAAGGAATGACCCTCATCAATCGTGAAGTATGGCAGATCATGAGAAAGGGGAAACAAGGATCTCAAGGAGACAAAAGTAATAATTCCATGAGAAATAATGAACATTGATAGCACTGCAGAAAGCCTGGTCATTTTAAACAAAATTTTCCTGAATTGAAAAGAAGAACGTCCAGGAAGAATCAAAACTTTGGAGCCTTGAATGATGAAGATGAAAATTAAGAAGAGGTAGAAGCCGCAAATATGCGCTTCATGGCAACCGGTGAATCCAACAAGGTAAGACTACATGATTTTTGTAATTGTAATACTCTTGAATCTAACATGAATATGATTACTGACGAACATATAAAGTTATAGATGAATATAACAAACTCTCCCAAGAGAATAAAAGTTGCGAAGCTAAATTTAAACAAAAACTCGAAGAGGAACGGTGAAACTGGTAAATAGAAATTAAAGTTTGTCAAATTAAAATTGACCTACTTCATGAAGAGCTTGATGATGCAAAAATAAAATTAAAAAATTTTAGGGAATACCCAAGCCATAGTTTCGTAAGATCAAACTCATTTAAAAACTATTTGAGTTCCCCATCAAGGTTGTTTAAATCAGCTAAGAACTATTTCTCCTATTGAGGGCCTGTTTGTTTCATCTGTGGACAAAGAGGGAACAAATCCTACATTTGCAGGAATAAGCCTAGAAATATATGGATTTGGAAGCCCAAAGGGAGTACATCTAACCCACAAGGACTCAAGACCGCTTGGCTACCTAAGCAGAATTAATCTCTTAGTTTTGTAGGAACATATCTGCAAGATCCATAACAAAAAAGAATTAATGGCGAATGTTCCAGAAGTATAGTTGGAGAGAAAAAATTTTCACCAAAAATATGGAATATTCAGTGACAACTACGGAACAAAAAGTCATCAAATTTGACTACACCTCATTTAGAGTCGACTCTCGCAACTAAGACGGTAAAATAAAGATATTTTTCCTCCAGGAGAATACTTTTTTGAATGACAAGGTTAAAGTTTGATTTATTTGTCATGCTTGTTAGAATGTTGTAATCTCTTTGCGATTGGATGTCCTTCCTTTTCTAGAGTTGGGTTCCTTCATCAGTAGTGTTTTGATATCCTGCAAGGATTCACTTGTTAGTTTATCATTATTAAAATATAAACCTTGGAGGCTAACAATCTCCCCCTTTTTTAATAATGACAAATATGAGTAAACATCATTTGACTTTCCTTTTAGTCAGCTTGCTCCCCTGGCTTTGTAACTATCAGTTGGCTTTTACACGAGCAAAGTCGACTCTGACTTTTTTCCCCCTGACTCGTGATACCCTTGGTTGTTTTGAATTTTCTCCCCCTGACTTGTGATCATCTTGGTTGTTCTATGTTTTACAAGTCAACCTTGTCATTCGAAAAAGTATGTTTCGTCCAAGAAAATATCTTTATTTTACCGTCTTAGTTGCGAGAGTCGACCCTGATGACTTTTCCTTCCGCAGTTGTCATGAATCTGACATATTTTTGGTGAAAACTTTTTCTCTCCAGCTATACTTCTGGAACATCCAACATAAATTTCTTTTTGTTAGGGATCTTGCAGACATGCTCCTACAAAACTAAGAGATTAATTCTGCTTAGGTACCCAAGAGGTCTTGGGTCCTTGCGGGTTAGATGTACTCCATTTGGGCTTCCAAACCCATACATTTCTATGCTTATATCTGCAACTATAGAATTTTTGCCCTCTTTGTCCACAGATGAAACAAACAGGCCCTATATAAGAGAAATAGTTCTTAGCTGATTTAAACGACCCTGATAGGGAACTCGAATAGTTTTTAAACAAGTTTGATCTTACAAAACTGTGGCTTGGGATGCTCTAAAATTGTTTAATTTTATTTTGCATCATCAAGCTCTTCATGAAATAGGTCAATTTCCATTTGATATGCTTCAATTTCTATTTGCCAGTTTCATCGTTCCTCTTCGAGTTTTCGTTTAAATTTAGCTTTGTGACTTTTTTTCTCTTGGAAGATTTTGTTATATTCATCTATAACTTTTTGAAGTTCGTTAGTAATCATATCCATGTTGGATTCAAGATTATTACAATTACAGCAATTATGTAGTCTTTCCTTGCTGGATTCACCAGTTGCCATGAAACACATATTTGTGGCTTCTACCTCTTTTTCGGTTTCATCTTCATCACTCCAGGACATCCAATCACAAAAATATTATGACATTCTAACAAGCATGGCAGATAAATCAAATACATTGAAAAAGAAAAGAGAATCATTATCTCTCAATCACGACAGAATGGGAGATCAAGATCAATCAAAGAATCAATCAGAATCTAAACAAAAGAAGAAAGGACACAATTATCATATAAGACATCCAGACTAAAAAGAAATAAAGATCACGAGCATATCTGATATGGACGCGATACGAAGCCATATATGGACATATCAAACGACTATATTCCTCAATCAAAGAATCAATCTAATTTCTTGATTGAGAAAATAAAATCCCTTAGGTTTCCTTATGAAGGGTAGCAGCCGAAGACTATAAAAGGAGAAGACCAAAGACAGACATTCTTTACGCAACTTCAAGGAGAAAATTCAAAGTGTCTTATTCTTAGTCTTACAAAGCTCTGTAACGTTAGTTTACAATTGTTATATAAGGAGTATGATTAAGTCACCTTTGTAACACCAACTGAATTTGTTTCACAAGATCTGAAGAACAAAATAAGTCTTCAGAACTTGTTTCCTATCATTGTACTCAATCCAAACCTTCAACGATCTAAAGAAAATTTAAAACTCAAGGAGATTGGACGTAGGCACTGGATTGATGTGCCGAGTTAGGATAAATCTTTGTGCTGTTTACTTTATGCTTTATTATTTATGTTCTTAACTGTTTAAGTTTAATTCGATTGTGAAGTGTTTTGATTTGCAGGCGAGTCGACTGTAAGGAGTCAGTAGTTGACTCATAGAAGAAAAATTAAGTTCACCCCCTCTTTCCCTCCCCCTTCTTGAATTTCATAATCAACTTACAAGATGGACAAAAGTTGTCGATAGAATTTAATGAAGATGATCAAGTTATTGATAAGATTGCAACTGAATTTATTTTGTTTTAGGAACAAACAATTAGAAGTCGAAATTAGCCTTTAAAAATTTAAGATTGAAAAGAGATCGAACAAGACAAGATTGACCCAGATCTTGGTAATAAAAATTAATATTTTTTTATGATTGACAGCTATTATAACCTATGATTACACATTATAATTATATAATTTTCATTGAAAAAGCTTCAGTTTGATGTCTCCGAGGAAAGAAAGGGTGCAATCATTGGTAATATGTTGGATATCTATAAATATTATACGCATGGAATAAAAAATAAGTATTTTGATTTTAAAATATCTTATCAACTTTGTTTACAGAACAAGCCCAAACTTGTTAGCACGATGAATGAAAATACGCGGTCAACCTTTGCAGTGGTGTTGATTCTCAAGTAATATTCATATATTATCTTTAAATTATTATCTATTATAGAGATATTTTATCTTTTTTCTATTATATAAACTAATATTAACTATTGATTTTCAATATTTGTTCAGAAGAAAAGTATGCAGAACAAAACAAATAGGTCGAAACATTCCTTACCTCCATATATTGGAACCAAAAATTATGCAAGATTGAGACACGAATTGGTATATGTTATAGTATTTAAATTTAAGTTAGAATAATTGTATTAAATTATCTAAAATCAATTAACGATAATGATTCTTATGTTCCTAGGTGAAAGATGAAAAAGTTTTTTCTCTTGTTGAAGTTTCATAGAATCTTGCAAGAGTAAAAAAGGAAAGCAAGTAGATGTTTTTCAACAAGATGCCATTGTAATTTCATTGTGTTAACTTTTCTCTTTATCTATTTAATTATTATATATTTTCATATATGTGTAATCGATTCTTTTCATTGCAAGATCAATTTGATCAATTGAAAAAATAGCAATAAAAAGGAAAAATTACTTTGAATGATGATGATATCTTTGCAAAAGTATTTGGGACAAAAATAAATAAATATTTCAAGCATATGCACCTGGAAAAAGTATTACTGAATACTTTGATGGAAGACCTACAGAGGTACAACTCATATAGTAAGTAGAATAAACCATAGTTCATTATTTTCTGGTTGATGCTAATTGCTTTATGAATTGTACCTTTGTTAGTCTTCCACCATAGTATTCAGTAATATTTTTTTGGGCTTATATGCTAGATGATATTCATTTTTTTCTGTCCTAAGTACTTTCTCAAAGATATCATTATCATTCAAAGTAGTTTTTTCTTTTTGTTGTTGCTTTTTTAATTGGTCAAATTAATCTGCAATGAAAAGAATTGATTACACATATATGAAAGTACATAATAATTAAGCAGATAAAGAAAAAAGTTAACACATTGAACTTGTTGAAAAGAATCTACTTGCTTTTCCTTTTTCTATTGCGAGATTCTATAAAAACTTCAACACGAGAGGAGCTTTTCCAAATTTCACTGAAGAAATTAATAATTATTATCATTAATTGACTTTAGATAATGTAATATAATTCTTCGAACTTAGATTTAAATACTATAATATATATTATTTCGTGTCTAAGCCTTGCATAACTTTTGATTTCAATATATGAAGGAAAGAAACGTCTTGACCTATTTGTTTGATTTTGCTTACTTTTCTTCTGAATAAATGTTAAAAAGTAATAATTAACATTTGTTTCTATAATAGAAAAAAAGATAAAATGTCTCTACAATAGATAATAATTTAAAGATAATATATCAATATTACCTGAAAATCAGCACCACTTCAAAGGTTGATCAAATATTTTCATTCATCGATGCTAACAAGTTTAGGCTTGTTCCATAAACGAAGTTGATAAGATGTTTTTGAAGAAAAATACTTAATTTTCATTATGTGCCTATAATATCTATAGAGATCACACATATGATCAATGATTGTACCCTATCTTTTCTCGAAGACATCAAAATAAAATTTTTTCTATAGAAAATATATAATTATAATTTATAATTGTATATTATGATAGTTGTCAATCATAAAAAAAATAAAATTTATTGATTTTTCTTATGAATATAATGTCCCACATGTGGTCAAACTTGTCTTGTTCGATCTCTTTCCAACCTTTTAAGTTTTAAAGAACAACTTCGACTTTTAACTGTTTGTCCCAAATATCAAACAATTTCAGTTGCATTCTTATCAATCGCTTGATTATCTTCATCAAATTTTACAAATAATTTCTATTCTTCTTGTAGGTTGGTTGTTTTTATACACCGCATAGGTCCTCTAATTTTTCTTTTCACAAAACTAAAACCTGTCATTGAAGAATAAATTAATAACATCAGATAAAAAATATCTATAAAAATGAAAAAAGATCAATAATTACAACGAATCTATGTTGAATTTGATGATTCATGTTCTTCCATAACCATAACCTTTGCTGACACATTATTCCTAAGAATACTTTCTTCAAAAGAAGTATTTATAGTAATATCACAATTTTTTGGTAATGTATAGATCTTGATAGACTTCCTCTTATGCGTTCTACAACTAACAATCATGTCCCTAACATTCGAATCATCACGATATTCCACTAACCCGTCACAATCACTCACAGTCCTATTACCTCTCAAATAAAAAAATTTATCTCCCTCCAAGATATCAAATTTACACTGTTTTTTTAAATCATCCAATATGTCAAAGTAACTAACAAAATCAATATCCAGACTTGTTTTAAATAAATGTCCTCTTACATACTTTCTAAAGAAGAAGAATACAAAATAACCATCAAAATAATAGCTAATTTCTATCTCATTTGGTGTGTCCAAATTTTCTAAGAAATTATCAAACATGAGTTAGCTATATATGGCCAAAAAAAATACAAATTTATCTAATTAAAAATAATAATAACAAAGTCAATATTGGAGAGAGTTATATTACCTTGATAAACAAGTTCCTCTATATGTTTTGTGGGAACATATTCTTTGATCGTGTTGATTTAGAACTTTTGGAAAGTTCCACATCGTTATTACCAATCAAACAACTCATTTTCTTAAGATCACTCCTACCCATATCTGTTTGTAAACAAGTATTGGTAAGGTGCAAAATATTAACTCCTTTATTAGCACAAATATGTTATAAACACTAAATAGCTAATTTTATAAGAATTATAAGAAAAAAATGCATACAACTCAAGAACAATAAATGGATATTAGTCAATAAGAGATGAAGAGTTCATTAATCCATTATTATTGGGTTAGTATAATCAAAATGTACAAAGCTATTATATAGCTACGAAAAGCATTTACGATAAAGTCTAACAAAAAATTATATCTATCAGTTCAAAGTGGGAACATTTGTAAATGAGAAGTAACCGTATTGATATATCTTTGCAAGAACATGAATCATCAAATTGACCCCTTATATATAGTAATTTCAATTTAGTAAAAGCAATTACCAAAAAAGAATCTAAATTGAACTAAGAGTAGTTGAAGTCAGCTATGATTATCCAACAACAAAATCCTTTCATTGATCCAGAAGGTGAAAGAACATTCTAAAGTTAATTCTAATACGTTCAGACCATTTTTTATTAAACATGTGAAAGGAGGGGAAAACTTAACCTAATATGTGGAAGAATGGCATTTTTGAACCATCTCTATTATGTTAAGGATATTTTTTGACCTTTTATTGAGAAATTACTTAAACGAAATAATTAGGAGGCAAAGAACAATTTTAGTAATGTGTTATTCAAAAATCAACCAACCCCTATAAAAAGAAAAACAAAATCACCTTATTTTATACTTAATAATAAGAAAAAGTCTTATTTCTATTTCTTGACTAAACTATCTTGTTATTGAGTACTTGTATTATGGCAAGTTGATTGACAATGATTACAATTTACACTCTACAACATTTTGTATAATTTTTTTAGAGTAATTAACTAAATATATTCTACATGTTCCTGTTTGGCAAGTTGTGCACATTTAATTGGCAAGTTGAAGCTTTTGAACAAATAAGAATTGATAAAATAAAACATAATCACAGATAGAAGCTTTCCTAATTATTTAAACGTCAATAGCAAAAGTTCTTTATAACCTTCATTCACAAAAGTACATCCAACATAAGTTCATATACGTTAAAGAAATTGCAAGGAAAGAATCTGAATTTGAACTAAGAATAGTTGAAGTCGGCTATGGTTATCCAGCAACAAACCCTTTCATCGATCTAGAAGGTGAAAGAACATTATAAAGTTATTTTTAATATGTTGAGGACATTTTTTATTTAAATGTAAATGTTATTACGTTTGAATGTCGATATACCACTCGGGTGAGACAACCCCTATTTTTGCTCGACTGTATTACTTTAAGGTATTACATATATTATGTGGAAAGTTAAGAAAATCATATACAACTTGTTCATTTTATGTTTCAATAAATTTTAAAACAAATACATCGGTTAAAGATTTTTAAGAGTTATGTTTCAATTAGTTTTGAAACAAATGCATCACTTTAAGTTTTGAGTTACAAAAGAAATGAATTTGACAAATTCATTATTCATAAGTTTTGAGTTACAAAGAAAATGTATTTGACAAATTCATTATTCATTAAGTTTTACGTTATAGGTTCTTGAAAGAATGACATTTTTTGTTTTAAAACATACATGAACCTATTAACTATTACTTAATTAATATACTTCTCATGCATGAAACTTTCATCCTACAAATATTGCTTTCTTTGGTTTGAAAATACAAGCACTCAAAATTACTTTCCCCTTCAAAAACACTTAAGAGACATTGATCAAATGGTGAAATCACCAATTCAAGAATAGAAGAGCAACATTTTTTAATGCTACTTGTTTTGTGGCTTAGTTGAATCCCGAAGATAGAGTTGCCACTTGTTCTTCCGTTTGCTCATGGGAGAGACTCCAACTATCTTCAAGAAGCGTATTATCATGCCTCTAAGCCAAACAAGTTTTATTTTGAATTTCTTGTACAATTATCATTATTGTTCTAACAATTTGAAGATAGTTGTCTCTATGGATTCTACATCAATATCAAATAGTATTTCATCTTTGCCTAATCTTAATTTTGAAATATTTAATAGCAAAGACTTTCCTAGATGGCGTGGAAAGATGGAATTCTTTTTAAAACGATTAAAGTTGGCATATGTTCTTGAAGAACCTTGTCTTAATGCTCCTGGTTCTGAGGTATCATCTGACATGACTACTTTGATTAAAGAATAAATTGCCAAATGGCAATATGAGGATTATTTGTGCAAGAATTATATTCTTGGAGGAATGTCTAACAAATATTATGATCAATATTATGTTAAATGCAAATATGCTAAAGAGATATAGAACACTCTTCAAGCTATTTATTTAGCCGAAGAAGCGAGTTTTAAGAAATTTCTCATTTCAAATTATATGGAGTTCAAAATGGTTGATGACAAGTCAATCACTGAAAAAGTACAAGAATTCCAACTTATAGCTAATAAAATTGCTATATCTGGAATTTCTCTTGATGAAAACTTTCATGTTAGTGCTATTGTATCAAAACTTTCTCCATCTTGGAAAGAGTATCGAAGCAAACTCTTACACAAAAAGAAAGATTTGACTCTTGAACAATTGTTGCAATACTTGCAAATTGAACAAGAGACACAATGGCGCGATACTAATAGTTTGAAGAAACCTGTCATGAAAGCTCATATGGTTGAAGAAAAATCAAACAAGAAGAAACCTGAAAATAAGAATTTTTCAAAGGCAAAGAAGACTACAAATTTCAAGAGTAATGGTGCCAATTTTAAATCTGGTGAATGCTATCATTGTCACAAAGTTGGTCACTATGCGCGTGATTGTAGAATTCTCGAAGCCGAAAAGAAGAAAGAAAAAGCAAATAAAAATAAAAAAGATGATCTTGTGGCAATGGTCACAGAAGCATTTGTAGAGGAAGATCAAGTAGAATGGTGGATAGATACTGGCGTAACTCGTCACATATCAGGTAACCGAAACTCTTTCAAGACTTATGAATTAGTAGAGGATGGTAAAATTGTATATATGGGAAAATTCTCCTCTACTAAAATTGTGGAAAAAAGAACTGTTGAACTGAAGTTTACTTCCGAAAAGATAGTTACATTGATGGACGTATTGCATGTTCCTGATATTTGAAAAAATTTGGTGTTAGGTTCTTTCGAAGCATGGTTTTAAAATGGTTTTGAGGAAGATAAGTTTATTTTATCTAAAAATGGCATGTTTGTTGGAAAAGGTTATGTTGCAAATGGAATGTTTAAACTCAATATTGAAAATGAAAATATTTCTACTTATCTTGTGGAGTCTCTGGACTTATTGCATGAACGTTTGGGATATGTGAATTTTAGATCCATTCAACTTATGGTGAATAATGGATTAATCAAAGATTGTGGAAAGAATCATACTACTAAGTGTTTTACTTGTAGTAAATGCAAGATTACTAAGAAGCTCTTTAAGACAGTTGAAAGGACTTCCACACTTTTGCAATTAATCCACACTGATATTTGTGAGATGAATTATTTGTCACATCATGGAAAGAGGTATTTTATCACTTTTATTTATGACTACTCAAGATATACTTATGTCTTTCCATTGAAAACAAAAGATGAAACATTTGAGACTTTCAAAGCATATAAAGCAGAAGTTGAAAATAAATTGAGTGTGAAAATTAAGTCAATTAGGTCTGATAGAGATAGAGAGTACTTAAAGTCAGATTTTATTGATTTTTGTGAGAGAGAAGGCATTGAAAAATAATTGACCATGTCCTATACACCACAACAAAATGGTGTAGTAGAAAGAAAAAATAAGACTTTCATAGAAATGATTAATTCTATGCTTTATGGATTGGTATATCTGAAAATTTATGGACTGAAGCTTTGCTTTCAGCATGTCATATTTTGAATAGAATTACTTCCAGAAATCATGATGCATCTCCATATAAACTTTGGAATAATCGAAAACCAAATATAAATTATTTTAAAGTATGGGGTTGCTTGGCTCATGTTCGATTACCAAATCAACATTTAACCAAGATTGACTATAGAGGAGTAGATTATGTGTTTATTGGTTATTCACAAACCAGTAAGGCTTATAGATTTTTAAATCTTGAGACCCTAAGTCCTCACACAATTATTGAATCTTTATATGCTAACTTTTTTTAGCATATATATCCCAAGAAAAAAGATTCTTTTGAACAAGATGCAAGTTCTTCTATTTCTCCTCTTAAAAGGAAAATAGTTGAGTCATTGGAAGAAAGTCAACCAAGACGTAGTTCAAGATAAGCCAAATCAAAAGACTTTGGACCTGATTTTCAAGCTTATTTGGTTGAAAAGGATCTTGAAAGTTATGTTGAAGCTATGTCTTCACATGATGCTCCATTTTGGCGTGAAGCCACTGATGATGAAATGCATTCTATATTATGTAATATTACATGGATATTGTCAGACCTTTCTCCTGGATGTAAACCAATTGGTTGCCGATGAATTTTTAGGAAGAAAATGAAATCTGATGGTACTTTAGATAAGTACAAAGCCCGTTTGGTAGCTAAAGGCTTTACTCAATTAAAAGATATTGATTATTTTGATACTTTTGAACCTGTAGCTAGGATGACCTCTATTTGTCTCTTGATTGCTCTAGCAGTAATTCATGGTCTTGTGATTCATCAGATGGAAGTGAAAACTGTATTCCTGAATGGAGATCTAGACGAAGAAGTCTACATGAAACAACCAGAAGACTTTGTCAATCCTGGTCAAGAACATAAAGTTTGTAAACTTCTTAAATCTCTTTATGGATTAAAACAAGCTCCAAAACAATGGCACGATAAATTTAGAAAAGTTATAATTTCTAATAGCTACTTAATCAATGGTAGAGATATCTGCATATTTAGTAAATTTCAAGAAAATTCTGGTATTATAATATGTCTTTATGTAGATGACATGTTGATCTTTGGAACTAATATCGAAAGAGTCAAAGAAACAAAATATTTTCTTGTTTCTCAGTTTGAAATGAAAGATCTTGGAGAAGCTGATGTAATTTTAGGCATCAAAATTATAAAATCGGCAAGTGGTTTGACTCTTACTCAATCAAGTTATATTGAGAAGGTTCTAAAGAGGTTTGGTCATTTTGACGACAAGACTGCTCCTACATCATTTGATCCTAGCATCAAATTAGTGTGAAACTCTGGTTATATCCTTGATCAATTGACATATTCTCAGATTGTTGCGAGTCTTATGTATGCCATGCATTGTACCAGGCCAAATATTAATTATGATGTAGGAACTTTGAGCAAATTTACTGGTAGTCCTGGAGTTGAGCATTGGAATGCCTTAATTTGTGATTTAAGGTATCTGAAAGGTACAATTAATGTTGGTCTGCATTATTCTACCTTTTCATCGGTTCTTAAAGGCTATAGTGATGCTACTTGGAATTCTGATCCGAATGACTCTAAATCTATTACTACTTGGATTTTCACTTTGGCTGGAGCAGCAATATCTTGGAGATCATAGAAGCAGACATGTATTACTCACTCAACCATGGAGTCAGAATTTATCGCTATATCTTCTGCTGGAGAAGAATCTGATTGGCTGTGGAGTATGCTGATAGATATTTCATTATGGGGTAAGCCAATACCACCTTTGACTATATATTGTGATAATAAAGCTGCTATATTTTGGGCTTCAAGTGATTGTTACAATGGTAAGTCAAGACAAGTTCGTCTCAAAAACAATCATGTGAGAATATTATTGGAGGACGACATACTATCGCTTCAATATGTGAAGTCCAAACTCAATTTAGCAGATCCTTTGTCTAAAGGGTTAGGCAAGAAATTGGTGGTACAAACTTGTAATAGGATGGGAATAAAGCATGTTGTAGATTGATTGTACTTTATGGTAACCCTACCTAATGATGTAATCTTAGGTTCAAAGGGAAAAACAAGTAAAGTTACAATTGTGAAGCACATCAATAAAACTTTCTTTTTTCCTAGAGAGTGAGTAGATGTTCATAAGTTGAGATTTATTCTCTTGATAAATCTATAAGACCGATATCGGTTGGAGTAAATAATAACACTCTTGATAGATTTGACAGTATTCCTACAAAAGAAAAGAATGAGATCATATTCTCTTATTAATTTTATACACCGATTTCGGTTGGAGTGTGTAGGAACACTCTTGATAGATTTACTGATACTTTGTTGTAAAGGAGGATGAGATTAATTTCTCTTAATGAAATTCATAGACTACTTAGTCAGAGTATGCAAAGTTACTCTTGATGAATTCACCGCACTAGTACGATGTGGAGGCCGCTTCAATAAGATTTTTACAGGGAAATCTTAAAGCACTTAGCTAAAAGGATTCGGGACACATGACCATAAGGTGTCAAAGGATTTTGATATTCACCGGAACATAGCAATATGCGTGGAGTATTTTCCTACTTCATTCAATGAACCACTTAGTTATAGATTTGTTCACTAAGTAGTCAATGATTTAGAAAGTCTTCATTAGCTAATGGTTCAAGTCCAAAAGACACCATTATTGATGCATGTTGCTAGATTGATGTCTCAAATGAATTTTATTTTTATTTTTTTAAAGATAAAATTTCTTGAAACAAGTGGGGGATTGTTGATTTTATGTTTCAATAAATTTTGAAACAAATACATCGATTAAAGATTTTTAAGAGTTATGTTTCAATTAGTTTTGAAACAAATGCATCACTTAAAGTTTTGAGTTACAAAGGAAATGAATTTGACAAATTCATTATTCATAAGTTTTGAGTTACAAAGGAAATGAATTTGACAAATTCATTATTCATAAGTTTTGAGTTACAAAGGAAATATATTTGACAAATTCATTATTCATTAAGTTTTATGTTATAGGTTCTTGAAAGAATGACATTTTTTATTTTAAAACATACATGAATCTATTAACTATTACTTAATTAATATACTTCTCATGCATGAAACTTTCATCCTATAAATATTGTTTTCTTTGGTTTGAAAAGACAAGCACTCAAAACTACTTTCCTCTTGAAAAACACTTGAAAGACATTGATCAAATGGTGAAATCACCAATTCAAGAATAGAAGAGCAACATTCTTGAATGCTACTTGTTTTGTGGCTTAGTTGAATCCCGAAGATAGAGTTGTCACTTGTTCTTCCGTTTGCTCGTGTGACAGACTCCAACTATCTTCAAGAAGCGTATTATCATGCCTCTAAGCCAAGCAAGTTTTATTTTGAATTTCTTGTACAATTATCATTATTGTTCTAACACAACCTACTTATGATAGTAACAGTTTCAGCTCTAATGACTATCCAAAACTTATTCACAATCAACATCTAAAAAACACCTGGCTACTCAGACATCATCGATGAATAAAATTGTCTTTCAGACAATCTATCAAACAGATTGCATGCATCACTTTGCTAGCTTAATTTAAGTAACAATGGTGAGTTGATAATCCTCCCAAAATATTGAAAATTATAGTTCAATCATCCAAGTTCAGCTAACAACACCAGAATTTTACAATTTGAGTTCAAACAAAGCAAAATTCACACATAATAAATAAGAGTTAAAAATTTCTGAAGGTGACCGATTTTTTTTTTTTACAAAAAGGTCTACTTAGCTAATGCATAATCTCACAAGACCAAACCAAATACTTTCCAAGACCAAACCAAATAACACAAGTTAAAATTGAGATATTAGAGAAAGAAGAAAGTGACATGGGATTATTTTTCGTTTCTTTTAATTGTAGTTTTAGGTATTTGACTTATTAATACAAGAAAAGAATGAGCTAATTTAGGCATAAAATAATTAGAGGGAAAAAATTTGAAGGAAAATTTTTTTTTTTTTATTTTGATTTTTATGTTATTAATTATGTGTTGTTTCTTCCAAAATTTGATATCATCCATTTTTAATAAAATTAGAGAATTTTTTTTGTGAATTCATCAATTTGATGAGGTGATTTAGAAATTCTTGTGAATTCATCAATTTAATGAGGTGATTTAGGCATAAAATTATAGGAAAAAGTTTGAAGGGATTTTTTTTTACTTTTATTTTAATTTTTTTGTAATTAATTATATGTTGATTCTTTTAAAGTTTGATTCATCAGTTTTAAATAGAATTAGATGAAAATTTTTATGAATTTATTAATTTCCCTACTAAATGAGAACAACCCCTACTAAATGAGAATAATTAAAAAAATGTTACTTATTTATTTAAATTATATTTAAAACTTAAAATCACTATTTAAACGACTTAGATTATCGGATCCCATGTCGCCGTACATATTTATACTCTGCATGAAAGTCCTCTCCCATAACATTAATCAAAAAGTTAACTCTAATAATTGGACCCATATAGCAATCTCTAGGAATGGGCCCAAAATATCCTTTTTCTCTTCGAATGATCTAGTAATCAAGTCCGCCACTGAGAAAATAAGTTGTATAAACGTTAAAAATGCTATCAAAACCTGCTTATGATCCGACCAAAGTATTAGTTATCATAAATCAAAAATAATATTCTCCAAACACTATTCTAATATTTGTAGGGGTGCGGATAAATAGATTATAAAATAGATTCATTATATCCACTTGTAGGGGGTGCGAATAAATAGATTATAAAATAGATTTATTATATCTAATGAATCTATTCTTTTTTGTGCGTGGATATTTTTTAGATTTTGTTTCAATATTTTTTAATAATTTATTCTTTTTGTAAGATGTATCCATTAATTTATTTGGTTTATTAGTTTATCCTTTAGTAACTGCAGAGTTACAAATTTCTGTGTAATAATTTATCCTAACTGTACTGTAATGTAAATCTAATTCTAGATTTTCTATGTTATTTATTATCTTGTGTTGTTCTTCTCGTAGTGAGTTTTTTAAATTATATAAACTATCACATGTACTTTTTTCTAAATTTTCTAAGGTTTCTTCTATCCATATTAATTTTTCTTTTAGATTTTCCATTATTTTTCTAATTCGGTTTCTATAATTAATTTCATTATTTAGATTATCTTGGTTTTCTCTAGTTTTTCTAATATATTCTAACATCCTTGATCTGAATAATATCCTTCTGGTTAAATTTCTTCGTATAACTGTTCTAGCCAATTTATGGTTTCGATTTCATAGTCTATTACTTTTTCTAATATTATTTTCTTTATATCTATAATTTCTATATCTTTAAGTATATATAAGATTAAGACTTTAAGATAGTCTAAACGATCTATCTTTTAAAATTGATATTTTATAGTTGTTTGTTTTAGCCTTAGTAGTTTTTGCATATTTTTATTAAGAAATTCTATATATTTTATATTTTTATTTTCCATGTATTTGTCTATATTTATTTTCATCTGTTTTTCTAATAACTGTATATTTCACATATCTTTTTCTAAAAATTCTATGTAATTTATCATGATAAGTATTTATAAGAGTAGTTAGGTAGACATAGTATATAATTTACTCTAGCCATGTAATACTCACCAAATGCTTTTTCTAATATGATTTTTCTTATATCTGCTATTTTTATATCTCTAAGTGCATACAAAATAAGTATTTTAAATTTATCTACCATCACATCAGATAAATTATCATTCATTTTCATAAAATTGTTTTTTTCAAAATATTCCCTTCAACCATGGATATAACAAAAAATGGTCATCTCAGATTACTATATACTAGATTATTCTTAAATAACATGTTCTTCGGTCACTATTAGCATGGTAATTTGGATATTTTTTCCCTTAAACAGCGCCTCTACTCTGGTTACTCCCCGCCACGGCTTCTTGCCTCATTGGTTTCACCTTTAGGATGGCATAGTTCTTAGGAATTTTTCTCCGTTTCCACTTTGCTAATAAACTTCTTAACATATTATTCTTCGAATAATTCTACTATAAAGTAACTAATATGAATTTATTTTATCATATCATGATTGTTGGGAACTATGAATTTAGCTATTCATAATCATAAATAAATATACCTGTTCGGGTAGCTTTGATATTTTTGAAGTTTGTTTCTCCATAGCTTTTTCCATTGAAGTATATATGTTTTTTAATTAACTGGGCAAAATATTTGTTATGGAATGGAGAGAGTATTTGCTTTAACGTGAGAATGCTTGCCCTTGCAATGCCTTCAGCTCTCTTTATTTATAAAACGAAAGAAAGAATCTTTACATTTGTGTACACGTTTTTTCAATGTCTACTAAATGCTAAAAAAGAACAAAAAAGTCAAAAAGCCTATAAGCTACCTAGGCCTACAAAAATCTACAAAGTCCAAACTACATTTAATGCTCAATAATGCTAACTTATTATCTTTTACGTAAATACATGAAAATTTATACAAATCTATACAATATGGTCAAATATCTTAGATATCTTGTCTTCCGTTGGTGTTGTCGTATCTGTTATATCTCCATTATTGCTTCTTATCTTATTTTTCCAGCTGGCATTTTGTCTTCTTGATTTTTATTCTAGATGTACTTCTGAAATAATATTATCTTCTCCATTACACCTTGAACATTGGTGATCTGGATATTTATGTCCAATTATTTTACAATATCTTGTTAGTAGTCCTTCTGAAATAAATTCTTTTTTAATAACACTTGCGGTAGATTGTTTCTCTGGGTTGAGTAGCGTCACTATCCATTGTCTAACATCCTCCATATCTGTTGGTCGTAGCTCTTTTGAATTTGAGTAAATCATTTGATGATCTCTCGAATAGTAGCTCCATATTGGGTTTCCATTAGTATAATTATTTGCTAGTTTTTGTATAATCGTAGCTAGTCCAATAAGTCTTTTATTTGCGTAGAACTCGGGTATCTCAATTCTGGGTATCTCCGGTTGCTGCGTAATATCTTCCGGTATGATCATGTCTCTAGTTAGTCCTATCTTTACAACTTGTATAACTGGTTTTATCTCGTCATATAATATCTCCGCGGGTGCAGTATAACACTTTATATAAAATAGAGTGTCTTTCGTTATTCTTTTATAGGTAGTGAATATCTTGTATAATTCTTCCATAACTGTTAATTCTTCTCCGTCTTGGGTGTATATGGTGTTTAGTAGTCCGTAGTCAAAACAAGTTTTTACTAGGCTTGGGTTAGTTTTCGGTAGTGCGATTAGCTTGTTATATCCTTGTAATTTTTGGGTTATATAGTTGGTGTTTGGTTCTTTGGTATCTGTAGCTCTTGGGTTATGGTTTAGAAAAGCTTGTACTCTATAGATGTTTTCTATATATTTCTGGGCTGTATAATTATAAACTTTTTTGTCTTGGTTTAGGCTATCTCGGTATATGTTAATTTGTGAGGGTATGAATAAATGGTCTTTTTGTGTTTTTGGTGTAAATGGTTTTTCAAATATTTTATTCATATTCGTGTTTTGGTATCTTGGTCGACTAACTCCTTTACTTGTACCTACAGAAGTAGATTGATAAATGTTATGGGTTTTATGGAGTGTCCCAACGTCTCCTTCTAGCTCTGGAATTTTATTGTCTTCCGATCGACATAGCTCTGCACACTGCTGAGTTAGCTGATTCATAGCTATAGACTTCAGTTTATCTTCATTAGTCTTTAGCTTTTCTATCTCAGTACTCATACTGTCCACTTTTAATGAAAGCGTAGTTAGGGTGTTGAGTATTTTTTCTAGAGTATCTTCTTCTATATTTTCGGTCTATGTAGCTTTGTCTTGATATGTAATCTGCAATAACATTTTTGTTAGTACTAATTACTTCAATTATAAATGTGAAATTTAATATATTTAAAACTAGTCTCCGAATCTCTTTCGTTGTAACTGAGTTTTGTATTTTCTTTGTTAGCCACCAGCGTACCTGTGTATTATCTGTTCGTACAATAAATTTGTTATATACAATATATGATTCAAATGCTAACAAACATTTATATAATGAACATAATTCTTTCCTATTTATTTCCCATTTTATTTCTGTCTCATTTAACGTACCTGAGTAGTATCTACAATGGTGTTCTATTTTTTCTGCTTCATATCAATATTTAAGTACTCCTCCATAACTATATTCACTAGCATCTGCTTCTACTATATATATAAATTTTCTATTTTCATCTGGAAATTGTAATTTTGCTAATTCTTTACAAAGTAATTTTATTTTTTGAACTTGTTTTTTATCTTCTTCATTATAGTTATATTCTATATCCTTTTTTAATTTTTTCTGTAGTGGTTTTAAGTTTTCTGCTAATTTTGGAATATATTCTCTTACTTGGTTTACTAATCTTAAAAATGATTGTAATTTCTTTTTTGTATCTAATTCTTCTTTTGAATTTATTATTTTTCGTACTATATGTTGTTGCATTTTTACTCCACTTTTATCTATTTGTATTCCTAAAAATTCTATCTGGTTTTTCATAATTTCATCTTTCTTTTCGCTTAGACTTATTCTCGATTTTTTTATTATATCTGTAAACTGTTCCAATAATTTTAAATGTTCTTCTTTAGTTTTTGTATATAATAATATATCTATATATACTATACAATTAGATAATTGTTTAAAATAATTATCCATAAAATGTTGATATCTACCTGGTGCATTTTTATATCCAAATGGTAATACATTTCATTCATAAAATCCTTGTGGTACCGTAAATGCGGTTAATTCTTTAGATTCTTCTTCTAACTTTAGATGGTAAAATCCTGATTTACAGTCGAATTTACTAAAATAATTATATCCTTGTATTTGTCTTATTTTTAATATCTTATTTGGTATTGGATAATTATATGTTGTAGTTTTTACATTTAAATTTCTATAATCAATAACCATCCTACTTTTTTTTCTTTTTTGTTCACTATGTTTATTTACTATAAATGCTGGACTATTATGTTTACTATTACTTTTTTGTATATATTGTTTTTCTAATAATTCATCTATATGCATTTTAAATTCTTTTAAATCGTCAAAATTATAGGTTAATGGTTTTTGAGTTATTATACTATTTTTATCTATTAATTCAATTTTTATAGTAGTTTTATGTTTTTCCATCCTTTTAATGGATCTTCACTATATAATTGTTTTAATTTTTTCTTAATTATTTCTATCTTATTTATTAAAAATATAGTTATTTCTGTTTTATTTATCGAAAATACTACTAGTTCTATTGTATCTTCAGTATTTTATATATTTTCTAACTTTTGTGTAATTTTTTCACTTCCTCTTATCCAATCAGTTTTCTTTCTTATTTTATTATTAACTCTTTTTGCTCTTACTTTTTGTTTACATGGTGTTGTAAACCACCAGTCGTTTCTAGTTATTATATGTGGGTATAATTTATCTAAAAATGGCATTCCTAAAAGTATATCTTTTGACGTTAGTTCATAATTATAAATTTCTTCTATTGTTAATATCTTATCCCATATTTGTACTTTTACATTCCTAGCTTTATAAGTAATTAAGTTTCCTTCATTATTAAATCCTTTAACTATTATTGGTGTTTTTAATTTATCCCATTTACTTTCTGGTAAGCAATTATATCACATAAATTAGTTTCTACTCCTGTATCTATCATAGGCGTATAATATCTACTGTAATATCCTTCCACTACTATTTTCATTAATACATATATTTTCATTTTATGGTAAGGCTCTTTTTAAGAATAATTTTTCTTTGTTATATGTTAAGGTTAATTGTGTATGTTTTATATTATATGGTTTTACTTGTTCTAACCATTTTATTCCTAATATTATATCTGTTTTTTGCATTTCTTCCTTTACTTCAAATTCTATTTTTATTTTTCTAACTCCTATTATTATTTCTTTTTCTGCTATGTTTTTATTATTTATTAAACTTCTTGGTAGATCTGGGCACATATCATTATCGGTTTTTATTTCTTCATTTTTTACTAGATATTTTGCTATATAATTTTCTTCTTGTCCTATATTTAATAATATTAAATATTTTTTTCATTTATTTTTCCTGTTATGTAATATTGGTTTAAGTTACTTATTGAATTTGTTTCATAACTTGTTCTTTTTTATGAGCTTGATGATTCTGGTTTTTCATCAGCTATTCTTTTTGTTGTACTTATTCTATCATTTACTATTTCTAAATTTTCTTCTATATTTATGTCTCTATAGCTATAATCATTATAATCTATTGTTTTTATAATTTGTTCAAATGGGTTTTCTATTTGTATCTTGTTAATCTTATTTTTTCCTGTTATTTTATGTTTTGTTGTTAATACATATAAATTTTTGCATCTTGCTGTAAATATTTTACTTCCTGGGGTTAGTTCTACTCTTGATATTTTTCAATATAATACTAGTGATTTATCTATATTCCTATCTGTTACCGCTACTGAATAGTTTGCACTTATTATGAATTTGAATTTTTGGTATATTAAATTTCCTTTTACGGCAGTAATTATGCTCTTTTCTATAGGTTTTATAATTCTATCATCTGCTAAATATAATTCTATCGGTGTCTCTATTCCTTCTCTAAAACATGTTTTTATTAATATTTCTGTACCTCCAAGGTGTACATATTTTATTGAATCTCCTTTATTTTTTATATCATTTATCTCTTTATTAATTATTTTTTTTGTTACTAGTGGTATACTAGCTTTGCCTTTTGTATATCTGCAGTCTATTACGTGTTCTTTTTGGCATACTACATAATATTCATCCTTTTTCCTAGTAAAAATATTTTTTATTGTTGGTATTTTAAATATTTTTTCTACACTTAAATCTAATTCTTTTCCTTTTATTTCATCAAATATATTACTGTCAAATATTATTTTTTGTTCCGTTCCTTCATCATTTAAATATTCTTCCTTTGTTATTATTTTTATATCTTCTTCAGTCATTTGATTCATCTATTTCACTATCTATTTCAGTATCTGTTTCGTTTTCTGAGATTTCATATATACTATCTTCACTTTTTAATTCATAATCTATATAATCTATTTGCATATACTCTGTATTATCTATTTTTATTTCTGATATTTGTTTATTTTTTGGATTTTTAGGTAGTTTACAATCTCTAGCTAAATGTCCTAATTTTTCACAATTATAACAAGTACATTCTTTTATTGATTTCTTCTTTCTATATGGTCTTTTATTTTTATAATTTTTTACATAATATTTTTTTCTTGGTTTCTTGTATTTGTATTTTGATTTTTTATATTTTTTATATTTCTTATGTCTTTTTCTTTTCTTATAATATCTTTCTTCACATCCAAATTGAGGTGCTATTTTATTTTTGCAACATGCTAAATTTCTTATTAATGTTTTTTCCATTTTTAATTCTTCTCTATATTTTTCACATAAGTTTCTATACCATTGTTGTAAAAATTTTATTCTTGTTCCTAACGTATCTACTATTTTCGCATCTTCCCAACTTTTTATTATCTTTGTACTAAATGGTTCGAGTAATTTATTAAAATATAATTTCCTTATTTCCTTACTTTTTTCTATACTATATGCTCCTTTGTAATAATATTTTTTAAATGCGCAAGTATATTCATCTATATAACACATAATACATATTGCTAATTTTAACATTAAATTTCTATTTGTATCTTTTTCTTCATCTTGTTCTTCTTCTATTGTTATCATACTACCAAATTCATCTTTTATAGCTGTTTCATATTTTTTTAATAGTTCTACAGGTATTAGTTTAGTTGTTGTTGATGATGTTCCTTCTATAGGTTTATTAGCTCTTAATACTTTCTTACTATTTTCAGTTAAATTTGAAAACCATAGTTTTACCGATCTTATTAATGTTTTTTCTATATATTCTGGTGCATCTGTTATGTTTATATTATTATCTAATAATTGTTTTGTCATATATCCTATCCATAATTGTATTATTTTTTTTTGTATCTATTACACAGTCTAGGTCTAAAAAGTTATAATTTTTATTAACTATTTGTTTTGGTGTCCATTTGTCATATTCATTGTATCTTTTAAATTTACTTTTATAATATATAGGTTTTCTTATTTCTGTTGTTTTAGGTATTATATTTTCATCTTCTTTTTTATCAAGAGTATTTATTTCTGTGTTGGCATTTTCTAAGTTATCCTCATTAATTACTTCTTGTTTTTCATTGATTTCTAAATTTTTTGTATTTGTTAATATTTCTGTATATGTTTCACTATTTTTCGAATCATAATTATCTGTTTCTTCAACATCTATATTATTTATTTCTAATTCCTTGTTTGTTATTTCTAATTTTTCCTTAAATTGATTTATCTCCTTTAGTAATTTTTGTTCTTTATCTTTTTCTTCTTTTTCTTTTTGTCTTTGTTCATATAGATATATTAACATTTGTAGTTCTTTTTCTAATTCAGTAATTCTACTATTTTTAGTTTCTTCTATTTTTCGTATTTCTTCCGTAGTTTGTTGTTTAATTTTTTCTATTTCCTTTTTTCTGTCTATTTCTTCATTTTCTTTTTCTATTCTTACCATTGTTGTTAATTTATCTTCTAATTTTAATTCTTCTTTTTCTAACATTAGATATAAATGTTCGCCTATTTTCTTATATCTTCTTCCTAGATTAGAAAATACTATTTTTATTTTTAATCCTTCGTGATTTTCGTATATTTTTTCATCTATTATAAATTCTTCTTTATTCATTTTATTGTGAATAGTTCATATTGGTATATATATTCTAAACTATCTATTTGTGATTCTAATTTTGATATTTCATTTTTTTGGTGTATTTATTGAGTTTTTACTAACTCCGACAAATATATTATAATGTAGTCTTTCTATTCTTATTTTTAATTCTTTACGTTTTTCAGAAATAAATTGTTTTAATTCTTTGTATTTTTGCTCTTTATTCATTTAAATTATTTTTATAATATCTTGGCGGATATCTAAATCTAATTTTATCATAATTAGGTGGTATGTGTCTCATTCTTCTAGATTTTAAATGGATTATTAATTTTGCTTCAATACTAGATATTAATGTAATTAGATAGACTAATCTTTGTGGATTCTCTTTTGTTTTATTTAGACTTATATATTCTGAATAACTACTAACTAAAGATTCTTTAATTTTTCTAAAAGTTTCTCTATTTTTAAATGATCTTCTCATAATTAACTCAATAAATATATATATAAATTCTAATAACTCTAAATTCCTCAACTTAGTAAGTAGGACTATACTTGCTAAAGCATGCCTCAACAACATTCCTAACCACGTTATGCATTACCTTAACCTCCAAAGAAATTGCTAAAAAAATAGACAAGATTCAATGAAATATCATATGGGGTACAATGGATATAAAGAAAAAACTACATCTCCTAAGCTGGAATATGTTAGTGAAACCAAAGGAACTAAGGGGCAAAAATGCATCCAGAAAAATAAAGCCCTTATGACTAAATTAGCTTGCAGGATTTATAAAAATCCTGTTGGTATGTGGGCTACTGTACTACTTAATAAATACAACAATAGAAACTTTATCTCTGATAGGGCTAAAACCTCTAAAACAAGTAGCAATATTTGGACAAATATTCTAGCAGATTGGGAAGTCTGTACAGATTGCTCAAGACAGGGGCTAGGAAATAGGGTAAATATTCGTTTCTGGAAGGATAATTGGATCATTAATAGTGAACCACTGGCAACAACCTTAAATACTCTGTTAATGTTACTGGATGAGAACTTGAAGGTAGCCAGAATCATTAGAGATGGAGAGTGGACGTTGGATGGGATTTGTGATATCCTGCCTATGGATATTGTCCAAAAAAATTCTGACAATGTTCATTTCAAATGATGACCAACTATTGACAGATAAGCTCAAGTGGACAATAACCTCCAATGTGCTATTCTTCACCAGGTTAGCCTACAACTTCATAGCTTCTAAGAACCAACTAATGTCGACTTATAACATGAAATTCAATTGAATTTGTAAACTACACCGTCCCAATAAGATAAAAATTTTCATATGACTGTTATCATGATAAACTGCCCACAAGAGCATATCTTAACTATATTGGAATTAATGTGGAGCCTTTTTGTACCACGTGCAAACAAATTAAGACCATTAAACACATTTTTGGGAATGCCTTATAGTCCATGTTTTTTGGGAAAAGGTCAATCTATCAGCTTTGCAAAGCACACGAGATGGTAATGCCCATTGGCTGGATAATTGCAAACATATGGGGAATAAATCTGTAGGTAGCGAACTACATTTGGGTGAAGCGTTTCCTTTTCTTTTATGCAATTTTTGGTTAACTTGGAACTCTAATGTCTTTAATACTTCAAAGACAAATATACCACCTAATACACCCTATGAGCAAGCTATAGAGTTCAAATACGAGGCTAGGGAGAAATTCACTCATAAAGCGAACAAAAGCTTGTTGTGTACGGAAACCACAGGAAAGAGAGAGAAAACTTGGTGTAAATGGTCCTTTAACCATCAGATAAAAGTGTGGGGTTCGAAATCGAGCGTTATGCGGAAGCTTATAATTTACAAATCATGGAGACGATAATTCAGATGATAAAGAAAAATATATTAAAAGCATAATTATTATATGGTTTGTCAATTGACCACATATGAAAATCTAATATAAAGAAACCATAAAAATTATTAGAGAGAAATGTTCCGCTAAACAAACCTTTTAGAGATTATATTGTGGATGTTACTGTGTTATTGTATGAAAAGAGGATTTTTTGTTTATAGAGCTTCAAAACCTTTCCTCCAATAAAAAGATTAGCCAAATATGAAAAAGAATTATATTTTTCTTTCAGAAAAAAATAAAAGTAATTATGGTATTACTTTTGTTTTCCTTATACAATATTAAACTTAAATTTGATAAGAAAATTAGGACAAATATACTAATAGAAACTAGAGGGGGTGGGTGGAGGAAGGGGCAAGAGGCATCTTTCGAAATAAAGAAGGGAGATGGATCAGGGGTTTTAATGAAATCAATGTAAATTCACCTCTGGAAGTTTAAGTTAACAACTGTTATTCTTGGTTTAAGAATAACAATGAAAATAAAATGTCCACAACTTATAATTGCTACAGATTTTCTTCAGTTAGTATTGACAATTAACAAGAACATTGATATGGACACTAATCTTTTGGATGTAGTGGCGAACCCAAGATTTAAGAATTATGGATACTTAAAAAATTAAAAAGTTGAGAAAAATAAAAAATCACTTCAACAAGGTTCGAATCCGGAACGTCCCTTTAGTGGAAAAACTTAAGATCAACTTAAATGCCAGTGCACCCAACCAATTTTTGTTTCAGTGGGTGCATTTATATGTTTTATACGTATTTTCGTATATTTTTTATATACTTATATCTATTTTGTGTCGAATTTACTGAGTGTCGAAGCACTCAAAAATGTAAAAAAAATATAAAGAGAGATATACATATTGTGTTAATTTTTTTTATATTTTTGTTGAGAAGTGTGTTAATATTGAAAATCAATTTGAAATTATAGAAAATGAATTAGCACTTTAAGCCAGTCCCCGAGCAGAAGGTAGAAAACTAAAATATTTTTCATTCCAATTATCTAAAAAAATTGAACATAATATTTTAGACCTAATATTTATACTTGAACAAAATAGAAAAAGACTAACTATTAAGTAATAAATAAATAAATACAACATGGGTTAACTAGAATAGGCTAACTAATTTTTATCTAAGGCCCAAATGGCTCATTAAAAAGGGGGTAAAAATAACAAAACACAACTGTGAACTGTCAATAACAAAGAAAAAGGATTGAGAAAGGACAAAATTTTAAAAGGGTAAAAAATTAAAAAGGGGGTAAAAAACAACAAAGCACAACTGTGAACTGTCAATAACAAAGAAAAAGGAGTGAGAAAGGAGAAAATTTAAAAAGGGTAAAAAAATACGATGCCAACAGGAATTGAACGCTTAACCTCACTCTCAAAATGATCCTCTTAAACCAATGTGCTATGCTTCTCACTGCAATTGAGGGGGTTCATTAAAGCTTATGTAGACATAGTAGTCAAATTTGACCTTATATATATGATGATAGGCGTATTTACACGCCTAAACACCATAATTTACCCATATTTTAGGCTAAGTTTTAAGGACAAAATATATAATTCCTGCACTTTTAGTCCTTTTTCCTGTAAGTGAACTAACAAACATGATTAGCAAGTTTTCAGGTATAAATGATGAAGATTTCAGCATTTTATGGATAACTTGACGCCAAAGGAAGCTTCACGAAAGAAGGAAAGCAGCGTTTGGACACCTATGGACTGAAAGTGATGCATGGATAACTTGTCCTGGGCAAAAACAACATTTACAAAGACTTGGGGATCAGCGGTAACTTAGTAGGATTAGGACAAGTATGCAGTAACCCAATAGGACTAGGACAAGGATAAAAACCCTATTGCAATAGGACTAGGATACGGATGTTATATAAACCCTATTTTGCTGAAACTTTTCAGCATTCTCTTCTTATTCCCTCTTCTATTCCTTCCCATTCTAATAAATTCTTATTCACTCATTAATTAATTCAAGTCTTTTTCATTCAACGTTTGATCCTAATTCACGTTACACTTTCTGACAGAGAAAGCACGACCGTTGTGACCAACGTGAGATCATGATGATGTTTATTGTGATCTCCGTTGCAATCATGATTAGCTAAACTTCTCTGTTAGGGTTATGGAAGCCTTATGAGATACTATCTATTGCTATGAGTTTGTGAATTCTTGATCATTACTCTCTTCATCTTAATTTAAATTCTTGTGGTTGCAAATATATAGAATACGCCAGTATAGCATTCACTTGTTCGAAAGAAAGCTTACATGTCTGGAAAAGAGATAATGTCAAGGTAATAGGGCACCAACCCCTGTTAAAAAGTTAGTGCCGTAACTGGATTAATCTTTTGGAGAATTTGTACCATTAGATACGCTTTAAGCTCGAAAGAGTTAAAGTGAAATAGTCCTTGATGGTCGAAAGACGCCTGGATTTACCATAGAATACGATTCTCTATAAGCGCATGCATGTCTGAATTCCGCATAACTCATAGTCAATAGATACGTACAACTCATAAGGTGGACATAACCCTAATTCTCGATTCTCATTGATTAAAACCTACCAAGTACTCCGTTTTACTCTTCTATTTTCCGTTTTTACTCTACTATTTTGTTCACGTTATTTGCACACACAAAATCCCCCCCTTTATTTGCAGAACTTTCATCAAAAGTCTAATAATCGTTGCTTACTTAGTGACCAAGTATTCCCTGTGGGATTCGACACCCAACCCAGTTGGGTTCTATATTTGACAGCGACCGCTTACACTTTTACGAGAGCTGTAGTTTGAGCGTTATCAAATTTTGGCGCCGTTGTCGGGGAATACGATTGTCTACTAAGTTTGTGATAATTACTAGACCCTTTGATCAAAGATTCTCGTACTTTACTTTTAGTTGTTGTTTTTGTTTTCTGTAGGTTTTGTTCAGTGCATGCCCAATACTCGAAGTTCTGGTCAACCATTATTACCCATAAACCTTGAACCACAACGTATTGGCAGGATGAAGGCGCAACGTGACATTGAGAGAAGGGCTGCTCAACAGGAGCAGGCTAGATTAGCTGCGTTGGCCGCTGCTCAAGTGCATCAACAAAATATCGATAACCCTGGGCGAGCAGCAGATCCTGATGATGAGGACTTGGGTGATGATGAGTTACTAAACCCGAGGCGTGATGCTGAAGTTGTGACATCGGCAAACAGAAGAGATCGTCAAGCAAGATTTCGGCCTGAACGCCGAGCCGTGCAAATACCATTTGATGATGATGATGATGATCTTAATGGAACTGGTGCCACAAGAGCTATTATTCCTCCGCCATTGGCACCCGGAGCCAAGTTCAATATCACTAGCACCATGATTCAGCTTTTATAACTCAAGGGATTATTTGGTGGACTAGCAGACGATGATCCGAATATGCATCTGATCAACTTTATCTCTACATGCAACTCATTCGACAATCCAGGCGTTGGACAGAATGCTATTCGGCTGCGTTTATTTCCATTGTCTCTATCTGGAGAGGCAACTTTGTGGTTGAACGGGTTGACTCCTGATTCTATTACAAATTGGAGGCAATTGAAAGACGCTTTCCTAGAAAGATTCTTTCCGCCATCCAAGAAAGCACAGTTGAGAGATGAGATCAGCAATTTTAGACAGCTTCCAACTGAAGCTCTCCACGAAACATGGGAAAGGTTCAAGAAGAAGCTGATGCGGTGCCCAAATCATCATATGACCAATGTCCACTTGATGGAGATATTATACAGAGCTTTGAATTCGGTAACTAAGCCAGTGGTTGATAATTCTGCAGGTGGGTCATTCATGGACCTTACTTTTAATGAAGCAAGTGGTATGCTAAATCGTATGACAAAGCAGAGTAGAGCTTGGCATACCAGGGATTCGGAGGTAGCAAGCTCTACTATATCTATTGGCATGACCGTAGAACAGAGGCGAAGAGAAGAGGAACGTGACCAGGATATGGCTCACATAAAACCACAGATGGATCTTCTTACAAAGCATCTATTATCAGGGAAGACCGAAAAAGTCAAAACGGTTGCGTCAAAAGGAAGAGACGAATCCGATTCTGAGAAAGAAGCCAACTAATTGAACAATCAGGGGGGTTTCCGAGGCAATGCCCAAGGAAACCAAGGTCGGAACTATTATGATAATTCTGGAAATAAAGACCGTGATCAAGGTAGTTGGAAGAACAAGACTGACAGGAGTGGCGTGTATATTCCTCCTGGAAGATGTGACGCCACTGCATCTGGTTTCGAAAATATGTCCATGGAAGATATGATGGCTAAGCTGTTGAAAGGAGTAGAGGCAACCAACACGGGAGTAACAGAGGTAATCAATGATTTGTCCTCAATGAAGCAATTAGTTGACTCGCATTCCACTTTAATAAAACAGCTAGAGCAACAATTGAGTCAATTATCTGCGACATTCAACCAAAGAAAGGCTGGAACGCTACCCAGCAACACAGTGCAAAACCCAAAGAACGATGGAACATGCATGGCCATTACTACCAGGAGTGGTAAGGTGCTGGAAACTTCATCCAAAGGCACGCAAGTGATCAATGCAGAACCTGAAGGCGCCGATGAAGCTACAGAGGACGTGAGTGACGTCACCCCCCCACGTCCACAGCCCGAAAAGATCGCCAATCCGAAGCAAGAGGAAAAGAAAGTCGTGGAGAAAACTATTCCCCTTCCACCACCATCTTTTCCTCAAAGACTAAAGAAGAGAGCTGATAATACCAAGTTCAATAAATTCATTTCAATGTTAAAACAGCTGACCATTAATGTTCCATTGGTAGAGGTGCTAGAACAGATGCCTGGCTACGCAAAATTTATGAAGGATCTTCTGACAAAGAAGCGGGCAGCAAGCTATGAGCCAGCACATGATATTCATCATTGCAGTGCAATTGCCACAAGGTCCTTAGTACAGAAGAAGGCAGACCCTGGTGCTTTCACTATTCCTTGCACGGTTGGATCTATGAATTTTGCTAAGGCATTGTGCGATTTGGGAGCTAGCATCAATTTGATGCCACTATCTGTCTACAGAAAGTTGGGGTTGGGCGACTCTACACCAACCAATATGCGGCTCGTGATGGCAGATAGGTCGGCAAAATGACCTGTGGGTATCTTGAATGATGTGTTGGTGAAGGTGTCTACCTTTATTTTTCCGGCAGACTTTGTGATTTTGGATTGCGAGGTGGATTCTGAAGTTCCCATAATCTTGGGATGTCCTTTTCTTGCAACAGGAAGTGTGCTTATTGACATGAGAGCTAATGAGCTGTTATTTCGGTTGAATGACGAAGTGGTCCGTTTTGATGTATGCAAAGCAATGAAGCAGCCCAGCGATATGAATGTGTTCTCTGTAGATGATGCTTGTTATGAGGATGAGAAAAACTTATTTGTAGAGAAGCAGCCTATTGATGAGCCATTGTCTGCTGCGCTGCTGAATGTTGAGCATGAGGACGATGAAGATTATAAAAAAACTATGTGTGCTCTAACAGAAATAGGGTCCTATTCTCATACTCCTAAACAGCCGAACCTTGATCTTAAGAATCAACCGTCACCAACAGCGAAGACTTCCATTGAAGAGCCACTAGTGCTAGAATCAAAAGAGCTCCCCAATTATCTAAGGTATGCGTTCTTGGGCAGTGGAAATACACTTCCTGTGAGTGTGGCGGATGATTTAAGTGAACAGCACGTAGAGACTCTCATATCTGCTCTGAAGAGATGCAAGAAAGCTATGGGTTGGACTATTGATGATATAATTGGTATCCCTACTGGGATATGTATGCACAAGAGTCATATCAACGAAGATTGCATGCCTACAAGTAAGCATCAGAGTCGTCTGAATCCATTCAGAAAATGATGCACCATCTATCTCGATGAAGTCTAAGTAATCGAGATAGCTATGTCGTGCCGCGACAATAAATCAAGCGCTTGATGGGAGGCAACCCATCATTTTTAATTGTTTTTGTTATTTTTGTTTTCTTAGGATTTTGTCGAGCCACG
Source organism: Capsicum baccatum var. pendulum (assembly GCA_030864225.1). Classification (NCBI taxonomy): domain Eukaryota; kingdom Viridiplantae; phylum Streptophyta; class Magnoliopsida; order Solanales; family Solanaceae; genus Capsicum; species Capsicum baccatum. The sequence goes on along the minus strand of CM061554.1, from coordinate 217,511,099 downwards.
ATCAAAACTAAGGCGCTTGATGGGAGGCAACCCATCGTTCTAATCGTTTTTGTTGTTTTTGAGTAAATGTAGGTGCAAGAGGTGTAAAGGAGGAGATTGGTTTCAAATTTTGATTTGGAAGTATTGCATGTCGAAGGTGGTAAGTTAGGAATGAAGAAGCAAAAGGCTATGGGTTAGGCATTTCCTATGAAAATATAGGCAAAGAACAAGGCAAGGCCTATGTAAATCTAGACCACGAACAAGGCAAGGCCTATGCTATGGCATAAGCTCTCGGATTCTAGAGTGTCATAGCATAGGCGCCGCCTATGCTCAACAATGCCATAGCATAGGCGCCGCCTATGCAAAAGCCTTCTGCTCAACTAGGCAAAGCATTAGGCATGGCCTATGCTATGGCCTTCTGCTCAACTAGGCAAAGCTAAAGGCGCCGCCTATGCCATTGCCTTTGCTCTCTGAATCTACAATGCCATAGCATAGGCGCCGCCTTTGCCTCCCAAAACTCTCAAAACTTTTATTTTTGCTCTTTTAACTTTGCAAGAACATCTTCCGAGGCCATCAACCAAGTAAGTACTTCTTTGCTCTTCTTTTATATTACATAAGTATTACAATACTACGCCTATAATAAGTTGTTAAATCGTGAAGTAGTGTTGGTGATTTGAATGTGGTTGATACAACTAAGTGAGTGAAAGAATATGTATGGAAGCTCTTGACTTGTTTTCAACTTGTATTTGATTTTGATACACTGTCATACTTTTGCGAAATCGACATGGTCAAGATAATTGCATAATCTTGTTACTTGAAAGCTTACATGTTGAAATGACTTGTTCATTGAGATGAAAATCATGGGTGACTACAAACATACGATGTTGTGATTATTTCTATGCCATAAATTGATACGATATCTATGTAGTAGTTTTGTTCAAAAGATGCATTAGTCCAAACACGAAAGCATTGTCAAGATTGCATAACGTTAAGAGGACATGAAAGTATGACTGTGCTGAACATATTGTTGGAACATATCACCTAAATGTATGCCGATGAAGTCTGAGTAATCAACATCATTCACTTAATTAGTTTGTGTCAACAAATTAAGTGTGGGGTGGTGCCACTATTGTCTGTTTGTCGATTGAATCTTCCGAGATGAAGCTAACATGACTTTATTGAGATCTCAGGTAGAATGGCACAAAAAGGACGACAAGGAAAAGAAAAAGTGCCCACCACACAGAAAGGTAAGAAAAGAGGAAGAAAAGAGCAAGCGGAATCCTCCGTGCTGCAAATACCTCGACGCACTCTTGGAATCAAGTGGGGTACTTATGAGGAACTTCTGAGGATGATGACTCTGATGATGATTCCGACGCAGGGGGTATGACCCCAGACATAGAGGAGGAGTCCGACTAACCAGGTTCTTCTTATTTATTTTCCACTGAGGGCAGTGTGTCCCGTCTAAGTGTGGGGTGCTGGTATTTGTATGCTATACTTCTTTATCTGCATTTGCTTATTTATGTGTGTTTTGCTTATTTATGTTTGTTTGTTTTAATTTTTTTTAGGAAATTTTTTTTGGTTACAAACTTTGCATAAAATTGTTCTGATAGGCAACATGGTATTATGACAAGAGTCTGTGATAAAATCATTACTATTGATACGTTTAGGCTCTAAGTGTGACTCACTGTGTGATAATTGTGTGGTTTAATTCCTTCATACGTTGGGTCAAGAGTCTATACTGCTGCCAATAAAGTCAACCATGTGCCTTGTGTGTGTGAGATGATAGTATATTCTATGTTTGTGGCTGATGCTAAAACTTGCCTGGTATGTATGTAAAGCAAAATAAAAAGTGTGAGTTAGGAGATGATTTAGGCATTTCTTTGGCAACCTGTGATTGTTCACCTTCGTTTTATCTACCCATGGACATCATCCTAGATAACCCCCTTTGAGCCTTTAGCCTATTTTCTTTGACAGCCTTATATGTAAGCCTAATCCATTTTTTTCAAGACCATAATTTGTTCCAAATTCCTAAGTGCTTTAAATTGTAAAGTCATGTGACAAAATAAGATGAAATTGGGTGCAAGTAGTGCCTTAAAGTGAATTGGTACTTGAATTCGTTATGAAAAAGAATGGTTATCATAGAGGCGTGTTATAAAAAAAAAGAGAGAGAAAAATAAAAAGAAAAATAAAAAGTTAATTCTGTTCAAAATTGAATAACAAAAGAGGTGAGAAGGGGTGGTAGATTAAAAGAAAGTAGAAAGGTTGTTTGAAAGAAAGCATAAATGGCATAATGTAATGCATTAAAGCGCTTAGGAACATAGTCACTATTTCTGGCCAAAATAGTCCTACCCGTCCCTTAGCCTACATTACAACCTGTAAAAGACTTATTTGATCCTAGGCTTAGCATTCTGATATTTAGTGGATCATTACACTAAGGGAAAGGTTATGGTCATCAATTGCAACATATGAATTCTTTCTGAGAGTGAGAGCAAGGATAATCTTATACCCATGTTCGAAATATATACAATACTTGTGAGTGATTATGGGTGATATATTGTGAGACACACAGGGTTGATGAGTTTTGGGTAGTTGTGTATGATTCTTTGTACATTAACTTGTGGATACGAATTCACCATCATCACGAGTCTATGTTAGAGGTTGAATTGTTTCTAGTAGTGATCAGAAAACTACTCTTTGTCAATAATTGTTGTGCCTGTCTTGATGAATATTTTGTGCTGTTACTGTGGAAATCCTAAGTAGATGTTTATATGGACCTGATATTTTGTTCGAGGACGAACAAAGTTTTAAGTGTGGGGTGTTGATGATAGGCGTATTTACACGCCTAAATACCATAATTTACCCATATTTTGGGCTAAGTTTTAAGGACAAAATATATAATTCCTGCACTTTTAGTCCTTTTTCCTGTAAGTGAGCTAACAAACATGATTAGCAAGTTTTCAGGTATAAATGATGAAGATTTCAGCATTTTATGGATAACTTGACGCCAAAGGAAGCTTCACGAAAGAAGGAAAGCAGCGTTTGGACACCTATGGACTGAAAGTGATGCATGGATAACTTGTCCCAGGCAAAAACAACATTTACAAAGACTTGGGGATCAGCAGTAACTTAGTAGGACTATGACAAGTATGCAGTAACCCAGTAGGACTAGGATAAGGATAAGGATAAAAACCCTATTTCAATAGGACTAGGATACGGATGTTATATAAACCCTATTTTGCTGAAACTTTTCAGCATTCTCTTCTTATTCCCTCTTCTATTCCTTCCCATTCTAATAAATTCTTATTCACTCATTAATTAATTCAAGTCTTTTTCATTCAACGTTTGATCCTAATTCACGTTACACTTTCTGACAGAGAAAGCACGACCGTTGTGACCAACGTGAGATCATGATGATGTTTATTGTGATCTCCGTTGCAATCATGATTAGCTAAACTTCTCTGTTAGGGTTATGGAAGCCTTATGAGATACTATCTATTGCTATGAGTTTGTGAATTCTTGACACGTATGCTGCTTATATCATTACTCTCTTCATCTTAATTTAAATTCTTGTGGTTGCAAACATATAGAATACGCCAGTATAGCATTAACTTGTTCGAAAGAAAGGTTACATGTCTGGAAAAGAGATAATGTCAAGGTAATAGGGCACCAACCCCTGTTAAAAAGTTAGTGCCGTAACTGGATTAACCTCTTGAAAAATTTGTACCATTAGATACGCTTTAAGCTCGAAAGAGTTAAAGTGAAATAGTCCTTGATGGTCGAAAGACGCCTGGATTTACCATAGAATACGATTCTCTATAAGCGCATGCATGTCTGAATTCTGCATAACTCATAGTCAATAGATACGTACAACTCATAAGGTGAACATAACCCTAACTCTCGATTCTCATTGATTAAAACCTACCAAGTACTCCGTTTTACTCTTCTATTTTCCGTTTTTACTCTACTATTTTGTTCACGTTATTTGCACACACAAAATCCCCCCCTTTATTTGCAGAACTTTCATCAAAAGTCTAATAATCGTTGCTTACTTAGTGACCAAGTATTCCCTGTGGGATTCGACACCCAACCCAGTTGGGTTCTATATTTGACAGCGACCGCTTACACTCTTACGAGAGCTGTAGTTTAAGCATTATCAATATATAACATAATTTTTCAGTTGAGGGGCCCTGCTTTCCGCATAGGTCCGCCCCTGTCCATGAAGGGCAAGGTCAAAATGGAGCTACTGATCTGCTAGCTAAGGAGGGGGCCTGAAGAAAAATGCGAACAACTTTTTTGAAGAATGGGTAGTTCCTGCCTTATTTATTCCACAGAATGGGTAGTTCCAGCAGTGTTTATTCACAAACAAATTGGAATAAATAAGGCAGGAACTTCGTTTGTAAGTAACGTATGCCAATAGTTTCGGCTTTTTATACTAATAATAGTAGGCCAGGACATTCTCAAGCTAGCTATTCTAATGTAGTTTATCATATATATATATATTTATACATAATGCATAATATTAATGAATAAATCTCCTTTTCTACCAAAAAAAATCTATGGTAAACAAATAATTTTAGTATTTCTCTTATATAATAAGAGAGAATAAGAAGTTGAAGAGGCATGAGGTCGATATGTCTGCTTCAGCTGCTTTAATTTTTACTGTATCACCCCTAATTAATTATTATAAACTATTTATGTATTAAAAATTATAATATTTAATAAAAAAAATTAAAATAGACATTTATGACATGTCTGCTTTACCTACTTCAACCGTAATTTTACTATATTTTTCCTAATTAATTATTAGACTGCTAATTAAATATTATAAGTTCTTTACATATTACAAAATTAATAATATTTAATTAGAAAAAAATAAAATAGACATTTATGAAGTGTCAGCTTCAACTGTTTCTCGTAATTTTACTGTATCACCCTTAATTAATTATTATAAGTCATGCAAGTATTAAAAAACTAATAGTATTTAAGAAAAAAAGGTAAAATAGATATAAAATGAAAATTAACACTTGATGTTTCAAATTAACTTGACGAACTATATGAGACTCTCTCAAATTTTTTCACGAGTATTTTTTTAAAGTAATTCTCCTATATAATAAGTGACAATGAAGCAGGTTGCTCATGATCGATATGCCTACTTCAGCTGCTCCAACCGTAATTTTATTATATCCCCTAATTAATAATTATACATTATTTATTTATTAGAAAATAATAGTATTTAATAAATAAAGTAAAATAGACATTAATCACATGACTGCTTCATCTTTTTCTGTCGTGATTTTACTATATCACCCATAATTAATTATTATAAGTCATCTAAGTATTATAAAATTAATAATATTTAGTAAAAAATAAAATATATATAAAATGATAAATTAACTCATAAATCTTTTAAATTAACTTGACGTCTTATATGAGTTTACTTAATTTTTTTTACAGATATTTTTATAATAATTTTACTATGTCACTTCTAATTAGTAGAATAAAAGAAAAAATATTATAAACCACAATAATTTAAAATTTAAATTATTTTAAAAATATAATTGACTATCAATGCCGCAAAAGTTTGAACAAGGAGAGCAACATATATTATTTAAAAAGTACACAAAAAAGTATTAAAAATTACAATAGTTAGCAGCTTAGAATATTTAAAAATATATTAAAAATATGATAAATTATCTAAATTTTATTCATGTCACATAAATAGAGGCCAAAAAATAATTTATATTGAGCCTGTGGTAGCTGGCCCTTAATATCTAGTTCTCCTGTATAAGAAGTCACGATGTGGCAGGTGAAGCACACACCACACCGTCTATATCCCTGCTTGCCGTTATTTGATGTGCTTACTCCATAATTTTACTATATCACCCCTAATTAATTATTATATGTCATTTACATATTAAAAATATTACTTATATGTAACAAATAAAATAAAAGAGACATTAATTACATGTTTACTTCAGCTACTTCAACGGTAATTTTACTATATCATCCCTAATTAATTATTATAAGTCATCTAAGTATTAAAAAATTGATAATGTTTAATATTAAATTAACTTGACGTCTTATATGAAGTCCATCTAATTTTTTTAATAAATATTTTTTTATAATAATTTTGCTATATCACTTCTAATTAGTTATTATAAATCATTTAAGACATGTTTGTACTATATCATTCTTAATTAATTATTATGGTCATCTAAACATTGTGCTACTTAAATTAGAATAGGAAAAATATTATAAAACACAATAATTAAAAAAAAATTGTTTAAAAAACATAATTGACTATCAATGCCACAAAATTTTGGACAAGGAGAGTAACATATGTTATTTAAAAATTACATAAAAAATATTATAAATTACAATAGTTAATAATTTAAAATATCTAAAAAATAATTAATTTGTTATGTATTCAAGAAAAATACATAATAAATTACAACATTTAACAATTTAAAATATCAAAAAAATAATTAATCTGTTATATATAGCAAAAAATACGTAAAAAAAATATTAATCACAATAATTAACAACTTAAAAATTTACAGGATATAAAATATTTGGTTGACTCTCGAAATTATATCAATGACACTTAAATTGGAATAGAAAAAAAGATATTATAAATCTCAATAATTAAAAACTTAAATTATTTTTAAAATATAATTGACTATCAATGTCATAAAAGTTTAGACAAAGAGAGTATGATGTTTTATTTGAAAATTACATAAGAGGTACTCTAAATTACAAAAGTTAACTAACTTAAAATATTTTATTATATATTTTATAATTACTATGTGGAAAGTAAATAAAAAAAAATTGATTTGACTCTCGAAATGGGTGTCATATTAACAATTTAAAATATTTTTATACAAATTTTATTAATCTAAATATAATAATATATGCCTAACTAGCTATTTATTAACTAAATAAATGAAAATTTTAATTAAATAATAGAATTATATATAAGGTAAAATTTTCAATGATTAATATGATTAATATAGGATCGTGCCTATCACGGTCGTAGCCGACTAGTAAAATTATAAATGTGACATTTCTTTTCTCAATAATTTTTTTTTTTCTTATAAAGAAAAGAAGTTAAAGGAGAGTCCAAAACATGAAAACAATAAGGCCGTCCCAGGGTCTTTTTCCTTAAACCCTTTTCCTTCCCAACAACACAGAGAAGTGAGAACAGCGACTCCAAACAAGTAGTAGCAATTTTCAATCCTATTATTGGTGAGTGAATTTCTATATTTTCTGTTTTATTCTTCTTTCTTGCAGCTACTTGTTTTCATGGTATCCCACAAGACCAGCATTTTTTTTATTACCGTGGTGTCGGGCAGCTTTCGCGCACCTTGACTACTAAATCCACGGGACCTCCCACTATCACCAGCAACAAATATCATCTAATTCTGTCCATAAAAGCTGTAGGGGATGTGAAGAATCATCTAGTGGCCTAATGGTCAATTAAGTGTGTTAAGAACAAAAAACACTAGGTGATATATTCCTATATGTCTAAGCTCCGTGGACAGAGTACGTATTCCGTGGCATTAGTGGAGGTGAATGAATCTGGCTTAGACACCATGGTTATGAAATAGTAAAAGAATTTTCGTTACTTTTTATGATGATGGAGACGAGTAATTATTATATTCTCATCAAGTCACTTCTTAGTTGAAGAAAATTGGAATCAAGAAGTAAGGTGATTTTATGAGATACTAACTATTGTTTAGTTACCATGTGAAATCAGCCCTATGATGATGATATAAAATGATTTTAAATGGAAAAGCGGGATTGATATAGCCAGCAAACTTGTTTGGTACTGAAGCATAGTTGTTCTTTTTATATGTTTGATTGGTCCATATACGAGATACTAGCTAATTGGAACTAGGGTTTAGATTAGTTAGTGACTTGTATATCAGCGGGGTTAAATATGAGTTTTAGAGAACAATAATTTGTGGTAATACGCAATTATTTAGTATTCGAATGATATCGATATGTGTCTAAATCCCAACAGAGACCAAGGTAGAGGATCATATTAGGACCCCAATTGCAACAACATACCCAATGTATTCCCACAAAGTGGGGTCTAGAGTTTGGGATTGAGCGTAGTATATTAGCTATTTTTTTATTGGAGTTAATTACCTAATTTAGATGTTTCTTTATATGTGTTAGTGGGATAGTCGAGGTGCATGCTGGACTAGACACCATGATTATAAAAAAGTATTTAGATGTTTCTTTGTTGCCTCTATTTGACCCGGAGGTCACTGGTTCAGACCGTGGAAACAATCTCTTGTAGAAATGTGGGGTAAGGCTACATACAATAGACCCTTTTGGTCTGGCCCCTCCTCGGGCCTCGGGCATAGCGGGAGTTGTAGTGCACTGACCTGCCCTTTTTTCCCTTTGTTCAGTCAATTAGGCAAATTATGTGGTATTGGAATGATTATTGGTGTGTTTGATTTGGAGGAACCAATTTTCCCATGTTTGGTTAGTCAAAATGTTTGGAAAACATTTTCTTTAGGAAAACAAGTTTCTTAAAAGTAAGGAAAATGACTTCCCTCATGGAATTAGGGAAACAAGTTGCATAAATGACATTTCAAGTTTATTGTTCTACTCACTAGCCACCCAACCCCCACAATCCTTGACCATTCCATCCCCGCCACCCCGAACCCACTCCCCATTTCATCCCGCCTCCATAGTCTTTGCTAGATAACATACAAATGCTCTTGGCATAATATTTTCTTGCTTGCTACCGAACACTAGAAAATAAGTAAGAAATCCACTTGTTTTACTAGAAAATATTTTCTAGGAAATCATTTTCCGTAGAAAACATTTTCCTTCATACCAGTCGCACCTTGTGTCTAAATAGAGCAGCGTAAAAGTGGAGGATTCATATGAGGACCCCAATAGTTTGAAATTGAGGTGAAGTTGATTGGTTTTATTTTTGATTGGAGTTATTTCCCTAGTTTGGATATTCGCTCGCTCAATCTAGTAATGTACATGTCTTCTTACTGTACTTCTTTCCTTCTCTAATTCCATTTAACTTAAGTTCTAACTTGGAATTGTTTTGCATGCTAGCTATCAATGGCATCTCAGGTGATAAGAGAATGGGTCGGATTTCAGCAGTTTCCATCGGCCACTCAATCAAAGTTACTTGAATTGATAAGAAAATCAAAGCAGGAGGTTAGAGTTTCTCTTGTTACCTGATACACTAATTTCTATCTATATTTTCTTGACTATTTAATTTCTATTCCAGATGAAACTTACGCACAATTATTTGGCTGACCTGTAGATTATTATTTGTAGATTATTACTTACGCATGAGTAATTAATGTTTTCCAATTACTGCATAATCAATTTCTGTAGAGGCGAAATACATTAACAGTCCTAGTAATGGGGAAAGGTGGTGTTGGAAAATCTTCAACTGTTAACTCAATTTTAGGGGAAAGAGCAGTTACTGTCAGCGCGTTTCAGGTACATATTGCTACAGAATTTAGTTGAAAATGAAACCTTAGCTGCTTTCTTGCTGTTTAGGCCATTGAAGTAAGGTGGTTTCTTGTTTTTCAGTCAGAAATACCAAGACCAGTGATGGTTTCACGCTCTTGGGAAGAATTTACGTTGAACATTATCGACACTCCCGGGCTGGTTGAAGGAGGATATGTCAATGACCAGGCTCTTGATCTCATAAAGAGGTAAGTATTTACATGCTGAAATATTTCAGAACTTCTCTTGCTCCAGTTGTCTGGTGTGGATCTCTAGTCATTTGTCTGACTCTCAACGCACCTGCTGTCTCACTAATGAATTCTTTTGGTAACTGGATCCAAACAGGTTCCTCTTGAACAAAACAATTGATGTTTTGCTCTATGTGGATCGTCTTGATTCATATAGAGTGGATAATTTGGATAGGCAGGTTGTGAAGGCCATAACCGATAGTTTCGGCAAGGAAATATGGCGTAGAGGACTTGTTGTCCTTACACATGCTCAGGTGTCCCCTCCTGATGGATTGAGTTATGATGAGTTCACTTTGAGAAGATCAGAGGCGCTTCTGAAAATTGTCCGCCTGGGAGCTCGAATTAGGAAACAAGAGGTCAAGGTTGGTCAAGATCACTACTTTCTTCCTTGCTTGAAACAGATTTTCAGGGTTCTTACAAAATCTTGTTTGTCTTTCTTGAGTCAAATTTTCTTTGGCGTAACACAAGTTGCATTTTTTGTTCTATTGAATTCTGTTTAAAAAAGAACAGCTGGAGTTTATCTTGTCAGGTTGAAGGGGATGGTACATGGGTAGTGGAGCCTCCCTTGAATTCCCATCACTCAAAGATGCCTGTTCCTGGCACCCATAGTAGGATAATCTCACTTCATTTAGCTCCACTTCCTTCCTGTGCCAATTGAGCTGGCATAACGCAATTGAACACAATTAAGATTGAGGTAGGAGTTGTCTATTGGTTTGCAAAACTGAATTATGATAAATCAGTTGACTTATTAAGCTCATTAAAATATTTATGTATCAATTAATGGTGCTGCCAGTTAGCAGCTATGCAGATTATCCAGATCTTATCTGCTCTTTTTTGTTTGCGTTTCATTCAATTTTGCTCCGCTCTTTTTTCTTTGCGTTTCATTCAATTTTGCTACATGATATCTTCTGAACTCGTCATGTGTCCACCTTTGCACCATGTTCCTATGGTATGTGTGTGGCATCCTCCTTTCATTTGACACGAAAATAGTTTAAGCTCCTACAATGCACCCCCTGTTGTGTGTGTGCGCCTGTGAGTGGTATTGGTGTTTGTATAGGGGGGAATCATAAGTATTGTTTGTTTTTACTCCAAGAATAGAACTTTGGTCTCTATTCTGGATTATTACACTCTCTGGAAAAGTGTTCTGTGCATACCCTAGTTTAAGCGTGTGTTAGATATACATTGTATAACCAGCATTTGTAGAGATAACTTGAACTTCAGTTTCAGAAACCACCAGAGGAACAGAGATAGTGGTGAAAAAGCTATGTTCCACCTTCTTCTTTATTTTCTTGTCTGTATGAGCAAGCGAGAGGATGTAGTAGAGCAGTCTGCTGGCAAACATGCTATCTTGGTTAACACCCTACTTGAACAGTGGTTATATGTTTCCTTTCGTTTCGTTTTAATGGTGCTCTTTATAGAAGTATTCCTTCACAGCTGTTCTTTTTTGCTTATCTTACTGTTGCTGGTGTTAGGCTTCTTCAATTCCTGTTGTTTGCGTTGAGAACAGTGGGAGATGTAACAAGAATGAACTTGACGAAAAGGTTAGATATACGTGGCATTGCCTTAATAAGTTTTTGTAATATGTCGTGTTTGTTGACATGGTATTCATGGCTCAAGTTATATGGTACATCACTTGGGGCAATTTTACAACCTCAAGTGGCAATTATACAACCTCAAAAACATGGTATTCATGGCTCAACAGATTCTTCCAAATGGAACTGCTTGGATTCCCAGTTTACTCCAAACTATTACCGATGTTGTCTTGAGCGAAAGCAATGGTATCTTGGTTGATCAAAAATTGATCGAAGGACCAAATCCCAACAATAAGGGCAAATTACTGATTCCTCTTATCGCAGCATTCCAGGTGAGCTTTCAGTCTTAATTTATCTCCATAGTAAACACACGATTCTTGTATTGAACTGCTAACGTCCTCCCTGCCCCCCGACTTTGTATCTCTGGCAGTATCTCTTTGTTGTGAAAAGGATCCAGAAGTGGATCAAGAATGATATTGCAAGAGAGAGCAGACCTTCATGGGCGTAAGCAAACCATCAGGATGGGTCTCGTTTAATCCAATTTACTTAATTTCCCTTGTGTTCTTTGTAGTACTTTTGAGTTTTCGTTGCCGTAAGTTCTGTTCATTTTTGGTAATATTGTACTAGTAGTTATGTGTTTTTGTTAATATTGGAGCAGTTGTAGTCAGTGATATTAGTTTATGCATCAAATGTATTTCTATTTCTTTAGTTGAGCCTAGCTTTATCCTTTCGATACTTTGTTTCTGAAGTTATTGAAGTGTGTCCACTTTTATCTAGTTTCTCGTCTTGGTATTCTGCACCTTGCGTCCATGATATCTACATTCAATTGTGTCCCAAAAACCGTACCCAGATGATCGAAGGACCTACAAATGTAATTCTGTCTAAGAAGTTATTGCAATGTCCACTTTTATCTAGTTTCTCGTTCTAGTATCCCGCACCTTGATATCTACATTCAATTGTGCCCCAAAAACTGTACCAGAGATGGTCAAAGGACTTGTAAATGTAATTTTGCCTAAGAAGTTATTGCAATGTCCACTTTTATCTAGTTTGTTATCCTAGCATCCTGCACCTTGATATCTACAGTCAATTGTGCCCCAAAAATCGTACCAGAGATGGTCAAAGGACTTGTAAATGTAATTTTGTCTAAGAAGTTATAGCAGTGTCCACTTTTATCTAGTTTCTCGTCCTGCTATCCTGCACCTTGCGTCCATGACATCTTATTTTCAATTGTGCCCCTAAAACCGTACCAGAGATGGTTGAAGAATTTGTAAAATATAATTTTATTTAAGAAGTCATTGCAGCGTCCTCTTTAATCTAGTTTCTCATTATGGTATCCTGCACCTTTCGTCCTGATATCTGCATTCAATTGTGACTATCAAAATGGAGGTCCTTGTAATAATTAAATGGAAAGATGACTATCAAATATAATGGAGGTCCTTGTAATAATTAAATTGGAAAGAAATGAAATTAAAATATGAAGTATTAAATTGAGTTTTATGTACACAGCTATATGAAGTCTACATTAAGTTTCATATTTGAACAAATGAAAGCCACCAAAGCCAGTATGACATATGCACGATGATGTAGATTGTCCGACAAATGAAGGTCATAGATGGAAGGAAGATCTGTCAATTTGTAAAAAATGTGCTTGAAGAAATGAAGTATTAATTTTTCTCCTGGTATACTTTAGCCATATAGCTTGTCAAAGATTTTAACAAATTTATTAGTTTTTCCCTTTTAGAAAAATAAATATCCTTTGTAATAAATTAACGATTTTGCATTAACAGTATATATGTTGTGAATACATTAAATTATAGATGTTCATTTTGTACTTCCACTATCCTTAAAAAACCTTGTGATATCAAGTAAATAATTTACAACTAATTCAAACAGCCAGCTTGCAAGCGCAACTTTAAATGACGATCATGTAGGAAGATTCTTGGCAACCATGTCAGAGCGCAGCACTTGAAAGACATGTAAAAATATTATTTGGCAGCCATGCATGGACGATACGTATCATGACACTTAACTTGCGGCGTGTAATATATTACACCTGAATTGACCTTTTATCTTTTTCCTTTTCTACTAAACTAGTGAAATAGGCCGCACTTCGCGCGGTTTTTAAAAACTTTAGTAACTTCAAATCTATCAGAAATAGAATAGATGAAAAAATTGAGGTAATCCCGAAAAGGAATCTATTGATTCTCTCCCAATTGGTTGGACCGTAGGTGCGATGATTTACTTCACGGGCGAGGTCTCTGGTTCAAGTCCAGGATGGCCCAGCTGCGCCAGGGAAAAGAATAGAAGAAGCATCTGACTACTTCATGCATGCTCCACTTGGCTCGGGGGGATATAGCTCAGTTGGTAGAGCTCCGCTCTTGCAATTGGGTCGTTGCGATTACGGGTTGATTAATATGCTAACTGTTTTTTATGTATAATTTATCAAATCATTAGGTATAGATCTTAAATGAATATTATTTTTTATTGACATATATTAAAAAGAGACAAACGAAAAAGAGTATGTGTGAGTGAAGAGTCAATCTCACTTTATCCCCGTAACATTTAAGAGTATGAAAATGATATCCCCTTCACATAGAATATATTTTTGGTATTTATGTGACTTTGACGTTTGAAAAACCTTTATAATTATTCTTGATCGAGATATATTTGAAGGTGAATAGTAGTAATTTAAGCTTTAGGTTTTATATTTATGCACAAAGTCTCATGTACTTATATGCTTCGATTCAGTTCTTAGAAAGTTACTAAATAAATGCTGAAAATTTGTCTATCTATTAATAAAAGATGATGATACTCAAGTTTGGCTAACAAATGACTATAAAGATGAAGTCTATACTGTCAAATTATGCTAATTGTGATTTGTTGTTGGCACAAGTTATTTGATAAAAGGTTGATTAAGAAGATGTTTTGAAAAACTAATGTACTATTGATTTGTTGTTGGCACAAGTTATTTGATAAAAGGTTGATTAAGAAGATGTTTCGAAAACTAATGTATGATAAAAGGTTGATTAAGAAGATGTTTCGAAAACTAATGTACTATCTAAAACTTTGGATGAATTCAAGTTATTTGATGAAAGGTTGATTAAAATAATGTTTTGAAAAACTAATGCACTATCTAAATTTGGATGGATAACAACTCATGATGGTCTTTCTTAAGATGTGTTATAGAAGAAAATTCAACTTATATAATATATAATATGTGTTATCTTTTTATTTTTGGGTGTAGACGGCGTCGTATCTTTGATAATAGATAATCTATTTTTATACTTCAACCCTTAAAACTTTATTTTTAATTTTTTTGGAGTCCATTCGGCAGTAAAATAGAAAAGGCGAATTAGAGGATTCATAATGATTGTAACACTCACATATTGAAATCAATAAATTGTTTGTTGTAATATTTTCTTGTCTCAAATTATTTATTTTTCGGTCTCAAAAATTTTATTGTCCAACAAATTCTGGCACGCCCAATGGGACAATCTCTACCTATCATATCAACTTTTCCAACTGCAAAGTTCAACAACACTGAAATGACTTCCAAGAAGGCCAACTCTCAATTAATTGTTTCCAAGATTGCTGATTCAAAGTTTTCTGCTGAAGTACAAAGCATCCATGGTGTTACTTTTGGAAGCTTAGGAGCTGTCACAAGGAGTAAGGCAGGCTTGCTAGGATAACAAACACATCCAGTGTCATCCGAACCAACTCCAACTTTTGTATCTTCAACCCTAAAAGGAAAGAAGCCCAATGCAAGTACTTAAGAAGGAGAAAGCAGTGTGGCAGAATCGCTTAAGAAGACTCTAGCTCTAATTGAGCATTCGGTTCCAAATACTTTGGCGCAAATAGTGATGGTCTCTCAAGCAACTCATCATCTCCGACTGTATCACATAAGTTGAGAACTTCAAAGATCAACTTGTGCGATAATTCATGCTACTCTACAACATCTCCAGTGATTATGCAAGTGATGGTGACTGATGCCTCGTCTATGGAGGAGCAGCTTGCGAATCTGACAAAGGAAATTGAGGGCCTGACCAAATATGTTCAGAATCAAGATGCTCGGATTGATAAGATAGTGGATAGGATGGAAGGAATGATAGACAGAGAGTCTAGCCATGCGTCTGAAAAATCTCCAGAGGTTCATGAGACAGAACATCCTGTGAAACAAACACCATCGACTAAAGAGGTGCAAGTTTCTTCTGAGGGAATGATCCTGATTGACCAATTAAAGAAATTTATTGAAGGGACCCTCAAAGGCAAGTATGATGTTGTCGCTAAGTCCTCCCTTGCTTATGCCAAACATTACATGACAAGGATTGATAGCCTCAAAATGTTTGCCGGCTATCAACCCCCCAAATTTCAATAATATAGGGGCAAAGGGAACCCAAAACAGCATGTCACACACTTTGTTGAGACATGTAATAATACTGAAACTTACGGTGACTATCTTGTCAAACGGTTTGTTCGTTCCATAAAGGTAAATGGCTTTAATTGGTATACGGACCTTGAGCCTAACTCCATTGATAGTTGAGAGCAATTGGAACATGAGTTCCTAAATCGCTTTTATAGCACAAGACGCACAGTGAGCATGGTAGAGCTCACAAATACTCGGTAAAGAAAGGATAAACCAGTCATTGACTTCATCAATCGATGGAGAAATGCTAGTGTAAACTGCAAAGATAGGCTCAACGAAGCTTCTGCTATAGAGATGTGCATCCAAGGAATGCACTGGGAGCTTCTCTACATTTTGTAAGGTACTAAGCCAAAATCTTTTGAAGAGTTAGCTACCCGAGATCACGACATGGAGTTGAGCATGTCTTCTGCTGGAAAGAGAGCAGCGCCTATCCATGACCCTCGAAGGTGAAAGGATAAGCAAGAACCCAAAGGATGGGGCACGTTTATCCCTAAAAATAATAACAAGGAGTCCATGAATGTTGATGTGTCTCCTGTGAAGGTCACTGCAAAGGTGAGCAAGAAGCAATGTGTGAAGACGACTTCTGGAGCACGTCCAAGTTAGAAAAATTTGAAGGAGATGCAAGAAAAGGAATATCCCTTCCTTGATTCTGATGTTGCTGAGATTTTTAATGAGTTCCTTGCGCATAAGCTCATTAAACTCCCACAGATGAAGCAACCTAACGACGATGGAAGGACTAATAACCCTAATTATTACAAATATCACAGGCTTGTGAGTCACCCTCTGGAAAAGTGTTTTTTCTTTAAAGACAAAGTCATACAACTAGTAAATGAGAAGAAGATCTTCTTCGATGATGAGACGACCAGTTCTCATCAAATCTCTATCATATTTGGCTCGCTCGATCCAGTCTAAGTATGTGTCAAAGAGCATAATGATAAAATATTAGAGCCTGACAGGTCTTCACTTGACGAAGGTGATAATGAAGGTTGGACTTTAGTAACCAGGCGCAGACGCAAGAAGACAAATCCAAGAAAGAAGTCGATCGAGAAACCAACTAGGAGGAAGATGGTAAGGAAATTAATAAAATAGAGGCTGGTCGAGCTTTCGAAAAATACAAGGGTAATGGAGCTTCACCACCAGAAACCTCGACGTTCGGTGACTTTAGAGGAATTTTTACCGAGTTGGTTTTGTGAAAGACTGCCCAAGTCAACCTTGAGGCATCTTGTTTTAATACTGCCAAAGAGGGGGCAAAGGGTGAAAATATACCCATAGAAGTTCCTTCATCCTCTGAACCGCTTGCTGAACCTCTTGGCCAATAGGCACATGTATGTTATACAATAATTACATTCACAAATAATGATCTTCTGCTTGGTGAGGCCCTACATAACCGTCCCTTATCCATAGTGGGTCAAATTCTAGGAAAGAAGAATAATAGAATTTTGGTAGATGAGGGATCCAGAGTCAACATCCTACCTATCCGCACGATTAAAGAACTTGGCATCACTGCTGACGAACGAACTGGACGAGAGTTGTATAATGATATAAGGCTTCAATCAAAGGGGCGTGAGGGCTATTGGATCTATCAAGTTGGGGATTCTTATGGATATTTTCAATCAAATGCATTAATGCATGTGCTCAATGCCAAAACGTCATACAATATATTGCTTGGTAGGCCTTGGGTGCACTGGAAAAAAATTATCTCGTCTTCTTACTATCAATGCTTGAAGTACCTCGAAGGTGGAGT
This sequence comes from Capsicum baccatum var. pendulum, assembly GCA_030864225.1. Lineage (NCBI taxonomy): Eukaryota > Viridiplantae > Streptophyta > Magnoliopsida > Solanales > Solanaceae > Capsicum > Capsicum baccatum. The sequence continues at coordinate 217,493,684 of CM061554.1, read as the reverse complement.
GGAAAGAAATATAGTAGCTGATGATAAGCTATTCACTGAACTTGAATCACACTTTGCCTATGCAAAATTCTACTTGAAAAACTATGTCGTGAATTAAAAAAGGGTTGATGATGTCACCAAGACCAAGTGTGATGATCTTGCCGCCAAGAAGGTCATGGTGACCGTTGAAAAAGTCACCACCAAGAAGCCTCTCTCCACTTCAAATAAAGAAAGTGTCGCTCCCACAAAAAAGAAGGCAACTCTTGTTCTTCGCTACGTACTAAAGGTAAAGAAAGAGAAAGATCACCCATCTGATGCCCACGATAATATGCTAAAAAGGCTAACTTTACCTATTAGGAAGATTGACGCGATAAATCCATCCTCAAGGCTACTTGGAGAAACTGTGGCTCAAAATCCGCCATAAGATATGACACTTCCTACGAAGCGCACAAAAAAAGGCTTTGACCCAAATGCATACAAGTTATTTGTAAAGGATGGATATAATCCTAATAAGCCATCAAGGTTGGGTAAAATTCCATCAGAAGGTACAACAAGGTAGGCATGTGAAGGCCTAGGATACATACAACCACCTCCAATTCGCATCTCTATAATAAGGGTGGTTAGTAACTGCATCACTATAGAAGAGGAGTCTATTGCATCCAACAAAAGTCCTTCTGTCTTTGACTGACTTAGAGAATCAACAGCAAGAACTTCTGTGTTTGAGAGGTTGGGTCCTCTAAATAAGAAGAGAAGTAACAAACTTCGGAGAAGTCATCAAAGTACGACAATGCAATCCTCGCCTAAGATCCAGAAGGATTTCCAAAGTTTGATTCCTTCTAGAATGAGGCGGCAGACGGAACTGGTGGTTTCTTTCAATAAGGTGTTAAAAACAAAGAATCATACTGTAGTTTATACCAAGGAACGTGAGGAAGATGAAGAAAGTGTTAGCTCCTCATATCATATTACGACCCAAAATAAAAATGAGGCCTCATCTTAAATAAAGGTTGATGAAAAGATAGAAGATACTTTCTGGTGTCACCACATATCCATCAACGACGATGATCCTCGAGAGGGGGAAGATGCTGGAGATGCTTCATCTAAACTTGAAGAAAGAGTGAAGGACATAATAGATCCCTTGAAAGAAGTTAATCTTAGAGCCGATGAAAACCCAATACCAACTTACCTAAGTGCTTTTTTAGAGATGGAGAAAGAAATTGTGTATACGGATATACTCAAAAAATATATGGATGTCTTCGCTTGGAGTTATAAGGAAATGCCTGGATTAGATCTAAAAGTAGCAGTCCATCAGTTGGCGGTCAATAATGGTGTTCGTCCTGTTAAGCAAGCCCAAAGGCACTTTAGGCTAGATTTGGTTCCATTGATCAAAAATGAAGTTAACAAACTTATTAAAGTTGGCTTTATTCGTGAAGTCAAATATCCCAAGTGGATTTCAAGTATTGTTCCAGTACGAAAGAAGAATGGTCAAATTTGAGTTTGTGTCGACTTTCAGGATCTCAACAACGCCTGCCCTAAGGATGACTTTCCAATTCCCATACCAGAGTTGATGATTGATGCCACTACTGGTTATGAGACAATGTCCTTCATGGATGGTTCATCCGGTTATAATCAAATCTGCATGGTGCTAAAAGATGAAGAACTTACTGCATTTCGCACGCCCAAAGGTATTTATTACTACAACATAAGGCCTTTTGGTTTGAAGAACACGCTGGCACCACTTATCAAAGGGCTATGCAGAATATCTTTGACAGCCTGCTCCATAAAAATATTGAATGCTACGTGGATGATCTAGTGGTGAAGTCAAGAAAGAGAGACGACCACTTAAAAGACCTAAGAATGGTGTTCGAGTTACTCCGAAGATATCAACTTAGGATGAATCCATTGAAGTTGCAAAAGAAAATAAGAAAATAAGAATAAAGAAAATAAAGTTGAATGCCTTGTTTCCATATCTGAAGTTACAAAAGAAGATTGGCGACAACCTATCATTGATTACTTATGTTATGGGATACTTCTAGAGGACCCAAAGAGAAGGACTGACATTCATCGTCGTGCACCTCGCTTCCTTTACTATAAGGACACACCATATAGAAGATCATTTGAAGGAGTGCTCTTACGGTGTCTGGGATAGGAAGAAGCAATTCAAGCTTTGCAAGAAGTGCACTCGGGAGTTTGTGGATCACATCAGTCTGGACCGAAGCTCCATTTTCACAGTAAAAGGATGGGATATTATTGGCCAACAATGGTGAAAGATTTATTGGACTATGCTAGAAGATGCAAAGCTTGCTAATTCCATGCAAATTTCATACATCAACCTCCTGAGGTACTACACCCAACTGTAGCATCTTGGCCTTTCAATGTTTGGGTAATGGATGTTGTTGGTCCACTACCAAAATCTTCTGGTGAACACTTATACATCTTATCCATAATAAATTACTTCTTAAAATAGGCCGAAGCTATCGCTCTCAGAGAATTAAAGAAGAAGAATGTTGTGAATTTCATCCAAGTGAATATCATCTACCGCTTTGGAATCCCTCAATATATAATAAGCAATAATGGCAAGCCGTTTGATACCAAGCTGATGAATAAGATTTGTGATCTCTTTGGCTTCAAGCACCGCAAGTCTTCTATGTACCATGCTGCTGCCAAGGGTTTAGCCAAAGCGTTTAATAAGACTTTATGCAATCTATTGAAGAAAGTTGTCTCTAAGTCCAAGCGAGACTAGCATGAATAAATGGAAGAAGCTTTATGGGCATATAGAACGACTTAAAGTACACCAACGCAAGAAACCCCATATTCACTTACTTTTAGAGTTAAAGCAGTCCTACCACTTGAGCGTCAAATACCTTCTTTGAGACTGGATATTCAAGAAGGGCTCACCGATGAAGAAAATGCTAAATTGCGTCTTGCGAAATTAATAGTTCTTGATAAGAAAAGACTAGAGGCTCAACAAAATCTTGAATGTTACCAAGCCCTTCTATCTCGTTCTTTTAACAAAAGAGTTCATTTGAGGTGCTTTCAAGTTGGAGATTAAGTCCTTACAGTAAGGAGACCCATTATCACTTCTTGTAAGTCCGGGGGCAAATTTACCCCAAAGTGGGATGGACCAAATGCCATACAAGAAGTATATTCAAATGGTGCTTACAAGCTTGTCAATACAGATAGTGTGAGGGTTGGCACCATCAATGCCAAGTTCTTGAAAAAGTACTATCCTTAAAGGGAGATGACACTCCTTAAGGCACGAGTATAAACTGCATGTCCACTTCTAACCTGCAAGAGTATAAACTGTATACGGCTAAAAAAAAATATCCGCTAGGTTGGAAATCTCGAAAAAGGCGGCCTAGGTAAAATTTAGGACAAAATAAAACACTCACCCCAGAACTACGTTGTGATTTGATCCTCTTCATTGAGGTACGTAGACGCTTGGAATTTTATTCTGAGTTCAGTTGCATGAGTGTCAAAAAAAAGTGCCTACAGTATCCGCCATACGAACGCCAAGTATGAAACTATTCTAATTAACTTTTGGACTTACTCTAAATATTTTGACTCAATGGGGACAACCCTTCAAAAAGAAAGAGAGTTCCTTCAATGGTATTTGGAATGCCAAAGTTCTCCAAGTCTACAACTAGAAGGATCTCAAAATTTTTATGCCTTAAGGTGGACAAGATTTGTCCTTTTTCACCTTAAGCGGGCCTCTAACTAGTTTATCCTTAATATAATATACAAATTTCCATGCCTTAAGGTGGATAAGATTTGTCCCTTTACACCTTAAGCGGGCCTCTAACGAGTTTATCCTTAAAAGGATATTAAAATTTTGATGCCTTAAGGTGGACAAGATTTGTCCCTTTGCACCTTAAGCGGGCCTCTAAGTTTATCCTTAAAGGGATATCGAAATTTCCATGCCTTAAGATGGAAAAAATTTGTCCTTTTGCACCTTAAGCTGGCCTCTAACGAGTTTATCCTAAAAGGATATTGAAATTTTCATGCCTTAAGGTGGACAAGATTTGTCCATTTACAACTTAAGCTGGCCTCTTACGAGTTTATCCTTAAAGGATATCGAAATTTCCATGCCTTCAGGTGGACAAGATTTGTCCTTTTGCACCTTAAGATGGCCTCTCACGAGTTTATCCTTAAAGAATATCAAAATTTTCATGCTTTAAGATGGACAAGATTTGTCCCTTTGCACCTTAAGCTGGCCTCTCATGGGTTTATCCTTAAAGAGTATCGAAATTCCCATGCCTTAAGGTGGACAAGATTTTTCCCTTTGCATCTTAAGTTGACCACTTACGGGTTTATCCTTAAAGAATATCAAAATTTCATGCCTTAAGGTGGACAAGTTTTGTCCCTTTGCACCTTAAGATGATCATTGAAAAGGGCATCATACTTAAATAAAACCATTGCATCTTCAAGAAAAATTGGTCGGATCTTGAGGTGACGAAGCCTCGCACACCTTAAGCCGACGTCCATCGTCTTCAAGTAAAAATTAGTCGGGTATTGAGGTGATGAAGTCTCGCACATCTTAAGCCGATGTCCACCGTATTCAAGAAAGATTGGTCAGGTATTGAGGTGACAAAGCCTCGCACACCTTAAGCCGACGTCCACCATATTCAAGAAAGATTTGTTGGATCTTGAGGTGACGAAGCCTCGTACACCTTAAGCCGATGTCCACCGTCTTCAAGAAAAAATTGATCGGGTTTTGAGGTGATGAAGCCTCGCACACCTTAAGTCGACGTTTACCGTTTTCAAGCAAAATTGGTCGGGTCTTGATATGATTTGTCTCGTGAAGCCACGCAAACCTGAAATTGAAAATGTATCAACATCCAGAGGCAACTTCAAAAATTTATCTAGGATAATTCTGAAGGTTTTAAATCATTAATTTTGGATATGTTATATATTTTTGAGTCTATTTTCTAAAAAAATCAAGATATTCATGATTTTATCGCTCCTACTTTTAGATATGGAAGTTTTAGTAAAGACGCACTGATCTGAAATTTTTAGCATGACAGAATTTAAAGTCAACTTCAAAATGTTGTCTAAAATAATGCTAAAGGTATTAAATCATGAATTTTGGATATGTTATATATATATTTGAGTTCCGTTTCACAAAAATCTAGTCCTTTTTGATTTCATCATTCCTACATCGAGGTATGGAAGATTTAGTAAAGACATGCAGATTTGAAATTTTCAGCATGATAAAATTCAAGGCTAACTTCAAAAAATTATCAAAAATTATATCGATGGAGTTTAATTTTGAGTTTTGTATATGTCGTAGATCTCGATGTCTAGTTTCTATAATATCAAACGGTTCATAATTTTGATATTCCTACAATTAGATATAAATTTTCTACTACTATCATATTGTGCTGAAAAAAAGTAACGAAAATTAAAAAAAAAGTAGGAGGGGAAGAAATTACCTCAATATCATTCATGGCTTGAAAATCCCAAAATTGATATTGAAAAAGTGGTGAACCTACCTCCTTTTATAGAGTTGTAGGATGAATGTTTCCTTCTCCAATTGAAAGAGCTTCCTTCTTCAATAATAATTCAAATTAGGGGTTATTTTTCTCCTCCCATATAAATTTAAATTGAAGGTTGTTTTCTTTTTCAATTGGAAGAGCTTCCATCTCCAATACAAATTTAAATTGGGGGTTATTTTTCTTTTTCACATAAATTCAATTTGGGGGTTGTTTCCTTCTCTAATATAAATTCAAATTGGAAGAGTTTTCATCTCCAATAAAAATTCACATTGAAGGTTGTTTCCTTCTCTCATACAAATTCAAATTGGGGTTGATTCCTTCTCCAATATGAATTCAAATTGAAAAAGTTTTATTTCTGGTTAAGTAAGGTAAAAAGTTTTTCAAAATCTATTTGAAATGTGATGTCATGCCTCACCAACAGGTCTTACGTGTAGAAGATTCATGAAAAAAATAAGAGATTTTCTTTTTAGAGGCGAAATCAATATATAAATTGCATGGTTCAGCTTTATGGAAATCTTTGAAGCACGAAGAAAGTATGTTTAAATAAATCATACTTCAAGTTTAGTATCAAAATGATTAAATATCTCGACAAGTCTTGAAGTAGGGGGCATTTTGTGGGAAACAAAATTTTATTAAATTGAAATTCATAAGAAATTCAGATTACATTAAATTCAAAATAGATTAATTCCAAATAAATATTGTGAATTAATATAATTGAATTAATTATTTAAGTCCAAACATGTCTGAATTTAAATAAAGTCCAATCTTTATGGGGCTAGTCCATTAATTTGGGCTATAAATGATGAGCCCACTTTACAAAATCCAAGATATTATCATATTCTAGAGGCCCAAATAAGTACCACGTGTCAAATGACATGGCATGCCAAGTCAAGGAAAGGATCCAATAGGATCATGTCATATGTCAAAACGATGCAGCAGGTCCATGAAATCAAAACCCATAAATGACACCACGTCACTCAAATCTGATTAGTCAAAGAAAGTCCATCTTCATCATGACTCTTTCCCTTTCCACAACTATAAATAGGGGTCTCATAATTCAGAAAAGGACTCCCCCCCTCCCAGAACTCTAAGAAGAAGCAAGAGAAAGCTCATCGATCAAACGCCATAATTTCTCTACAAAGCTCAAACATTCAAATCAAGTTCATCAAGATCCAAGATCAAGACCGCAATATTCAAAAACAAGCTCAAAAGCCCTTGAATTCAAGCATAATTCAAGATCAAGTTCCTCAAATCAACAAATCAAGTTCAAACTCAAGATCAAACTTTAAGCCCTTGAATTTATATTTGAAAAGGCGAATCAAAGGATTAATAGAGATGATAACACTCACATATTGAAATCAATAAATTGATTGTTGCAATATTTTCTTTCTTGAATTATTTATTTTTCGATATCGAAAATTTTATTGTCCAACACATATTAAAGAGTGAAAGGAATTAATAAAGTAACGAAGTTGGAAAGAAATAATGTCAACACTAATTTCGGTTCTTTCTTGTGCTATTCTACAATTTCTTTTTCCTTTTTCATTCATTCTCCTTTTTACCATGTTACTCTTACCTTCTTTTTCTCCTATATTTATGAAATAATATATCCTTTCAATTCATAAAATAGATTTTTACTTATTCTCCACTTAATTTGATATGGATTCTAAAAATAAATAGATTAATTTTTTCTCCAAATAATTTTTCTTGCCTTTTGACACTTTCATTACTTTTTCTATACCCCAATCAAAATTATTTTTTTCTCAATATATAACATCTTGTAGGAGGAATCATTCAAAATCTTTTTATCTTGAGTGAAACATTTGTCACACAACTTTTTTTTTTATTTCCAACAGTTGTTTAGTATCCCATCGGAGCCGAATTCATCTGGATTCGTGTTGGGTGTGTCTCCTTCGAGGATAGGTCCATATTAAATTTATCTAGATCTTAAATCGAAATCTTTGATTACTAAAATATAAACAAACTCATCTACTACACCACATTCTTAGATGATTACAATCTTTTTCATTACACACAAGATTTTTAGGATCATGAAATAATATCTCTTTCTATTTTTTTTGAACGAAATCACATTTCAAGGGGGGCTAAATACTTAGAATCACTTTTCTTATTTTGGCAGCCACTAATCTATGTTTAATAGGAGGGTATTACATATAAATAAAATAAACAATCCATTACCAAATATTTGTAGGCCAAACCTGACTCAACATTGTAGCCAAGTCCCGATTCAGCCTCCATCTTCATCGTCTTTGAGAGGATCTTGATGTTTTTAGCGATATCATGGTTGATACATGATGCAGACCATCATCACAATTTATATGCTCAAAATTAAATATCTTTGCAAAATAAAAGGTTTTTAGTCTTTTAGTTTTTCATTAATCAAATGTGTATTAATTTTGAAAAAAAAAAACTGAAGATAAAAAAAGACAAAGAAAGATTCTTGAAAAAGAAATAAATCTCAACAATAATGAGGAAACAAAAACTATAAAAGTAACTACTTTTTTGAAAAAAAATTTAAACATAAAATAGGAGAATAAGTTCAAAAATTTGAGAAAATAAATAAATAAGAATGCTGATCATAGAGAGCGCTACATCAGCGTGTCTATGTTTCAGCTTTATATATATTAGTATAATTACCCACTGTTTGCAACAAATTTTTATTAGAGCTAAAAATTAACTGCAAGCAAAAGTGAAATAAACAAAAAAAATTATTTAAATGAATTTTGCAGGTACAATTCCGTTATTCTCTCGATTCTTCTCTCCTAAGCTTTTTCGTGATTCGAGGTCCTTTTGCAGCGCGATTTTCGAATTTTTGGATGATTTGAGCCTCCTAGAAAGGTGTTTGGATCTCCAGGAATTGTTTGACATCACTTCGTCTTGTCGAGTTGACCTCTGAACAGAACTCCATTAGTCAATTCGTTGAAAAGCCGTGTAGTCAATGCAGAAGCTTCCTTCAATGGTTCAGAATGACCTCAGAAAATTGTGTAACCCTCTTATTTATAGTTGTAGGGGGTAGGCAATCCAAGTGTAAATAACCTCTTCTGCCTCATTCTGATTGGTTCATTCAATTTTCAATCTTATCACAAATATTATGTGACAAGGTTGCTTCTGATTGGCCAAAAACATGTCATTTGGGACACTTGGCGACATTTCATTGGCTCTTGAACTTGACTTGGATTGCCACATCATTTGATGTGTGTGGTCTTGCTTCATTGGTTTTTAATTTGACTGAGATGTCACGTCACTTGACATGTGGCATAAGTTTGGGCCTCAAGGTGAGATGGACCTTGAAGTCCTTGATGAGGAATAAAATGAACTTATTATTTTAGTAGCCCAAAATAATTTTAGGCCTAATAAAATATATGTCAAATCCAATTTTTATATGAATTTGATCCAATAAATTTTACGTGTCTACAGATGCCCCCTACTTCAAAGCTCGTCAAGGTATTTGATTTGTAGGACCTGTTAGAGACGAGATTTGAAGTATTTGTGGAGCGCTTTTTTTTTTGCAAGACTTGAGCACTTTGTCAAAATCCGACTCCTTGAAGTCATCATAATCTAGGTAGAATAACGTGAATCCCTTCCTTAGGAGTGTAAAATTCTGTTTAATATTAAATATATCCAAACCTTGTAGAATTCGGGTATTAGTCTTATATTGAATTTTAATAGGATTAAATAATGATGTTATCTTACTTCAAAAAGGATTAGGAATTTGACTTATTTTGGATACTTAGACGTCCCAGTTCTTCTTGAAGACAGCTTGTTCAGCAAATTCCTTTTCGAAATCAAACTGAGGGCCTTTTCAGAGCCTATAAAAGGACATCACCACCCCATTAAGTCATTGTAACTCAGCCTGAGTAGAAATTCAACTCCCATTCTTCTCCTCTTTTTGCTCTTTTTTACAATTGAGCTTTTGGGTACTTTGAAGCGTTTGTGGAAGAAGCTTCATAATGCATCGTCGAGGTGTCTGAATCATGAACGGCTTTTTGTGTTGGGAAGTAGAATCGTAAGGCTACATTCTACGCAAAAACCATGCTCAATTTAACTCCAGATCTGCCCAGGTATCGTTTCAAAATCAGACCTTCAGTTCTGTTTCATCACTTTTTACTTGTTTTGCGCAGTCTCACGAAAACTCTTATATCTTGACATAGGAACATCAAAATCAGAGTCATTTTTTTGCGTTGAAAACTATACTCGTAGATCTACATCTCACATGAAAACCAGCATCAAATTGCATCTTAATAGTCCTAGATATCGCTCCAAAAATGGCCTTCTACTCTTGGTTCGCTATTTATTTCAGCTTTGCACAACGTCGCAATAATTTTCAGATCAACGAGGAAGTATCGGAATCAGGTGTCGTTTTTTACATTAGAAAGTAGATTCATAGATCTATGTCCAACTCAGAAACCACAATTATATTGCATCTGAATCATCCTAGATATAGCTCCGAAGATGGATTTCTAATCTTGGTTCGCTAGTTATTTTAGCTTTGCGCAGCGTCACGATAAATTCCATATATCGATGTGGAAGTATCAAAATCAGGTACCGTTTTCTTAATTGGAAAGTAGATTTGTAGAGATACGTCTCACGTGGAAACCACAATCAGATTGCATCATAATCGTCCCAAATATCTCTCCAAAGACGTCTTTCTAATCTTGGTTCGCTAGTTATTTCATCTTTGCGTAGCATCACGATAAATTCCATATCTCGACGTGAAAGTATCAGAATCAGGCGCCATTTTTTAAATTAGAATGCACACTCGTAGATCTACGTACACATGAAATCCATTAGCAGAAAACTTCTATATTTTCTCAGATAAAGTTTTGAAGTTACAGCCTAAATATTTTGGTGCTCCTTTTTCCTTTAGCAGACTTACCGTTTAATTTAATGTCTTTGGCAGGTCTTCAAACAAAGAGAGGATATCTTTAGTGCTTTGAAAATATGGTGAACTTCCATGACCAAACGACACCATATCCTCTACTTAAAAAAGAAAACGATGAACGATATTCTCCTACTAGCATCCTTACCTTGAAAGTTCATCCTCCGGTAATAGGTGCCTTCTCGCTTGACAGAGGATCGCTTGAAATGTCCCTTCATATAGACAAATGGTCGAAAAAATAAGAAATTGATGTCCTTGACCTTAATAAGGTCATTAATACTACTGCTTTTGTGTTGCATTCATCTACACATGACAAAGAATCTGCTGCTACTTATCCCAAAGGGTTAAATAAGGGCCTTTCTATATGAAATTATACCCAATCAGGCTTTGGTGAGTTTCATTATATTACTTGCTATTGGGAGTGGGTAGAGGATGTCCTTAGCCATAGCAAGGAGGCGCTGGAATGAACTAAGATTTATGATGTTGTTTTCGCCTCCTTATTCACGTACGACGTCAACAAGAATGTTTTGCTGGCCTTTGGCATTTCTCAACTAATACAATATGTGTCGGCATTGGTGAGCTTTTAATTTCATTGTGGGACATTCGTATGATTGGCGGCTTCCAATACACGAAACTTTCTTTGATGAAGTTGTCCCTTTGGCCAAAGAATTGACACAAATAGCAAGGGAAGCCGTTTTTGCCTAAAACTTGTGCTTACTTATTTTCAGCCTTCTATCAACATTCAAATGGTGCATCTAAGGAGGTTTCTGTTCATGATTGGGTGAATTTTTTATTCAAAGGATCGGAGCAGTACAAGTATCCTGCACCACAAGGCCCTAAACAATAAGCTAAATCAAAGTCAAATCACAGTCCCAACGGATACATTGCTATGTCATTTTTACCACAAACGAAAGAAGAGAACGTCCTTTTTGTCGAATTAGGTATGGAAGGGTCTCCTAGAGAAGAGACGAACTTGACTGCTTTTCTTGCTTGCTGGATTTGCAAGTTCATTCTTCCAATTAAGAAACTTTACCACATCAGTCCTAACGTATTTAAGATTGCAAGTCTAATGGCTCATGGGGAGAGGTTTGCACTAGCAATTCCCGTTTTGGCTAGTATCTACAGAGGCTTGAGAGAGATCACAACTTTAACAAACCTAAGTACAGGCGACATAATTTTTCCCATACAATATGTCTGTGGCTGGATTGGTGCGTATTTTAACTCCTACTATCAAGCACGTCATTACATTGATGCTCATATATGTAGGATTGCTGGGGAAAAGGATGGTTAGAAACTTTGATCTTTGTGGTGAAAGACGATTATTTTAAAATGTTGATATCTACAGTCTCCCTACCTTGGCCAGGCTACAACCCAAGGAGTTCTTCATAGCAGACAACGGAGAATTGTCTAGTTCCTGGAACGATTATTTCTTTAGTCTTTGTTCGAGCTACGTTTCCCTCCGGTGTGATGATCACTTTGTCATAGAGCCTTACAGTCCTCATAGATTCAGCCGACAGTTTGGATTTGTGGCACTTCATTAAAAGAATTGGCACAACTTTGGGACTCTTGCACCCGTCTTAGTAGTTCTTCAACCATTAGTGTACCACCACGTCCTGAAAGGCCTCTAACGACCAATAGCTATGCAAATTAGTGGTATATTGGTCGAACAAACCTTGTTGGATATAATAAAATTATCTTGAAAGTTCCCCTTCGTCCATTGGAACAAGGTAAGTCTTCCACCTCCTCCTTTGTTAAGTCAAAGACGATCCCGTTGTCTTCTAAGTCTTCACCTTCAAGGGGTAAATTGATGAAAAATGGAAAAGAATCAAGTCGTCCTTCATTGAAATTGAATGACACTCCTTATGTGGCTTCAAACAAAACTCGCAAGCGAAATAATGATTCTTCTTTGCTTGAGATTAATAGTGGAAAGATTCCAACCGAAACACCACTCGAAGATAAGATTCTACCTATCCGCATAGTTAATGAAGTTGTAGATGCTAATGGTGACACTAACTCAATGGAAGGATATCAAGACCAAATTGGAAGGGCAAAAGAAAGAAGGCAAAAGACCAATCTAGCGAGTTTGTTGATTTGGACATTGCTACTATAGATAGCGAGGCATTTTCTGTTAATGACCCTAGCTCCATTATGCCATTGCCTAAACTCACAGAACAAGTAAGATTTCTTTCTTTCTTTTTTATTTGTAATAATAATAATAATAATAATAATAATAATAATAATAATAATAATACCCTGCTAATATTTCTTGTTTTTTTTTAAAGCTGGATCTCCAAGGCATTTCTACTGATATGATTAATGGCATTTTTTATGGCGTTACGAGTTCAAGTTGCTTTGATACATCTTCTCCTCCTGTCACAGAAGCTTTGATAAATAACATAGAGGGTGTGGCTGCCTAAGATAAGTCGCCTAAAGTTCACTAGCCTTCAATGTGTTTATCATCATTTGTTGCTCCAAATTTTGAATCACAAGAGACATCTCTACTTTCAAGAAGTCTTACATTCTTTAGATATGTGGTACATTGCATGAATGGCTAACCATGTTCTCCGTTGAATCTTCAAACGACTTCTCAAAGTTGAAAAATGGTGTGAACATGCTTATGAAAGTCCTCAAAGGGATTAACGACATGAATACTTCTATTCTATAGGGCTTTATTAATGCTTTTATAAAAACATATGAGGAGTATGCCGCCATGAAATCATCTTCATCCCGAAAAATAACTAAAGAGAACCATCAAAAATTGCTCTTTGATGTGTAACAACGCCTTGTTAATGCCAAAGAGGAAAACACCAAGGAGCGAGTACGCATGGAGGATCTCCAATCAAATCTCATTAAGTTTGATGAAGAACTGAAGCTCTTATCTATGAAGAGGGATAAGAATATTTTATGCATAAAAGAGCAGAAAGAACGGTTGTCTAAAATCCAAGTGAAGATTATCACTTTCGAGGGTCAGCTTCATGCTATTAGAGAGAAACATCCATTATCCGAAGACGAAGTAGAGACACTATCCAAACTGAAAGAGGCAGTTGAGGCGAGTCGTCAGCAAATTCTGGAATTTCAACCTTTTCCATAGTTCAGATATTCGCTTAGGATTTTTTTATTGCTTATAATGATGTTTGTGACATTTCTACCTTCGGTGCAATAAAAGTGACCTTTAGCTTTCCTTCAAATATTGTTGCATCTGTTTTCTTTTTTAAATGATCAAGCTAGATATCTAATCATGAATAAACTTTGAGATCAGTTGACAACACGTATCAAAATCAAACTTCTTTCCAATTAACCGAAATTAATTTTTTTGAAGTTAACCATGAATCTGTCCAATTTCATAGTTTTTTGCGCGGCTAGGGTAGAAAATTCATAACTCGACGTACAAGTCTTTGAATTAAGAACCATATTTTTTATTGCAAATATAACACCAAGATATACAGCATATAAAAAAATCAAGACCATATCCTTTACGGATTTGTACAGATTTTTTATTGAAGTCAGCTTAGTTCAAAACTTGATGGTCTCTTTCGCAGCTTTGTGCGGCTATGGTAGAAAATTCATAACATGACGCAAAAGCCCTTGAATTATGAGCTTTCTTTTTGGTTATAAATATAACACCAAGATATACAACATATATAAATATCAAGACCACATCCTTTACGGATCTATCTAGATATACCATCGAAGTAGCTTTACTTTACTTGTTTCTTCATCTTTGCACGTCAGGGTAAACTAAGCGAAGAAACATCTAATTCATGAGATATATATGTCATTTAAAAGTATTATTGTCATGTTCAAGTAATGACACATCCTTTTCCTTTTTTTTTTTTAACTCATATGACTGAACTTAGAGTAAAAATACTCTAAGTTGCCTACGTATCTCGGAAGAATCAAGTCATAACATAGTTCAAGATAATGAGTTAATTTTTTTCTTTTTTTATTTATTTATTATTATTTTTTTAGAGTCGTTCATAGTTTAGACTCATGCAGGCCAGGAGTGGACATACAGTTTATACTCGTGCCTTAAGGAGTGTGGGCGACCTTCATGGAAAGTACTGCTTCAGGAACTTGTTGTTGATATGACTAACTCTTACACCATATTGATCGATGATATTATAAGCACCACTTGAATATGCTTCTTTCACAACATATGGCCCATCCCACTTAGATGTAAACTTGTCACCGATGTGTTTGCTGAGGATTGTGGGTCTTCGAAATGCTAAGACCAAGTCTCCTACTTGAAATGATCGCGGTCGCACTTTCTTGTTGAAAGCTCTAGCAAGTAGAGCTTGATAACACTCCAACTTTTGTTGTGCTTCTAATCTCCTCTCGTCCAATACCTCTAACTCTGCCAGACGAAGTTGGGCATTATCTTCAGTCGTAAGACCTTCTTGGATCGCTATTCGTAGCGATGGAATTTATTGTTCAAGTGGAAGGACTGCTTCTACACCATACACCAACGAATACGGAGTCGCTTGGGTAGCAGTTCTGCAGGTCATACGATATGCCTAGAAAGCTTCACCAATCCTCTCATGCCAGTCTTTTTTTTTTGCAACCACTTTCTTCAATAGGTTACCAAACATTTTATTAAAAGCTTCGGCAAGACCACTGGAAGGTGCATTGTACATTGAAGACTTATGCTGCTTAAATTTGAACTTCTCGCACAAAGTCCTCATGAGCTTATTATTGAAGGGTGTCCCATTATCATTAACTATTTATCTTGGTATGCCATACCTAAAGATGATGATTGACTTGATAAAATCAATGACATTTTCCCTTTTTACCTCTTTTAATGGAACATCTTCAGCCCATCTCGAGAAATAATTGGTAGCAGCTAAGATGTACATTTGCCCTTTTGACGACTTTGGGAGAGGTTCAACAACACCAAGTCCCCACGCATCGAAAAGCCATGATGCTATAGTTGGATAAAGATGCTCTGGAGATTGATGTATATAATTAGCATGAAATTGACATGTGGCATTCTCTAGATAGTCCATCACTATTGTTGGCCAGTAGTAGCCCATCTTTTTGATGCGAAAATGAAGTTTAGACCCTGATTGGTGTGCTCCATAGGTGCCAGAATGTGCTTCCTCCATTGTTTGTTGAGCTTCTTATTTGTTAAGACACCGCAAGAGTAACCCCTCGTAAGAATGATGAAATAAAATCCCCTCATGGAAGATTAATCGTGGTGCCCTTCTCCTAATGTCTAATCTTTTCTACGGCTCCTCGAACAGCCTTCCATGTTTAAGATACTCAATTAGTAGTTTTCTCCAATCTTCTTCTTCAATGACTCGAATAGATGTATGGAGGATTTCGTCTAATTGAAGATCAAGGCAATTGGGAATAACCTACCAATGACTCACTTGCACCTTTGTTGACTCATTTTCTTCGAGTGCCATCATCGTAGCTAAGTTTTCTAGAGCATCTGCCATGTGATTTTCTTCACTTGGGACGTGGTTTAAGAAGACTTGATCAAATATTTCAAGTAAACAAGTAGTGTATCAATGATATGGTATAAGATCTTTCTTTTTCACCTCGTAACTACCTAAGAGTTGATTTATGATCAACTCAGAGTCACCATAGATATCCAATTGTGGAATCTTTATATCTGATGCCATTTTGAGTCCAATAATTAAAGCTTGGTACTCTACAGCATTATTGGAACATGTTTCACCCAGAATAAATAAAAATTGCAAGATTAGTCTTTCTGGTGATATCAACACGATACTTGCCCCCGCACCATCTAGACGTGTTGATCCATCAAAAAGCATTGTCCATGTTGGTATTTCTTCAGTAAATAATGCATCTTCATCAGGAAACTTATCCAAAATCTCCCATTCTATTGGCAGGGGGTGATCAACAAGGAAATTAGCAAGTGCTTGCCCTTTTACAACCTTTTGAGGCATGTATTTGATCTCATATTGGTTAAACAATATAGACCATCTGGCTAGACATCCTGAGAGAACTAGCCGAGTCATTACAAACTTTACGGGATTAACTTGGGAAATTAGCTTGATGGTGTATGCTTTAAAATAATGCCTTAATTTTTTTATCGCATAAAGCAAAGCCAAACACATCTTTTCAATGGCGTATAATTTAACTCATCTCCTATCAAAGTTCGACTTAGATAGTACAATACTTGTTGTCTCTTAGCTTCATTATCTTGAGCCAGAAGTACTCCAAGTGATCGCTCTTGTGATGCAATATAGACTATCAATGGCCTCCCAGGAGTTAGTACCTCTAATATAGGAGGATTCAACATGTATCTTTTGATGCTTTCAAAAGCATTTTGACATGATTGATCCCAGTAGAAAGGGACATCTTTCTTCATTAGATGGCTGAAGGGTTGATACTGTCCAGCGAAGTTAGAGATGAACCTCCGAATAAATGCCAAATTTTCTTACAGACTGCGGAGGTCTTTTAAGTTCTTTGGATCCGACATTTTCTGAATGACATTAATCTTAGTGGGATCAACTTTAATTCCATGGTGACGTACAATAAAACCAAGAAACTTTCCCAAAGGCACTCCAAAGGTGCATTTGAGTGGATTCATTTTTAAGTCAAATTTTCTTAACCTCTCAAAAATAATTCGAAGATTATCCAGATGGTCGTCCCTACACTTTGTCTTCACTACCAAGTCGTCGATGTAGCATTCCACCCTCTTATGCAATATGTCACTAAAAATGTTTTGCATTACACGTTGGTAGGTGGCACCCACATTTTTTAAACCAAAAGGCATCACCTTATAGCAATATATCCCTTTTGGAGTTTGGAAAGTCGTGCATTCTTCGTCTCTTAGAGACATTCTGATTTGGTTATATCCGAAATACCCATCCATAAATGACATAGCTTCATGTTCAGTCGTTGCATCAACCATGATTTCTAGATTGGTATCAAAAAATCATCTTTCGGACACGCCTTGGTCAAGTCTCGAAATCAGCACACACACGTATTTGGCCCTTCTTCTTTTTAACAGGTACAATATTTGAGATCCATGATGGGTATTTTACCTCTCGAATAAATCCAGCTTCAATGAACTTATTGACCTCCTCTTTAATTTGTTTTACTAACTCAGGGTGAAACACTTGTTGTGACTGCTTTACAGGACATGCCCCATTTTTTACCCCCGATGAATAGCTACCTTAGGACTAAGGCCAAGCATTTCTTTGTATGACCAAGAAAAGACATCTTTGTACTCGACTAATAGCTTGAAGTAGTTCCTCTCTTCTTGCGGTGTAAGAAGTGTACTAACAAAGGTTGGGCACGGATTCTCTGATATACCTAGGTTTATATCCTTAAGTTCATCTACAGTCGATTGTAATCCATCCTCTAGTTGAGGGGGTGATTCTTAAACATCATCATCCATTTCATCATAGCACAGATTGTCCTCAACCGTTATATGATATGATGCACTAGCTTCCTCTGGATCCTCTTTTGTTTCTCCAAGATGTTGGTTGATAAAAACAATAGTTTTTTTTCTTATCTTCAGTGGGCCATCTATGGTAATTGACGTAATAGACTTTCTTTTTATTTGCAATGGGAAAGTACTATGAATTTTATTATCATCAATGTCCTTAGAGAAATATTATTGTTCGTGACCCAACAACATCTTTCTAGATGATGGATTTTTTGTGGCTCCCAAGCAAAGAAAAACAAAGATATTCGCGGTGGTGACATGTCCTTCTACACAGTTAGAAGCTCTATTTCCATCTTAGCCTCCTAATTTATCATATACAGAGACACGAGGTGTTAATTTTCCTATACGATTAAACACAGAGGTCTGTTGTGGTGTTTTCTCATCCTCACCCTTCTTTTCTCCTTCTACTGAGATGTGTTGAGATAAAGTTTTTTCCTTTACCTGCCTAGCTAAAATTTGAATAGGCTCTAGCAATTTGAATCCTAGTCCAAACCTAGGAGTGGCGACGTAATGTCCTTGCTTTCTCAACTTTATTTGGGATGCTGTAAGGCCGTGTATTTTTTTGCTAGTGACTTCATCCTTGAGGTCTCCTTGTCTTGTCAGATGTTTTCAAGTAATGTGAAAGCCTTTTGATCAAAGTGACATTTTATCTTTTCAACTAAGGTGTCATTTCTTGAGGACTCAGGAGTAATAGGTTGGATTTGTACGACTGGTACAGTCATACTCTTCTTCAAATATTACGACATTTTGTGGCTCATTTATTTTCTTGGATGGGGAACTTATTGAGTACATGGCTCTATTAAGGGTTGTCCCTCTCTTCGACACTCACGTGGAATGTAGCGAAAGACTAAATGCTCATATTTGTCTTTGCTTTCATGTCTCCTTCAGATGATGAGAACTTAATAGAGATTTCTTCAATTTTTCCTTAGATATATTAGAAACACCCGCTTACACTCCTACCTCTCCTTTTGAATTGACCCCAGTTGAGTTGGAGGGTGTTGGTTTCTTTATATCTAACTCATAAGAGTCCAGGTAGAATTTTGCATCTGCAAAGTACGACTCTGTTTCTGTGAAAGGATGAATATCCGCATCAACTTTGCGTACCTAGCCATCCTTGATATACTTCATGCACTGATGCAAAGTAGATGTCACCACTCCATTGTCATGCAACCTAGGGCGTCCAAGCAAGAAGTTGTATGATGTCTTAGAATCTATGACGTGAATCAAAATGTTTGATTTCATATTTCCAATGGATAATTCTATGGAGATTTTTCCTATGGCTCGCTATCCTCCTTGATTGAAGCCTTGGATTGTTATATTGCTTTTGGACAGCTCATCAATAGAGATTCCAAGCCTTTTGAGCACTGTCCTTGGCATGATATTAACCGCTGAACCATCATCGATCAGTATGCAATTGAGATGTTATTCTCGAATAGATCCTACGACAAATAAAGGCTTGTTATGTAGTTTGGACCCTAACAACAAGTCATCATTGGTGAAGAAAATTACAGCAAAACATTGTGCAACTACTGGCTTAACATGACATTCTTGTGCTATTATTAGATGATGCTCTTGTTTGCTTTCCTTGGTTTCTTCTATGTTGGAAATTACATATGTCGCCCTGACTTGGCTATCTTTAAAGAACTTTTTCAGAAAAAATTCATACAATGTGATAGGTCTTTGGGACTTCTGTGACAAGAAACCACTATTTCTTTTGCTAGCATTAAACTTGATACTTTTTTATTGTCGTAGCTGATCCACATTATGCCCCATCACTTTAAGTTCAGGAAGTCATATCCTTGGAATCGCTCGATGTCTTCATTTCTTATGAGAAACCAAAATCCAACCACCATACTCATCATTTTCAGAATTGTCGTCTGCCTCTATTTCAACTTCAGAATTTCTTCTTGGGGCATCAACTTCAACCAGCCTGAAACTCCCAAATTGCAATAAAATGGTGCTTCTCATAGTCTGCGGCATGGAGCATTTTTGTCGATCGATAACACTAGCATGACTTGTATCCATGGTGTCATCCATGTCGATGATAATTTACCCTTCACTTATTAGTGTCATGATTTTCTCCTTCAAAATGAAGCATTTCCCCATCGGGTGGCGATGACGCAATAAAACTTGCAGTACTTGGGATCATTAACACTATTAATTTCCTCAGGACTCTTTGATTTTGGAAAATCAATGGCTTTCTTGACCAATAATTCATCAAGGATCGTAGGTACGTTTGAATCTGGAAATGGGTAAACTTTTGCTTCCAACTCTTTCAAAGTTGGGCAACATTTTTCCTCCCTCGACTGTTGCTTGGAGGTTTCATCTTTCTTCATTTTTTTCTTCATCTTGACCCTTACTAAAGTTGCTTTCACCGCCATGGATTCTTTAATATGGATCTTTGGGGTCGTACCCTTCTTGAACTCCTTCTTTTCTTTTGTTAGATCAACAAAAGTAGAAGCCTTCCCATGACTTGCGATGCTTAACTCCATGTTATGTGCACGTGTAGCAAGTTCTTCAAATGTTCGCGGTTTGATTCCTTGGAGAATATATAGAAGTCCCCAACAAATTTATTGAGTACACATTTCTACAACGGATATTTCAGAAAGGCGATCTTTTTAGTCCAAACTCAATGACCTCCAACAATTGATGTAATCCACCATAGGCTCATCTATTCTTTGGTTAGTTCCAGTCAACTCTATTATACTCATAGTTTGTCAAGTGCTGTAAAATCGATTGAGAAATTCCTTCTTGAGCTGCTCCCAACTTTTAATATCCCGTACTTTTACCTAGCTTAAATTCATCCCAAAGATGTCAAAAACGTGTTTTAAATATGAATCCACTTTTATACATATGGTATTTTTAAGATTTTCACTTTTTATCATGTGGTAAATTGAATAAGCTTTCCAACGATATAAAATTCGCCTAAATCCAATAACCGGTTAAGAAGTTATGGCTATTTAAAGTTTCAGTCTTAAAACATCGTCATCTCAGTCAGTGGTGCGTCACGCCATAAGCCAAAATGACGTTTGTTAGTTTCCAGTAAAGATCTGCGATTACACCATATCGCGGAGGGCTCCCAAATTCTAATTTTTCTTTTTCCAGTGAAGCTCTGTAATGTCCCCGCATCGCGCCATCACCCAATTTCTCAGTTGTCAAATTCCAGTGACACAGGCGATAGGGCCGTGTCGCGCCTGGTACCCATTTCAAAAAATTTCAACAAAAATTAAAAGTTTCGCCTAGGGCTAAAATAGTCTTTTCCTAAGGTTTTAACATGTCCAGGTATGGGATTTAATCCCCAAAAATGTTTTGAATCATTATTATTCACTTTTCCCTTAATATCAAGAACATTCTCTCTCAAGAAAACAAAATCCTAGCCCTTGAGAATCAAGGTCAATCTCAAGAAATCCCTCCAAGAACCTTCAAGGTTTCCTTTCTCAGGTATGCATAGTGTTCATTCATGGATTCCTTTCATCCATGAATCCCAAGAATCACATTTTAAACTATGAATTATGATATTCATGCTATGTGTTGATTATGTTCATGTGGTGGTTGTTGCTGTATGATTTCCAAGTTGGAATCATAATGTGTTTTTATGAAACTACGTTAGTATATAAGTTTAAATCCAGGAATTGAGTGGTTCATGATGTGTTAATTGATGATTATACCTATGCCCTAAGTTGTGCATGTAAGGTGTTTGATAAAATTCCTAAGGGACTAGAACTTATGTAATATGGCTAAATTGTGACTTAAGTGATGGATTCATGTTTTACCTTTATGTTCAAATAACTTCCATGCTATTAACATGCCTTGTAAATGTTATTGGATTGCTCATGAATTAGCCTTATGAAATTATGCATGCTTACATGCAATTCTAATCATGTACAAGCTTATGATAACCATGTACTTCATGAAATCCCCAACTCATTATATTATGGATTTTTAATGTTGGTCATGTATTCAAGAATGTCATGCCTTGTCAGTTTCCTTCTATCGAGTCCTGGGGGTACTTGCACCCGACAAATTAGTTGTGTGTCTAGAGCCAGTGTCATGTTTTCTCGATATCCTTAGTCAAGCCATGCTCAGTAGAATTCATCCAGTCATGTGACTCAAGAAAAATTCAGTAAACTCATAATCCCAATAAATCTTAGAAAACTCAGTAATTTAGTAATCTCAGTAGTATTTTGTCAGTCAACGAAACTCCATGAACTCAGTACAGTTTTGTTCAGTTAATCATGTTACGTATCAATTCAGATGGGAGTAGGATTTAGCGTCAAGTGAACCCAAGGATGAGGATACACACTAACAGTTGAGGGTGTGATCCTTAGAAGCAATCCTTGCATTCCAGAACTATGTAGCCAGCATAGGTTGAGACATCAATGCTAATAGATGAGGGTTGATGAGGTATACAAACATTTTCAGATGAGGGTCCCACTATTCTCTTTTGGGGACACTGCCAGATTAGAGTCACTCACAACTTGTCCTTATCAGTGGCGCGGTATTAACACTGTAATACCCCGCATGTTTCTAAGCTAGGAAGTGAATAAGTATTCCTACGTATGAAATATCCTATCCTGTGATTCATACTTGATTACATGACTTACAATGAATATCCTAGTGATAGGATAGCTTATGATGCATTAAGCATGTTCATATGAGTCACTTAAAGTAATACAAACTAAGAGTTTTTGAATCCATCAAGTTTTGGTGTTTGATTTTGCAAGGGTCATCTTTGAATGATTATAACTTGATGTTAATATGGTATTTTGGCTGATTTAGACCCACTAAATTTTATAGAATCGAATTAGCTTTCCAACGATACCAATTTCGCCTTAATCCAATATTCGAGCGAAAAGTTACGCCTATTTTTGTGAGAGACAGTAAGCATAGGCGATTGGTTAGGCGTTGCCCAACCCAAGCATAGGCGATTACTTGGGCGCCTCCTAAGTCAATTCCAGGTGTCAAAAACATTCCGTTTTGAGTTATTTTAAAGGTAATTAAGTCTTTAAATACTCCTTACACGTCCCTAAACTTAACCCTACGAAATATATAGCTTCTAAACATATTACAACCCTATTTTCATCTCAAAGCTCATCATCCAAGAGCACTAAAGGAGATAAACAACTAGGGTTGCATAATTAAGCTTGAAGATCCGATTTCAAGGAAATTCCTCCGTTAATCATCAAGAATCTTCCTTCTAAGGTATGCATAGTGTTCATCCACGGATTCCTTTCATCCGTGGAGTTCAAGAATCAATCTTTAAAATACAAAAGCTTGGTTGATTGTGGTTATATGATCATACCCATGTTGATGCTTGTTTGTTTTGCTATATAATAGTATGCGTGAGTTGATTTATGGATCCCTTTCATCCATGAAGCTCAAAAACCCTCTTTTTCATTATAAAGTATGATTTCTATATTGTTGGGTGTTGATGATCATGTTGTTGATATTGGGTGATTCCCAATATGGAATCTTTATATGTTTTTATGAATTCATGATATCATATGAGCTAGAAACATGTAAATTTGGTTGTTCATGATGTATAATTTGATGATTTCACCTATGCTTAAGATGTGCATGTAAGGTGTTTGATAAAATGCCTATGAAACTAGAAATCATGCAATATAGCTAAATTGTGACTAAGTGAAGGATTCATGATATGCCCTTACGTTTCAATGACTTCTATGTTGATAATGTGCCTTGTAAATGTTGTTGGAATACTCATGAACTATTCTTATGAGATTATGCTATGTTTACTTGCAAATCCTACTTATGAACAAGATGTATGGTAACCATGCAATCCACATGAACTTCCATGCTATTGGTATGTGTTGCCAATATGATTATGCAATGAACATGATATTAAGATTGTGCAAGTACCTCCATGTGATATGAAATACTTTCCATGCAATACATTGTTGATAACCATGCTTAGTATGAGATCCCTACTTATGATATTATAAATTATGGACTCTACTCTTATGATCAAGTCAGTCATGTGTGTCAGTTTTTTCCATCGAGTCCTGGGGGTACTTGTACCCGAAAACTATAGCTGTGTGCCTAGATCCATGTCATGTTTCACGATATCCGAATTCAAGCTATGATTCCATAGACTTCAGTCAGTCATGTGACTCAGGAAAACCTCATGATCTTAGTCAGTTGTCAGATATCAGTAACATTCCGCCAGTCAATGGAATTCAGTAAGATTAAGTCATGCACAGTTAGTTATTCATGTCCAGTCCCTACAGATGGGAGTAGAGGTTAGCACCGAGTGAACCCAAGGATGGAAACTCACCCGCCATTTCAGGGTGTGATTCTTAGTAGCAATCATTGTGTTCCAGAACTACGTAGCCAGCGTAGGGTGAGACATCTTAACTCGTCATATTAGGGTTGATGAGGTGGCTTAACCCATCAGTTTAGGGTTTCCACCAATCTCATTGAGTACCCGCCAGATAAGGGTCACTCACAGACTGTCCTTACTCGTGGCACGGTATTGACACCCCTCCAGTCGGGGCAGAGATTGGACCTCAGCTTAGCCATAACGGCATACATGGGGCATGTCGGTTAAACACTACTTCCTATAGTTTTAGTATCAGTCTCAGTAAAAGAACTCAGGGCGTTCTTCAGATTTCAATATATACAGGACTGTCAGATACAGTCGTCCATGTTATCAGTTTCAGTATCAGTCATGACAGTTATCAGTAAACCATGTATTAGCTTACAGGTCATGCTATCACGTATTCACGGTCCTAGTTTCTATATATTTGTGTTTGCACTCCCACGTTCATATTAGTCAGTCAGTGTTGTTCATGCATGAAACCCTTTATGTTCAGCCTACCTTCCTCGTATACTCAGTACTCCAGTTGTACTGACGTATTTGCGCTATGGTGCTTTCTTTTCATGTTACACCATAGGTCCCGAGATACGAGCTCCAGTCCAGCAGTAGCGATAGTATTCCAGTCGCAGAGACACAGTGAGTCCTCATTGATTCGAGGATAATATGATTTGATCCATTTATTTATTTCTTCAGTTCAGTTTTACGGAGTTAGTTGGAGACATTTTCCTTCAACTCCTTATTCAGATAGTTTAGAGGCTTTTAGATTTATGTTTAGATTTATGTTCAGATTGAGTTTTTTTGGGTATTTTCACCAACATGATTGTATTCAGTTGAACCTTATGTCCTTACAGTTCTATGTATTCCGCATTATTATATCATGATTTGCAGTATACAGGTACAGATATCAGTTATGAGTTAGCTTATGGTCCCTCGAGGTCATGAGCACCGTGTAGCATTCCGGTTCAGCGAATCGGGGTGTTAGAAACTTGGTATCAGAGCCTAAGGTTCAATAGAGTCCTAGGAAGTCTGAAAGTCGTATCTAGTAAAGTCTTATACATGGGTGTGTTGCGCGCCACATTTATGTACGGGAAGCTATAAGATGTTTTAGGAACAGTCCCCTTTCTTCATTATTCAATTCATGCTAGTGAGCATAATCACAAGTTAAACTCTCAGTCTAATTCATTCTTCTCTTATTCCAGACCATAGCCCTAAAGAGAAGAAACCAGCCAGCTCCTCAGCCCGAAGATCCTTTGGGTGAACATGTTTCCCATGCGGAGTTTAGAGCCGTATTTACCACACTTGCTCAGTCCATGGCTGCACAGAATGAACGGCCACCAGTTATTCCAGCCAATCCAGTGGCCACTCCCAAAGCAGCTGAGGATTGGGACTTCACCCGGATGAACCCTCTATCTTTCCATGGGTCTAAGTCTGATGAGGACCCTCAGGAGTTCATTGATCAAGTTCATAAGGTCACTGACATCACGGGTGTTACTTCTATTGAGAGTTCTGAGTTAGCCGCCTACCAGTTACAGGATGTTGCTCATGATTGGTACAAATAGTGGAAGTCTGACAGGTTAGATGATTCAGGCCCTATCGAGTGGGAGGAATTTTTCATAGCCTTCTTAGACAGATTCTTTCCCCAAGAGCTGAGGGAAGCCAAAGTTCTTGAGTTCATTAACCTCAGGCAGAGGAATATGACGGTTAGGGAGTATTCTCTTAGATTTACTCAGCTAGCCAGGTATGCTCCTCATGTGGTTGCAGACAATAGAGCTAAGATGAGCAAGTTCATGTCAGGGGTCAACGTTAGCGTGGTAAATGAGTGTAGGTCTGCGATGCTGATCGGTGATATGACCTTAGCCAGACTCATGACCCATGCCCAGCAAGTAGAAGAGCAGAAGTTTAAGACTAGGGAGAGGTAGAACAAGAGAGCAAGGTCAGGTAATTTCAACTTTGTTCACCCCAAGTCAGATGGAGAAAATTGTTCACAGTTTTGATCCAAATCAGTCGTTCCAACTCCTTCCTATGCCATCGCTCCAGTGCCAAAGTTCAGAGACGGAAATAGAAACAAAGCGTCAGGCTCTAAATCTCAGGGAAGTGTTAGCAGTGCCTGAACAAATCCCCTTTGTCAGACTTGTGGTAAGAACCACAGGGGCATTTGCAGAGCCGGTAGTGATGTCTATTTTGGTTGTGGCAAGACAGGCCACAGGATTAGGGAGTGTCTGTAGTCATGTCTTCAGGGTCAGCAAAATTATTCTACAGCTCAGTCCAGTCACCCGAACCAGCAGGGTGCCATTTACAGTGCTACCAGTGGGCAACGCACAAACAAACTCTATGCTCTTCAGTCCCGACAGGATCAGGAAAATTCTCCTGATGTCTTTACTGGTACGTTACAGATCTTCCATGTTCATGTTTATGCTTTGCTAGACCCAGGTGCATCTTTGTCTTTTGTTACTCCATATATAGCAGGCGATTTTGGAATCAGTCCCGAAGTCCTAGCAGAGCCCTTCTTAGTCTCTACCCCAGTGGGTGAAACCATCATAGCCTGACGGGTATACAGGAACTGCCCGGTTATGATATCATCAGTAGATTTAGTGGAGTTAGAGATGATTGATTTTGATGTCATTCTCGGCATGGATTGGCTTCATTCCTGCTATGCCACAGTCGACTGCAGGAACAGGATAGTTCAGTTTCAGTTCCCGAATGAGCCCATCCTAGAGTGGAAGGGTAGCATTTCAGTGTTCAGGGGTAAACTTATTTCCTACCTTTGGGCAAGGGAAATGATTTCTAAGGGGTGTATGTATCATCTCATGCATGTTAAAGATTCCAGTTCTGAATATCCCAGCCTCGAAACAGTCACTGTTGTTAATGAATACTCAGATGTCTTTCCCGAAGATCTTCCAAGCATTCCTCCCAAAAGAGAAATAGACTTCAGCATAGACCTTCTTCTAAATACTCAACCTATTTTTATTCCGCTATACAAAATGGCACCAGTAGAACTCAAGGATCTAAAAGATCAGTTGAAAGATCTCTTAGATAAGGGATTCATCAGACCCAGCATTTCCCCATGGGGTGCGCCAGTATTATTCGTGCGCAAGAAAGACGATTCTCTTAGGATGTGTATTAATTAAAGTCAAATCAACAAGGTCACAATCAAGAACAGATATCCTCTTCCCAGGATTGATGATCTATTCGACCAACTTCAGGGTGCCAGTTACTTCGCCAAGATAAACCTCAGATCAGGATATCATTAGCTCAGAGTTAGAGAATGTGACATTTTGAAGACAGCTTTCCGTACTCGGTATGGTCACTTCAAATTTTTAGTCATGTCATTTGGTGTTACCGATGCCCCTGCAGCTTTTATGTATTTGATGAACTGTGTGTTCAAGAAGTACTTGGACATGTTTATCATAGTCTTTATAGATGATATTCTGGTCTATTCTCGCACAGAGCATGATCATGCAAACCATCTCAGGATTGTTCTTCAGACTCTCAGGGATCACCAGTTATTTGCTAAGTTCAGCAAGTGCGAATTTTGGCTAAGATCAGTAGCATTCCTTGGCCATATTGTTTCCGATGATGGAATTAGAGTAGCTCCTCAGAAAACTGAGGCAGTAAGAAACTGGCCCAGACTCGTATCTCCATCAGATATTAGGAATTTCATGGGTTTGGCTGGCTATTAAATATGGTTTGTCAAGGGATTTTCTTCTATTGAATCTCCCATGTCCATATTGACTCAGAAGAAGATTAAGTTTCAGTGGTCAGATTCATGCAAGAAGAGCTTTCAAGAGTTGAACACTCGACTCACCTATGCTCCAGTTCTAGCTATTCCAGATAGTTCAGACGGTTTTGTAGTTTATTGTGAAGTGGGTTTAGGTTGTGTCCTCATGCAGCATAGTAAGGTCATAGCCTATGCCTCCAGACAGTTAAAGTCACATGAGAAGAATTATCCTACTCATGATCTTGAGTTAGCAGTGGTAGTCTTTGCCTTAAAAATTTGGAGGCATTATCTCTATGGAGTTCATGTAGATGTCTTCACAGACCATAAAAGCCTTCAATATGTCTTTTCCTAGAAAGATCTCAATCTTCGCCAGAGAAGGTGGTGATTCTTAGTAGCAATCCTTGTGTTTCAGAACTACGTAGCTAGCGTAGGTTGATTCATCTTAACCTATCAAATTAGGGTTGATGAGGTGGCTAAACCCGTCAGTTTAGGGTTCCCACCGTTCTCATTGAGTACCCGCCAGATAGGGTTCACTCACAGACTGTCCTTACCCATGGAACGATATTGACACCCCTTTAGTCGGGGCAGAGATTGGACCCCAGCTTAGCCATAACGTCATACATGAGGTATGTCGGTTAAACACTACTTCCCACAGTTTCAGTATCAGTCTCAGTAAAAGAACTCAGGGCGTTCTTTATATTTCAGTATATACTGGACTATCAGATACAGTCGTCCATATTATCAGTTTCAGTATCAGTCATGACAGTTATCAGTAAACCATGTGTTAGCTTACAGGTCATGCTATCACGTATTCATGGTCCTAGTTTCTATATATGTGTTTTTGCACTCCCATGTTCATATTAGTCAGTCAGTGTTGTTCATGCATGAAACCTTTTATGTTCAGCCTACCTTCCTTGTATACTCAGTACTCCAGTTGTACTGACGCATTTACGCTATGGTGTTTTTTTTTATGTTACACCATAGGTTTCGAGATACGAGCTCCAGTCCAGCAGTAACGGTAGCATTCCAGTGGTAGAGACACAGTGAGTCCTCATTGATTCGAGGACAATATGATTTGATTCATTTATTTATTTCTTCAGTTCAATTTTATGGAGTTAGTTGGAGACATGTTCCTTCAACTCCTTATTCAGATAGTTTAGAGTCTTTTAGATTTATGTTTAGATTTATGTTCAGATTGAGTTATTTTGGGTATTTTCACCCACATGATTGTATTCAGTTGAACCTTATGGCCTTACAGTTTTATGTATTTTGCATTATTATATCATGATTTACAGTATACAGTTATAGATATCAGTCATGGGTTAGCTTGTGGTCCCTCGGGGTCATAAGCACCGTGTAGCATTCCGGTTTAACGAATCGGGGTGTTACAAACACCCTTCCAATTGGTGTTACAGATTGGACCCCAACTCAGCCATAATGGCGTATTAGGGGCTTGTCGATTAGATGACTACTTCTCACAGTCTCAATCTCAGTCTCAGTAATAGAACTCAGATAGTTCTACAGAATTCGAGACTGTCAGATACAGTCAACTCAACATAGTACGAAACTCAGCTAGTTCCATCAGAACCTAGACTGTCAGATACAGTAGATCAGTATCAGTTATTTTAGTTATACCAAATATCAGTATCTCATGTTATCTATACTCAGGCTCAGTAATCATGTTATCACGAACTCAGTTGGAGTTATTATGTATTCATACATGTATTCTCACGTTCATATTATCCAATCAGTTAGGGTAGTTCACGCATATGAAACTCTTGCATTTATCCTACCTCACATGCATACCGGTATATTCAATCGTACTGACGTATTTGCACTATGGTGTTTTATACCATAGGTTCATAAGCACAAGCTCCAGCACATCAGTAGCATTCCATATTTCAGCAGCCAGATTTAGCAGTGAGTCCTCATCCTTCGAGGACATGATTATTACTTAATTTCTTCATTAATTAGTTTATTTTTGAAGTTGGAGTTAGTTGGGGACATGTCCCATTAACTCCTTATTCAGACAGTTTAGAGGCTTTCAGACTACATTATTTTCAGATTAGATATTTTCAGACATTGTTTCAGTTTTGGTATTGTCGTACCATATTACTCGGATATGGTTTTATCAGATGTTTGTCAGTTTTGAACCTTATGGCATGTTTCAGCCTACTATTTCCGCATTTATATAGTATATTATGCAGTGTTCAGGTAGAGATATCAGTCAAGGGTTAGCTTGTGGTCCTTCGGGGTCATGAGCATCGTGTAGTATTTGGGTACCAGATTTGAGGCATTACACAACTACCAATTGACTCATGCTCCAAGTCGATATACCAGTGAATACATTCCCTTTTAACGAATAGATAAACTGTTTCACCAGGAGATCGCCATTTGTTCCAGCATTGCTGTAAGTTTCGATAAAGTGGGCGATGTGTTGCCTTGGGTTTCCCTTGCCATCAAATTATTGCAACTTTGGTGGTTGATAGTTTGTTGGCATGGATAGACAGTCAATTTTCCTTGTGTAAGGATTGGAGTAATACAATGAACTTTGTGGTGCTCCGCCATATTGAGCCCTGATAGAGTTAGTTATCATGTCTTGCAACTGTTGAACAGATAGAGCTCCAACCAAAGTAGACTGTTTCTCTTTTTGAGATTTAATCTTGCTAGGTGACTCATCAATACTCTTATTTTGCAGAGTAAAGCCGGGTGGATAAGCAGGGTCGTGGCTCGATTCTCCATGGGTAAAGGACTCTAATTTGTTCATCAGTTGAGCGATTTGAAGATCTTTATCCTCAATAGATTTCTTTAAAACTTCATTGGTTTGTTCTATTATTGTGAACTTCTCATCCATATCAGTTGCGTCAGCCATCAAGTCGTTGACTTTTGTTGAAATTGGAGAATCAGTTAAATCTTCGAATCTACTAAAATTGATGCCAGTCTGAGAGAGTTCATCACATAGCAAGGATGTCAAGTTGCCCCCAGAAGTTGCGATTCCAGTCGCCATATGAGATTTGCTCTTTTTTGCCTTTTTTAAAGAAGTAAAGTATTTAGATCCGTCCCAACCACAAGTCTTCAACTTGTGCCGAGTGAGTGGACCAACATGGCTGAGCTCATCAGATATGGCAGTAGCAGATTTCTTGCGTGAGACAACTTTAGTATTTTCGAAGTCCGTAGCAGTGGTTGAATTTGATTTCGCAGGAAGAAGAGATGGAGAGTAGAAATGGTCCCACTGGGCATGCCAAAATTTGTTCGCAACAAATTTTTGTTAGAGTTGAAAATTAACTGTAAGCAAAAATAAAATAAACAAAAAGAATAATTTTATTTAAATGAATTTTGCGGGTACAATTTCGTTATTCTCTCAGTTCTTCTCTCCTAAGCTTTTCCATGATTCGAGGACCTTTTGTAGCGTAATTGTCAAACTTCCAGATGATTTGAGCCTCCTAGAAATGTGTTTGGATCTCCAAGAATTGTTTGATAGCACTTCGTCTTGTCGAGTTGATCTTCGGGCAGAAATCCGTTAGTCAATTCGTTGAAGAGCTGTGTAGTCAATGCAAAAGCTTCCTCCAATGCTTGTAGAATGACCTTAGAAAATTGTGTAACCCTCCTATTTATAGTTGTAGGGGGTTGGCAGTCCAAGTGTAATATTATTTTAATAGCCCAAAATAATTTTAGGCCAATAAAATATGGGTCAAATCCAATTTTTTTAATGAATTTGACCCAATAAACTTTACATGTCTACACCCATGCGATGCGCGGAAATTACTATAAGAAAATTATAAATATTATTATCTTATTCTTTAGATCATATTTAAATTTTTATTAATTTATTAATTGTAGAGTATACCATTTATTCATAATCATTTCTTCATTATTTAATACTATTAAAGATAGAGTGTTATAATTTTTACATGAACATTAAAAGTTTAATAAAAGTTAATAGGTGCAAATTTTTTATTAAATATGATATTGAATTTCTTGAGACAATTCAAAGTAAAATAGCAAAGGACAATAATATATAAATTTATGTACATGAGCTATGTGCTTATTAAGAATATTTTATTTTAAAAATATTCTTTTGGTTCATTGTTAATGCATTAGTAACATTTAGTATGACATATAGTATCTATTATTTCATTATATATTTATTTACTTCAAACATTATATATTATTTATATTTAAGGACTGAATAATTGAGTAAAATGATATGATTTTAATAATTATTGTAAATTTATTTCAAGAAATTAAAAGTTTGACAAACATATTGTTTTCTCATTATGCAATTGAACATAAGATGTATTTTTGTGCACGCATATTATCTTCATCACCATTTCCGAAAATAAATGACACATTTTTCTTCTTACTAAATCCCAAATGAACAATTCATTTACTTAAAAGTTATTAGTATTAAATATTGATTTGACTTTTAATGAGATGATTTATAATCACAAAATATATAATTTAATTTTGATCACAAATTTTGAAACTATTTTATATATATTTTGAATTGTGTATCCGTCTAAAATATATTATACTTCCTTTATTCAATATTAGTTGGTCATCTTAAGAAAAATATTGTCTTGTATTAGTTGTACACCTTATTAAATCAAGAAAGCATTAATTAAATATTTTTTATATTATCCTTGCAATTATTTCTTTTTAAAATTATTCCCAATTGTTTGTAAAAAATTTAAATTTTTAAGAGGTTAATTAGTAAATGTACCTTTCTTTTTTTATAATTTTTTAAAATGTATGGAGAAGAAAAAATGACCAACTTGACAAATTTAAATTGGCCCAAAATAAAGGAGAGTTTAAGAATGGGCCAAATCCAAAAAGGCCCAAAATGAAAAAGAAAAAAAAAAGACAAAATCATTTAGGAAAGCAGAGATATTTTTGTACTTTGTTATTTTGTTTGCTCAAGTTCTAGAAAGTACTTCATTGTTTTGTCCTCATAGTGATGTCCATTTTTCCATTTGCTTTGCTTCACAATATACTTTATTTTCACAATAAAATTAAGCTTAATTTGCTTCTTTATTTCTTTTCAAAGCTTCATTGTTGTTTCATGCTTCATATATAGAGATGCCTTTGTGATATTATTTCTAGATTACTCTAAGAGGATGAGCTATTTTGAGCTCATTTATTGAGGTAAAAAATTAATTTATTTTGGGTTTATAATCTTGAAACTCCCGATGAAGCTCTACATTACTTTCCAAAGCCTTGTCTCTTGATGTTCAGATCCAAGGTGAGCTTTTCCGTTATCATCCATTATTTGCTTCGTTTAACTGAGACTTGGAGCTATTTTTTGATGTGTGGTTTTATGTATCTATTTTGTGGGTTTAATTTTGTTGTTGTGTTCACGAATTTAAGGTATATGTGGTTAACCTTCTTTTTTCAAATGCATGTATGAGTCTCAGATGTGTATATCTTTGGTGAAATATTAAATAGAACTTGTGTGTTGACCAATGTACTTTCTATCTTCTAAAATCTTGTTCCTTATAGACTTTGATTACAGAGAAAGATTCTAAGATTGCAGAGATAGAAGCACTTCCACTGGTGAAGCAGCTAAACTTAAAGTTGCTTTTGAAACAGTTAAAGGAGACTTGATTGGAACTTGAAAAACGAATATGTATGAGCTAACACCTTTTTCCAATTTGACCTTAAAAAGTCCTTCATAATTTATGTTTTTTCGATGCATGTCAGTAATTCGAACATATATTTTTCCAAGATTTTAAGTTGCTAAAGTTTCTCTCCCTTTTGAGATTGTTAATTTGATAAGGAAAGTTTTTACTTCACTTGCATGCAGGCATCAGATCAGTGGCCTAATTATTGGGAATCATAAATTGTACTTGTTACCCTCTGCTAATCAAAATTTGTTTACCAACATATGCCGTTTTAATTGAGTAAAGGTAAAAGTAGTTGATGGAAGTTCAAAAAGTTGATCTCTTAAAGAATAATGTTACTGTTGCTCCTTAGCACTCATCTTAATCTTGAATCGTGAGCGTGTAAACATAGTTAAATATGTCCTGATAATTCTCCCAATAGCTTCATGCTCTCTTCAGTTGTTGAATACTTTATACCATTTATGTTCAGGTGATTCCGTATATTATTAGTTAAATTAGAAGTTGTCTTGCTCTGTTTCGGTTGATTTTAGTACTTGTTTAGGTGGATTCCTATATTAATCCGTACACTAATAGTTTCTACCTAGTAATAGAAGCAATTATTAGCTGAAATAAGCACTCTATTTTCTATATTACTGCATAGTTTCTAGTCAAGAATCATTTGTAGAAAAATTGGATCTTTAAGCATGGTCTTTAGCAAAGAGAACTGCAAGGGAGGCAAATAAAATATAGAAATGTAATGCAAGAAAATGTAAATATAAACACAAATTACAATTATTAGGACAAAGAAATGGAAAAAAAATATAGTTAATCTATGTATGATGTAGTGCCAAAACCCGTTAATGAAGGTGTAAAGGCCTCATCACATTGATGCCTTCACTAAAATACAAATTATTGCGGAAAAGCCGCAAGATGTATTGCATTGAGCTTCAGTGCTTAGCACGATTTAAATAAGCCTTTAACAATACTGGTGATGCTTATTGTAGACTGAAATCCTATAAAACATCAATTTCATTTCTATAACTCATGCAATTTAATTATTTGATTGTCGAAGCCTAGATAGAATGAAAACTTAGGTTTTAACAGGATGATTCCATTTATTTTTCCATCTAATAGTGTGCATAATTACTTAAAAATTCTTTGCAGGGCTTGAAAACTACTATCGTTGAAGGGGACGTAGTAAGAGGACATATGTAAATAGGGGTTGTGTTCCTTCCAAAGCCCTTATAGCTGTGAGTGATCGCATGCGGGAGCTTCAGAATAAACACCATATGAATTCTTTTGGTCTACAAGTATTTCTTACTCTTGCTCGTAGAAGCATAATAAACACCACATGAAGTCTTTTGATCTATAGGTGTTCTTTTCTTTCTCCTGTAAACTTAACATGTTTAGGTTTTGACATAAGGTACTGATATAGCATATTTTGGTTAACATAATTGTTTGATCATTTAAATTTGTTGCATAATCACAACACTTAAGACTTCATGAGGTAATTCAACATGGAATAGTTTAGGAGTTAAAGTATGAATAATAAAACTAACTTTCAAACTTCATATCAGCACTATATATGATACCCTATATCTAATTGCTATTATTATTTTGGGAGTATCCTTGTTTTGGAGATGATACCCAGAACATACATTGGAATGGGGTCAACCTGGATATTTTTCAGCGGAATGTAATTTTAAACAAAATATGGTTTTTGGGACTTATTTGGAAATATTTAAGCTATTGGTCCTAACCCTCCTTTAATACAATGATCGAGCAAGTTATCAAGTGTTAGTACTATATATCTCTATATATCGATATCTATTGTATATTTGATGAGTGCTACATTAAAGAAATTTGGTTCCCTTTATCTGCCTGCCAAGGTATCATTTGGTACTATACAACTATTTTTGTTTAACAGTTTCTTTGTCAACAATTATATTAAGGTTGACCTGGATATAGATGTTTTGATGGTGATAAAGTTAATTTAACATTAATGTTTGTGATGCAACTGACTGTCTTTCATTGATGTAAGCTTTCTTTGATAAAGAAAGGATTACTTAGAGTTGCCATACAAACTTCATCCTCTTACTTTTATTACTGAAAGAAAACATAAGATGCAGGCACTATGTTGTGGCTTGGTAATGTGCGGCTTTTTATTGCTAATCTTTTTAATCACCTTACTCTTTTCAGGTTTTCACTTTTGGTCCAGTACCCTTTGAAGACTTATCTTTCTGATGGGAACATTGATTTAATTGCCTTATTTAATAACATAACTTTGAAAGATACATGGGCTTATCAAGTCCAGGATATGTTGGAGGAGGAGGAGAAAAATGAAAATGCTGAATTTTGTGTTAAGGAGGTTCAACATTTCAAGATGAAGTATGTCTTCTACACAACCCCCATTTAATTTAGAATTTGCATTCAATGTGCTCTTAGTTTTGTTGCCAAGAGTCTATCGAAAAAAGCTTCTCTACCTTCACAAGGTGGGGGTAAGGCTGCATATACACCACCCTCCCCAGACCCCATTTATTGGATTAAACTTGGTATGTTGTTATTGTTGTTGTTGTGCTCTTAGTTTTGTTGCAACAATGCATAGTAGGAAAAAGCAGGTGATATGTGGTTTTCTTTTCTGCGGTGATTGGAATTACACCCTGCTGACAGAGTTAGAGTATGTTGGAGCATCTTGCTCGATTTAGAGAGCTCTGTTCAGGTTTCACCAATTTTGAGAACTATAGATGGGTAAAAGTAGTTTCTTCGTTGTCTATTTTGGACCTGAATGGTATCTGCATTCTTTAGGCCTTAAAGGAAAACCATAAAGAAAATGAAGTAAGAAAATGAAGTATACCATGATATCTCTATGTTCTCATTTTCTTCTGACCTTTAAGAATAAAAGGAAATGTCATGCTAAAAGAATTTCCTCTTTCCCTTTTTAATTTGTTAACTAAAAATCAAAGAATTTATTATCTTGTTCATATATCTTTCTTTCGCGTGATGTTTTTGTATTATTAATGCCTAGATTAGGTATTAAAAAAGGGTTGTCCATAGGAAGAACTAACTCCAAGATGGCATAGCTTTGAGGTTCACTCAATATTAGGATTCCCACTGAATTATTAATTACATTCCTCCTTCTTCTTTAGGATAGGATCATCCTTGGTTCTTTTTACATAACACTCTCGGCCGCCCAGGAGGACTGATTATCTTTCTTATTATATGGAATATCTTGTAAGGCAAAGAAAAATATCTACCTTGATATCAAACACGACATTAACTAATGGTTTCATTGCATTGGATGCCATACTCAGTTGTCAGTGTGTGTTACTAAATAAAATGACTTCTCGCTTTCCTAACTAAATAGAGGAAGTTGGAATTCTGACCTTCTTTTAAATTCAAAATGTCTAGTCTGATCTTCCTAACTGGTATGTTCGTAGGGGTTTAGTTTAGCAAGGAATTAAAGTTTGCTGTAAAATTGGGGTACGTTGTGCTCCCAATGAAAGTGTACCTCTTTGAGAAAGGTTCATCCTAGAAGTTTTTCCTAATACCATTCATTAATGCATATTTTAGTGGTCAAATGTCTTGTCCGTTACTCTCTTTGGATCTCATTTATTAGAGTTGTATATGTAATGAAACATTTTTCTCTTGCATTTATTTGAGACTCAGCTGTTGTAATGACCCAAAACTACCCCCTAGTCATCACACAATGCTTATGACCTCAAAGGACTACATGCTAACCCATCAATGATATCTGTTGTGAGCATGGAATAATAATACTGTAATTAATGCAAAAAACAAGCTGAAATGCCATAAGGTTCAAGACATCTAAAATACTGATAAATAACATCTGATAAAAACTGAACACTATCTGAAAACTAGTCTGAAAAGCCTCTATTGAATCTGTCTGAAAGTGGAGTTGATGGGATAATCCCTCAACTAACTCCATATACTAAACTAATACATGTACTGAAAATATAAAATAGTATAATATCCTCGAATGATGAGGACTCATTGCTAAATCTATTGTTGCTGGTTGAACCTGAATCTCATATGTGTGATCGGGAACCTGAGCGTCCAAACCAATGATATAAAACATCATAGCACAAAAAAATATGCATCATTATGTGGGAATATACTGGTATTCTAGATGAGGTAAGGCTGGATGCAAGGGTTCATATGCATGAGGATATAACTGACTGCATGAGAATAACTGATCATGAGAGTATGTGGAGAATATGAGAATACTGTAAATAATGAGAATGCAATGTGTGCATATACATATATATATAAATATATAAAATGTAACTAATCTTTTCTTATGCTACTGTAAAACTGAGCTGAGTTCTAAACTAAAGACTGAAACTGTGGGATATAATCATATAACTGACTGCCCCTTTCTGAACTGATTGGGGTCCAACTTGTAAATCCAGCTAGAAGGGTGCTAATACCGTGCCACGGGTACTAACACTAGAAAACCAGGATTCTAAGCCTAACTGATGGCTGACACCTGGGCGGAGCCAAGCCTAATCTGACGGGTGGCCTTTGGGAGGTAGTCAAGCCTAGTCTGACGGGTAAATCCTCATCCTGCGTTGGCTACGCAGTTCTGGAGTACAGGGATTTCCAAAAATAACTCTGCCAATCTGACGGAGAAGCCATCATCCCTACTCTTGCTCAGTGCTGAATCCTACTACACACTGAAAGACATTGAACTAAGTATACTGGACTGGACTGAGACTGAGTTTACTGAGTTTTCCTAAGTTCTGTAATTGACTGAGTTCTACTGTTTTCTATAATGGACTAAGAGTACTGATCATGACATGACTGATACTATTTTGTAACTAACATTGGCTCTAGGTAAACAGCTAAATTGTCGGGTATTAAATACCCCCAGGTCTCGATAGCATGAAAAGTAAAGCAAAGCATAATTTTGAATAATATAACAATGTTCACTTGGTCATAATTCATTCATAGACACATTTCATCGAACGCTTGTAATGCATTAACTTATGCATGAATGGGATCACATAATAACATGGCATGCCTTCACTAGTTAATTCACATAAGAATTTTATCAAATACTTGTAGGGCATAAGCTTGTACATGATTAAGATCTCATAATAACATCTCATGATTCCTCAATCTACTTCACATAGGCATCTTAGCAAATACTTGGGGAGCATGAGTACTCCACATGATAATGGTCATCACATAAACATCATGAATACCATACTTAATTGCAAATTTAAAGGTTTAGCATGAAATTCATATAGTTCCCCCTAAATACTATTCTATTTTTCATGAATCTTACCGTAATCATGGATTGAAAACCAAATCAACATCATAGATGCATTAATCACTTTATAAATTTAAGGGTCTATCAAGATAATCACATATTTGTTATACATGCTATTTAATTTCATGAAACTTGCATTTAAATCATGGATTGGAAAAAGAATTCTTGGACTTCCTAGGTGAAAAGGACCCATGAATTAACATCTAACATACCTTAATTTGTGAGATTCTTGAAGTTCTTGAAGGATTTCTTGAGCTTGACCTTGATTTTTTGAACTAGGGTTTTCCCTTTGAAAGAAAATGGCTTGCTTCTTGAGAAAATAGTGAATTAATGAGCAATTTTGTGCTCTTTTAGGATTTGATTGTTTGTTTAGGTTGACTGGGGGTGAGGGAAAAAACCTTAGTGCCCTCAAAATTAAAACTCGAAACTGACTGAAAATCCCAATTTTGGATGCTGGCGCAATGCGGCGCTATCGCACCGTGTCACTAAAAACTGATGATTGAGAACTGGGCTAATGGCACGATATAGCTCCATCGCGGTGCTTCACTAGTTGTGAATTTTCCCGTTGGTGCGATGCGCCATGATCGCGGAGTCACACTGAAAAGTGACAATTGGAAAAAAGGCCAATGGCACGATGTGGTGGTATCGTGTTGTCTCACTGGAAAATGACAAATGCCATTTGGACTGCCTCCGTGACGCACTGGAGTACCAGGTGGTACACTGTCTTACTAAAATGGCTATAACTCTTCGCCTAGGTGTCGGATTTGGGCGAATTTGGTATTGATGGAAAGCTTATTCAATTTTCCACGCAATAAAAACTCAAAATCTTGAAAATTCTACATGTATAAAAGTATTTTCATATGTTAATCAAGTATTTAACATTCTAGGGACAAATTTTAAGCTAAGAAAAAGCACAAGGTGTTACAATATCTCCCTCTTGGGAACATTCGTCCTCGAATGAGACTGGTTAAGCTGAGAAGCACTGATAGATTGTGTTTACGAATTAAACATACATAACTGAAACATGAGTACATGACTGAAACTACTGATACACTGAGTTTACATACTGACCATGCATATCTGATGCATGAAGTACATGGCTGAATGGATTTATGAATGGATGAATGAACGTGTAACAGTAAGGAATACTAAGTTTATAATCATTTGTTGGACATGGAACTGGGTAAAGCTAAGGAAGACTATTATCCTAGGCTAAGAATACTGATAAATCCAAGATTATTTACTGAACATGAATGAACGGGGTATAAGAACAGGACTGAGTCTGAATCATGATACATGAACCAAATACATGAACTAGACTAATTTTTTGGATACGCGTCATGACATGGGGATGGTCATACGACTAAGATTGGAATGAAAGAGTCAACTTATGAGTATCCATTACTCCAATTGGATTCGTAACGTGAAGAGAAAATGAAATGTTTAGGACACGAAGGCTCAGGGGTTATAGTATATCTCCCTCTTAGGATACTATGTCCCTCGAAGAATGTTGACTTGACTGAGATACTAAGGAAAATCATTAGATGATGCACAGGGAACCTACGAACTGAACCATAACTGAATATTTGGGATCTGAAACCGAAACATAATACATGAACTAGGCTGAACTCGTTACTACTAGGATGCTCTATCTTGGAATGGTCATATTCATGAAACTTTGGATAGTACAACTAGTTGGAAAGATGGGAAACCATACGAACTTGTCCGTCTGACTGCTAACTTATAGTATTGGCTTTACGGACTAACTCATGTTAAAAACTTATACTCGACTGGAGCATTTCTTGACACTCTTTCTATAGAGTTCAACTGACTTTAGGGAGTAAGAAAATCTTGGCATAGTCTGAATAAGACATCTGAACAAGAGATCATAACATGGCTCTAATTCTGTGACATGGAGTAAGGCCTACAAAACACCTCCTAAGATAGAGTTGCTAAGCCTTGTGCACTGCAGCTACAAATTTTCAAGCTTAGACATATTTTTTGAATACTTTCTCAACTATACTCTCCACCTTAGCACAACACTTCGCCTAAAATTACTGAAAATATTTACACGATAGCTGAGCACGAATGCATAAACATACTAGCTTATCTGATTAACTAAACGGCTAATAGTTGAATACTGATCACTTAAGATTGAACTATTCTTAGCCTAAATAACTGGATTAAAACTGTTGAGTACTATGCATATGAGGTAAGGACTGACTGAGGAACATAATGTAATTGAACATGAATTCATAGAAATGGTTCTTATTTGAGAATGCAAGACTGAGCGCATAACCTGATTCTGAAATGGTTTGTAAGCTGAAATATTGAAATACTGATAACTGAATAACTGGTGATTGTACGCTAGGGTCAAGCAAACCTAAAACTGAACTGAGCCACTAAGCTGACTGTTGAACTGAGACTATGACTGAGATTTATACTAGAACTGAATGCTAGGATATGATAAAAAATGGATACTAAATGAATACTGGGTCTGAAACTACATGAGGAAGACTGACATAAATTGAGGATCTGAATATACAACCACACTCTACCTTCTCTTATCTTCTCTTCTCCCTTCAACAACTAAATATAGCCTCCTGATATCCATTCACTTACACACCAACA
Organism: Capsicum baccatum var. pendulum; assembly: GCA_030864225.1. Taxonomy (NCBI): domain Eukaryota; kingdom Viridiplantae; phylum Streptophyta; class Magnoliopsida; order Solanales; family Solanaceae; genus Capsicum; species Capsicum baccatum. The sequence goes on along the minus strand of CM061554.1, from coordinate 217,452,311 downwards.
TGATATTCAAGCCTATCTTCATGACTACAGGCTCGTGTAAAACAAGCGTGTACTAATCTTTCTTAACACAAAACATTTACCCTACTCTCTCCCTTTTAAGAAATCACTCATTACTATATCATCTCATAAGGGGAGTTCACTGAAAGGCTAAAACATGAGGGCCTAAAGCATGAATGGATACTAACCAAACTGGATACTTAACTAAGGCCTGATAAATAGAATATCAACATCATGGATTTATCAAGAGTTCTAACTGAGGGTATACATGACATAATCTGAAATTAGTTGATTATTAAGAGAGTAGCATGAGTACTGGAATGAAACATACTATAAAGCATGAGTACATGAGTCATGAGCGACATGACCTGAGTTTGGAGTTTTTGTATTCATGGAACATGATTCATAACACTAAGTGATCTGGAATCCTTATACAAGAAATTGTAAGCGTACATGATTTTTGTTAATGTTTACGAATATAAACTATGATCATAGAGCTGACATGTAAGGCATGAGTACTGACATTACTACTAGAATCTGAAGCCTGACTTGGTTGCTTGTTCTACCATCTCCCTCTTAACTTTAAGCCGTCATTCTAAGTTTGTGAATAACTTAATAAACTCTAAATCAAACTGAAACTACTTTGACAAACACTGAACTCATCCCGATGGACTACTCTGATAGTGTAAAAGCCTCTGCTAGTACTTTATTCTGAGATAGAACTCTTAACTTTCTATAGACCCAATATTTATCATACAATAGCTTAACACTAACTAACTTAGAATCTTCAACTCTTCCTTCTATTAGTTCAACCTTCAAAGATTCAAACTTAGATTCTAACATATAACATGGATATCCGCAAATCTTTAATAACCATACTACTTTCATCATAGCCTGCAATTATCACATCCACAACATATATTCCAAATTAACAAACTTAAGTCCTTGCATACACTGCTTAAAGCCTACTAATTCACCTTTCATACAACTAGCCCCATGAAATATAATCTGCTCAAATTCAAATAATACTATTTCTATTTTACTGCTGCTAAACCCCTGGGTCCTTGCTTTTAACTCTAGGTCATATGATATCATAGGATTCTAAGGAGGAATTTAAAAGAACACCTGACTTTGGATAAATGCATGATTTTTCATGAATGAAATATTTCTTACTCATAAGGGCGCCGATGGGATACATTCAAGTTCGCATGAAGTCCCACAACTATGTAAGGAACTGCCTGAGAAATCTCTATCTGTAAGGATTGATCGATCTTGATTGTTTTTGTCACCTTGAAAACAAGGCAGGGCAGGCAAGAATAGATCAAGATGAGAATCTGTATAACTTTCTTAGAGGACCTTTCTATAGCATAATTTGAGACATGAAAGAAGAGAAACGTTTTCCTAAAACATCTCATAGCCTCCTGTCCATAAGTGTGGCGCGCTACACACTCATGCACAAGACTATACTAGATACGACTTTCAGACTTCCTAGGACTCTATTGAACCTTAGGCTCTGATACCAAGTTTGTAATGACTCGAGACTACCCCCTAGTCGTCACACGGTGCTTACGACCTCGAAGGACCATAAGCTAACTCATGAATGATATCTGATGTGAGCACTGAATAATAATACTATAATTAATGTGGAAAACAAGCTAAAATGCCATAAGGTTCAAAACATCTAAAATACTGATAAATAACATCTGATGAAAATGGAACACTATCTAAAAAGCCTCTACTAAATCTGTCTTAAAGTGAAGTTGATGGGACAATCCCCCAACTAACTCCATCTACTGAAATAATACATCTACTAAAAATATAAAATAGTATTATATCCCCGAATAATGAGGACCCACTGCTAAATCTACAGTTGTTGGCTGAACCTAAATCTACTATGCGTGATTGGGAACCTGAGTGTCCGAACCTATAATATGAAACATCATAGCACAGAAAAATATGTGTTTGTATTTAGAAATATACTGGTATGCTAGATGAGGTAAGGTTGAATACAAGGGTTCATATGCATGAGGATATAACCGACTAAATAAGAATAACTGAACATGAGAGTACGTGGAGAATCTGAGAATACTATAAATACTGAGAATGTAATCTGTGTATATACATATATATATATATATAAACTGTAACTAAGCTTCTCTTACGCTAAAGATTGAATTCTAATAATTGATTAACTAATACTGATTGACTGTATATGACAATACTAAGTCTGTAAAACTAAACTGAGTTCTGAACTAAAGACAAAAATTGAAACTGTGGGAGGTAATCATCTAATCGACATGTCTCTCTCTAAACTGCTTGGGGTCCAAATTGTAACCCCAGTTGGAAAGGGTGCTAATACCGTGCCACGGGTACTAACACTAGAAAACTAGGATTCTAAGCCTAACTGATGGCTGACACCTGGGCAGAGCTAAGCCTAATCTGACGGGTGACCCTTGGGAGGTAGTCAAGCCTAGTCTGATGGGTGACTCCTTATCCTGTACTGGCTACGTAGTTCTGGAGTACAAGAATTACTAACGACTCTGCCTATCTGACAGGAAAGCCATCATCCCTACTCTCGCTCGGTGCTAAATCCTACTCCCAACTGAAAGACACGGAACTGAGTATACTGGACTGGACTGGGCTAAGACTGAGTTTACTGAGTTTTCCTAAGTTTTGTAATTGACTGAGTTCTACGGAGTTCTGTAATGGACTGAGAGTACTGATCGTGACATGACTGATACTATTTTGTAACTGACACTGGCTCTAGGTAAACAACTAAATTGTTGGGTATTAAATACCCCCAGAACTCGATAGCATGAAAAGTAAAGCAAAGCATAAGCTTGAATAATATAACAATGTTCAATTGGTCATAATTCATTCATAGAGACATTTTATCAAACACTTGTAAGCATTAACTTGTATAAGAATGGGATCACATAATAACATGCAATGCCTTCACTAGTCAATTCACATAAGCATTTTATCAAACACTTGTAGGGCATAAGCTTGTACATGATTAAGATCTCATAATAATATCTCATGATTCCTCTATCTACTTCACATAGGCATTTTAGCAAATACTTGGGGAGCATGAGTATTCCACATGATAATGGTCCTCACACTAACATCATGAATAGCATACTTAATTGTAAATTCAAAGGTTTAGCATGAAATTCATATAATTCCCTTAAATACAATTCCATTTTTCATGAATCTTATCATAATCATGGATTGATAACCAAATCAACATCATAGTTGCATTAATCACTTTATAAATTTAAGGGTCTATCAAGATAATCACATATTTGTTATACATGCTATTTAATTTCATGAAACTTGCATTTAAAGAAGATCCTCCCAATAGAAAATGCAAAATTTTTTCTCCTTTCCCATTTTTTTGAACTTCTATCCCACCAAAATTTAAGAGGGAATTCTGCGTAAGTCAAATCTCTTGCTTCTGGAAACTTTTTATTAGCCTCAAACCAACTTAAAAATTGAGATTCCCTAATAGTTGGTTTAGTGGTAACACTTTCAATTGGATCCTTATCAGAAAAAGACACATTGTTCATCTTCAAGATAGAATGATAGTCTTTCCACCGGTGGTTCTCTATGGTGAATTGAAAATTTAAATATTCTCCAAGCAGCTTCACATGGTGATGTCTAGCGACAATCATAATACATGTTTATTTCATCAATAGTTGATGAACCATCAATATGTGTATTTTGTGAAAAGTCAGCAGTCGCACGGTCATATCCTTTATTGACATACTTGAATAAATATTTAATAGATCTTGATTGGTTGTACCATTCCACGTTAATGTGAGCACCATATGTTAACAACAACTTGCGATTGTGTGGAACCACATATCTGTTATCCAAATGAATATCATTTTCCTCAATGGTTCTACCATTATCCCTTCTTCTATAAACAGGATACCCTTCTTCATCAACTGTTGTTGTGTAAACAAACTTTTTAGGAAAGTGCTTTGTACATTTACCATTTTGCATGCACGGTGAAAATTTGCAAGTAGAACCATATAGGTCATATATCATTATATTTTTCACAGCATCATAATAATAAGGATCATTGACTTTATCTGGTATTTCTGCTGAAATTATTCGATCAATATCTGATGCACAGGGAAATTTATTGCTCTCATGAAGAAAAAATAATATATGGGCATGAGGCAATCCTCTTTTTTGGAACTCAATGGTATATATCACTGCATTATAAATCAAGTAAGTTTATTAGAAATAAATTCTAGAATTATATATATATATATATATATATATATAAAGATTTATGAGTATCCTCATGTATATTCAAATAAAATAGTAAATATGACAAACCTGCTTTTACTTTTCCAAATACTTGATTGGCCTTCAAATTCTTTATCAAGTGGTCCAATTTAATTTTAAATATCCTACTTAGAATATCTGACGATCTTCGAGATTCAACCCCCTTCTTCCTACAAATCTAGTAATCTCTGGCCACTTAGGATTGCAAGTAAATGTGATAAAAAGGTCAGGATATTCAGCCCATTTGCATATTGTCATAGCATCTTGATAATTCTGAAGCATATATCGTGCACCTCCTGTGAAACTTGATGGTAAAAATACTCTTTTACCTTGGGATAAAGGATCAGTGTCTCCATGTAATATGGTATTTGATAGGACCTTATAAAGCTCAACTCTAAAGTGTTTTTGATGAGTCCGAATAAACTTCAGCCGAGAAGATTCCATCATTGTATAGCCATCAACTAAAAATTGTTGAAATAATCTTCTTAAAGCCACAATGGTAGGAACTTCACCTTTTCTTTCTTGAATTCTGTAAGAAAAAAATTCATGCAAACTAACACGTTGTCTTTCTTTATCACCTGAACTGAAAGAAATGTCCTCTCTATACCCATCTTCACCATAAGGAAAAAGTAAAGGATATTGTAGCCCTAAGTATACAACATTCAGTTCATTGATCCTTTGCAGGTGTCCAGATTGTGTTTTTATAATGATATCACGATCAGATCTAGAAACATCAAAATATCAAACCACCAAAGCAGCTACTTCTACTTCTGGTATTGTTGGTTGGTTGTATCCTTTACCATCAGTACCTCTTTTTCCTATTAGTTTCAGCTTCACATTGGAACTATTATTTTCTTGAAATCTATCTCTGACCATTCTAAAAGTTTTGGCCAACACATTATTGATATCAAGCATTTGTTTTAGATCATCAACAATTTCACATGAAGCTTATTAACATCTTGTCCACAACAACAAAAGATATATAATATTAAACTATTACCTTCTAAAAAGAGATATATTATATTAATAAAGTCTTTAAAGTAATTTTTAATTGCATAGGATTATATAATGAAGATATAATACTTACCTGACAGCATTAATTCTATTTGCAACTTCATTTTCCGTATCGTAAATATACAGCTGCGCAAATTTTGGAGTAGATCCTTCAGGAGGTAGTAAGCTACCAATTTGAAGATAATTTTATCCAAATAATCTGAATGTTTTTGGCCCTCGTGTATGATTGATGGAGGCATCCACTTTTCCTCCCGTTGATGTAAATGAGAACATAGAATTATAACTCCTAATTTTTTCTTGAAAATGATTACTTTTAGGACCTATATTAAAATAACTGCAGCATGAAGAAGGTTAATATAGGTAGATTTGAGTATATTGATATTAAAACTGATGATTTCTCTAACCTGATCCAAACAGTAATTGTTCCACAAGTTGAGGAGGCTTCTTAAGATATGGAAGCTTTATTTTTTCTTGTTGACAGCACATTGTGAAAATTGTTTTTTTTATTTGTAATGCTTGTGTGTTCTTCCTTTATACCAAAAAAAAGCCCCATAATTTCCACATTCATATGTAGCATCTCCTATATACCAATATTCTATAATTGCAATAGCATATACAGTTTAAGAGACAACATTATAGATTTAATTGATCAAACTATTTTATCTTAATTAAGAGTTTTTCAAAAGAACCTTCAACGCAAATGTCGCCACATTCAACATCAACATCTATAGAAAGTACTTAGTAAAAAATAAATTAATAGGTTTGAATTTTCAATATATATCTATATTTGTCAAGAGTTTATATGTAATAATAAGAGAAGTAAGCAAAGTATGATTGTCATGCCTGGATACTCTTCTTCTTCATCTTCTATGTTATGTTGAAGTTGTTTTGTTATGTATATAAATTTATGAGTGTATGTAGATGTAAATGTAATAGTATTTTTATAAATTAAAGATTGTTAATTCATAAATTCACTTCTACTATAATGTAATTTTTTAAAAATAAATATTTTCTAGGAACATACCTTGTACGACAGTGTTGTTTATTGTTGCCTAAAGTTCTAGTAAGAAAGATACACTAATTAACTGTCTGTACTGTTAACAATGTATAATATCTTTAACTGATAACTAATGATAACGTGAACTACTTACCTTCTATTATTGGAGTTTCATTTAAATCTGGCAGAGAATTATGTGTTTGCGTATCTATAAATTAAATGAAATATATTACTATATTATTTGTAAAATCATATTGAAGTAAGAGAGTTTTAACTTAGGATCTAGTTTGGATGAAAAATTTAAAGCATTTACCTTCAGGTAATACATTTAAATCAGGCAATATGTTATCACCACGCATATCTATATAAGAAGAGTATTAGAAAGTAAGTTCTAACAATACAATTGTAATTATATTAAATCAAGGATATTGTCTCTCACTATTTGTTATATCAGTTAAAGGTCCTAGCATTTCTTCACTCTCAATAGAATACTTTATGTACTTTGAGGGTTCACCTTTTTCTGTAGATGACAGTTTGTATGTTATTTATTTCATCCTTTAAAAAAAAGCAAATATTGCTAGCGATATCAAAGTAATTTCTGATTTTGCCTCTAAATTAGAGATGAGAGTGGTAATGAAAGATTATACTTTTGTTAAAAGTTTTTTGTTTGCGTCGTTTTTGATTTCGTATGCTGCATCAACTTACTGCGAAAGCAGATTTCTTTTCATTTTTCATTTATAAGGACTTTAGAATTTTGATTTAGTATGTAAATTTAAAAGACAACAAAAAAAAGATGGAGTTAGTTGATAATTTTGAGAGAGAAAGTATCAGTAATTTGAAATATCACCTATTATTAAAAATTTCAAAGTAGGTTATTACCATGTAACTGCCCCTTTTAAACTTTTACAGAAATAAATTTTGATTTTGCATTAATATTACATAAAGTTTTATGTGTTAAATAACCTAGATTCATAATAACTTTAATACAGTAATTAAAATTAATGAAAAAATAAAAGGACATGAAAAATTTAATCCAGAAAAGTTTGAGTGGGGGTATTTTTTGTATAGTATCACCTCTTGCATGATAGTTACTTCTCCATTTGAGTATTTTTCCTGACATTTTCCTCATTCAATCATTGGTCATCCTGCAGCTTATGTCATCCTGCAGCTTATAGTATTCTTCCTAAGATGACGATGGATTGGAAGAGTATTCGTTTATACCCAATTTCATCTATCATTTATCTCATCCACAACAATGTGCAGTTTGCTACATTGACTTGTGTGGATACATCGACTTATCAGATAATGATCAACTTAAAGATTGTCACTATGGGAATAATATTCAGGTGCTTGGTATTGTCTTTTCTGCCTAGTTTTCCTACCCCTTTTCACTTCTTTTCATTCAGCATCAATTCTTTATTTCTTGTATTGAAGTTGGTAAAGTAAATTAAGAATCATTTTTTGATACTTTAGGTTGTTTCTTAAGAGGAAGCTTATGAACTTGCAGTGGATGGCAATCAATCATACATTTGGCTATTGGAACAACTACAAGCTAGGTGCTTATGGAATCTCTGTCTATTTCTAAGTATTATGATTTGTGAAATGGTAACGTAGCATGCCAAATCATGTCATGCATATAAATAGCTAAGTTTGTTTGCTTTTTTGATGATTGCATCATGAATTATGTTTTAGAAAGAAAAGCATGAATTATGCATAGCATTTAGGTGCCCGAGCTTCAAAATTGGTCAACGGATACTCATGAGAGGTTTAGCCTTGTGTATCTAGACTTGCTTAATTATATTCTGAAAAGATATCTAATCTTTATCAACATATCATGTGATCTTAAAATAGCCTTTTTTCCTCAAACATGTGTTTAAAAAAATACTATATGACATTATAATTGGATGTTTCCTAGAACTGTGGCTGACTATGGATGTGGTGACACTAAATGATTAGGAATTAACCCCTTTCCCCTATCCCTCCCACACACGCATACCCCCTTCACACCCTCATATAAAAAATAAAAAAGAGAAGGAAAATGCATTGTTCTTATTCTCCTTTGATTGTCCTTGCTTTTGTGCTCACAACATTTAATATTCTCTTTTCTGGGGTTCCACCAGTTGGATCATGTACATGGATGCCAGTTGCTCCTTCATCCTTGCTTGGAATGACAACCTACCTTCCACCCGAATAAATTATGGCTCTGCATCCATATGTAATGCATCAACAGGGAATTCCTCTTTTACCATCATATGTTCTTCAGTCTCATGTTGGGTATTTTCACTCAGTACATACTTCTGCCAAATCAACAGGTAAATTTGAGAAATTTGGTCTAGTTTTCCTCGTTATTTTTGCTTAGTAAAGGTAAATTGCTAATCTTGTGGCTTTCAAGGCCACACCAGAGGGTTCACAAATCTCTAGTCATAATTAGTACTCCATGCAACCTCAGTCAACATTGTAAAGATTGGATTCTCAGTATGATCACGAAACAATTGTCAATGGATAAAATCTTCATTCAAATTACAGTGATATCAATGTAAACCAAGAAATTGAAATGCAGGATGCAGGGTTCCATCTTCAAGTAAAGAGGGAAAGGTTAAGCAACCGAATCTATTGCTTACAGTTACCTATAATTCTTCTCCTATTTTGTATGCCTAGATTCTTGATCCACCATAATTTTTTAGGAACTTCAATCTGTGGATAAGAATTACCTCTCGAGTATGCAGACACAACAGTCCTTACATCAGTCTTCTTCGTAATTCAATGGTGCTTTAAGATTGGATTGTCCTGGACATAATAATGAGACAAAGGTACTTCTCTAAAAAGGGAAGTTGTTCTCTTTTTCTTTGGTTGCTACTTATGTTTGCAGTTTTTTAGGGAGTAGGTCGATAAACGATGTGAATAAGTAGACTCATGTTGAACAATACTGTAGGTGAACAATATCAACTCTTCATCTAATTACATTCTAGAGTCTCAAGAGCTGCATATGGGAGAATTTAGTTTGAATGCTAATAAATCATCAGTCGAAGTTCTAAATAATATGCATAATTCAACTGAGTCAGTGACGGGTACTGTGTCAGACACTGTTTTGACAGAAATTTGTGTTGCTGAAGGACAGAATGCATATGCAGTTAGTAAATAGTAGAGGTTAATCTCCTGGATGAAAAGGCATTGTTGGCTTGCATAGTACGCATAATTCCACCTGGTTCTGGTGGTAGAATCAGAATTAGTTCTACAGTTAGTAATACTTGAATAATGTGTAAGCTGTTTTTGGATTCTGTCACTTTCTCCTCCTAGTCTATAGTCATTTTTTTATTTGGTCTATTGATTCCAGTTCCTAATGCGCCTCAGAATCATTCCATCTATCATTTATCTCATCCACAGCAATGTGCAGTTTGCTACATTAAATTATATGGATACATCAACTTATCAGATAATGGCAACTTAAAGATTGTCACTCTGATGAGTGTGGTATCATTGTTTTGCTATGTTATCATGTGATGGTTTAGTTATTTTGAATTATCATGATGCAGGTTTGGTTGTTCTGCTGGATGTGAATTTTAGGCCTGGGATATGAATTCAAAGTTTGGTTATTCTGCTGGATGCAGGTTTGGATTGAATTCACCTATAACCATTTTAATGTATCCAACATATTAGAATGTATTTGATATAGAATGCTTCTTTCTTAATCTCCAGATTAATGAAATGAACTATTATATGGCTATCCTCTTATTTCCTTTTCAAAAAAATTTCGTAATGATCATTAATTAGAGAATTTTTTAAAAATTATGAATGATTCAAACTGAATATCTACTTTCTAAATGAACTTCTGAAGAGGGCATTGAGTGGGTATATTTTCTGTGTAGTAACACCTCTTGCATGATAGTTACTTCTCAATTTGAGGATTTTTCATGACATTTTTCTCATTCAATCATTTGTCATCCTACAGCTTATAGTATCCAGGGTCTTTCTTTGGAGAGAGATGCAAAGCTCACTGCCTCCTAAGATGACGATGGATTGGAAGAGTGTTCGTTTATACCTGATTTCATCTATCATTTATCTCATCAACAACAATGTGCAGTTCGCTATATTGACTTATGTAGATACATCGACTTATCAGATAATGGGCAACTTAAAGATTGTCACTACGGTAATAATATTCAGGTGTTTGGTGCTGTCTTTTCTGCCTAGTTTACCTACCCTTTTTTACTTTTTTCCATTCAACATCAGTTCTTTATTTCCTATATTAAAGTAGGTAAAGTAAATTAAGAATCATTTTTTGATATTTTAGGTTGTTTCTTAAGGGGAACCTTACGAACTTGCAGTGGATGACAATCGCACTTTTGGCTGCTGGAACAACCACAAGCCAGGTGCTTATGGAATCTCCTTGTCTATTTATTATGATTTGTTAAGTGGTAACTTAGCATGCCAAATCATGTCATACATATAAATTTGAGACCCGGCCTGAAACCTAACCATATATGGTGTTAGAAATGGCATGCAAAATTAATGTGATCAATTGGAGTTATTTAACTAGAAACATTACTTGTTCATCATGAAAGATGGTTATGCCACTGTGGTTGCATTGTGTCCGTAGAAAGGAGGGATGGTTGGCATCTCCCCTGACAGGGATAGGAACAGCCTTTGGGTTTTACTTGTTATCAGACACTATGGTTGCTCATGTAGATGTTGTTCTGTGAGTAGGTAACAAATTGGCTCAATTATAGGATTAAGATTGACAGTGAACTACCTAATGGATATACAGTTTAGTTTGTTCTGAATAATTTGTGTCATTCTACGTAATATCTCATAAAGGAGTTCTTTAAAAAATATGCCAAAATAATTAGTTATGCAAACAGCCTCTGTACTGTTTTCCTGGGGCAATCATAAATCAAATTTGAGAGCCATCTTGACAAAAAAAAATTTGATACTGCCTGTCAGTATTATATTTCAAACTTAATTTAATAACTACTTCCCTCTCCAATACACTTATCTTCAAGTATGCATATATAGTAGAAATCATAATTTTGCTTCTTTTGACACCTTTTCAAAGAAATAAAGTAGATTCTCCATTCCAACGTATGGAACACTCCATTTTGAGACGACAAACTATTTGACCCTAATATATTTGTGAAAACAAAGTCAAAACTTTCAAGAACTCAAACTCTTTGGACTGTTGAAATTATTTTTAAACTTTGATATGATGTTTCTATCACAGTAGTGTGATGTAAATACTGTGATGATTTATTTAAATTTTTTGTTCAGTAACTAATACTAAAATAACATATAGGTCAAATTTAAATCTTTTGCCTGTGTTGAACACCAGGCAAATGTGAACACACTACAGGTGAAAGGCTGTGAGAGGCTTCTTGTGACTTATTCTTTTCATCAACCATTCAAGGATATTTGCTTGGTGTTCTCTCTGTTTGTCTTTCAACACTAACAGGTGTTAATACTGAGTTTTTGATGAAGAAGAATAATGACATCCCTTACTGGCAGAATGTCTAGTTATACATGTGAGTTCTCCTAATCTATCAGGTGTCTAGTTAAATGCTTATTCGAAGGTGCAAGCAGAGATGTTTAAAATTTGTGATTCTCAAGTCCATATAGAGATCCTTCTATATATAGTATTTATGTAAGTAGAACATATATTTGTCCATGGTTAAAAAATGGGGTTTTTCAAAAATAATTTCACATAACACAAAAGTTGACCTTGTTTTTTATAATTATATATTTGATTGACGATAAGAATATATTCAAAAGCACATAATTCTGTTATGGGAGCTAGATTTACAAAAGATGTTTTTGAGAACTGACAGTGTTAGTTGCTTGTATAAAAAGAGTGAATGGTGAAATAATCGATTGAAATTTTTATATTTAAAAAGAAGGAAGTGATATAGTTACAAAATATATTACAGGGTCATTGATCTTGATACTTTCTACACCTAGTTGCTATTTAAATTTGCAATCACCAATGCGCCGTGTATTAAAGTTCGTTTGTGAAAATTTTCATTGTGGATCCTGATTCATTTGTCTATAACATTTTATCCCATATGGTTAGCATGTAGAGGACAATGATTTTAGTTAGGTTGAAATAAAAATAGATTTCATCATAATGATTACTGTTTTTCAGGAAATTGTTGCATCCGCCATGAACTATGGACTTATGACATGGTCCAGTAACGGTTCTTAGCCCTTCTTTAGTTGTTTTATACAATCCGCTCTAACCTGCTGCATCAATAATTTTGTCTAGTATTTTTCTTGGGAGCCCTATTGATCTGGGAAGGTTACTATTCTGATTATTTTGAGTACACATCATACTGGTAAAGCAAAGTCCACTTTTATATCCGTCTGTGTTCTCATTGCCTTATTTTATACTCGGCATGAGTGTCACGACCCGAACCGCTGCCTTATCCGTAACGATCATCCCGAACCATAAAATCTCGGGCGCCCTTCTATACATGATAATCATGCACAATATTCATATACAATAAGAAAAATGCGAAAAATAATACAAACGGAATCATGGTCATTTCTATCTTCAACTGAACAGTACAGAATGAAACCTATAAACATCTAAAAAAATATCTAACACTCATCCACGAAATCTCTAACATTACAAGATCAGTCATAAGTCTAGAACAAAACTCAAACAAGGCCCCTAGTTGGACGCAATACCAAAATAACATAATAATGTTCTAAAGACAAGGCCTTCCGAAATAAAGAAGGCTTACCAACTGCTCACTTCTATCTGACATATTCTATGGCTTAGTAGGAACTCTGGACTGAGCCTCAGACCTTGAAATATAAGGGTCAGTACAAAGTACTGGTGCACAGTGCAATCCAAAATAATGAATTTTATAAAACATAAGTGAGAGTAATTTGTAAAACAGTATACATGACATAATTTAAAGCACATGGGCAATTTCAAATAATCTTGAAGTAAGTTTTATCAATGCAGTTCTGATCTTTGTATTACTTCTGATCTAGGTGGCACTTCCCTACAAGTCTGATATTCCACGGGCTATATGAAATCCGTCATTGACTCGGCGGGAAAGCCCCCAATCCAAGTTTGTCGCAAGGGTTGGAGTGTCTAAGTCTGATACGCCACAGGGCTCCAGGCCAGCGTAAAATCCCTCTAGGGGATTAAATAATCTGTATCGGCAAAACACGAATGAGTAGTCTGAACTCGTGCCTTCTTCGAGAAACCACCTAACATTTCTTTATGCCTATTTTTAACCATTTCTAAACATGCATCATTCTAAGTTACAAAATCTGAAAATCTAATTGCAAATATGCATTCTGTTCTGAATTACCATGGCATTATCGGAGTTGGTGTCGTCACACCAAGACTTGCAAGTCATATTTCTGAGTCATAACATATCATACATGATTCTTTCATTAAAACACAATTCAGACCACCCAAACATGCAAATAGTATAAGATATTTCATGTTCCGAAACACAAGTCAAAATTATGCAAAGATTCTCAATCTTTCATCAAACATGTGGTGGTCATGTATTTTTTTTTTTGACAAACCATGCAACTCTTTCATTATGTATATATATTCAACATTTATCAACATGAACAACCCTCTCTTTTGAATTTAAAATTATATTCAATCATAACATTAATCAAGACATTCGTATCATGCTTTTCAAGATGCATTCGAAACAATCCATATCATATGAAAAATGGGAAAAATCATAACAAGAGAGGCATTCTATATGATTCATGCTCTCAATTAAATATTCAAACCCAATTTTCATACATACATATATATACGAGTACAATTCAATTTGGGGAAAAGGCCTCAAGGCCAAAACAATAGTGCCAACTAAACATTCATAAAGCAACATTGTAATATAAATTCTAAAACCCTTTTGAAATTTATGATTTCACCATATTTAAATGTTTTTGAACAATTTTCTTATGCCCAAGTAGTTTTAGAAAAACCCCACGCACCTTAGATTATTTAGGAGAAAGAGCGAAACTCGTATCTTGATCCGTTTCTTGGAATTGTTGACCTTATGAATGAGTTCTTGAATCTTTGGGGGAGGATTTAGGGTTTTAATTTTGAGATTAAAAGTGAAAAATAAGATATTTTGGCTTCTTGGGGTTGAAATTCAATGTTATAGACGTATTTTGGGTGAAGGGAAATGACCACGGTGCCCCTAGACCATTAAAAACTGAAATAATGCATAAAACAGCCTTAGATACGCGTCTGGTTTCGTGTTGACACTATCTCGATGCAACGCGTCATGATCACATCGGCTTAATGCCTCACACGAAAAAAGTTATAACTTTTCGCTCAATTATTTGATTTTGGTGAAATTGGTATCGTTGGAAAGCTAATTCAATTATCTATAATTTGGTGGGTCTTGAGCTAAAAAATTCTATGTATATCAAGAGTTATTCACATTCAAAGTAGACCCTTGTAGAATCGAATATCCAATTTTGGTTGAATGAAAGTTTCTTAACTCAACTTTGCTTTAGGCCATTTCTATGAATGTTTTTCACCTCATAATCACTTCATATACTAGGTGAGAGATCATGACACATGAATCTAAATATAAACCATGAAATTAGAGCTTACACACTTAGAACAATGATTCAATTTCTAGCTCAAAAATGCGGGGCGTTACAATGAGGGTGACGCGAAGCTCTCCTGCTAAAAAATTGTAATATTTTTTTTGTTGACTATGAAATATTTCACTCGCTCAGAGCTTATGATCTTTTGAAATATCAATTGTTATTCATGATTAGTTACATATCTTATTCTGTATGTTTACATATTATTTATAGAAAGGCATAAAACATCAGATTCAAATAGTTAATTAATTAATATTAAAAAACATCCTTAACATAAGGAACGAAAAACCTACATATGATAGAGTCATGATTCTTAAAAGAAATAAAACAAAACACAAAACTAAAACTAATTTAGGATTCTTCTCCTTCTTAATAACCTTCTTGGCCTTATTACTAGATAATTGGTCAAAATCATCATTAACTTCTGTTACAGATCCTTCATTTTTTGGTTTACCTCTCTTTGCAGTATAAATCTTTTTAGGAGACATCATCTCATTATCATATGTAGAATCCTAAGAAAAAATACGATTAGTGAATTATTAAAAAATAACATAAATATTGAAATATTTGTTATCAATTTTTATTTTTAAATTATTAAAATATGAATACCTTGTTAGCATCTGTGGCTTCTTCAACATTGAAATGAGGTTCCTATTTTTAAAAAATAAATAGGATTAAAATATCTTTTTTAGTGGTAAAATTAACATGCTAATAAAAATTACTCTTTTTGCCAATAAAATCATACATACAATGACTACATCTTCTTTTATTGATTTGTTGTACTGCTTTATCAATTTTGTGTTGTCATTGATCTTCGCAACTCCATAAACTCGATCACGTGATTCAAGATTTTCTTGTTTAATATTCACTCTAAACATGATGATTCTATCAAGAAGAACATCCAGCTCGATCGGATAAGAACACTCGTAAGTAGAATCAAAAATCTAATATCATATAAGTTTTATTAGTGTTATGATTCATAAAACAAAGTAAAAAAATAACATACATTCAAAGGGCATTCTTTTAATTCAGAAGTGGATTTTCCAATGAGTGTGATTGCTTCGGTGTCCCAAAGCAATAAAGAGACAACTCCAGTATCATTCATCACCTTAATTTGAACCCTATACCTGATATTGTACTTTTAAAATATAAAATCTTGATAAAATTTCTAATGTTAAGCAAACAATATTAATGTCAAACCTATGAATATTTGTTTGATAATCACGAAAATATTTTTTACAGTGAAACACATTCTTGGCAACTTCATCAACACTTCTCTGGCATTTTGTGCACCCCAGGTATGACCAATTATTTTTAAGTTTTAAATTCACTATTTTTGCAACAATCCACAAAGGTCCGACCTGTAAAAATGAAATAAAGTCATGTATAAAAATTGTATAAATTTTTCAACAATTTGATATAGTCGGCATATAGTTTGAAATTAATATAGAGAATATTTCACCTGAACAGAATCAAGCAATTCTTTAACTGTTTTAAGTTGTACAGTTTCTGTAGCCAATTCTTCAAAAATTGAAAGACTATGTTGAGAATTTGCTCGACTTAGCATTTCAGAAATAGCTTCAGACACACTTCCTAACCTGCACTTTTTTTTATTAGTGATGCACATGATTTTTATTTTAGTATCAGCATAAATATATTATACTATAAAGAAACCTGCATTTGAAATCAGTTGCTTGGGGGAGATCTGGATTAATCCAAAGCTTGGAGGAGTTTCATGTATTCTGTTCAGAATATACTCCTGTAAATGATAAGATAGTGTTAGAGTAATAATTTTTTTAACCGAATACCATATCTGAAGTGTAAGCTAGACAATTGATAAACCTTGAAATTTATGCGCTCTTATAAGCTGCATAACTACGATGACAGGTTCATCAATCAAATTGTGCAAGTGGGGCATGATTTTATCAACAAACTCGCCCCAAAAAGTTGCTGCAATTATGTTCCTTCTACATTAGTAAACAAATATTAGAAATTAAAGTTGTAGGAAAATATTAAAAATTAATAATTGAATTACAATCTTACTCATGATCTTCAATAACAACATTCAAAAATTAACTTGTTGTGCCATTTCTAAGCTAATGAGTTTGTTTTTCAGCACGACAAACAATTTGTCCAATGACATCTGCAAAATAGTCAGAAAAAAATTAAAATAGTGATATCTTGTTAACAAAAAAATTCAATTAGAGTAAAGGAAAAAAATATTACTGAGTAGTTGAGTTTCATCAATGTCAATGTGATTTTTCAAATCCTTAAACAATCAAAAATTAAAAATATTTAACCCAAAATCTAAATCAGTTGTCTCAACAGGAATAGTCTTGGGTGTAAACTCCAACTTAAAGTTATGTGAAGTTGTTTTGTAATGCATGTTGTTAGGCTCAACAACGAATGTATTCATAAGATACAATCCCATTTCTTTTATTGCAATTTTTTCTCCTCTAAAATGATGAACAACGGATCGTGAAATTGTTGCATGAATTTTTTCTCCCTGCAAATAAATAAGTGGGAACCTAAATTCATGATTAATAAGTCAATATTGATGCAGAAAACAGCAGAATATTAAATAATATTAAATATCTTTGCATTTTGAAGAACTAATTCAATGGATAGAAGAAAATTTGAATTGTCCCTTGGTGTAGCATGCCACATACGTACAACTCTTACCTTCAAGTTTCAATCCATTTTCTTATTTGATATTTCACTGATAAAATCAACTCTTATTATATTTTTGAATCTGTATTTGTAGAAAATTATATGCTTTGAGAAAAGTCTATAGCATTGGATATGTATTTATAAGAAAAAATTTCAAACATTAATTAAGAACAATAGAAATTTAGATATTTTAAAATCTATCTATATAAAAAATTGCTTAGAAAATTATCTTGCGGTTTGCTTGAAAATAGGAATGTGATTTATTTAAAAAGGGTTATTAATAGCATATTTGTTGTGGAAGTGAATGTGGGATAGGTCAGTGAAAAACGTGGGTATAAATATCACATTCTTACGTGTAAAATGTAAAGTATCTTTTAAATTTCTGAATGTAATCTTTTTCAAAGTAAATTATTGTAAATGTTAAATAGGTGTTTTTATTTTCACAATTAACTATTGATATTTTGTATTAATAATTTATGTATCTATGTAGATCTTTTTCTATTTAATTTTGTGAGATGATAGTTGGAAATTTGGATATGTAAAGTAAATATAATGACTTTTTAGTTACAGTTATATTCTTATAAATTTTTTATTTATAATAGAAGATTATTAATTACTTAATAAAGAATTAAACAATAATTGAAACATGTAATTTACTATTATTATTTTGCAGACAAAAAAAGACTTTGCTTTCTTTAAATATAGAAAAATAAAACTTTAGATTTTTTAAAATCTATTTATTTGAAAAACTGCATAGATAATTATCTTGCAATTTACTTGAAAATAGGAAATGTGATTTATTTATAAAATTAAAATTGTATTAAAAAAAAGTTACAAACTGATAAGTATATTTGTTATATTTGTTGTGGAAGTGATTGTATGATAGGTTAGTGGGAGACGTGGGTATGAATATCACATAATTACATGTAAAATTCTGTTATCTTTTTAATTTCTTAGTGTAATATTTAAAATATGTGTTTTTATTTTCACAACTAACTCTTAGTGCTTGTATTAGTTTGTGTATTTATATGGATCTTTTTTTAAACAAAAGGTAAATTTTGTGAGATAATTGCTGAAAATTTGGATATCTAAAGTGACTATTAAAGGATTTTTTTTTCAGTCACAATTATGTTCTTATAAATTATTTTATTTATATTAAAAGAGTATTAATTAGTTAATAAATAATTAAATAATAATTAAAACATGTAATTTACTATTAACATTATGCAGATAACAAAGACTTTGTTTGTTTTAAATATAAAAAGGTAAGAAAATAGGGAGGTAAATATTAAAAAATAAAAATATAAACTCTCTAGTAGACATTTTCGTGGAATTTACCTGAAAATAGGAATGTAATTTTGCTTTAAAATAGAAATTGAATCTAAAAATTATAAACGGTAAAGAAAATGTGACGCTTTTTGGGGTTGTGTGGGAGAAAGTAGAAAACGTGGGTATAAATTTATATAAGAGACGAAAAAATATTTTAAGATATTGTAAACTGTCATTTTCAAATTAGTTAATGCTTCTTGATATTTGCTCCACTTTGTCGAAAATATGTTGTTTTTTCTGATTGTGTGGGAGAAAGTGAAAAATGTGGGTTTCCATAAATTTATATAAGAGACGAAAAAATATTTTAAAATACTTTCTTCGTCCAAATTATTCGTCCTAAATTGAGATGGCACATTGATTAAAAAAAATAATTAATAACATGGCTAGTTTACCATAATGCCTCTATTAAATGATGTTTACATTTTAATTTAAAGAAAAAGTAATTAATGCAAAGGGTAAAACATGGAAAAATAATTTTATCTCCTCTTGATTAATTAATGCTTCTTACTATTTGCTTCAGTTTGTCGAAAATGTGTTGCTTTTTTTGATTATGTGGGAGAAAGTGAAAAACGTGGGTATAAATTTATATAAGAGACAAAAAATATTTTAAAATATTGTAAACTGTCCTTTTCAAATTAGTTAGTGGTTCTTAATATTTACTCCACTTTGTCTCCTTTCAAAAATCAAAATTCATGTTACAACTGCTATGCATTTTTAATATTTGTAAGAAAATATTTTAATTTTCAAAACACAGTTATATTCTTAATCTAATATTTGAAAAAAATTCTAAAATGTAAAATGTATATATGAAAAAGTGCATAGAAACTTATTTGAGAATAGGAAATGTGATTTATTTGTTAAATTAAAAATTATAAAATGCCAAGTATATTTATTGTGATAGTGATTGTGTGGGAGATTAGTGGAAAACGTGGGTATGATGTGCTATATATCATGTGTTTTAAATTTCTTAATGTAATTTTTTAAAAATAAATAATTATAAATGTTAAATAGGTATTTTTATTTTTATAAATTACTCCCGGTACTTTGTATTGATAGATGTATTTATGTGGATTTTATTTTTAAAAAAGTCATATTTGTGAGATGATTGTTGAAATTGTGGGTATCTAATATGAAAAAATGTGACTTTTCAATCACATTTATGTTCTTATTAATTTTTTTATATAAGAAAATTATTAATTACTTAAAAAAGATTTGAAAATAATTGAAACATATAATTTAGTGATAAGATTTTGCAGATAGCAAAAAGTTATGTTTGTTTTAAATATAGAAAAATTAAAAAATAGAAATGTAAATATTAAGAAATAAAAAGTTAAACTCCCTACAAATATTTCGTGGAATTAACTCTTCGTGATTCTCCTTTAAAATAGGAATTGTATCTAAAAAATTTTATAAACTATAAAGTAAATGTGTTGCTTTTCATGATTATATGGGAGATTAATGAAAAATATTGTCATAAAATTATAAAAGGAGATGAAAAAGTATTTAAATATATTAAGTTATTTTTTAAATTCAATGCTCCTAAATATTTGATGTTGTTTTGTGTTGGTGAATGTATTTGATAGCCTTTAGTTACAATTATGTATGATATAAGTAATTGCTGAAATTTTATTTCGATTATTAAAATGGACCGGTAAATATTTTCTTCTCATACTTAATGGGAGAGTATTAAAAGGCATGAGCACAAACAAAACTTTTAATTAAAATAATGTGAACGTACAATCAAGCTTTGATAATAGTTTAACATTATAACTAAATGATAAATTTATATTACATATATAATCTAAAATCTACATAACATTAAATATTTTATGGTTGAACGTTAAATATTTATTTTCTGCAATGTTTTATGATGAAAATACTAATTGAACGGGATAAAATTATTTCTCTGTATTTTTCAGGCAAACACCATTTAAATTCATTGGTGAGCTAATATGTAGCTTTTATGTACATGGTTGCAGTTCACAGATTTGGAGCGAATCAGACATCGTTCATCAATTTGTTGAAGATGTGAATTTGTTTTCGTAGCATAAATGGGTAACATTGCACCTATTTCTGCTCCCATATCTACAACAATATTTTAAAAAAATCAAATAATTAAAATAAAAATGTCAATTTGAAGAGAGAATAAGCCGTTGGTAGTTCATTAGATTGAAACATGTAAGTCGGGAATGAACTGTGGCTATGATTAAGAAGAAAATCATAACAAAAATAAGCTCTCGGGATTAGACGATGGAGATTTATCCTTATTTGATACCATTATAACAGAGGTATTTTTATTATACTACCAAATGTACAAAAGCATCAAGAATAGATGAATGTAATATCGTTGTTGGAAGCCATGTGAATTCCATTCTCCCTCTAGACATTAAGATGTTTGGAGGTGAATCGATAATTATAAAAAATATGTTAAGTAATTTATTTAAAGCTCGATTTTTTGGTAAGTTTTGGCAGAAATTGAGCAAAATGTAATGAAGAGAATAGTATGTATTATGTCTTGATATTAATATTTGATTACATTTAAGAATTTAGAATGTTTGTAAATTTTATAATTTTAAATTATTGTTAGGAGCATTCATAGATAAAGTAGAATTTCAACATTGTACCAACAACATTAATACTTAATACGTAAGCGCAATCACATATGATTATAAGATTCGTTATATTTGAGTCTAAGTAACTATAAAAAAAAATCAATGCAAAAGCTACTATCTAATTTTAAATTACAAAAACTGGAAAAAAAAATATTGTAATTATGAAAATTTTAATTTTCATGCATCACATTACTGCATTTATGTCTATGTTTTGCGAACAAAAAATAGGATAAATAAAGAAGTATATAATTTTTGTGCTAAAAAATATGATATAGAAAAAGATTATGAAACATTTCAGTGATGTGATTGTGGATGTAGTATACAATTACTACTACCTTTGCCATGCATATCCAGAAATATATTGGCAAACAAATTATTTCAAACTGATATCTGAAAAGTAGAGAACAACATACATGACTATGTTAATGGGAAGGTCTTAAGCCATGTAAAAATCTTCAAATTTGATAAACACATTCAAACATTGCCTATCATGCAATTATTTTTATTGAAAAATATAAATATTTTTATGAAAACATACCCAGAATATAAAATTTTCTCTCTGATAGTTTTTACCCCCCTGTTTTCTGTGATTATGCCCCATATATTCTGTGTGCAGAGTAATTTCTATGTGTGCAGGTTTTGCGATAGTTTAAGTTGAAACGGTATGTGATAGGGTTAAACGTGTATGAGTAAAATAGGGAATAGAATAGGGAGACGTGGGACGTGGGGTGTGTTATTGTCTCTTTTTGTAAGGTCTTTTCTTTTTCTATTACTTTATTCTTTTCATTTTGGTTTTCTTTTGAGGAGAAAAATAAATATATAAAGATATTAGCTAGTTATTTGTACATTAAGATGAGATAGGGAAACTAAAACAAATTAGTCTTTATAATGTACCATTGATATAATAAAAATCAAAAGATATTAAATTAACTATTTAACATGATAAAATTTCAAAGTCACCAATTTAAATAAAATAGTTTAAGATAAATGAAAAAGTTTTTTTATTTATCATAAATTTTAAAATAACTCAAAATAAATGTTAAAATTATAATTCAAATATATTTTGTTAAATACTTTATTGTGTAATTCAAAGTTACGTTAACATTGTAAAGGCATCGTTTCCACCCCAAACTATACAAAAAAAGTCGAAATCACACCTAAACTATACTAGTGACCTATTACACACCTAAACTATAAAAAAGTGAAACTATTTACCCCTCCAAACTGATCTGGCAAAAAACGTGATATCGCATTCCTACACGCGCGTGAAAAGTAGAAAAGGAAATTAAAAGCTTATTAAAATGTACACGTGTCATTATTCAATTACATTTTATCAATCAATTATATTTAATTAGCTTTTGATTTATATTTATATAATTTTTATTTTCTTTCTTTGTCTTTTAATTTGTTTTTCCTTTTCCTTTTTTCTCTCCATCTCTGTTTTCTTTCATGTTTTCTCCTTTCTTCGTTAACTCCATTTCTTATTCCTTACCTCCTCTCAACCTCCATCAATTCATCAATAAATTCACAAATACACTTACCTTTTTATTTTTTTCTTTATTATTACAGGTAGGAAAAAGTTTGTTATTATTGCTATGTCCTTTTGCTTTTGTTAGAAAAAAATAGTACGAATATGATTTGATATTGATGTGTTCTGTCCAATTTATAATTGATATTTCTCTGCGAATCTGGGTATTATTTAAATGAAATTTACTCAATTTTAATTTAAATTAGATTGTGGGTTTTTCGAATTTTACAAAATTGGATTATGGGTATCTTGAATTTCACGAGTTGGATTGTGGGTTGTTCGAATTTTACAAAATTGAAATGTGGGTATATTGAATTTCACAAGTTGGATTCTATGTTTCTTGCATTTTACTGAATTGTGTTGTGGATTTCTCGAATTTTGCAAATTGAATTCTAAATTTATCGGATTTTATGAAGTTGAGTTATGGGTTTCTTGCATTTACGAATTGAATTGTAAATTAGTTGAATTTTATTGAACTGAGTTGTGGGTTTCTTGAATTTTCAAGAATTGAGTTCTGTGTTTGCAATTTACAGTTTGGGTTATTATTTGCTCGAATTTTATCGAATTGGGTTGTGGGTTTCTAGAATTTCACAAAATAATGGTGGAAGATTGTGAAACAGTGAAAGGATTGAAGTGATTTTGTTTGTCGGATTTGGATTGCTTTGATCCGATCGAATTCGTTTGTTTATCAGTAAATGACCTTTGTCTAGATTTTAACTAAAAGAATAAGGAATGAAGGAGATGATATTTTGGAGTTATATATATATATATATATATATATGGATAGAGGTGGTGGAGATGGAAAGGGGGGGTGCTGGTGATTAATTTAGGGAAAAGGTAAAAAAAGGTGAAAAAAATATGTATTTAACACGTGTCAGCGCGTGTATACACATTCAAGATAAAATCTGGTTATGACATTTCAAGGGGCAAATAGTTCCACTTTTTTATATTTTAGGTGTGTAATAGGTCACTAGTATAGTTTAGGTGTGGCTTCGACTTTTCTTGTATAGTTTGGGGTGAAAATGATATTTTTTCCCTTTCAATGAATTGATCTGTTCAATACATATTGGATAATTCAAATGCATCTTTGATGTTTAAAGGAAAAATAAATTCCTAAAGGGTGAGTTTGGTATGAAGGAAAACATTTTCCAGAAAATATTTTTCAATTTTCTCATGTTTAGTTGTGGCTTAAAGGTTTTGGAAAATGTTTTCCAAATCAACTTATTTTGCTCAATTTTAAGGAAAATGACTTCCCTTCAAAAGGTAAGAAAAATATTTTCCAAAACTCTCTTTCAACTTCACTCTTAAGTTGAAATATTCATACAACTCTCAAAATCACCCATCCCTACTCCGACCCTCAATCCCCCACCCCCACCCCGCCTTCTAATGTTTTAAATTTTTTTCTTACCTGATCCCCCTACCCAAAACCCAAACCCCTACTCCCTTGAAAAAAACAATTTTTTTTTAATTCAAACTTTTTTCTTACCTCCCCTACCCGACCCCCTACCAACCTCCTCCTCCCTTCTCAAATAAATAATTTTTTTAAAATTAATTTTTAAAAAATTTTAAATTTTTTTCTTACCCCACCCTCACTCCCCTACCCCGACCCCCACCCCTTAATACTCACTATTCAAAAAAAATATTTCAAATTTTTTTCTTATCCCACTCTTTCTCCCCTACCCCCACCCCTTACTTGCCCCCCAACCCCTCAAAAAAATTAATTTATTTTTTAAAAAATCAAAATTATTTTCTTACCCCACCCTTATTACTGATTTTGACAACCCCAACCCCCACCTACCAACCTCCTCTCCAAAAGAAATTAATGTTTTTAATTTGTTTTGTAAAAAGATTTTTAAACTTTTTTCTTATTCCATCCTTTTAATCTTATTCGTTTTCATTGTTTTTGTTAAATATATACAAATACTTTTAAAAAATATATACTTATCCAATTTGCATAACGAACGCACAAATATAAGTAAGAAATACCTTATTTTTCTAGAAAATATTTTTCCTCCTTCATATCGAACACACCCTAAAAAAGGTATTTTTTGAGATCAAAAATTATTTTTCTAAAATGTATTTTTACGTTTTAGCAAACACTAGAATGTATTTTTTGAAAAATATTTTCCATTTACCAACCAAATACTATAAAGCATTTTCCAGAAAATAGAATACGTGTAACAATATATATATATATATATATATATATATATATATATATATATATATTCAATTTTAATTTGAAAATCATTAATTAACTTTACCAAACTTTAACTATTTTGTCCAAAACCTAATAAATGGTTCAATCATAAGATGACACTTGGCAATTTTATAGGCAAGATTTTATTGCTATTTAGTATATATATAGATAGATATATTGATTAGCTGCTTCCCTCTGGCTTGAAAATAGACTATAAAGAAGCGCGTTTTGATAAACAAACATTTTCTTAAAAAAGTTATTCAAATATATATTATTTTTAACCCATCAAATCAAATACTGTGTAAGAAATAATGTTTGCATAATTAATAACAGTATTATTAATACTTGTATTTGTAATGCAAACATTACTAATACACCTTATTCAGCATTATTCTTGTACCTTTATCAAACGACCCCTTATTATCTTATGCTTTTATTATTTCACATTTCTAATATATAGAAGAGTGAAAGACCCTAATTAATTATTATATGTCATTTACGTATTAAAAAATTAATAATATTTAATAAAAAAAGTAAAATAAACAAAACTAATAATTAACTATTGATGTTTTAAATTATCTTGACATCTTATATGAGGCCACTTCATTTTTTTCATACCTATTTTTTATAGTATTTTTACTATATCGCTTCTAATAAGTTATTAAGAGTCATTTAAGAGATGTCCGCTTCGCTGCTTCAATCATATTTTACTATATCACTCCTAATTAATTATTATGGTCATCTAAGCATTAAAAAATTAATAATTTTTTTAAAAAAATCTAAAATAGACATAAAATGATATGTCAACATAAAAAATTGATTGACTATCCAAATTATATTAGTTCCAC
This sequence comes from Capsicum baccatum var. pendulum, assembly GCA_030864225.1. Lineage (NCBI taxonomy): Eukaryota > Viridiplantae > Streptophyta > Magnoliopsida > Solanales > Solanaceae > Capsicum > Capsicum baccatum. The sequence goes on along the minus strand of CM061554.1, from coordinate 217,426,225 downwards.
GTAAATTGGGATGAGATAAAGGAAGATATAAAGTAACATATTATTTGAGAATGAGATAAAATGTATTGTAAATAACAATGTTAAGGACTTAATATAACATATCTCTCTCTCTCTCTCTCTCTCTCTCTCTCTATATATATATATATATATATATATATAATATTTTTAGATAATATATATATATGTATATATATATATATAATATAATATATATTTTTAGATAATATATACTTTTAGATAATATATATATATATGTATATATATATATATATATATGTATATATATATATATATATTTAGATAATATATATTGAACATATATATATATATATATTTAGGAAGTTCTTAATAATGGGTACTAATGGGTATATTAATGATATATTTTATACCCAAATATCATTTAATGAGGAGGTTCTTAATAATGGGCATATTTTATGTCATTAATAATGGGTATATCATTAATAAAGTTTTCAGTTTTTGGAAGTTCTTAGGGGGGTCCCGAAAGGGAAACCTCTCTCTCAGTTACTTCATGTAAGTTCTCATTCAAAGTTTTATATTTTCCCCATCAAAAATATGTTTATGTTTTAAATTTGTTCATATCTCAAATATGTCTATGTTTTTTATATCTTAATTTCATTTACCCTTAGTATATGGTTAATCTCTTAACTTCTTGATAACAACGATGGATTAACTTGTAAATTTCTAGGAATTTGGACTTTTAGTAGTCAAGATTTTGGCCTTAAAAAGTAGTCCGCAAAAAGACATAGGTCGAAGTTGGTGGCCAGATAATCTATTCTGGGGTGTAGTTAAAGAAGAAACTATCAAGAATTAGGGTTAAGAGAAAGAGATAAATAGGTAAGTTAAAAAATATATATAAAATGGGGAAAATAGAAACAAGAAGGACTTAAAAACATGATGAAGCTATTAGAGAGAGGGAGTACTGAGTAGGATTTACAAAATATTGAATTGAAAAAAGCTCGAATTTTAAATTGCCTATATTTTGGTATCAAAGCAAGAAGTTTTTGGGATCTATAGTTAATGAGAAGACCATTACAAAACACTCGCATACATTTAGAAACTAAAGAACAATTACAAAATTTATATATAAAATATATCAGATTAAGCCAGACTAAAGAAGATAATAATAGACTAGACTTTTTAATTACTATAATAGGACAACTAGAATATAAATTAATTACTCAGCTAAAAAGTAGACAAGTTTATGAAAAGACATCCTACTTTCCACGATATAAGATCTAGATACTGGTATTTATATAGAGAATATAGTATAAAAAATAATATTATTAAAAGACTTAAGAAATTCAAAGAGTGTAGAGAACGACTAATAGAAGTAAATAGGTTATATAAATTATATAATAGTTCTAGAGTAATAAACCCAGAATTGGTAAGTGCATTAAATTGGGAGTTAAAAAGTTGCGAGGGAGACATATATAATAGCAATCGTAGAATAAGTTGGATCAAAGAAGGTATTAAGAAAAAAGAACATCAATTAGGATAGTTGAATGCAAGATTTACCTATGTTTCAAAGAATAAGACAACTAAATAGTTGGATAGAAGAAGAATCTTATCACAGATCTCAGTAAGACAAAACGAATCACGACTTAAAGAAATTATAAAAGGTATACAAAACAAATTGAATAAAGATCTAGACATTTTTAACTAAGATAGAATTAATAAATCTAGAAGAACAATTAAAAGATATTAAACACGAATTAGATTATAATTATATAAGAATAAAAAATTCTTATTATAGGACGTATTATTATAAGAAACAAACAGATAAGGTTCCTTTAGGTTAATATATGCCTTTAGAATACATTAGACGAATCAAACTAAGACAAAATTGGTTATACGACGAAATTAATCATAGAAATCAGCTCAGAAAAGAAATAGGACAACTAAGAGAAAAAATAATTTGGATAAAAAACGCTTTAATAGGAGTAGATATAGAAGCTAGCCTAGTAGAAGTAGACACTAGTTTGACTACAAGAAACAGTTTACTTATTACAATCACAAACAAAAGATTTAAAGAATTACTCATAAGGGAACAAGAAAAACTAATAAGACAAATTGATAATATAGAGTTAGATATTAAATACAACACTAGTAGATTAATTTATTACATAAAAATTTGTAAAATTACAAGCACTCTAGGATAACAAAATAGCTTCTTTAAAAAATCTCGAATATTTAGATCTCCGATTTCAAACTTCAAAGAAATATAGAGCATTAAAAGATAATACTGTTATAAAGTGTAACTTTAGCCAAGGAGAACACATATTACATTTCGAAGGCAAACAATATAATACTATAATAGATCTAATAATAAATCTTAGTGAAAAAATTCAAGAAAAAGATAAAATTATAATTAGACTATTAGAAGAAACAGAAGTTACTCAAAATAAACAGAAAAAGATACTAGAAAAGTTAGAACAAAATTTTGACTACTTAAAATCACAAGAATTAGAGATAGATAGAAAACTTCAATACTTAAATACTAAATTTAATTTGAAAAAAATACCTACAAAAACAGAAATAGAAAGATTAATAAAGACTATAGAAGAAAAACCAAAAGAACTAGAAATTAAAACCACTCAATTAGTAACAAAAATTATAGAACAAGTAGAATTCATCAATAAAGAAATAAGTGAACTAAAAATAGTAATACAAAGATTAGAAGAAATCTCACGTTCATAAGTGAAGAAGAAGATATAAATTACAGTAGGGCATTAGAAAAATCGAAAAGCTATCACAGTGAACCAGAAGGACTATCTAGGCATATTCCTTCAAGTCAGACAGATAAAGTCATATTAAAACAAAACAATACTATAATAACGTTATTGATAGAATTGCATAAAAAGATAGATAACTTAATCAAGAGTAAAGAAGTTCAAGAACCTAAAAATACTGAAATAGACGAATTAATTACTCAACTAAAGAAAACTGAATTAACTCCTAGACAAGAGAGACAAAATATAATTTAAAAAATCTAAAAAATGGACTTTCTTTCAACTAGACCAAGAAAAACCATCGAAGAAGAAAGACAAGGAGAATGACAAAGAGTAAGTTTTTCTTAAAACAGAATGGGTAATAGCCTTATTACTAGAATAATATCTAGAAGACATCCAGAAACAGAATCCCAAGAATTAAATGAAATAATAGATGTAGATAAAGACTTACAAATTTTTCAACAAAATCAATTACAATTATTAAATCCTAGAAAGCTATACAATGCTAAGTATTTTTCTATCGACAATCAATTATATAGACACTACAGAGAAGAACAAATATCAGCTATAGGAGAAAACTTTACAACCTTAAATTTAGTAAATTCAGAATCATTAAGACAAATAAAAAATAATAAAATATTATTAATGCACTTAGGATTAATAGTCATAGGTATAAAAAGATTAACCAGAAAAAACTTAGGAACTAAAGTATTGATAGTAATATATGATGATAGATGGTCAGATATCAAAAAGTCAATAATAGGATTAACAGAGGTAGACATGACAAATAATGGAGGAATATTCTATATTAGTTCAGATTTCTTAATGAACCTAAAAGAATTTGGAAGAAAAATTAAAATAGAAATTCAGACTAAAGAATATGAAGAAATGAATAATGGAAATAATTTATTAATTTGTGTAGGATTCATAGGAAAAATGACCTTGAGTAGTAATACAAAATTCAAATTACTAGTAAATGATGTTGTTGAAGTAATGGGTAGCAAAGGAATAAAATTAATAAAACCAATAAAAATAAATCCAGAAGAATATGCAGGTTTAGAATGGAATCTAGAAAAGTTTAATAAACCTAAAACATTCACACCAGAATCTCACTTACTATATACGTCTAGTAAAGGAGAAACATCAATTAGGTTTACAGATTATAACTATACTAGTCAAAAAGATTTAGATGAAACAGAAAGTACTATAGCAACAGAACAAGAATTCATGAATGTAGAAATATTACAAGAAGGATACAAAGTAGATAAAGAAATAGAAAAAGCTATAAGATTAGCTGAAGAACATAGATATATAATATTTAAATGTAAAGGATGTAAGAAAACAAATATAAATATAACAGAATGTATAGAACATTTTAAAACTTGCTTAGAAAGAGACGATAATTTAGGATATAGAATTCAAAGTGATTATACAATATCTGAAAAAGAAAATGAAGATACAACATCAATAATCAGTTATAAAGAATTAGTAGAATTAGAAACAGTCTCATCAACAAGTGCTAGCCCATTCCATCAGACTAATCCACATCTGCAACCTATAGATTATTGTACAGGTAATGTACCTAGAAGACTAGCTGTTAGATTAAACTCAGATACAAAAATTAGAGAAAACATAAGACCGGCAGGAAAAAGAATGCCAATAGAAGAACAGATTAAGTTACAAGAAGGAGGAAGTAAAGGTAAAATATTAAATATAGCAGCTCATGACCCATAAATATGGGATTCAGTAACAGATTTATGGAAAGAAATAGTAGTAGCAGACTATTTAAGACATTATATAGAAACAGATATAGAGACAATGTATAAATACATGAAAACTTTCTTAGGGGAATCTGCAAAGACTACATGGAAAGCCTTTAAGACCAATTCTCCACAAGAATTTCAAGTTTTATTAGCAATGGGACCAAACCCTTATAATTTTACAAATAAAATGCATATTCTACTAACAGGAAAAGACCCAAATAGTGGTTTAATAACATTACAAAAAGAGGCATTAGTAAAACTGGAACAATTAAGTATATCCCACTGGCTATATATCAAGAATTTTTTAAAAGATTATTTTTTTTTATACTACAATTAGTGGAAATACATTTAGCGAAGAATTAGGAAAGAAACTATTTAATAAATTACTAGGAGTTTTAGGAAGAGAAATAGAAGGTGGATGGTATAAGAGAGATGGTGTAGCTCAAAACCCAAATGTCAAATGGACCATAGGACATAGAGTCCAACATATAATGGATATTCTAACAGAAAAATACACAAATATACAAATACAAAAATAATTAAAGAAAAATGCAATGAATTTTTGTAAATCAATTATATACACAACACAAAGCTATGATAATGACCAAAGAAAACCTAGAAAATATAAAAGGAATTATAATAAAAAACCTCACTTTCGCAAAGGTTACTTTTTGCGTAAATCTAAAGCTAAAAAATCATACCTAAATAAAGAAAGACATGTTAGAAAATATAGAAATGATAGAAATTATAAAAACAAATTACAGTGTTACACATGTGGTAGCATTGACCATTTAGCAAATGTATGTCCTAAAAAAATAATAGTAGAACTAGAAATTCTCAACAAATAGAAAATTTTCAAGAAACTTTATTAAATGTAGATGAATACATGTCAGACATGGAAAATATATATTCGATAGTAAATTTTGAATTAAAAAATAATGATAAAACAGATTCTTCAGATTCAGAAGAAGATAACTAAGTAAATGAAATAGGACAAGAGATAGATGATTTAAATCTAAATGACTTAATAATTAATAACCTAATGAATACTACACAAGAATGTACACATATCTTTCAAAGAAATAAAGGATTAGATAGCAATAGATGTAGTATATGTAAATGGTACCCTAGTAAAGAAAATAGAGCAAAATATAACAAATTTTATATGAAAGCATGCATTAGTTGTATAGAAAATATATTAGAAATAAAAATAGAATCAGAAGTAAGTAAAGAAAGACAAACAGCTAATCAACTTATAAACTTAAGAATAACAACCCTAGAAGCAAGAATAAATGAATTAAAACAAAGATTAATTAAAATAGAAAGAGGAAAAACAATAATAATTGAAGAAGAGACAAGTACACCAAAAATAAGACATCCAGACCAATTAGAAACAGAGCTTATGAATGTAGAAGGAAGTAGTAGTTTAATATGTAACGAAGATAAAGAATTTTCAACAATAAAAGTACAAGTAAAAATAAAAATTCAAGACATAGAAATAGAAACCTTGGCATTACTTGATCCAGGATGTACAAGTTGTTTAATTAATAAATCAGTAGTACCACAACATGTAATAAAAACTTTAAACCAACCAGTAGCGGCAAGACAAATGGATGGATCATATAATACTTATAAATATTACATTGAAAAAGCACAAATAAGTTTTTTAAACACTTGTAATGAGTTTTATAAACCTACTTATAATGTAAATAAAATATTAGCAAGGAATTTAAACATAGGATCAGATTTCATAATCGGGTTAAAATTCTGTATACAAAATAAAGGAGGATGCCTTATAACAGAAGACGGAGTAATAGTGTTTAAAAACGTTACATACACTCCCGTACAAACTACAAGTTATCCAATGATAGAAAGAAAACTTAGAATAAATAAAAAAGATAAAAATTTACACCCATGTTGTGAAAACTGTACAAATAATAAACAACCATACAAAGAATAATTTATTGGTAGAAGAAAACCTAGAAGAAATTAAAGAATACACTTTGAAAAATGTAGAAGAGATAGAGTATCTAGAAAATATAGAAAAAGATTACACTTTAATCAAGATAGAAACACAATTTTATAATTTCCATAATGAAATGAATAAAATAGGAATAATAAATAGTCCTAAAGACTTAGAAGATGTAATAGTCATTCTAGATAAAATGGAAACTATAGGAGAAAAACCCTTAGCACATTGAAATGCTAATGAATTAATGTGTAAATTAGATATTATTAACCCAGAATATACAATAAAAACAGCAACTATAGAATCAAATAATGAAGACACCAGAGAATTTGATATACAAATAAAAGAATTATTAAATTTAGAAGTAATAAGAAGATCTATTTCTAGACATAGATCAGCAGCATTCTTAGTAAGGAATCATAGTGAACAAGTAAGAGGAAAATCTCATATGGTAATTAATTATAAGAGATTAAACGATAATACCAGGACAAATGTATATAAATTATCAGATAAAAATGAATTAATTAATTGAATACAAGGGAAGAAGATTTTTAGTAAATTTGATTGTAAGTCAGGATACTGGCAAGTAAAAATACATCCAGACAGCATTGAATGAACAACATTTACATACCCAGAAGGACATTTTGAATGACTAGTTATGTCATTTGGACTTAAGACAGCTCCACATATTTTTTAAAGAAAAATGGACAATATCTTTGGAGAGTATAAAAATTTTGTATTAGTCTATGTAGACGATATTTTAGTATTTAGTCTAAATATGCAAGAACACCTAGGACATTTACAAACTGTTTTTAGATTATTTGTCACACATGGAATAATAACTAGTAAAAAGAAAATGAAATTGTGTAAAACTTATATTAATTTCTTAGGAATTACTCTGGGAGACGAAAAAATAAAACTCCAACCACACATAGCCAAAAAAGTATTAGATATGCTAGACAAATTAGAAAATACTAAAGATTTACAAAAAAATTTAGGATTAGTAAATTATGCTAAAAATTTTATCAAATACTTAGGAAAAATAGTAGGACCTCTATATGCTAAAACTGGTAGTAAAGGTCAAAAGCATTGTAATATAGAAGACGTTAAATTAGTACAACAAATAAAGGAAAAAGTTAAAAATATACCAGATTTAAAAATTTCATTAGAATCAGATTACTTAATAATATAGATTGATGGAAGTAAATTAGGATGGGGAGCAATCCTGAAAGCAAGGCCAAATAAATATAGTAATAAAGATGAAGAACAAATTTGTGCATACCAAAGCGGTTTGTACAAAGAAAAAGGACAAATGAGCAGTATAGATCTAGAAGTGTTAGTAATAATATACGCTCTAAATAGTTTTAAACTATATATTTTAAATAAAGAGAAAGTTTTAGTAAGAACAGACTGTGAAGCAATAGTAAAATTCCATCAAAAGATTGATAGTTGCAAAAGAAGATGGCTTAACCTTATGTATACTATCTCTGTATATAAAAATATTATTTTCAAGCATAATAAAGGAAAAGAAAATGATCTAGCAGATAAGTTAAGTAGATTACATTTAAGAACTTAGCAGATAAGATGATTAAATAAAACTAAACAACTATATAGATATTTATTTCAGCATAAGACCAACCATGACAGATAAAGGCAAAGGAATAGCATCTTCTTCACAAGAATCTTCTTCACAGGACCCATATTACCAAGCTTTGTTAGGCAATATAAGTTTCAGACCTCAAAATACTTTAGACTCATTAGAAAGAATATATTTCGGACAATTTAATTTAATTTCTTACCCATCAAGCAATTTATCAGTTAGAGTAAGACCAGACCATGTTTTAGACAAACCCCAAAAATATTTAGTAAATAATCTTTGGATATCTTTTAACAAAGGAGATCGTCCACATTTTTAGCTGCACTTAACTCTTTATGTCATTATATGTCAGAAAAAAGTAAAACCAAATTTAAATACTATATAGTCATACATGGAAAAACTAAAGGCATTTTCCAAACTTGGTTGAAGTAATAGACTCTATAAATGGGATTAAAACCCCACTTTTTAAAGATTTAATGATTTTTCAAGCATCAGATTATGCAAGGGGATATCTAGGACCTAATTATTATATATCACCATCTCTTAGACAAAACCCAAACCAAATACCCCAATATAATATTCAGAAAGACACTGGCAAGATAATTTTCTGCGACCATTGCTCATCAATGACAGAAGCCTTCAAGAGACTCAATGCTCAGAAAGAAGCTCTTCTTGTTGAAAATGTCAGACTACGAGAACAAGTACAGTCTCTAAGAGACAGGCTCAATATTTCTCAGAATAAGAAAAATGCAAGTACTCAGACTCAGAGTTCTCCATCTCCATAAAAAATAGATGAGAAGGGTGTGCATTCCCCTCTGTGCAGTCCGGTTCAAACGATGACCGGTAAAGACAAATCAAATCCGTTAATGGTTGTCATTTTGCCAAAAAATAAAGATGAAGGTTGTTCTTCATCAAAACAGAAATTAGTTAAAACTTGTAGAAAAACTTTAATTTCTAAAAGAAGGAATGAAAATATTGAGTCTATAATAAAAAAGACTTTAAAAAAAAATTTTAATAGCCAAGAGCAAGACAAGTATATTGATAGAAAAGACAAGCCTAGTACAAGCTCGGATAGATTAGTTTCAGACATGGATGATACAGACAATAATACTCTAAGATCAGAAGAAGACGAAGAATTCGAGAACAGTTTGTTCGAGAATAGTCCTGCCTATCTCTAAGATACACAGGATCCTAATGAAGATGATGACTCAGGAATGAGTTTTGATTCTATTACCCTGCACAACTTGGACACATAATCAAACAGAAGACAAATGGTAAACAAGACCGAAACGTGAAAGATTAAAGATCAAGACTTTAGAGATAAGATAAGTATTGTGGGATGCCCACTTTAAGTCCTGTAATATGTAAAGTCAGTATTAGAGTGCTTCCTTTATCACTACTTTTCAAAAGAAAAAAAACTGTTGAAGCACACGTCTATAAAAGAGGAACAATAATGCATGTGATGATGGGGCCCAATGTGTACCCGACCTGTATTATTGAAGAATCTTATCTCTGTTTTTCGGCCATTAGGCCACGTAGTTTGTTTTAAGCCATTCATTTTTTCTCATTTGTGTCTATATAAGACTTGTGTTAGTTAGTAGAAAGACGAGATCGAAAAACCTCTAAGTAAGAAAACCCATCTTCCTACAACAGATTCCCTTCTTTTATGTTTAAACTACTCCTCAACCAAACCATCCTCTTTGTATAAACCAAGTCTGTAATATTAAGTGTGATTTAATAAAGTTTTCAGTTTTCAGAAGTTCTTAGGGGGTTCCCGAAAGGAAAACCTCTCTCTCAGTTACTTCATGTAAGTTCTCATTCAAAGTTTTATATTTTTTCCACCAAAAATATGTTTATGTTTTAAATTTGTTCATATCTCAAATATGTCTATATTTTTTTATATCTTAATTTCATTTACCCTTAGTATATAGTTAACTTGTAAATTCCTAGGAATTTGAATTTTTAGTAGTCAAGATTTTGGCCTTAAAAAGTAGTCCGTAAAAAGACATAGGACGAAGTTGGTGGCCAGATAATCTATTTCGGGGTGTAGTTAAAGAAGAAGTTATCAAGAATTAGGGTTAAGAGAAAGAGATGAACAGGGTAAGTTACAAAAATTATTGTAAAATGGGGAAAATAGAAACTAGAAGGACTTAAAAATATGATGAAGCTATTAGAGTGAGGGAGTACTGAATAGGATTTACAAAATATTGAATTGAAAAAAGCTTGAATTTTAAATTATATATATATATATATATATATATATATATATATATATATATATATATTGGACATATATATGTATGTATGTATATAAATTGATTGATTGTTGAAATTTTATTTGTGCCATATAAATTGGGACAGGAAGTCTCATTGAAAAGTCATGTAAAAAAACATTACAAATTACATAATTAACAACTTAAGAAATTTAAAAGATCTAAAATATTTGACTGACTCTCGAAATTATATCAGTGTCATTTAAATTGGAATAGAAGAAAAAATATATAAATTACAATAATTAAAAACTTAAAGAATTTTAATAACTGATTATCTAAACTCTATTTGTGTCACATAAATTGAGACAAAAAAATAAGGATAAATTACACAAAACCACAAACCTAATAGACCTTAAACAATTACTTAAAATCTCGGAATTTGTATTTTACTTTTGATACATATGAATAAAATTTCCGCCCTACTTTTACTCCACATTAATCATGCAATGTATTTATCTTTGAAGAATTTTTTCTCCAAATATTTCATCCCATAAAATCTCTTCCAAATTATCATCAATTGATACAACTTTAACATATGTTTATTTATAAATATTTGAAACATTTAACATATGTTTGACATATGTAAATTATTTATTTTGGTGTAATATTTAATTTTTAATGATTATTAAGTATATTTTACGAAATGCATCATTGTGATACATTTGGAACCAGATTTATCACTTTCACGATTTGTGCTTAATTTTACTCCCCGTAATAATTGAATCTGTTACTTTCTAAAATAAAAAACTTTTTCGTTTTAAATGTATCACTAATTACATGTATCACGTTATAACATATGTATCACAAATTTAAAAATCTGAGATACGATGTAATTTAACAAATATTTAACTTTAAATTATTTATAAATATTTGATACATTTAACATATGTTTGACATATGTAAATTATTTATTTTGGTGTGATATTGAATTTTTAATGATTAGTGAGTAATTTTACGAAATGTATCATTGTGATACATCTGGAACCAAATTTATCATTTTCACGATTTGTGCCTAATTTTACTCCTCGTAATAATTGAATCTGTTACTTACTAAAAAATATATATATATTTTAAATGTATCACTAATTATATGTATCACGTGATAACATATTCATCACAAATTTAAAAATTCAAAATATGATGTAATTTAACAAATTGTTGAGATAAAGTATTATAACACTTAGACATTCAAAGATTCATATAAGTTACCCAAAAAATAATGGGAAAAGGACATAGGATGGCCATTTTTAAAAAAATGGCCCATAATTGAAAAGGTGGACATGTTGTAGCCAGAAGGCTAAAGTAATTCACTTTTTTAGCCATTTGGTCCAATTGGACACATGCAGTCTCTATACTCAACTGATACACTTTTATACCACATTGATACACTTTAATACTATATTGATGCACTTTTTTTAAAAAAAAAAAAAAGAGAAAGGAAATTCTATGCAAGCACATACAGTCCCTATACCCAATTGATACTCTTTTATATCATATTAATATACTTTTATACTACATTGATACACTTGCAGTGTCCATAATTGATACTCTCTTATACTAGATTGATACATTTTTAGAATGCATGTAAAACTATATAAAGTCGTATAAAATATGTATCTAAATAATAATTGTAGTTAAAAGTTGTATAGAATGTGTATAAAAATGCTATAATTATTATATAGAATATGTATATATATATAAACCGTATTGTTATTATATAAAAATATATATTTTTAACATTTGTTTTATATTAAAAGTATATAATTATTATATAGAATATGTATATATATAAAAATTGTATTATATATATATATATATATATATATATATATATATATATATATATTTAACAATTGTATTATATAGTTACTCTTTTGGTTTATTGTATCAAACTATGGAGGTGAAACACATCGTCTATTGTCTAAAACATGTGTGTAATTTAAGTTGGACAAAGATTTGTTCCAGTACCCTTGGCCTATATTACATCGCTTTGTTCAATCTAATATTAATTTGTCACATTTGTAATTAATATAATTAGATTAATATAATTAAAAGACATTTATAATTGTAACTGCTTTTAAAAGCTCAGCTAAAAGACAATTTCTAAGGTAAAAGTAACTGTGAGATATAAAAAGGAGTAGAATCTTTAAAAAAGAAAGGAAAAAAAAAGCCAAAAAAAACATAGGTCATTAAAGATGAAAACAAAAAGGGCCGAATTGTGTTGTACCAAAAGTTAGTGGTTACGTGGATATACCCAAAACGGAAAGGGCTCATCCCTTAGTGGCTATTTACCGGGTTTTTAAATTTAGGTGCTAGTTTTATAAAATTATTTTCGTTTTAGGTGTTATTTTTGCTTTTTTCCCAAAAATAATATATATTGGCTGGTGATCGTTGATGTCTAGTCCATATAGAAAAGCAAGTATAACAATTTTTCATTTTAGGAATGTCGAATGATATTTGTCTCGAATTATTTTCTCACCACTTTATTATTTTAAGTTAAATTCATGAAATAATTCAACATTTAATCTATTTGATATTAAAATAAATTTTTACGGAGTTCTTTCTCATTATTATTATTACTAAGTCCCAAAAAGATTGTCTTAGTTACTATTTGAAAAGTTAAAAATTATTTTTTTCAATCATAATTTTTTAAAACATTTTTAAATATTTTAAATTATTATTTATTATAATCTATAATATTCTTTTATATAACTTATGTAAATTTTATATTAAAAAGTTAAACATTCTATATATAAATTGAGATAAAATAGTCGTTAGTTTGATCTTATTCCAAATCTAATGAGTTTTTTAGATGGGGAGTAGTGAATTAGTCAAAATTGACATTTAAACACCCTCCCACAGTTTCACTTGAATCTGGTCATAGAAAATGAACAAAATAACATAAACATGTTATAAATGTGTTTACATTATAGTGAAGGTCTATTTTACCATATATAGTGAATACCTTCTTTACCATATATTGTGTATGTCTATTTATAAAAAAGTTAACACGTTATCAGCACGACTCTGCCATGAGCTTGATAATCATATGTTATACGAGTCCAAGATAAGTATTTTACTTAGGCTTATTTTCTTATATATCCAATATTTTTCTAGTATTTTCTGATTTGATATATTTCTAAGAATGTCACGCTTTTAATAAATTGCTTGGTGTAGGTTTTGTTGGAAAGTGGGAAAGACAAAGATATAACAATAGGTGCCCCAAGGCTTCGACTGTTCATATTGTTGGAACAAAAGGAAACGGACCAACAGTCATACTATAAGCTTTAGAATAAAATAGGCTCATGTCTTTACATAATCAAATAGAGTGAGATTATAAATCTAAAGATAATTTTAAAATTAGTAATTACTTATGTTATTTGTCTTTTGTTACTAATGATACAATTATTGTTGGATTTGAGAAAAAATAATTGGTTTGAAACTATTTATGTTTTAAATTTATTCCTCAAGAACAATACTATAAAAAAGGATGATAATATATTGGGTTCAACTCCCATTGTCTTATGCCTAAGACACCTTTATATGAATAAGACGTAGAATTTGAATCTCAATGCAACGTATTGATGATATTATGATGGCTAAAGTAAAATAATGAGTATTTGGTGAAACATGTCCCATTAAATATGTTTCACTCCTTGAATTGAATGTGGTAGCAATAAATCATATGTGTGCCTCAATTTGCTTTTATAATAGTTATCATAATTTGATACGCTTAAGGCATGATTATATTCCATTTCCAGGGAATGAGAAGCTTATTAATGCAAAAGTGCACTTGATTGTGATGGTATCACAACTCACTTCCGAATGAGGCAGAATAACTGAGAAAAGTTATTTCAAAATCTACTTCTAAAGTGGTAAATCTGAAATTTATTCATATAATAGTAAATCTGAAATTTACTAAAGAGAAAAGTACATGTCATGGTAAACTTGGAGTTTACTATAATAAAAGTTCATAAATTGATATGAACGAGTTGTGACATCTCGAAGATGTGCTTATTGAATATTAGATATGTATTAAAGAACTAGAAGATTCTTCGAGAATTGTTTATGTCACTTGTTCTCATGATAAGTTGGTTGGACCAACTAATATTGGGATTGAATTCCTTAAATCTAAAAAAATATAAAAGATGAATATGGGCTTGTTCACCTGTCATGTGATCTATTAAGATGCATCGATATAAGATGATCACTTGTACGTTTATTGTTAACCCGTAGTTTGACATTCATAAAGTTACTTGCTCAATAAAATTAAGTTAAGAGCATAACTTTCAGATTGTGTAAATCAAGAAAATTCATCTTGATGATGATGGTTTGGCATTGAATGCCTTCGATAAATAGCTAAACCATTACTAATGAGAACAAAGCTTCATGTGTTGGTCTGAAATATATGATAGGTTGCATACAATAACACTTGTATGCATTAGACCAATAATTTATGATTATTTCTTCCCTCTCAATTGGTTCAAGGTCAGGAACCAACTATTCCTCTAATAGTTTTGATATACGGTATACGATTAATGAATATATAATGATGCACAAAGATGGATTCCTCAAAGAAGATGGAGGATGTATGTTAGTTTTCCTAACATAAGGGGGAGATTATAAGCGGTTGTGAAATATGTTAGGAATTATCACCAGATCCTTATTCAAAAGATAATTCAAGTTAAATATCGAAAGTATCTCATATTAAGCTGCAAGTGCTCCTATTTTGTGTCCCTAAAGGACAAAATCTGCGCATGCATGAAACGTGGTAGACCAATAGGTTCCAAATGAAATAATTCTTGAAAAGGATAAGGAGCAAATAGTCATAATAAGAAGGCAATGTGCTCTTGAATAGCCGACGACATAACACTTCATGAAACTTTATGAGAGGTTTAGGTACTTGAAAATAATAAAGTGATGAGATCTCAAAATGTTATGTCATACTGTGAACCGATACAAAATGATATATCATCAATATCTTTGATACAATATTGGCGCCATATTGTGAGAGATTACGAGGATCTGAATTCTACATTTATTTAAGCATGCTGACGTAGAAACATCTATCAAGTGACAAGAAAGAATGCATTTTGGTAAGCGTAAAACTTATTTGATTTGCAGTCCAAACACTTGAAGATGTCGCACATAATATGCTGAATATTGTCACTAGACAAAAATCTATGTGAAAATCCCTAAAGGATTCAAAATGCCTGAAGCATATAAGGTTTTTGGGAAACTTATTTATTGTCCTTATAAGGGATAAATTGATGGTCTGAATATTGTTGAAACTCTTCGAGAGTTTTCTAAAGCAATAGATTATTTGCTGAAATGAGAAATATATCAAATTAGATTTGTTATGAAGTACTATATCTTAGTACAAATGGTGCACTCATGTATCTTGCAAATACTTCAAGGCTTGATATAGCCTTTTCAGTTAATCTGTTAGCAAGATTACAGTCTCCATCTTATTGGTCATGCTGATGTTGGGTACTTATTTGACTCGTATAAATCTCGATCTCAAACATGTAATGTGTTCATAAATGGGTATACTGCCATATCTTGAAGATATATAAAGCAGTCTATTGTAGCCACTTCATCGAATCATGCTGAGATAATAGCTATCATGAAGCAAGCCGAGAATGTGTATGGTTGAGGTCAATGATACATCTCATTCGAGAAAAATGTGGTGTGAAATATGATAATCTACCCACAATTTTATACAGAGATAATGCAACATACATAGCACATCTTAAGGAAGGATTCATGAAAGGAGATAGAATGAAACACATTTCGCCAAAGCTTTTCTACATACGTGAGATACAAAAGAATGATGATATTAACGTGCAACAAATTCGTTTAAGTGACAATGTGACTGATTTATTCACCAAATCTTCTCCAATTGCAACTTTCAAGAAGATTTTGTACAAGATCGGGATGCAAAGGTTCATTGATGTTCTCATCAGGGGGAGCAAATACGCGTTATACTCTTTTTTCCTTTCAAGGTTTTGTCCCACTGGGTTTTCCTTGTAAGGTTTTTAATAAGGTAACCTATATGTGTATTGTTAAAGATGTGTACTCTTTTTCCTTCACTAGATTTTTTTCCTACTGAGTTTTTTCTAGTAAGGTTTTAACGAGGCACGTTATCTATCTAGACATTTAAGGAGGAGTGTTATAAATGTATTTACATTATAGTGAATGTCTATCAAGAACTAATAAGAGATCTAGTTGATATCTATCAAGATTTGAAGTATCTGTCTTTTAGTCAGAAACTAGAAGTATTTTCCCTTATAAATAGAGGGTTTTTGTTCATTGTATTCTCAATCTTATAATCAAGATCCCAAGAGAAATAAAGAATCTCTCTCTCATCTCTCTATTTATTCTCGTTCTTGTTTATATTTTCTTGTTCTTGTTTTTATATTTCATAACAAAACATACATTTTAACTTACTATATTTACACAAATCTCTACTCTTATAAAATCTCCACTTTTATAAAATAATTACAGAAAACTTATTTAGTTATTTATCTTTGTTGGATATATATTTGAGAGCTAATTATGTATCTCGACACATTCAAAATAAAAAAATGTATCAAAAATTAATTATGTATTTTTTACAAAGAAAAATATGTTTTCATTGGATGTATTATATATTTTGATAGATTCAAAATCGAAAAAATATATCTATAATTTATACCGGAAATCTTTATTGAATGTATCAGAAAATTGTATCTCAACAAACTCAAAATTGATATTTTAATAATTCTATAATATATCAAAATTTTCTATAATTAAGTTCCAAACTGATTTATGTTGTTTGCCCTCGTAAATTCAAAATTGAAAAAATATATCGATAACTTATGGGAAAATACTAAAAAAAATAGCTGAACTTTAATCGTATTTGTAGTTGAGCATACTGAACGGGGTCCCTATTACCCCCTAGGCTTCTTTTTTCGTATTTTAATGGCATATATCTGCCCACTTGGATAAGTGTGTGTAATTCACGCGCATTGAGCGCGTGAGAGCATTAAAAAAACGTTAAAACCTTTTTTTTGTCAAATAGCCCCTCAATTTTCTGTTTTTTAATTATTTTTTTTCATTCTTTATCTTCTCTCTTCTTCCTTCTTTCTTTCTCTTCTCTCTTCTTTCTTTCTTCTCTTCAATGGTGCTCCAGTGGTGTTTCTTTCTTTCATCTTCAACACACCTAATTCATTTTCATCAATTTGACCCAATTTAAAATTGAAAAAGAAAAATTCATCGCAAAATTGAAAAAATAAACATCCTTTACGTTTGATCGGAAAAAAATATCTTTTTCTTCTCTCTTCTTTCTTTCTTCTCTTCAGTGGTGCTCCAATGGTGCTTTTTTCTTTCATCTTCAACACACCCAATTCATTTTCATCAATTTGACCCAATTTCAAATTGAAAAATAAAATTCATCGCAAAATTAAAAAACTAATCATCTTTTACGTTTGATCGAAAATAAATCAAATCTTTATCAAATTTGGGAGGAAATTAATTCCACCATTACTGCCGGCAGCCACCATTGCCGCCGACATTTGGGCATAATTAAGAAACTTTGGAAAAGTGTTCCATTTGATTTGAATAAAATTATTGAAGAAAATTTTCAATTTGAAATTTGGAAAAAAATTTAGTATGAACTAAATAAAAGTCAAATTTCAAGAATTAGAAATCAATATTTTAGTGAAAAGATAATGAAAATTGATGAAAAGAATAAGAATGGAGAAGAAAGTAAATAGAAATTATTTTTAAAAAATATGTGTAAAAATGAGATTGGCGCATGTATTAAACCGTCAGCTGCCAAAACTGGATATAGCATTTTGAGGGAATTAAATCCACTTTAGAAAAGTCTAAGTGGATAATAAGACCCCACAAAATTTAATATGCTTAACTGTAGATCCAATCAAAGTTTAGATATTTTTCTGAAAATTTTCTCATAATTTATAGAGGAAATCTTTATTGAATGTATCAAAAAATTATATCTTGACAAACTTAAAATTGATATTTTAATAATTATATAATATATCAAAATTTTCTATAATTGAGTTCCAAACTGAATTATGATTTATGTTGCTTGCCCTCGTAAAATGAACCAAATAAATTATCAATTTTTACATTTGGGCCTTGAATAGCTAGAAATTTTAGGATCCAAAAATTCACTCATTCCATCAAACCCTCATATACTTCCACCAAACTCCGATCACTTTCCCCAATCACCACCAATCTCCGTAGCATATTCTCCGCCCAACAATGTTCCGTCACAGTTCCCGATTCCTCACTAGAGTCGCCACCACCACAATGCGGTGGCGCCGCCCATTCTCATCCACCGATCTCCCGGCGGAGTCCGTGGCCGATTCCAAATTCGCCGAAGCATGGACCAAAGCAATTCCCAATGTTGACCCACCGAAAACTCCATCTGCTTTCATGACTCCTCGACCGCCTACTCCGTCGTCGATTCCGTCAAAGCTCACTGTTAATTTTGTCCTTCCCTACTCTTCTGAACTGTCGGGTAAAGAGGTAATGTTGATGAATAAGATGTTAGTCTTTTGGATTTTGTTATTTGTGATATGTGATTTGGTGTTCTCGATGTTGGAGCTATAAGTATCTAATTTTCCGATTTGTTTTTGGATTTACTGATTTGAAAATTATATCCTAAAGTTTTATGATTACAAATATGTAGAAAATGTTTGAAAATATTGTAGTAAATAAGAACTGTTTGGCTTTCCAAATGCTGATACGAATTCTATCGAAGCTCACTGTCAATTTTGTCCTTCCGTACTCTTCTGAAGTCTGAACTCTCTGGTAAAGAGGTAATGTTGATGAATAAGATGTTAGTTTTTTGGATTTTGTTATTTGTGATATGTGATTGGTGTTCTCGATGTTGGAGCTGTAAGTATCTAATTTTCCGATTTGAATTTGGATTGACTGATTTGAAAATTATATCCTAAACTTTTAATATATGTAGAAAACGTTTGAAAATATTGTAGTAAAAAAGACCTGTTTGGCTTTCCAAATGTTGATACGAATTCCGTCGAAGCTCATTGTCAATTTTGCCCTTCCGTACTCTTCTGAGCTGTCGGGTAAAGGGGTAGTGTGTGGGTTTTTTATGGTAGATTTGCACTATCCGGTGTTACCGTATTATCTTTAATGTGTTGCTTCACTTGAGCTGAGGGTCATTCGGAAATAGCCTCTCTACCTCCCCGAGGTAGTGATAAGGTCTGTGCACACTTTACCCTCCCCAGACCTCACTTGTGAGATTTTACTTGTGTGATATGCGTTGTTGATTGTTGGAGCTGTAGGAATAAAGGTAAGTTTTCCGATTTGAATTGGGATTCTGATTTATTAAAAATGAGTGAGGATTACACCCATTTTGTGGGAATACACTGGGTTTGGTGGTGGTGTCGTCGTCGTTGTTTAGTGAGGATTACTCCTACTTTGCCCGTGGAACTACTGGCAATGTTTTACTCTGTTACTTCTTGTAAATGTTTTACCATATATATATATATGGTTTTCCTTTGTTGATTTGGTTCTTTTAAATAGATATATATGTATATGTAGAAAATGTTTGAAATGATTGTAGTAAAAAAGAACCGTTTGGCTTTCCAAATGGTGATACTACAACAACAATGACATACTGATGAAATCCCACAAGTGGGTCTGGGAGGGTGGAGTGTATGCATACCTTACCCTTATCTCGTAGAGATAGTCTGTTAGACCAAATGGTGATATAACAACGAAAACATACCCACTTAGTTCCACAAGTGGTGTCTTGGCAAGGTTAAGTTACACAGACATTACCCTACCTCATAAAGATAGAGGCCGTTTCTGATAGATCAAATGGTGATGGTGTACCGTAGTATATCTTTATTTTTTTGATTACAAATATGTAGAAAATGTTTGAAAAGCTGTAGTTAAAAAGAATTGTTTTGACTTTCCAAGGAGAGGTGAATCTAGAATTTCTAAAACATAGATGCACCACTTGGAAAAAGGAAAAAGTTGTATTAAGTGAGAATTGATCTCTAGTCCTCTAGGTAAAATACTCAACCTTCAACCAAATACACCATTTAGCCTCGTTATAGCATGGGTGCCAACAGCTAGTATCATACCAATCTAATTTTATGGAGATACTATGGGTTCACGTGTGTGACGTGCCCCATAATTTAGGCTATAAATTCGCCACTGATAGCTAGTGTAATTCCCGAAGTTGCATGGACTCGGGTGTGGATCTGAGAGTCGAATTCGTCAAAATTTAATTTTTAAGATTCGGGGATGCGAATCCAATTATGGATACGGGTGCGGGGATTCGGCTAAAAAATTAAATATTACAAATATAGTTCCATATTTAAACAGTCATTTCAATTTACTTTTTCATATATGTCAAGGAAATTTCATTTTTTAAAAAATATTCTTTACTTTTTTTTACTTTTAAGGTAATTTTTTTTAGTTACTTTTTAAATTAGGAATAGTATTTTTTATATGGAAAGAAAATAATTATTTTTAATGAGTAGTATTTAAAATGTGTCAAACACTCACCAGATCTAAATAAATTAGGTTTACCTTTTTTAATATAATTTATTTTTTTTAAAATACAATTATCAAAAAATAGGATCATCAACAGTGACGCCGACAAGCACAATCTGAGCATTCTACTCTTTCTTCCCCATCAAAATTCCGATGACGATAACCCTTCCGCCGGCAATAACCCTTTCGCCGGCGACAACCGACAATCACAAATCTGAGCATAATACCATCTTCTCTTTCTTCCCCATCAAAATTCCGGCGACGATACCCTTCCGCCGGCGACAACTCTTTCGCCGGCGACAACAATCACATTCGTCGATCTTCTCCTTTTGACGGTTTCTCCCTTTTGATAACGAAGCCAACTTTCTTCTTGGTCAACGTCTCTGGATTTGTTTGACCAAATCCGAGACGAATCCCGCGCTGGCGTTCGTACCGGTGTCGCGTCGGGACGGGTTCAACGGCATAACCGCCGAGTTCGAGCAACATAGGTAATTCCATATGTGGCTTCTACTGCTACTTTGTAGAGAACTAGAGATAGAGAGGGGTTTCTAATAGACCAAATGGTGATGTGTACTATAAAATTGAAGAAAGCGAGTACTAGACTCCATTTAGATTCAACTGATTTGAAGTTCATAGAGTTGCATACCAAAATGTCATTTGCATGCTTAAATTTACGCAACTAGTGAGCTTCTAATTGAGGTGCGTCTACTGCCGGCTGAAAACTATTTCCAAACCCCCTCTTCGGCCTAGGTTCTGTCTTGGCTGTTGAGACTTTTTGAAAGGGCACTGTTCGGGGATGCCTACAATTGTTAGCTAGTGTTTGACCATAGTTACCCAAATTTTCAAGGGTGCCAACTCCATTGTTGATGTTAAAGCATGAGAGGTTTGTAAGGAGGTTCAATGCCACTTTCATAGCCTTAAGGCCCTCAACTCCCAATAAGATTGAAGTTGTGGAGTCTTAGGGATTTTTGGCCTATAAGTCTAACTGCGAGCCTCTGGAAGATTACTCAAAGATATCAACAGCGAGACTCAAAAAGAGTGATGTACAAGTTGGTTGATAATGCACATTGCACATATGAATTTGTTAGGGTAAGGCGGAACATGGATGTCGCATGAATAGGTATAGTCAATGAATGCCTAGATGCAAAACACAATGGGAATACATTGGGAGTTTTATGTAAGTTAGGGATTGAGAAGGCTATGATCATCTTAATTGGAGTCTTCTTACCAATATGCTTAAGGAAATATGATTCGGTAGTATATAGATTAGCTGGGTAAATTTTTATGTGAGCACCTAAGTGCTTTTTAATCATAAATAGAATTCTTGAAGCAATCTTTTTTTTTTGCTTAAAGAGGCTTGAAACAAGGAGATCCGTGTTCATGTTAGTGATGGGTAGTTTGGTTGGATTTCTCGCTTGTTTGATACTTCACCTACTATGCATTAGGTTTCCTATTGGTGCTAGACACAGAGCAGATAGAGCAGATATAGCAGGGTTGGAAAGCTATGAAAGTGGCTTGGAAGCGGGAAGAAGCCATTTTTTTTGCTTGGTGAAGATGAGTAGTTAATAGTGTGCTAGATTCTTTGCTAACTTGTGTGATTTTCTTGTTTTTCCGCCAATCAAGATTGAGAAAGAAAATTAATAAAGTGAGAAGAGATTTGTTATAGCAAGATAATAGATAAAGGAAACCCTTCAACCTGCTTAAATGGAGCACACTCATCAAGAGTAAGAAAAATAGAGGATCAGATATCAAAGATCTAAGGGTTTATTAATGAAGTGGATATGATGATTCAATTATGAAAAAGAGGTTTCTAGAGTAATGTTATCGAGAAGAAGAAAATTAAAACACAAAGTTTAAAGGTTCACACACTCAAATTTGGTGTACAAGTATTATGGCACATTATGCCATGTTGGGTGTCCACAAGACCTACTTATGTCGAGTTGAATTGTCTTGTACTCTTGTTTGTCATTGGGAAGGTTTAAGTATAAAACAAGTAGTTGGGGCCAAGTTTGAGTGTCTGTCTATCTAGTTGGCCAAAAAATAAGCACTTTGGGCTCCCAAGAAGCTTGGCTGGACATGATGCTGGGCCTTACAAAATTTGTGCTAAGTTATTAAGTTTGTGAAATATTGGCACAAGTGTATGTTAATTATTGATGTCCAAATATGTGATTCAAACAAAGGCCTAACTTCATGTTTGAATTGAACACTTAATTTGGGCTTTACTAATTAAATAAGTTCATTTTATTAGTTTTGAGCTCAATGTCTACTTTATCTGGAGGACCAAACCCATGCCACGTATTCAATGACATGCCATTCTAGTCAAGTCACATGCCAATCAAATGATGTCATGCGTTCAAGTGATGTGGTATGACAAGTCAATGTAAAAACCAATTAAATGTTGTCAAGTGTTTGTATAGCATGATTCATCCAATCAAATACAATCTTATCACATAGCTTTTGTGATAGGTTTGATGACTTATGTGAACCAGTCAAATTAAAGAAAAAAGGATTGTACTCGTTACAAACTCCCTTCTCCCACAACTATAAATAGGGGTTTCTGTAAGGTAAAAGAAACCAAAGATACATCAAGCAAGCTGAATGAATAAGTTTCAAAATAAAAACATTCAAAACCTTTTTGTTTGTGATCAAATCCAACAACAAAGTTATTGTCAAGACTCGATCCTGTCAAGAAAAAGCCTAGAGCCCTTGAATCTTTGTTCTTGAGTAGAAGAATCAAAGTACGTCATTTGCAACATTTTAGGAAAGAAAGGTACTCTAAGATCTCTTGCCAATCGTGAGGAGGAGACAATTCATACACTTCGACGCGAAGCTTCGAGAAGAGAGTGCTTCATGTACTTCTTCGTTAATGCTTGAATAAGGGACATACTATGCATTTCTTCGTTTTCTCACACCATAATATGAAATATGGAACACTTCACGACATCTTGGTGAATGTTTGGAGGATGGGCTCCATGTTGTCCTTCGTTCAGCCGTGTAAAAAAGGTGCTTCATGCGCATGCACTTTATCGCCAAGTGGCAAGAAGAGGTCGTTCCACTTAAAGGGTGGGACATTCGATGTACTTCTCTGCCAACTCTTGATTAATGTGAAGCTCACATACGTCTCCGCCAAATCTTGAAGGATGAGATCTCTCGTGTACTCTTTTGAGTCGGGAGAAGAGCATGTTTCATACACTCCTTCGCTAGTGCAAGAAAAGGATGTCCCATGTGCTTCTCTATCACTAGTTGAAACATGAGAACACAGAATGGACATTTTCATGAAAGAATAGATAGGGCAGAAAATGCCTTATACCACTTCATTTGGAAACACGTGCTTGAAATCTTGACCTGAACTTTGGATATATCACTTTCTAAGCTCACCGATGTAGAGGAAGATTTTGAATGTTTTTTCTTTAGATATTCTCTAGCATTCTTTTAGCTTGCTTGATATATTCTCAAATGAGGACTCCTATTTATAGTTACACGAGAAGTTAGTTCGTCATGAGTTCTTCAATTTGATTGGTTCGCTTGAGTCATCAAATCTATCACACACGTTATGTGATAGTATTGTATTTTATTGGTTGAAACATGTTTGGAAACTTCTTGGCCATTGATTGGTCTTTATGTTGACTTGACATGCCGCATCATTTGGGCATGTGATATTATATCATTGGCCTATGATTTGATTGGGATGTGATGTTGTTGAATACGTGGCATGAGTATGGATGTCCAGATGAAGCGGGCCTTGAACCTGAAATTATTATTGACTTATTTAGTTTGTGTAGTCCAAGTCAACTGTTCAACCCAAACGACGCTGGGTTAAGTTTAATTTGTAATCAGACCTGAAAAACTAATCCAAATAATTTTAAGTGCTTACAATGAGATAGATGGTTCCTGGTGTACCTAGAAAGCTAGAACCACTCATGGGGTAGCAATCTAAAAGAGTATAAGGTACCTTATGTACTGATTAAAAGAAATATCTGTGCAGCCTGTATTTTTGGAGAAAATTGATTGCAAAGTTGGGGATTATAGGAAGAACTTATTGGGCATGAGTTTTGAAGGAAAAATTTCAAGATCTTTACAGATGGATGCATGGTTAACTGAAGTTTTTTTGGGAGGATTGTAGAATGATTGAGGCTTGCAACATAATGTCTAGAAGACATTTTGAATGACTGGGTGATGAACCTGGTAGCTGAATTCTGTAGTTCACTGGTTTTCTCTCAAAGGGTTTCTTTAGTAACGAAGGAAAGTTACTAAAGAGATTGGATGATACGCAACAAAAGCTGTTGCACAGTTAATTCTTGCTACAGGATGCTGACAGACTTGGATTAATAAATTAGATCATGTTATTGAAAGGAAATGCACAAGACAAAAGCACCTTACAAGGTGGCTTGTTCCATGGATTTTTGCTGTGGAAGCTTGCTTAACATAAAACAACCTCCAAAGAAGACGTTTCTTGCTGTGCCACCGATATTGCTTATGTGAAGAACAACCAGAAAATCAAGTGTTTCTACATTGTCCAATATAACATATCAGCTATGATACCCTTTTTTGATATTTCTATGCCCTTGTTGGGCAATGGGTGATACTGTTGTACATATTTTAAGATCTTGGAAAAGAAAGGTGACAGGCAATAGAAAGTTTATAGGGTGGAACACAATCCTAGATTAAGATGTTTTAAAGCCAAATCCAACTACACTTGAAAGATAAATTCAATGGCCTCTTTTGTTGAGTTGTGTAAAATAATACTTCTAAATGAGACATAATCTGTATTAGAACTCATCGAATGCCTTCAAGATTAGAAATGGAATACACTTTTGCCTTTTTGCTTCATGATGACACTCAAATTACACCTTGAAGGTATAAGCGGTCGTCGTCAATATAATTTATCCAACTAGAATCGAGGTCGAATCCTTAGGGAATTAGAACACGGAATTCAATCTTGAGTGTTAGGATTTACTAGAAGTTGACTCGTAATGCAATGTAAAGCAAACGAGAAAATAAAATTGGGGGGTGTTGGGAGTTTCTAGATATTGAATCCTAATGCAATTTAAATCAAATGAGAAAATATTGGGGGGGGGGGGGGGTGTTTTGCTTCAAACAATTTGTAGTTAACAGTTTAATCGCGGTAGAAATGCACAATTCGAAGTTTATATAACTTAGAGTTGAAAGTAAGTGGGGAATGAGACTTGGGATTATGCTATTGGAAGTGTGGGTTCATGCATGAGTAATTGAACATTTGTCTAGATTTAGCTATGAGTCATGGATAGGCTAGATTATAGGTATTTAGTGTTAATTTGTCAATCAAACATCAAAATCTTATAAATGGGTTCTTTCGAACACCTCACAAGTGTAGCTATTTGAACAATCTAAAACCTTAGTTACTATCCTTATGTCAAAGAGATACTATTAAATGATATAAATCAAGTTGTTCACTACCATTTCTCATCCTCATCTCCTTTGTCAAGGATGACAAGGGTTCAAGGGTAAACTAGACTTTGCAACCTCTAATTATAGATTAAAACATAGAATAGGAGTAAAAAGCTAATGAGAAGTTTTTGGCTAATGGGCATTGAACTCAGAGGTGATCCTTTTGGCCATAGATATCTCCAGTAGTTTTTGGAGAAAAATTTGGATAAAGTGTTTGGTCATACAATTTATCATTATTTGGCAAATGATCCAAATTCCTAGAAACTAGAAAAAACTAGTTTTGGCCAAATTTTATTATTTGAGAACTTTTAAAAATTTAAAATTTACCCCAAATTTTTAGATTTTATAAAATACCCCGCCGCTTATTAATTCCAACTAATATCTATTTGCCAACCAACCCCATTTATAAACCTTGTTATTTGACTCAAGATGTAATAGTATTGTTGCATTACACTTGCTAAAAGTAATGTAAATAGAAAAATTGGATGCTGGCCAGGACACCACGATTATAAAAAAAAATAAAATTAAAATTGAATGCTCCTTTGTTAGTTAAGAAAACTTCAGTAGCTCCTATACTGACGTGTGAAGTTGTTTATAAACAGGTTGGAGCTTATAGTTTATGAGTTCAATTTTTATCATGAAACAAGTTCATTATAAAATGATAATACAAAGTTATAAATAATTTTAATAGTTTTTAGAACGTATGAGTATAAATCATATTTCTTAAAAAAGTCAAATATTTTTTTCAAAAACTATGTCCAAATACATGGTGAAATTTCACCCTTGCAAAAATATTTGGGAATCTATGGCCAAACGCTAGCTTAGTTTCATGAAGGTTTTCTAAACTGAAGCATTTTGTTTCTTATTCTTGCTAAATAGTATTTAATGCAGAAATCCTTGTGAAATCTTCTTTTCTAGGAGTGAATTAGTTAGTTGTCATTTTTGTGGGAAAAGCAACTAATAATATGCTCTTCCATTTGTGTATTTTAAATTTGTGTTTGCTTGGTTAATTGAGCAGTTTATGCTACAAGACAATAACGCAACCACGCACTAATTGGGAGTGCTTGAACTGCCACTTGTTATGAGGGATGCGTTATTAACTCTTAATGAATTCATAATCCTTAAGGATGTTGTATTTAAAGCAATATATACTTGAAGAATTCATCTGTATGAGAAGTGGAGTGGGGCAACTCTTATGAGATTTTTGGCCTAATCTCTAGATCTCTCATGAATAACCAAGTAGGCGCATGGCCTATTGGCGCAAAACCATGTTGAACAACAAAATTACAATCAAAATGTGATTGATATAGTCTCTAGCTTACAATAAGAATTATTGGCTCATAAAAATATTATATTTCACCAACAGTTCAGTAAGTTAAATCTTATTGATCTATGTTTGGTTTATAGTCTAAAAGACACCTAATATGTTGCATTTTGGTCATGTATATCCAACAAGTTAAACTCTTTTCTTATAAATCTTTTGAAATATGTGGTGAATTATAAGCTAAATAATTTATTTCAAAAGAATTATTTTGCAAATGTATTTGAGGAGCCAACAAAAATGTATTTAGCAAGTTAAATAATTTTACTTAAAGAAGATGACAAAGTGAAAACACTTGGCGGTATGCATGCCATGACTTTAGACGCTTATTTTTATACTTTGTCATGTGTTGTGACATTTGCATTAATTTTTGAAGACAAGTGTCAGGAACAGTTGACCTGATTTGATTAATTCATCTTCCTTATAAATAGCCCCTCAAGTATACTTGCTAGAAAACACATACAATAGAAAAATTAGCTGGGCACTGTCCTAAAACTATTTTAGCAGCGTGAAATGTTTTCCCAAGATTAAACAAGCCCTCTCTAATAAAATAGAGGATACATGAATCAACAAAATTTAATCAACATTAGCAAGTTATACTAGGGATTATTTAATAAAGAAGCCAAAGTCAAAACAATTAAAAATTATAAAGTGAATGCAAAAAAGTTATATTGAAATTGTGAGGAAGAGAGGGAGAGTTGGAAGAATGTTGGGAGTTTATCTAATATTTCTATTGGATGTATTTTCTGCAAGTATATTTGGAAGATGAATAGTTCAAATCAAGCCGAGCGTGCTTGACACTTGTCTTCAACAATTCATGCAAATGTCACCACACATGACTAGTGTCTAAAGGTATGGCATGCATGCTGCCAAATGTTTTCACTTTACATCTTCTCCGAGTAAAATTATTTAGCTTTTCAAATACATTTTGCTGGCCTCTCACATACATTTACAAAATAATTCCTTCGAAATAAATTATTTAGCTTACAATTCCCGACATATTTCAAAAGAATTTATAGGAAAATAGTTTAACTTGCTGGATATACATAACCAAAATGCATAGGTTTGTTGTCATTTGGAACATGAACCAAACTTAGATCAAACAAATTGAACTACCCACTCTGGATATTGTTTTCTAAGGGATCAATTGGATTAAAGTTTATGTGGTAGTGATAGTGAATCAAACTTTGTTTCATGAGGGTTTTCTAAACTGAAGCATTTTGTATCTCATACTTGCTAAATAGTAGTAATTTCCTGCAGAAATCCTTATGAAATCTTCTTTTCCCGGAGTAAATTAGTTAGCAGTCATTGTTATGGGAAAAACAACTAATAATATGCTCTTCCACTTGTGTAATTTAAATAAATTTGGTCTCACTTGGTTTAATTGATCAGTTTATGCTACAAGGCAATAGCGCAACAACCTTCATGTAGCTGTTCAATTGGTATTAAAAATTTAGTAGAATCTGATCAATGTGGAGTCTTTATGCCTTGTGAAAAACTTGGTCGTGTTAGATTTTGGGCTAATTTCCAAGGTGCTCAGCAGTTGTTTATATAATCCAGCTTCTGGCACTGTCTCATTAAGTTTAGCATTATATGCCCGAATATTAATAAATCAGAGAAACATTTTCTAGCTCAATGTTTCAACAGTTGCCAAATTATGTGGTGTAGTACTTGTGTGAGGTTTAATAGTATGCTTATGAGAGAATGTGCATCAGTAGCTTTGAAAAATCTGATTCAAGCTTTGATCACTCCTTCCTTATGCAATTATATCCAGGTTGACATGGTTATAATCCCTGCTACGACGGGACAGATGGGTGTTTTACCTGGGCATGTGGCAACAATTGCTGAGCTGAAACCTGGTGTCTTGTCAGTTCACGAGGGCAACGATGTGAACAAGTACTTTGTGAGTGGTGGATTTGCATTTGTTCATTCAAATTCTTATGCGGATATAATTGCTATTGAGGCTGTACCTCTTGACCACATCGACCCCAATTTGGTTCAAAAGGGCCTCACTGAATTCACTCAGAAGCTAAGCACTGCATCAACCGATGTAGAAAAAGCTGAAGCCCAGATTGGAGTTGATGTACACAGTGCCCTTAATGCTGCTCTCACTGGTTAAGCAAACAGCAATATGATCGTTGTCGTTGGCGAACTTTCTTTTTTCCTTTGTATCTGATAGACTACTTCACCCTTTTTGCATAAGCTGATGATGATGATGATTTCTATTTCCAAGTCCTACATTACTTGAATAAATGCTTCAAACAAGGTTTCTTTACATGTCTGTTTTGCTGCTATCTAAGCTGTATGTTAAACTACAGTAATGAGAATAGATTGTTCAAAAAGAATTATGCAGTAGTCTCGTGCTACCTAATTTTATTTTGGGGTGCACTTGGTAGGGACTAGGCCAGTTTGGGGGCACAAGGGTAGGGAATTTTTTTGGTGGGGTTTATTCCTGTTATTCTTCCTACTCTTATTTTTATTCCTATTCCTATTCTTCTTCTTGTTATGATTTCGGTGTTCCATGTTTTATTAGGTATCTGAGTGCTTCCCGATGTTTCCTACTACCTATGCGTTACTTTATATTTATATTTATATTTGTATTTATATTTATATTTATATTTATATTTATATTTATATTTGTGTGGCGACTGTCTTGAGCCGGGGGTCTATCGGAAACAGCCTTTCTACTTCTTCAGAGGTAGAGGTATGGACTGCGTACATCTTACCCCCCCAGACCCCACTAGGTGGGAATACACTGGGTTTGTTGTTGTTGTTGTTGTTGTGCACTTGTTTGTGTCAGTTTCAAGTTCTCACATGTAACCCTTGGTTTCATACATTTAATATCTGTTGCAGAAGTCAGCATTACTTGGATCGTTGCCTTGAACGGTCTCTTTTACAGTACAACAACGTACCCAGCTTAATCCCACGAGTGGGATTTGGGGAGGGGTAGAGTGTACGCAGACTTTATCCGTATCTTGGTAGCATCTTCCTTTTACATTATATAGTTATACCTTTGGTGGGCTTGAGAAAGGAAACAAACATTTTAGCTCGACTTGGTGATGTGTGAAGCAGATTTTGCCTTGAAAAATAGGATACATGATGCTATTGCCTACATCACCTTATGACAAAAAAGATTCATGCTTGCCTATGTCCAGTGTGAACTTGAAGGTCAAAGAGGCCTTTGTTCACTGTTCATATATATATATATGTATATTATTTTTTCTGTTAATGGTAGTGCCAAATTTTAATTAGGTCTCCTATCATTGAGGAGTAAAGCACCAAATTTTATTGAATTAGCAGTTTACATTGTACCTGCCATGCTGTTGTCCTCTAGATTTAGTATCATTGTCCTCCCTATAAAAGGGATTTATTAAGACAAGCCAAAGTGCCTAACTATCAAATTTAAGAAAAGAAAGGATATGGTATCGTCTCTGTGACAAAAAGAAATCTATTCTTTTCTTCCTCAGAAATATGTACTTTCAACATACTTCCAATCCTGCAGTTGATACCGCACATTTGATCCAGAAATTCATACATTTCCTTGTGAAGATGATATTACTGTTATGGATGGTCCGGTATTGAATAAACGAGTTGCCCATTCTAAAGTGTGTTCATACAAATATTTCTTGTATCAAAATTCCCCACTAAACGGAAACACAAATATTCTCTTGGAGGTAAGCCAATAATGTTACATTTGTTCTTTGATTGGGAATCAAGACAGAAAAGAAGACAAGAAACTTAAGTAAATTTAGCAATACAGAGGTTAAAGAACTAGAAATCTATGGAGATGCTAACAAAGATTCTCTTCTCAATAGTTTCAATGCCTTGAAGGAGTGTAGCCTTATTCAAAAGGAATTAGTAGGAAGACCTCTCTCTCTCTCCGATAACTCAAATAAGAATATGTGCGCCGCGCCCAAACTGTATGAAAGTTACGATGTTATAGTGAAAACTTTCTGGTGTACACATCAAATGGCTCATTAGCCGTCAACTGGGGCTCCTGCAACCAAAAGGTAAACACTGAAATATATATACTTCAAACATCATTTGAGTAATATTGTTCCTGGAAATATTTATTTTCTAGCGATCAATTTTAACTTAGACAAGGCCCCATTACACCTGAAGAACAGTTCGATAACAATAAATGTATTCTTATTTACCTGTCTCATCCCAAAGCCATCGCTTCCTCTGGTAATCAGCATTGTGAGAAGAGAAGTGACGATGTTACTACCTAAATCACTATCAGAACTGCGGATGAAAGATCTGATTGCGTTCAGAATACTCCCATAAGTAATTCCATGTCCGCGTTCAATTGCTTGAATGAAAGAGAAGGTCATTGCACCAGTTGAAGTGACCTTGGATAAACTCTGTCATCAAGAAGTAAGTCATTCAATTGGCTTTACTTAGGTTGATTTACTCTATTTAGTTCCATTTCAAGAACTAAAATATTAAGATGGAAAAGCAAAGCAAATTTTACATCTGTATCTGCAGATTTTTGATGATCATCACAACCACTAAAGGATATGACTTCTCCTCCACTTGTTCCTTTCCATGCTCCCGTTAGAGGATGATGGTCTTCCCATGCATATCGTCCAGTTCTGCATAAGTCTTTTGCACACTCTTTAACAAAGGCGTTTGATAGCTATTCCACTAAGTGGAGCAGTAAGGCGAATTTGACAAAAATAGAAGCAATAGGGTGTGTTTGGGATGAAAGAAAATATTTTCAATTTTCTCATGTTTGATTGGCGTAAATGCTATGAAAAATATTTTCTAAATAACTTATTTTCTTTCCAATTTAAGGAAAATGACTTTACTACAAAAGTAAGAAATTAAGAATATTTTTCAAACCTCTCTAGCTTTCAACCTTACCACCTGACCCGTCACGGGAAATGACTCTTGACCTTGACTTGAGAACCAACTCCCACCCTGATTCGAGACCTGACTCTCGACCTCCACCTCGTCCCCACCCCAACTTGACGTCAAGGTCAGGTTTTGACTTAAGTTTGGGAGTTGGATCTTGGGTTAAGGTTAGGCTTAGGCTAGGGTTGGATCAAGGATCAAGGATCAAGGATCAAGTTTCAAGTTCTGAGTCTGGGTCAATGTTAGGATCAGGTCTTGGGTCAGTGTTAAAGGGTAGGGTGTTGGCTTTAGTATCATTGATTTTAGCCAAATTATACCTAAATGCTCTTGGGACAATAGTTATCCTTGCAAACCTAAACACCACAAAATAGTTAAGATACCCACTTATTTTCCTGAAAAACATTTTTCTCCATACCAAATACACCCAAGGGCTCCTTGTTTTTATGAAACGTCAAATAAGAACTACTCATATTTAGATAGCAGGGGTTTATCCTACTAGAAATTTGAGCATTAAGTAGAATAAAAAGTTGTGATACAGACCTGTCCATCCTACAAAAAAATGGTAAATCCAGCATAGTACCACTGTGACAAGCATCTATGATGGCGTGAAGCTTCGCACCGCGAGGAAGAGGCCTAACAAGTGTTGCATTTAGTTCATCATCAACAATCATTCCTTGTGTTTTGAAGTCTAAGGGGCAAAGTGTTTCATCACAACCATCAATTTCATCGTAAGTGTAGTTTATTTGTTGTAAACCATGGCCAGAATAATGAAACACCAAAGAATCTCCTGATTGAACACCTTGCATAAGCCAGTGCATTGCCATTCTTATGTTATGTTTAGTTGGAATCCTGTATGGATCTCTTTCTTCTTCTGTAAGCGAGAAAATGGAGGCTTTCAAGTTAAGTTTGTTTAATATGAGTTTAATGGACTAGATAGAGCACTATACATAATACCAACAAGAAGATGAAAAAGAAATTGGTTTTGCCAGTAGCAATAACCACAACTAGGTTCTCCTCCGCCCCCCTCCCTCCCCCCTCTTTTGTGATGATAGTAGTGTCGGGTACCTGCTATATCTCACCAACACAAGTACGAGTAACTTTGTCCATCAAGATTTGGATAGATAGAAACAAATCACCTGGTGCTCACAAATAGGTTGAGGTCAGCTATGTGAATCTTACCGATAGGCCATAACGTCACTCCATTTAAGCTCATTATACTAATGGTAAAAAAAGTTCTTTATGCTATCGGTCAGTGTATATAACTTAAATCTTTCTAACATATATAGCTATTGGTGTTAAAAGGTATACATCAGTAAAAGCTCACGAAATATCAGATGTTGCTTGTCCAACATAGTTACCTACTTATCTCATTTCCATAGGTTATTCAATCAAGTCTCTATATAACATCGTTTGTTTGGATATTGTTTGGTTGTTATAGCAAAATTTTGTTGGAGAGCCCTTGAGTAACTGCTAAAGTTGTTGTCATATGACCAGGAGGGAGAGCCTTTGAGTAACTGCTAAAGTTGTTGTCATATGACCAGGAGGGAGAGCCTTTGAGTAACTGGAGAAATTGCTGTCATATGACCAGGAGGTTACGGGTTCAAGCCTTGAAAATAGTCTTTGTAGATTTGCATGGTAAGACTGCGTACAATACACAATATATCCTTGTGGTGAGGCCCTTAATGTACCGGATCGCCTTTTTTTTTTTTTTAAATAAAAAATCATTTCCAAATAATTATCGATTGATATAGTGAAATGTTATTATATATAATGACTAGTATAGAAAGATCTAACTTTACGAGAAATTAACTATTCATGAGCAATTCACTTGGAGAAAGCTACGATAGTCATATAAAGCATTGGAGAAGAATAAAGTAATGTGACATTCTAAACTCTAAAGTTAGCTTACACATTTTAAAGTAGTTCACTTTCTTTAAAGCTTGTGTGATTGAAGAAAGCTATAGGCATCTTAAATTGCTTTTTTTTTAGGGGAAAGTATATTTTAAAAATGTGTGCATGGAACAACTAAACTAAATTCTAAAACGAATTTTAAACTTATCGATCATGTACTATATGCATCAGATGCCTAGTTCAGACCAAATAGTGGAAAGGTGCACCAAAGAATCCATTAAGCTAGTTGGATAAAAACTTGAAACGCCAAAAAAAAAAAAAAAACTATATATTTCACAGTTAGAATTTAAGTTATATACACCGACAATTCTGCTGATTTTTGCTGACGGCGACAACCAAGATTTGGTCATTACTAGTGGCACAAGTAGTAATATATTCGTCAAGAACTAGAGTTTTATGTTCTATGAACCAACTTTTGTTCAATTCATTCAGTATTTTACAACTATTAAGTTTGTAACGAAGTTATTAACATTTTAATTTTATTGAATCTCCGCCGCTGCCCGTATATATCATGGAGTTCAACACTTATCCAAGTGAATATTTGGCGAAAAAGTGGTAATAAAAGAGAGAATATTTACCAGTGAGCATGAGAACAGAGTCTTGAGGAAACTTGAACCGATTGACAAGCAAGTACTTCATACAATTAGCATCATTGATGCATCCCTTGAGCTCATTTTTAGTTTTCTTATATGTAATACCAATTATCAAAGCCCTCTTTCGGCCAAAGGCCGAAGGAGCTTGAATTGTCTGACCGGCTGCGAGAGGGGTGCTGCCGACAGACATAGGGAAGTAGTTGTTCATGTGCGATAATAATCGGGTCCTCCTCCGAGGACCTGCGGTGCCACTTGTCACTGCGCAGCAGATCGCGCAGCGTATCGACTGAGCACCATGCGGGAGTTGTAAGGTAGTGTGGCAATTGGTACATTCCACAAACTTCACCATTTTTCTTTAAAAAATAAGAAAATTTAAATAGAATAAAGTTTTGATAGATGTAGTATATAGTCCTACATATAAGGTATGATATGATTTGTGGAAGATTATTGTAAGGAGTGAGATATTATTGTTTCTTATGAAGAAGGAGAATAGAGAGATGAGATAGAGGTCATTCACTATTCTGATTTCTGGTTTAGCTCAAATGCGGAGTAGCTTCTATTTATAAGTATTCTTAAAGGGTTTAAGCCTGAGCTCTGGATTCAAGATTTGAAGTTTATAAATTATGACAACGATTTCAAGTTAATGTTATAACATTAAATTGGTTCACGTTTAAATAATTGTAGATATTAAGTTGATTTTGTAATATATATAATATATATATATGTCCCAGTCTTGTTCCGGACGTTCTAGGTGATCTTGCCTCTTCTGTTGGAATTAAAGAAATTCTGGGCCTCTGCTCTGGTGGTTCTGGATTCATTGCTATTTCGTTAGACAGTTGTTTTGCTAACAACTTTTTTATTGAGTCTACTACTAAATGAATAATAGTAATAGGATTTATAGGAAAACTTGCCACTAATAGTAGTATAAAATTTAATCTAAAGATAGATGATGTAGTAAGTTTAATAGGAAATAAAGGTATTAAATTGCTATTTTCTTAGGCCATTGTTCTGCTAACAACTTTTTTATTGAGTCTACTACTATTTTTTCTATGTTTCTATTTTTTAATTATTCTTTTTTCTTAATGAAAAACTCTTCTTAGGATAAAAATAAGTAAAAGTATATGAAAACACATTTTTTTGCGAGACAAATACATACATCATCTATCTTTAGATTAAATTTTATACGAGCTGGACTAGCTGTATTTTTACCCGATATAGTAGGTCTTTCTGTTTTTAACGACTTGGAGTAACTGGTAAAGTTGCTGCCATGTGATCAAGAGGTCACGAATTTAAGCTTTGGAAACAACCTCTGACAAAAATGAAAGATAAGGCTGCGTATGCACCCTTGAGGTGGGGCCCTTCTCAGGACCATGCACATAGTGGGACCTTTATTCGCGTGAATTCGCAATTAGTCAGTAATCTAAATCCATCCTTGATTTATGTTATGTACAAAAATGTAGGTTTTTTTTACACTATTAAATTATCCAAAGAATACTACGGGCAAACCTCCTTAATATGTAGAACATATAATATATTAAAAATAAGATATGTTATATGTAATGAAAAATGAATATAACTAAGTAGTGTAAAATTTTGACACAAACAAGCACCTTAAAGAACAATTAGTGCATGCAACTTTTAGTTGTATTAACTTTTGAGTTGACCATTGCATTCCATACAAAAGCGATGATTCACTTGTCCCTTTCTATAATATCATATCGTAACATATAATTGAAAATTTGAAATGATTCTCGCTAGATATATAACCGTCTTTTTTTCTTTATTTTCTTAAAAAGACATTGTGGACGGACGAGAAAAGAGAAGTTATTTCATGAAAGATTCGCAAAGTAGACAAAGCCGAAAAGATAGTATGGCAAAAGTACAGTAGACTCAAAAGTTCTTACACAGTACTCCATACATAACAATATTTTAATCATATTAAACGTAATGAAATTTTTTAGTTCTCCTATGAAAAGAAGAAAGTATAGGATTCTCTAGTCTACGCTACAAAATTCCCCCTACTACCCAACATGAAATATACAATATATGTAAGCTTTTAATAATTTCCATTGACCATTATATTATGGACACGCCAAATTACACTTTGCTCCCTAATATCAATACGAAGAATATGTACGTAGATTTTGTTCATATACAAATAAATAGAGATATTATTTTCGATAAATAAATCAAAAGCTTAAAAAAGTGAAATCAAAGCAAGATTAAAAAGAGAATTATAATAATAATAAAATAGCAATATGAACAAAGTAAAAAATAAAAATAAAATAATAGCAAAAATCGAAGAATAAAATCATATGCGAATACTAATTGATGCTGCTACATAAGGAAAAAATGAAAAGTGAGCAGAGGAGATTACTAAAATAATAATAATAATAATTTAACAAGATAAATTAGTTCTGTATTAGTTAAAATTCAACTTGGTAGAAGCTTCGATCGAGAGGATTGACTTTTTTAAGGAAATGTGTCATTTAAGTAAGGATTGAAGACATTGACCAATTTAAAGGGTCAAACATAATAAAGAAACTTGATTAAGTTAATTGTGGACTTGATTAATATTTTTAATTTTTTTTAAATTTTTCAAAAATACAAATCAACTCACACCCCTTTCCTCTCCAAATCATCATCTGTCTCTCTCCTCTCTCTCGACAGTTTCTCCTAACTAACAGTTCTACAAATTTCTCCTTTCAATTCCCTGTGACTTCAACCTCCGACGACAAATAGTTGGGCTTCGAGTTTCTTTTCAACTTTCAACCGTCAATCGACGTGACAGCCTTGCTCTCTAGCCACAACAACTTCGAGTTCTTCATCGTCCCTTTTCTTTTTTCATAGATAAAAAAATATGGCCTTTTTAGTTTTGAAGAAAAAGAGGAACTTGATTCAACTTCTCTTCTAGTGTTGGTCAATAATTTTAATATTGTTGCTTTAATTTGAAATGCGGTTTGAATAAAATCCTTATTTCTAATATTTCTTCTCTTCTCTTTTCGGAGTGAAATATGATTTTTTGTTGTTATTTGCATTTTTTGAAGTTTTATTTTCGTTGTTTGTGTTTGTACAAACAAAATAATGATGGTGGTGTTTTTGGTGTTGTGCCCGGTGTTGGGTTGATTTGTTCTTGTTTTTGGTAAAAATAGTGATATTGCTATTGTTCTATTGAACAAAATCATGCTACTATTTTTTTATGCAATAAATTAACCATCTGATACAATAAATTAACCATCTGATGCAACAGATTAACCTCTTGGTGCAACAGATTAACCATCTGACGCAATAGATTAACCATCTGATGTAATAAATTAACCATCTGATGCAGTAGATTAACCTTCTAATGCAACAGATTAACTATCTGATGCAACAGATCAACCATCTGACGCAACAGATTAAACATCTGATGCAACAGTTTTACAATCTGATGCAACAGATTAAACATTTATTGTAACAGATTTACCATCGGATGCAATAGAGGAACCAACCAATTTACAATCTGATGCAACAGATTAACCTTCTGATGCAACAGATCAACCACCCGATACAACGGAGGGACCATCGGATTAAAAATCTAATGCAACAGATCAATCATCTGATGCAACAGATGAACTTTCTGATGGTTAAAATCCTATCAAC
Source organism: Capsicum baccatum var. pendulum (assembly GCA_030864225.1). Taxonomy (NCBI): domain Eukaryota; kingdom Viridiplantae; phylum Streptophyta; class Magnoliopsida; order Solanales; family Solanaceae; genus Capsicum; species Capsicum baccatum. The sequence continues at coordinate 217,387,583 of CM061554.1, read as the reverse complement.
TATTCCAATAGGACATGTCCAAGACTTGATTTTTCCAACTAATAATTCATCTGTTACGATAGACGACCCTTCTGTTGGAAAAAATCTAAACAATATTGACCGTTGATAACATTTCCAACATATCTCTCATATGTTGCAACAGATGTGTGATCTGTTGCACAGAACGGTCATCTGTTTCAATAGATGAGTAATCTATTTTTATTGTTGCAACAGATTACTCATCCAATTTAATAGGTTAGTTATATATTCCAACAGATTACCTACCTGGTGCAACAAATATGTGTAATACCCCGTATGCTTCTTAGTCCAATTCAGCACATAATGTATGCATGAGAGGCCCAAGACCTGAAATTTTAGTTAAGTGTCAGAGACTTAGTCTTATTTTTGGCCTCTAAACTTAGATAGTTTTAAAGGTGACCTTTTCGGCCTCGAGACGTAAGTTTTTGAGTTGATTCATGATCAGGGGAGTAAGTAGCATGTCTAGGGTGAGTTTCAGATTTTTTGAATGAGGTTTGAGGCTCGTTTAGATGTTCAAAACAACAAGTCAACATGATAAGGTCGCATTGCGTCGAGTAACGCATTGGCCGTCATTGCGACGCATCGCCTATCGCGTTGGGTTAAGTGACGCGGCGCGTCGCCAATCGCGTCACTGGGCTGTTTTTTAGCTTATTAAATCTCGAGTCCAAGAGGGTATTTCAGTCTTTTTCGCTCATTTTAACATGAGATTTAGGTCACAAAACAACATTATTACCTTATTTTTCATGATCCTCTCAAAATTAAAATCATTCTATCTCAAAAACAAACCCTAGCCCTTCAACATTCAAGTTCAATTCTCAAGAAATTCACCAAGAACTCCCAATAATTCGTCAATTGAGGTATGTTAAATGTTCATCCGTGGGTCTTTTCTACCCACAGAGTTATACCAGTCAAGTGGGCCAGGCCGGGTCAACCCGAAACTGGCCCGTGAAAGTTAGCCGGGTTGTGGGCCGGTGTGAATCTTGGCCTGGTTAAATGGGCCGATCAGGTTTTGGGCCCAATAGTAAAAAATTTTAAAACAACACTAACCCGACCCACTAAATCTAACCCGGTTCAACCCACCTAAACCTGGTCAAAATCGGTCAAAAAACAATCTTTTTTTTCTCTAATATACACTATATATACCCACTATATACATTTTAAATACAATAAATAATATATAGACACTATATATATAGTATATACTACATTAGAATTTAAAAAAAAAAATACACATATACACAATTACATATGTAATCGTGTATACGAATATACGTTAGTTAAATATATATATTACTCTAAATAAAACATATTCTACAAGATATATACTACAATATAATGATATATATAATAATTTATAAAACATATACACATGTATATGTTAAATATATACGTGTATAGAAGATACATACACATATATACGTACCATTCAATATATACGTACTACTTTAAATAAAATATACTACAATATATATACTACACTGTATACACACACTATATATATATAGTTATATACTAATTTATAAAACATATACACATGTATAAGTTAAATATATACGTATATAGAAGATATATACACATATATACGTACTATTCAATATATATGTACCACTTTAAATAAAATATACTACAATATATATACACACACACTATATATATGTTATACACTAATTTATAAAACACATACACATGTATACGTCAAATATATACGTCTAGAGAAGATATATACAAATTTACACGTCTATAGAAGATATATACAAATATATACGTACCATTCAATATATACGTACTACTTTAAATAAAATATACTACAATATACACACACACACACACACTATATAGTTATACACTAATTTATAAAACATATACACATGTATACGTTAAATATATATGTCTATAGAAGATATATATGCATATACGTACCATTCAATATATACGTACTACTTTAAATAAAATATACTACAATATATATATACTACAATATATACACACACACTATATATATAGTTATACACTAATTTATAAAATATATACACATGTATACGTTAAATATATACGTCTATAAAAGATATATACACATATATATATACCATTCAATATATATGTACTACTTTAAATAAAATATACTACAATATATATATACACACATACTATATATAGTTATACACTAATTTATCAAACATATACACATTTATACGTTAAATATATACGTCTATAGAAGATATATACACATATATACGTACCATTCAATATATACGTACTACTTTAAATAAAATATACTACAATATATACACACACTATATATATAGTTATACACTAATTTATAAAACATATACACATGTATTCGTTAAATATATACGTCTATAAAATATATATACACATATATACGTACCATTCAATATATATGTACTACTTTAAATAAAATATACTATAATATATATATATATATATATATATATATATATATATATATATATAGTTATACTCTAATTTATAAAACATATACACATGTATACATTAAATATATACGTCTATAGAAGATATATACACATATATACGTATCATTCAATATATATGTACTACTTTAAATAAAATATACTACAATATACACACACACACACTATATAGTTATACACTAATTTATAAAATATATACACATGTATACGTTAAATATATATGTCTATAGAAGATATATACACATATATACGTACCATTCAATATATATGTACTACTTTAAATTAAAATATACTACAATATATATATATATATATATATATATATATAGGTGTGTGTGTGTGTATACTACAATATACACACACACACACACTATATAGTTATACACTAATTTATAAAATATATACACATGCATACGTACCATTTAATATATACGTACACATATAAAATATATTTACTTATTTAAATAAAACATATGCTATTTAATATAATAAATTAATAATACTTTATAGTAAATTAGTAATATATTAAAACTAAGTATTTAATTTAAACTAAAAATTCAATTTAAATCATTAAATGGAAAAAATTACAAAGTAAGGACTAAGGAGTGAATGTTGAATTTTATTGATTGCAAAATGATCCAAAATTTATAATTTACATGGATGAAAAATCTACAAATTTTGCGTCATTTTTTCGAACTCATGCATGTTATATTAACGGGAACTTGCATAGGATAGTCAAAGTCAACCGGGGCAAAACCATGTATTGAACTTGATTTTGCTGAGTTCTCCCGTGAAGTCATAATTTCTTCAAGTCTCTGCTCGTCGTTCAGCTCCACTTCCATTCCTTGATTTATTCGTTCTGCTCTAATCCAATCTCTAAGGTAAACTAGAACATTTATTGCATTGATTCCCAATGAATTTCGGTTGTCTCCAAGCTGCTGTCGTCCCTGACTAAAAGAGCTTTCCGATGTAACGATTGACATTGAAACATTCAGGACATCTCTAGCTAATCTTGAAAGCACAGGATATTGTGCTTCATTATTCCTCCACCAATCCAACGTGTTGATCCGTCTTCTGCGATTCTCTAGCGGTGATCGGAGATAATACTTCAGCTCTTCCCGATAAGTTGATGTGTAAGCTCCCTCATCAACACTGTTTCAACAAGGTAAATCATAAAAGTGATCAGGAAAACCACTATATGCCGGCCTTTTAGAAGATGATGGCTCCGCGAGAGGACAAGGAGCGACTATTAGAGTGATATTTGTCGGCACAGCTAAATCAACTAAATCAGCATAGTGGTTATATAATTTATCTATGTAAGTGTTCGAATCACCCAGAGCCGTCCACAAATCAGGTTGTTCTTGTTCTTCATCACCAGAATCATTGTTAGTATATATCTCTAAGTTAGCATAAATAAGAGTACTAAAGTGACACATAGTATTATATTTCATGCACGGATTTAGTATAACACCAACCAAGTAAAGAGAGGAAATCAAAAAAAAATATTTCTTAAATTTAGCAAACATGGCACCAATAGCTTCTTTGTAACCTTCTTTATTTTTATATTCTTTGAGTAAAATAGAAATATCAGCTATATATGCCAAAATATTACAAACAGTAGGATAATAAGCACTGAAAAATTCACCCATAGCTATATAAATTTTTTCCAAAAACTTAACAAGATCAGTAATTACAGTCCAGTCAGAATCATGTAGCATGCAGTGGACATAATCAGCAAACGAACCACAATGTTGGTTAAAAGATAGTGTAATAGGAACTCTATATTTATAGCAAGTTTTAAAAAAAATCATATGTAGCATTCCATCTAGTATCACATTCTTCAGGCATCAATATCGGTGCAAGTTCATTTTGTTCACATTTAAGTTTAAAGTCTTTAATTCTTCTTCTACGATTATTTCCTTGAATGAATTTTTTTAATATAAAGTTCAAAAAATTCAGACCATCTCTTACAATTAAATTATATATATGACAAGCACATTTAACATAAAAATTTCAGGTAACGACAGAGATAGCTTAGATTTTAACTTTGTTATAGCAGTCTTGTTGTTAGAAGCATTATCAAAAGCAATACATAAAATTTTATTTTCAATACCGTAAAATTTTACAACTTTAGCAATCGAATCAGCAATAAAATCTCTAGTATGTTTACGATCTTCATCATATAAAAAAGCAAGAATACATTTTTTCTTAACAAAATTACTATCTATCCAGTGACAAGTAATGGTTAAATAATCATTTTTATTTACAGCACGACTAAGATCAGAAGTTAGGGACATTCTACATTGAATATTTTTTAACAATGTTGATAAATAAAAATAATATTGTGAATAAAGTCTAAAAATATCGGCCCTACAAGTAGTTCTAGGAATATCATTAAACATAGGATTGTAAATTGATTGAATATAATGAATAAAGACATCAGAAGAAGGAAAACTAAAAGACAAACAACCCACAACTACTATTTTAGCTATTTCTTTTCGGTCCCTCAATTTATTATACTTCTTCCTTACCTGACCGGTTGCTGAGTCCATTCTAGTTTGCATTGGCTCACCAACATCCGCACCACCTCGTGCAATATTTAGATCTCTTTCGTGATTATAACTTATATGTCTCATTAATGTACCCGTACCCCCTTACGTGCCTCTTCTTTTGTGCTTATGTATTTGTTTACAAATATTGCATTGTACCTCAATATCTGATATATGCTCAAAAATTATCATGCAATACTAGTTGGTTTACGAGCTCTTGGAGCATGGAGAGGACGGGGAGGGAGATTAACCGATTCAGATCTAACGTTAGCATTTTCTACTGCGGGTGTCTCACTAATATTTTCATCATCTCCGTCTAAATTAACCGCATCTAATTCATTTTCTTCTTCTATACCATAATTTTTTTGAGCTTCTACATAATCCATAGCATGAGCACCTACACCTAAAGGTACACCTACTTCTTCCTCAAAAGGTTAACTAAGCGGTGCCGGAGGCACACGGGTATATCTACTACTTGAACTACCTCTACCGCTAGTAATTTATTTTTTACTACCACTACCACTTCCGAGACAAAAATTTTTAACACCTTTAGTAGCGAGATTTCTTAATTTATCTATAATATAAATTAAACTAAAAAAATTCAAAATAAACAAATATAATAAAATTAAATATTCAACAATTAATACACTAAATAAAAATTAAACGTAAGAGATGGAATGACAATATCAAATTTTGAAAGTATCCGAAGGTTGCGACTTTAGAAACTTTCACTCGTACTTTGTAATTACAAAATTAAAAAATTAAAGTGAGCACTTTAGGAAATATATAGAATATTTGAGAATTGAGATTTGAGATTTGAGAGAATGAAAATTGTGTGAAAAATGATTTGAAAGTGTAGGGTATTTATAGGAGTTTTTTTGGGGTTAAAAAATAATTTTAAATGTAATTTTTTTTTAATTAAAAGGGCCAAACTAGCCATTTGGATCCAAAAATGACTATATAGCCGTTAGGCCATGTAACGACCCTCCTAGTCATTTCTTGAATTTTACGGGTCTTTTGCATTTTCATCTCTCCGCATAGTTAGTGTACATGAATTATGACTCACGAGATGGATAGTACAAATTCTTAAGGTGTTCGGAAGTAATTTAAGTCATTAGTGGGATTATTGAGTTTTTACCAAGTTAAGCCCGACCATGGTCATCCTTTGATCTAGACAACCTCGGGTTAGTTCGTAATATTTTCAATAGGTTTGGAATGTAATTTTTAGTCCGTGTTCATATTTAATTTAATTCTATGAGGCCCCGAATAAATTTTGAGAATATATTAGAAGTTGAGTATTTTAAATAATTAATTTAATTAGTGAATTGGTACTGGGTCAAAATTCTAATTTATGTACTTATGTAGTTAAATACAAGAAAGAATTTAAGTGGTTAGGGCTTACAATATTTATAAAGAATAAGATTAGAAGTTTTAAAGAAGAGAGGGGCACGAAAGAGCAGTTGTATTCCTCTTCTTTCATAACGCAGCCTCCTAAGGAGATCTCGCCTGCTTTAAGGTAAGCCACTTCAAGTGAAAGAATTATTAATACTTTATTTATGATATTACGACATTGACGTGAGGTTGTGTAGTTAGACAGTGGCTTTGATTTAATATTTCCTAGGATGAGAATGATAATGGTGTGATCTTAAGGATAAATTGTGAATTAAGTTGTTTATGTAATGTTATATTACAATAAGAATATAATTGTTAGTAGTTTGGCTACTAGAAGTTAGTGAATCATACCACTGGAGGTAATAATCATGGACAAATTAAGTGATGCTATCATTCTAATTATTTCACTTACACAGTGACGAAAATTGAGAATTAACGATGGGATTGGATTATGGCTATTAATTTTCATGTTATTGAAGATTTTACAGTTTACTTTTGTTTGTGTATTATTTTAGATTTTGCAATTTACAGATTGACGTTTTGGTCTAGGATCTGTAGAGTAAGAATTTACAAAATGGCTGTCAATAAATTCGCACTCTTATAGGAACTATATATTTGAACAGATTTGAAACATTCAGAAGCTTTACGGAAGGGCAAGGCCCGTACAAAGTAGCTTGCACTCGAGTTCTTCAACTGAGTTAGGTTACCGTTTAATTGGAGTTTAGACTCGACTTAATTGTGCGTATGTTCCTAAATTGGATGCTTGTGGATTGGTATTCGGATATGTTTGAAATTGTTGATGTTTGGATTGTTGATTCGTGCATAAATGTTTATTAAAAATTGACTTGATGGAACTGTCTTATGACTTTAAGTGTACTTGTAAACTTGGTACATTGTGTTGTATGCTGTGAGGTTGTGTAAATTGATATTGATAATAACTGTTTATATTTATGTTGGATCGGGTACCACGCCGGTACATTTATATTTATGTTGGATCGAGTACCACGCCGGTACGTTTATATTTATGTTGGATCGGGTACCACGCCGGTATGTTTATATATATGTTGGATCGAGTACCACGCCGGTACGTTTATATTTATGTTGGATCGGGTACCATGCTGGTACGTTTATATGTATGTTCGATCGGGTACCACGCCGGTACGTTTATATTTATGTTGTATCGGGTACCACGCCGGTACAGTACATGAACATAGATTGTTCCCTGCAGGTCATGACTAGTTGGGCAAAAATAAGTCGCATAGCATGTGTGTACATATTTGTGTTGATTTTGTAGATGTTTTACAGTATGGTTGATACTCTTGATGGTTATGTGGCTTGTCTGTGAGCACTATTTGACTTGTTATTGTTGTATTGTTGATTCATTGAGAATTTGTTAGGTGATGTGCCTGTCTACTTGTTATTTGATTTATGTTGTGTACATGTTATTAAGTTGAGTTGGCCTATGATGCCTACCCGTACGTAGCGGTTTGTACTGATACTACCCTGTACTCTTCTTTTGTTGAGTGCAGAAATTGTTCTACAGGCTCATACATGATCTCACCTTTAGAGCTTGATAGCAGATCGTGATCCAAGGGTGAGCATTCTATCTCCAGGCTGCCATGGATCATCTTATTTGTTCTTGTCCATCTTTCGGGCAATGAAACAATCTTTAATTAGTTTATTTTTTGATATCTCTTTAGACATGGTCATTGTTAGTAGTTCTTGTATGATGACTTTCGGGTAAGGGTGGCAACGGACCGGAACCGGAAACTCCGGACCGGAATTACCGGATCCGGAACGTTTCCGGAACCTCGTTACCGGGTTTTGTCTCCGGAACCGGAGTTACCGGAACCGGAATACCGGAATATATTCCCTGTTCGGACCGGTCCGGTAGCTACCGGAGTGGAACCGGAACGGACCGGTCCGATACCGGAACGTTACCGGAATTTTGGTCGGCTACCATTTTTTTTTTTTTTTTTTTTTTAACTTTTAATTGAAATTGTAACTTAATTAAGATTAATTTATAAGTTAAATATATATATTTTTAACTTATATAGTTTATATAATTTATTAACTTTTTTTAATAAGTTTAAGTTGTAATTATTGTAAATATATGTTAATTATTGTGAAATACTTAATATAATATATTTTTTTTCATAATTGCAACAAACAAATGAGAAAATTTAAAACAAAATTAGGCAAATATTTATTACAAAGATATTAAATGTAAATCTAATCTACGCAGCCACCTTCTAGGAAGGGTTCTGTGTGAATTAGATTTCTATTGTACAATCTTATTAATATCTAAATTGTCTATAATTTTTTTGGCGTAATTTTTCTAATTCTTCGACGGATAAATCCTCCGGAATTGGTCTATTTCCTTGTTGCTCCATTGCTTCCATTCCATCATCACTATTTTCGTCAAAAATTTCATCTATTTCTTCTTCAATATGGGGCGGTAGTTTGGGGAGCCCAAAATTTCTTCGTTCGGCATTGATCCAATCTCTCAATAATATCGAAATCTCCAAACTATCCCTTGCTAACGAATACCGATGATCTCCTATTATAAATCTTCCTGCGCTGAAAGCTTGCTCCGAAGCAACTGAAGAAGCTTGAGCTGATAACAAATCTCGAACCATCCTTGAAAGTTTTGGAAATTGTCTGATCCGGGTCTTCCACCACGATAAAAGTTGTTGTTTTCCAGTTTCATCTCTAATATTTTCCCGGTCCTGCGAAAGATACGAATCAAAATCATTACTCCTACAACATTGAAGACCAAGTTCTTCGCCCATCTCGTCATCTAAATCATCATATCTACGTCTAGAACTAGGAGGTTCAATCGGGCCAATATTTTGTTCCATAACTTGATACAAGTTATATAAATTCCTAGCTGTAGGTACTATGCTGGCACAACAAGTTTCAACTGATGGCTTTTCATGAAGTCCAATTTCTAAATTGTTGTATAATTTTCTAACCAACATTACTGTACCATGTTCTTTATAAAATGGGTTTAATAAATTAGTTGTTAAAATAATTTGTGGAATTGGAAAATAATATTTTTAAAATTTTTCAACCATAGCTTCAATTGCCTCTTTGTTAGGACATATTTTTTTATATTCAACAAGTACTTTAGAAATAGCAGTAATAGTTACTAAAACAGAAGAAATAGTTGGAGTATATTGAGCAGATACTGTGTTCGTAGCTTGATAAAAAGTTTTCAAAAATTTACAAAGTTCTTCTACTTCAATCCAATCTTCTTCATCTAGCATTAAATTAACATCCACATTATAAGAATTATAAACTAATTGTATAGGTTTACGATATATAAGAGCAACTTCAAACATTTGAAACAAAGAATTCCATCTAGTAGGAATTTCTTTTGGAATTTTTCTATATGGAAGGCCACATTGTTCACATTTACGTTTAAAATCATCCATTACAGCCTTTTTTTTATTTTTAAACATAGAACTACAAGCAATTCTCACTTTAACACAACCATTTCCAAACAAATGAATACCATCATGTACTATCAAATTTAAAATATGTGCGGAACATCTAACATGAAAATGATCTTGATACATTAAACATAATCTACTTTTTAACTCGTCAATAGCTTTCAAATTATTAGAAGCATTATCTAATGTGCATGCCATAGGTTTACCAATAAATCTAAAATATTTCATGCTCGTCGTTATTGTATTAGCTATAAACATACCGGTTTTAGACTCATCGACATATTTATAAGCAATAATTCTTTTTTGCATGTTCCAATCGTGATCAATCCAATGAGCCGTGAGAGTAAAATAATCATTACCGACAACACTAGTACCCATATCAGAAGTAACAGATATTCTACCATCAAATTTATCAAATAAGCAACGAATAAAATGACAATGTTCAGCTTGAAATTTAAAAATATCATTTTAAATTGTATTTCGAGAAAAACCTTTAAAAGAGGGATTATATACTCGTTGAATATAATGAATAAAACCTGGATGCGAAGGAAAACTAAAAGGCAAACCCATAACAGCAACCATTTTTGCTAGTTCTTCTCTATCTACATCTTCACTATATGTCGAGGATGAACTTGCTTCAGCCGGGTTAAACATGTCTAACCGTGTTTGAACCATATTACCTCCTACAGATTCATGTACAAATGTTGTACCATCTTTTTTGGCCTTAGCCTCATTTTTAGACGAATAAATTCTTTATTACATCTCATCAAATGCGAAGTTAGCAATCCTGTCCCGCCATTTTTCCCCCCAGTCAAATGTTTAAAAACATGCTTGCATTTATTGCAAGTAGCAGTATTTTTTACCCTATCATGCTCCATAAATTTCCAAACTAAAGACCTTTTAGTACGTTCGGTACCTTTGGCCCTAGTAAATTTTGGTAAAGGGGACAGTTCTTCACCGTGTTCCGGTAATTCCGTAACCGGACTAGTAGGGGTAGGGCTATCACCTATTTCTTGTTCTTCTATGTCATCTTCCTCTGGTAAGTCTTCCTCAAAATTATTATAACGCCTATTCAGGGTCTCATTATCTAATTCCATACCAATACCAACATCAAAACCATTAGGTTGTGATAATGAAGTTTCATTAAATCTACCCGGTAATGAACTAGTACTAGCCTTACTTTTTTTATTTCTACGAAAGACCTTACCAAAATTTGATTTTTTACCACTACTATTTTTTTCAAAATCCATATTTCAAAATAAAATATTAAAACAAGCAATACAAATACAAATTGATGTTCGTAAATAAAAAAAATATAGATAATTAACGTAAATAAAAAGAGATTAAAGTTGGAACGAATATACCGAACGTCTGCGTAAAAGCAGACGTATAACAAATGTCGGAATTAAATGAATCCTCAACTTCAAGTGTTCAACTTATATAATAAAACTAGAAATATTTAGAGAGAATTTGAGAGAATATTAAGAGGGAGAGAGTATGAAAATTGATAATATTTGTGTAAAAAAATAATTGAAATGAGGTATATTTATAGTAAAAATTTTAAAGGGTGGTGGGGGTAATTAGAAGGGGGGGGGGGGAGCAACAGCTATAAAACGGCTAGTTGTTTTAAAAAAAAAAAAAAAAAAAAAAAACCAAAATCTGACCGTTATTCCGGACCGGAATCCGGTCAACCGGTACCGGAACCGGTTAACCGGAACCGGAAGTACCGGAAATTTTTGAAGGTCCGGTCCGGTTACGGTATCCGGAACATTTGGTACCGGTAAACCGGAACCAACCGGAACCGGAACTACCGGAACCGGAACCCAACCGGAACCGGAACTACCGGAACGGAACCGGAAAGTTCCGGTTCCGTTGCCACCCCTACTTTCGGGTCTTGGAAATTTCAGTAAGTAGATTGTTTGGTTTCTGAGTTACTCAAGATTAACTTCAGATTATTATTATTAAGATAGTTTATGAAAATATTATCTTAATATTGGCTAAGTGTTTGGGTAATGGCTCGGTTTAAATGGTTCTCCCACAAAAAGATTAGTGTGGGTGCCATTTATGGCCATTTGGGTCGTGACAGGCCAATGGCTAGTTTGGCCCAATCTCTAAAATTAAAAAAAAAAATTAAAATCGGGCCGGAACGGTTAACCGACGATCCTAGATCGGTTTTGGTCTGAACCGGGTTAACCGGGCCCAAAAAAAATTAATTCGGCCCGGTACCCGGTACCCTATAGCCCGTGGGATGATCGGGCCAAGTCAAATCGGGATGGTTTTTGTAAGTAGGTTGGGTCGGGCTGGGTAGGGCCGGGTCAACTCGGCCCATTTGACACCCCTACATGGAGTTCAAGAATCCATTTTTCAAGTTGAACGATCTTTATAGATTTTGTGAATTATGCCCATGAACTTTTATGAATCTTGAATTCTATATCACGATTACACAAAATTTTTGTTGTTATTAAACCTTATACGTTTGAATGGTGTGTTCACTGATTTAAGCCTTAGTTTGATGAGTTAATATCAAAATCATGTTGCTACTACATGCTTTAACGACTATTCTCATGTTTAAGCCATGCATTACAAGTGTTTGATAAAATGCCCCAAAGAATGAGTTTTGAATATTGCTAACATGTTTTGTTCCCAAAGTATTGATATGATTCTGTTAGTTTTACTATCGAGTCCTGGGGGTTATGAATACTCGAAAAACTTAGCTGATTACTTGGTTTCAATGTTGTCAGAATGGTTATATATGTATATATATATATACACACACATATTAGAGTACGTTTAGTTCAGTCAGTATATCATGTCAGAGAGTTCAGTTCAGTTCAGTTGGGAGTAGGACTTAGCACCGAGCGAACCCAAGGATGGGGGCTCACCCGCCAGTTGAGGGTGTGACCTTTAGCAGTAGTCCTTCGTTCTAGAACTACGTAGCCAACGTAGGTTAGAGATGTTAACCTGCCAGTTGAGGATTGACACGTATCTCATTAGGGCCTTGCCAGTTGAGGGTGATCCTTAGTTCTTCGGGACAACACTTTAGTAGATTCACACAACCATTGTTAGTAAGTGGCACGGTACTGACCCCCTTTTAACTAGGGTTACAGGTTGGACCCCAATCTCTTATACTGGGGCATATTGGTTAAATGATAGCTCCCACAGTCTCAGTCCAGTCTTCAGTTCAAAGTTCAGTTTTCAGTGTTCAGTTCAGAGTTCAATTTTTAGATTTTGCTTGATCACAATATCCAGTTATCAGAATCTTAGTATCTCAGTTTACAACTTTATCAGCATCATGTATTATGTTTGATCACGTATTCCCAGTCCTTAGAACATCCATGCATCTTTATTCAGTATCACATGTTGTCATATAGTTAATTATTGTTCATGCACATGAACCCATGCATAGTAGCCTAACCTCATTTAGCATACCAGTACATTGAAAGTACTGACCGCATACTCATTTCTTGCTCTATGATGTTTCATATCATAGGTTCGGACTCTCGGTCGCACCTAGATATCCTAGTGTACCTGCGATAGCAGCAGTGGTTAGTCCTCATGTTTCGAGGACCATTATGTTTATTTTAGTATGTTCAGTTCAATTGTCAGTCGGAGTTGGTTGGGGACTTGTCCCATCAACTCCACAGTCCGTTAGTAGAGGCTTTCAAATACTTTTTAGCCAGTTATCAGTTGTTATTGACAGTCTTACAGTATTATTTTTAGACAGACGTTTTCAGTATTTCGATTCAGTATTGATTTTCATATTTAAAACCTTATGGCATTATCAGTTAAGTTTCGCACATGTTCTCTGTTATTATATTCAGTGCTCATAGAAGGTACCAACATGGGTTAACTTATGGTCACTTGTGACCGTAAGCATCGTGTGGCGCCTAGGGTGTACTCTCAGGGTGTTACAATATGTGATCTAATGGAACTATTATTTTACTCTTGTACATGTTAGATATACCGTTATCCCTTTTTAATGATGCATCATTCAATTATAATCTATTTTATGGTTCTGTTATTTTTAGATTATATGGCTCCCAAAAGTCCAAGTAAAGGAACAAGTGAAGTAGCTAGGCTACATCCTCTACTCTATGAGTTTTCTTTACAAGTGTTATCTCAATCTGGAGAAGAATATGATGAACCGGGGAGGAGAAATATTTCAAAAGAGGTGATCCAAATGCTAATAGCCCTTCCACCGAAGAGTTGGTCAAAACCTTTAACATTGATCATTATCCTGTGAGAATGCAGTACGATGGTGCCATAGATTTAACAGGTGATTTCGTGGTTAAGTCAGCAATGGGAAAATCTTTCGACGCCTTTAGAAAAATACTTTGAGAATAAAAATTGGATGCTTATTTCATGGAAAGATGCTTTGGGCAATATCTTGATTTATCGGAGGACAATAGTGCTCGTTTCCAAATGAAGATGGTATATGATCTTCTCAAGCGTTGGTTTATGTATGAAAACAAAGATAAGATGGATGAGGTGTGGATAAATTACTGTGGCATGCCTGTTTGTTTTGGTTAGAAGGAGTTTGCCATAGTTACTGGACTAAAATGTTATCCTCCTTCTCCTTCTCAATTTATACCTATTCTAACCCCAAAAAATACCCTGCACACCCAAAAATGGCAAAGTTAAGTCGAGTGATCATGATGACCTGGTGTCCATTGTTGGTCCAAGCTTTAAAAATAAAAATTTGATAAAAGCGTTGAATGGTAAAAGAATTTCAAAGAAGCACAAGCAATCATTGTGCTTGGTTTGGTTTGTACATAATATTCTTTGGATGAGAGACGTTAACAACAACATAAGCGTTGGTTTAACAAATCTCTCCGAGGATCTTGAGGCATTTAACAACTATCCTTGGGGTTATAAAAGCTTCAAAATGACTGTCAAATATTTGTTGACTCCGTTGACGCCAAAGACAGTCAACTTATATGACTTTCCATGGGCTTTCATGGTAAATATTTTTTTATTATGATATAATTTATTTTTTTTATTCAATAATGATTTTGATTTATTGGCATTATTTTATAGGCTTGGGCGTTTGAAGTCATTCCTTATTTGACAAGTGAACTACCACGAAGAAGTTTCCTATCCAAGAATATTGAGATGGTTGTCGTCCAAAACTGATAAAAATGCAAAATTTCTTGATCTCTTCAACCCTCCGGAGGATGCAGTAAGTATAATTATAATTATTTTTTTATTTTAATTAATGATTCTTTTAATGATCTAATCATCATTCTAATATATGTAATGATTTATGTTAGATTGTGCATCTGTCGCTTGTTCTGACCAATCGAGAGTTGAAGATGCCATATTTTCTTACTTTACAGTCTGTGTAAACTTTATCGGATCCTACGGTCATTGACAGAATAAAATGGAATTATTTGGAGCAACAACCACCACAAGAAAAATAATTTTGGAGGGTGGGCTTGTCGTTGTTGATGGTCTTAGTGGTGATGGAGCTGTTGGTGATGGTAGTGGTGCTGCTGTTGGTTCTAATGATGCTCCTCTTATAGTTTTAACCATTATGAGTATGATCATACTGGTTATAGATTTTGCCTCTCCTAGTGAATGTTCTGCATGCAAATGTCAAGATTGCAAGGCAAAACATGATATAGTGATTAATGCTATTAATGCATTAACTACTTCTGTAAAGGAACTGACATCTAAGAGGGGTGTCATTCCATCAAAGAGGATTTTACACTCTATTAGAGATTAAGGCTAAGAGGAGAAGGAAAGTAATTTCTAAGGCATTATCAAACATTCAAAAAAAGCAAAATTGCAACTCCTCTGTCCGTGTGTTGCATTATTGAGCAGTGTACAAGGGCCACAAGAGAGCATCACGAGATGAAGAAGGTGAATATATATCATCTGTTCCAACTAACAAACAGACACATATCTGTTTCAACAGATGTGTACAGATGACACATTTGCTAAAAATTATCAAACAAATATATACATCTGTTGCAACAGTTGACTAACCTGTTGCATCAGATACTGTATCTGTTGCAACATATGTCTCATTTGTTTTAGCAAATCAAACAGCTCTACGCATCATTTTTATTTGTATCAATATATGACCTATCTACTGCAACGAATGGGTCATCTGTTGGGACAAATTAAATAAAGACTTCCTACCGTTTTAGGTTTTCCGAATAGATGATTCATATGTTGCAAAAGATAGTTCATCCGTTGAAAATTATCATGCAGGTCTTCCTCATGTTATAATTTATCCCAACAGTTGATCCATCTGTTACAACAGAAATATAATCTGTTTGGGATAATTTAAAATAGGAGAAAGACCTATTTGATTTGCTAAAACAGATGAGTTATTCTTTTCTATTTTTTCGTCTCTTGTGATTAGCATTGACCAATTCTTCCTTTCCAGGTGGATGTCACTGTAGAAGCTACTACTGAACAACATTGACAATATGCTACTCTTTTTATGGAATTACAAAGAAGCAAAAGCGCAGAAATCGTACGGAAGTAACATTAAAGATCCACGACGATCAAAGCCAAATTTCATAGCACTAGATGAAGAATAACTTGTCCATATTGAGTAGATCTTTATAGCTTGAGTGTGTCAAAGTAATAACCTCACCCCTTCTTAGGAATTGTTGGCATCAAAACTTAAATTGTTGATTTATTTGTTGAGATCTATACCCATAACAATTTTTTTACATTTTATTTATTTTTTGATTTATTTCATATAATTTTCGAAGGCTTCGATTAATTTTATTTTGTCTATGAATTTTATTTTATCCTTAGATTTGAACTTATTAATTGAAATGGAATACTAGATTCAAATATTACAACATATAAGGTATCTATTGCAATAAACAATATATCTGTTGGAAAATATCAAACAGATTTAGACATATGTTGCAACATGTAGATAATCTATTGTAAATTATCAAATAGGTCTTTCCACTATTGCAATAGATAGACTTAGATAGAAACATCGACATAATACAACAGATGACCAACCTATTGCAATAGATAAACTATTTGTCAGAATAGGTAGAATATCTGTTACAACAAATGGACAATCTATTGCATTATAAAAAAATCAACTTTCATTAGACATAAAAAATTGTCACTACATGTATAGTGAAGTAACTTGAAATAAAGAAGGCAAAACCAATCGACAGGCACCTAAAGTTGCAGTGATCTTTCACTTTGGCACCTCAAGTAGACAGTGTTCATTTTAAACACCTAAAATAGGCATCAAATGTGTCAGTTTGTCACTTTTTGCCCTGTTGGTAGCTCGCGTGTAATTCATGCAGCCAAGGCTCGTTGAACCCCCATTTTTTCTGACTTGGCTTCTGATTTGGCCTCCAACGGTTATTTCCCCCATTGTCTTATATATTGATCTTCTTCCTAAAATTTAACCTTAAATTCTCAAATCTTCTTCTTCATCATCTTTTTTTCTCTATCCAAATTCTTCAAATTATTTGTATTTGGTTTTTCTGCATATTTTGTTTCATTTGTTTTAATTGAGCTTGACAATGTCGAGCTCATCTTCTACTGTTTTTTATGATAAATATTTTCAATATTGTAAGTGTTGTCATGAAGCTCTATTGAAGTCTTCTTGGACTAAAAAAAATCCAGGTCGTAGGTTTTTTACTTGTAAGATTTCAAAGGTAATATTTTTTTTATTTAATTAGTTGATTAATTTTTGACTTGCAACTGTTTTGTAATTGTGGTCTTGTTTTTATAGAAGTTGGGTGGATGTGATTACTTTTATTGGTATGAAGAACGACACCTTCCACAAGAAAATCGTGTAATCTGGAATTTGTCGATGAAAGTCAAGGCTTTTGAAGAGAAACAAAATAAAGCAAGAAGATACTACATTGTTGGCATTATTTGTAATACCCTGGGAATTTTTTCGTTGAAATTTTATGCGTAAACGTGTTGGGTTCTATTTTTTAGAATGAATTATAAATTTTTCATGCAGAATGTCTTAGATTATGATCCACCATTGCGTAGAGTATCGAATAAGATTTCCAACGATATGTGGATCATCCAAAACGGACACCCGAGCGACGAGTTATGAACATTCCGATCGAATCGTGAATATTGAACAGTAAAACGTGCAGGAAAAAGTACTGAGGCCTGGCGTATTTTTGCTCCAACTTTAAATAATCATAACTCCTTGTACATAATGATATGGGTGATCTACTATATATCAATGAAAAGCTCTACGAGTCCTCTTTCCAATGAAATTAGTTTCATCCAATTTGTCTATCGGAGCAAAAAGTTATGGTCGATGTACTTCAGCCTATCAAAAGTGAATTTTTGGGTCAAATTCAAACGATCATAACTCCTCGTACACAATGATATGGGTGAGATACTATATATCAACGAAAATATATGAGAGTCCTCTTTCTAATGAAATTGGTTTCATCCAATTTGGTTATCAGAGTAAAACATTATGGTTGATCTACTTCAGACTATCAAAACAGTCCATCAAAGGACAGATTCGAAAATTATTTAATTTTTAGGGGCGTTTTGGTCATTCTCCCTCACCCAAAATCCGTCCAAACCCTATATTAAAGTCTATTAGAAGCATTATATGTTATATTTCATCAAATTCCCTCAAAAAGAAAACCCTAAGCTTCTACATCCAACTTCAAGAACCTCTAAAGTTCACCATTAATTCTGCAAATTTATTCAAGATTGCAAGTTCCTAGTTCAAGAACACCAAGAACAATCATTCAAAGGCACGATTAACATCTAAAAAATGAGTATCGATCTAAAGTTCATCATTCAAGGTATGTGGGGGTTTTCAACAAGAAATATCTTTCGTTCTTGTGCCCAAAAGTAATTTTCTTTACAAAGACATGATTTTTATTTGATTTTTTTACCAATTTGAAGCATGAACCCATATCTTATGATGATTATCATGAAATCTTGATGTTTGTGATTTTGAAATATGAATTTACATGTGTGGAGATATAAAACATGAATCTTGAATGATAGTTATCATGATTTTGATATTTGGGTCATGAATCCCCATTGGAAATTGTGTTTTTTTTCTCCAGAAAGTGTGTGTTATAAGCACGTTGATGTTGAATATTTAAGATATTTTGAATGATTTGACCTTTTGGTCTTAATGGAGTAGTTTTGAACTCGAGTGTGAAAGAAATCCACAACGTGGTTGATTTTGATAGATGAGAAGCATGATGGCTCCCAATGTATATTTATATATTTCTGAAATTGTTTTGTTGTGGATTGTCTTTGAAATGATCTGAGATAAGTTCGGGAGAAATCTTTAGCACCGAGTGGGAGGTATAAAGCGACCTTACTTCCCTAGAACTACGTGTCCCCGTAGGAGTGATCCTGAGGCTGATTTATATAGTGATCACTAGTTTGTGTGGATTTGATATTGGTAATCCTACTTCGATGGCAAGGATAGGACGGCTCTCCCCAACGTGGGTTTTATGTTGTACTCCCTGTATCTCACATGGTTTATGTCGGTTATAGGATCTCCTAGTGTGTGTTTCCTTGTGTCTATAGTGAATGGTGAAGTGATTTGAAAGTAGAATTGTGAAAGTTATTATTTCGAAAGATTTAAATGATATTTACATTATGAGAATTGATATTCTTGATGAACTGAAAGTGATTGACAAATTATGTGATGACTCACATGCGTTATTGTACTTATTTCATCCTCTCATGATTATGATAATTTTCTTTGGGCTATCTGAGTCTTTCATACATCCTGCATATTTCTTATAAATATTTATGATGATGATGTTTATACAACTGGATGCACCCCATATACTCGGTTTCTTTCTATGGTACTGACCTACATCTTCGAATGTGGGCTACATTTTCTTGAAATATAGGTTCAGGTGCTCAGTTCTAGGTTCGACAGTGATTCTTCGGGCACGCTGTTCTACATCCTCTGTTGTGGTGAGTCCTCATATTCTGAGGACGTGATGTCTGATGTTGCTTTCACGGAGTTGTTTACATTTGATAACAAAGTATGAGTCAGTTGGGGCATGTCTCAATGGCTTGCTGGTTTTATTGATTTTCTTAGAGGCTTGTCAAACTAGTATAGATGTTGGAAGTTGACTAATAAGTCGTATTTTAGTATCTTTCTAAAATTCTTTTATTCTTGGATGATGATTACTCTATTGATATTTGAGGGTTATTTATGAAAACCCCGTTGATTTGTGTTGAACTGAATGAAAATGGCTCAAAGGGTTAGCTTGGGGATACTCGTAGCCTCAAGCACCATGTGACGCTCCGAGACCCATTTTTCAGGGCATTACATTGTTGCTTCTGGTTTGGTGTTGTTGGGCAAATGGATATTCAAGCCTAATTGTTAAATTTTCATGGTGGTGTATTTGTATTTGCTATTGGTTGGTTGTTGTTGAGCACATAGTTATTCAAGCGTACTTATTGGAAAATATCAAAGATATTTAGACATATGTTGCAACATGTAGGTCATCTGTTAGAAATTATCAAATACGTCTTTCCACTGTTGCAACAGATAAGACTTAGATAGAAACATCGACATAATGCAGCAGATGACCAACTTATAGCAACACATAAACTATCTGTCAGAATAAATAAAATATATTTTACAACAGATAGACAATCTATTGCATTATACAAAATTCAACTTTCATTAGACAAAAAAAAACTCTACATGTAAAGTATGTAAAGTGAAGTGACTTGAAATAAAAAATTATTATTTCATAGACTCTTCTTTATACACAGGCTCCAGGCGTCCAGTTAGTACCCCATAAGCCCATACCCTTTACATGTTTGCCATAATATTGTCGCACAGAAAGGTCGTTTGTTCAACCATTTTTGTGCCGGTCAACAAACATTCGATGTGTACAAGTGCGTACAACTCACATGCGGCATCAATTTTATTTTTTGGAAGGTCCATGTCCTTGTTTTAACCTTCAAAATCCCATGGTTGCTTCATCAACACTTTCACTAGCAAATGATCCATCGCTGGCAAGTTATTTCTCAAAGATATACCTTCGTTTCGGCTATCATCAACTCAAAGTTAGGGAGTGTGACATCCCGAAAACTACTTTCCGAACTCGTTATGGCCATTTTTAGTTTCTTGTTATGTCTTTCGCGTGAACTAATGCCCCAGCAACTTTCATGGACCTCATGAATCGAGTGTTCAGACCATATCTGAATATGTTTGTCATAGTATTCATCGATGATATACTGGTGTACTCCCGTAGTGAGGATGGACGTTCTGATCATCTTCGAACTGTCTTGCAAACCCTTAGAGATCACAAGTTGTTTGCCAAGTTCAGTAAGTGTGAGTTTTGGCTAAGGTTAGTTGCTTTTCTGGGTCATATCACTTCTTCCGAGGGTATTAGAGTTGATCCCCAAAAGACCGAAGCTGTTAGAAATTGGCCTAGACCTATTTCTCCAATTTATATTCGAAATTTCTTAGGTTTAGATGGCTATTACCGCCGTTTTATTAAGGGTTTCTCCTCTATAGCATCTCCTATGACTCGGTTGACCCAAAAGAAAGTGAAGTTCTTGTGGTCCAAATCTTGTGAGAAGAGTTTTCAGGAGTTGAAGACACGACTCACTTCAGCCCCTATTTTGACTTTGACTGATGGTGTTGATGGTTTTGTGGTGTACTGTGATGCTTTGAGAGTTGGGTTGGGTTGCGTATTGATACAGAAGGGTAAGGTGATAGCTTATGCTTCTAGACAGTTGAAACCCCATGAGAAAAATTACCCCACCCATGACCTTGAGTTGGCTGCTATTGTGTTTGCTTTGAAAATCTGGAGACACTATTTGTATGGTGTCCATGTTGATGTTTTCACTGATCATAAGAGTCTGCAGTATGTGTTTACCCAGAGAGAATTGAATCTTAGGCAGAGACGATGGTTAGAATTATTAAGGACTATGATATAAGTGTACTGTACTATTCGGGCAAGGCCAATGTTGTGGCGGATGCCCTAAGTAGAGTGTCCATGGGTAGTGTTTCGCATGTGGTAGAAGGTAAGAAAGAGTTGGCTCATGATGTACATCATTTGGCTAGATTGGGGGTTAAGTTGTTTGACTTTGCTAAAGGTAGTATAGGGGCTCAGAGTAGTTTCGAATCCTCCTTGGCTTCGGAAGTGAAGGAAAAACAATACTTAGATGCTAGTTTGGTCAGATTGAAGGAGTCAGTCAAGGACCAAAAAGTAGAGGTTTTCTCCCAAGGGGAGATGGTGTGTTGAGATTGCAGGATAGATTGTGTGTCCCAAATGTTGATGATCTGAGACAGAGGATTATGGCTGAAGCGCACGGGGCGTGATATTCTATTCATCCTGGTGCCACTAAGATGTACTGAGACTTGTGGGAAATCTATTGGTGGAGTGGCATGAAGAAAGATATAGCAACATTTGTAGCTAAGTGTGCAACATGCTAACAGGTTAAGGTTGAACACCAAAGACCTGGTGGTATGATGCAAGAGTTTAGTATTCCCACCAGGAAGTGGGAAGAGATAAATATGGACTTCGTTATTGGTTTACCTCCTTCCCAACGCCATTATGATTCCATTTGGGTTGTCGTTGATAGGTTGACTAAGTCTGCTTATTTCTTGCCTATTCATACTTTATATACTGCTGAGGATTACGCTAGATTATATATCCAAGAGCTAGTCAAACTGCATGGAGTTTCCTTGTCTATTATTTCGGATAGGGGTACTCAGTTTACTTCACAATTTTAGAAAGCTTTTCAGAAGGGTTTTGGTACCTAAGTGATTTTGAGTTCTGCTTTCATCCGCAGACCGATGGTCAGGCTGAGCGGACTATCCAGACCTTAGAGGATATGTTGAGAGCTTGTGCACTTTACTTTAAGGGAAGTTGGGATAATCACTTACCGTTGATAGAGTTTGCTTACAATAACAGTTTCCACTCTAGTATTGGCATAGATCCGACTGTGAGTGGTCCTGATTCGGTATTTGAGGCTATGGAAAAAGTTAAGCTGATTAGGGAAAGGTTGAAAACTGCACAGAGTCGTCAGAAGTCATATACGGATGTTAGAAGGAGAGACCTTGAGTTTGAAGTTGGTGACCTGGTGTATCTGAAAATTTCACCCATGAGGGGGGTGAAGAGATTCGGAAAAGAGGGGAAGCTTAGTCCCCGTTATGTTGGTATTTACAAAATTCTTAGCCGTGTTGGTAAGGTAGCTTATGAGGTCGAGTTTCCTTCCGAGTTGTCCTCTATTTATCCAATATTCCATGTCTCCATGCTTAGAAAGCATATTAGCGATGCTGTGGTAGTGGATTCCTCTGTGAGTGCTGACATTCAAGAAAATCTTTCTTTTGATGAGATTCCTGTTGAGATTCTTGATTTCAATGTCCGAAGACTAAGGAACAAAGAAGTTCCCTTGGTCAAGGTGTTGTGGCGAAACCAATCTGTTGAGGGTGCAACTTGGGAAGCTGAGGCGGATATGTGATACAAGTACCCACACCTATTTTCCACGAACTCCGATCAAGCCGAAGGTACCGTTCTTTCATAAATCATGCACTTTTCATAAAAGTTGCAGAAGTTCAGCTGTCATTTATTATGTGTTCAGCTGTAGTTTCTTGAATTTGTGCATTTTATGTTGCATTCGGTGTGAGAAACGATGTGGTGATGAGTCTAACAAATAATTTCAGCTGTATACTCTATTCCCTATCTAATCTTGGCATGTATAGCGTCATTCGAGGACGAATGTTTCCAAGGGGGATGATGTAATACCCCGGGAATTTTTTTGTTGAAATTTTGTGTGTAAACGTGTTGGGTTCTATCTTCTAGAATGAATTATAAATTTTTTGTGTGGAATGTCTTAGATTATGACCCACCATTGCGTAGAGTATCGAATTAGCTTTTCAACGATATGTGGATCATCCAAAACGGACACCCGAGCGACGAGTTATGAACATTCCGATCGAATCGTGAATAGTAGTGAACAGTAAAACGTGTAGGAAAAAGTACTGAGGCCTGACGTATATTTTCTCCAACTTTAAAAGATCATAACTCCTTATACATAATGATCTAGAAATTGGTTTCATCCAATTTGTCTATCAGAGCAAAAAGTTATGGTCGATCTACTTTAACCTATCAAAAGTAAATTTTTGGGTCAACTTCAAACGATCATAACTCCTCGTACACAATGATCTGGTTGAGATACTATAAATCAACAGAAATATATGAGAGTCCTCTTTCTAATGAAATTGGTTTCATCCAATTTGGATATCAGAGTAAAACGTTATGGTTGATCTACTTCACACTATCAAAACAGTCCACCAAAGGACAGATTCAAGAATTATTTGATTTTTAGGGGCGTTTTGGTCATTCCCCCTCACCCAAAATCCGTCCAAACCCTATATTAAAGCCTATTAGAAGCATTATATGCTATATTTCATCAAATTCCCTCAAAAAGAAAACCCTAAGCTCCTACATCCAACTTCAAGAACTTCCAAAGTTCACTATTAATTCTGCAAATTTATTCAAGATTCCAATTTCCTAGTTCAAGAACTCGAAGAACCATCATTCAAAGGCACGATTAACATCTCAAAAACGATTATCGATCTAAAGTTCATCATTCAAGGTATGTGGGGTTTTTCAACAAGAACTCTCTTTCATTTTTGTGCCCAAAAGTATTTTTCTTTACAAAGGCATGATTTTTATTTGATTTTTTTACCAATTTGAAGCATGAACCCATATCTTATGATGATTATTATGAAATCTTGATGTTTATAATTTTGAAAGATGAATTTACATGTGTGGAGATATAAAGCATGAATCTTGAACGATATTTATCATGATTTTGATATTTGGGTCGTGAATCCCCATTGGAAATTGTGTTTTTTTTGAGAAAGTGTGTGTTATAAGCATGTTGATGTTGAATATTTGAGATATTTTTTTAATAATTTGACCTTTTGGTCTTAATGGAGTTGTTTTGAACTCGAGTGTGAAAGAAATCCACAACGTGGTTGATTTTGATAGATGAGAAGCATGATATCTCCCGATGTATATTTATATATTGCTGAAATTGTTTTGTTGTGGATTATCTTTGAAATGATCTGAGCTAAGTTCGGGAGAAATCTTTAGCACCGAGTGGGAGGTATAAATCGACCTTACTTCCCTAGAACTACGTGCCCCGTAGGAGTGATTCTGAGGCTGATTTATATAGTGATCACTAGTTTGTGTGGATTTGATATTGATAATCCTACTTCGATGGCAAGGATAGGACGGCTCTCCCCAACGTGGGTTTTACGTTGGACTCCATGTAGCTCACATGGTTTATGTCGGTTATAGGATCTCCTAGTGTGTGTGTGTTTCCTTGTGTCTATGGTGAATGGTGAAGTGATTTGAAAGTGGAATTGTGAAAGTTATTATTTCGAAAGATTTAAATGATATTTACATTATGAGAATTGATATTCTTGATGAACTGAAAGTGATTGACAAATTATGTGATGACTCACATGCGTTATTGTACTTATTTCATCGTCTCATGATTATGATAATTTTCTTTGGGCTATCTGAGTCTTTCATACATCCTGCATATTTCTTATAAATATTTCTGATGATAATGTTTATACAACTGCATGCACCCCCATATACTCGGTTTCTTTCTATGGTACTGACCTACATCTTCGAATGTGGGCTACATTTTCTTGAAATGTAGGTTCAGGTGCTCAGTTCTAGGTTCGACAGTGATTCTTCGGACACACTGTTCTACATCCTCTGTTGTGGTGAGTCCTCATGTTCCGAGGACGTGATGTCTGATATTGCTTTCACGGAATTATTTACATTTGATAACAAAGTATGAGTCAGTTGGGGCATGTCTCAATGGCTCGATGGTTTTATTGATTTTCTTAGAGGCTTGTCAGACTAGTATAGATGTTGGGAGTTGACTAATAAGTCGTATTTTGTTATCTTTCTGAAATTCTTTTATTCTTGGATGATGATTACTCTGTTGATATTTGAGGGTTATTTATGGAACCGTTGATTTGTGTTGAACTGAATGAAAATGTCTCAAAGGGTTAGCTTGGGGCTACTCATAGCCTCAAGTACCGTGTGACGCTCCGAGACCCATTTTTCAGGGCGTTACATT
This sequence comes from Capsicum baccatum var. pendulum, assembly GCA_030864225.1. Classification (NCBI taxonomy): domain Eukaryota; kingdom Viridiplantae; phylum Streptophyta; class Magnoliopsida; order Solanales; family Solanaceae; genus Capsicum; species Capsicum baccatum. The sequence goes on along the minus strand of CM061554.1, from coordinate 217,361,627 downwards.
ATTGCTACTGGTTTGGTGTTGTTGGGCACATGGATATTCAAGCCTAATTGCTAAATTTTCATGGTGGTGTATTTGTATTTGCTATTGGTTTGGTGTTGTTGAGCACATAGTTATTCAAGCGTACTTATTGGAAAATTTCAAACATATTTAGACATATGTTGCAACATGTAGGTCATCTGTTAGAAATTATCAAATAGGTCTTTCCACTTTTGCAATAGATAAGACTTAGATAGAAACATCGACATAATGCAACAGATGACCAACTTATTGCAACACATAAACTATCTGTCAGAATAAATAAAATATATTTTACAACAGATAGACAATCTATTGCATTATACATAATTCAACTTTCATCAGACAAAAAAAAAACCCTACATGTAAAGTATGTAAAGTGAAGTGACTTGAAATAAAAAATTATTATTTCATAGACTCTTCTTTATACACAGGCTCCAAGCGTCCAGTTAGTACCCCATAAGCCCAGACCCTTTGCATGTTTGCTACAATATTATCGCACAGAAAGGTCGTTGGCTCAACCATTTTTGTGCCGGTCAACAAACATTCGATGTTTACAAGTGCGTACAACCCGCACGCGGCATCAATTTTATTTTTTGGAAGGTCCATGTCCTTGTTTTGACCTTCAAAATCCCATGGTTGCTTCATCAACACTTTCGCTGGCAAATGATCCATCATTTTATTCTGCCTCAACAAAATGGGGAACAACAACAATGGCTGCATTTGAATAAGAAAATTGGCCTCGTCCAAGGCAGGTAATTTGCAGTCATAAACCTTGATCTTTCCCTCCTTGATTAGTATCTCAAAAACCCGATAATGTATGTCGTCCACGCCCATGACTCCAAGAATCCTCTTTGCCTTGGTCCAGCTCTTGCCATGTGGATTTGGCCTCTTCTCTCTAACATATTTTATTATTTCTTCATCCCATTGGAACCCAGAAACTAACGAATAAAATCCTGCCCCACTGGGAGTTGACGCTAGCTTACTGAGATCATCGTACCTATCCTTGGAATTCTTGTAGAAGTCGAGGTCCATTTTTCTATCAATAACATCATAAGCTTTTGGGTACGCTAATTGCCTGACCCTCATGAGGTAGAGAATTTCTTCAACATACTGTGATATAAGAAGTTAATTTTTAAATAGGTTAGTAATTATAAAGAAGGAAAACATAGTGGAAAGATGCAATGGATGATCCATCTGTTGAAGAGGGTTCTCTGAATCTGTTCATAAATTACCCATCTAATGCAACTTATGCAAGAGATGGTAATATATTGCAACAGAACCGCCACAAGTTGTATCAGAATACACAACTGTTGCAACAGATGACACATCTGTTGCGTAGCTTCTTCTTTATGGATAATATTAGAAGGCTAGGTTAGTAAAAGTAAACTTACCTTGTCCACGTACTGCGTAAGAATATCGTCATACTCTTGAAGTTTTGTGCGGAAAAGGTATGGATGGGGTAATCTTGTGCGCGTTGCTTGACATTTTTGGCCCGTCGTAGATCCCTCTTCTTTTTTACGCCAAATTTTGCGTATATGTCCACCTTCTTGAATGGTCCTTGAACTTCAACAATTTTTGGAGAGGGAGGAGTTGCAATTTTTTTGATTTTCGATTGGAGAGTACTTGGCTAATTGCTCTTTTCTTTCTCCCAATCGCCACTGTAGGAGTGTATGGCTCCCTCAACTTCTTTGATGGTATAAAACTCCTCTTGGATTTCAATTCCTCAACAACTTTAGTGATAGCCTCTACTTTTTCAAAGAGTTTATCCTTACTGTCCTTTCACTCTTCACATTTGTAACGAGCGCATGAGGGTGAAGATGGACCAGTGTAAGGGTGAGAGGGACCTGTGTAAGGGTGAGAGGGACTTGTGAAAGAGGTGTTTCTAAACATATTTATTTTTTCTTGAGCATCAACATGCTCATCATCATGATTGGCAGTAGCATCAACATGCCTGCATCCAACATCAATAACTCTACCTGCAAAACCCCCAGAAAAAGTACCCGGATCTGTTGTAGTAGTTGGTCATGAAGAGCCTCAACATTAGGTTGACCTTGCCTAACTACTCTTCTTATGGCCGTTGCTCCAGCTAATTCCTTCTTTATTAACTCCACCGTTGGGTATGCTATTGTATCAACAAGACCTAGAGTAATAAAAGAAGTCATCTCCAACTCCTGCTTAGTAGACACGATCCGTGGATGCACAACCTATAAAAAAGACAGATACATTTAAATCATATAACAATTTACAATCAGTTGGGTTACATATTAATACAGACAACTTATGCCACAGATGATATTTCTGTCGTAATAACTAATCTGTCTGTTGCAACAGATTAATAATATATTGCATCAGATTGCCCATTTGTTGCATAATTTACAGTAGATGGGTAATCTGTTGAGTTGGGTTCAGAGAACCAAAGCAAAAAATGGGTAATCTGATGTAAAATATAATTCGTTTATTGCAATAGATTACCCATATGTTGTACCAGTTACAGTGGACGAGTAATCTGTTGCAACAATTAACCCATCCATCGCAATAGATGACACATCTGTTTTAATATCTTTCTTTGAGTCAAATTATTTTGCTTGAAAGAAAACATATTGCATCATCCGGAGGGTTAAAGAGATCCTCCACCTTAATTCTTATGTTGCTCTTTGCAGTCAACCACCTAAGGATCCTTGGATGAGAAACCTCATTTGGGTAATCCTTGACCTGCTTTCGGAGGTGAGGACTGGCTTTAAATACCTAAGCCTAAAAAATTTAAACAGAAGGCAAGCAAAAAAAGTCATAATAATTATTCAATATAAATTAATGGATGAGTAAACAAATAGTGATTAAATTTATCATGAAAGCCCAAGGAAAGCCATATAATGTGATCGTCTTTGGGGACAGCTTTGTCAGTAAATATTTAACAATCAAGTAATAACTATCATATCCCCAGGGATAATTTTTGAATTTCTTAAAATCCTCAGCAAGCTTCAACAAATCATCTTCTATGGCTTTGTTGATGTCTCTTGCCAATATAACAGAATGGGTAAACCAAACTAAGCATAATTTCTCCTTGGACTTCTTTGATATGGTTTTATCCCTGAGATGTTCTATCAACATATTGTCTTTGTACCCTAATCCAGCAATGTCCAACAACCCATCTATTTTTTCCTTGCATTTGTTGGTTTTGGTGGGTGGTCGCTGGGACAATGCCTTCCCACTATTTGATAGTGGTGGTTTGGCTGTACTGTTTGCCTTGGAACTTTTGTGTGTTTTTTTCTTTGGTGAGAGGTTCTTTTGGATGATCGTATCTTAAGCTCGTTACTATGGCAAACCCTTTCAAGTCAAAACAAATCGGTATGCCACAGTAATTGATCCAAATTTCATCCAATTTTATTCCCCCTCCTTTAAATCTTTATCATCCCCTACGTACTTGATACTGCACTTGAGAAGACCATATACTATTCTCATTTGGAAACGGATAGTGTGGTCCTTAGACAACTCAAGAAAGTGTCCAAAACAGCTCTTCTTAAAAAGTTCTTCTATGTTTTCATTCTTCATAATTTTTCTAAATTCATCAAAAGGTTTCACCAACTGACATTTAAGTACAAGATCACCAGTTAGTTCTGCAGAGTCATCTATCAACATCGTAACTTGAAACCTATCAGTACTAATAGTTTTGACATCCTCATGCTGGGATTTTGGTATTAATTCATGCCCCATTGGTGATCATTATCATCCATTTTCTTACTTTCTTCTCCCTCCTCTTCTTTTTTATCTTCTTCTTTCTCCTCCTCACTTTTATTTTCCTCATCACCATCTACAGAACCTTGTCCACCTCCCTCAATATTTTTTTCATAACTTTCCTCAGCTTTACTTTTTCCTAATTGAGATTGTTCAGAAAGCTCTTCTGCATTCCTTTGTACTGTACTCTTTTTTGTTAGGTGGTCAAAAGTTGATCCGCTTTCACTTTATTTTCTTTTGAGAGACACGTTTTACCTACAAACAATAGAAAAAAAAATTACATTACAATTGCTGTATGCATAAATTTTAAAAAATACATTATAAACACCACCAATAGCCACCACAAATACCACAAACTAATGTCACTAATACCACCACTAGCAGCCACGATAGTCAACGGAACACTGCAATAAAAATTAAGGTTTTCTCAATTTCTTCCTATGATTTTACCATTAAAACTCAAAATTGTAAACCCATTCTCAAAGTTAATACAACTAAAAATTTTCTTTTCCATCATTAACTTAAAATCCCTAATTTTTAGAAATAAATAAATATAGAACTCTTCTCAAACTCTGTGACCTACGAAGATAGAGAAAACAACGGATACAAGCAAGAATGAAATAAAAAACAACACCTATGTGGTTGGAAGTGGGAAGAAAATCGATATTTTATGAAGGGTTGAACAATTTGTTGAGTAGTTATTGTCTGTATTACTGAGAGACAAAAAAGAGCAAGAACTCAATATTTGAATGATGAAACATTTTTCCTGCAAATGGATGATTTGTATGGATTGATTTGTATTTTAAAAAAGAATGACAAGTTTTGAAAATGTTAATTTGATCTGAATTGATCTTAATTATTTTTTAAAAGATATACGTAATTTTTAACCATCTCATCATAATAAAGTGTATTAAGTTCAACTGGAACACTGGTGAATTTTAGCTATTAACTTGATAATGAGGTAATATAAATTATTTCAACTCAGTGTGATTCATCGATGACTCAGGTCGGGAGAAATGCAATACCAACATTATGCAGTTGCCAAAGACTCAATTGAAGTTGTAGTTGACTCTATGAATTCACCCCTAGTTCTAGATAAATTAAATTAATTTAGGTATTATCTTAATAATAAGTTAATAAGAAATTTTTTAACTCAAAGTGATCGATCGACAACTCAGATCGAGAGAAACACAATACCAACATCATACAATTGCCAAAGACACAATTAAAGTTGTAGTTGACCCAATGAACTCACCCCTAGTTCTAGCTAAATCAATTTGGGTATTAGCTTGATAATAAGTTAAAAAGAAACATTTCAACTTAGAGTGATCAATCGATGACTCAGGTCGGGAGAAACACAATACCAATATGATGCAATTGCCAAAGACTTAATTAAAGTTGTAGTTGACCCTATGAACTTACCCCTAGATCTAGATAAATCAATTTAGGTATTAGCTTGATAATGAGGTAATAAGAATCATTTCAACTCAGAGTGATTGATCGATGACTCAGGTCAGGAGAAATGCAATTCCAACATGATGCAATTGCCAAAGACTCAATTGAAATTGCATTTGACCCTATGAACTCACCCTTAGTTATAGCTTAATCAATTTAGGTATTAGCTTGATAATGAGGTAATAAGAATCACTTTAACTCAGAGTGATCAATCGATGACTCAGGTCGGGAGGAACACAATACCAATATGACGCAATTGCCAAAGACTCAATTGAAGTTATTGTTGACCCAATGAACTTACCCCTAGTTCTAGCTAAATCAATTTAGGTATTATTTTGATAATAAGTTAAAAAAAATATTTCAACTCAGAGTGATCAATCGATGACTCAGGTCATGAGAAACATAATACCAATATGATGCAATTGTCAAAGACTCAATTGAAGTTGTAGTTGACTCTATGAACTTACCCCTAGATATAGCTAAATCAAATTAGGTATTAGATTGATATTGAGGTAATAAGAATCATTTCAAATCAAAGTGATTGATCGATGACTCAGGTCGGGAGAAATGCAATACCAATATCATGCAATTGCCAAAGACTCAATTAACGTTTTAGTTGACCCTATGAACTTACCCCTAGTTATAGCTAAATCAATTTAGGTATTAGCTTGATAATGAGGTAATAAGGATCGTTTCAACTCATAGTGATCGATCGATGACTCAGGTCAGGAGGAATGCAATACCAATATAATATAATTCCAAAGACTCAGTTGAAGTTGTAGTTGACCCTATCAACTCATCCCTAGTTGTAGATAAATCAATTGAAGTTGTATTTGAACATATGAACTCAATTAGAATTATATAAAAATAAATTTTCAACCTGTGGCAAAAGATGACTTATCTGTGAATTTATCAAACAGATTAAGTTATCTATTGCAATAGATTAACTATCTGTTGTAAATTATCAAATAGGCGTTGCCATCTATTGCAACAGATGACTGAGCCATTGGAAATTTTCAAACAGAAATTGTTATCTGTTGCAACAGATGACTTATATGTTTTAAGATTTTTTTTATTTTAAAGCAATTTCTTAATTTCCTGTCTGAGATAAAAAAGATAAAATACTAAGGTGGTAAAAATATTACTTGGATAACTCAAAATATCCTTATTGAGTAGTCTTATCTAGTCTTTTTAATGTCACCATCTCCTCGTGCCTGTCAAAGTTATTAATGGATATTTAAAACTCATCTCTAGAATTCTCTCTCCTTAAACCATAAATTAACTCAACTCATCTCTCTTCTTTATTCATAATTCTCTTTCTCTCCTCTTTGGGGTAATCACAACTGTCTCTTTTTTTCTCTCTTTTCTCTCCTCATTCGCATGAGGATCCTTTTGGATATCAACGAATTAATATCTTTTCTCGACTGAAATAAATGTTCTGATCCCTTTGGTTTTTTGACATTGCAGGTATGGTTCGCTATTGCTCTTTCCTTCTAATCTTCTTCTTTGTATGATATTTAAATTAGATATTTATATCTGTTGTTATTATTGATTTACCCATTACCAATTTCCTATTTATTGAGAAAATTGAAGGAAAGGTAACTTTTAAGTCTTGAATAAATGAACCATTATTTTTGTTAAAATATTTGAAAAAGTCATCTGTTGGGAGAAATTAAAAAGCCTTGTTTTCAGTATTATTTTTTATGTGTTTTGTTTATTACTTTACCACTGTTGTTAGGGGTGCTGGTGTTGCTGAAACATGTGGTGTTTGTCTTATTGATGGTGTTAGAACAAATGGTGTTGTTTCTTTGTTGTTGTTGTTGTTGGTGGTGTTACAACAGTTTCCTCAACTAGTGCAACGGATGAATCAGTTATTGGAATAAATGGAGCAACTATTGGAAGAAATCAAACAGGTAGCAAGGATGGTTTGATTTATTCCAATAGATGACCTATCTATTGCAATATGGCATCCTTCTATTGCCACAAATGCTTCGCCTGTTGCAACAGATGACTCATCTGTTGAATAGATGGGGAATCTATTGCATCAGATGGGTCACCTATTGATTCATTGAATTTTATGTTACCCTTTTGTAATGTTCTTTTTCTTCTTCTTTTGTTTGACATCAAATGTTTTTCTCTTGTTTGAAGATAAAAGAAAGTGAAACTAGATCAACTTTTGTCCGACCAACATTAAAAGTTAGAGTAAAGATGGGTTAAGAGGAATAAGCTGCTTGTAGATGGAACTACTTCATATGTGGTAGGTATGTATTACTGATCAAACTATCATGAAAACAGACATCCAGTACACTGATTTTGTGAATGTTGGTTCTTTACCTATTAGGCGCTAATCTTTCAAACAATATATGGTATTTTACAGTTAAGATTGTTATGTTCGAACTGATAAGTCTGAGGGACCAAGTAGGCGGTGTAGATACCCTATTATGGCTTAATGCAAATTTTGCTAATGTTTATGTGTCAAGTTTGGAGAAGGGTTCAAGTTTTTAGTGGCCGTGTAAATATTTAAATAGTGATTGGACTGATTTTAAGGGTTCAATGGACTTTTGAAAGGCCTTCGAAGCCTCTCACTGCTGCAAACAAGAATGAAAATGAATATAGTTATTGCTCTGGTCCAAATTTATATGGATGGGTTGCTCGAGGAGACTATTATACAATAAAAGGTGATTGGAAGAATACCTGTGCGGGAAGGGGGAGGTGGAGAAGACCATTTATCAACTCAGACCTTATTAAAGAAGAAACACAAGGTAGAAGGAAAGTGTAGCAAATTTAGATGATGAAATTAACATGAAAAAAATTAAGAAATTGAATGAGTTGCAAATGTGAAAGTGTATCCAAAATTAAAAATCCATCAGTCTATTTTGAAAAGAAAAATGCTGAAGTAGATTGGAGCTGTGCACTTTGATAGAGGACTGCAACTATCTAGCGTGGCCTGAATGAAAACCCACAAAATGCAAGGACCAAAACTCTAAGGTTTTAGATTTTGCGAGCATCTATGGTGGTAAGATTGTCGGTCAGGAACAAAACATGTACCAACAACTCCTGAAGTAAAAATAAGGAATCAAGCCAAGGTAGCAATTTCTCAAGTTAAACTTCCATCCCAGCCTCCTGTTTATGGCTCTGGTTTGGTCAAAGGCAGTGGAAACAACAAGACATTGGATTTTTTCCCAACTTCAAACCTTTTTATTTCTACTGCCATTGACCTCATAGAACCATAAACAGAAGGCATGGGATGCAAGTTAGAATTCAAAAATTGACGCCTTGACTTCCCTTATTTTTACTTCTGGTGTTGTTGGTTCAGGTTTCATTCTTGACTGAAAATCTTACCAATCCCCTGTGCTTGCCAAGCTGCTTTCTTAGAGTTCTGGTCCTGCACTTTGTGGGTCTTCATTAAGGCCATGCTCGCTAGTCACAGTCCCTAGCAAAGTGTCCTGCTTTAGTCCTCTTTAGCATTTTTTTTTTCAAGAATGACTGACAGGTTTTAATATTTGGATACACTTCTAGATTTGAAGCTCATTCAGTTTTTTCATCTCTCAAATCAATTTCATTGGCCAAATTCGCTAAAATTCCTTACTTGCTTCCCTGTGTTTCCTCTTAAACAAGGTCTGAGATGATATATGGTCTTCTCTACCTCCCCCTTTCCACACAGATATTCTCTTAAGCACCTTCTGCTATAGAATAGTCTCCTCGAGCAACTCATCCATATAAAGTTGGACCAGGAGAATTCCTATTGGTTTTCTATTCTTGTTTGCTGTAGTGTGAGGCTTTGGAGGCCTTTCAAAAGTCCATTACACCATTAAAATCGGTCAAATCACTTTTGGATATTTACACTGCTGCTAAAAATTTGATCCCTTCTCCAAACTTGACACATAAACATGAGCAAAATCGTCATTAAATTATAACAGGGTATTGACACCACCGTCTTAGAACCCTTTAGCCTTATCATTTTGCACCTATCAAACTAAACTGTAAAATATAGAATTTTATTTAAAGGATCAATGTCTAATCGGTAAAAAACTGCATTCACAAAATTATTAGACTTTATGTGTGTTTGTCATGATAGCCTGATCAATAATACATAAATCCCACGCATGAAAGTGGATCCATTCATTTGCACACACCTTATTCTTCCTACCCCATCAATGTCAAACAGTGTTTATTTTTCACTTCCCATCGTTAAGTAGTGTACAAGACTACAGAGTCTTAAAGGGTAACCATCTTCAATGTCAGATGACTACTTGCCCGTTAAGAAAAAAATGCTACAAGTCGTGACTTTTCACCTTTTCTATTTTTAAATATGTTTATATAATAAAACAGTTACCAATTTGGATTAATTAAGGTATGTGATGACTATTAAAAAAGAGATGAACAGTTGTGACTTTTTGTCTAACACATTCAAAATAGCTGATGAATCAAATTCCCCATCTGTTGCAACTGATGAATGAACCGTTAGAAGAAATCAAAACATCTCCTCTAACAGATAGTCCATCTGTTGCAAAAAATAATCCTTATGTTGCAACAGATGTCTCATCTGTTGCTCATACAAACTATCTGTTGTGACAAATGGACAATCTATTGCAACAACTCAATAATAATGGTTGTTATTAAGTATCAAACTGTTTTGAAAAGGTGAGAAGTTTGAATGTAAAAGAAAAGGTCGCAACTTTTCATAGAAAACAAAAAGCCAACAGTTTGAATGTAATTAATATAATGGAGCTGAACACTCGTGCCTTTTTGCCTAACATATTCAGATTCAATCCTCTATAAATAGGTCCCTCCTTAATCTTTATTCTACTCCACTTTTATTTATTTCTTGCATTTTGTCTTTTCGTATTACATCTTCAACTACTTCTATTCAAACAACATATTCCTTTCTCGTTGAGTAAGTTTTTTTTTGTGTAAATCTACCAGTTGGTAGTACACAATGTATTACATTCGGACTTTTTTCTTTACTTTTGTGTTTACTTTTTTTGTCAATTCATGCGTGTTCTAGATATGGATGATCTTGTTTGGGACATTGCTATTCTGCGCAATACTGTGCGGGAACTTCAGAGGCAGGTTAATGACCTACAGAGGGATTTAGTCGTTGTGAGAGGAAGGATGTTCAGAAGATGTAGAGGCTGATGAGGGCCCTGCTGCTGCCAGTTGACGATTGTTCGACTGACAATAATAATGATGATGATGATAATAATAATTAGAATGTATTTTTTTTAGCGAGTGTATTTTAATTTTTCTATATCGGATCTATACCTAATGTATTTTATTTTTTATTTAATAAAAATTTTATTTTTAGTCGACTTTGGCTTTTTAATTTTTATATAATTTTCATTCTGTCTATTTCTTCTTCTAAACATGTTAGCATGTCAACGGTTGGAGGTAAGGAGTAATTTTGAATCCAATAGAAATAACAATTTTGGCTTTTGAGTTCTTTCAATAGATGAACCATGTGTTGGAACATATTAGTCATCGGTTGGATTTCTGTCAATAGATTATCCATCTATTGCGATAAATTTTTCATCTGTTGGAGAAAAACATTCCAGTTTGATAAACTATATTGTGTTCTTCCAGCTAATGTCCATCTGTTTCAATAGATGGGTAATCTGTTAAAAATAATTTTATGGTCTGCTGTATTTAGTTCATGTTTTGCCTCTTTTTATTGATGCATCAGTTATTAAAAAATATATTTTATATAATAAATGATAACATTTACGTTCACAACAATGAGTTAAATATATAAAAGTCCACAATAAACAACACAAGTTTTTACAATTACAACGATCATGGTGGATTACGATCTAGGCACGTAGTTCTTTTGTGGCTAGCACTCTTACATATGAAGCACTTGTTTCTTCTTGATGGAAATGATTCTCCGACTCCATGCCTCCTCTTATATGGCCTTTTTTCCGGTTTGATATTGCTTGGGTAAATATATGGAGAAGGTATTAATCTCTTCAAAAGCTCTGCAGGAACAACCCAAGATTCTTCGGAAGGCACCAGAGTAATAAGCCCACTATATGCCATTGTATATTTTTCCACCGAATAATATGGAGAGTAATACTCATAAATTTAGTTCCACATTTTACACCGTATTAAGCTCGAAGCTCTGCCATAGCATGTGGACATGGTATTTTGTCCAAGTCAAAAACTCTACACGTACAAGATCTTGATTGAAGATCGACCGTGGCAACATCACCATGACCGTTGATACTGAATTTGTTATCTTCTATTTGATGAGATAATAAACTATTCCCCAGGCTGATGTTCATTGATATTATTTTTTCGCTTTTAGAACAAATGGGGTTCCTGTATCCTCGAACTCCACACGCCTTTTGTAATAAAATTGGCCATACTTCTTGTTTATCATTTCAAACAGAGCCACGACAGAAAATTCTCTTTCATCACCAAACAATGAATTCAACGATTCGGCTATGTTTGATGTCGTAATATTGTACCTATACAAAATAATCACTTAGTATGCTATCATACTAAACTTATAACTCAAACAAGACATTAAATTCATAAGAATGTACCATTTGTCGGACAAAATACTTGGCTTCATCTCTCGAAACTGGCACGTATGAGATGTTCTGCTTCCTTGGGATACATATCCGCTATTTGATTGAAATAGTCTAAGAACTCCTCTCTACTATATGCTTTAGCTTCTCTATAAAAAAGGGTCACGACCGTTTTGCTGTGAAAGTTGGTCGAATGTTCTCTCTAAGATGCCCGATGCAACAACCAAAGTGAGCTGAAGTGAATAAAATTAAACCCATCTTTGGAATACTTGGATGCCTATCCAAAACAAAAGACAACTCTCCGGTATCTTCGATGTATCTTCGCAGTTGTTCAAAAAAAATCCATAAGAGGCATCATATTCCTTGTATGCTACACAAAAAGCGATAGGAAAGATGTGATTCTCCGCATCCTGCTTCACTGCCGTTAGCAGAACTCCATTAAGAAGGTACCATCGACGGCTATCCCTTTTCTCAAATATCGAAAACCTTGAATCCAAGCACATAGGATACAAAAAAGTACTTGAACCTTCCATTTTCTTCAACATGCAACCCCATCTTCCTTTTGGGATTTGTAAACTCAAGCATGTAATGGTAGGCATCGAGGACTGCATACCCATGCTCATGTGTCCCCCTAACTAAGTCCTTGGAAATCCCCATGGCTGTAAGTGGAATCTTCCAATAATTGACCAGGATACCCAATTCCGTAAGGAGTTGATTGGCCATAACCCTTGTAAAAGGGCCTTTGACATCAGGAAATCTATTCTTGAAATATTCACCGAGGACCTTCGCCGTGGTGTGAGGATTTTGACCTTAAATATGCTTCGAACTATATGTGTGATACTTTTCATATTTATAAATGATGAATCTATTAGAACTTAAGTACTTCACTGCTCTTAACCACCACTTGCAGTTGAATTAGCACATTTGTAGGAAAAGACTTTGCTCAAATTAATCACTTTCTTTATTCTGAAATCTTTTTTCAAGCAAGAAATAAACAAATTAGTAGATAGTTCTTTCTTGTCCTTGAATGACATTCCCTTGTAAAAGTCGGTCTCGTCGTCTCGATGATTGCCAGGCTGTGTCGATCGAGAAGAACTACCTACCATATTGATTACATTAATGGGTGTAGGTATTTGATCATCATCTAGAATATTCATGCCTAGATCATCCTACCTATAATCAAAGATGTCATGTTGTTGTTCTTCTTCTACATTCTGGTTCTCATTCTCTTTCATCTTTTCAACCATGGACACCCTTAACACCATCCTGGATGAATCACTAAGATAAGCACGCAATTGAACCTAATCGGTTATCTTAAAAGGTAGTGCCCTCTAATTTTCAAAGAAGCTGTACATGTAACTGATAATGAGTTCTTCCGATTGACAATTCAGTCCACAATAGTTGATGATTAAGTTCACAAAATCATTATACAGAAAATCACTTTGGATTGTCATAGCTATTGTCTCTAGCATTTCACCCTCCTTTTGACGCCATACATATCGATTGCTATTCTCGATCCATTGACCATGACAATCTAACCGTATTGTTATTGATCCCTCCATTAGTGGTACCTAAATAAAGTCATTTGTTAAAAAAAGTTAATAGTGATTTCATAGTACCGTAACATGAATCCCAATAGATGTGTAACCTGTTACAACAAGTGAAAAATAAGTTACAACAGGTAACTGATTAGCTGCAATAGATTACTTACCTGTTGGGATTCATGTTACGCTCCTGAAGCTGATTTTAATAGATGAGTCATCTGTTGTAACAGGTGAATCATATGTTGCAACAGATTATACATCTGTTGCAATAGATGAAGTGCCTACTAGGATATATGTTTCAGTATTAAGGAACCTTTGAAGCTGATTTCAACAGATGAGTGATATGTTGCAACAGATAATTAACCTGTTGCGATAAATGACTTACCTGTTGCAACAAACGATGCATTTGTTGGAATCGAGTTTAGGTTCTGTTGTAACAGGTTACTAATCTGTTACAATAGATATTTATCCTGTTGCAACAGATGGGTCATATATTATAATAGATGACCCATCTGTTCGATTCATGTTACAGCACTATAGAACCATAAACATGAATCCAATATATGAGTCTTTCGTTGTAACAGATGGCTCATCTGTCGCGACAGATGATTGATTTGTTTAAACAAATATTTATTATGTTTCATTCACGTTTGCGTGCTATCTATTATTGAAAAAATAGCACAATAATAGTTACCCATATGATAAATTCAACTAAAATCATAATTTGACTTACCAAAGTCTCCTGTAAAGTAATGCCAAAGTGGAAAGTGATGTATGAAATAAAATTTGACCTAAGAAATTGGTCAAATAGCAGCAGTAGTGGTAACAACAACAACAACAACAACAACAACAATGGTCAACAAGAAAAAAATGAAAATGATAATGAAGTAGAAGATGATGATAATGAAGCAGAAGATGATGAATAAAGCAGCAGCAACAATGAACAACGAAAATTGCTAAGAGAGAGAAAACAACAATGGATGAGAAGAGAGAGAAACACGTCTTTTTTCCCTCCGTTTTCTGTTACATTAGGTAAACATTTGGATCAAAGTATAAATTTAAAAACTTGTGGGTTATTCTCAAACTTACCCAACTTTTTTAATCCATAATAAAGTAATTGTCATCTACACTCAATTATTAAGACTTGAGTCACTTATACCTCATTTTCAAACTCTTTTGTCACTTTTAGCTCAAAGTGACAAAAGAGTGTATGTGTTATTGTTATAACTTTTTCCACACAAAATGATTTCTAATTTATGGGATAACTAAAAGTTGTATATATATATATATATATATATATATATGTATGTATGTATGTATGTATGTATATATATGTATACTAAGAAGAAGCCCGTGCAAAGCACGAGCCTAATATCTATCATAAATTAATATTATAATAATAATTGAATTAATTAATGTGACATATTTTGAATTTTAAAATTCAAATAAATTTATTTTTCAGGGTAATTTTTGCATATATTCTTAAAATATTTTAAATTATCAAATATTGTGATTTATTATTCAAATATATAATTTTATTTCAAAAATTTAATTCACGATCAAAATTAAACTCTACAAATGTATAAATTAATAAAGAGTGTGAAAAGCAAAACTCGATGGGCCTATATTACTGTTTTCAGATAACACGGGCTCAGTATATTTTAATTTTTTAATTTCAATTTATGCGACACAAATAAAATTTATAATTTTCATATAATATATGTTACTCTCCTTGTCCAAACTTTTGTGGCATTGATAGTCAATTATATTTTTTAAATAATTTAAGTTTTTAATTATTGTGATGTATAAAACTTTTTTTAATTCCAATTTAAGTTGCATAATGCTTACACGATCATAATAATTAATTAGAGGTGATATAGTAAAATCACGATTGAAGCAGCGAAAAAAACATGTCTTAAATTACTCACAACAACTAATTAGAAGTGATTATAAAAAAATACTTATGAAAAAAATTTAAGTACACCTCAGATAAGACATGAAGTAAATTTAAAACATCAAAAATTAACTTATCATTTTATATATATTTATTTTTTTAATATTTAGATGACTTATAATAATTAATTAGGTGATATTTAGTAAAATTACAATTGAAACAAGTGAAGCAGACATGTCATAAATATTTATTTTAATTTTTTAATTAAATATTATTAATTTTTTAATATATAAATACCTTATAATAATTAATTAGGGATGATATAATAAAATCACGGAGCAAATATCTGAAGCAAACATCTTGACGGACAGCTGCTTCAACCGCCCAACTCTGCCTTATATAATAAGAGAATATATATATATATATATATATATATATATATATATATATGAGTCAAAATCATTTTTCCTCCCCAACTTTGTCCTAAAAATCAAACTCCTCCCTCAACTTTGAACAATAATCATACCCGCCCCCCCCCCCCCCCCCTTTATCCTAATTGACTTTTTAAAATTTCTATTTTACCCTTTATCATCAATTTTTAATTCTTTTTTTTTACTTCTTTAAAATCATCATATTTTCATTTAAAAAAAATTCATATAACAAAATTTTCATAAAAACATAAACATTATTCATATAACAAAATTTTCATAAAAGCATAAACATAATCTTCTAGGAAAAAAACACTAAGAAATACTAATTAAGTATATAAGCTAATGATGATCTTTATGAAGTAAATTAACATAACAAGAAAAATTGTTTTATTAATTAATAATCAAAACTATAATATTTATTTTACAAGTGAAAATAATAAGTAATACTAATTTTATAAACATATTTCAATGCAGAAAATACAAACAATAAATGAAAGAGATAAGCCTCTTGTACCACCCCGAACTATGGTCAAAGTTGCTACGATCCACTCCAACTTCATAGGGGTCCTATTATCCACTGAACTCAAATTTAACGTATTTTTATCAGTTTTTTGTGCTAACATGGCACCTTTATTACATAAAATGGAGCTCACATCAAAGGTGTCAAATTTAGGTCAAATTTAAAAGATTTTATTTATTTATATAAATTATAAAATATGTAATACTCTATTAATGACAATCACAACTTATTTACTTATATAGACAATAGATAATATCATTTCTTATCACTTGATCCTCATACTAAAAATAAATGTTTTAATTTATCTGCTCAATTTGTGAAATCAAGAGAATTGTATTATGTTTTTTTTCTACTCTTTAGTGTTAAATAACTATATAAAGTAACAGTATAGACAAATTTGAAGTTTCAAATTATCATTAATAAGGTTAATTTAGTAAAATATACTTCTAAGTAAAATTTTCTTAAGGATTGTGTTATATCAACAAAATGTTAAGTAATACGAAACTTATTTAGTAAGAGAGTGATAAAACACGAAAATATACGCAAATGCATGTACATACATATGTATATATATACACTTAGGGGTGGGTTATTTGGAAATAAGTTATTCCGGGATTAGTTATTACGAAATAAGTTGTACTAACATGTATGTGTGACAACTTATCTCATCACTGAGGTATAAATGATGCGACAAATAATTTTGAGACTATCTAATACTTCTAATTAAATGCATGATAAATAATCATGAACTTTATCTCTGAATTATTATAATTATACCTCACTCCAAACGACTCTTTAATACATATAATACTAAAATAACGATCTTAAAAAATAACATTGAATTTTGTGATAAATTTATAAAAAGTATTAATTTGCTTATAAAGTTAATAAACTTAAATAAAATGCTATAAATATCCATGTTAAAAAAATATTCATTACATATAATATAAAAAGATATTACATAAATATAAGATTAAAATTACAAGGACAAAATAGATATTGCATGGGATAAAGGAGGAAGTATAATTATTGTTCAATGATGAGGGAAGAGTTTGATTTTTTAATCAAAGTTGGAGGGTGAAAATAATTTTCACCCTATATATATATCGAAACAAAAGCTATTAAATTCACGTGAATTTAAGTAACCAATTATTTAGGCCCGCCCCTAGTTTATGCTTTATGCACCATAAATGTAACTCTTTTATGTCATCAGATTATCCAAAGAATACTACAGGTAAACCTCGTTAACATATGCAACATGTAATATTAACAATAAGATAAGTTATCTATTCTAAAAGCTAAATATGGCCAAATATATAGAGTAAAACTTTTTTATACCGACACGAACAAATATGTTAAAGAAAAGTGCATGCAACTTTTAGTAATACTAGGTTCCGAAGACCTGTGCCAGCACAGACCCAATATCTATTTCTTTTTATCTTAATTTACGTGACATAAATAAAATTAGATAATTAATTATATTTTTAATATGTTTTAAAAAATTTTAAGCTGTTAGTTATTGTAATTTATAATACTTTTTTGATATTGTAATTTACAATTTTAAGTTGTTTGCTATTGTAATTTATAATACTCTTTTTGTTCAAACTTTTGTGATATTGATAGTCAATTTATATTTTAAAAGTGATTTAATTTTTTAATTATTGTAATTTATAATATCTTTTTCTATTCAATTTAAGCGACACTGACATAATTTCGAAAGTCAATCAAATATCACTATTGAAGTAGCGAAACCGACACGTCACTAATACGTAAATGTCATATAATAATTAATTAGGGTTGATATAGTACAATTACGGAACAAGCAGACAGCTGGAAGCAAGCATGTCGACCGCCAGCTGCCTGCTTTCAGCCACCCCACTCACACTTATATATAATAGTAATTAAGTTTTGAGTTGACAGTTGCTTACAAAAGCCATGATTCACTCGTCTATGTTTGAATTGACACCGTGCATATAATCAAAACGATTCTAGCTAGATATATAAGTGTCTTTTTGTTTAGGGTTTGTCAAAAATTCCTATTTTATCTAATTATTTGTCATTATTAGAATTATCTTTTTTGGTGAAAAATCTTTTTTTGTTGAAAAAGAACTCTTTTCTATTTGATTTTTTTTTTTAGAAAAAATTTTGGACTTCTATAAATTGAAGATCCTTTCTTTTCAATCAAAACACAATAACATTCACAATATCATCGTTTAAGAGTGTTGATTTATCATACCCATGATTTGTAACTATTAGCTTCTACATGACGTCCTGATAACTTCGAACCCAACAAGTGGTATCAGAGCTTATAGTTCAATGGTCTAAAGCTTTGGTGAAACGACGAGGTTGAAGACTTGTTCAAATCAAATGCAACCAATTACACGATAATGAAAATTTTTGTTCAATAGTGAAGAATAAATTTCAATCATAATTTTGATATTTTTGCTAACGTATCTTTAAAATTAAAAATAAAATATTAATTTTTAATTTATTTTTAATCATAATATTTTAAATTTAACTTTTAACCATGGTAAACAACAATAATGAAGATTATGTGAAGAATAAGAAGAGGAAGATTAATTTATCAAAAAATTCAGACCAATAGAGATTTGTTAAAGTTTGCCCTGAATTTCCTACCTTACCTAACTTTCTAATTAGAATTACTTTTTTTTTTTTGGTGGAAAAGTTTTCTTGTTGGAAAACTTCTCTTCCATATTTGGTTTATTCTTGCTTGGAGGAAGTTTTGAACTTCTATTCATTCAAAATCCCTTTTTTCAACCAAAGCGCAATAACATCCACAATATCTTCAGAGTCCTGATTAAGTAGAGATTTTCTCAAATAGTTATTATATTTTTTTATTTGTATTTAATATGCAGGTCAATTAGTGAAATCATATTAATAGTATATTTTTAATATGATTTTTTATGTCTTTGATTTATTGTCTCAATAATTTATAATTATTAATTTCCGCATGACGCCTTGATGATTTTAAACCCAATATTTTTTTTCTTAAAAAGACCTTATGGGCGAATGAAAGAAGAGAAATTATTAACAAGATAGTGAAGATTCGTGAAATAGACAAAGCCACCTAGAAAAGTTAGTATGGCAAAAGTAAGCTAAGGCACCTAAAGTTGTCGCCTAGATTTTGGTGGTGAATAAAGTGAGAGAGAATCATGAGGTATTTCAAATCTCCCCTAAGATGAAAAAATATTTGATGATTTCTTTTCATTTATTTAAGTGTAAATGGATAAAAAAAATTGGTACATAGTATTGATGGAAAGTGACATATTGTTGGGTTCAAGGTGTATGTGAATGGAAAATGGATGAAAAATGATGGAGAGAAGGGAGACACCAATTTAGAAAGTGTACTCCCAAATTGAAAAGTTCACTCTTTCTCCCACATTGGTGGAAGAAGAGAACTTGTGAGTGTTTAAAATAAGGAACACTTACTCCACAGGGTAAGTGAGACAAGAAATAAGAGATGCCTCACGCCGTCGTCGTCGCTTGCTCGGCTCGGCTTCGGCTTCGGCTTCGGCTTCGGATACGGATTGATCGATGAGATCTAATTTTTCAGACAAAATTTATTTGGAACTTGTTTGCAAGTGATAATTTAATCCAAAATTTCAAAATTAGAATAGTATTAATTGTCTCCAAATGTGGGCGCATTTCAGACACAATTCCAACGCATATTATGAAGGGATGTAACTCTTCGAGAAGAGGCACACTGTTTTGAACTGCATCACTGCAGATGCAGTTCAAATGCAAATGCTCACTGGAATCTACAAAAATGTCATCTGTGGCCGCAGTCCTGGCGCAGTTCCAGTGCAGTCTGGGCGCAGATACGTGACTGTTACAGAAAGGTGCCTTTCTGCTGAACCAATGCATCCTTTCTGAAAGAATACACTTAAGGCTGTAAATACCTACTATTTTCCTCAGGTATTGTAATCAATTTTGACAGCAAAAACACTTCTATACTTAACAAAAAACTCTGTGTGATCATCAAGCTGTTGAGTGAGTTTGTAGAATCCGATAATTTGAGGTACCGCTATTGTTCGGATTGCAGGTCATTTTATCCTGGGAGAAAGATTCCATAACCTCGGGTACAGTAGGGTAAATTATTCCTTAACGACACTCCATAAAGTCGGAGGACTTGGCCTTAAATTTTGTTTCATCTATTTTCTGAAATCTAACACACTTCTTGGATAGATTATTAGTAATCTTGTGTTGAAGGTGTTAAAGAACTTCAAAGATGTTCTTGTTTATACATGAACTATTTTTGAAGTTGGTGTTACAATTCTACAGATTCTTGTACCCAAAACTACATTATAAATAACAATCTTAAGGAATAAACTTGCAGAATCTGTACTGCTTGTTTTTGGTGATTAAAGCTTTAAGCTTTCTACTCCGTTTGAACTTAACTAGTGATTTGAAGAAATAAAATCTTCATCACAAGTTAAATATCACTCGGTTGATGATTGGAAGTCATAAAAATTTCATCGTTAACTAGAAACAAGAAGAAGAGTTTAAGGTTGCTTAATTTTATAAATAGTATTCTAAAAATACTAAATTTTATTGTCTTGTGGTGACAGGAAAAATGATTAACGAAAGTCAAATGCAAGATATGGCTACGACTGTGGTGGCAACTTGTATTGCCTCAACAAGTCGAGCAAATGCTCTACAACCAATGGCACCTACAGAGAAGCCCAAAAAATTTATGGGCATTGACTTTAAACGATGGCAGCAGAAGATGTTCTTCTACCTCACAAAACTATGTCTTCAAAGGTTCACTAGTGAGGATGCTCCTAAGGTGCCCGAGGAGACCTCGTACAAAGAGCGTTTCATAATTGTAAAGGCTTGGAAACACTCGGACTTTCTTTGCAGAAATTATATATTAAGTGGTCTCCACGATGACCTCTACAATATTTATAGTGGAACTAAGACATCGAAAGAATTATGGGGGGGCACTAGAACAAAAATACAAGATAGAGGATGCAGGAATTAAGAAATTCTTTGTTGCAAAGTTCTTGGACTTTAAAATAATAGATAGCAAATCAGTTGTATCTCAAGTGCAGGAATTGCAAGTAATCATCCACGATCTCCTAGCGGAAGGTATATCTTTGAAAAATACCTTAGTTGAACAAATTGAAAATGTTCTTAGTACTCACATAAAATGTTTTGTAGGTTTTATTGTGAATGATGCATTTCAAGTAGCAGTGATCATTAAGAAGCTACCACCTATGTGGAAAGACTTCAAAAACTACTTGAAGCACAAACACAAGGAAATAACTGTCAAAGATCTTACTGTCCGACTGCGTATTGAAGAGGATAATAAGGCTGCCGAGAGAAGATCAAAAGGGAATTATGATAACGCTCAATCTACAGCTCTCGTAGGAGTGTAAAGCGGTCGTTAGCAAATATAGAACCCAACCTGGGTTGGGTGTCGATCCCACAGGGAATAGCTTGGCCAACAAGTAAGCAAAATTACTAAACTTTTGGTGCAAGTCTCGTAAGAGGGGGGGATTCTTGTCGTGCAAGTAATTTAAATAAAGTATCAAAATAAAAGCTGAAAATAAAAAGAAAGAATGTTACGTGAGTTGTAAACAATGAGAATTGAAGCGTTGGGGTTATGTCCACCTCCTGAGTTATACGTCTCTATTGGCTATGAGTGTCTAGAATTGTGACATGCATGTGCTTATAGAGAATTGTATTCGATGGTAAATCCAGGCGTCTTTCGACCTATTCGAGGATTATTTCACTTTAACTCTTTCGAGCTTAAAGAGTGTCTAACGGTACGAACTCTTCAAGAGGTTAGTCCAGTTACGGCACTAGCTTTTTAATAGGAAAGGGTGTCCTACTACCTTGACATTATCTCTTTTACAGACAGATAACCTTTCTATCAAACAAGTTAAATGTTATACTGGCGTTATTGTATGCGTCTGCAGCCACAAGAATTTGCATTAAGATGAAGAGAATAATGATATAAGTAGCATACGTGTCACGAACTCATAAACTCACAGCAATAGATAGTATCTCATACGGCTTCCATAACCCCAACAGAGAAGTTTAGTTACCCATGAATGCGAAGGAAATCACAATTTGCATTGTTGTTATACAACAAGAATGATGTCACGTTTATATTGGTGTGGTAGGCGTTTAGGCGTGAACTTCCCTTGCAAGTAACGTTTCTCTTGTTGCGGAAATTAAGAATTGAATAGATGAAGAGAAAGTAATCAAAATTAAAAAGAATTGTTTTGATGGATGGATGGATGGTGGATGGATGGGAATTGATGGAACGGGGGATGAATGGAATGTATGGAATGGCGGAATGAATAAAAATCTCTAGTAGAATAGGGTATTTATAATACCCATATCCTACTCCTACTAGGCTAATAAAATACTTAACCAAATCCTACTAAACTAATGAAATACTTAACCCAATTGTACTAGGTTAATGTAACATTCTCCTAATCCAA
The DNA here is from genome assembly GCA_030864225.1 of Capsicum baccatum var. pendulum. Classification (NCBI taxonomy): domain Eukaryota; kingdom Viridiplantae; phylum Streptophyta; class Magnoliopsida; order Solanales; family Solanaceae; genus Capsicum; species Capsicum baccatum. The sequence continues at coordinate 217,339,030 of CM061554.1, read as the reverse complement.
ATAAACTAATGAAATATTTAACCCAATTGTACTAGGTTAATGTATCATTATACAAATCCAACTAAGTTACTGCAGTCCCCAAAGTCTTCAGAAATGCTGTTTTAGCCCGGGACAGATTTCCCATGCATCACTTTTGGTCCTTTAGGCGTCCAAACTCCCTTTCCTTCCTTCGTGAGCTTTCTTTAGCGTCAAGTAAGCCATAAAATGCTGATTTCTGCATCATTTATACCTGAAACTTTGCTAATCATGTTTGTTAGCTCACTTACAGGAAAAAGGACTAAAAGTGCATGAAATATATAATTTGTTCTCAAAACATAGCACAAATATGGGCAAAATATATTGATATAGGCGTGTAAATTCGCCTATCATCAACACCCCACACTTGAAGCTTTGTTCATCCTCGAACAAAATATCATGTCCCTCTAAACATCAACTTAGGGGTTCACAGCAACAACACAAAACATTCGTCAAGACAAGCACAACAATTATCAACAAAGAGTAGTTTTCCGATCATTAGTAGAAACCATTTAACCTCTAGCATAGACTCGTGATGGTGGTCAACTCATATTCAAAAGTTAAGGCACAAAGAATCATGTACAACTATCCAAAACTCATCAACCATGTGTGTCTCACAATATATTACCCATAGTCACTCACAAGTATAGCATATTTTTCAAACATGGGTATCAAAATATCCTTGCTCTCGCTCTCACAAAGAATTCGTATGCAGCAACTGATGACCATAGGCTTGCCCTTAGTGTAATACTCCACTAAATGTCAGAATGTTAAGATTAGGATCAAGTAGGTCTTTAGATGGTTGTAATATAGGCTAAGGGACGGGTAGGATCAACTATTTTGGCCAGAAATAGTGACTAAGTTCCTAAGCTCACCCAATTTCCTCTTATTTTGTCACATGAATTTATACTTTAAAGTACTTAGGAATTTGGATCAAATTATGGTCTTGAAAAAAAATGGATTAGGCTTACATATGAGGTTGTCAAAGAAAATAGGCTAAAGGCTCAAAAGGGGTTAACTAGGATGATGTCCATGGGTAGGTAAAACGAAGGTAAACATGTATAGGTTGCCAAAGAAATGCCTAAATAATCTATTAAACTTACACTCTTTATTTTTGCTTTGCATACATACCAGGCAAGTTCTAGCATCAGCCACAAACATAGAATATACTATTAATCTCACACACACAAGGCACATGGTCGACTTGATTGGAAGTAGTATAGACTCTTGTCCCAATAAGTGAAGGAATTGAACCACACAATATCACATAGTGAGTCACAATTAGAGCCTAAAACGTCTCAATAGTCATAATTGTAGCACATACTCTTGTTATAATCTCATGCGAAGCTACGTTAAAAAAATTTTACTACTAAAATAACTTAACTACTCAAAAAAACTTTAAAACGAAACACAAACAAAAACAAAGTAAACAAACATAGATGCAAATAGAGAATTATAGCATGCAATACCGCCACCCCACACTTAAACGGGACACTGCCCTCAGTGGAAAGTAAATACGAAGAACCTGGTTAGTCGAACTCATTCTCTATGTCTGGGGTCATACCCCTTGCATCGGATTCATCATCAGAGTCATCACCCTTAGAAGTTCCTCATAGGTATCCCACTTAATTCCAAGAGTGAGTCGAGGTGTTTGCAGCGAGGAGGGTTCTCCTTGCTCTTTTTGGCCTTTTTTCTTGCCTTTTTGTGACGTGGTAGCCTTATCCTTGCCTTGCCTCACTTTAGGTGCCATTGTACCTGAGACTAGAAATAGTGTTAATGGCAGCACAATCTCAATCGATACAATCTATCAACAAGCAATACGGGTACCACCCCACACTTAGTTTTGGTAACACAAATCAGTGAAGCAAAAGTAGTCGATTACTCAGATTTCGTCGACATACGTTTTAGGATTATATTCCGACCAGAAAATCAGCAATGCATCACTTACTTGCAGCCATTGCACTACTATCATGCTAGATAAAACAACACTACTACATAGTGGTTGTATCATGGTATGGATATTTTCAACAATTGCAACCTCCTAAGTCGGTAGGCAACTATAAGGCTTATCCCGATGAACGGGATAGTCTAACATGTAAGCATCCAAGTAACAAGATCATAACATGATAGTCAATGTTCATCACCATAGCAATTCCGTAAATAGTATAACAATGCTATTACAACCAAATTCAAGTCGGGAACAAGTCAAGATTATCCTAACGTTTATGTTCACTCACATGGTTTGTATCAACAATCCAAACACATTATCATCACCAATATTCTTTCAAGATGTAGCAATTCATAATAGTCACAGCAATGTAGTACTTACGAGAAATAAATGAAGAATAAGAGAGTACTTACTTGATTGAAGCTTGTGGAGATGGTTTTGTGAATTGGAAGAGCAAAAAGAAAATTTTGAGAGGATTTGGGTGAATATGCGGCTCCTTTAGGTCACTTTGCAATGTGCTTATGTTTCAAGACCAAGTCCCCTTTATATAGGAAGGGAATGGGTCGGGTTTTGACCCATTTACAATAGTTTTGGAGACAAAAATGCCACATATGCGGTGCATAATGCTCGGCATAGTCATGGTATATGCGGCGCATAGTCTATGGCATTTAGAGACATATGCGCCGCATAGTCTATGGCATATGAGATCCTGAGACTTAATGCTATAGCATAGGCGGCGCATAGTCAAAAGCACACGTAGGAATGGGCGGCGCATAGTGTATAGCACACTAGATTCCGAGACCTTAGGCTATAGGATAGGTTTGGCAATGTTCGTGGCCTATTTTTACCTAGTCCTAGCCTTCCTCGATGCTTATTTTGGCATGAGAAATGCTCAATCCATAGCCTTATGCATTACCATTCCTAACTTACCACCTTTACCATACAATACGTCCAAATCGTCATTTGAAACCAATCTCCTCGTTGAATACCTCTTGCACCTACATTTGCTCAAAAACAACAAAAACGATTAGAACAATGGGTTGCCTCCCACCAAGCGCTTGATTTATTGTCGCGGCACGACATAGCTATCTCGATTACTTAGACTTCATCGAGATAGATGGGGCATCATTTTCTGAATGGATTCAGACGACGCTGATACTTACTTGTAGGCATGCAATCTTCTTCGATATGACTCTTGTGCATACATACCTCAGGAGGGATACCAATTATATCATCAATCTTCCTACCCATAGCTCTCTTGTACCTTATCAGAGCAGAGATGAGAGCCTCCACGTGCTGTCCATACTTACCGAAAGTATACTTCCACTTTCCAAGAACACATACCTTAGAAAATCGGGGAGCTCTTTCGATTCTAGCATTGGTGGCTCTTCGATGAAAGTCTTTGCTGTTGGTAACGATTGATTCGTAAGATCAAGGTCCAGCTGTTTAGGAGTATGAGAATAGGACCTTATTCCTGTTAGAGCACCCATAAGTTCTTCATAATCTTCATCATCCTCATGCTCAACATTCAGCAGTGCAGCAGCCAATGGCTCAACAGTAAGCTGTTTCTTTACAGATAATGCTTTCTTATCCTCATAAGCTACGGAGAACACATCCATATCGCTGGGTTGCTTCATTGCTTTGCATATATCAAAGCGGACCACTTCGTCATTCAACCGAAACAAAAGCTCATTATCCCTCATGTCAATAAGCACACTTCCAGTAGCAAGGAAAGGACGTCCCAAGATTATGGGGACTTCAGAATCCGCCTCACAATCTAGAATAACGAAGTTTGCAGGAAAGATGAATGAAAAAACCTTCACCAACACATCATTCAAGATACCTACAGGTCGTTTTACCGACCTATCAGCCATCACGAGCCTCATATTGGTTGGTGTCGGATCGCCTAACCCCAACTTCTTGTAGACGGATAGTGGCATCAAATTGATGCTAGCACCCAGATCGCACAATGCCTTGGCAAAACTCAAAGATCCAACTGTGCAAGGAATAGTGAAAGCACCGGGGTCGGCCTTTTTCTGAACTAGCGATCTTGTAGCAATTACGCTGCAGTGATGAACATCATCTTTCAACTCATAACTTGCTGCCCGCTTCTTTGTCAAAAGATCCTTCATAAATTTCGCATACCCAGGCATTTGTTCAAGTGCCTCCACCAATGGAACATTAATGGTCAGCTGTTTCAGCATAGTCATGAATTTACTGAACTTCATATCATCCGCCACCTTCTTCAATCTTTGAGGAAAAGGTGGTGGTGGGTCTGGGATTGTTCTCTCCTCGGCTTTCTTCTCCTCGTGCTTCCGTTTTTCAGCTTTTTCAGGTTGCAAATCGTGAGGGGTGACGTTATGGACGTCAGGATCAGTTGCTGCGGCATCTTCCCCTTTCGCCTTGTCCACTACTTCGTCAACCACTTGCTTGATTTTTGCTGATGTTTCCAGCACCTTACCACTTCGGGTAGTAATGGCCATGCATGACCCATAATTCCTTGGGTTTTGCACAGTGTCGCTAGGTAAAGTGCCAGCCTTTCTTTGATTGAGTGCTGCTGAAAGTTGGCTCAATTGCTGCTCTATTTGCTTGATTGAAGTGGAATGAGAATCAACTAATTGTTTCATGGAGGACAAATCATTAACTACCTCCGTTACTCCCGCGCTTGTTGCTTCCACTCCTTTTAATAATTTAGCCATCATGTTTTCCATACTTCCAGAATTAGATGTGTTTGCGTCACATCTTCCAGGGGGGACATACAAACCACTCCTGTCAGTCTTATCCTTCCAACCACCTTGATCACGATCCTTATATCCTGAATTATTATAATAGTTCTGACCTTGGTTTCCTTGGGCATTGCCTCAGAAACCCCCCTGATTGTTCAAGTAGTTGGCTTCTTCCTCTGAATCAGATTCGTTTCTTCCATGTGATACCACGGCCTTAACTTTTTTGGTCTTCCCTGATAATAAATGCTTTGTAAGAAGATCCATTTGTGTTTTTATGTGCGCCATGTCTTGGTCACGATCCTCTTGTCTTCGCCTCTGCTCTGCAGTCATGCCAAAAGATACAGTAGAGCATGCTACCTCAGAATCCCAGGTATACCAAGCTCTACTTTGCTTTGTCATCCGATCTAGCATATGGCTTGCCTGCCCAAAGGTGAGGTCCATAAAAGATCCTCCAGCCGCATTATCAACCACTGGCTTAGTCACCAAATTCAAAGCTCTGTATAATATCTCCATCAAGTGGTCATTGGTCATATGGTGATTTGGGCACCGCATGAGCTTCGTCTTGAACCTCTCCCATGTTTCGTGGAGGGCTTCAGTTGGAAGCTGCCAAAAATTTGTGATCTCATCTCTCAACAGTGCTCTTTTGGATGACGGAAAGAATCTTTCTAGGAAAGCGTCTTTCAATTGCCTCCAATTAGTAATAGAATCAGGAGTCAGCCCATTCAACCATAGTATTGCCTCCCCAGATAGAGACAATGGAAATAGACGTAATCGAATTGCATTCTGACCAACACCAGGATTGTCAAACGACTTGCATGTAGAAATAAAGTTGATGAGATGCATATTTGGATCATCGCCTGCTAGTCCACCAAATAATCCCTTGAGTTGCAAAAGCTGAATCATGGTGCTAGTAATATTGAACTTTGCTCCAGGTGCCAAGGGTGGCAGAATAATGGCTCCTGTGGCACTAGCTTTATCCAAATCGTCATCAAAAGGAATCTGCACAGCTCGGCGATCAGGCCTAAACCTAGCTTGACGATCTCTTCTCTGCATGGGTGCCGCCATCTCAGCAGTATGCCGTGGGTTTAGTAGCTCCTCATCGCCCAGGTCCTCATCATCAGGATTTGTTGCCCGACCTGGATTATCAATATTCTGTTGATGCACTTGAGCAACCATCCTTTCAATTTCACGTTGTGTATCCATTGATGCACTGAGAAAACCTGAATAAAACAAAAACAACAACTAAAAGTAAAAGTACGAGAATCTTTGACCAAAGGGTCTAGTAATTATCACGAACTTAATTGAAACTCGTATTCCCCGGCAACGGCGTCAATTTTTGATAACGCTCAATCTACAGCTCTCGTAGGAGTGTAAAGTGGTCGTTAACAAATATAGAACCCAACCTGGGTTGGGTGTCGATCCCACAGGGAATAGTTTGGCCAACAAGTAAGCAAAATTACTAAACTTTTGGTGCAAGTCTCGTAAGAGGGGGGGATTCTTGTCGTGCAAGTAATTTAAATAAAGTATCAAAATAAAAGCTGAAAATAAAAAGAAAGAATGTTACGTGAGTTGTAAACAATGAGAATTAAAGCGTTGGGGTTATGTCCACCTCCTGAGTTATACGTCTCTATTGGCTATGAGTGTGTAGAATTGTGACATGCATGTGCTTATAGAGAATTGTATTCGATGGTAAATCCAGGAGTCTTTCGACCTATTCAAGGATTATTTCACTTTAACTCTTTCGAGCTTAAAGAGTGTCTAACGGTACGAACTCTCCAAGAGGTTAGTCCAGTTACGACACTAGCTTTTTAATAGGAAAGGGTGTCCTACTACCTTGACATTATCTCTTTTCCAGACAGATAACCTTTGTTTCAAACAAGTTAAATGTTATACTGGCGTTATTGTATGCGTCTGCAGCCACAAGAATTTGCATTAAGATGAAGAGAATAATGATATAAGCAGCATACGTGTCACGAACTTATAAACTCACAGCAATAGATAGTATCTCATATGGCTTCCATAACCCCAACAGAGAAGTTTAATTACCCATGAATGCGAAGGAAATCACAATTTGCATTGTTGTTATACCACAAGAATGATGTCACGTTTATATTGGTGTGGTAGGCGTTTAGGCGTGAACTTCCCTTGCAAGTAACGTTTCTCTTGTTGCGGAAATTAAGAATTGAATAGATGAAGAGAAAGTAATCAAAATTAAAAAGAATTGTTTTGATGGATGGATGGATGGTGGATGGATGGGAATTGATGGAATGGGGGATGAATGGAATGTATGGAATGGCGGAATGAATAAAAATCTCTAGTAGAATAGGGTATTTATAATACCCATATCCTACTCCTACTAGGCTAATAAAATACTTAACCAAATCCTACTAAACTAATGAAATACTTAACCCAATTGTACTAGGTTAATGTAACATTCTCCTAATCCAAATAAACTAATGAAATATTTAACCCAATTGTACTAGGTTAATGTATCATTATACAAATCCAACTAAGTTACTGCAGTCCCCAAAGTCTTCAGAAATGTTGTTTTAGCCCGGGACAGATTTCCCATGCATCACTTTTGGTCCTTTAGGCGTCCAAACTCCCTTTCCTTCCTTCGTGAGCTTTCTTTAGCGTCAAGTAAGCCATAAAATGCTGATTTCTGCATCATTTATACCTGAAACTTTGCTAATCATGTTTGTTAGCTCACTTACAGGAAAAAGGACTAAAATTGCATGAAATATATAATTTGTTCTCAAAACATAGCACAAATATGGGCAAAATATATTGATATAGGCGTGTAAATTCGCCTATCATCAAATTATACAATTAATGGAGCACATATTGTAGAATATGACCAAAACAATTCTAAGAAAAGGAAGAAATTTGAACAAGGAAGCAATCAACCCAAGAATAAATTCAAGGGAAAGTGCTTCAACTTTTGCAAGATTGGCCATAAGTCCATGGATTGTCGTGCCCATAAGAAAGGCAAGAAAATGGACCTAGCAAATATGATTGAGTCCAACAAAGAATGTGATAATTTGTGTGCTATGTTTTCAGAATGTAACTTGGTGGGGAATCCTCACGAGTGGTGGATGGATTCTGGTGCCACCTGATGTTGGGTGTATTTATGCATTCAAGAGTTACTATTCTAGCCTTTTAGCCTTGTTTTGAGGATGATTCTTATGCTATATGTGATGATAATGATATAAATGAGCATTTATGTGTCCAATTATGTGTTTATAATGTTTAATGGTGGTTTCACATGAGTTTTGATTCAATTTGAGCATTTAGAAGTCAACCGAGAAAACTAGAGTAACTAGATTGAGCTAGGTATTTTCTAGTCTCTTGTGTTGGGTTCTAATGTGTTTTAATGAGTTACTAAGGTTGTTTTTATATGTAAAAAAACTTATTTATAATGTTCAAGAGTCAATTGGATCAAGAAAGGAGTCAAAACAATGAGTTAAAGCTCAATGTGAATCTAGCATATGCTTAGCTCGTATTTCTAGTTCATCGATGAGGATGTTGTGTTGTTTTTAGCTCTTAATTGATGTTTTTAATTCTTTAGTATGCTTGGTGAATGAATTATGATGATATATGAAGGATATAAAAGCTTCAAATCAAGTGGAAACAACTCAAGAAGGCTCGGGATGGCTCAACAAAAGCACAAGTCACAAGCTGGATGCAATTTTGACCCCTGTTATGTATTAAGCGCGTGTAGAGTTTAGGAGAGTCCAATGATGTGTTAAAAATATCACTAGATTTAAAATAGGCCCAAAGTTTCTACCCATAGGCGCGTGTATCTTATAATGGGGTTTAAGTAGGCTCCGTGATGCGTTGAAATCGTGACTAGCTACTGAAATTTGACAGATTTTTTGACAATTGTGAATTAGCATGTCAGCGCGACACGGGGAGCACCAAAATCGGGAAAATTTCTCCCATCTGAAGGAAAACAGCATGTAAACCTAATCCAACTTGGTTTATAACTAGTCTACTATAAATATAACGTCCTAAAAAATGTTTTAAACATCTTGGGACCTCTTGGAAACCCTAGATCAACTTGGAACATCATTGGAGGCTACCACAACTTCTTTTTAGGTTTTATCATTCTTTAATTTTTTTTTATGGTCTGTATCATCATTCCAAGGGATTGGATGATGAATATTTCCATTCAAGGCTAAACTCTCTTTCCGGGGTTAAAGCCAAGAACATGACTATTATTGTTTTGGATTAATTTCTTTTAATTCGCTTATCATTATTGGTTGTTTGTTTATTCTTGTTTTGATTATTTTATAGATTGATCACCCATAAAATACATATATTATTGACCTTTTGATCTCGGAAGAGGGAATAGGGAAATAGAACATGGGAATAAATAAAGTTTGGATTTTTATTCTTTTATAAAATAAAGAATTGAACTTAGCGTCTAGAACATGGATGTATTAGATGCCTTACTTGATGCAATTAACCCTACGAATCAACAACCAAGATAAGCAAGTTGATGAATGAAGTTCAACACATAGTATGATTGTTCGAAGTGCTTTAACCATGAGTTTTTATCCATTGATTGTCCCAAGACTTTTATTTTTATGCATTATTTATTTTATTTACAAAATTACAAACACTCTTCTTGTTTATTTTTGTCAATTAGTTAGACTAGAATTAGATAGGCGGCGAACGCAAGTCCCTATGAGATCGATACTTGGGATTTCTTGAAGCCACTTTACTACTTAATAAGACCACGTATACTTGTATGTACGCTTGGGCGCTGTCACCACCCGCTATGTTTGTGCCAACAAAGATTTATTTTCGTCATTCACTCCAGTCCAAGTAGAAGAAATGATCTACATGGCTAAGTCCGCTACGGCTAAGGTAGAAGGAATAGGAAAAGTAGGCTTGAAAATGACTTCAGGAAAGGTCTTGACACTTAACAATGTCTTGTAAATTCCTGAATTACGTAGGAACTTGATTTCTGTTTCACTTCTAAATAAGAACAGATTCAAATGTGTAACCGTTTCCGAAAAAATTGTAATTAGCAAAGGAGAAGTGTATGTAGGAAAAGGCTATCTCACCGAGGGCCTTTATAAGATGAATGTAATGAATGTTGAAATCAATAAAAGTTCAGATTCTTCTTAGTTGCTTCAGTCTTATAATTTGTGGCATGAAATTTAGGCCATGTTAATTATAAAACGTTATGAAAACTGATTAACTTAGAGGTTTTGTCAAACTTTGAGTGCAATAAATCAAAGTATCAAACGTGTGTGGAATCAAAGTTTGCAAAATATCCTTATAAGTCTGTTGAAAGGGATTTCAATCCCTTAGACTTAATACACACTGACATTTGTGATATGAAGTCAACACCATCACGTGGTGGGAAAAATATTTCATAACTTTTATTGACGATTGCACTATATATTGTTATGTACACTTGCTAAATAGTAAGGATGAAGCAATAGATGCATTTAGGCAATACAAAACTAAAGTTGAAAATCAGTTAGAGAAAAAGATAAACATGATAAGAAGTGATAGGGGTGGAGAATATGAATCTCCCTTCGCCGAAATATGTGAAGAGAATGGAATCGTCCATCAAACAACGGCCCTGTATTCACCTCAATCTAACGGAATTGCCGAATGGAAAAACCAAACGTTGAAGGAAATGATGAATGCCTTACTTAAAAGTTCTGGTTTACCGCAAAACCTGTGGGGGAGGCTATCCTTACAATCAATTGAATACTCAATAGAGTTCCCCATAGTAAGACACAATCAACTCCTTATGAAAAATGGAAAGAAAGAAAACCCAACTTGAAATATTTCAAAGTGTGGGGGTGTCTAGCAAAGGTCCGAGTTCCTATGCCTAAAAGGGTTAAGATATGACTTAAGACTGTGGAATACGTGTTTATAGGATATGCTAAAAGCAGTAAAGCATGTCAGTTTTTGGTTCATAAATCCAAACATCTGGATATAAATAAAAATACGATAATTAAATCAGATAATGCTGAATTCTTTGAAAATATTTACCCATATAAAATTAGACATGAACAGTCTAGTGGAGGATCTAAATGACCTCGAGATTAACCAAGTGAGAATGTACATAATGAAGAGAATCCAAGACGTAGTACACGTCAAAGAAAGTCTACTTTGTTTGGATCAGATTTTGTAATATTTCTCCTAGAAAATAAGCCTCAAACATTTAAAGAAGCGATGTCGTCGTCAAAATTATCCTTTTGGAAAGAGGAAGTCAATAGTAAGATTGATTCAATCTTAAGCAACCATACGTGGGAATTGGTTGATCTTCCTCCAGGAAATAAACCTCTAGGTTCTAAATGGATTTTCAAAAGGAAAATGAAGGTGGATGGTACTATTGATAAATACAAGGCAAGACTTGTAGTAAAAGGCTTCAAACAGAAAGAAGGTCTTGATTACTTTGATACATACTTGCCAGTAACAAGGATAACATCGATTCGAATGTTAATTTCCTTGGCGGCGGTATATGATCTTTAAATATATCAAATGGATGTGAAAACTGCATTCCTAAATGGAGAATTAGAGGAAGAAATTTATATGGAACAGCCTGAGGGTTTTGTGGTTCTAGGAAAAGAGAATAAAGTGTGTAAACTTATTAAGTCATTGTATGGACTAAAGCAAGAACCTAAACAATGGCATGCAAAGTTTGACCAAACCATGTTGGCAAACGGATTCAAGATAACTGAAAGTGAGAAATGTGTTTATATTAAAGACACTCCAAATCATTAAGTCATTATGTGTTTATATGTGGATGATATGTTGATCATCATTAAAGACATTTATGACATAAATGCAACAAAATAAATGCTTGAGAGCAAGTTTGATATGAAAAACCTTGGAGTTGCGGATGTGATCTTAGGTATAAGAATCTGTAGAACTCCACAAGGATTGACATTGTCACAGTCTCATTATATCGAAAAGGTACTTGACAAATTCAAGTATATGGAATTCTGTATTACCAAGGCTCCTTTGGACGTGAGCTTTGCACTTCGAAAGAATGAAGGTGAAAGTGACTCACAATTGGAGTACGCAAGAGTATTGGGATGTTTAATATATATAATAAATTGTACACGACCAGATATAGCATACGTTATTAGTAAATTGAGTCGATACATAAGTAATCCCAACAAAACTCATTGGATGGCAATGAAAAGAATTTTGGGGTATCTTAAATATACTCAAGTACGACCACGAAGATGGACGCATGTGAGAATGTAATGAACCCGGGGCTTGGAGTGTACGAGTTAAGGACTTAAAACACACTAAACCGACTCTAATCTCACACTTGGAGTGTAAAGAGAAGTATTGTAACACAACAAGGCATCCCCTAAATACACTTGAAGGGAGCCTAGCTCTTAAAAGGGCATTTTGGACATTTTGTATTTTATTTGCAACCTAATATAAATAGAACATTGTAGGGCTTTTAGAATTAGATTATTCATGATGTTGTAAGTCTTGAAACACAAATAAACACAAGTCCTCTCACCTTGAGGCACCAACACCAAAATTAGGCATAGAGAGTGTGGAATCACTCTTGTTGATCTCATGGCTTGGAAACATGATGCTTGGGAGGTGGATTCCGACCTTGTGTTTTCGTAAGAGATAGGTGAACGTTGTGTGTAGTGTTAAGGTCCAAGAGTTGAATATGCTCTTGGGTTCTTAATATTATACCTTCACTAAGTCTGTCTAACTATCCCTTTACTTTTATTGTAATCTTGTAGTAGTTTGTGTTCTTGTAACCGTTTCTATCTCTTGTTAGTAAAACCGTGTGTTCTTCCTATCTTGTTATTGTTGTCCATCTCACCATATTATGATGTTTTGGTGTATTTTAACCTTCAATATCTTGTTGTTATTGTGTTTTTATTGTTGTTGTAGTACATCCGAGAGTGGTCATCAAAGGGGTCCTCGGTTCTTCAAACTTGTGGACTGATTTGGTGTTTGTTTCGTGTTTACCTTGTGCTTCTTGTATCATTTGGTATCAGAGAATGGCTTGATCGTGTTCCTACAAGATCAATCTTGGGTGTGATTGATAGAAAATTACAAAAAAAAGTGTTAGAAAACTAAAAAAATAAAAAAGAAGCAAATCTGTCCATTTTGTGTTTTTGGCCGAAATTGTGTTATTGTTGTGTCTTGGCCGAGATTTTTACTTACTTTTGTTTCTAGTGTTTGTTTTCTTCATCTCTAACACTCTTGAGTCTAAATCTAAGTTTGAGCTTACATTGTTGGTGTTTTTTTCGTGAACATATGGCTTGGCCGAATTGTTGTTGAAACATGGTTGTGGTGAACTATTGTGGCCTTGTGGTCTTTATCTTGTTGTCATTATAAGCTTGTACATGTGATATTTTTGTTCATTGGTGGCCTAAGAATCATTTTGTTGAAATTGTAGTTGTTTGGCCAAGTGTTGAAGATATTGTATTGTGAAAATTGGAAGTGGGCCGTGTGAAAATTGTGGTATTTTTGGAGATTGTTGTTGGTTGTTCTTGGTGAATGTTGATGTTGTTCTTGAAGTTCTTCACAACCTTCATAGCTTGTTAATATAAAGTGAACATTAGATCTATAAAGGTGAAGGAAAAAGGGGTGAAGCTTTGTTAGGCTTGAAAGACTTACCATCACTCATCAATTAGTCAATCACATCTCAACCACTTTCCAACAACTTTTCATAAAACAAGGGTCCATATTATAAGGAGAAGTACAAGAAAGTCAAAGTCTTGAAAACTTGAATTTGAAAAGGCTCCAAGACTTATTTTAATTTCCCTCCTTAAAATAAATTCCACCAATTCCTAAACTGTAAATTGACTAAGACTTGAGATTGGACAACAAAAATTGTTAGAAACCGCAACCAATTACGTGTTGCCATGTCATCATTGTTACTATTCATGCAATAATTTTGGCTCAAATTTCAGATTTTCTTAGTTTCTTTTTATTGTTCCGTAGTTTCGTTTGATTGGTACGACGCTAATTGACAAGCTAGTAAACTCCTACTAGATTATAAATTAGTTTTGTGTCCGTTTGTTCGTGTTAACGTTCTTTGTTTGCTTTTCTTTTTTGTGAATTCATTGTATCTTGTTGGTTCAAGTCCGTAAGCAAATTTTCTTTGAGTCAACTCAAATGAAAAGCTATTCCAGACCAAGGTGGACTCCTCCCTCAATCACTCACGAAGTACAAGCCGGCTTTCAACACTTGTGAAACCAAGTGTGAGGTAAAAATTGAGAGTGAGAGTGTGGTGAGAATTTTTGAGCTAACAAGTTTGTTTGTTTTGTTGTTTGTTGTTATCTTTTCTTTTAGGTACCATGGCTGCCACCAATCTCGATGCCACATTTGACCGTATCACCGACAATATTGAATACATGAAATGGCACGTTGAAAGGCTACGCTAATTGGTATCCACACTTATCCCAACAAATCCAAAACCTAAGGTCCAAACACCCTGCGGTGAGATCTTTTCAAAGGAAGTTGCTGCCCAAACTTGTGAAGGACTTTCACACCAAGGTAAAGATGAACATACTCATGAACGTCAATATAAAGTAGCTATCTCTTACACTTTGGTACATGTGGATGATGAACGTGTGACTAATAAGCCGTTGAGTGTGAGCAGTATCTTACCTACGTATGAGTATATTGATTTCTTACCACTTGTAGATAATGTAAATGTTATGCGAGTGGATACATTAGTAGATCCTATAGATAACCGAATCGACTCTTCTAGTAAAATCGATTTGTGTCCACCTAGTGTTGAAGCTACTGTGTTAAATGAAAATACATTGTCGTATGAAAATTGTGTTGACCAACCTGTGTGTAAAACTTGCCCACCACTTGAGAATATGTGTGATGTGATTAATGAGTCTCAAGTGAGTGAGAAATTTGAAAATGTTGGTCAAGATGTTTTTAGGATTCTAATGTTTGCTTGGCTCATAGGGTTAATCGTGTGCTTGACATATCTTTGGAACTTGATAATGATTCCTTAGAGAGTGAAAGTTCCAAATCTGTCTGCGGGTTAGATCATTCACTCTTTAGGTATAATGTCTTGTTTGAAGATAGTTTAAACACTCCTAATAGACCTAGTGGTGAAAATGATGGTATAGCTTGCCTTGGAAGCTATAGCATATATGCTAACCCACTATGGTGTGACAAAATCCCTCCTAAATATGGAAATCTCTTCTTGGAAGATGAGAGTACTCTTAAGGGTAAGGAATGTGTGGTCTTGGAAACTACTTCTTCTACTTTGTGTGGCTTTTTCGAGGATACCATAGTAGAAGTAGAATTGAGTGCCACCTTTATCTACTCTCTCTTTACTTATGATATGTATGCCAATGTAGAGAGTAGGCTGTGTGGTTGTGGTAAAGACTATGGGAAATGGGTGTTTTGTTTAGACCTGGGTCTATGGCCACTCTTCCCATTTGATAGCAGTGCCACTTAGGGTGGGGAAGATTTACTCTCGGCTTAGATGCATTTCTTTTGGGTGCTTATCATAGCCAAGTCCTTGGTGAATTTTTCGATGGATTTATAATGTTTAACACTAAGGACTCTTGGTTATATGTAAAATATGAACCACCTTGGCATGACAAGATTTGTTGTTGGTCGAGACTTGAACTTAAAGGGTCCTCGGTTTCTTTTTTTTTTTTAGTGTGGACTGTTTTGAGTGTTTTGAGTGCATACCATTATTGTTTATTTTTGCTAATCCTAACCCTCATGCCATGAGAAAGTGTACTTGTTTGTCTCTCTTTGATTTTTCAAGGCATGGATTCGAGGTCGAATCCTTTTTAAGGAGGGGAGAATGATACAAGTACGACCACGAAGATGGACACATGTGAGAATGTAATGAACCCGGGGCTAGGAGTATGAGAGTGAAGGACTTAAAAAACACCAAAGAGATCCTAATCTCACACTTGGAGTGTAAAGAGAAGCCTTGGAACACAACAAGGCGGCCCCTAAATACACTTGAAGGGAGCCTAGCTCTTAAAAGGGCATATTGGACATTTTGTATTTTATTTGCAACCTAGTATAAATAGAACACTGTAGGGCTTTTAGAATTAGATTATTCATGATGTTGTAAGTCTTGAAACACAAAGAAACACAAGTCCTCTCTCCTTGAGGCACCAAAACCAAAATTAGGCATAGAGAGTGTGAAATCACTCTTGTTGATCTCATGGCTCGAAAACGTGATGCTTGGGAGGTGGATTCTGACCATGTGTCTTCGTAAGAGATAGGTGAACGTTGTGTGTAGTGTTAAGGGTCTAAGAGTGGAATATGCTCTTGGGTTCTTAAGATTATACCTTTATTAAGTCTATCTAACTATCCCTTTACTTTTATTGTAATCTTGTAGTAGTTTGTATTCTTGTAACCATTTTTATCTCTTGTTAGTAAAACCGTGTGTTGTTCCTATCTTGTTATTGTTGTCCATCTCGCCACATTGTTGCTGTTTTGGTGTATTTACACCTTTAATATCTTGTTGTTTTTGTGTTTTTATTATTGTTGTAGTGAATCCGAGAGTGATCACCAAAGGGGTCCTCGGTTCTTCAAACTTGTGGATTGATTTGGTGTTTATTTCGTGTTTCCCTTGTGCTTTTTAAGGAGGGTAGAATGATATAAGTACGACCATGAAGATGGATGCATGTGAGAATGTAATAAACCCGGGGCTTGGAGTGTGAGAGTGAAGGACTTAAAACACACCAAACCGACCCTAATCTCACACTTGAAGTGTAAAGAGGAGCCTTGGAACACAACAAGGCAGCCCCTAAATACACTTGAAGGAAGCCTAGCTCTTAAAAGGGCATTTTGGATATTTTGTATTTTATTTACAACCTAGTATAGATAGAATATTGTAGGGCTTTTAGACTTAGATTATTCATGATGTTGTAAGTCTTGAAACACAAATAAACACAAGTCCTCTCTCCTTGAGGCACCAAAACTGAAATTAGCCATAGAGAGTGTGGAGTCACTCTTGTTGATCTCATGGATTGGAAATGTGATGCTTGGGAGGTAGATTCTGACCTTATGTCTTCGTAAGAGATAGGTGAACGTTGTGTGTAGTGTTAAGGGTCCAAGAGTGGAATATGCTCTTGGGTTCTTAAGATTATATCTTCATTAAGTCTATCTAACTATCCCTTTACTTTTATTGTAATCTTGTAGTAGTTTGTATTCTTGTAACCATTTCTATCTCTTGTAAGTAAAACCGTGTGTTGTTCCTAGCTTGTTGTTGTTGTCCATCTCACCATATTGTTGTTGTTTTGGTGTATTTACACCTTTAATATCTTGTTGTTATTGTGTTTTCATTATTGTTGTAGTGAATCCGAGAGTGGTCACCAAAGGGGTTCTCGGTTCTTCAAACTTGTGGCCTTATTTGGTGTTTGTTTCGTGTTTCCCTTGTGCTTTGTGTATCAAACGATAAATCTCGTCACATAAGATAGAAATATAATACTGTTAGAGAACTTCTCTCTAGTGGAATTATCATTGTTGAAAATGTTAAGTAAAAGGATAATGTAATGGATCCACTTACAAAAGGCCTATCTAGAGAAGGAATGGAAATGACATCCAAGGGAATGGGTTTAAGGCCTAGGACAAGTCAGCATGGCGGTAACTCTACCTAGCAGATTGGAGATCCCAAGAGCTTGGTTCAAGGAGATTAAACAAAGTTGTGTCTGATAGGTTCAATATTATCAATTACCCAACCCATTCTCATGATGTAGAAAATGTGTAGAAAACAAGGATAAGACTTAAAGTGAAAAGTCTTTTAATGATTATCTAAATTTTTTGCAGATTTAACCAAATAGTTTAATCTATAGGATTGAACGTTTAGAAATCACCTATGCCAGGGCAAAGTGGAAGCCGGTTCAAAGAGAATGTTTGTAAAGGCCTATTCTTTAATCTCTCATGAAACCGGGACGTGTTCATGGCTGAAAAGAACAAAACTGTGGGAACCATAAACAGTAAAAGGTTGGTTGCATGACATGTGCTGTCTAGGTGTACATTAAAGATCGACGGTTCAAAGATATCAAATCTACCAATTGAACGAGTGCATCCGATGCATGTTCACTATGGAAAGTTCAAAGAAAAACCTACTTATCTAGATGCAATTAGTCTTTGCTAAATGATCATATGCTTGTCCATAATTTTTTTTAAAAGATATCCATTCCCTATTCATGTGGGGGATTGTTGGGTTCAAGGTGTATGTGAATAGAAAATGGAGGAAAAATAGTGGAGAGAAGGGAGACACCAATTTAGAAAGTGTACTCCTAAATTGGAAAGTTCAATCTTTCTCCCACATTGGTGGAAGAAGAGAACTTGTGAGTGTTTAAAATAAGGAACACTTCCTCCACATGGTAAGTGAGGCAAGAAATAAGAGATGCCTCGCGCCTTCGTCGTCGTCGTCGCTCGGATTTGGATTTGGAAAATGATCGATCGATGAGATCTAATTTTTTAGACAAAATTTATTTGGAACTTGTTTGCAAGTGATAATTTAATCCAAAATTCCAAAATCTAAATAGTATTAATTTTCTCTAAATGTGGGAACATTTCAGGCGCAAATCCAATGCATACACAACGTATATTACGAAGGGATATGACTCTTTGAGAAGAGGCATACTATTTTGAACTGCGCATGCAATTCAAACGAAGATGTTCACTGGAATCTGTAAAAAAGACATTTGCAGCCGCAGTTCCAGTATAGTCTGGGCACAAATATGTGACTGTTATGGAAATGTCCCTTTCTGCTGAACCAATGATCCTTTCAGAAAGGATACACTTAAGGCTGTAAATACGTGCTATTTTCCTCAGGTATTGTAATCAATTTTGACAGCAAAAACATTTTTATACTTAACAAAAAACTCTGTGTGATCATTAAGTTGTTGAGTAAGTTCGTAGAATCCAACAATTTGAGGTACCTCTATTGTTCGGATTGCAGGCCATTTTATCCTGGGAGGAAGA
Source organism: Capsicum baccatum var. pendulum (assembly GCA_030864225.1). Taxonomy (NCBI): domain Eukaryota; kingdom Viridiplantae; phylum Streptophyta; class Magnoliopsida; order Solanales; family Solanaceae; genus Capsicum; species Capsicum baccatum. The sequence goes on along the minus strand of CM061554.1, from coordinate 217,320,394 downwards.
TTCCATAACCTCGGGTATAGTGAAGGGAATTATTCCTTATAGACATTCCGTGAAGTCGGGGGACTTGGCCTTAAATTCTGTTTCATTTATTTTCTAAAATCTAACACACTTCTTGGATAGATTATTAGTAATCTTGTGTTGAAAGTGTTAAAGAACTTCAATGGTGTTCTTGTTTATACATGAACTATTGTTGATGTTGGTGTTTCAATTATATAGATTCTTGTACCCGAAACTACATTGCAAATAACAATCTTAAGGAATAAACTTGCAGAATCTGTATTGCTTATTTTTGGAGATTAAAGCTTTAAGTTTTCTACTCCATTTGAACTTAACTAGTGATTCGAAGACATAAAATCTTCATCACAAGTTAACTAGAAACAAGAAGAAGAGTTTAAAGTTGCTTAATTTTATAAGTAGTATTCTGAAAATACTAAATTTTATTGTCTTGTGGTGATAGAAAAAATGACTAACGAAAGTCAAATGCAAGATGAGCTATGACTGTGGGGGCAACTAGTATTGTCTCAACAAGTCGAGCAAATGCTCCGTAACCAATGGCACCTGTGGAGAAGCCTGAAAAATTTATGGGCATTGACTTTAAGAGATGGCAGCAAAAGATGTTCTTCTACCTCACAACACTATGTCTTCAAACGTTCACTAGTGAGGATGCTCCTGAGGTGCTTGAGGGGACCTCGAACAAAGACCGTTTTATAATTGTAGAGGTTTGGAAACACACAGACTTTCTTTACAGGAATTATATATTGAGTGATCTCCAAGACGACCTCTACAATGTTTACAGTGGACCTAAGACACCGAAGGAATTGTGGAGAACACTAGAACGAAAATACAAGATAGAGGATACGGGAATTAAGAAATTCTTTGTTTCAAGGTTCCTGAACTTTAAAATGATAGATAGCAAATCGGTTGTATCTCAAGTGCAAGAATTGTAAGTTCATCCACGATCTCCTAGCGGAAGGTATATCTTTGAAAAATACCTTAGTTAAACAAATTGAAAATATTCTTAGTACTCACATAATGATTGTGAATGATGCATTTCAAGTAGCAGCGATCATTGAGAAGCTACCACCTATGTGGAAAGACTTTAAAAACTACTTAAAGCACAAATGCAAAGAGATGAATGTCGAAGATCTTATTGTCCGACTGCGTATTGAAGAGGATAATAAGGCTACCGAGAGAAGGTCAAAAGGGAATTCGACAATTAATAAAGCACATAATTTAGAAGATGACCAAAATAATTCTAAGAAAAAGAAGAAAGCTGAACAAGGAAGTAATTAACCCAAGAAGAAATTCAAGGAAAAGTGCTTCAACTGTGGCAAGATTGGCCATAAGTCCATGGAATGTTGTGCCCCAAAGAAAGGCAAGAAAAAGGACCAAGCAAATATGATTGAGTCCAACAAAGAATGTGATGATCTGTGTTCTATGTTTTCAGAATGCAACTTGGTGGGGAATCCTCGCGAGTGTTGGATGGATTCTGGTGCCACCTGCCAAGTTTGTGCCAACAAAGAGTTGTTTTTATGATTCACTCCAGCTCAAGTAGAAGAAATGCCATGTTTTTTCCAACAAATAGTTGTTTTCGTCATTCACTCCAGCTCAAGTAGAAGAAATAATATACATGGCTAACTTCGCTACGGCTAAGGTAGAAGGAACAAGAAAAATGGGCTTGAAAATAACTTCAGGAAAGATCTTTACACTTAACAATGTCTTGTACGTTCCTGAATTATGTAGGAACTTGATTTATGTTTCACTTCTATACAAGAACAGATTCAAATGTGTAACCGTTTCTGGAAAAATTGTAATTAGCAAAGGAGAAATATATGTAGGAAAAGGCTATCTCACCGAGGGCCTTTATAAGATGAATGTAATGAATGTTGAAATCAATAAAAGTTCAAATTCTTCTTACTTGCTTGAGTCTTATAATTTATGACATGAACGTTTAGGCCATGTTAATTACAAAATATTATGAAAACCGATTAACTTAGAGGTTTTGCCAAACTTTGAGTGTAGTAAATCAAAGTGTCAAACGTGTAATAGATGCGTTTAGGCAATACAAAACTGAAGTTTAAAATCAGTTAGAGAAAAAGATAAAAATGATAAGAAGTGATAGGGATGGAGAATATGAATCTCCCTTCGCCGAAATATGTGAAGAGAATGGAATCGTCCATCAAACAACGGCCCTGTATTCACCTCAATCTAACGGAATTGCGGAATGGAAAAACCAAACGTTGAAGGAAATGATGAATGCCTTACTTATAAGTTCTGGTTTACCGCAAAACCTATGGGGGAGGCTATCCTTACAATCAATTGAATACTCAATAAAGTTCCCCATAGTAAGACACAATCAATTCCTTATGAAAAATGGAAAGAAAGGAAACCCAACTTGAAATATTTCAAAGTGTGGGGGTTTCTAGCAAAGGTCCGAGTTCCTATGCCTAAAAGGGTTAAGATATGACTTAAGACTGTGGACTACGTGTTTATAGAATATGATAAAAGCAGTAAAGCATATCGGTTTTTGGTTCATAAATCCAAACATCCGGATATAAATAAAAATATGATAATTAAATCAAATAATGCTGAATTCTTTGAAAATATTTACCCGTATAAAATTAAACATGAACAGTCTAGTGGAGGATCTAAACGACCTCGAGTGAGAATGTACATAATGAAGAGAATCCAAGATGTAGTACACGTCAAAGAAAGTCTACTTTGTTTAGATCAGATTTTGTAACATTTCTCTTAGAAAATGAGCCTCAAATATTTAAAAAAGCAATGTCGTCGGCAGAATTATCCTTTTGGAAAGAGGCAGTCAATAGTAAGGTTGATTCAATTTTAAGCAACCATACGTGGGAATTGGTTGATCTTCCTCCAGGAAATAAACCTCTAGGTTCTAAATGGATTTTCAAAAGGAAAATGATGGCGGATGGTACTATTGACAAATACAAGGCAAGACTTGTAGTAAAAGGCTTCAAACAGAAAGAAGGCCTTGATTACTTTAATACATACTCGCCAGTAACAAGGATAACATCAATTCAAATGTTAATTGCCTTGGCGACAGTATATGATCTTGAAATACATCAAATGGATTTGAAAACCGCATTCCTAAATACAGAATTGGAGAAAGAAATTTACATGGAACAACCTGAGGGTTTTGTTGTTTCAGGAAAGGAGAATAAGGTGTGTAAACTTATTAAGTCATTGTATGGACTAAAGCAAGCACCTAAACAATGGCATGCGAAGTTTGACCAAACCATGTTGGCAAACGGATTCAAGATAAATGAAAGTAATAAATGTGTTTATATTAAAGACACTCCAAATCACCAAGTCATTGTGTGTTTATATGTGGATGATATGTTGATCATCAGTAGAGACATTTCTGACATAAATGCAATGAAACGAATGCTTGAGATCAAGTTTGATATGAAAGACCTTGGAGTTGCGAATGTGATCTTAGGTATAAGAATCTATAGAACTCCACAAGGGTTGGCATTGTCACAGTCTCAGTATATCAAAATGGTACTTGACAAATTCAAGTATATGGAATTCGGTATTGCCAAGGCTCCTTTGGATGTGAGCTTTGTACTTCGAAAGAATGAAGGTGAAAGTGACTCTCAATTGGAGTACACAAGAGTATTGGGATGTTTAATATATATAATGAATTGTATACGATCAGATATAACATACGCTATTAGTAAATTGTGTCGGTGCACGAGTAATCCCAACAAAACCCATTGGATGGCAATGAAAAGAATTTTGGGGTATCTTAAATACACTCAAGACTATGTTTTGTATTATAATAAATATCCCGCGGTACTTGAAGGATATAGTGATGCAAATTGGATCACCGGATCGAACGAAGTAAAATCCACAAGTGGATATGTATTTACTATTGCTGGAGGTACAGTCTCTTGAAAATCATCTAAACAGACATGTATTGCTCGTTGTACAATGGAATATGAATTTATCGCATTGAATAAAATCGGTGAAGAAGCAAAATGGCTATGGAATTTCTTGGAAGATATTTCTTATTGGCCTAAACCAGTGGCACCAGTATGTATACACTGTGATAGCCAAACGACAATAGGTAAGGCAGGGAGCATGATGTACAATGGTAAGTCTCATCACATAAGACGGAGACATAATATCGCTAGAGAACTTTTCTCTAGTGGAATTATCACTATTGACTATGTTAAGTCAAAGGATAATGTATCGGATCCAATTACAAAAGGCCTATCTAGAGAAGGAGTGGAAAGGGCATCCAAGGGAATGATTTTAAGGCCTAGGACAAGTCAGCATGGCGGTAACTCTACCTAGTAGACTGGAGATCCCAAGATCTAGGTTCAAGGATATCAAACGAAGTTGTGTCTGACAAGTTTAACATTGTCAATTATCCAACCCATTCTCACGATGTAGATAATGTGTAGAAAATAAGGATAAGACTTAAAGTGAAAAGTCTTTTAATCTATAGGATTGAATATTTAGAAATCACCTATGTGAGGGCGAAGTGGAAGCCGGATCAAAGAGAATGTTTGTAAAGGCCTATTATCTAAGCTCTCATAAAACCGGGATATTTTCATAGCTGAAAAGAATAAAACCGTGAGAACGATAAATAGTAAAAGGTTGGTTGTGTGACATGTGTTGTCTAGGTGTACATTAAAGCTCGACGTTTGAAAGATATCAAATCTACTGATTGACCGAGTGCATCCAATGCATGTTCACTACAAAAAGTTCAAAGGAAAACCTACTTATCCAGATGCAATTAGTCTTTGCTAAATGATCACATGCTTATCTGTAAAATTTTTTCAAAAGATATCCATTCTCATTCATGTAGGGGATTGTTGGGTTCAAGGTGTATGTGAATGGAAAATGGAGGAAAAATAGTGGAGAGAAGGGAGACACCAATTTAGAAAGTGTACTCCTAATTTGAAAAGTTCACTCTTTCTCCCATATTGGCGGAAGAAAAGAACTTGTTAGTGTTTAAAATAAGGAACACTTACTCCACATAGTGAGTGAGACAATAAATAAGAGATGCCTCGCGCCGTCGTCGTCGTCGCTCGCTTGGCTCGACTTTGGCTTTGGATTTGGATTTGGAAAATGATCGATCGATGAGATCTAATTTTTTAGACAAAATTTATTTGGAACTTGTTTGCAAGTGATAATTTAATCCAAAATTCCAAAATCAGAATAGTATTAATTTTCTCCAAATGTGGGTGCATTTCAGACACAATTCCAACGCATACGCAATGCATATTACGAAAGGATGCGACTCTTCGAGAAGAGGCATACTGTTTTGAACTGCGGACGTAGTTCAAACGCAGATGCTCACTAGAATCTGCAAAAATGTCATCTGCGGCCGCAGTCCTGGTGCAGTTCCAGTGCAGTCAGGGCGCAGATACGTGACTGTTACAGAAAGGTACTTTTCTGCTGAACCAATGCATCCTTTCTGAAAGGATACACTTAAGGCTATAAATACCTGCTATTTTTCTCAGGTATTGTAATCAATTTTGACAGCAAAAACACTTCTATACTTAACAAAGAACTCTGTGTGGTCATTCAGCTGTTGAGTGAGTTCGTAGAATCCGACAATTTGAGGTACCGCTATTGTTCGGATTGCAGACCATTTTATCTTGGGAGGAAGATTCCATAACCTCGGGTTCAGTGAGGTGAATTATTCCTTAAAGTCACTCCATGAAGTCGGGGGACTTGGCCTTAAATTCTGTTTCATCTATTTTCTGAAATCTAATACACTTCTTGGATAGATTATTTGTAATCTTGTGTTGAAGGGATTAAAGAACTTCAAAGGTGTTCTTGTTCATACATGAACTATTGTTGAAGTTGGTCTTGCAATTATACAGATTCTTGTACCCGAAACTACATTGCAAATAACACATATATCTCATGGAATTAGTTGAGGTGTGCGTAAATTACTCAGACACAATGATTATATAAAAAAATGTAGTAAGCTCAAAGGTTTTTACACAATCATAGACAATATTTTTATCGTTTTAAACGTTATCTATCTATATCTGTACTGTATTAAAAATATGAAGAGCTTTATAAATGTTTGTTTGAACTTTTTGCATTGTCCGAAAAAAATATATGATTTAATTAAGGAATCCTAAAACATGTTAGGGAGAAATATATGATAAAATAAAAGATATTAAAGAACTAATAGTTAAGGAGTAATACTATTAGTAGAATTAACATAGATTCTTAAAATATATAGAAAGAAAAATCCTAACATGCTTAACCACAATCTTATTTATCTCATCTGCCATAATAATCATGGTTTCGAAACTGACAGTGCATCATCATGTTTGCCTCTTCCAAAAGGATTGAATACTTATACCCACTTAAAACTGGTTAAAAGAGGTTGTATTTTTAGTTGCATTATTTCTATGAATTTTCACCTTCCACAAGATGGATATAATGCAGAAAATCATGCCTTCGAAGCACGTGGTAAAGAGAAAGGTAAAAATTTACACGCTTTTTACGCGCACCATCCGGTGTATATATTAAATTAATATTTTTTATCATGGTTAAGTACTTAAATTAAGTAAAATTTATGTTAATTAATCATGGTTAAGTAACATGAACTCTAAAATTAAACTCATGACATACATATATTAACTTGTTATATACAACCGAATGTGTATAAGTTTTAACTAGAAAGAAACCTGTCTCAGTGCCGACACAGTTAATGACACATGGTAAAGAACCATACAGCAAATCCAAATTAAAGTTATGAATGTCAAAGATCTAATTACAATTTAGTTCCGTACAAAATTTTATAGGAATCTTTAAGTTGGTTTATTCTCATACTAGTATTAGTCAATATTAAATGAAATTAATTATAGAAATTATTATCTTATTCATTTTATATACTAAAAATTTTATTCAATATCGTTCACATATTTGAAATTAATAAATTTATGCAATACGAAAAATAACTATTAAAATATTGAACTTAATATAATTAATTATGTAAAACTTAAATATTTTTTTTCAAAAGTTATTATCCGCGTGCAAATAATATTATATTGTAGTATAATTATTTGAGAATATTACATAATATTGTGATCAATATTGATTTATTTTGTAAAAAAATCATATAATTACAAAAGAAAATGCATATTTAACACAATTATTATTAGTTAAGTGACTTCTAAATTTGGTTAGAAAAACAAAGAATTAATGAAAGATATGTTTTAGAGCTAAGCACATGAGGCTTCTCCGTAAAATTTTAACTTGAAATTTAAATTCCTTATACTCCCCCCGTTTCGTTCTAGTTGACCCTCTTTCTAAAAGTATTTGTTTCAATTTAGTTGTCCCTTTTGATGAAATAATGAGTATTTTATTATGTTTTTTCAATACCACCCTCAACATTAAATGACTAAACAAAGTATATTTACGCAAATTTATATTTTCAAAGCATAATTAATAAGACTAATTTGGTAAAATAAACCCCTAATAAATACTTTCTTAAGGGAGTGCCAAGTCAAAAAGGACAACTATTTTAAAACGGAGGAAGTATTAAATATTTTAATTTACAACCTCTTATCAAAAGGAAGAAAGGAGTTTTTCCTTCTCTTTTCTTGTCTTAATAATAGATTTTTCTTTCAAAGTAAATTTTGTATTTCTTTGCACGATCTTAGTCATAGTATATTTTTTATAAATTTAAAATATTTTTACATCAAGGCAAATATTTTGAGCAAAGTTTCAATAATAGTCAATTTTTCCTCTCATATTTTCTTATTACCATTTTTTCAACAAATAACTTATAACATTATCTAAAGTCCTAACATGTTTGCACGATTTCACAATGTTCACTTATTCTCTTATGATAATGGACCAATAAATATTAATGAATCTTATTGTATATTATTTTTTCGAATAAATGGTTTAGTCCTTCATAGGTTTGAATATTCACTCTTCAACTCTATTTTCGATCAACCCTATCATATTTTCTCAATTTACTCAATTTGAATGAAATTATAAATAATAATTACTATCGAAATTGAATTCCCTCCCATCTTAAAACATTCAATTAATACTTAACCTCTCGTGTTCATCAGTACAATAAGATATTAATCTTATTCATCTTAATCCGTTATATTGTACAAAGTAGATCAAAATAATTATTGCACCAAACGATCTACAATATTCTAAAATTGGAGTTATAAATATAAATATAAACATGATTGAACCCACTGCCTGTTTATATCAACTAAAATAAAAAAATAAGAAAGTTTGTAGCATAATGTTTATAAATAACAAATAATAAATGACTTTTACTTTCACATTAGTACAATATACTATATAAAAGTACAATAATATTTGCAGTAAGAATTAAAATATGATGAATTTGAAAAAATTAATATTCATAATTATTTGATTTATTGAATTTGAGCATTGCCCATTGAACATCAGCCACGAGATACTCACCCAAATTTTGATATTCGACATATAGCTTTTGAGATAGTAATCCTAGTGTCAGGTAAATTTCATAGATAGTTATACAACTATCATTTTTTTACTAAGGTCACTTAACTATCATTCGTAATACAATATCTCAAAAATTTTAATATACTATTAAAATCATACAATTTAATTTACAAATTAATTGTTAATCATAACATATGAAAATATAGTATAGACAAATCAAGTGTTAATCCTAATATATAGAAACATAATGGATTAGTAATTTAGTATCATAGTATATTAATTTTTAAAAATTATATTATTATCTCACTAAAATCTAAAGCAACAATATTTGTAATGCAAGAAAATCGACTATCTAATATCAATATTAGTTTCTTCATAATTAATGTATAACTTGTAAATTTTTATGTTATTGCTAAAATTGTCATTGCACATTTTGATCAAGATAACTTTTTATAAGTCTTTAAAAATGTATGACATATTAAAAAATCACTAACTTAAATTTTCAAAGAGTACAGGTTATATTTTTTTATAAAACGTAAAGTACATGAATATTGGCTCATAAAATTTTTACCAAACATGTAAAAAATAAAATAATATGCAACATAACCTGTATATTTAGTTGACTTGATAAATCAAGAAAAATCTATTCTAAAACAATACTCACAGTACATTGAGATTCTAGCGATTATCACGACAAGATAAGTTGTGGCAGAAATCTCTCGCATAATTCATCTTCTCCAACATGTTATGGCAGAATTAATTAGCTTTTACTGAGTATAACCTTCTTATATAGTGGTAAATTGTTATGACACTAAAACTTCTAGATTAATTGCAGTTGGTACAATAATCTTTTCCATATATATGTATATAATTGTTAATTGATTATTCATTTTTTATTTACATTTCTCAAATAATTATGTCATGCTTCCTTAATTGACTTACATTTAATGAAACCATAAATACTTTTAGTCATATAAATATTCATTTTATGGTAATATTTCAATTGCATATATTCTAATTTATAAGTAACTCGCACCTATATTTAATTATATAAAAATTATTATAAATTTTTATTGATATTTTTATTATTAAGAAATATTTATTTCTAATTAATTTTATTTATCTGCACGTTTAAATTTTCATATAAGATAATTTAATATTTTTTAATTAATTTTCGTTCATCAAAGCGAAGTATCTTTTCTAATTTGATTATTTTAAAATCCGAAATTATTCTTACAAACATATATAAGGTTATATAATTGGTCAATTAAAGAACAACTTTGTACGAAAAAAATTTATTTGACTTCGAATATTAATTCGGACTATGTAATTTTAGTAGTTATTTTTGATAAACACTATGCAATCTTTTCTGTGTCGTAATATTCGTTTTTAGATTTTTTTAATATTTCTTTATTTTCAATCTACTCTCTTTTCAAATTCAAGACTATCATTTATTCATTTCCTAATATAGAATAATAGTGTAATTACTCATTGATTGTTATTCTTAATTATGAAAATCCCTTCATTAAATATGAATGAATATTGTTTTAAATATAGATTACTTAAAATATATCAAATGAAAATTCTTCCAATAAATATGAATGCATATTTTTTAAATAAAATTTCTTGAAATATATTGAAATAAATTTCTTTCATTTTGTAGTCCAAAGTTACCATTTGAGTGATTACACCCTTTTTCATAATATTTTTTAATTTTAGAATAACTCTGTGATTATTATATATTTTTTCATATAAGTTGTTTGATTCCTCATTGATTATTCTCTTAATTGATATTTCTTGATACTTTCTTGATTTAATCAATTGTAATCAAATCATAGATGTTCTTTTTTATATAGTATTGTTACTTAAATTAATTATATATACATTTTGAGTGATGACATCTTTTTCATAATATTTTTAATTTTGGAAGGACTCATTTGTCGTAATAATCTTTTTCATATAAGTTACTTGATTATTAATTAGTTATTCTTTAATTAATTTTTTTGTAATACTTTCTTGATTTACTAAATTGTAGTGAACTCATAAATATTTTTTAATAATATTATTATTTAAATTAATTATGTATATTTTTTTAGGGGTAACATTTTTTTCATAATATTTTTTTTTGTTTTGAAATAACTTTTTGATTATCATAATCTTATTCATATAAGTTACATAATTACTACAACTAATTGATATTGTTATGGCACTAGAACTTCTAGATTAATTGCAGTTGGTACAATATTCTTTTTCATATATATATATATATATATATATATATATATATATATATATATATATATATATATATGTATGTATATAATTGTTAATTGATTATTCATTTTGTATTTATATTTCTCGATCAATTTTGTCATGCTTCCTTAATTGACTTACATTGAATGAAATCATAAATATTTTTTGTCATATAAAAATTCAATTTATGGTAATACTTCAGTTGCATATATTTTAATTTATTAGTAACTTACACCTACATTTCATCATATAAAAATTATTATAATTTTTATTGATATTTTTATTATTAAGAAATATTTATTCCTAATTCATTTTATTGATCTGAACGTTTAAAGTTTTACATAAGACAACTTAATCCTTTTTAATTAATTTTTGTTCATAAAAATGAAGTATCTTTTTCAAATTTGATTATTTTTAAATCCGAAATTATTCTTACAAACATATAAAAGGTTATATAATTGTTCAATTAAAGAATAACTTTGTAAGGTAAAATTTTATTTGACTTCAAATATTAATTAGGACTATGCAATTTTAGTAGTTATTTTCGATAAACATTATGCAATCTTTTCTATGTAGTAATATTCATTTTAAAAAATTTTAATATTTATTTATTTTCAATCTACCCTCCTTTTAAATTTAAGACTATCATTTATTCATTTCCTAATATAGAATGATAGTGTAATTACTCATTGATAGTGATTCTTAATTATGAAAATCCTTTCATTAAATATGAATGCATATTGTTTTAAATATAGATTACTTGAAATATACCGAATGAAAATCTTCCAATAAATATGAATGCATATTTTATTAAATAAAATTACTTGAAATATATTGAAATAAATTTCTTTTATTTTGTAGTCCAAAGTTATCATTTGAGTGATCACATCTTTTTCATAATAGTTTTTAATTTTGGAATAACTCTATCATTATATTTTTTTTCCATATAAGTTGTTTGATTACTAATTAGTTATTCTCTTAGTTGATATTTCTTGATACTTTCTTGATTTAGTCAATTGCAATCAGATCATAAATGTTCTTTTTTATATAATATTGTTATTTAAATTGATTATATATACATTTTGAGTGATGATATCTTTTCATAATATTTTTAATTTTGGAAGGACTCATTTGTCATAATAAAATCTTTTTCATATAAGTTACTTGATTATTAATTAGTTATTCTCTAATTGATTTTTTTGTAATATTTTCTTGATTTACTAAATTGTAGTGAACTCATAAATGTTTTTTTAAATAATATTATTATTTAAATTAATTGTGTATATTTTTTGAGGGAAATTTTTTTCATAATATTTTTTTTATTTTGAAATGACTTTTTAATTATTATAATCTTATTCATATAAATTACATGATTACTGTTACTAATTGATTTTTTGTAATATTTCTTGATTTACTCAATTGTACTAAAATCATAAATATTTACTTTTTATAATATTATTATTTATGTTGTTTAAATTAATTGTTCACATATTTTAAGGAATGACATCTCTATTGAAATATTTTTTATTTTGGAATGATTTTTTGGTCATAGTAATTTTTTCCATATAAATTGCTTGATTACTAATTGATTATTTACCAAAATAACTTTGTTGCCAACAAAATAGATTCTTGTTGCCAAAATACCAAGTGGCTAGTTCTCAATATGTCACTTGGCTTAATTTTAGGCTAACTTCTTTGCTTTATTATATATATAGATATTTCTTGATTTACTCAATTGTAGTAAAATCATAAATATTTACTTTTCATAATATTATTATTTATGTTGTTTAAATTAATTGTTCACATATTTTAAGGAATGACATCTCTATTGAAATATTTTTTATTTTGGAATGATTTTTTGGTCATAGTAATTTTTTTCATATAAGTTGCTTGATTACTAATTGATTATTTACCAAATAAACTTTGTTGCCAACAAAATACATTCTTGTTGCCAAAATACCAAGTGGCTAGTTCTCAATATACCACTTGGCTTAATTTTAGGCTAATTTCTTTGCTTTATTATATATGTAGATTGTAGTAAAATCATAAATATTTACTTTTTATAATATTATTATTTATGTTGTTTAAATTAATTGTTCACATATTTTAAGGAATGGCATCTCTATTGAAATATTTTTTATTTTGGAATGACTTTTTGGTCATAGTAATTTTTTTCATATAAGTTGCTAGATTACTAATTGATTATTCACCAAAATAAAATTTGTTGCCAATAAAATAGATTCTTGTTGTCAAAATATCAAGTGGCTAGTTCTCAATATGCCACTTGGCTTAATTTTAGTTTGACTTCTTTATTTTATTATATATATAAATAGATTGTGGTTCTGTTCATATCTGTCAATTGATTATTCACTAAATATATTTAAATATTTAATTATGTATTCATTTATTAAATATTTAATTTGTATCCTGTTATTATTGTATATTAAATTGAAGTTCTTGGAGGATATAAATTTAAATTTTGGATTTATTACGACTACACATTATAGAAAGTGTTCAATTTTGGTAGAAAATAAAGTTTCTACGAAACTTTTCAAGGCCGTTGAAGACTACCTCCTCGCAAATTCTTTTGTAGACACGTATACGTGAGCGGACGGGTTCAAAATTTAAAAACTATGATTTAATTTTAAGATTCTTAGTATTGAATTTATTACATTAAAAATTATGGGTTCAAACCTTTTCTTTTACCCCTTTCTTGGAGCTCCTATCCTTTTTGCTCCCTTGATGACTCAAACATAACCTCAAGATTGATACCGAGGGATGGTTATCATCCGAGCAACTCCCTCATATAGGTTCAAACCTATTATTTATTGTAGTTTTAGTGAATAAAATCAGATCTAACTTCATAATCAGGGATATATTAATTAATAGACTACATATATAATTATTAAATACATCTGGGTTATTCTGTAATTAGTTATTCTTCAGTTCTCTATATATACAGCTGTAACCCCTTCAATATCAATAAGATTAATTATTATTAAATTATATCATGGTATCAAAGCTAGGGTTTCTTCTTCCGCCCAAACCCTAATCTCTCCTCTTTTCCGACGTGTGTGCGCCGCCGCCACCGTCTACACCACGCCGCACGGCCTCCCTCCTCCGCCGTAGGTCGGCGCCATGGACAAGGTTGTTGATCCTCTGTCAAATTTACCGTCTGGAGTAAAATTACTGCTCAGGAATCTCCACAATCTCATCCCCGAAAAATTATCTGACAACAACTACTCGGCCTGGGCACTTAACGTCCGCACCGCCCTCGCAGCCAACTTGCTGCTCGGATGGATTGACGGTGCGGAGAAGCCGCCGCCCGAGACAGCCGAGGAGGACGGCGTCATGCTCCCAAATCCCGACTACCTTCCGTGGATGATCGTAGACACTCAGATCCGAGCCTGTCTTCTCGCCGTTATTAGCCCCTCTGTGCACAAACACGCCCGGGGTTTTCTCACATCGGCTTCACTTTGGGACGCACTAGCCACAAGGTACAACTCTGTGTCCACGGCTCATATTTTTCAGTTGCGTGACAGATTGCATACTCTTCAGAAGGGAACGAAGACGATGACTCAATACCTTGATGATGTGGCCTCTATTCTGTCTGACCTAGATGCTGTGAACGAGATTATTCCTGAACGAGACGTGGTGAATGCCGTGATACGTGGTCTTCCGTCTGGCTATTCCTCTCTCAAACAGCATATTCGCCTCTCACCTGTCGAAATCACTCTGAATCAACTGTCTGGATGGCTTAATGCAGAAGAATTGAATCTAGACATGGAACACAAATTACTGCTCGGAGAAGCCAGTTCCACCCCTGGCGTCACGGCTCTTTACTCGGCTGGCAGCGGGGGCTCGGCTAGGGGTCGCGGTGACGATCGCCGTAACCAAGGGCGAGGCAGCGGCGGCGGTGACCGTCGGAACACCGGGCAGCAAGGCAGAGGCGGGCCTCCACCGAGGGACGACTTCCAGTCAGGCCGCGGAAAGGGACGAGGAAACCAGCAGGGGCCCACACGAGATCTTCCGACGTGCCAAATTTGTGCTAAACGGGGCCATTCTGCGGCTAATTGCTGGTATCGTTATGATGACTCGCAGAATGTAAATCGCCAGTCCGGCGGATCAAGGGCGATGCATGCGTCCACAAACGCTCAATCTGGCGCTTGGTATCTAGACACAGGTGCTAACACCCATGTGACGTCGGATTATTCACAACTTCAAGCTCCTCATCCGTATCATGGCTCAGAAACTATTACAGTAGGCAATGGTCAATCCCTTCCCATCACAAACACCGACTCTGGGTATGTCTATACCCCAAATGGTAAATTTCATCTCTCAACCCTTCACCACGTCCCTTCCCTCACATCCAATCTTTTATCTGTTTATCGCTTTACTAAAGAAAATAACTGCACCCTCATTTTTAATGACACCAATTTCCAGATAGTGGACAATACCACGAACCGGGTGCGGTACACGGGCCGCTGTGAGCATGGGCTATACACTCTTCCATCCAGGTCTCCGTCTGTTGTGAGTCAAGCCATTCTCTCGTCCACCTGGCATCGCCGACTTGGGCACCCATCATCCGCCATCACCAAATCCATTTTATCTTCCTTAGGTTTTAATTTTTTAGGGAAATTACATTGCGAGTCCTGTTCAGTGTCTAAATCTTGTCGTTTACCTTTTTCACTGTCTGAACACAAGGCCACTGCGCCATTTCAATTAATTCATTCTGATGTTTGGGGTCCAACCTCAGTTCCTTTTGTTCAAGGTTTTCGTTATTATATCTGTTTTGTTGATGATTACAGTAAATTCACTTGGCTTTATCCTCTGAAATTTAAATCCGAAGCTTATACTGTTTTTGTCAACTTTGACCGAATGGTTCAAAATCAATTTAATGCCAAAATCAAAATTTTTCGAAGTGACAATGGCAAAGAATTTGTCAACAATGCATTTGGTGTTTTTCTTCAAAGTCTAGGGGCTCTTCATCACACTTCATGTCCATATACCCCTGAACAAAATGGCGTTGCTGAGCGCAAACACCGTCACCTAATAGAAACAGTTGTTGCGCTCCTCCATGATTCCACCTTACCTGTTTCCTTTTGGGTTGATGCCCTTGCTACTGCCAACTACCTCATAAATCGCATGCCCACTCACACTCTCTCCAACTCCACTCCATATGCCCGTCTCTACAATCATCCACCCGACTACATCCATCTCCGCCCGTTTGGGTGTCTGGTTTATCCCTGGTTGCGTCCACACACTCAACATAAACTTCAACCTCGGTCCACCCCTTGTGTCTTTCTAGGCTATCATCCCACTATCAAAGGTTACAAATGTTTCGATCCTGTATCTCAGAAAACATATGTTTCCCGTTATGTTCGTTTTGTGGAGGAACAATTTCCTTACACAAGTCTTTCCTCTACTCCATACTCCCCCAATCCACTTGGCATTGTGCCATTATTTCCGTCCTTTTCACCCGCTCATGCTCCGGCTCACTCGGCACCTAACCCGGTACCCCACTACGCCACTACCCACTCGAACCACCCACCCACCCACCCGAACCACCAAACCCCCCACCCGAACACCCAGCCGACTGCCACACAACCCACCACTTCCCTACATCATACTCCTAACACACATACAGCCACCCCATCCACCGCTGCACATCCCAGCTCCCACGGCAGCCCCACCCAACCCCCGTCCACACATCATACAACTCCACCACCCCTTCCTAATCACCCTCCACTCAACACTCACCCTATGACAACCCGAGCCAAGGCCGGTACCTTCAAACCCAAAGTCTACCACACTCAAATACCCTTTGATGCACATCCCATAACTGAGCCTACTACCTACAACCAAGCCTCCAAAAATAGTTTCTGGTGCCAAGCTATGGATGAGGAATTTCAGGCTCTGAATGAACAACGTACATGGGATTCGGTACCTCTGCCTAGTAACCGAAAGTCTATTGGGTGCAAATGGGTGTTTCGTATCAAACGAAATTCAGATGGATCTCTTTATCGCTATAAAGCACGTCTGGTTGCAAAAGGGTATCATCAGGAGTATGGTGTGGATTATAAGGAGACCTTCAGCCCTGTTGTTAAGCAACAGACTATTCGTCTGGTCTTGTCTCTTGCTCTTCACTATGATTGGCCGCTTCATCAGTTAGACGTCAGCAATGCCTTTCTTCATGGTCATCTTGAGGAAGACATCTATATGGTTCAGCCACCGGGATATGTTAATCCCAACCGTCCTCACTATGTTTGCAAGCTTCGCAAATCACTGTATGGCCTGAAACAGGCCCCACGTGCCTGGTACACACGCCTCTCTACTTTTCTGCAGGGTCTTGGTTTTCGCACCTACCATCATGACAACAGCCTCTTCACCCTTCACTGTTCTCGAGGGACAGTCATCATTATTATCTATGTGGATGATATTGTTATTAAAGGCAGCTCGTCATCACTCATCACTGAAATTACTGAGGCTATGCATCGTGACTTCAAACTTAAGGACCTTGGTCCTCTGGAGTTCTTTCTTGGCCTCGAACTCATCCGCAAATCGGGAACCATATTGATGCATCAGACAAAATATACCCTTGAACTTCTAAATCGAGCTGGAATGACAGACTGCAAACCCGCGGTCACTCCCATGGCAGTCCGCCAATCCCCAGGGCCGAATACTCCCTTTGCCGATCCTACACTATATCGGAGCCTCGTCGGTGGACTTCATTAGCTTGTTGTTACTCGTCCGGACATCCAATATGCAGTCAATCGAGTCTCCCAATCAATGCATGCTCCCACAGAACAACACTTTCAGGCCTTGAAACGCATTCTGCGCTATCTTAAAGGTACTCTTCAATGTGGAATTTTATTTCAAAAGGGCTCGTTTGATATATCTGTTTTTTTTGATTCGGATTGGGCTAACGACAAAGATGATCGGAAGTCCACTACTGGATATATTGTTATGATGGGACCGAATCTGATTTCCTGGTGCACCAAGAAGCAAACGCGAGTGTCCCGTTCCTCCACAGAAGCAGAATATCGTGCCATGGCTGCGGGTGTTGCTGAAGCCATGTGGTTACGATACCTTACAGATGCACTTGGCATTCCCCCGACGAAACCACAGATTTATTGTGACAATCAGTCCACTATTTGTGTTACCAAAAATCCAGTCCTTCATGATCGTATGAAGCATGTTGGGTCCGACTGTCACTTTATTCGCGATGAGGTACTTGCAGGAAGGATGGCCACGCACTATGTCCCATCTACTGACCAGCTTGCTGATATTCTCACCAAGCCTCTTCCGTTACAGCCTTTTCAGTATCTCTGCTCCAAGCAGCCCCTCGTTACCGCTGATCAGCTTGCGGGGGGATAATAGACTACATATATAATTATTAAATACATCTGGGTTATTCTGTAATTAGTTATTCTTCAGTTCTCTATATATACAGCTGTAAACCCTTCAATATCAATAAGATCAATTATTATTAAATTATATCATTAATGTTAACTGATAGAATCATCAGCCGAGAAGACGATCCTAAATAAATAAAGAAATAACATGTCTGGCATGATTGATCAACATAAGGATATGAATTATGATAATTAGGATAATTTTTTGTATATTATACTTTAATAGTATCTATTTTGTACTTCAAAAAGATGTTTTCAATATTTTGTATGAAATTAAAACCTTTTGTTTTAAGACCTTAAATTCAATTAAATAGAATTTACCCACTTCTTTGCAATGCATTATAATTAGAGATTCGAGTAATAATTAAATCTTTTACTAAAAAAGTCTCAATTTTAAACTTAATTTTTTGACAGTGACATCTCGATTTAATACGAATCTATTTTATTTTTATGTTTAAGATTGTATAAATTGTCCTTCGATAAAATTGGGGTAAAATTGTGAAAGTGACTCAAAAATCAGTAGAATTGAAAGGACACTATGATGGATAGAGATGAAGTACCTATTTTAATGTTTTTCTATGCAAACTAAAATTTAAATACATGCATGATGAAGCTGTTTAATGTTCTCTATCCTAAAATATATGGTAAAAGATAAATTTTAATTTATATTAAATTATATGAACCATGTAATATAACATATTTGTAAAAGAAATATAAAATATTTATTTATTTGAATTACAAGAAATCCTAACTTTTAATATTTAAAATTTTTGAAGCTTATAAAAAAATTATTTAAAAATATTTATGTAAAATATGTTTTGGTTTAGGGTCAACATGGACTCGTAGTAATGCCTTCGAAGTTGGTCAAAGACTAATTGGTTCCTTGTAATACTATTTTACAAAATATTTTAAATAAAAATACATTTAAAAGCACTTTTATATAATATTATATACTTCATTTTTTTGTATGCGATCTTTAGATTAACGTAACACAAATACAATACATATAGAATAAACTAGTAAAGTTTAATAGTAGGAAAAGAAATTAAAGTATAAGATTCTCTAGTCTATGCTATAAATTCCCCCTAGCACCCACCATGAAATTATATACATAAGCTTTTAATAATGCGAAGACGAGTCCATTATAGGCATGGCAAACACTTTTCTCCTAATATAAATAGGAAGAACATGTATGCAGATTTTGCTGGCTATAAAAAAGATAGAGAGACAATTTTTGATAATTAGACCCTTCACTTAAAAGAAGTGAAATCAATGCAGAACTGAAAAAGAAAATAACGACAAACAATATAGTAAAATGAACAAAGTAAACCAAAAAGCAACAAAAAAAAGAAGCAATAAAATTTGAAGAATTAGATAATACATAAATACTAACTAATGCAACCATACGTATGTTGGTTGGATAAACAAACTCAACCGGTGAATACTGCTAAATAAAGAAAAAATGAGCGGAGAAGACTAGCCACTCTCCTCGTCCACATAAAAGTAGAGATGCTATAATATCACATCTCTCGTTTCAATTTGTTTGTCTTATTTACTATTTGAGTTAATACATAAATATGATTCTAAACTTGACACCAAATTATAACTTTGACCTTAAACTTGATAGTGCACAAATAGGACCTTTAACTATTCAAAACCTGAACAAATATAACCTCCGATTTTGCAACCCCATGCGTGAGTTTCACTCGCGCCTACGTGGAAAGGTAATCCAATCACACGATGCCACATCATTAAAAGGGTTGACTTGGAGGGAGGTCGTATTTGTGCAATTTTGAATAGTTAAAGGTCATATTTGTGCACTGTCAAAGTTTTACTTTTTGTGTTAAAAAAGCATCATTTTTTTAATTATTATTATTATTATTATTATTATTATTATTATTATTATTATTATTTCTATAGCAGCAACACCTAGTTTTTTTTAATTAAAAAATCGAACCCGCGCAGTAGGCTGAAGGAAGCGCCCAAGAATAGCAAATAACACCACTGGGCTATCTAAGTGCCTTGTTTCATGTGGTTCAACATTAATATACGTACATAAATATAGATTTTCTAACTTATATATATAACGTAACTTTTTTACCGAGAGAGTTCGGGTGAACCCCATGGCAACCACGTAAGTGTGCCCCTGTATTAATTTAATAATGTTTTAATAACGTTAATTTAATAACATTGTAATAACGTTAATTTGATAACGTTAATTTAATATACTACTACTACTATCCTTAATAACGTTAATTTAATAACGTTTTATTAAAACTATAATTTTTTATTATTAGTATAGTTTCATCTTTAATTTAATATTTAAATAAATTATATTTAGATATATTATATAACTTAAATTTACCCTTTGCTTTATAATATATATACATACCCGAGCGATTTTTTCGTATGAGGTTGACCCATCTAATTAATAAATATTTAATATTGCTCTTTTTCCGCAATGACAAAAGAAATTAGATGCCATTTTCATCTTTGAACGGAAAATAATTAAAAAATAATAGTGAAAAGTCATTTAAAGGTCATTTTTGTGCAATTTTGAATAGTTAAAGGTCATATTTGTGCACTGTCAAAGTTTAAGGTCATATTTATGTATTATGCCCTTAGATTTTAAGTTGGACACGCCCAGTTTTGCATGTTGAACACGCGTTTTGTCACATAGGATCGGTGTACGCATCTTTTCGGGACATTTAAAATTCAAGGATGTAAAATACACCTTGATAAATACTTTTCTAAAATTAACTTGACAAATATTTTTAAAATTTCACCGATTTATTTAATATGAAATAATAGACAAGTTTTCGGTATAATAAAATAAGTGAATTTAGGCCTTCACACTATTTATCAAAATAGTTTAAATCAAGATAAGTCAATAAGGAGACCGTGCTTGAACCACGGGACTTGAGGGGTGCCTCACACCTTCTCCTCAGTCAACAGAATTCCTTACTCGATCTTCTGTTTTCACAGACCAATAAAAAGAGTCATTTTCTTTTGATTAGGGATTCAAAAAGGTAACTTGGAACACCATAACTCAATTCCAAGTGACGACTCTTTAAATAAATTAATCCCTATTCAATATCGTCACTTTAATTGAAAAAACTCTTCGACTCGATTCTTTCGAGCGGAAAAAGGGGTGTGACATCTCTGGCGACTCTGCTGGGGAATAATAAGAATTCGAGCTTTTTATATTGACTTATACTTGCTGTAATTATTATTGATATTGTGTTTGTTGGCCTTATGTGCTAATTGTTGCTCATTTACCGCTTTGATATTGATTGAACTGTATTATATACTGTCTTTTCTTGCGTACCCCCTCTGAGTCCCTGAAATAGGATAGAAGGAATGCAGCGCATGCATCCTACTTTCTTTTTGAGATAGCCGGAGTGTCAAGGCACCTGGTGAACGATTATAGTCACACATGTTAGGCGGAGTTCGGATCGACAACAAAGGCGGTGTTGCCCTACTACCGACCAAGTTGTCCCTCCCCGGTTCGAGTGTCCGCTCGGGTAAGCCAGTCTAGACACCTATCCCTATTAGGCTTAATCTTAGAAGAATTTAAAACTCAGAATCTGGTTATCCCTATTAGGTGCCGCTTTATTTGCATCATATGCATTTAACTTAGCGGGACTCGGCACAGGGGACGGGTCTGTCTAGGACATGTGACCTACTTTATAAAGACCAACATATGCATTCTATGTGCTCTTTGACATTTGTTTGGAAGACTGTTTGTTTGTTGACCGGCTTTAGGCAACTTTAAAATGTAAGAGATTATATTATCCTCAAATTTAGTGAATCATTTTTCAAAAGAAAAATTTTATTTTTAAAAGGAAGATTTTTTTTTAAATATATAGTAATATAATTTTACGATTTTCTTGAACTACGAGGGTCTGATTCTCACATCTTAGTGGGATACGTAGGAAGTCCTTCTCAGGATATGACCGTATCTTTTAAAAAAATATTCATAGACTTATTGGGGAATATTTTGAAAATATAATTACTTTCATAATTATTTTTCTAATTTTCAAGTCTAATTTTTATATATATCTTACTAGCCCTGAATCTTTAGGGATCATGAGACTAAGTTTTTACAAAATAAAAAATATATTTAAATATTAACAGCCTTGAACCTTTAGGGGTTTTGATGCTAAGTTTTGTACGACATATATTTCAAGAACTACGCACACCTGATTCTCATCTTAGTGAGATACGTAGGCAATCTTTAATGGATTCAATGATCTTACAAAAATGATTGTCTTTCCTTCTAAATAAAAAAAATGCAAAAATAAAAAAATATTTTTTTTATAAATTCAAAAATAATAATAATAAATTATTTCTCATTATTCAAATAATTAAAAAAAAGGATATGTTTCTTTGTATTTCCAATTTTTTCGAACTACGCAAGATCTGATTCATGTCCTGGCATGATACGTAGACAACCCTCCAAAGGGTTCGATCATAACTTTTTGAAAAGTGCGCCTAAAAAAAAGCTAGGATGAAACACAAAACCTTCCATGATAGGTTGATGAATGCAGATAGAAACATAATATGCAACGTGGCATTATAATGTGTTAAATATATAACACTCACCCATTTGCTACTTGGTCATAGAAAGATAAAGTAGTTGATGGTTGGTTTGTGTTTTAAACTGGCATCACATCCGTACAACACTAGATACAAGGGAAAAAGAAAAATGACCCCCAAAGAAAGTGTAGAGTCTGACAGTGAAGAAGAGCAAAATCAGTTGATTTCACAGGAATTAGCATCAATGGAAAAAATTAAGTTATTGAAATAGCAGATGGTTAAAATGTACCAAGCTTGGCTGAATAGACAAGACCCGCCTTCTTCAATCCTTAGACTTTCGACTACGAATGATCCAAATCCTGTTCAAGCTCAAACTAGCGATCCATTATACCCACCTGGATTCAGCCCATATGCTAATGTGACTGGTGTTACTGGTACTTCTACCATGTACCCACCAAATCCATCTGTCACAAATAACTCATTTTTCATTTCTGTAGCACCAGCTACTATGAGTCTTCAATCGACAACATAGAAGAATATGGGAGAACCAAGTCATGATCTGCTGTATCCTCCTGAAATGACTTTCAAACCTTAAAATCCATATTATCATGCTCATCAACATGATTCTACTATCGTGATTGAGAAAATTATTAAGAATGAAGAACAAGAGGAGATGACTAGGAAAGTAAGAAGCTTAAAGCAGAGTATAAGAAGTATGCAAGGATTAGGAGGACCAAAAAGTGTTTCATATAAAGATTTGTGCATGTTTCCGGATGTCCATTTGCCTAAGGGATTCAAAATGCCCAAGTTTGACAAATACGAAGGGCACGGTGATAAAGTGGCACACTTGAGGTGTTATTGTAACCAATTAAGAGGTGCTGGAGGTAAAGAAAAATTACTCATGACTTATTTTAGTGAGATCCTTTCGAGTCTAGCCTCAGAGTGGTTTGTGGATCAAGACATTGACAAGTGGAGTAGTTGGGATGACTTGGCTAACGAATTCGTGCAACAATTTCAGTACAATGTCGATTTGATTCCTGATGAGAAATCCCTGACTAATATGAAGAAGAAGAACAATGAAAATTTCAGGGAGTATGCGATTAGATGGCATGAACAAGCTGCTAGGGTGAAATCTCCAATAAAAAAAATAAGATAGTGGAGGTGTTTATTCAAGCACAGGATGAAACATATTATCAACACTTGTTACCTGCATTAGGCAAACCATTTATTGAGGTTCTCAAAATGGGTGGTATCATAGAGGATGAAATTAAGTCCGATCGCATTGTGAGTTTTGCAACATTAAAAACAACTACTCAAGCAATTTAAAAGGGTTTAGGAAGTGTTGGGGATAAGAAGAATGAGGAAGATTTATATACTATTATAGTTGTACAACGAGAACGGTCAATAAGACCACGTCGTCATCGCTCTCAGGCTCAAGCCCACGTTCATGCACAAGATCCACATAATCACTCTCTAAGTCCATTATATTCCAGTCCCCCACCTTCATATCCAGTGTATAATGCACAACCACATGTTCAACCCCCATCTTACTCACAATGGCACATGCCAACTCCTCAGAGTCATCCTCCAATTCCAAAAATATACCAAAGCCCTTCTAGTCCCGATTTTTGATCCAAACCAAATGATGAAATGAGGTAAAAGTCGACAGATAGCTTCACTCCAATTGGAGAGCCATATTCCAGTTTATTTTAGAGATTGGTATAGGAGGGCATGATTACCCCTCTCCTTGGGCACACTCTTAATCCCCTTTCAAGAAATTTTGATCCTAATGCACGATGTGCGTATCATTCTGATGCTCAGGGTCATAGTATTGAAGATTGTCGAGATTTAAAAAAAAAATTGAAAATATGATTCAAGATAGATCAATTATGGTATAGAACACTGACAACAAGGAAATCTCTAGTCATGCTGGTATGCAAATTGGTGGCTAAGAGGTCAAGCTCAGCAATTGTGAAGTCACTCCTCTTCCCTTACTTGGAAGGATTGATGGTAGTTTGTTTTATTTTTCTTTCTATTTTTTTTTGAATTATTTTAGGATTGTAGTTTGAAATCTATCTTGTTTTATTTGTTTGTCATTTTCGTTTAAACCCTTCTATCTTTTCTTTTAATGAAATGTGGCGTCCTTGTTGTTTTGTCTTGTCTTTTTTTTAAGTTGTTTGTTTATCTTCTTTACAATACATTTTATGTTGATTCTAGTGTTATGACATGCCTGTAAAATTTTCAGCCAGATCTTAAAATCTAGCTTAATCATGAAATATTGAATCGGAGAGCTAAAGTTAGAAAAAGAGAGCATCTGAGAAAATAAATAAAATGTTAAGGTGTTTGGGGATATAGTTACAACCTTACGTGAATATATTGAGGCAATCACTTTGCGAATAAAAAATGACTTGATCTTCAATGAGAAAGTTCAACTCAAGCATTTTTGAATGAGATCAACCAGAGGATATATAGTTTCTATTGTTAGAAGAAGCAAAAGGAAGTTAGCTAAAAAAAAGAGTCATCTGTTGTGAGAAAAGTACAATACAAGTAGACCTGTATGGTTTGCAAGTTTAAAAGAAGTGAAACACGTGCTTATGCTTAGTGACGATCAATATTGAAAAGATGCATATGATCTTCATGTTTCATTCCTAGATTCCATGTTATGTACTTGCATTTTTTAAGGATTGATATGACGAAGGTATTTCATTCTGCTATCCAAATGTTGCATAATCCTTTGTTATCCCTTTTGAGATTTTGTTTTATTTCTTTTATATCTCTCTTTTGGAATCAAAATAGAGTCTGAAAAAAAATTCAAAAAAAGAGTGTCAAGAAAAAAAATAGAGTCAGAAAAGTGTCAAGAAAAAATGGAGTCGAGAAAAATCTCTCTCTCTCTTTCTCTAAAAAAAAGACAAATATAAAGAGAGAAAAGTCAAGAAAAAGAAAAAAAAGAAAGAAAGAAAATCAAGCAAAAGAACAAGATGTCTGAACTACGTTTGACCTGATTCTTGGTATGACAAGATACGTAGGCAACCCTACTCTGGGGTTCGGTCTAACCAAAAGAAAATTTAAATTACCCAGAATGAAATGAAACTGGGGCAAATTTTATTTCCTTACAAGAGTTGATTCCAAAAGTTGTATGTTTCGCCCAATATTATGTAAATTTTTTAGCCACATGCCTCCCTTTCTTTCTAATCTTTTCCAATAGCCAAGTTACAACCAAAGAAAGGCCTTCAGATCAATATTTGAGAATGTCAAGGCTAAACATGTTATGGGTGCATGATGTTTCGTATATTGGGCATTATTTAAAAAAAAATGAATGAGTAAAAATGAGAGAGTCTTATTGGTGAAAACCCTTTTGGGCACCATAAGGCGACAGTGAGTTGAGAAAGAAATGAAAATGAGATAGGCATGGGCAAAAACCCATTGAGGTGTCACTAGCCAAAGAAGGATTGTGATCTAGAGGGAGCATATTCAAGATTGATTCCATTTCAAACTCAATAACTGGACAAGAGTTGTTGGAAACGTCCTTTGTTCCTATTTCTTGCTTTTTTTCCGGTATGCCGCTCTGTCATTGTCTGATTTTTGATTGTCTGATCACACTCGAAATTATGTATGTGACGAATGCGCAAGCTAAAAGATATGAATCATAAAAGCATTAGGCCGAATCTCCTTTTTGTGTGGAGATTCGGGGTGGAATTAAGAGTCTTTCTAATGCCTAAAAAGGGATAAATGCCCCAAAAGAGGACTAAGAGCTAAATTCCAGAGACAGCTTAAGGGGATTCTAAACCTTTTTTTGCTCCGGGTCATCAGCATTCAGAAGAGAAAGAGTCCTTGGCGCCTTGTAACAAATGAACAATCGGTGCAGTCTCATCTCAGTAAGAGTAAGTGACGATTCCCCGACGCTACGATATGAATAGAAAACAAGCAATGATAATTAGTGTGGGTAGATCAAGTTTTTTAATTCAAAATGTATGTCATGATTGTTGGAATCGGCTACAACACCCAAATAAGTTTTCTTCTGTCATTTTTTTTTTAAAAAGATGCCTTTTTTTCCCTTTTCTTTTTATTTTTCTATTTTCTATTTTTTGATATCTTTATCATCAAATAATTTTTTTTGTCATTTTTCTTGTGTCTCTGAGTCGAGTCCATGTCATAACAAGTGAGAAAAGATTTCAAAACTGGCTACCAACTTCTTCAATTGCATAAAGCAAGACAAAAATTCAACATATGAAAGAGACATGATTGTAAACCGAAATAAGGCATGCAGAAATTTTTATAAATAGACGAGTCTGGGAAATCATGAAAATACTATGGTTCAAAGGGTTTATTTGAGGAGCATGGCAAAGCAAAGATATTGTGTTTGTTTCAGAGTAACTTATAATAATCTGAGTTTGGGTCAATGATGCAGTAAGTCGGTGATGGATGTTAATGGTTGGAATCAAGGTTAAATATGACGAGGGCAAGAGTGATTGCCACGAAAGCTAAAGCCACAAACCTTCTACCATGTTTTTGAACTCACAAGTTTTGTTTGATGAAACAGGAAACATGTTACTTTCAAATCAAGAACTCCAGGGTATAAATATCAAGGGATGCAATGCCTCATTTTCACAAATGCAGGAAGCAATGTTGTTACACAAGTTTGATAATTAAATTATGATAAAAATTTATCATCATATATTCCTCAAAGGTATACTTCTTTGTCCAGGTATTTCAGTTTTAATTGCGAGATGATATATTTCTTAAATTGAACCTTGGTTCCTTGAAGACAAACCTTTTAGTCGAGTCACTCCTCGTGATTCCTATAAGACATACCTTTTAGTTGAGTCATCCCCTTGATTCCTATTAGATGAACCTTTTAGTCGAGTCACTCCTCGTGATTCCTATAAAACGCATCTTTTAGTTGAGTCATCCCCTTGATTCCTATAAGACGAACCTTTTAGTCGAGTCACTCCCTGTGATTCCTATAAGACATACCTCTTAGTTGAGTCATACTCATGATTCCTATAAGACGTACCTTTTAGTCGAATCATTCTAATTGATTCCTATAAGACGTACCTTTTAGTCGAGTCATTTTCTAAGTACAAACTGGGGCAAATATTCTGTTTGTGTCTATTGAATTTTACTTTCTGCTCATGACCTTCCTGAAGAATGAGAATTTATTTTATGTCCACGACCCTCCTGAAAAATGGGATGTTATGCTTCTGTTTGGCCTTTTATTTTGAGTTTAGGAACATATTTTGAAAAATCATAAAAAGAAAGTACAGGAGCCCGCCTGAAGAACAGGGTGAAGAAAAAGGAAGTTCAGGAGCCCGCCTGAAGAACAGGGTGAAGAAAAAAGAAGTTCAAAAGCCCGCCTGAAGAACAGGGTGAAGAAATTGTAAGTCTAGGAGCCCGCCTGAAAATAGGGTGAAGAAAAATGAAGTCCAGGAGCCCTCCTGAAGAACATGGTGAAGAAAAAGGAAGTCCAGGAGCCGGCATGAAGAATAGGGTGAAGATTGTCAAGTTCAAGTCAGAGAAAAGTTTGAAGAATAAATCAATTATCAAGTTCCTCTCTAATGCCAAAAGCCAATGAGAAGGAACATTTCGTGTTTTATGTTCAACTCAGAATAACGACTATCTCACCATTTGAGAAGTCATGAAGATTCAAGACAAGATTCCAGAAAAGCAGCATAGATAGAATCTTTCACTTGTATCTTCGTTTTATTTTTTATTTTTGTTATTCATTTGGATGTAAAAGCAGAAGCTGCAAATGAAAAACTCGATGGAACTTGACTCAACCTCTAGCTCATTGTCTCCCCATTTTACCTTTGAACTACATATGACCTGATTCCCTTATAACTCGGGATATGTAGGCGGTCCAAAATCAGGACTCTGTCACATCTTTTATTTTATTTTATTTTTACTTTTAGAATAATCGGAGGGTCAAAAATCATTTAATTGTCTACTTATTTGTATGAAAACTCTTCGAGATTTCACACAAAGAGGGGCAAAATGTAGACATATAATTTTTAACCCTCCTAAATTTAATATATATATATATATATATATATATTTGTATTAAATATTTATATTTGATCCGATATTATTTTAACTCTTATTTCCTTTTTTAATAATTTTTAGTTGAAAATAAATAAATGAAGTTAAATTTTAAGATATTTATTTTTATTTTTAAAATAATATGAATTTTTTTTTAAAAATATTTTCTTTTAATAAATAAGTTAGTATTTTTAAGTATTGTCTTAATTATATTTATTTTCGGCTATTTATAAATTTTTATTATATTTTTAATATAAAAATTAATTAGTTATTATTATATTATTATTATTATTATTTTATTTATTTATTTTTATTTGTTATTATTATCTTCTTAAAAAAAATATTCAATTTTTTTTTAAAAAATTCTATCCTATTAGTAACTCTTCCCCCTCCAACTTCCCACCCCAAAGTCCCTCTATTTAAGAATTCTTCCCCCACCCCAAAAAGGATTCTATGTACTTTTTCCCTACACTGTACATTGAACAGCAGAAGACAGAACAAAATAGAAAACAAAAAAACATTTGCAAACACACATTACAACATTCTGGGGAAAACAAGAAAACAACATCACGGACAAAAAGAAAGGAAAACCAAAAAAAGAAAACTGTGAGAAAAAAAACTGTAAGCAACAAACAAGTTTAGAGGACAACGTTTGTGAAAAAAGAAAACAATCGTGTAGGACTTGATTCCAATAATATAAAATTGCTCAATTTTTATGTGTTTGAATAATTTCTATTGTTATTATTTTATGATACTATGAAAAGAATGTTGAAATTTAATATTGTTAAATTTAGAGTAAATTGATGTAAAATAGTTCTAAGAAATTTGTTTAATCATTGTTTAGTTATTGTTAGAATAATATTGTATTTGTCTATTTGATTTAATAATATGTCATCTTCTAGATATGCTTCTTTTCTATATATAAGTCCATGATGCAGAATACTAGTAAAATATTTAACTACTTCAGAGTATTTGATAATGTTTTAAAAGATTTACAGATTGTTGGAGTCCAAAATTGTTTACTATCATTTATTTATATATTAGGCTTACTTGATTTTGTTCATTCAATTCAGAACTTCATTAATCCAATTAATTTTGAATTGTATTACATAAACTCTATTAAACAAGAAGGTGCACTTATATAATGTGGGTATTTAATAATTTTAATTAGAAGTACCACTTTTTTTGTGCCACCGATAAAAGTGGGTTTGATATGCAAGAAAATGTTTTCTTCCCTACCATGCACATCTAGCATATTTATTTATTTATTTTATCCCTAAAGATTATCTAAAAAAAAAACGTCTTTGATTTAATTTTGATTTTATAAAATAATATAATGAACAAAAGACAAAAACTTTGCAGTACTTATTAATTTATTAGGTGTTTTAATTTATTATTATTATTTATTTATTTAAATTAAATAATAGTAGATTTAGAGATTTTAATAAAATTAGTATTATATAGTTAGTTTTTATACATTTGGATTATTTTTATTATTATTTTATTTTTATTACATTATCATTAACAAATCTTGACAATTATTTGTTAAAAAATGAATTTTGGTCAAGTTAATTGTTATAAGTTTATAAGTGACTGATTAATATTTTTTTTATCAATAAGTAAATTTTAGATGCATTTTAAAATATTCGTCTCAATTAAGAATACGACATACTCATCTTTTCGGGACATTTAAAATTCAAGGATGTAAAATACACCTTGATAAATACTTTTCTAAAATTAAATTGACAAATATTTTTAAAATTTCACCAATTTATTTAATATGAAATAATAGACAAGTTTTCAGTATAATAAAATAAGTGAATTTAGGCCTTCACACTATTTATCAAAATAGTTTAAATCAAGATAAGTCAATAAAGCGACCGTACTTGAACCACGGGACTTGAGGGGTGCCTCACACCTTCCCCTCAGTCAACAGAATTTCTTACCCGATCTTCTGTTTTTGCAGACCAATAAAAAGAGTCATTTCCTTTTGATTAGGGATTCAAAAAGGTGACTTGGAACACCATAACTCAATTCCAAGTGGCGACTCTTTAAATAAATTAATCTCTATTCAATATCGTCACTTTAATTGGAAAAAGCCTTCGACTCGATTCCTTCGAGCGAAAAAAGGGGTGTGATAACTAGTATACGTACTCGCGCAATATGCGGATGAAATGTTTGATATCGAATGCCTCTTTCAAGTGGTAAATCATATTACCTTACACATTCAACAACGATCTTATAAAAAAATCAACTATCATATTATATCTCAATTATAAATACAAAGAAAAAAAATCTTCCACCTCCCTCCTCCCGCCCCCCCTCCTCTAATCAAATCTATACGAAAAACAATCATATAATTGTAAAAACAACTTTTATGTTTCATATTTTTTTTAAGAATATTGTTCACAATTTAAAGATATATTCTTAATTACCCCCTCCACCCTTTCCCCCCACCTCTAATCAAATCTTATATGAGTAAAAATATGTAATTGCAAAAAACTTTTATGTTTCATGCTTTACTTTATTATATTGTTTATTCATTTGTCCCCATCTCTTCTGTTTAAGATTTACAAATAGTTTTTTATTATATTTGTTAATTTTTTAAATATTCATTTCACACTTTTGTAATGGATGTATACATCAAATCTTTGAAAACTTTATATTTGTTAATTTTTTAAATATTCATTTTACATTGTGATGTTTATAAACATCAGATCTTTGAAAATTTACATTCTTTAGTTGCATTTCTGACAAAAGATAAATGTAAGTTAGAACCATTTCGATAGGCTAAAAAAAAGTGGCTTTTAAAAAGCACTTTAAAAGTGCTGAAACTTATTTTACAAATAAGCAGTTATGTGTTTGGATAAAAGTGCTAAAGCTGAAAAAAATTATTGATGTGTTTCATAGGCAATTGTTGTTAAGCACTTTCTTTTAGTTAAAATGTCTGAAATACCCTTATAGTTGTTAACATTATATAAAGTTGATTACTATTAGATTTTTATTTTTAAAATAATTTAAATTAAAATTAATTGATATTTTAATTCAATTTCAGTATAAACTACTAATACATTTATTTTTAAAAATATTTTCATGAATGAATAAATTACTTGTGCTCCATTTTTCTTCTTAAAATTGAACAAAAAAGATTCAAAAAGGAGTAAAATTTGTTGTTTTAGCTATATGGATCCATTTTTCTTTGTGAATTTTCCACACTAATTAACCCATTTTTATTTTACGAGATTTTTTCTTCTGAAAATTGAACCACCACCACCAACACCCCCTGTGTATTCCCACATAGTGAGGTGTAGGGAGGGCAAGAAGTACGCAGTTCATACCACTACCTCCGGAGAAGTAGCAAGACTATTTCTGATAGACCCCCAGCTTAAGACAAAGAATATTAATCAAATCTGCAAAAAAGTACGTAACAAGATGACAAGACATAAATACACCACCCACAAGGAATAACAACCAAAGAATAGTACACCATCGCAATGCAACATGCAACAAGGTAGCATACCAAGAATAATACACCCACCAAGCTACGCCCTACCTTACCGACCCAAACTGACACTAGTCTTCTATCCTAATACGCGACCTCCATAAATTTCTATCTAGGCTCATGTCCTCAGTGAGTTGTAACTGCTCCATGTCCCGCCTAATCACCTCTCTCCAGTATTTTTTTGGTCTACTCCTGCCCCGTCTGAAGCCATCCAAAGCTAGCCGCTCACACCTACAAACCGGTGCATCCCTGCCCCTTCTCATCATGTGTCCGAACCATCTCAATCGGACTTCCCGCATCTTATCCTCCACTGAAGCCACTCCAACCTTCTCCCGAATAGTCTCACTCTGAACTCTATCACCCCTAATAAGATCACACATCCAACACAACATCCGCATTTATGCCACCTTCAAATATTGAATGTGAGAATTCTTGACTGGCCAACACTCCGCTCCATACAACATGGCCGGGCGGACTGCTCCTTGTAAAATTTGCCTTTAAGTTTGGGTGGCATCTTCTGAAAATTGAACCAAAACATTAAAAAAGGAACAAAAATTATTGTTTCAGCTAAATAGGTTTATTGATTTTCCGTTTTTCTTCAAAAAAATTGAACAAAAGTCGCTCCAAAAGAAGTTGAATTGCTAATGATGCATTAAAATTTGTTGTTTCAGTCAAATGAACTACCAAAAAAATAATTCTTCTCAATTCCTCATAAATTTCATAAGCATCAAATGGCTAGCAACCCATTAAAAAAAGAAATAAAGACACAAAATGGAGAGAAAAATACAAACATAAAGAGAGAAACATTAAAAGAGAGAAAACACAAAAATGGAAGAAGAAAACAAATGTTTTAAGACAAACATGATGACAATTTTGAAATATGTGAGAATTACAAGGGATAAATATGTCTTTTACTTTGTCAAACTAGAATGACTTATAAGCCAAAAATAAAAAGTAGGGGTGAAGGTGTTTTTGGCTTAAAAAAGCAATTGTTGACTTTTTTAAGCAGTTTTTAAAGTTGCCAAACACTTTAAAAAGTAAAAAATGGTTTAAAAGCTATTTTGACCAGCTTTTAAGCTCATCCAAACACCTCCTAGTTTTAAATAATGAAAAATTAATTAATAAATCAAATCAAGTATAAATCACATACCTTGGTAATTATTTTGAAAAATCTTTTATGAATGATCTATAGCCTTTTTGTCCATGATAGAAATTCTACATATCAAAAAATAAAATAAATTGTTACAAATAATAATAAAATAATCTAAAAACAATCTTTAAATAATATTCAAATTATGTATAGATCTATTAATGTAAGCATATTGCCAACCACGAATGTGGTATAAGCAATAAATGAATTTGATTGAATAATTAAAGAATAAGTTCAAAAGAATTTAAAGAATGTAATGAGAAGTTTGATTGAAAATTTAGTTATATAGAAAATTTAATTCAAATTCAACTTTATCCGATATAGAGTTTGTTTTCAATTATCCTAACTTCTATTTGAAATTCAAAATTCAAAAATTTAAAACCAATTCAAGAAACTAATTTTCAGCAAACTTATCTTTATCTAAAGACCACTACTTTAAATAATTTATATCTCTAAAAATAATATTTATCCTTTTATAGTTTCAATTTAAAAATGTAAAAAAAATTTATAAAAAAATTCAAAATAAATATTTTTTTAGCAAACTTTATCCTATTCTTTAAACTAATTAAAATAAACTTTATATTTTTTTATATACAATTTAAAACTATAAAAAATGTAGAGTACTCTCAAAAGAAATCATACCTCAAAATATGTAGAATTGACTTATTTTGGAATCTTAATCTTTATCTTTAAATTTAAATAAAAAGTATAATAATTTTAAATAAATTTATAGTTAGTTACTTCTAATTATTTTACTTTTAAATATGTAGATTCTCACGTATATACTACTAAATTATTACTACAATGCACTATTATTTATTGATTGATTGTTATGATTATTAAATAGTTATAGTTTATTTAAGACTCTTCAATTGTGGTTACGAAATAGTTACATTATGAAATAGTTAGAGTTTATGTACAAATATTATGATTTATATTATTTATTTATTTATTATTATTATTATTATTATTATTATTATTATTATTAAATGAAATAGCTATAATTTATTTGGTACTTTTCAACTATGTGTTCCTAATTTTAAGATAATAATTTTTTTAATGCTTCTACAATCTTAATATTTTCAAATAAAAATATTTAATATACTTTAATTAAATTTTTTTAATATAATACTATCAAGCTTTGTCCTAAAAATTGCCACATTTTTTTTTTCAAATTAAAAGCAATACAACTTATGTATTACTACTACTATTATTTATTGCTTATTATTATAATAATAATAATTATTATTATTATTATTATTATTATTACTATTAAATTATTATTATTATTATTATTACTATTATATTATTATTATTATTAAAATAAACTCTGTCTCTATATATAAATTATAAAAAAGACAAGTTTGAAATAGTAATAGTCTGTTAGAACTCTTCAAATATGAGTTTCTAGTTATTAAGATAATATATTTCAAATTCAGATAATTAATCTTTCAATTCAAATTTCTTATTACAATATTTTTAACTTTATCTTAAAATATTTTTTAATTTTATTCTAAAAAACTGCCACTTGGCTATTTTAATATGTTGTCATTTGATATCTTGTCTTATTTTAGTTTTGCTTTTATATATATATAGATATAATAGAGTCTACTAGCTGAAGGAAGTTTATGTGCATAATGAAGGTGTGTTCTGCATTGAACCTCCACTTAGTATAACAGTAATTTTTACTCCAAAGTCGTAGTGGCCTCAGACTTGAACTATGACTGTTTAAGGGAAATAAAAAATTATTGTTTACACATAATAGTCAAGGTGTTGACATGATCTTTATAGCCAACACATTACGACCTTGTGTTGTCCCGATTTCAAGCCCAATTTTCATAGGAAGCGGCCTATTTCCACACTCACATAAGCGGAATCTATCGAGGGTGCTCCTGTAATTTTAGCACCCTACTCATACGAGCTATAAATTTTCATTAAGAGTTTTTTCAACTCAACCTCACAATCATTACAAGTAAATGCACTTACATCATAAGGAGGGATCAAAAGTGGTGCATTTTTCATAACAAGTCATCATGCGATTCGTTTTTCCCATTGAACCTGGTTATAGGATTTCTATTCCCCAGGTTGGGTTTCCTCACATATGACTCAATAATTTATAGGCTTCAATCCCATCCTCGATGTGCTCCAGACTTTTTATCTTGCTAAGGTCTTAGTCAATGGATCTGCAAGATTATCACAAGATTTGACATAATCAATATTAATGGTACCATTTGTCAAATGTGTCTCATATTATTGTGTTTTCTCCCTATAAGTCTAGATTTATCATTATTATGACGATTTTGAACTCTACCAATTGCAGCGGTGCTATCACAATGAATTAAAATAGGAGAAATTGATTTTTCAAAATAAGGTATTATAAATAACAAATCTCTCAACCAATTTATTTCCTCACTAGCTGAAGCTAAATCAATTAGTTTAGCCTTCATGGTAGAGTTAGCAATAATAGTTACTTTTTAAATTTTGAACAAATAGCACCACCACCAAAGTAAGAATATAACCAGTAGTAGATAAGAAATCACCTGATAAAGTGTTCCAATCCGCATTACAAAAGCCTTCAAGTAAAATAGAATATTTTTTATAGAACAAACCACAAGTTTTCATTCGAATTAAATATCTCATAATTCTAATTATAGAATGTCATTTTTCATTACCTGAATTGCTAGTAAACCTGCTAAGTACATATCTCAAACTTTCAATTATGCTAGCATATTTTTTTTGTTTTATTACATTATTTTCACTTTCAACAGAACACAAGTGAACAATAGATCAAAATGAGTAACAACATGCTTGAAATTAAGGAAATTATATTTTTTGAAAAATTTTCAACATAACGTGACTGGTCAAGAAAATTTTTATCACATGTTCTTGTAATTTTTATTCCTAAAATGAAATTTCTCTCATCAAGATCTTTCATATTAAATGACTTCTAAGAATGTTTTTAGTCTCTCCAATAACATTCATATTAGAGCCAAAGATCAATAAATCATCAACATATAGGCAACTAATAACATGCGAATTATTTCAAGACTTATGATATATGCACTTATTACACTCATTTGTTGTAAAGCCATTATCAATTATGCAGGAATCAAACTTTTTATGCCATTGCTTTGGTGTCTGTTTCAAGACATATAAGGATTTAGTAAACTTATACACTTTACTTTCTTGGACTGCCCCAATAAAACACTCGAGTTGTTCCATGTAATTCTCCTCATTTAGGTCTCCATTTAGAAAGCAGTTTTTACATCCATTTATGAATTTGTAAATCAAAAATTGCATCTACAACAATTAAAAGTCTAATGGATGTAATTTGAGTTATCGGAGAAAAAGTATCAAAAAATTCTAGGCCTTCTAGTTGCTTAAAACCTTTAGCCGCTAGCCTAACCTTGTATTTATCAACATATTCATCTGGTTTTAATTTTTTATGTAAGACCCATTTACTGTTAGGATTTTTTCTCTGATTTTCTTACCAAATTTAAGTTTTACTTTTTCTTGGAAGGAAAATAAAAATAATACCATAATTATTTTTACTTTTCCTGAAAGGAAAATATAAAATTTTTTCATATTTGGCAAACCTCTTTCTTGGAGGAAAGATTTTGAAACTCTAAAAATAGAAGACTCTTTCACATGCAATAACACAATATCATCCACAATATAGTTATTTACGAGTCTTGTTTAGGGGGAGATTTTCTCCCAGTAGTTTTATATTTTTCTTAATATTTGTTTTCATGTGTAGGCCAGTTGGCCAAATTATATCAATAATATTATATTTTTAGTTTATATTTTGTCATCTGAATTATCACCGTCTTGATATGCAAACTTTAAGCTTTCGCATAACGCCCTCTCTATTTCGAACCCAACAAGTGGTATCAGAGCCTGTGGTTCAAAGGTCCAGTGGTTTGGTGGAACGAGGTTGAAGACAAGTTCATGGTGGTTAAAATAAATTTGTAACCAATTTGATAATAATGAAGTTTTTTATCAAACTACATGTGGAGAACAATTGTTTCAACCATATTTTCAATATTTCGGCTGCTGTATCTTTAAAAATAAAAATAAAATATTATTTTTAAATCAATTTTTAACCATGATATTTTAAACCTTATTTTTAACCATGGCAAGCAACAATGATGAAGAATATATGAAGAACAAAGATCAAAGATATGAAGAAGGCGGATCAAGTGAAGAAAATCAAGCCAAAAAGGGGAGATTTGTTCGAATTTTATCCTGATTTTCTTACCAAATTTAAATTTTACTTTTTCTTGGAAGGAAAATAAAAGTAATACCATAATTACTTTTACTTTTCCTGAAAGGAAAATATAAAACTTTTTCATATTTGGCAAACCTCTTTCTTGAAGGAAAGGTTTTGGAACTCTAAAAATAGAAGACTCCTTTCACATACAATAACACAATATCATTCAAAATATAGTCATTTACGAGTCTTGTTTAGGGGGAGATTTTCTCCCAATAGTTTTATATTTTTAATATTAGTTTTCATGTGTAGGCCAGTTGGCCAAATTATATCAATAATATTATATTTTTAGTTTATATTTTGTCATCTGCATTATCACCATATTGATTTGCAAACTTTAAGTTCTGCATGACACCATCTCGATTTCGAATCCAACATTACATTCAATTGTTTACCCGGTGATAAATCAAATAGCTTCCAAGTTTTATTGAAAATTAGCGATTTCATTTCATCATTTACAGTCTCTTTCCAAAAACTAGCATCATGTGAAGACAAAACTTCTTTTAAAGTGAGAGGGACATCTCCAACGTTAAAAACATAATAATCAGGACCAAAATCTTTTTCTACTCTAGCTCTTTTACTTCTTCATAACTCAAAATCATCATTTTCTTTATTTTTCAAAAGAGAAGTAAAAGAACTAGGTAGTGACAAAATATTTTCTTCAGTTCTTTGAACCCGACTATTTTTAGAATCAAAAGGAATAACTAGAAAGACTTCTCTCTCTTCGATAATTAAAATTAGAACCTATGCACCCAAATTATATGAAAGCAGAGGTGTGTAATGTTGGTGTCACAACCCGAGTCGAGGCCCTGGTCGCGATGGGCATCCTGAACCACAAAGGCCCGAGAGACCCCATAACATGCTATCATGAACATAATCCATACATACATCAAAATGCAGAAGATATGATAGTGTTCAATGGAAACTTATAATTAAACTATGTCCAAAAGGTTTGACGACATAATACTTACATCTTGCCTACGAAGCCTCTACTGAATACTAACTGACTAGGTCGGATCAAAGTCCCCGGCTGGATCATAAAATAACTGAACTAACATAAGAATAGACTGCCTTCCAAAGTAAGAGAGGTTCACCAACTCTGAACTCTTGGAACAATCTACTGATTTGCAGGACCATGGGACTAGGCCTCAAAACTTGAAATATAGGGGGTCAATACTCCAAAGTAATGGTACGTAGAACAATCCAAAAATAACATATATTTTATACAATATAAGTGAGAGCATTTCATAAATCAATTTAGCATAAGGTAATTGAGAACACATGAACATAATTTGATGAGTTTCAAAACATTTTCTTGAAATTATGACTCAACTTTTCATTTCTCTGCTGAGCTAGATGGTACACCCTACAATCTATAATTCCAGGGGCTATATGGAATCTGTCCTTGACTCGGCAGCTAGTCCCCCAACCCAAGTTTGTCGCGAGAGATGGAGTCTCTGCATCTCTACTATGCCACAAGGCGATCGCCAGCGTCCCCATTTCAGGGTAACATAACACCCGTGTCGACAAATTACAATTTTGGACAATGAGTTATCTGAACTTATGCCTTCTTCAGGTAACCATCTAACTCTCTTTAAGCCCCATTTTGGACTCTTAAAATCATGCTTTCTTCTTACAACTGTTTCTCTCTTATTCTGTTTAGGGCACATCATAAATAGGGTATTGTCATACCTAGACTTGCAAGTCCTTCATTCATACCACAACATATCTACTGCCTTTCTTATTTCAAAGCGTGTTATTGACCACCCAAAAGATTTAAAACAAATCAGGTGAAAGTTCATACTTCAAAAGCACATGAAAATAAAACACTTTATCTCTTCTATACTTTATCTACGGTGGTCATCTTTTTTATCAATCACATGCAAGTAATTTATTAGGAAACATGAGCTATTATAAAACAAAAAGAAAACCCCTTTCGTTCTATCACGATCCGAGTCGGGGCCCTAGCCGTAACGAGCATCCTGAACCATGAAGGTCCCGGAGCTCTTTTAAATTTGGTAATAATGCACAACATTCATATAATCTAAGAAAATTTATGGAAAACAATACATGATGGAACCATGGTCAATCTCATAAACTTAAACAATTTTAAAAGAGAAATTCTGAATATTCTAAACATGTGACAACCGTGTGCGAAATCTCTAACATTACAATAACCATCATAAGTTTGAGACAAAACTAGGACAAGACCCCCAGTAGAACATAAAAAAAAACAATGAAATCTGAAAATCAGGCCTTCCAGAATAGAGAAGGCTCACCAACTGCAACTTTTGTCTGATAAATCTACAGCTTAGCAGGACCCCTTGACTGAGCCTCAGACCATAAAATATAGGGGGTCAATACAAATGTACTGGTACGCAGAACAATCTAAAATAATGTGCTTTCATATAACATAAGTGAGAGCCTTTCATAAAACATTATACATTAAATAATTTAAAAATACATGGGCAGTTTCAAACAACTTTAATACAATTCTATAGATGTAACTTCTATCTTTGTTTTACTTCTGAGCTAGGTGGTACACCCTATAATTCTACAGTCCACAGGCTATATGAAATCCGCCCTTAACTCAGCGGCCAAACCCGCAACCCAAGTTTGCCGCAAAGATTGAATTTTCTGTTCTGATACGCTGCAGGGCACTAGTCCAGCATATAATTCCTCTTTGGGAACATAATAAACCCGTATTGGAAAAACACGATTTTGGACAATGAGTTTTCTGAACTCGTGCCTTCTTCGAATAACCAGCTATCTCTCTTTAAGCCTAATTTTAACCTTTTCTAAACATGCATTGTTCTAAGTTCAAAATCTGAAAATCTAAATGAAAAACTGCATTCTGTTCTGTTCTGTGTTACCATGGCATTATCTGTATTGGTATCGTCCTACCAAGACTTCCAAGTCATATTTCTGAGCCATAAAATATCATGTTACAGTCTCTTCTTTCAAAACATAAAGTTTAGACCACCATACTTCAAACAATTTAAGAAGATTCATACTTCAAAACATTTGTCAAATTATATAAAGATCATTGTTTTCATCATTTCAACAAACATGTTGTGGTCATGAAATTTATGACAAAACAAGTAATTTTCTTAATAAACATCTTTAACCTTTAACACCAACTACAATACCCCCTCTTCAATGTAAAACTATAATCAAGTATTAACAACCAAAAAGACATTTGTATTATGCTTCTCAAGATGCATTTGAATAAATCATAACTTACGAAAACAAGAAGCTTTTAAACAAGAGAGGGATTTCTAATAATTGATACTTTCAATTCAACAGTCAAACTCATCACGTGCATATGTACACACACACACACACACACATATATATATATATAAGTAAAAAATCAATTTCAAAGGAAGGCCTCAAGACCAAAACAATAATATCATTAAAGAACTCATAATGCACAATTGTAAACGTAAATTCCAAAACCCCTTTATAAATTCATGATTTCTAAAACTTAAACCTTATTCAAAGTGTTTTCAACAAGCCCATGTAATTTAGGAAAATCCCACGAACCTTAAATTATTTAGTTTGAAAGATGAAATCTGAATCTTGATACTTTTCTTGAGAATCTTGAATTGAAAGGCTTGAGTTCTTGATCTTTGGGGAAGAATAGTTGAATCTTGTTCTTGGAGGTGGCTAGGTTTTCTTTTGAGAGAAGATTGCATAAAAGAGGCAATTGATGCTTCTTAGGGCTGAAATTTTATGTTATGGACGGGTTTTGGGTGAGGGGAATGACCAAAATGTCCCTAAACCCATTAGAAACTGATTTAGTGAGTGAAATAGTTCCGTAACGCGCTGGCCGACGCGTCGCGTCGCTATCACGTTGGCTTACTACCTCACACGGAAAATGCCATAACTTTTTGCTCGGTTATCGGATTTAGGCGAAATTGGTATCGTTGAAAAACTAATTCAATTATCTACAATTTGGTGGGTCTTGAGCTGAAAAATTCTACGTGTATTGAAAGTTATACATGTACAAAGTAGACCCTTGTAGAATCGAATATCAAACTTAGGATGAATGAATGATTCTTAGCTCAACTTTGCTCTAAGTGATTTTTATGAACACTTTTCACCTCATAATCACTTCATACACTAGGAGAAGGATCATGGCACATGAATTTAAATATAAACCATGGAATTTGAGCTTACACATGTAGGAACGACAGTTCGATTTCTAGCTCGAAAATGCGGGGTGTTACACGTTCGTTCAAAAAACAATAACAACCCATAAACATTAGCAAAATATGTAAACTCAAACTTTTAATGACCCGTGTAAACATCCACAAAATTTTTAAGACAATGGATTTCATAACAAGAGAGAAAATTTCGTAAATCATGCTTTCATATAACTTTTCATACTCATAACATCCATATACATGAACATAATTCAAGTTTATAACCCCCCCCCCCCCCCCCCCATGATTTAAACAAGATTTCACCATAAATCGGGGTTCCCAATGCATGCTCTCAAAACAATCTCAAATCTCATAATACGTGCGTACATATATATACTTTAGATCTTGTAAAAACTTTAAAACTTACGCCCATAAAATTCAGGATATCCCCACGTACCTTTTTGATGAACAAGAATTTGAAATAGTTTGAAATCTAGTCTTGGGAGTATGAGCCTAGGAGGAAACACTAATCTTTCTTTCTCTTGAGAGTGGAGAGGATTATGAGATGTTTTAAAACTGATTAGAGATGAATAATAACACTTATTGGATGATTTAATTTGTGGGGGAGGATTTTGGGGTGAGGAAAAGACCAAAACATCCCTAGAGAAACCAATAAAAATGCTGGATTTTCCTCGGCTGATGACTAGGTTGACGAGCCGTCAACTTGGTAACGTCTCATCACCCTAGTCGTCAATTATAGGTGGAATTTTCTCCTTTTTGGTTAAGGGTGATGACTCGTCAGCTTAGTCATCACTTAGTTGACAACTCATCAACTTCATCGTCATCTTTTGACAGTCAAACACTCCGAAGTAAAATGAGCATAACTTTTCACTCCAATATCAAATTAAGGTGAAACCAGTTGCGTTGGACAGAAAACTTGAAGATCTTTTATTTGGTATCCAGTAGGACACATAAATCAATATATACTAGGATTAATGATCATTTGAAGTTGACCCAAGTTGAAACGTTCACTAAAACTTAGTCGTAAGAAAAGTTCTCAACTCGTCTTTGAGTTAGGAGATTTTTGGTGATCTCAATTCATATTCAAAAGTAATCTCACTCTATAGAATTGCTCATCACATATATTAACAAGGAATCATTGGATCCGAGTCTATGCGCATAGAAACGACGGTTTGAATTCTAGCCCAAAAATGCGGGGTGTTACAGTTGGAAAATAATAATGCCATTTAGGATAATATCCATACTAAATAGTAATAACAAGAGAGTAACAATAACACCAAATATTATAATGAGGTAAATATAATACACAAACAGAGTAATACAATAACACTTATTACAACTTGATAGTGTCAAAAGACTACTACACTTCTAAAAGAAACACTCTTTTATTTCACACAAATCACTACTCTTTTATTTCACACAACTCACTACACACTTTTATTTCACACAACTCACTACAATATTACTCACATTATTTTATAACAGACTAAAAAATAGCGTGTGAATTACTCTCGCTATTTCTCTCTCTGTTTGGTATGTTTCAAACTGAAATAGAAGACATATTTATAAATGAACTTGCCAAACCTTAAATGTTGCAACACCAATTTTCAAATCCATGTCGCCACATCAAGCATATTGAAACACCAATTTCCTTTCCCAGCTGCCAATCA
The DNA here is from genome assembly GCA_030864225.1 of Capsicum baccatum var. pendulum. Taxonomy (NCBI): domain Eukaryota; kingdom Viridiplantae; phylum Streptophyta; class Magnoliopsida; order Solanales; family Solanaceae; genus Capsicum; species Capsicum baccatum. The sequence continues at coordinate 217,276,933 of CM061554.1, read as the reverse complement.
CCATTTTTCTTTTCTTTTCTTTTTGTTTTTAATTTATTTCAATATATTTAATTATTTTCCCCGCATGTAAGGTTGCTTAAGATGTTATAGTGAAAACTTTTTGGTGTACACATCAAATGGCTCATTAGCAGTCAACTGGGGCTCCTGCAACCAAAAGATAAACAATGAAATATATACTTCAAACATCATTTTGAGTAGACATGATCCCTTTACACTTGAACAACAATTCGATGTCAGTATAGGTTATAAGTTAAAGTTACCTGTCTATTCCTTAAGCCAGAGACTCCTCCGATAGTCAGCATTGTGAGTAGACAAGGGGAGATGTTGCTTCCTAAATCACAATCAGAATTGCGGATGAATGATCTGATTGCTTCAGAATACTCCCGTAAGTAGTTCCTTGCCCGCGCTCAATTGCTTGAATGAAAGAGGATGTCATTGCACCAGTTGAAGTGACCTTGGACAAACACTATCATCAACAAGTAAGTCATTCAATTGGCTTTACTTAGGTTAATTTGCACCACTTAGTTTCATTTCAAGAAGATGGAAAAATGAAGTTTACTTCGGTATCTGAAGACAGTTGATGATCATCACAACCACTAAATAATATAACCTCTCCTCCACTTGTTCCTTTCCATGATCCTGATCGAGGACGATGGTCTTCCCACACATATCGTCCAGTTCTGCATAAGTTTTTTTTCGCACAGCCCTTAAGAAAGACGTTTGATGGCCTTAATCATAAGAGGAAATATTCCACTAAGTGTAGCAGTAAGGTGAATTTGAAAAAAGGAAAAGACTCAAATATGTCACTCAACTGTCAAAAATGACTCATTTATGCCATCAGTTAAAAGTTGAGTTCATTCTTGCTATCGCCGTTACAAAACCAGCTCATCCATGCCATTACTTTTTAACGGTGGTTTTCAAAAACAACTTTGCCACGTGGCCTTTTATTAAAGGTCCACATCATTAATTAAAATAAGCAAAAAGGCTCAAATATACCATTGAACTATCAGAAATGACTCATTTATGACATCAGTTAAAAGTTCGGCTCGTTCATGCCATCACCGTTGTAAAATTAACTCACTCATGCCATTACTTTTTAATGATGGTCTTTAAAAATAGTTTTCCACGTGGTCTTTCATTAGAAGTCCACGACATTAATTAAAAGAAGTCAATATTAATTTCAAAATATCTTAAATTAATTAGTATCGGAATTATTTTTTTTCAACATTTATACCATAATGATGGGAGAAGTTATCCCATATACATGGCGGAATAATTGAAAAAATAGACTTCTTTTAAGCCGTTATTTGAAAATGATTTTTCAACAATGTATGCTCCACTAATTCATGATGAGAGAAGTTATTCCATATGCATGACAGAATAATTGAGATAACAGTCTTCTTTTAAGTCTTTATTTGAAAATGATTTTTCAATAATGTATACTCCCTTAATTCGTGATGGAAGAACGGAGAAGTTCTATTAGTACGCCTCTTTGTTTTTCTTGCTTGCGCTAATCGTTCATTGGTTTATTTTCTTGCAATTTTGGAGTATATATTGGAGTCACTGGAATTAAAACTAATCAGTTACCGTAGGATAGAATTTTTGAGGTTTTATTAAGCGTAGCATTTATAATAATTTAGATTCAACTAGAAATAGCCAAAGGATATATATTAATCACTATTTTTTCTGATTAGAAAAATAGTTGTTGTTGTAGGAAAAAAAATATTTTAATGGATGTAGGTCGGGTTATGTTAAATGAATCGGTTGTTTTTAATAGGTCTAAGATATTTTGAAATTAATATTAATTTATTTTAATTAATATCGCGGACCTCTAATAAAAGGCCACATGACAAAACTGTTTTAAAAACCCACCATTAAAAAGTAATGAAATGGGTGAGCTGATTTTATAACGCCGATGACATGAATGAGCTGAACTTTTAACTGATAGCATAAATGAGTCATTTCTGATAGTTTAATGGCATATCTGAGCCTTTTTCCTTATTTTTATTAATGACGTGGACCTTTAATCAAATGCCACGTGACAAAGCTGTTTTTGAAACCCACCATTAAAAATTAATGGTATTGATTAGTCGATTTTGTAACGATGATGGCATGAATGAACCAAACTTTTAACTGATGGCATAAATGAGCCATTTCTGATAGTTCAATGACATATTTAAGCCTTTTCCCTTTGAAAAAAGAATGAAGCAATTAGAGTGTGTTTGATATGAAAGAAAACATAATATTATTTAATTTTCTCATGTTCGGTTGACTTGAATTTTATGGGAAATATTTTTCAAATGGACTTATTTTCCTCCAATTTAAGGAAAAAGACTTTCCTAAATAAAGTAAAAAAAAATTTCCAAACACTTTTTCAACCTCACCACCAGACCCGTCCTGGGACACGACTCCCGACCCTGACCCGAGAACTAACTACTGACCCCAATTTGAGGTCAAGGTTGGGTCCTAGTTTGAGGTCGAGTCGGATCCTGGGTTAGGGTTAGGAGATGGTTACTGAAACGACTACTAATTTTTTAGACAGGAGGGGGTTATCCTGCTAAAAATTTGAGCATTAAGTAGAACAAAAAGTTGTAGTGTTACAGACCTGTCCATCCTACAAAAATATGGTAAATCTAGCATACTACCACTGTGACAAGCATCTATTAAGGCAAGAAGCTTAGCGCCGCGTGGAAGAGGCCTAACAAGGGTTGCATTTAATTCATCATCAACAATCTGTCCTTTTGTTTCATAGTCCAAGGGGCAAAGAGTTTCATCATAACCATCAATTTCATCTGAAGTGTAGTTCCTTTCTTGTGAGCCATGACCAGAAAAATGAAACACTAGAGAATCCCCTGCTTTAACACCTTGCATAAACCAGTACATTGCCACTCTTATGTTATGTAGAGTTGGAATTAACTCAGGATCTTTTTCTTCTTCTGTAAGTGTGAAAATGGAAAATAAAAAGTTAGGATTGGTTAAAGTGGTTTTGATGGACTAGATAAAAGAACTATTTATATCAAAGCAATAAGTTTTTTCTTTGTGATGATCATGATGTCCGGCCAGCTTGTGCACATGTTGACTAATAATACGGGGTATCTGCTACCTTTCATAGGTAGCTCTATCTATCAAGACTTGGACAGATCGGTAGCTCTATCTATCAAGACTTGGACAAATGGAAAGAAATCACCTAGATAATGAGCAAATATGTTGAGGTCGGTTATGAAGATTCCTCACTAAGGATGTCACTCCATTTAATTAGCTCATTATAAATTGTTACTATCGATATATATTAACTTAAGAGGGTATTTTAATTGACTTACTTTAGGTGCTTTTGATTTTTAAGTACTTTTTAATTTTTGGAGGCGTTTAGAACACAAGTTTCAAATATCTTTCTTTTTTCCTTAGTTACCATGCCAGGTCAAACGGTGACACATAAAATGGACGAAAGTAGTAAAGCAATAAAAGAGAGAATATTTCACCAGTGAGCGTGACAATAGAGTGTTGAGGAAACTTGAATCGATTGATGAGCAAGTATTTCATACATTTTGCATCATTGATGCATCCCTCGAGCTCACCTTCAGTTTCCTTATAGTTAATACCAATAATCAAAGCTCTCTTTCGGCCAAAAACCGAAGGGGGTTTAATCATAACTGGGTCCCCTTCCGGGGATCTTTGGTGTCAGTAGTCACTGCGCGGCAGACCGCGCAACGTATTGACTGAGCACCATGAGGGAGTTGTATGGTAGTGTGACAATTGGTACACTCCAGAAACTTCACCATCTTGTCAAATAAAATTAAGAAAATGAAAAATAATGAAGGAGGAGTGAGATATTATTGTTTCTTAATGAAGGTCAATTGTTCATTAGCTTCTATTTATAAGTAGTTTTTAAATGGCTTAAGCCGGTAGATTCAAGATTTGGGGTTTATAAATTTCTATAATGATCACAAGTTAATATTATAATAATAAATAAGTTCATGACAATCGAATATATAAAAGATTCAAACAAATTTATAATTAGCTAAAAATTCTAGATTTGTCCCTGATTTATGTTATATACACCTTAAACATATTCTTTTTTCACTATCAAATTATCCAAAATTTACTACAGATAAACCTCTTTAACACGTGAAACACTTAATAATAAAAATAGAGATAATACTCTATTATCCCCTGAACTATACCCAAAATGGTAGAGACACACTTCAACTTAAAGGGTGTCCTATTACCCCTGAACTAATTAAAAGTGTAATTTTGACACTCTTAGTGCCTACGTGGCACATACGTGACACAACACACTGAAGTGTCTACGTAGACACACGTGTGTGCCACGTGGACACTAAGAGTGTCAAAATTATACTTTTAATTAGTTCAGGGGTAATAGGACCCCCTTTAAGTTGAGGTGTGTCACAACCATTTTGGGTATAATTTAGGAAGATAATAAGATATTTTTTCATAAAAATAAGATAAAATATCTATTATAAAAGATAAATATAACTAAATAGTGTAATTTTTTTTATATCGATACGAACAAACACCTTCAAGACAACTTTTAATTATTTTAAACGTTATAAATTTTAACAAGGGAAGAAAGTATAAGATTCTCTAGTCTATGCATGCTATAAATTCCCCCCAGCACCCATGAAATATATATAAGCTTTTAATAATTAGAAGACTAATCCATTATAGGCCCGATCGACAAACATTTTGCTCCACTAATATCAATAGGAAGAATATGTATGTAGATTTTATCCTTATACAAAAAGATGGATAGATTATTTTCATAAATAGATTCTTAATTTAAAAGAAGTGAAATTAGTGCAGAATTGAAAAGAGAATAACGATAATAAAATAACAATATAAATAAAGCAAATAATTGGAACAACAGAGTAGTATATTTTGGTCTCACAAACATCTTTATTATATACTGAGGAGAAAACAAAGAATGACATGTGATAGACATGTAAATGTATCTTTACATAACAAAACTATATATATTCCAAAACTCATAATTTTACACCCAAAAAAGGGTCCAACCTCCAAACAAAAAGATCTGAAGCAATGCTAAAATTGTTCACGTGTGATTTACAGGTTACGAATTCAAATCGTAAAAATAATTACTAATACTTATATTAATATAAATTGTATATATCACACCTCATAAAGTACAACCTTTTCCTAAATTTTTTGTGAACACAGAATACTTTGGAAAGGAAAAGCAATTCTTATGGAAGCTTTAATTATTCTCTTAATAATATATAATCCCTGAACATGACACGTGCCTTTATTTCCACTATTAACTTTTATTGATTCTTGTTTTAATGGAATAACAATAAATTAATAATAATAATTTAGCAATTTAACACGAGACGAACATTACATTATTAAAATTCAACTTGGTAGAAGTTTTTATGGAAAGGTTCGACTTTGCTTGATGTTAGAGAGAATAATTATTGCTGTAGAATTTTGCACAGAAAATATTTTATAAATTATGGATAGAGTTGCTTTGTATATTATAATTAAGTTGTCTTTTGCTATATTCCATTCCACTATTATAAATTATATCTTCGATAAACAGACAATACTTTGGGTGTGTTGGATTTCGAGGAAATTTCTTTTTTAGAAAATGTTTTTTTAAAAAAATAAATAGATTTTTTACTTATTTTTTTGTGTTTGATATATAAAAAAAATTATTCTAAAAATATTTGTATATGATGTAGACAAATGAAAACACCGCTCATCCCTTTCCCTCTCTCTATCTATGGCAACTTGAAGAAGAAGTTCATGGCTGCTTCGTCCTCTCCCCAGCCTGTGGCTGTGGGAGAGACAAATGTCAACCCTAATGCAAAAACGTCCTACTCATCAGCAATCCTTAAACCACAACAAACAACCAATAATCTATTAAAAACTGTACTAAAACCCATTGAATTTATTCATGGAGAACCTACTGTGAGATTTACTATGGAGGAAAGAGAACAGTTTGCTAGGGAAGAAGGTTTACATCAAGCAGTGATTATCAAATTTGCATATGGAAAACCAATGCTATCCGAGTTACGAAAGCTTTTACCAAAGCAATTTGATGTTAAAGGAAATTGTAATATCGGACAACTTGATTTTCGTCACCTTTTGGTCAGGTTCGATCGATACGACGACTTTGTACAGGTTTTGTCAAGTTCTTATGGATATTTTAAGTTTGATGGAGAAGAGTACTTGTTCAGAATTTTCCTACGGACGCCATCGTTCAACCCTAAGGAGGAAACACCTCAAGCCTTGATATGAATTTCATTACTAAAATTACCTCCGGATTTCTTTGCGATGAGATCCCTATTATCGATTGCAGCAGCTGCAGGGAAGCCTATTACAGTGGATCAAGCAACACAAGATCACACTAGGTCAAGTACTGCTAGGGTAAAGGTAATCATTGACCTACTCGAAAAACATCAAAATCATGTAAGGCTACAATTTATGGAGAAAGAATTGGGCAAAATTATTGAACATTAGCAAAAAATTGTCAATGATAATCTTCCATTATATTGCACTCATTGTAAACACCAAGGACATGAGGAAACCAAATGTCGTTTGTTGATGGGGAGGACAATGTCGGAAGGTGATCGTTTGGGTGATGAAGTTGGGCGAGATGGCTCACTTATGAAGCCTGATTCTGAAGGTAACAATATGGAACAATTAAAGGGAGATGAACGTGATTTTTTGAATGCCAAGAGAGCAGGATAAAAAGATATTGAAAAATCTCAGAACACAGGGTAACAATTGGTAGGGAATATTAATTCGAATAAGGATAATTCTTTACCAATTATTGCGGGTACAATAGATGGTAATCAAATTATGACTTTATGTGTTCAAAGTGATCTTGTTACTAGTGGAACTAATACTAATGACATCGAGTAGAGCATAGAAAAAGAGGTTTCTGGTCATGTTGAGAAAGAGGTTGTTGGTCAGGTTGAGAAGGAGCTATCTATATTTTCGAGTTCGACACTTAATGAAATAAAAAATTCAGAGCCAAATAATTCTACTGTAGCACCTTCAGGAAATTCAAATCTTGTTCTTGCTGAAGAGATATTGCAACAACAATAAATGGATGCTTTAGGTGGTTGCGAAAAGACTGTTGCAGATGGTAAAAGAATTACACAGTGCTATATTTTACAGAAAAAAATTTCTATTGTGCAACACGAGAACGTGAAATTATTGCAGCTTCAAAACCTCTTGACTTGCAAGTGAAAAATTCCAACAATGAAGAGAATGCATCTGAAAATTGAAACCTTATTACACACAAGAAAACACTTAGTAGTCGTATTGATTCTTAGGCAAGTCAAAGTAATTCTCCAAGTTGAAAAAAAGGTACAGCTAGATGTGTCAATCCTAATTTAATTTTATCAACTCAAAATATTTTTGAGCCATTATCTGTTATGAGAAATATCCAAAAGGAGCATTGCATAGAGAAAGATATGACATCAGTCTCTCAACCTAAAGTCACAAATGAGTTGATTACTATTAAGGAATCACAAGGGGAGATGAGTGCTTCTAGGTGCGCGGATTTGGTGTCACGATCCAAATGGTCATGAGTGACACCCACACTAATCTTCCTGTGGGAGAACCATTTAAACCAAACCATTGCCCAATCACTTAGTCAAACTTAAGATGATATTATTATAAAATCAACATAATAACAATAATTCAGGACTAATTATTACTAATGCGGAAGTCTAACAAACTACTTACTAAAATTTCCAAGACTCGAAAGTCATCGTACAAGAACTACTAACAAAGATCATGTCTAAAGTGATATCCAAAAATAAAGTAAATAAAGAATGTTTCACTGCCCGAAAGATGGACAATAATAACTAAGATGACCCATGACAGCCTGAAGACAGAATACTCACCATTCGGATCAAGATCTTCTATCAACTCTAGAGGTGAGGTCATGTTTGAGCCTCTGGAAAACTTTCTGCACTCAACAAAAGAAGAATACAGGGTAGTATCAGTACAAACCACTATATACTGGTAGGCATCATAGGCTAACTCAACTTAATAGGATGTACACAACATAATTAAAAAAATAAGTAGACAAGCATCATCAAATAACAAATTCTCATTGAATCAATAATACAACAATACCAGGTCAACAGTACTCACAAACAAGCCACATAACTATCAAGAGTATCAACCATATGGTAAACATCCACAGAATCAACATAACTATGTACACACATGCTATGAGACTTATTTTTGCCCAAATAGTCATGACCTGCAGGGAACAATCTATGTTCATGTACTGTACCGGTGTGGCACTGGATCCAACATAAATATAAATGTACCAGCGTGGTACCCGATCCAACATAAATAAAATTGTATCAGCGTGGTACCCGATCCAACATAAATATAAACGTATCGGAGTGGTACCCGATCTAACATAAATATAAACGTACCGGCGTGGTACCCGATCCAACAAAAATATAAGCATACCGGCGTAGTACCCGATCCAACATAACTATAAACAAGTATTATCAATATCCATTTACACAACCTCACAACACACAACACAATGTACCATGTTTACCAGTACACTTAAAGTCATAAGACAATTCCATCAAGTCAATTTCCAATAAACATTTATATACGAATCAACAATCCAAACATCAACGATTTCAAGCATGTCGGAATACCAATCCATAAGTATCCAATTTAGGAGCATACACATAATTAAGTCGAGTCTAAACTCCAATTAAACCGTAGCCCACCTCAATCGAAGAATACAAATATCATCAGTCCACAAGTGCCTTGTGCTTCCTCAAATTTTCAAAACATTAAAAATCTGTTCAAATATATAATTCTCATAAGGATACAAATCTAGTAACACCCATTCAATAAATTCTCACGCTAAAAAGTCTAAACTCAAAACCAAAATTTATCAAAACCTTAACTCCTTAAATTTAGTAACCAAGGTAAGCACGACAAAAACTAGTACTGCAGTACTTTAATGTGCAGGAAACTATTAGCCCACTTTCCTATCATAATTATTAGTCATTATTGAGTAATGATTGCTAATCATTACATAATGATTAGCCATTGTCACTAATATATGAAACATAAAATGATACAAATTAATTAATATTTTTTTTCTTCAATTTCCACCGCCCATAACTAAACCCACCATTATTCAATAATTATAGATGTTCACTATGAAATCATGATAGTGGCAGATTAGTACCATATTAATTCATCCAATTTCTAAAGTTGAATTCTCACTTGAAACGTTGACTCACGCCACATAATTTCTTTCTCCTGTAGCATCTGTTTCATTTTCTGTTATTGTTCAAAAGGGTTAAACCCTATTAACTAAAAGTCACGTAATATTTGATAGTAAAAAAAAAGATTTGTGGTTTTGATCCATTAAACTACTAATTAAATTAATTGTTTAAAATATCCAAAACTTGTTATAAATTCTCAAAATTTATTTCAAAACCCCATAGACATAAATTAAATATATATATTGACTAAAAAGTACATTTCAGACCTATTGAAAATATTACGACACTAATTTGAGTTCGTCTCGATTAACGGTTGATCATTATCGGGTTTAACTTTCTCAAATCAATAATCCCGTTAGGCCATTAATGACTTGAATTACTTTCGAACACCTCAAAAATTGGTACTACTCATCCCGCACATCATAATCCACGTATACAAACTACAGAGAAAGCTAAAATAGAGAAGATGAGAAAATTTCATAAAACGATCGGGAGAGTCGTTACATCAGATACCAATTAAATAACCGTTCATCCCCGAACAGGAAAACAAAAGACAATGAGAGGAAACAAGGAATTACCAGAATCATAAAAAAGATGTGGATACTTTCTACGCATGTCTGCTTCGGTCTCATAAGTGGCCTCCTCAATCGGACGATTCATCCTCTTGACCTTCACAGATGCAATATCCTTAGTCCTTAACTTACGGACAACCAAATACCTAGCCGAGCCTATGCGTACCCCCACTTCCCCTGACTCTGAAGGTTCAATCAGCATACAACAAAACAAGACATATTCTTCACCCATATATATATGCAAATGTTCTATACCGGCTGATAAATATAGGTGCATACTGGTGACAGGAGATACGCATGCAGGAATGAATACAAAGTACAAAATCAATATCACAACCTATCATAACTGTCCTCTACAGGACCATCATCATCGTAATCATCCTTTGGCTTGTCGGATATCAACATATCATTAATAGTATCCTCCAGCCTTGCCGGGTATCAACATATCATAAGTATATCTTCCAGCCTTATCGAGTATCAACATCATCAAAACAATATCCTCTGGCCTTGCCGGGTATTAACATATCATCATAATAGCCATTACCGAATAACATACACTAAAATACTCATAAAAATAGTCATATCACAATAGAATATCTATCTAGTCAATATTTCTCAACTACTCGTTATTAACTAACCAGCACTTATTATAGTATAATCACTAATTCGCTAGTAATCACATATCCTCTAGTTCCTTTCCTAAACATTATCCTTCACATAATCCTTATTCACGGGATAACAACTAATCACTATTTATTTAATAGCCAACATCTAGTCAAGGTTAATCACTAGACCAAAACCGTCACTTATCTATCTTTAATTATTACCAACTAATTATCCTATATCCGTTAATTATTACTAGACGACACATTACTACTTATCACCTAACCATCTTTTATTAACTGACATCATTCATTATCTAACCATCGTTTACCAACTAATCCTTACTTAACTATTCATTAATTAACCATTTAGCAACTATTCAAAGTTATTAACTAGTCATCTCTTATTACCAACATCTCTTATTATCTAGCCGCATTAACACACAACTCCTCGTTTATCGACTAATCAACACAACGAACTTAGTAATCAATACCAACTAATCTTCACCTATGCTAGACCCGACCTTACCACAAGTAACACATTAACCATCGCTAGCTACCATGTTTCAATTAAGCAAGATTCATTAACTAATACATTAGATTTCTAAACATCACTAGTATCCAATCAATAAGGTCGTAACTAATATACCACATCTTTCTTCGTCCCATATCGGAGAGATGTGTATACAAACATATATGTATTCATAAACTATAATCGTATCCTTACACTGATAAACACTTCTCGGATATTCAATCATTATCATAACATAGCCCTTGGTCCATTAATTTATCTGGAATAGCCATAACATTATAATTACGGCCTTAGGCCCATATACATATCCGAAACTCATATCGATAATCATATTTATAAGCTGTAACATATCTCTAATCGTCTCACATATAGGAAGTATCTCACATATTGGAGGCATAATATAGATAGACATGTAATCATCTATAGGATATCTTATATTGATAGGTCACATACATCATGACTACGAGCTAGGAATATCACCTCTCTAGGCCAATTTGCATATCTATGAGGAACATCGTCTCTAGTGGTCCAATAATCATAACTAAAGGAATAGCAACTCCATGGGTCAATCATCAAGTCTAAGAGGAAATAACATCTCTATAGGACACATAACAAATCAAGGAGGAATATCATCTCTAAATGCTCAATATCACTTCCATAACAAGTATCATAACCATAATTCAAAAGCCACATTCCAAGAACATCAATACAAGTTACCAAGTAACCTTATTCTAAGCTTTTCTAGCCTCATCTCTGTCTAACATCTGCAACTAAGTCCACAAGACTTAACACAAATTTAGGCCTAAGTGGACCAGATGATCCCACTTCTAATCCTTAATTTCCATAATTAGTCACACTATGGCCCAAACTAGGATAAGGCATCTAGTTCATCTTCTAGATGTCAAGTAAGCCATATTCAAGCCTAAGATAGCAACTTTGACTAGAAACAAGGGTACTCAAGTCAACTATACCCAACTTATGGTTTCAAGACTACCGCACTAGCCCAAAAAGACCAAATATATAAATCACGCTCCAACCACTAAAATCATATCCCAAACATAGGTTTACATCATAACCACGCTACAACTAAACTAAACTAGAGATGGAAAGCAATATGATTCAAAAGGGTTATATATATGCCATTTTACGGGTCCCAAGTCCGCATCTAAACTCCTACATCAACAATCTAGGCCAAGTCATCCTACTCATAATCAAGACTATCATCTATATCAACATACAACATATATCACACATCATCTATGAAGAAAAGTAGATAGAAGCCTACCAGAACTCACACTTAGAAAACTTTGCATTAAGTTTTTCCTCTTCTAGCAAACCCAAAACAATCCTTAGGTGATTCTAATGTTCATTTTTACTCTTAAAATAAATTAGAATATCATCAATAAATACAATCACGAAAGAATTTAACTAGGGTTTAAATATCACATTCATCAAACTCAGAAAAGTAGTTGGGGCATTGGTCAGCCCGAACGATATCACAAGAAACTCATAGTGCCTATACTGGATTCGAAAAGCAGTCTTGGGACATTGTCAAGTTGAATCTTAAGCAGATGGTACCCGAAGTTCAAATTAATCTTAGAAAATACGGATGCACTCTGTAACTGGTCAAATAAATCATCGATGCGAGGAAAAGGATACTTATTACAGAATATAACTTGTTCAACTGCCTATAGTCTATACACAAACAAAGACTACCATCCTTATTTTCACAAACAAGATAGAAGCACCCCATGGAGAGGCAGTTGGATGGATAAAACCCTTACTCAACAAATTCTGCAACTAAGCTTTTAGCTCCCTCAACTCAGCCAGATCCATCCTATAGGGGAATAGAAATAGGGCGAGTACCTAACTCCAGATTAATACAGAAACCAATGTCACAGCTGGTGGCATACTAGGTAAATCCTTAGGAAAAACCTCTTGGAACTCACACACCACAGAAACTGACTCAATAGATAAGACCTCTATGGAAGTGTTCCGAAAATGTGCTAGGAGGCCAAACAAAATAAATCGATTATAGGTCATTAACAATCTCATCACCAATATCACATTTCAGACAAGTCATCGATCAAATTCTATAGGTATCAACAACTTCTACTAGTTTTTGTCATTTTTATTTAAAACTCATTTTTTTGTCAAGCATTAAGAATTCGTTCACATAAGGAACTCAAAGATAATGTCACTTAGCTAGTCCCCACAAGGAACCTATTATAATTTCAATAATAGAACTGCACAAAAATTTTAAATATGATCTCAATGACCGGTCCACACAAGGATCCCCAAATAATATCAAATAATCGAACTACACAAGGATCCATCCACAACATTATTAACAAGAACCTCTCATTACGAAAAATACATATCACCTTAGTCTTTTATTCATGTCACTTTTTCATCATTTTTTCTTGACATCATATTCTCATATCATCCTTTCAATTCTCATACCATCAATCTCATCAGTATAATAGTACCAAGAATAGGTAAGAACCATAGAATTTCTAGTTTCTCAATAACAAGAAATCAAATAATCCCATCACATTTATCAACAAAAGAACTTAGTCAATTTTCATCACTTAACAAAAATAAACAATTCAAAACAATGACAAAAATCTAGCAACACAAGTTTAGCCAAATATCAAACACAACCAAGCAATAAGTTCACAACTTTCACAAGTCTTTACCTATTAACAATGACTTTTAGACCTTATTAACAGACACCAATTGAAATCTCCTAGATTTTTATTCAAAATTATTAAGATACCAATTGAAATTATCTACATACCAATTGGATTCAATCTAATAGTCCAAGATTAGGATGGTATGATAGAGAGAAAGAAAGAAAATTGACTTCTACATGCCTCATAACCTTACGAAGATTGGATGTGGGGCCCTACACACCAATCTATGAAACTCTACTTGACAATGCTCTTATTAATAGATATCAATTAGAATCGCCAGCTACCAATTGAAATCAAGTAATATCACGTAAGAAAGAAGAGTTTGAATTTTCCTAGTGTCCTGTAGCCTCTAGAAGAAAAGTACAGACGTTTTCATACCATTCTGCAAGAATTTACTAGACATGTTCTTATATGACGAGATCGACGAACCTAAGGCTATGATACCAAACTTTGTCACGATCCAAATGGCCATAAGTGGCACTCACACTAATCTTCCTGTGGAAGAACCATCTAAACCGAACCATTGCCCAATCACTTAGTCAATGTTAAGATGATATTATTATAAAACCAACATAATAACATTAATCCAGGAATAATCATTATTAATGTGGAAGTCAAACAAACTACTTACTAAAATTTCCAAGACCCGAAAGTCATCATATAAGAACTACTAACAAAGATCATGTCTAAAGTGATATCCAAAAATAAAGTAAATAAAGAATGTTTCATTGCCCGAAAGATGGACAATAATAACTAAGATGAACCGTGGCAGCCTGAAGACGAAATGCTTACCCGTCGAATCAAGATCTTCTATCAACTTTAGAGGTGAAGTCATTTCTGAGCCTCTGAAATAACTTTTTGCCCTCAACAAAAGAAGAGTACATGGTAGTATCAGTACAAACCACTATGTACTGGTAGGCATCATAGGCCAACCCAACTTAATAGGATGTACACAACATAATTAAAAAACAAGTAGACAGGCATCATCAAATAATAAATTCTCATTGAATCAACAATACAACAATAACAGGTCAACAGTGCTCACAAACAAGCCACATAACTATCAAGAGTATCAACCATACATTAAACATCCACAGAATCAATACAAGTATGTACACACATGTTATGGGACTTATTTTTTCCCAAATAGTCATGACCTGCAGGGAACAATCTATGTTTATGTACCGTACTGGCGTAGCACCCGATCCAACATAAATATAAACGTATCGGTGTGGTACCCGATACAACATAAATATAAACGTACTGGCGTGGTATCCGATCTAACATAAATATAAAAGTACCGGCATGGTACCCGATCCAACAAAATATAAACGTACCGATGTGGTACCCGATCTAACATAAATATAAACAAGTATTATCAATATCAATTTACACTACCTCACAGGACATAACACAATATACCATGTTTACAAGTACACTTAAAGTCATAAGACAAGTCCATCAAGTCAATTTCCAATAAACATTTATACACGAATCAACAGTCCAAACATCAACGATTTCAAGCATGTCGGAATACCAATCCACAAGTATCCAATTTAGGAGCATACACACAATTAATTAGATTCTAAACTCCAATTAAACCGTAGCTTACCTCAACCGAAGAATACAAATATCACCAGTCCACAAGTGCCTTGCGCTTCCTCAAATTTTCGAAACATTAAAAATCTGTTCAAATATATAATTCTCATAAGGGTACGAATCTAGTAACACCTATTCAATAAATTCTCACGCAAAAAATTCTAAACTCAAAACCAAAATTTACCAAAACCTTAACTCATTAAGGGGTTGTTTGGTAGAGTGTATAATGAGGTTGTTTGGTAGAGTGTATAAAATCAGTGCAAAATATAGTGTATTAATGCTTGCATTAGTAATGCTTGTATTAGTTATGCATGTATTATTTCTTATACATTGTTTGGTTTAATGTATAAGAAATAATACATCTTACATAATTTCTATAAAAGAAATGTTTGTTTACAAAAATACCCTTCTTTGATTTTGTACTCTTTTTTGCAATAATTTTTTTTTGCCAACTCAAATATAATTAGTATTGTTGAATTAGTATATAGAGGTTTCGTATTAATTGCAAGACCTTCGTCTTTGCACATGAAATATTATGCCAACGACTTAACATAGTCAAAATAAAAATAAAATATAAGACATAAAATTAAAATATAGTCTCAATTTTTTTTTAATATTTTTAAAGACCCTCGAAGCAAAGAAAAAATATATTACAATTATTTAAATAAATTATTCATTGTTGTAGATTAAAATGGTGGAAAAAAATTGTGAAATATTTTGAAAATATTCACTATTGCAAATTAAAATGGTGGGAAAAGGAATAGTGAAATATTTTGAGAGGAAAATTGAGGGATATTAAGGTCGTTTAAAGATTTTGCATTACTAATACATAGAAAATGGGTGGTATTAGTAATACACACCTTAATACACAATAGAGTGTCTAACTAATACTTGCATTAGTTATATATTGACTAAAAATTATACCAAATAAGGTATTCATAATACACATTAATTAATACATGCATTATTTTTATCAACACACTCTACCAAACGACCCCTAAATTCCGCAACCAAGGTAAGCACAACAAAAACTAGTACTACAGTACTTTAATGTGCAGGAAACTATTAACCCACTTTCCTATCGTAATTATTACTCATTATTGAGTAATGATTGCTAATCATTACATAATGACTAGCCATTATCACTAATATATGAAACATAAAATGATAGGAATTAATTAATATTTTTTTTCTTGAATTTCCACCGCCCAATAACTAAACCCACCATTATTCAATAATTATAGATGTTCACTATGAAATCATGATAGTGGCAGATTAGTACCATATTAATTCATCCAATTTCTAAAGTTGAATTCTCACCTGAAACGTTGACTCGTGCCACACAATTTCTTTCTCCTGTAGCGTCTGTTTTATTTTCTGTTATTGTTCAAAAGGGTTGAACCCTATTAACTGAAAGTCACGTAATATTTGATAGTAAAAAAAAAGATTGTGGTTTTGATCCATTAAAATACTAATTAAACTATAAATTAACTGTTTAAAATACTCAAAACTTATAATAAATTATCAAAAATTATTTCGAAACTTCATAGACATAAATCAAATATATATAATGACTAAAAAGTACATTTTAAACCTATTGAAAATATTACGATACTAATTTGAGTTCGTCTCAATTAACGGTTGATCATTATCGGGTTTAACTTTCTCAAATCTATAATCCCATTAGGTCATTAATGACTTAAATTACTTTTGAACACCTCAAGAATTGGTACTACTCATACCGCGCGTCATAATCCACGTATACAAACTACAGAGAGCGCTAAAATAGAGAAGATGAGAAAATTTCATAAAACAATCGGGAGGGTCGTTACATTTGGTTGATGAAGAAGAGAGAGTTTCACCTTCTTCTTTGAATAGAAAATTAAGTCTAGAAGCTCCAAAATTTATGCCTAAAAGTGAGACCACAAAGAAGAATGAGTCAAAAGCTTTAGCGTCAGAACTTAATGCTTTTACTAGTGACGAGGACCTTTTTGAGAAGGAACTTAACGCTTTTGCTAGTGATGAGGAACTTTTTGAGGAGGAAGAGTTGGATATATGTTTTAAAAAAGTAGTTGGGGATGAGGATCTCTCACCAAGGCAACAAAGAAGTGGAAGCAGCAAGAACAAAAAGAAGACACATGAAAGAAAACATAGTTGGGATGGTAAGGTTACTGAAAAATTTATTCCAAGGCACCTGTCGATAAGACTCACTAAGCAAAATCATATAACAGTATCAACAACCTCAATAAAATTTGTTACATTGGATGGACAAACTATCTTGTTTAGATCATATATGCATAAAAGGAAGTTTGAGGATGATAACTCAACTTTATTTTGGACGTTTATCTTTTGGCATTATTTAAGTTTCCTAATCAGTAATATCATCATAGAATGCATTATAAATTCTGTGATGATTATAGGATACCTAATTTTCTCTAGCTCTTATTTTCTTTATGCTGGTTAATTAGTAAGGGTTTTGTTACCTCATTAGGATTTCTAAGGAAGGTCTAGACCCCCTTGCTTGTACTTATTCATATTGAGAATTTTATTATTAATAAAAGACCTCTAGACACCTAGTCTAGTGGTATTAAATTAAAAAAAATAATCTAGGTAAATATTGTGAGAGGTGGGTGGCAAGGAGGTAGGAGTTGTTTACCGTCAATTTGAAATACTTAGATATATTTTTAGTTCAAGAGCACGCGTTATGATCTTAGCATCGATGTTAGTAGCGTAAGGTTGCAAGAGAGTAAGTAAATCGAGCAAAAAAACATAAATGATAATACAAATCTGAAGAATTCGATCCGTAGTATGCTGTTTCTTTAGGTATTAGAAAATCATGATCATGAATGCAAGGTAAGGGATTATGATAACAAGAAAAAAATAATGAAATCTAAGGCAACTAGAGAAAATAGAGAAAGCTTAATGACAAAGCTAAAGAGTTTTATTGCTTCAAAATAGAGAGAATAAAAATCTAATCCTTTACAATGGGGGAGGGAGTTTCTATTTATAGAGTGCTAACATTGCTTGCGGCCGATGAGAGAGCACTATTTGCCCTCGTGTCATTGGAGAGTAGTCAATTCATTAGCTTGTGTCAGATGCGGTTCTGTCGAGGATTTTTGGTGCCTTCTAAATACTTGACACATCACCCTTCTATTTGTTTGTTAGTGTGTGCACTACCAGAAAATAATATGAAATAAACTTGCTAGTAACCATTTCAAAACCGTTGCTATAACTAGTCTAGTGCAACGATTATGACAATTGATAAAAGATTTAATGGCTATTGACACGATTTAAACATCTGACTATTGCCATTGTAATATGACCGTTGGAATAGTTAGCTATAGCAAAGATTTTTTGAACTGTTGCAGTAGCATCATCTATGGTAACAATTATCTGAAAATTAACCTATATTGCATCGGTTCATTAATCATTCACTTTTCCTCCACCATTTTTCTTCTTTAATTTTCATAATCTGCCAATAGCCTTATTTTTCTTTGTTTATTTTAGAAACAAAAAATAGAAACAACTCCACTCTCTTAATTCATTTTAGCAAGTCCATTCACACAATTCAGATCAGATACTCACTCTTTTCTCTAATCTCTCTCTAAAATTTTCTCCTTGTAGACCTAATGTGCTGCTGTAAATCTACGTTAATGTTCTCAAATTTGCACTAATACAAGCTTGTATTTGATTATTAGGAACTAAAATTTACAAACTCTTTTTATCTCTTTGAGGATTTGTGTGATTTAATTGGTGTTTTGGTGATCTTTAAGTTGATGTTTGGCATTTTCAGCTACATTCAGATTTATTGATTTTTTTGTTTGTGATTGAAGCTGAATCTAATTTTCTTCAACAAGTTTAATCTTTCAAGATTTTTTTAAATATCTTCTTTATGCTTTAAGTTTTGAGCTACGAAATCCATGAAATAGTTAGATTTTATTGTTGCATATGCTAGTAGGTTTCAACTGTGAGTGATCTTTTGTTTATTTTATTTTAGAGTTAGTGAAATTATTGAATTTATTGGTAGTTGGGACTGTGTGTTGTAATTAATTTGTTGGATGTAGCAAAATTATTAATTTTTTATATATTGCATGTACTATTTAGTTGTATCTGTGCATTTTTGTTAATTTATTGTTGTTAGGTATGATATATTTGTGAGATTTTGTTGTTGTATGTGCTATTAAATTAGCTATTATTTGTGGTCTTAATTAGTTGATATTATTTATAGTATAATTGTGGTATTTTGTTGTTATATGTACTATAGTAGCTACTGTTTATAGTCTTAATTTGTCGTTATTGAAATCTTTTTGTAGATTGTTCAATGTGTCGTTGATATTGAATTTTTCATTGTATTAAGTTTTAATAAATCTGATAATGTGTTTTTACTATGTTTCTCCTTATTTTATGATAATAGATTTGTGAAATTGGTTACTGTAAATCAGATTTTCTCTTCCTGTGGTTGAATTTCTAAGGCATAATTGATTAGACAAGAATTTTTTAGGCATGATTTAACCTGCATTTTTTTAATTTTTTGATAATAATTTGTTTGACAATGTTTCCTTTCTCAAATGTTTATTAAGTTAGGTAAAACTGTATATGTTTGTAAGAAATGATCACTATTTGTTAAAAAATTTAATTATGGAATCTTTTATTGAAAGTGTCCAATCACAGCTAAGCTGCTGGATTCCTTAGTGTAACATCTTTTTTTATATTGATTTTGACTAAGGTGTTAGCTTAATTGTTGTGTCATATCTTTTATGTATATTACTGGTTTTGACTAAGATGTTTATTTGCTTAATGTGTCATTTCTTTCATTTAAGTTGTTGATTTTGGTGATGATGTTTGTTTATTTAGTGTGTTATCTCTTACATTTACTTAGTGTGTCTACTTTAGTGTGAAAGCTGTTAAATTGAAGTGAAGTCTCTTGTTAAGTTACTGATTTTGGCTATACTTTGCTTAGGACAAATTAAAAAATAATCTTTTATAAAAAGAAAATTGTTTGGTCGAACATTTTCATGTTTGGTCCAGTATTATTTTGTTTATAAAGAAAAAATTATTTGATCCAATATTCAAATTTTTAAGTTGAACTGTATTAATTTTTGATAAAGTTAAAATTAAATTTGAAATAATTTTATTTGGTGAATGCAAATAGATTTTTGGTAAAGTAGTTGATATGTGAATCATATGTGATTGTTGTTCTATGTGTGTTAAACATGAAGTAATAGTAACAGTCCATTAAGTAGTAGTTATAACTTTCATTATTTTGTTAGTGTGTCATTTCTTTCATCTACTTAATGTGGAATCTATTATATTAAATTAATTGTTAAGTGTTGTTATATGAGTGTTTTAAACATGAAGTTATTCTTTTTCATCTCTTAGTGTGTCTACTTAGTATCTCTACTTGGTGTGTCTACTTAAGTGTGTCAATACTGATTTAGGCTATACTTTGCTCAGGACAAATAAAAAATATTTTTTTTTTAAAACAGAAATTATTTAATTTAACATTGTCATATTTGTCCAGTATTTCTCTGTTTATTAAAATGAAATTGTTTGATAAAGTATTTTCATATTTAAGCTTGAATTGATCTTGATTTTTTGATAGGTTAAATTAAATTTGAAATAATTCTGTTTGTTGAACCGAAATGAGTTATTGATTAAGTAATTGATGTGTGAATCATGCATGATTATTGCTGTATGATTGTTAAACAAGAAGTGATAGCAATAGTCCATCAAGTAGTAGAATTAGCTTTCATTATTTTTTTATTTGAATCTGCTTTTACTTCAATTAAACAATAATAAATTATCTCACTTTATGTATCTTATTAAGAACATCAATAGTTCATAATTTTTGTTTTAATAGTTAGGAGTATGTCTGGAATTATAACTGCAAGTTAGTCTTGCTTGCTTGGAGTGATTATAAAGTAATATTGTGTACTGCTTACTATTGTTCTTGCATTAAATTTTAAACTGGATAGTGTCCATATGCTTTTTGAAATATTCAGCTGAATTGTTCTGATGGATTGTTTAGTTGTAAAATATTATTGTCTTTTATGTTTGTTAACATTTTTGATTTCTTGTGAAAATATGAAGGAGTAATTTAGGTAGAAGTTGAATGAATTTAAGAAGAAGCAGTGATGAATTCTGTAACGATCCAAAATCTCCTCCCGGGGCGTCACACGGTGCTTAGGACTACAAGTAGTTCCAAACTAACCCTTTGAGCCTGTTACTACATATAATAACTCATTTCGAGATGAAATAAACAAAACACTAGCACTGTCATATCAAATGATAAGAAATACGAAGAAAATACTCTATCCAAACGACCACAATACTAGAAGTCTCAACATACTAATAATCTGATAACTAGTCTGACAAAGCCTCTACTACTACATAAACTAGAGAGCCTTTGGGACAGGTCCCAAACTGACTCAAACTGAACTGAAAGCAATAACATATCTACTAAAATACTGAAATGTCTAAAGATAGATCCTCGAACCATGAGGACTTACCACTGTAGAGATGTAGACAAAAGTACTCGAAAATCACTGACGAGGCTGGGACTGAGCACCTGAACCTACATTATAAGACAATGTAGCACATAGACGTATATGTGGATCAGTACTTGGAAATGTACTGAGTATGTGGGGTTGTATGAATTTACATAAAATAATATCAATACTCTTTAATCAAAGCATGCATGCAATTAGGAATGACTCACATAGCTTGAATAAGTCTAAAATGTAAAGCTCATAAATCATGTAGAATGAAGCATGTAATACAAATCTCGTGAGTCATTATGCTTTAGCTTTAAAATCTGTACTCTCCTCTTATTCTCATTACTCGGAGACTAAAGGAAGCTTTGAACAATACTTTTAAACTCATACATATATCTCATGGAGAGTAAAGCTTCTTTAATGCTCAAGAACTTAGAACTCTTTTAGACTCAGGACACTTGAAACTCGGAATTATATAACTCTGATTTAAAAAAAATTGATTATTTACTCTTACTAGTAGAGAAAAACTACTTTCTTCTTGGGAAAATTTTAATTTAAGAAACTATTCCAAAAATCTTACTATTAGGGGAAAATACTCAAAAGCTATTTATTTACCTTTTTACTAGCAGGGAGGTTCTCTTAACCGACATAAACCATGAGAGCTACATGGAGTCCAACGTCTTGTCCTCCTAAGGAAGAAACCTCATGTTGGGGAGAGGCATCATACTCTTGCCAGAGAGTATAACCTAAACTCAATGATCACTTATCTCGGCCTCGGGCCCATAAATCTCAATCCTACAGTGGCATGTAGTTCTGGGGTATGAAACCACAGTAACTTACCCAAATCGATGTTAAATACTACTCCCTTTAGTTAGCTACGCTCATCTCATTGAAATTCACTTTAAAATAATCTCATGGTTCATAAAGAACCCAACTATAAAATCTGAAATCTCATGTAGTAAAGTGGATTTCAAAGCTACTATGACCATTAAGGTCAACACTTTCTCAATAATCTCAGAATACTCAAATCATGGGTGCTTTTAGTACAAAAGTTCATAAAAACTGAAATCTCAAGTAGGGCTCAATGACCCATAATTTTATCTCGAGTTAAGACTCATCAAAATACATACTAGACATCATATGGATTCATAAATCATATAGAAATCTGGAATTTACAGAAATTTGCCTTAAAATCTCAACATACTCATGTACTTCAATTTCTAGAGCATTGAAACTATTAAATTCTAAAGGAGTAACAACATAGGGTATAAACCCAACTTCAATCTCTTAAGAAAATATGTAAAATCATGCTATTTGACTTTCAATTCATGGGAAACATCAAGATCTTGCAATCAATAACAATGGGTGAAAAACTCTAATTCAATTTCATATAAAATCTCATAAATTGCAAAAACTTGTAGTTTAAAATAAGCCTTTGGGCACAAGGGTGAAAGGATTACCCTTGTTCAAAACCCCACATGCCTTAGATTGTGTAATTGGTTGAACAAACTTGTTTGAGACATTTCTTCTTACTTTTGATAGAGGGTTCTTGAAGCCTTGACTTGGGGAACTTGAATCTCAACTCAACTTGTAAAATCTATAGAGGATTCTTGAGTTTCTTGGAAGAAGATTTGGATTTGCTCTAGAGGTTTAATCTTGAGAGAAAACCCTAGTCCATGATGTTTGGATGATGAATGAAGCCATCTGCTTCGTTTTGGATATATCAGGGTGTTAAAAGGGTGGGAAAAGACAAAAAATCCCTTTTTAAAACTACTTAAAAATACTAAACGGGATGTACGATGGTGGGGTACGATGGTCCGTCGGTCCTCTTTGTCGCACTTGGGCCAGATTTAGACTTTCTGCCTCGATTGTGATGGTGGGGTACGATGGTCCGTCGGCCCTCTCCATCGCACTTGGCCATTGATTTGATCTTATGCCTCATTGTGATGGTCTGGGCGACAGTCCATCACTTGTCCAACGGTCCATTGGCCCCTTCTGTCGCACCAGGGCGGTTCAGACTGCCTTCTGTAATTTGGCCATATCTTTCTACTCCTATGTCGGATTTTGATGAAATAGGTATCGTTAGAAAGATAATTTAATTTTTCACACGATAGAAAGTCATTTTTATGAAAATTCAACAAGGTTTAAACACTAATCACTTGGGAAGTCACTTCTCAATCTTCTAGGTCGGAATTACACTTCACTTGAAACACTCTAAGGCTTAGACTATGAGGGAACTTTGTGGGGTCTTACAATATCTCACCCTTGGAAACATTCGTCCTCGAATGTCGCTAGTTAGACTAAGAGCACAGGAAAAAGTGAGTAAATATAGCTGAAGTAATTTGCTAAACGGGCTCAAAATCTTTCTAAACTTTTGAATACTTCAAAAATTCCAAGAACTGATGTAAGAATAGATTCATAGCTGAACTTTAGATTAAAAGGGATTAATTAAGGAAGAATTATACCTTCGGCTTGATTTGAACTCGCGGAGAAGTAGTGCGGGTACTTGGCTCACATGTCTGCTTCTGCCTCCCAAGTAGCGCCCTCAACGGACTGGTTCCGCCACAAAACTTTGACCAAGGAAACTTATTTGTTCTTCAGTCTATGGATCTGAAAATCTAGAATCTCAACAGGAATCTCATTCAATGAAAGACTGTCCTGAATATCAGCACTCTCTGAAGGATCTACCACAATGGAATCACCAATATGCTTTTTAAGCATAGAGACATGAAAAATAGAATGAACGGCTGACAACTTTGCGGGCAACTCAACTTCATAGGCTACTTTCCCAACACGGCTCAATACTCTATATGGGCCAACATAACGGGGACTAAGCTTCCCCTTTTTCCCAAAATTTTTTACCCCTTTCATAGGTGAAACTTTAAGTACACCAAATCACCCACCTCAAAATCAAGATCTCTTCTCCTCACATCGGTATATGACTTTTGACAACTCTGAGCTATCTTCAACCTTTCTCCAATCAACTTAACTTTCTCCATAGCCTCAAACACTATATCAAACACAATTACAACAGCTTCACCCACTTCAAACCAACCTATAGGTGATCTACATCTTCTAATATACAAGCCCTTAAATGGTGCCATCTCGATGCTAGCATGGTAACTATTGTTATATGCAAACTCTATCAATGGCAAATGCTCATCCCAACTACCCTTGAAGTCAAGAGCACATGCCCTCTACATATCTTCTAGAGTCTGAATGTTCCTCTCAGCCTGACCATCTGTCTGCAAATGAAAAGCGAAACTCAAATAAACTTGGGTACCAATACCCTGCTAAAGCGCTCTCCAAAACTGAGAAGTAAACAGAGTATCCCTATCAGAAATGATAGACAAGGGAATCCCGTGCAGCCTGACTAACTCTTGGGTATACAATCTAGCATAATCCTCAGTTGTATAAGATGTATGCACAGGCAAAAAATGTGCGGACTTAGTCATCCTATCTTCAACAACCCAAATAGAATCATGATGACGACGCAAAAGAGGTAAACCAGTCACAAAGTCCATATTCACCTCTTCCCATTTCCAAGTGGGTATACCAAACTCTGGCATCACACCACCAGGTCTTTGGTGATCTACCTTAACATGTTCGCATGTTGCATACTTTTATACAAACTCAGCTATAACATTCTTCATACCACCCCACCAATAGATTTCCCGCAAGTCGTGGTATACCTTAGTAGCGCCGGGATGAATAGAATACCGCGCACCATGTGCTTCAGCTATAATCCTCTGCCTCAGATCATCAACACACGGAACACACAATCTACCCTGCAATCTCAACACGCCATCTCCCCCTTGGGAGAAAACCTCTACCTTTTGGTCCTTAACTGAATCCTTCAGTCTGACCAAACTAGGATCTCTGTCTTGCTTCTCCTTCACTTCTGAAACTAAAGAGGATTCGGAACAACTTTACACCAAAGTAGTTCCCTTAGTTGAATCAAGCAACCTAACACCCAATCTAGCCAGTTGATGCACATCACGAGCTAACTCTTTCTTACCCTCCTCTATATGTGCAACACTACCCATGGACAACCAGCTAAGGGCATCTGCCACTACATTGGCCTTGCCCGAGTGATATAACACACTCATATCATAGTCTTTTAACAACTCTAACCACCTCTTCTACCTAAGATTCAACTCCCTCTGAGTAAATACATACTGCAGGATCTTATGATCTGTAAACACATCAACATGGACACCATACAAATAGTGTCTCCACATTTTCAAAGCAAAGACCACAACAGCTAACTCAAGATCATGGGTGGGGTAGTTCTTTTAATGCAGCGTTAACTGTCTAAAGGCATAGGCTATAACCTTACCTCTTTGCATCAACACACAACCCAAACCAACTCTAGAGGCATCACAATACACCACAAAACCATCTTTACCATCAGGTAAAGTCAACATAGGGACTGAAGTAAGTTGAGTCTTCAACTCCTGAAAACTCTTCTCATAGGAATCTGACCACTGAAACTTAACTTATTTTGAGTCAACTAGGTCATGAGAGAGTAATAGAAGAGAAACCTTCAACAAAAAGGCTATAGTAGCCATCTAAACCCAATAAACTCTTAATATCAGATGAGGAGATAGGTCTAGGCAAATTTCTTACAGCTTCTATCTTTTGGGGATCAACTCTAATACCTTCGGCTAAAATGATATAACCCAGAAAGGCTACTGATCTTAGCCAAAATTCACTCTTATTGAATTTGGCAAACAACTGGTGATCTCTAAGAGTTTGCAAGACAATTCTAAGGTGATCTGCATGGTCATTCTCAGTACGGGAGTACAAAAGGACATCATCTATGAAAACAATGATAAAAATATCAAGTTATTACTTGAACACTCAATTCATGAGGTCCATAAAGGCTGCTGGGGCATTGGTTAGCCCAAAAGACATGACTAGAAACTCGAAGTGACCATAGCAGGTTCGAAAGTCTGTCTTTGAAATATCACATTCCCTCACTTTAAGTTGATGATATCCGAATCTAAGGTCTATCTTAGAGAAATAACTTGCACCTTGTAACTGATCAAACAGGTCATCAATTCTCAAAAGAGGATACTTATTTTTGACTGTGACCTTAATAAGATGACGATAGTCAATGCACATATGCAAAGAACCATCTTTCTTTTGCACGAATAGAATAGGTGCGCCCTAAGAAGAAACACTAGGCCTTATGAAACCTTTATCTAAAAGATTTTTGAGTTTCTCTTTCAACTCCTTAAGCTCTGCAGGTGCCATACTGTCTAGCGGAATAAAAATAGGCTGAGTGTTGGGAAGAAGGTCAATCCTGAATTCTATCTCTCTATCGGGAGGTACCCCTAGGAGATTTTTTAGAAAAACATCAGGAAACTTATTAACAATGTTGACTGATTGAATAGTTGGAACCTTGAACTTATTAACTCTAACTAGGTGATAGATGCAACCTTTGGATATTAACTTTTTGTCTTTGAGATAGGAGATAAAATGACTTTTGTGAGATATCAAACTCCCGAACAACTCAAAAGCTGGTTCATCAGGAAACTGAAACTTGACCATATGGGTACGAC
This sequence comes from Capsicum baccatum var. pendulum, assembly GCA_030864225.1. NCBI lineage: Eukaryota > Viridiplantae > Streptophyta > Magnoliopsida > Solanales > Solanaceae > Capsicum > Capsicum baccatum. Next base: position 217,249,608 of record CM061554.1, on the reverse strand, counting down.
AGTCTATAGATGCATAACAAGAATGAAGTCAATCCATACCCAGAATAAGGTCAAAATCCACCATGTCTAACTCTATCAAATTAGCACATATGACTCTATGAAGAACAGCAACATGACAATTTCTATACACTTTCTTAGCAACAACTGACTCCCCTACTGGTATGAAAACTAGGAAAGGCACAGGAATCTTTTTGGGACTCATTTTGAAGTTCACAGCTATAAGTGGAGTCACGTAAGAGAAACTTGACCTGGGGTCCAACAACACATAAATATCAAAGCAAAGGACACAAAGTATACCAGTAACAACATCGGGAGAGTCCTTATGCTCCTGACTGGATGGTAAGGCATATAATCTATTCTGGCACTGACCGCCAATAGTGTTAGATGAAATACCCAGAGCAGGGGCGGGACAAGCTACAGGAGTTGATGCACTAGTAGTCTGTGCCTATGGTCGAGCATCTCTGTTCCCCTACCTAGAATGCAGATAATATATAAGTCTGTGGCCCCGATTGCCACAACCAAAACAACCCCTCTAGTCTGCTAAATACTCACTGGGAAGGTCCCTACCACACTTAGAACAAGGAGGATAGCGGGGTCTATTACTTATACTGTTCTGTGACCTAGACATAGAAGACCTATTCCCTTTCTCTTGCCTGCCTCTAGGCATGGGAGCTCTAGCTGATGAAGGAGTTGGCATAAATGAACAACTCTAGAACTATGGGCGGTTCCCTCCATAGGACCTAGCCTGACTATACTCATGCTGCTCAGATCTATCCCTCTTGTTACCCCTTACTCTACCTCTCTCCCTTATCTTACCCGCCTCTATTTGCTGTGCATCGCAGTCCTACACTCTTTCAGTACCAAACCAGAAACACCTGTCACGAACTTGCTCATACTAGGTCAGGTGTTAGAAATTAAATTAGGAGCATACTTGGCTAACTGGTTAAACTTCAAACAGTACTCCTTAACAGTCATGGAGCCCTGCCTTAAGTTCATAAACTCCTCAATCTTTGCTTCCCTCATGTCAAGTGGAAAAAACTTATCCAAGAATGTATTTTGGAACACCTGCCAAGTTGTAAGAACAACATCCTCACCTCTACCCTTCTTCCATGATACAATCCAGTCATAAGCAATGTCTTTCAACCTATAAGGTGCCATCTCGACACTTTCTTCCTCAAAAACATGCATCACCTGTGTGATCTTCCTCACCTTCTCAAGATATAACTATGGGTCCTCGACAGTCTTAGACCCATAAAACTCTGGCGGATTCATCTTCATAAAATCACGAATCCTAGCAGCAGCTAAATCATCTCCTTGCTGATTTACAACTGTGGCCTGGTTATTGGCCTGAACATTGGTAGTGACTGCTTAGGCTAATGCCTTAAAGGCTGCCCAAAACTTAGCATGAAACACTGTCTCATTCAAGGAATCAAAAGGCTGGGGTTACTCATTATTTTTTCTGGACGCATTTGCTTTTCGGGAAAGCATTTTCTGAAATAGAAGAGCACAAATTATTAGATGAGAGGGACAACTGTAGGAATGATAGAATCTGAAAGAAAGAAATGACTTTTTCCTAAAATATCTTGTAGCCTCTTTCTCATAGATGTGGCACACTTTACACCGATGATCAAGACTTTGCTCAACATAGCTTGTCAGAATCCTTAGGACTCCTTAAACCTTAGGCTCTGATACCAAGTTTGTAACAATCCAAAATATCCTCTCGGTACATCACACGGTGCTTAGGGCTACAAGTATCCCCAAGCTAACCCTTTGAGCCTGTTACTACATATAATAACTCATTTTGAGATAAAATAAACAAAACACTGGCACTGTCATATGAAATGATAGGAAATACGAAGAAAATACTCTGTCCAAATGACCATAATACTAGAAATCTCAACATACTAACAATCTGATAACTAGTATGACAAAGCCTCTACTACTACATGAACTAAAGAGCCATTGGGATAGGTCCCCAACTAACTCAAACTGAACTGAAAGTAATAACATATCTACTAAAATAATGAAATGTCTTAAGATAGGTCCTCGAACCATGAGGAGTCACCACTGTGGAGATGTAGTCAAAGGTACTCGAAAATCACTGACGAGGTTGGGACTGAGCACCTGAACCTACATTATAAGACAATGTAGCACATAGACGTATATGTGGATCAACACTTGGGAATGTACTGAGTATGTGGGGGTGTATGCATTTACATAAAATAATATTAATACTCTTTAATCAAATCATGCATGCAATTAAGAATAACTCACATAGCTTGAATAAGTCTAAAATGTAAACCTCATCAATCATATAGAATGAAGCATGTAATACACATCTCGTGAATTATTATGCTTTAGCTTTAAAATCTATACTCTCTTCTTATTCTCTTTACTCGGAGACTAAAGGAAGCTTTGAAAAATACTTTCAAACTCATGCATATATCTCATGGAGAGTAAAGCTTCTTTAATGCTCAAGAACTTAGAACTCTTTTTGAGACTCGGGCACTTAGGAACTCGGAATTATATAACTCTGATTTAAAAAAATGATTATTTACTCTTACTAGTACGGGAAAACTACTTTCTTCTTGGAAAAATTTTACTTTAAGAAACTATTCCAAAAATTTTACTATTAGGAAAAAATACTCAAAAGCTATTTATATACTTTTTTACTAGCAAGGAGGTTCTCTTAACCGACATAAATCATGTGAGCTACATGGAGTCCAACGTCTTGTCCTCCTAAGAAAGAAAACTCACATTGAGGAGAGGCGTCATACTCTTGCCAGAGAGTATAACTTCAACTCAATGATCACTTATCTCGGCCTCGGACCCATAAATCTCAATCCTATGGTGGCACGTAGTTTTTGGGAATGAAACTGTACTAACTTACCCAAATCGGTGCTAAATACTATTCCTTTTAGTTAGCTACGCTCATCTCATGGAAATCCACTTTAAAATAATCTCATGGTTCATAAAGAACCCAACTATAAAATCTGAAATCTCATGTAGTAAAGTGGATTTCAAAGCTACTATGACCATTAAGGTCAAAGCCTTCTCAATAATCTCAGAATACTCAAATCATAGGTGCTTATAGCATAAAAGTTCATAAAAACTGAAATCTCAAGTAGGGCTCAATGATCCATAATTTCATCTCGAGTTAAGACTCATCAAAATGCATACTAGATATCATATGGATTCATAAATCATATTGAAATATGAAATTTACAGCAATTTGCCTTAAAATCTCAACTTAATCTTGTACTTCAATTTCTAGAGCATTGAAACTATTAAATTATCAAGAAGTAACAACATAGGGTATAAATCCAGCTTCAATCTCTTAAAAAAATATGTAAAATCATGCTATTTGACTTTTAATTCATGGGAAAAATCAAGATCTTGCAACCAATAACAATGGGTGAAAAACTCTAATTCAATTTCATGTAAAATCTCATAAATTGCAGTAACTTATAGTTTAAAATAAGCCTTTGGGCACAAGCGTGAAAGGATTACCCTTGTTCAAAACCCCACATATCTTATATTGTGTAATTGGATGAACAAACTTGTTTGAGACTCTTCTTTTTACTCTTGATAGAGGGTTCTTGAAGCCCTTGACTTGAGGAACTTGAATCTCAACTCAACTTGTAAAATCTATGGAGGATTCTTGAGTTTCTTTAAAGAAGATTTAGATTTGCTCTAGAGGTTTAATCTTGAGAGAAAACCCTAGTCCATGATGTTTGGATGATGAATGAAGTCATCTGCTTCATTTTGGATATATCAGGGTGTTAAAAGGGTGGGAAAAGACCAAAAATCCCTTTTTAAAATGACTTAAAAATACTGAAGGTGATGTGCGACGGTCCATCGCTGGGTCGACGGTCCGTCGGCCCTCTCCGTTACACCTGGGCCAGATTTGGTCTTTTTGCCTCGACTGCAATGGTGGGGTGTGACGGTTCGTCACTAGACCAATGGTCCGTCGGCCCTCTCCATTGCACTTGTATAGTGAGTCAATCTTCTTCCTCATTGCAACAGTTTGGGCGACGGTCCGTCGTCCCCTTTCGTCTCACCTGGGCGTTTCAGACTACCTTCTATAATTTGGCCATATCTTTCTACTCCGTTATCAGATTTTGATGAAATGGGTATCGTTGAAAAGATAATTCAATTTCCCACACGATATAAAGTCATTTTTAGGAAAATTAAATAAGTTTTAAATAATAATCACTTGGGAAGTCACTTCTCAATCTTTTAGGACCAGAATTACACTTCACTTGACATGTTCTAAGGTTCAGACTACGAGGGAACTTTGCAGGGTCTTACAAATTCTCAATGGAGTGAAGAATTTTCTTGATAAGGAATTTGAATAAGTTTCTAAAAGAAAAGAGATATTATGCCCATGTGATGTTTGCATGAATCACTATTGGCATTTTAGAAATGTTGTGGAGGATCACTTGTGTGAAAAAGAAATTACCCTAGAATATAACAGGTGAATTTCTCATGAAAAAAGATACCCACAATACACCACATTCAAGTAGTAACGATCATGAAACTTGTAATAGTCATGATAATATTGATGGATTACTTTATGACATATTTACAAATATAAAAAATGATGTAAGACATGAAGAAAGGGTGGGATAAGAACTATATGAAGATGTAAAAAGGTTTTTTTAGATTAGTTGAAGAAGGAACGAAGGTATTAAATTTAGTGTATTAGAACTTTAGCAAGTTAAGTTTTGTAATTTGATTTTGCTTGCTCAAAATCCTGTATGGGTTGAGTAATATGGCCTTTTAAGATCTGCTAGACTTGTTAAAAGAAATATTTTTGTTGCTCAACTGCCTGAGTCTTTCAAAAAGGCTAGAAAGTTGATGAAAGATTTAGATATTCGTTATGAAAAAACTTGCATGCATGTCCTAATGATTGCATGCTTTTTTGAAAAGATAAGGTAAAGTCTAATAATTGCTCTGTGTGTTGGTCTTTTAGATGGATTGACTATTGAAAAATTCAAAATACCTGCCAAAATTTTGAGATATTGTCCTTTGAAGCCTAGATTTCTAAGACTCTTCATGTATCCTGTAACAGCTGCTACAATGAGATGGCATGCCACTGAACAACCTAATGATGGGAATTTAAAATACCCTACTGATGGAGAAGTTTGAAAGAATTTTGACTCTTTGTATACATTCTTCTCGAATAATTATTAAAATGTTAGATTGGATCTCAGGTTTAATTCACTTCAGATCTTGAGCATTTTTCATAGCACATGGCCTGTTATTCTTATGAATTACAATCTATCATCATGAATTTACATGAAGTCAGAGTACATAATATTATCAATGACCATTTCAGTTCTATTCTCTCTAAAAAATGATATTAATATGTACTTACAATTATTAATTGATGAGTTGAATGAACTATGATATGTTGGGGTAGGAACATGTGATGATCATACTTGAGGTAGAAACATATGTTGCTCATACAAATCAAATATTTCAAATGTGTGTAGCCTTGTTATGAACAGTTAGTATAGCGCCCTGCATTTTTGAGCTAGAAATCGGACCGTCATTCCTACGTGTGTAAACTCAAATCCCATGATTCATATTTAAATTCACGTGTCATGATATTTATCCTAGTGTGTTAATTTATTATGAGGTGATAATTGTTCATAGAAACCACCTAGAGCAAAGTTGAGCTGAGAATCTTTGATTCGTCTAAAGTTTGGTATTCAATTCTACAAGGATCTTTTTTGAATATGTATAACTTTTGATATACGTGGAATTTTTTAGCTCAAGACCCACCAAATTGTAGATAATTAAGTCAGCTTTTCAACGATACCAATTTTTTCTTAATCCGATACCCGAGCGAAAAGTTATAGTCATTTTCATGAGAGAGGCAGTGAGGTCGCGCGATTAGCGTACGATGCACGCTCCACTTCACCCCAAGTTTTCAGTTGTTGGTTCCTTGTTTTAACGGGTTTTTAGTCTTTTCTTACCTTATAACTCACAACCTACGCCTGATAACCCTCAAAGGGAGATATTTTCCTCCTATTACATCAATTAAACATCTCAAATCCTCTAAAAAAACATAACCCTAGCTCCTCCCCAAAGATAAAGAATTTAAGTCTTTCGATTCAAGATTCTCAAGAAAGGTTTCAAGATTAGGTTTTCAATCTTCAAACTAATCAATATAAGGTACGTGGCATTTTTCTAAACTACATGGGCATGGTGAAATTATTTTATTAAGTTTTATGGTGTAGAAATCATATATTCATGAAGGGTTTTGAGATCAATTTGAAAAATATGCATTATGAATCCTTTGTAATAATGTACTGTTTTGGTCTTGAGGCCTCCCCCTTAAATTGATTTTGTTCATATATATACATATATGTGTTTGCAATTTTGAAAGATGAATTAAGAGCATGAATATTTGTACTCCCTCTCTAGTTATAACCCTTTTGATTTTCACATGTTACGAATTGATAAATTTCACCTTTTGAAGTATGATATAAATGTTTCTTGGCTATGGCTAAATGATTTGAGATTGATTGTGAATTAAAGAGAGAGTGTTTTACTTATTGATAAATGATGAATATGCCTATTGAAAGAATTGCATGATTTATTATAAATCAAGAGATCGCCACATTATTTAGAGTTGAAAAGAGAGAATCCTCGCATGGTTTCACATATGATTTAAAAGAGGAATCTTCTTGTACCGATTGAATGTTTTGGTGGTTTGAACATTGTTTTTGAATGAGAGAATTATGCATGATAATTATGGCTTAGAGATATGACTTACAAGTCTTGGTATGACGATACCAAAATAGATAATGCCATGATAAACTCATAACAAAATACAGATTTTATGCAGATTTTCAGATTTTGAATTCAGAAAGTTCACGTTTAGAAAAGGCTAAAAATGGGCAAAAAGAGAGTTAGGCGGTTACCCTAAGAAGGCATGATTTTAGAAACTCATTGCCCAAAATCATGTTTTGCCGATACAGGTTATTATGTCCCCAAAGAGGGATTATAATCTGGCCTAGTGCCCTGTGGCGTATCAAAATTAGAAACTCTAACCCTTGCGGCAAACTTAGATTAGGGGCTTGGCCGCCGAGTCAAGGGCAAACTCCATATAGCCCATGGGGTCGTAGACTTGTATGGTGTACCACCTAGTTCAGAAGTAAGACAAAGAGTGAGTCATGGTTTCAAGAAATGTTTCAAAGCCTTTTAAGTATGCCCATGTATTTATATATATATCGTATGTAAAATGTTTTATGAATTGCTCTCACTTATGTTGGATAAAAGTATGTTATTTTAGATTGCTCTGCGTACCAGTACAATTGTATTGACCCTCTATATTTCAGGATCTGAGGCATATTCCCGGGGTTCCGCTAAGTAGTAGGTTGAATTCTATCAGAGATTGTAGTTGGTGAGTCTCCCTTATTTCGGAAGGCCTATGTTCAGATCATTGTTATTTTATTTTGGGTTAACGGTCCAACTGGGCCCTTGTCCAGTTTTTAGATAAATGATGGTTTCTATGTTATTAGAGATTTCGCAGACTAGTGTCGTATTTTTTTTTTTAAGGTTATGAACTCAAATTTCATACTGTTCAGTTGAACTTAGTGATTGACCATGTTTCTATCTTTATTAATTTTTCTATATTTCTTTATAGTATATGAATGGTGTGTATAATTGTCAGATAGAGAAGGGCGTTAGGGCCTTCATGGTTTGGGATGCTCATCGCAGCTAGGGCCTCGGCTCGGGTCATGACAATTAGCGATTTTCTAGCACTAGCAATGTTGTTAGAATGAAGTACTAAGGGAATATTGACATGTCCAACTTGTAATTATATCACATTAATTCAATATATGAAGCACTATCGTAAGATGTGCTATTTGAATCATCGGATAATTTTACCTCCTGATCATCTATATTAAAGGGATAAAAATCATTTAATGTGTAAAGGATCATAGGTTTGCACTTACACCTTTGTCGAGCACCAAAGTGGTTGGAAAGCTATAGGATTTCAACATTATTTTTGAAAAGGGCAAAAAAAAAAGGCGTCGGACTACAGAGAGCTCATGAAAGAAAAGATCCATGTTCTTTCAGTTATCATATTGGCCTACAAATAGATTGAGGCACAATGTAGATGTGACGCATATTGAGAATTTTTTTTGATAGTTTGTTAGCAACTTTACTGGCTGTATTAAGAAATTTAAATGATCACATTAGTTCTCGCTATAACTTGCAAGGGGATAAAAAAAGAGTTGTATCTAGTAAAAGATAATACAAATGATAAAGTATACGTAGCTAAATCCTGTTATTTCATGAAATTAGAAGAAAAGAAAATATTTTGCACATTATTTAAAAGTGTCAAGTTAGAGAAAAGGTATGTCTCAAACATATCAAAGAATGTAGACGTGAAACAAATGAAAATGTTAGGCTATAAGAGCCACAATACATATATTATGATGTATTACTTGCTATAGATTGCAGTCCATGAATCATTGCCTAAATATATTGTAGAAATATTAATTAGGTGTAACACCCCACGCTTTCAGGCTAAAGTTGAACCGTCTTTCCTACATTTATAGAACCAAACTGTAATACCCCATATTATTCTTAGCTCAATTCATCTTTTAGTTGCATGCTTAAGGGGCTTAAGGCGAGAAATTTTCACTAAGTGTTGGGGACTTAGTCATCGTCAAAACTCCTAAACTTTGAGGATTTTTATTTTGACCTTTTCGACCACGAGATATTAGTTTTTGAGTTAATTCATGTTCAGGGATGTAAGAAGTATATCTCGATGGAGTTTTAGATTTTTTAGACGAGGATTGGACCATGTTTGGATCATGAATCCAGCAAGTCACCGCAATAGCATCGCATCGCGATGCTATTCTCGTTGTTACATATACCGTGTTACGGTGAGGGTGTTGTGTCTAGTTCTTGATTTATAATTTGAATGCATGTTTCATAATTTTTATCCTAGTGTGTGAAGTGCTTACGAGGTGAAAATGTTCATAGAAATTACTTAGAACAAAGTTGAGCTAAGAGCCTTAGATTCGTCCAAAGTTTGGTATTCGATTCTACAAGGGTCAACTTTTAATGCATATGACTTTTGATATACATGAAATTTTTCATCTCAAGACCCACCAAATTATATATAATTGAATTATCTTTCCAACGATACCAATTTTGCCTTAATCCGATATCCGAGCAAAAAGTTATGATTATTTTCGTCAGAACCAGTAAGCCATCGTGATAAGACCGCGTCATGGTAGCATAGTTACGTCCAGTATTTTTGGTTTAGATGATTGACGGGCAATTGGGCCTTTTTCCTCCATCAATCCAATTATTCATAACACGATTTGGGGCATATTTTAGGTCATTATTGGCCTTCTTCTCTAATTCACTCTCAAGAAAAAAACCCTCCCCTCTTCCCCAAGAACTAAAATTCAATCCTTTTCCCCCAAGTAATCTAGAATTCAAGCTTTCCAAGATCAAGATCCTTTAGAAAGCATCAATATTAGGGTTTTATCCCCAAGTTAAGAAATTTAAGGTACGTGGGGCTATCCTAAACTTCATGGGCATAAATTTTATTATTCAATCAATCTTGTAATGTATATAATTTCCTAAAAGATATAGATTTTGAAATGGTTGAAGAACATGTGTTGTAATTCCATTTTATGATAAAAATCTTGCATAAATTACGAGATTGTTTCCCCAAATTTAGTTTGTTTTCATGTAAACATGTGTTTTGATTTGAAAGTTGTACAAGAGCATTGCTTATGCATATTCCCTCTCTTGTTATGAAATTTATTATTTGACAAAGTTGTGGATTGTTTACATACATGGTTGAAAGTTGAGTTTAAGTGTTTTGCCAAAGTTTGCGGATTGTTACTGCTTTATGAAAGAATTGAGAGGGATTTTTATTTGATTTATAAATACTCATGTTTCCAATTGAGAATTGCATGTAATTGATAAAAGAGATGACCACCGTAGATAAAGTATTGAAGAGAGAAAGTGGTTTATTTTTATGTGCTTTCAAAGTATGAACTCACTCCTGATTTTTAAATCTTTTAGGTGTTCAATAAAACATTTTGAAGTAAGAAGGACAGTAGAGATGTTGGGGTATGAAATTAAGTACTTGTAAGTCTGGGTATGATGATACTTTATTATGATGTACCCTAAACAGAATAAGAAAGAAATGGATTATAAGAAGAAGACATTTTTTAAGAGTCTAAAATTAGGCTTAAGAGAGTTAGATGGTTACTTGAAGAGAGCACGAGTTCAGATAACTCATTGTCCAAAACCGTAATTTGCTGACATGGGTTCACGTTGCCCTGAAATAGGAATTGTACGCTAGCGATGACCCTGTGGCATAGTAGAGATTCAGAGACTCCAACCTTTGCGGCAAACTTAGGTTGGGGGCTTGGTCTCCGAGTCAATGGCGGATTTCATATAGCCCGTGGAATTTTAGATTGTAGGGTGTACCATCTAGCTCAGAAGAGAAATAAATAGTAGATTCATGATTCCAGGAAAATATTTTGAAATTTATAAAATTATGCCCAGGTATTTTCAATTGTTTACAGCTGGCATGCTTTTTTGAAATACTCTCACCTATGTTGTATAAAAATACTTTTTTTTTTGAATTGTTCTACGTACCAGTACCTCTGTGTATTTATCCCATATATTTCAGGTTCTGTTGTATATTCCCATGGTTCATCACATCAGTAGAACAATTGGGATTTGACAGAATTGGTGAGTCATCCATCTTTCGAAAGGTCTTTTTCCATGTGTTGATTTCATTTACTTTTAGTACATGGTCCCGCCAGGGGATTTGTCTCGGCCTACACAGTTAGTATTCAGTAGAGGCTTTGTAGACGGTAGTTGAAGTATTGTATTGTCATTTTAGATTATAAGTTTTCAATGAACATTGTTGTATCTTCCGCACTTTGATTTATGTATGAATTTTGCTTATGATAGTATGCTAAGGGATCTCTGGGCCTTTGAGGTTTAGGATACCCATCGCGGTCAGGGCCTTGGTTCGGGTCATGATATTAGGTTGGAAAACTTCTTTAAGGTTATATGCAGTAAGGTAATAAAGCGAGCAGATCTAGAGGAATTGCAAGATGAAATCAAAGAAATTGAATGTAAGCTTTAAAAGATATCTCCTCCAACCTTTTTAATATAATGAAATATTTTCCTATTCATTTGGTAGATGAAATTAAGTTGGAAGATCCAAATCATCTTCGTTATATGTATCGCGTAGAGAGAGAACTGTCTGAGTTTAAGAACCTTATTTGTAATAGCTATAATCTAAAAGCTTCTATAATAGAGGGGTTTATTATTCAAGAGTGCTTGACCTTTTACTCGATATTCTTACATGTTGGAGTGAAGTCAAGATTCAGAACATATCAAATTGAGGATGACAAGAATATTGAATAAGAGCAAGATGATGTACCAACTATATTCCTAAAGCTCAGTCATTCAATTAAAAGAGAGAATAAAATAAAAGAAAATCTTTCAAATATGGATTAATAGTTATCTTCTGAAGCACCTCGACATGTATTGTTTAACATCGGACACAAATAAGTCGAGTATTTTATTAAGTAAGTCTTTACATTTTGAACTTTATTTTCTGTTACTAATAAGGTACTTTAAACATCATTTATAAATGTGGAATATTTTTATTTGAAATATTGATTGTAGGAAACAGAGAGTGATAATTGAAAATAATTTTAGATAAAATACATGAACAAGAGCAAGAATTCACAGTCAAGAATTCAATAATTGATTCAAAGAGAAGGTTGAAATAGTTGAAGTGTCTAATCAGTAAAGTGGCTAACTAAAGGCCCTAATAGAGTGGCAAGTAGAAGATATATGGTCTATTTCATTAATTGATACCGATTTATTACATCAGAATGAAATTTCGCAGAGAAGTCTCAAATTAGTGGAGTGTCTTTCGCTGCCACAATTGATAGTTTTGCTAGTGTTCAGGATCAAAATTTCATTTATGAAGAGGTTATATATTATTATGCTACTCAAGATATTATCAAGTAGATCGATTACTACAATCATTTTAGTATTGTACTATTTAGATGTGTTTGGCATCATAATGAAAAAGATAAATTTAATTTAACTGTGTACTTCAATAGATTGCATAGTACATATGGCCCTTCCATGTTAACGTCTTAGGGGCATCAAGTATTTTATGTGGAGGATTCAACTAAGACAAATGTTTATTGTGAAAGGAATAAAGTGTCTATTGATTTGTGTGACTTTGAGGAAGAAAACCATCCTAATATAGGAGAGACATTTTACAGGAAGTATGCTGAAGACATTGATCTCGCAAACACAACACCTGATGCTGACATTATCTAATCAAGAGAGAATGTCCTTATTGATATTGTTGATATTCCACTCGATGCATAGTTATTATATGATACATGTATGAAAATATTGAAAGAGGAGAATGATTATGATGATATTGAGTGGGATTGGATAGACACGGATGATTACAAAAAACTTAAGAACTTTTGTAGCTAGTTTGAACATTTGTGTAATACTAGATGCCTAATAATATTCAACTATAATATTTTGGTGCTCTATAATAGACATTTTTTTTATTTTAGTGGCTCATTGTGTTGATTAAGACCTTATTTCTTGTACTCTTTTGCTGATAGCCTCAACACGATGCTACTTATTAATCTTGTCTATGTAACTTAAAATTTTGATCATATTTTATGTTGTTTTGACTAAGTGATAAAGGACTTTTGACAACAATAGTTTGATTATGTTTCATATTTATATCCTCATTATTTTTTTATCTGTTATTTTTTCATATAATTTTTTGTTGATCCGTTATTTAATTTTTCAGGAGATTCAATATCTGATTTAGTAAATCATTGAAGGGATTGAAGGATTGGCTTCAATACTGACTGACAGAAGTTACAAAAAGATTTGACACTACTACTTGTTTGTTTTATTTGTACGAAAAATAAGATACTCTATTATTTATGTTGAACTATTTATTTCCTGAACTATAAAGGTCATGTTACTGATTTAGATATCTGGAATATCATAATAAACTTTATTAGCCTTTTTTAATTTTGATGTAAAGAAGATATTGTGGGGATATAGACTTGTTAGTTGATTTTATCGAAAACCTATAATGTTTTAGATTACATTTATTTTTTCTTGCAATGCCCTGAAGGTTGTAACTAACTAAGTTATTATTCTTGAATGACGCTTTTCATGTGAATATAAAATTATCTTTAGGTAAATAATTACATATTTGGTGTTGCATCTTTTTGCTACTATATTAATTAGCAGTAGCTAGATTAACTGATATTCAAGACATTTTTAAGATCATGAAATGTTTACGTATTGTATTATTTTTCTAGATTCAGCAATCATTACTCCAAAGAAAAATAAAAACATAAAGGCGGAGGAGTACATGGCGGCTGAAAGAGAAAAGCAAAAATATAAACATGAAGAAGTACATGACGGCTGAAAATCGTACATTCATGACATGTAAATGACTTTCTTCATTGAAAGTAAAATTAAATGTTGATCATTTTCTGCGTCAAAACTCTTTTGATGATCTAGTATCAAAAGCTGGTGCCTCAAAAGTCTTTCACTCAGCATGCATAAGCTATATAAGAATTACTTCCCCAAAATTTTTCTTGAAAGTCCGCGAGTCTGAAAGCACAAGCTACACAAGAGCAAGTGCCTTAAAAGTCTATGAGTCTAATAGAACAAGATACACAAAAACAAGTACAACCAGATTCTCAGAATCCTACTTCTACAAAAACTCAAGTTGGGAAGCAAATAATTCTACAAGTGTCTCAAAAATCCTCAACTATTGGAGCATAGGTCGTGCAAGAACCAATTCAATGGATTATGAAATTTTATCGCTCTAAAAACACAAGCTGATCAGATACAAATGCAATAAGTGGCTATGAATTCTTCCACTATTTTAATAAAAGTTGCAGGGGAACAAATGTAACAAGGGTCAAGATATTCTTCTACTCTAAAAGGATATGAGGTACAAGACTAAGTGCAAGAAGAACCACTGAATTCAAGAGAAAATGATCTATTCGAAGAACAAGATAAGAACATAAAAATATACTTGCACACTGAATCAACTTACATTGTTGTTTAATGTATTTTTTTAATGTCGTTGTGTATCATTATAGGCCCTTTGAGTTAAAATTAAAAGAGAGAAAGTATAACAATGCAACATGTACACGTTTAAAAAAATTGTAAAGTTATTGTTCTAAATAGGTACGAACAATCGATTGGTCTTATAAAAGAAGTAGCAAAGTTGGGTAGATTTCTTGAAATTTTGGCAAAAAATTTCATGCCTTGTCCTCTTCATATACACAAGTGGAGTCATGTGAATTTCAAAGAAGATCTACAAAAATATACCTTAATTGGTTTGTCTACTTTCCTAATTTTAGTTAAGAATATTTTATAATTTTGTATTACTAAGTCAAAGAATAAATTGTGGGAGGAATATAAAATTTCTAACGCTGTAAAAAGTGAGTTTTGAAAGAATTTTAGTCTGCTCGAAGGAAGTAAAAGAATTACTTGTATAGGAATCACGATAAATCATTTATAACTGACACCCTTTGATTGACAAATAAACCCGACGAAATTTCAAAATATGATTTCAAGGATCTTCTCTGATATTGGGCCACTGATGAATTCAAGGTTAGATATGATTAATGTACACTTTAATTTGATTTTGTTTCATATATGTCTTTCAATATAGTTTTACAATTGTAGAAACACTATTTTGTGTGATCATCATGAAAGAAAAAAAGTAAGAAGCTGATCACTCAGGATATTTAAATTCTCAGCGACTTGGCTAACTCTTACATTCTTTATTTCTTGTTTAAGTACATTTTATAACTATATTATTTGCGAAAAATGAGTAAAATAAATTCAAAGAATAGAAAAAATTAAAGAATTCACATATTGTTGGTAAAATTCGTTTTGCTGTGATACATGACAAATTCGTGTGTTCTCTTTTAAAATTATTAAGTATAAAATTTTTTATCATTAAAAATTATTGATACTAACTTTTATGTAGTTAAAAAGGGAATAAAACTTCCGATGATGTATCACTTAAGAAAATTTTTGTGGCAATAAGATCAAGAAAAGCTAATTGAATATGCAAGGACATTAATGAGGATATGATTATTAAAATTGTATTAATCATTTTTATTTTTGATATTTTTTAGTTGTTATTATATAGAATTAATTTGATTAACTTTAATTCTCTTCATCTGAACTTGATTTATAGACTGAAATGAAAAGAATGCCAAGTCAATAAAGTGCAAAAGACTAAGAATCTATTGATGCTTTTGCCACTGTAATGGAACATGAACTTTCAGAATTTCTAAAATTGTATGATTGAGGAATTACTACAAAATACTGAAAGAGAAGAAAAATTTTGAGTCCTTTATATCTGCCACCAATTAAATGCAAAAAGAGTTGGATGAATTTGAAGAGAAGATGATGGAAAAGTTAGAACTGCAACGCCATCAAGTTATAGTTGGCGTTCTTCGGTGTATTAATTGTATGTACCGTGAGATTCCATTGGATGTTGGACATGTTGGTAGAAACTTGCTATTAGTCACAACAAGATGACATCTAACCGATCAATCAACCGTCTGCTAGTGCCAACAATCAAGCTATGATTCTCCTCCTCCTCCTTCTCCTCTTTTTCTTCTTAGCTATTCGTAGCTGTTTGTTTGAGGGTGCTAGTGATTTTTTCTTTCATTAATTTATTTTAGTTTTGATTCATCTACCAATTATTTCAAAATTATTGTCAACGTCAAATATTGTGGTTCTCTATATCTGTAATTTTATTGGCATTGCGTGATTTTGATATTTATACTTTAGAATCTATATATGTGTGTATTTTATTTATGTGTGTCTTTTGTTTTGAATTTGATTTTCGATTGGTATTTAAACGTTGTGGCATTGATTTTGTTGTTCAAATTTGTGATTTTGATTTTGATTCATTATTTGATTTGTTATTAGTGTTGTAGTTCTATTTTTGATTGTGGTACTAGTATATATTCAAATGTTGTGATTTAAATTTTGATTTTGATATTCAAAGAGAATTTGATTTTGATTGAATGTTTGATTTTTATTTTCAAATAATGTGGTTCTATTTTTTTATTGTGGTTCTGGTATATATTTAAATGTTGTGGTTTCAATTTTGATTTTAGTATTCAAATATAGTATTTTTTATTTTGGTTCATCATTTGATTTTGGGATTCAAATGATGTATTTTTTTTATATTGATATATATATATTAAAATATTGTGGTTTGAGTATAGTGATTTTTATTTTTATTTTGATTTTGGTTCATTAATTGTTTTATTCAAATGACATGGATCTATTTTTGATATTGGTACTCGTATTCATATGTTGTGGTTTATGTTTTGATTTTGATATTCAAATGTTGAGGTATGTATTTTGGTATTCAAATCATGTGGTTCTATTTTTGATTTGGTACTTATAATCACATGATATAATTAGGCTTTTAATTTTGGTGCTACTATTTAAATGATGTCGTTGGTTTGAATTTTGGTATTCAAAGGTTGTTGTTTTGAATTTGATTCTCCGTATGTGTGATTTATTAAGAATTATTTTGGTCAATGTTATAAATATTAATACTTAAAAACTTAACGAGTTTTTCAAAATTTGAGAGTATAAGGTTAAGTTCAAAATGAAGACTTGGTAATGCATTTAAAAAATTAAAATCTAATAATGCATCTATTAAGTATTGAAGGAAGGAAGACAAATTTAGTGAACATATATTGTTGTGCACTTTTCCTTGACCTTGTAGTATGTTTTGCACTTCACCTTGATATTTCTATATTAAGATGTATCTGCTGGTATGTTCAATTCACATTGATACTTCTAGTATGCTAAAATGTATTTGTCAATATTTTTAATTGGCATTAATCCACTTATAGTATGTTAAAATGCATTTTCTTGTAGTATATGTTAATCTATTCTTGTTGGTTTTACATTGTCACTTCTAATGCAATAATAATCTCGCATTCTAAATTATGGAGCTATAATTAATATAAATAGATTCTTAGTCAAGATGTTGATAGAATTACAGCTCAATGACATTGTTACTTATAATACTCTAACTAGTCTCAATGTTTCCAGTAGCCTAAATGTTGATTTTCTTCTATTACCACAGTCTTGGATAAGACTTGGTAATGCATCATCAGTAGACCATATGTTGATTTTCTTATTTCACCTCTCTACCTTGTATAAAACTTCATAATGCATCTGTTAGCCTAGACTTGGTAGTAATGCTTTTATTTTTCATAGACTGTCTTTCTCTTTTTACCTCATGTCATTTCTTATCATTAATTTGGTTAAAAATAAAGTTCTAACATATAAATGATGAGAATTGATTCATAATTTTCATTTATCGATTTTTGTAGGTGGAGAAAATAATCAATATGGTGATGATGAAATATGGACGAGGACAATATTTGAGATTTGCTTGAAAGTATCGAAGCTCTTGTATGATGACCAAAAAATCTTTCGTTGATATAATTATGAAGTCTTATTTTGTTATTCAGTTAAAACAAGTGTCAACTGCTGCATATTTTTGTCATGAATCGTATTGTGTTTGATTTTTTACATATATAATGGTGGATGACATTATGACTTGTACATTTTGTGCCTATATGGTGGGTGACTCTATGACGGTATATTTTGTTGTTTTTCAATATTTTCAGATACAAGAATCTGTAATTTGACACAATAACTTCAACACTAGTTCAAGTTTAAAACAAGAATACTATGAAGTACAACAACACCCTCAACACAAGATCAAAGTGATCTTTCTACAAAGTGTATCTTATTTTTTTAGAAATTAAGATGAAACAGAAATGTAAAGTCAATTCCCCTGACTTCACGAAGTGTCCTTAAGGAATAATTTCCCTCACTGTACCCGTGGTTTTGGAATCTTCCTCCCAGGATAAAATGGCTTTCAATCCAACTATAGTGGTACCTCAAATAATTGAATTCGTCAAACTCACTCAACGATTTGATTGATCACAAGGAATGTTTTGAAGATAAGAAGAGTTTGTATTTCAGAAAATTTTTCATACCAAAACCTGTGAATAAATGCAAGTTTATATAGCTATCAAGTGCCCCTTCCGAAAGGTGACAATGGTTCATTCGAAAAGGTATAACCTTTGGAAGAGTCAAGTCTGTTCATTCGAAACATTGTGTCTTTTTCTGAACAGACACAACTATCTGAACAGTCACTCCTTTTCCAAAACAATATGTCTTTTCATAAAAGGTTGTGTCCCTCTATTTTCCATTCACACCAATTGAATCTAACAATCCCCCATATGAATGGGGAATGACTATTCTTTGTAAAACTTTACGGAAAAATATGTGATCATCAAGTAAAGACTGATTGCATCAGGATAAGTGGGTTTCCCTTTGAACTTTCCAAAGTGAACATGCATCGGATGCACTCGGTCAATTAGTAGATTTGATATCTTTGAACCGTCGAGCTTTAATGTACACCTAGACAACACATGTCACACAACTAGCCTTTTACCATTTATGGCTCTTACAGTTTTGTTCTTTTCAGCCATGAACATGTACTGGTTTTATGAGAGCTTAGAGAATAGGCCTTTACTAACATTCTCATTGAAGCGGCTTTCACTTCGCCCTCAAATAGGTGATTTCTAAATGTTCAATCCTATAGATTAAACTATTTGATCAAATCTGCCAAATTTAGATAATCATTAAAAGTCTTTTCACCTTAAGTTTTATCCTTGTTTACTAAACATTATCTACATCATGAGAATGGGCTGGTATTTTGACAATGTTGAACCTGTCAGACATAACTTTGTTTGATCTCCTTGAACCTAGCTCTTGGGATCTCCAGTCTGCTAGGTAAATTTACCGCCATACTGACTTTTCCTAGGCCTTAAACCCATTCCCTTGGATGTTCTCTCAACTCCTTCTCTAGATAGGCCTTTTGTAAGTGGATCCGACACATTATCCTTTGACTTCACATAGTCAATAGAGATAATTCCACTAGAGAGAAGTTCTCTAACGGTATGATGACTCCATTTTATGTGACGAGATTTACCGTTGTATATCATGCTCCCTGCCCTACCTATCACCGCTTGGCTATCACAGTGTATACATACTGGTGCCACTGGTTTGGGCCAATAAGGAATATCTTTCAAGAAATTTTGGAGCCATTCTGCTTCTTCACCAGTATTATCTAATGCGATAAATTCAGATTCCATTGAAGAGCGAGCAATACAAGTATGTTTGGATGATTTCCAAGAGACCGCTCCTCCACCGATAGTATATACATATTCACTCATGGATTTTACTTCGTTCAGTTCGGTGATCCAATTTGCATCACTATATCCTTCAAGTACCGCAGGATATTTATTATAATGCAAAGTGTAGTCTTGAGTGTATTTAAGATACCCCAAAACTCTTTTCATTGCTATCCAATGAGTTTTATTAGGATTACTTGTGTACCGACTGAACTTACTTATAACGTATGCTATGTCTAGTTGTGTACAGTTCATTATATACATTAAACATCCCAATACTCTTGCATACTCCAATTGTGAGTCACTTTCACCTTCATTCTTTCAAATTGCAAAGCTCACATCCAATGGAGTCTTAGCAATACCAAATTCCATATACTTGAATTTGTCAAGTACCTTTTTGATGTAATGAGACTGTGACAATGCCAACCCTTGTGGAGTTGTATGGATTCTTATCCCTAAGATCACATTCGCAACTCCAAGGTCTTTCATATCAAACTTGCTCTTGAGTATTCGTTTCATTACATTTATGTCTGAAATGTCTCTACTGATGATCAACATATCATCCACATATAAACACATAATGACTAGGTGATTTGGAGTGTCTTTAATATAAATACATTTATCACATTTATTAATTTTGAATCCGTTTGCCAACATGGTTTGGTCAAACTTTGCATGTCATTGCTTAGGTGGTTGTTTTAGTCCATAAAGTGACTTAACAAGTTTATACACCTTATTTTTTTTTATGAAACCACAAAACCCTCAAACTATTCCATGTAAATTTCTTCCTCCAGATCTCCATTTAGGAATGCGGTCTTCACATTCATTTGATAGATTTCAAGACCATATACCGCCGCCAAGGCAATTAACATTCGAATAGTGGTTATCCTTGTTACCGGCGAGTATGTATCAATGTAATCGAGGCCTTCTTTTTGTTTGAATCCTTTTACTACAAGTCTTGCCTTATATTTGTCAATAGTACCATCCACTTTCATTTTCCTTTTGAAGATCCATTTAGATCCTAAAGGTTTGTTTCTTGGAGGAAGATCAACCAATTCTCACGTATGGTTGCTTAAGATTAAATCAATCTCACTATAGATTGTCTTTCCAAAAGGATGAGTTCGAAGACTCCATCGCTTCCTTAAATGTTTGAGGCTCATTTTCTAAGAGAAATCTTACAAAATTCAATCCAAACAAAGTTAACATTCTTTGACGTGTACTACGTCTTGGATTCTCATTATTATGTACATTCTCACTTGGTTCATCTCGAGGTCGTTTAGACCCTCCAATAGACTGTTCATGTCTAGTTTTATATGGATAAATATTTTTAAAGAATTCAGCGTTATCTAATTCAATTACCGTATTTTCATTAATATTCTGATGTTCGGATTTATGAACCAAAAATCATCATGCTTTACTACTTTTAGCATATCCTATGAACACGCAGTCTTCCGTCTTAGGTCCTATCTTAATCTTTTTAGGCATAGGAAATTGGACCTTTGCTAGATACCCCACACTTTGAAATATTTCAAGTTGGGTTTTCTTCTTTTCCATTTTTATAAGGAATTGATTGTGTCTTACTATAGGAAACTCTATTGAGTATTCGGTTGGCTGTAAGGATAGCCACCCCCCATAAGCTTTGCGGTAAACCTGAATTTATAAGTAAGACATTCATCATTTCCTTTAAAGTTCAGGTTTTTCTTTCCGCAATTCTATTAGATTGAGGTGAATATGGGGCCATAGTTTGATGGACAATTCCATTCTCTACACATATTTCGACGAAGGGAGATTCATATTCTCCGCCCCTATCACTTCTTATAGTTTTGATCCTTTTCTCTAACTGATTTTCAACTTTATTTTTGTATTGCCTAAACGCATTTATTGCTCCATCCTTACTATTTAGCAAGAATACATAACAATATCTAGTGCAATCGTCAATGAAAGTTATGAAATACTTTTTCCCACCACGTGATGGTGTTGACTTCATATCACAAATGTCAGTGTGGATTAAGTCTAAGGGATTGGAATTCCTTTCAACGGACTGATACAGATGCTTAGCATACTTTGATTCCACACAAGTTTGACACTTTGATTTATTAAACTCAAAGTTTGGCAAAACTTCTAAGTTAATCAGTTTTCGTAATGTTTTGTAATTAACATGGCCTAGTAGTTTATGCCACAAATTGGGAGACTCAAGCAAGTAAGAAGAATTTAAACTTTTATTGATTTCAACATTCATTACATTCATTTTGAATAGGCCTTCATTAAGGTAGCCTTTTCCTACATACACTTCTCCTTTACTAAGTATAGTTTTTTCGGAAACAAATACACATTTGAATCCATTCTTGTCTAGAAGTGAAACAGAAATCAAGTTCTTTCGTAATTCAGGAACATACAAGACATTGTTAAGTGTCAACACTTTGTCGGATGTCATATTCAAGCACATTTTTCCTGTTTCTTCCACTTTTGCAGTAGCGGAGTTTGCCATGTAGATTTTTTCTTCTACTTGAGCCGGAGCGAACATCGAAAACAAATCCTTGTTAGCACAAACATGGTGGGTGGAACCATAATCCTTCCACCATTCACGACGATTTCTCACCAAGTTGCATTCAAAAAGCATAACATACAGATCATTCATTTCTTTCTTAGACTCAGCCAGATTTTCTTGATCCTTCTTCTTCCCTTTCTTAGAGGCATGACAATCCATAGACTTGTGGTCAATCTTGCTACAGTTGAAGCACTTTTCCTTGAATTTCTTCTTGGGTTGACTGCTTTCATTTCTATCTTTCTTTCGCTTTTTAGAGTTGTTTTGGTCATCTTTTACAATGTTTGCTCTACTCATTGCAGAATTGCCTCTTGACCTTCTCTTCGCTGCCTTGTTATCTTTTTCAATGCATAGTCATACAATCAGATCTTCGACTGACATCTCCTTACGTTTGTGTTTCAAATAGTTTTTGAAGTCTTTCCACATAGGTGGTAGCTTCTCTATTATTGCCGCTACTTGAAACACTTCATTCACAATCAAACCTACAATAAAGTTCATGTGAATACTAATAACATTTTTAAATTGTTCAACAACGGTATTTGTCAAAGTCATACCTTCCGCTAGGAGATCATGGATAATCACTTGCAGTTCATACACTTGGGAAACAACAGACTTGTTTTTTATCATTTTGTACTCCAGGAATCTTGCAACAAAGAACTTTTTAGTTCTGACATCCTCCATCTTGTACTTCCGTTCTAGCACTCCCTATAACTCTTTTGCAGTCTTGGTTCCGCTATACACATTGTAAAGGTCATCTTGAAGACCACTCAAGATATAATTCCTGCAAAGGAAATCTGAGTTTTTCCAAGCCTCCACAATCACGAAGCGTTCTTTTTCAAAGGTTCCCTCGGGAACCTTCGGAGCTTCCTCAACCGTGAACCTTTGAAGACACAGAGTTGTGAGGTAGAAGAATATTTTTTTGTTTCCATCCCTTGAAGTCAATACCCGTGAACTTTCTGGATTTCTCCGTCGGTTCCATAGTTTGAGGAGTATTAGTAAGACTCATCGTGTCAATACTAGTTGCCGCCATAGTTGTTTCAGAATCAATCATTTGACTATCAGTCATCATTTTCCTGTCACCACAAGACAGTACCTTAAGTTTATCAAAATACTTATTAAAAAATTGCAGCAACTTTAAACACTTCTTGTTTTTAGTTTAACGATGAAGTTTTTATGACTTTCAATTGTCAACCAAGTTATCTTTAACTTGTGATGAAGATTTTATTTCTTCAAATCACTAGTTAAGTTCAAACGGAATAGAAAGGTAAAGCTTTAATCTCCAGAAACCAAGCTATACAGATTCAGAAAAAAAACTTTAGTGAAAAGAAAATTTCACCAAACAAGCAAAAATATTTTTTTTTCCTTTTTCTAAAAATTATTCCTTAAGATTGTTGTTTTTCTACGTTTTCGGATACAAAAATCTGTAATTTGACACAATAACTTCAACACTAGTTTAAGTTTAAAACAAGAACACTATGAAGTACAATAACACCCTCAACACAAGATCAAAGTGATCTTTCTAAGAGGCGTGTTTTATTTTTTCAGAAATTAAGATGAAACAGAAATGTAAAGTCAAGTCCCCCGACTACACAGAGTGTCCTTAAGGAATAATTCCCCTCACTGTACCTGAGGTTTTGGAATCTTCCTCCCAGGATAAAATGACTTTCAATCCAACAATAGTGGTACCTCAAATAATTGAATTCGTCGAACTCACTCAACGATTTGATTGATCACAAGGAATGTTTTGAAGATAAGAAGAGTTTGTATTTCGAAAATTTTTTTATACCAAAACCTGTGAATAAATGCAGGTTTATATAGCTATCAAGTGCCCCTTCCAAAAGGTGACAATGGTTTATCCGAAAAGGTGTATCCTTTGAAAGAGTCATGTCTGTTCATTTGAAACATTGTATCTTTTTCTGAACAGACACAACTATCTGAACAATCACTCCTTTTTCAAAACAATGTCTTTTCATAAAAGGTTGTGTCCCTCCATTTTCCATTCACACCAATTGAACCCAACATATTTTGCATATATATTTTGCGCCTGGCTGTTGTTTATTTGATTGGGATATTTTGAATTAGATCAATCAATTTTGTTTAGTAATTATCAACTTTTATAGAATTTACAATTTCGTATTTCAAATATTTATAATTACAGCACAAGCTATTGAAACATATATGAATTGTTCCAATAGGTGAAATAGACCTAATGCAATAGCTTTTTCTGACGACCGACTGTGGGAACATATGAGAGTTGTTACAATAGACAACAAATAACCATTGCGGTAGTACTTTAATCAATGTCAAAAATTCGTTGCTATAACAATAAAAACAATCCCAATTGAGCTATCAAATCCGTTGCAAAATTGTAATGACCATTGCAACTGAAAAAACATGCAACTGTTGCAAAATATCATTAATCGTTGCAATTGAACCAACAAATCCATTGCTACAAAGACGAGAACCATAGCAAAACATAAAAGGCAACAGTTTTAACTATTCCAATAGACATATGAAATAATCCCCAACTGATCTCAAATGGCTTTTCTCTTGCCTGATTAGATGCCTCGATGTATCGATATTATTTTTGAGATGATGCAGTTGTAAGCTGGTTCTTCTCATACCCGACCTAGGTTGACACAATCAACCCAATCCTTACCAAAAGCCATTTCTACCCAATACGGGGACCGGTGGCGAGGTGGTGGGGATGGGGGTGGCTATAAGAGTGGGAACTTGTTTTCCCACTATCACTAGGGAAATTATTTTTATCATGAACTTATTTTGTAGAAAAAATAATTTTCAAAAATTCTAATCAATCAGACATGAAAAATAAAAAAATATTTTCTTCCTTTATCGAATTGACCCATATTTTTGGGTGAGAGCTTGGGGCGATAAAGATACAAGTATTCGAACAGTGGTTGATTCTAAGAGATGAATCCTTTAAGACATTTGAGAATGAGCTACTTGCATTATTGGAAAATCGGTTAGCAGAAGAAATTGGTGTCTTTAAGCTCAAATTTTGTAGATGGAATGGTGGTATCAACCCCAAAAAAGGTTCAACCTATCGATCTAAGGAAAGTGAGTGAGAAGACATGTAACTAAGGCATCAAGAGTACTTAGCTGTAGATTGGAGCGTATAGAGGCAAGAAAAGTGCAAATTCACAGATTTCAATAGTTGAAGAACTCGAACTGACAGAGCTTAATTAAAATGGACAGAGAGATCGTATAGAGGAGGGGATACACCTTCAGGCAAAATAGTTGCCTTGGAAGATGAGCTCTTTAAACTAGAAGAATTCTTCGAAAGCAGCTTCAGCAAAATTGAAAAAAGTAAATGGAGGCTTAGTCCTGTCACTTTCCTAATTTTCTTGTTTTGTGTATCACGATAGATATGTTGTTGTATTTGGTCCAAATCACTTTTGGACCTGGTCTTTGAACTCGTCTATTGCTTTTTTTTTTTTTTTTTGTAATAAATGGACATACAACCCAATTTTAATTTAAAAAAACCCATAGTGTTTGGACAAAATTAATTAGTTTAAAGCATTTAAAATTTAAAGAATTATTTAAACATAAATTAATTTTATCAGATTAAAGAAGTTTAGGCAAGGCATGTTGGGATGGCTAGACAAAAGAAGAGTAGTACTTGCATGGCCGTAGGAACAGCTCGGGTGGTTCAAGGGGTGAGACTAATAAAAAGTTTGCTTTATGTCTTTAAAATTTTTAGGCCTTAAAAATTTATGATAATGAATTTTGTGATTTTATTTTCACTTAAAACAACATTATAGATTGTAAAATGAATCAAAAAAATAATACAAAATGAATGAACAAAAAACAATTATCTACTTTTATCATAATATTTTAGAACTTTGAATTAAACAATTCAAACCTTCATATTAATAAATATTTTTTTATAATAACATTCAAATAATATATCGCAAATAAATGACTAACATCTTATTAACTACAATTAATTCTTACTTTTATAAATAAACAAAATTACTACTTATTAAAGTTAAAGGCTTTATGTTTTTTTGAATGCTATACTAAAAATAAGTACTCTATAAGAATGAGAAAAATAACTCTGAATTATTACTATTATTGCATGTACGTGTATATATCTAATGTGCCTTATTATAATTTGATTTTAGAACACTAATTTTTTTGAGATTGCACTTGAGAAATATTGAATTTCAAAAGCTATAGGGGCAATATAACATCTAAAAAATTCATCAAAATTCATTTTTAATAGTGGTTCATAAAACTTGGATCAACAAAAATATTTGAATGCATAATAAATAGATGGGCTGAGAATCTATACTGCATGAAGTCAATAAAAAATTGTATGTGTAAAGATTCCAGATTTTTTGATTGTGTGAATTCTCTGTAATAGTGGCTTGTGATGCAAAATCAAGGAAAAGAAACCAGCTCTTAATAGGAATTAATTGCTAGTAGTTACAATTTATTCAAAATTCTGTTTTATTATTCATTCCTAAAGTTTGTTATAGCTATTGTTTATTCTGTTAGAATTCTGATAGTGACAATTATTTCACAAGCTTATTAGCTGTAATTAGTCAACTAGTATAAATAACTTGTAAGCGGTGATGTAGGATAATTTTGATGATAATAACACTTTTCTTTTCTTTCTAAAAATTCTTTCTTCTTAGCTAACTCTCGATTGCTTGTGTTAGTTACTCATGTCCCTCAAAAAAATTCCTGGAATAACTACTTTCTGGATCTATTATGCCTTGTTTATGCATCAACTGGTATTAGAGCCCATCATTCCTTGGCCTAATTCATGGCTCGAAGCAAGAATCAAGATCAATCAGTGGAGGAAATGGATGACAAATTTTCCTAGATTCATGAACAATTGAAGAAAATTGTGGAAGTAATGCAAAGCATGAACGATCAGAACATTCAAACTAATAAAGATTTGATAGAAATGAAGCAAGCCATTGGTGAATTACAACAGAAGGAAAAGGAAATTGAAGATTTTAGAGCTGAATCTTCTGTTGGTGTGGGTCAAAATCTGAATTTAGGAGGAGAAATTCAATTACTGGGGATGATTGAAGGAGCAGAGGCAGTTGAATTCAGGGAGTGATACACACATAGTTGAATTCAGGGTGTGATATTCACAATGAATTCAATAGAGTAGGTAGTTTCAACACTCAATATTGATTATCCTAGGTTTTCAGTTCAAAACCAGAGAACATGGTTATACAAAGTAGATTAATTTTTTTCTATGGATATAGTCTCTTATGATCAGAGGGTCAAGGTTACTTCTATTCACTTGGATGGTGATACCCTAACCCTACACAGATCTTATATTAGATCAAGGGATTCACCATCAGGTCCCTCTTGGACTGAATATATTCTAGCTTAAATGAGAGACTAGGGGATAATTTTGAAGATTCGACGGAGGAATTAAAGAACTTGCATCAAACTGGAAGTGTAAGAGTATCAAGTGAATCTTGACAGATTATTGACCGTAGTTAACTTGTCTATGGAGAATTTTATTAGCTGTTACTTTGGAGGGTTGAAGCCTGCAGTAAACAAGGAAGTTAAGATGCAAACTCTTATTCAAATATATAGACTATCTAGACTGCAAGAAGAAGTCTTTGAAGCACAAACACAAATATGGGGAGTTAAGTCTACTATTATAAGTTCACAACCTATTTTACCTACTCTCTATTCTTTTAATCTCATAATTCTTAGAAATGATATTCCAACAATTCCTATAAAACTAATTCTTTCAAAAAATCCCTGGAATCTGTTGCCAGTACAACTAGTAGACCTGATTTTACCAATAATGGGAGGAAACTGTTAATTGCTGCTGAAATGGATGAAAAATAGAAAAAGGATTATGTTTCCTTTGTGATGAAAAATATGTGAGGGGACATGTATGCAAAGCCAAGAAATAGTTGTTTCTGGTTGAAGTAGTTGATGATGAGGAACCAAGAAATGAGGGTCAAGAAGGGATTACTCAAAGGAATTAATTTCCTATGTTGAAAGGCAAGAGAACACAAAAGAGTGCATGATCATACCTCTTTAAGTTTTCACTGGAGTTATGAGATGTTAGACTATTAGAGTAACTGATTACCATGAGAAGCAACCCTTACAAGTGTTAATAGATACTGGAAGCACCCATAATTTTATTAACTTAGAGGTATATGTAAAAATGTCCATTGGTTATTGTAAGGGAAAACTTTTTGTTCTAATTTTTTTCTGTTACCGTTGGGAAATGTAGACATAGTTCTTGGTGTGCAATGGTTGAATACACTTGGAGGAATCTTATTTGATTTCCAAAACAACAATTCCGTTTGTACATAGGGGTAAGAAGCATATTTTAAGAGGAGCAACCAGTCAACTAAAGGCAACTAGAGCTAAAGCATTAAGTAAAGAGATTAAAGATCAAGCTCAAGTTTTTTATAATTGCCTTGATCACACCAGAAACAACAGAAAATTAATGCAACGGTATCCAAGCTATACAAGGTACTGAAATTCCTAGAGCCTTGGTTATATAGATTAAATAATATGATATTATTTTTGAAATTCCAAAGAGCTTATCCCTACATAGAGGACCATTTGATCATAAAATTCCCTTGATACTTTCAGCCTCGCTGTCAGTAAAAGACCCTATAGATTTCAGGTTTTAAGAAGGTACATTATTGAAAAGTTAGTACAAGAAATGTTGGATCAAGGTGTCATCCAACGAAGTACTAGCCCTTATGCTTCTCCTTTGTTTTGGTGGAAAAAAAGATGGTAGTTGGAGGCTTTGTGTAATGATCCTCATGGCTATTTCTTTAGTTTTCATGCATTTTAGATACTTAGAGCTTTTTAGTAACTGCCCCAAGTTATTTATGACTTGCTGAAACTGACAGTTCGATTTTCGTGCGGTTCATTTGAGAGTTTTAGTGATGCGAAATATATTATGGAATATTTAATCTAAATCGATATTTGATAGAAATATAATTATTATCCTTGTAAAATATTTTTGATGTGTATAAAATTCTATAGCTATGGTATATCTATGTTACTTTATAAATAGGTTTACAATTTATTAATATTTTAAGCGGAGATAGCGAATCTAGATAAATTAAAATATTACCATTATATAGTATAGATTTTATTAGAAATAATTTTCTATTAATTAGGATATATTCAAAATATTATATTTATTTTACCATAAACCTCTGCAATACCCGAGTATGAATATAACAGAGAAAAAAAGTGTGTTGCCACATCACTTCCAAGTGGATGTGGTGGAGAAAGTGCTCAAAATACGTTATATCAATATGCCACTTATCATGATTATATAGTGACCACCACTAAATTAATATAACTTAATAGGTGTCATTTGTCTTATTTGGCTAAGCATGGGTAATATTGTGTATATGTGTGTGAATATATATATATATATATATATAGGTTTCTAAAGTAGATACTCTTAGATTTAGGATTTGATTATTTGTATATTTTTGTCCGTTATTTATTTCTGCTTTTTATTTTTTTTATTTTTAAAGTGTTTTCTATACAATTTATACACGCTTCTAAGTAATATTTTTTGCATTTAGCTCTATTGTCTTTACTTGGATACCAATTTCATATACGACATCTATTACTGTCTAAACTTTTGTTTCTTTGAAATTCATGTATACATTCTTGAGTGACATTTATTAAATTATTGAATACTAGATTGTTTAAGTCTAGGTCTGACTGAAGTTTCTCCTTTACTTGTAGTATATAATAGATGAGAGTCTGGTGTAAGAATTTTTGGTTTAGTAAATTTGTTTAAATTCCATTCCAATCCTGCATATATTTCTGGGTCTATTTTTATTAGTTTTATTAAACTTATGCCTTTATTTTTCATTATTTCAACTACATCATTTACTTTTAGTTTAAATTTAGTATTACTACTTAAAGTTAATTTTCCAATAAACCCTATGCACATTAATAAATTATTTTCACTATTCATTTCTTCGTACCCTTTAGTTTGGATTCCTATTTTAATATTTTTTTCAAATTCTTTTAAGTTCATTAGGAAATCTGGACTTATATAGAATATTCATCCATTATTGGTCATATCTACTTCAGTTAATCCTATTATTGATTTTTTAATGTCTGACCATCTATCATCATATATTGTTATTAATACTTTGGATCCTAGATTTTTTCTAGTTAGACCTTTTATTCCTATAACAATTAAACCCATGTGCATCAATATCATTTTATTATTTTTTATATGTCTTAAAGAGTTAGCATTTACTAAATCTAGTATTTTAAAATCTTCTCCTATAGCTGATATTTGTTCTTCTCTATAATGTCTATATAGCTGATTGTCTGTAGAAAAATATCCTGCGTTATATAATGTTTTAGAATTTAATAATTTTAATTGATGTTGTTGGAAAATTTGTAAATCTTTATCTACATCTATTATTTCGTTAAGTTCTTGGTTCTGCTCCATATTAGGTTGTCTTCGGCATATTCTGGATAATATATTATTATTGCCTATTCTATTCTCCGAAAAACTTATTCTTTGTCTTGCTTCTCCTTGTCTTTCATTATTTTCGATGGTTCTCCGTCTATTTGATAGAAAGTCCATTTTTGTGGTTTTCTTATTATATTTTTTCTTTCTTGTTTAGGAGTTAATTCAATTCGTTTTAACTGGTTAATAAGTTCTTCTATTTCAAAGTTATTTTTTGGTGGTTCTTGAGCTTCTTTATTTCTTATTAGGATGTCTATTTTCTTATGTAATTCGGGTAATTTCGGTTCTTCCTGAAAAGGTTTATGAGTTTTTTTGCCTTTAATTAAAATGTCTATCTTTTTGTGTAAGTCTAATAATAACTCTATTATGATATTATTTTGTTTTAATAAAATTTTATCTGTTATACTTGAAGGTATATGCTTAGATAATCCTTCTGGTTCGCTATGATAACTTCTTGATTTTTCTAGTGCTTTATTATAATTTATATCTTCTTCACTCATGAAAGTGATATTTCTTCTAATCTTTTTGTTATTTCTTGCAAATCTTTGATTTCTGTTATTATATTTTCTACTTGTTCTATAAGCTTAGATATTAATTGGGTTGTTTTTACTTCTAATTCTTTAGGTCTTTCTATTATAATTTTTATTAGTTTTTCAATTTCTAATTTTGTAGGTATTTTCTCTAAATTAAATTTGTGATTTAAATACTGGATTTTTCTGTCTATTTCTATTTCTTGTGACTTTAAATAATCTAAATTTTGTTCTATCTTATCTAGTGTCTTTTTATGTTTATTCTGAGTAACTTCTATCTCGTCTAAAATTCTTATTATACTATTATCTTTTTCCTGAATTTTTTCACTTGAATTTATTAAAAAGTCTATTATTGTATTATATTGTTTATCTTCTGAATATAAAATATGTTCACCTTGGTTGAAATTACACCTTATAGTGGAGTTATCTTTTAACACTCTATATTTTCTTTTCTGGTTGAAATCTAAGATCTAAGTAATCGAGGCGTTTTAAAGAACTATCGTGTTATTCTAAGTGGTTTAAGTTAAGGTATTTTTTGCTTAGCTTAGTTTGATATTTCAATCTACTATTAGTATAGGTTATATCTAATTCTATTTCTTGTATATTTTCTATCAGCCTAGATTTTTCACTGATTAATGCTTTTTTATAATAGTTGGAGGTTATGGTAATTATTTCGTCTGTTTCTTTAAAGTTTAGAATATTTATTTCTAGGTTTCTTATTTCTTTATTTAACAACTCTAGTCTTTCTACAAATTATTTCCGAATTTTTACAAGTTGATGTTTATAAGCAAATTCTCTATAATATTGACGTTGTATTTCTCTAATGTACTCAATATATCTTATTGGCATTTATTATGCTAATTGATAAGATTTTATATTAATACGTTCCTTAAGACACTTTATTCCTGAAGTATTATTTTCTAAGTCTCTCTCACAACATTGTATTTCCCAATTTAATGCACTTACTAAATCTTTACAAACTTGTCTAGATGTATTATAGGATTTATGTAATCTGTTTGCTTCTAATAACCTTTTCCGACTTTCTTCTAAATTATGTTTTCTAGCTATTATATTATTTCTTTTTCTGATTTCTCTATATAAATAGAAATAGCTACACCTTATGTCTTGAAAAGATCTATGTCTTTTCATACAGAGTTTATAAACCTTTTACGAGTTAATAGGTAATGTTCCCAAAACCTTCTCGCTCTGATACCAAAACAGTGGTATATTTCAATAATATTATGTTTCAATGTTTTAACACAAAGATAATCAAAGGTAATAAACAAGGATATATTTCAGTGATATTCTTCAATAAATAATGATTTTTTATAATTTTTTAGTATATCAGTTTTGTAAAACCTACTCAGTACTCCCTCTTTCTACAGTTTCTTCATGCTATCATTCTTATAGTTTATATTTTCCCCAGAGTTTTTTATATTTTTTTTAATTTTGTTTTACCCTGTTCATCTCTTCCTCTTAATCTATGTTTTTAACATCTTACTTCTTTAACCACACCCTGGAAAACTTTAGTCTGGCAGCTAACCCTCGTCCTTTGTCTATTTTGCAGACCTGTTGGACTATCAAGGGAAGAATTCCTAGGAATTTATAGGTTAATCCATCGTTGCTATTAAGAAATTAAGAGGCTAACCATATATTAAGGGTAAGAATTTTACAGAGAATTAATTTACATGATGTACAAAAATATGTTAAATAACTTTAAACATGGATATAAGAACATAAGTATAAATATTTTTTGTGGGGAAAATATGTAAATAAGAACTTACATGAAGTAACTAGGAGAGAGGTTTCCCTTTCGGGAACCCCCTTAAGATCGAATAGAAAACTTGGAGCTTTTATTTAAAACACACTGATACAAAGTTTATACAAGAAGGACTGACTTGGATAGGTTTTTTGGGAGGAAAGGTTTACACATTTCAAGTCTGTTTTGAAGTTGGTTGATTTCACTCTATCTTCCTTCTGCAAAATTTACGCCTTTTATAGGCAAAAACTAAATAAAGTAGTGGTTCTAAAAATTACTACGTGGCCCAGACATATGTGGCCGACACCAAAAGATAAGAGATAAGAAAGAATCTTAATAATGCAAGCCGGTTACTATCATTGGGCCCCATTGTCACATGCATTATTAATTTTTCTTCCAGATTTATTTTGACGAGTGCTTCAACAGTTTTTCTTTCTTTTAGAAAGTAGTGAGAAAGGAAGCACTCTGACACTGATTTAACTATTACAAGACATAAAGTGGGCATCCCCACCTGACTACACTATCTAATAATACAAATTGTATGTTGTCTTTATTATGTATCCAAGTTGTGCAGGGCAATTGAGTCGAAAATCATTTCCGAGTCATCATCTTCGTATAGATCCTGAGCATCTTGGAAGTGTGCAAGATGGCTTGCAATACTATTATCTTCGTCAGATCTTGAAGAGTTATTGTCTGTATTATTTATTTCTGGAACAGTTTTGTCTGCACTGGTAGTGGGTTGTCCATCTGGCTGTCCATTCATATGTTTATCTTGTGTCTGGTTGTTAAAAAATCTGTCTAAAGTCTGTTTGATTATAGTCTCTATTTTTTCATTTTTCCTTTTAGATATTAAAGTTTTCTTTAAAATCTTATTACCCGATTTTGCTAACTTATGTTTTGATGAAGAACATCCTTCATCTTCACTTTTTGGCAAAGTAACAACCATTAACGGTTTTGATTTGTCTTTACCGGTCACCGTTTGAACCGGACTAGCTGTACCAACATCCGGTACAGTGGATTTTTGAGCATTTAGTGGGAAATGCACACCCTTCTCATCCATTTTTTGAGGAGATGGAGAACTCTGAGTCTGAGTCTGTGTTTTTGCATCTGTCTTGCTTACATTTGTCTGGTGGTTGAGTCTTGCTTCTAATATTTGTACCTGCTTTATTAATCTAGTGTTTTCCACGAGGAGTGATTCTTTTTGAGCATTTTGCTTCTTGAAATTCTCCGTCATCGAAGAACAATGGTTGCAGAAAATAATTTTTCCAGTCTCCTTTTGCAAATTATACTGAGGTATTTGATCTGGGTTCTGTCTGAGTGATGGTGACATATAGTAGTTTGGTACTAAATACCCTCTAGCATGATTTGTGGCTTCGGTAAAATCATTAAAACCTTTGAAAAGAGGGGCTTTAAAACCTTGTATTGAATCTAACACTTCTAACCATGTTTGGAAAATTCCGTTAGTCTTTCCATGAATGACTACATAATATTTAAACCTAGGCCTACTTTTTTCTGTCATGTAATGGCATAAAGAATTCATGGATGCCATAAAATGATTACGATTTTGTCTATTATAAGATATCCAAAGATTATCTACTAAACACTTTTGGGGTCTATCTAAAATGTAGTCTGGTCTTATTCTAAATGATATGTTACTCTCGGGGTAAGCAATTAAGTTAATGGTCCGAAGTGAATTCTTTCCATCGTTTCTAAAGATTCTAGTGGTCTAAAATTTAAATTACCTAACATTGTCTGTTGATATGAATCTGAAGACGAAGCTACGCCCTTGCCTTTATCTGCAGGAAGTTGTCTTGTTGGTCTCATGCTGAAAACAAATAAGTTGGATTAAACTTATTTATTTATTCCCAATTGTAATCTACTTAACTGGTCTGCTAATTCGTTTTCTTTACCTTTTATATGTTCAAATACTATATTCTTATAAACAGATATGGTGTCTGTAAAATTTAGCCATCTTCTTCTACTACTAGTTTTGTCATTTATTTTTTGATGAAATTTGACTATAGCTTCACAATCTGTTCTAACTCAAATTTCCTCTTTATTTAGAATACATAACTTGAAACTATTTAATCCGTATATTATAGCTAATACTTCTAGATCTATAGCACTCATGTTTCCTTTTTCTTTATATGCCCCACTCTGATAACCACATATTTGTTCTTTATTTTTATTACTGTATTTATTAGGTCGTGCTTTTAAGATAGGTCCCCATCCTAAATCACTTCCGTCTGTTTGAATGATTAAATAATCTGATTCTAATGGAATTTTTAGGTCTGGAATATTTTTAATTTTTTCTTTTATTTTTTGGATTAATTTAATGTCTTCTGTATTGAAGTTTTTCTGCCCTTTACTACCGGTCTTTGCGTATAATGGTCCTGCTATTTTTCCTAAGTCTTGAATAAAATTTCTTGCATAATTTACTAATCCTAAAAATTTTTGTAAATCTTTTGTCTTTTCTAATTTATCTGGCATTTCTAATACTTTGTTTGTAATGTGTTGTTGAAGTTTTACCTTTCCATCTCCTAAAGTTATTCCTAGAAAATTAATATAAGTCTTACAGAATTCCATTTTCTTTTTACTTATTATTATCCCATGTTTAAAAAATAATCTAAAAATTATTTGTAAGTGTCCTAAGTGTTCTTGTATATTTTGACTGAACACCAAAATATCATCTACATATACTAATATAAAATGTTTATACTCTCCAAATATATTATCCATCTTTCGTTGGAAAATGGGTGAAGCTGTCTTTAAACCGAACGGCATAACCAACCATTCAAAATGTCCACCTGGACATGTGAATGCAGTTCATTCTATGTTGTCTGGGTGCATTTTGACTTGCCAGCATCCTGACTTACAGTCAAATTTACTATATACCTTTTTATTTTGAATTCTATTAATTAACTCACTTTTATCTGGTGGTTTATATGCATCTGTTCTGGTGTTATCATTTAATCTTTTATAGTTAATTACCATACGAGCTTTACCTCTTATTTGCTCACT
Organism: Capsicum baccatum var. pendulum; assembly: GCA_030864225.1. Lineage (NCBI taxonomy): Eukaryota > Viridiplantae > Streptophyta > Magnoliopsida > Solanales > Solanaceae > Capsicum > Capsicum baccatum. The sequence goes on along the minus strand of CM061554.1, from coordinate 217,213,922 downwards.
ATGATTTCTTACCATAAAGGCGGCCGATCTATGTCTAGAGGTAGATCTTCTTATTACTTCTAATTATAAAAGTTCCTTTATTTGTATATCAAATTCTTTAGTATCTTCATTATTTACTTCTATAGGTGCTGTTTTTATAGTGTATTCTGAATTAATTATATCTAATTTACACATTATCTCATTAGCATCCCAATGGGCTAACGGTCTTTCTCCTATTATTTCCATTTTATCTAGTATAGATATTATATTTTCTAAATCTTTTGGACTATTTATTATTCCTATTTTATCCATTCCTTTTCTAAAATTATAAAACTGGGTTTCTATACTTATTAGGGTATAATCCTTTTCTATATCTGTTAAGCATTCTTGTCCTTCTGCATTAAGCAGAGTATAATTTCTAACTTCTTCTAGGTTTTCTTTTATATTTTTGTTTTCTTTTAACAGGTTGTTGCTTTGGCATTGATTATTTTGGCAATCGTCGCAACATAATAAGTTTTTCAGAGAATAGAATAGGCAATAATAATATATTATCCAGAATATGCCGAAGACAACCTAATATGGAGCAGAACCAAGAACTTAATGAAATAATAGATATAGATAAAGATTTACAAATTTTTCAACAACATCAATTAAAATTATTAAATCCTAAAACACTATATAACGCAGGATATTTTTCTACAGACAATCAGCTATATAGACATTATAGAGAAGAACAAATATCAGCTATAGAAGAAGATTTTAAAATACTAGATTTAGTAAATGCTAACTCTTTAAGACATATAAAAAATAATAAAATGATATTGATGCACATGGGTTTAATTGTTATAGGAATAAAAGGTCTAACTAGAAAAAATCTAGGATCCAAAGTATTAATAACAATATCTGATGATAGATGGTCAGACATTAAAAAATCAATAATAGGATTAACTGAAGTAGATATGACAAATAATGGATGAATATTCATATAAGTCCAGATTTCCTAATGAACTTAAAAGAATTTGGAAAAAACATTAAAATAGGAATCCAAACTAAAGGGTACGAAGAAATGAATAGTGAAAATAATTTATTAATGTGCATAGGGTTTATTGGAAAATTAACTTTAAGTAGTAATACTAAATTTAAACTAAAAGTAAATGATGTAGTTGAAATAATGGGAAATAAAGGCATAAGTTTAATAAAACCAATAAAAATAGACCCAGAAATATATGCAGGATTGGAATGGAATTTAAACAAATTTACTAAACCAAAAATTCTTACACCAGACTCTTATCTATTATATACTACAAGTAAAGGAGAAACTTCAGTCAGGTTTACAGATTATAATTACACAACCAAAAAAAAATTAGACGATGACGAAATAGAGAGTAATATAGAAACAGAAAGCGAGTTTATGAATATAGAAGTCCTACAAGAAGGATATGAAGTAGACATGGTTATAGAAAAAGCTGAAAACTTAGCAGAAGAATATAAATATATAACTTTTAAATGTAAAGGATGTCAAAAGGACAAAATGAAAATAGAAGAATGTATAGAACATTTTAAACACTGTTTAGAGAGAAGTGATAATTTAGGATATAGAAATAACAAATTATTCCTTGAAAGAAAAGATGAAGACACAATTTTTGTATTAAGTTCCACAATAAGTTATAAAGAACTCGCAGAATTAGAATCAATTAGCTCTTCAAGTGCTAGCCCATTTCAATAAACAAACCCTAATCCCCAACCAATAGATTATAGTACAGACAATGTACCTAGAAGACCAGCAATTAGGATAAACCCAGATACAGAACTTAGAGGAGATAATATAAAACCAGCAGGTAAGAGAATGCCAATAGAAGAACCAATTAAACTACAAGAAGGAGGTAGTAAAGGTAAAATTCTAAATATAGCAGCACACGACCCACAAATGTGGGATACAGTAATAGATTTATGGAAAGGAATAGTAGCAGCAGATTACTTAAGACATTATACAGAAACAAATACGGAAGTTTTTCTTATTATATTTTTTCTTTCTTGTTTAGAAGTTAATTCAATTCGTTTTAACTGGTTAATAAGTTCTTCTATTTCAAAGTTATTTTTTGGTGGTTCTTGAGCTTCTTTATTTCTTATTAGGATGTCTATTTTCTTATGTAATTCGGGTAATTCCGGTTCTTCCTAAAAAGGTTTATGAGTTTCTTTGCCTTTAATTAAAATGTCTATCTTTTTGTGTAAGTCTAATAATAACTCTATTATGGTATTATTTTGTTTTAATAAAATTTTATTTGTTATACTTGAAGGTATATGCTTAGATAATCCTTTTGGTTCGCTATGATAACTTCTTGATTTTTCTAGTGCTTTACTATAATTTATATCTTCTTCACTCATGAAAGTGATATTTCTTCTAATCTTTTTGTTATTTCTTGCAAATCTTTGATTTCTATTGTTATATTTTCTACTTGTTCTATAAGCTTAGATATTAATTGGGTTGTTTTTACTTCTAATTCTTTAGGTCTTGCTATTATAGTTTTTATTAACTTTTCAATTTCTAATTTTGTAGGTATTTTCTCTAAATTAAATTTGTGATTTAAATACTAGATTTTTCTGTCTATTTCTATTTCTTGTGACTTTAAATAATCTTAATTTTGTTCTATCTTATCTAGTGTCTTTTTATGTTTATTCTGAGTAACTTCTATCTCTTCTAAAATTCTTATTATACTATTATCTTTTTCCTGAATTTTTTCGCTTGAATTTATTAAAAAGTCTATTATTGTATTATATTGTTTATCTTCTGAATGTAAAATATGTTCACCTTGGTTGAAATTACACCTTATAGTGGAGTTATCTTTTAACACTCTATATTTTCTTTTCTGGTTGAAATCTAAGATCTAAGTAATCGAGGCGTTTTAAAGAAGCTATGTTGTTATCCTAAGTGATTTAAGTTAAGGTATTTTTTGCTTACCTTAGTTTGATATTTCAATCTACTATTAGTATAGGTTATATCTAATTCTATTTCTTGTATATTTTCTATCAGCCTAGATTTTTCACTGATTAATGCTTTTTTATAATAGTTGGAGGTTATGGTAATCATTTCGTCTGTTTCTTTAAAGTTTAGAATATCTATTTCTAGGTTTCTTATTTCTTTATTTAACAACTCTAGTCTTTCTACAAATTGTTTCCAAATTTTTACAAGTTGATGTTTATAAGCAAATTCTCTATAATATTGACGTTGTATTTCTCTAATATACTCCATATTTAGAGGAGATAATATAAAACCAGTAGGTAAGAGAATGTCAATAGAAGAACCAATTAAACTACAAGAAGGAGGTAGTAAAGGTAAAATTCTAAATATAGCAGCACACGACCCACAAATGTGGGATACAGTAATAGATTTATGGAAAGGAATAGTAGCAGCAGAATACTTAAGACATTATACAGAAACAGATACGGAAACAATGTATAAATATTTAGAAACCTTTTTAGGGGAATCTGCAAAAGCCACATGGGAAAGTTTTAAGACAAATTGCCCATATGATTTCCAGGTTTTATTAAGTATGGGACCAAACCCCTATAATTTTACAAACAAAATGCATATGTTATTAACTGGAAAAGATCCAAATAGTGGATTATTAGAACTACAAAAAGAAGCATTAATCAAACTAGAACAATTAAGTATTTCACATTGGGTATATATAAAGAAATTCCTACAAGACTATTTTTATTATTGCACTGTCAGCGGAAACACTTTTAATGAAGAATTAGGCAAAAAATTATTCAATAAATTACCTGGCGCTTTAGGTTGAGAAATAGAAGATAGATGGTATAAAAGAGATGATGTAGTAGCCAACCCAAATCTAAAATGGACAATAGGGCATAGAACACAACATATAATGGATATACTAACAGAAAAATGTACAAACATCCAAATACAAAAACAATTTAAAAAAATGAAATGAATTTCTGTAAATCTGTTATATACATAACCCAAAATTATGATCAGAAACAATATAGAAAATATAAGAAGAAACATAATCAAAAACCATATAGTCGTAAACAATACTTCTTAAGAAAATCAAAAGCTAAAAAACCGTGGTTAAATAGAGATAGACATGTTAGAAAATATAGAAATGATAGAAACTATAAAAATAAATAAGAATGCTATACTTGTGGAAGCATAAACCATTTAGCTAATGTATGTCCTAAAAGAAATAATAATAGAACTAGAAATTCTCAACTAATAGAGGATTTCCAAGAAACTTTATTAAATGTAGACGAATAAATGTCAGATACAGAAAGTATATACTCAATAATAAGTATTGATATAAATGATAAAGATAATCCAAAATCGGATTCTTCAGAATCAGAAGAAGATAACTTAGTTAATGAGCTAGGACAAGAGATAGAGGACCTAGACTTAAACAATCTAGTAATCAATAATTTAATGAATGTCACTCAAGAATGTATATATGAATTTCAAAGAAACAAAGGTTTAGACAGTAATAGATGTCGTATATGCAATTGGTATCCAAGTAAAGACAACAGAGCTAAATGCAAAAAATGTTACTTAGAAGCGTGTATAAATTGTATAGAAAACACTTTAAAAATAAAAATAGAAGCAGAAATAAATAACGGACAAAAATATACAAATAATCAAATCCTAAATCTAAGAGTATCTACTTTAGAAACCCGAGTAAATGATTTAGAACAAAGATTAACCATCCTAGAAAAAGGAAAAACCAAAATCGCCATAGAAGAAACAGATACACAAGAAGCTATACATTTAGAAAAATTGGAGGCAGAACTTATGAATCTGGAAGATAATGACACTAGCCTAATATGCAACGAAGATAAAGAATTCTCTACCATAAAAGTATTAGTAAAAATTAAAATAAAAGATGTGGAGATAGAAACTTTAGCATTAGTAGATCCCGGATGAACTAGCTGTTTAATCAATAAAAAAATAGTACCGGAACATTTACTAAAAGTACTTGAAAGACCTATAACAGCCACCCAAATGGATGGATCACAAAATATTTACAATTATTACATAGAAAAAGCACAAATAAGTTTTTTAAATACATGCAATAAATTCTATAAGCCAATTTACAATGTTAATAAAATACTAGCAAGAGATTTAAACATAGGATCAGATTTTGTTATCGGACTACGATTTTGTATCCAGAATAAAGGAGGATGTCTCTTAACAAGAGATGGAATAATGCGCTTTAAAAACTTAACTTATACACCAGTACAAACAGTAACATTGCCAACAGTATATAGAACACTAAACACACATAAAACTAATTTGCTTCCAGAACCATGTTGCGACGATTGCCAAAATAATCAATGCCAAAGCAGCAACCTATTAAAAGAAAACAAAAATATAAAAGAAAACCTAGAAGAAGTTAGAAATTATACTCTGCTTAATGTAGAAGGACAAGAATGCTTAACAGATATAGAAAAGGATTATACCCTAATAAGTATAGAAACCCAGTTTTATAATTTTAGAAAAGGAATGGATAAAATAGGAATAATAAACAGTCCAAAAGATTTAGAAAATATAATATCTATACTAGATAAAATGGAAATAATAGGAGAAAGACCGTTAGCCCATTGGGATGCTAACGAGATAATGTGTAAATTAGATATAATTAATTCAGAATACACTATAAAAACAGCACCTATAGAAGCAAATAATGAAGATACTAAAGAATTTGATATACAAATAAAGGAACTTTTACAATTAGAAGTAATAAGAAGATCTACCTCTAGACATAGATCGGCCGCCTTTATGGTAAGAAATCATAGTGAGCAATTAAGAGGTAAAGCTCGTATGGTAATTAACTATAAAAGATTAAATGATAACACCAAAACAGATGCATATAAACTACCAGATAAAAGTGAGTTAATTAATAGAATTCAAAATAAAAAGGTATATAGTAAATTTGACTGTAAGTCAGGATACTGGCAAGTCAAAATGCACCCAGACAGCATAGAATGGACTGCATTCACATGTCCAGGTGGACATTTTGAATGGTTGGTTATGCCGTTCGGTTTAAAGACAGCTCCACCCATTTTCCAACGAAAGATGGATAATATATTTGGAGAGTATAAGCATTTTATATTAGTATATGTAGATGATATTTTGGTGTTTAGTCAAAATATACAAGAATACTTAGGACACTTACAAATAATTTTTAGATTATTTGATAAACATGGGATAATAATAAGTAAAAAGAAAATGGAATTATGTAAGACTTATATTAATTTTCTAGGAATAACTTTAGGAAATGGAAAGGTAAAACTTCAACAACACATTGCAAAGAAAGTATTAGAAATGCCAGATAAATTAGAAAAGACAAAAGATTTACAAAAATTTTTAGGATTAGTAAATTATGCAAGAAATTTTATTCAAGACTTAGGAAAAATAGCAGGACCATTATACGCAAAGACCGATAGTAAAGGGAAGAAAAACTTCAATATAGAAGACATTAAATTAATCCAAAAAATAAAAGAAAAAATTAAAAATATTCCAGACCTAAAAATTCCATTAGAATCAGATTATTTAATCATTCAAACAGATGGAAGTGATTTAGGATGGGGAGCTATCTTAAAATCACGACCTAATAAATACAGTAATAAAATAAAGAACAAATATGTGGTTATCAGAGTGGGGCATATAAAGAAAAAGGAAACATGAGTTCTATAGATGGAGAAGTATTAGCTATAATATATGGATTAAATTGTTTCAAGTTATATATTCTAAATAAAGAGGAAATTTTAGTTAGAACAGATTGTGAAGCTATAGTCAAATTTCATCAAAAAATAAATGACAAAACTAGTAGTAGAAGAAGATGGCTAAATTTTACAGACACCATATTTGTTTATAAGAATATAGTATTTGAACATATAAAAAGTAAAGAAAATGAATTAGCAAACCAGTTAAGTAGATTACAACTGGGAATAAATAAATAAGTTTAATCCAACTTATTTGTTTTCAGCATGAGACCAACAGGACAACCTCTTGCAGATAAAGGCAAGGGCGTAGCTTCGTCTTCAGATAAATATCAACAGACAATGTTAGGTAATTTAAATTTTAGACCACTAGAATCTTTAGAAACGATGGAAAGAATTCACTTCGGACCATTTAACTTAATTGCTTACCCTGAGAGTAACATATCATTTTGAATAAGACCAGACTACATTTTAGATAGACCCCAAAAGTGTATAGTAGATAATCTTTGGATATCTTATAATAGACAAAATCGTAATTATTTTATGGCATCCATGAATTCTTTATGCCATTACATGGCAGAAAAAAGTAGGCTTAGGTTTAAATATTATGTAGTCATTCATGGAAAGACTAACGGAATTTTCCAAACATGGTTAGAAGTGTTAGATTCAATACAAGGTTTTAAAGCCCCTCTTTTCAAAGATTTTAATGATTTTACCGAAGCCACAAATCATGCTAGAGGATATTTAGGACCAAACTACTATATATCACCATCACTCAGACAGAACCCAGATCAAATAACTCAGTATAATTTGCAAAAGGAGACTAGAAAGATTATTTTCTGCAACCATTGTTCTTCGATGACGGAGAATTTCAAGAAGCTAAATGCTCAAAAAGAATCACTCCTCGTGGAAAACACTAGATTAATAAAGCAGGTAAAACTATTAGAAGCAAGACTCAACCACCAGACAAATGTAAGCAAGACAGATGCAAAAACACAGACTCAGACTCAGAGTTCTCCATCTCCTCAAAAAATGGATGAGAAGGGTGTGCATTTCCCACTAAATGCTCAAAAATCCACTGTACCGGATGTTGGTACAGCTAGTCTGGTTCAAACGGTGACCGGTAAAGACAAATCAAAATCGTTAATGGCTGTCACTTTGCCAAAAAGTAAAGATGAAGGATGTTCTTCATCAAAACATAAGTTAGCAAAATCGGGTAAATAAGATTTTAAAGAAGACTTTAATATCTAAAAGGAAAAATGAAAAAATAGAGACTATAATCAAACAGACTTTAGATAGATTTTTTAACAACCAGACACAAGATAAACATATGAATGGACAGCCAGATGGACAACCCACTACCAGTGCAGACAAAACTGTTCCAGAAATAAATAATACAGACAATAACTCTTCAAGATCTGACGAATATAATAGTATTGCAAGCCATCTTGCACACTTACAAGATGCTCAAGATCCATACGAAGACGATGACTAGAGAATGATTTTCGACTCAATTGCCCTGCACAACTTGGATACATAATAAAGACAACATACAATTTGTATTATTAGATAGTGTAGTCAGGTGGGAATGCCCACTTTATGTCTTGTAATAATTAAATCAGTGTCAGAGTGCTTCCTTTATCACTACTTTCCAAAAAAAGAAAAACTGTTGAAGCACGCATCAAAATAAATCTAGAAGAAAAATTAATAATGCATGTGACGATGGGGCCCAATGATAGTACCCGGCTTGCATTATTAAGATTCTTTCTTATCTCTTATCTTTTGGTGTCGGCCACATATGTCTGGGCTACGTAGTAATCTTTAGAACCACTACTTTATTTAGTTTTTGCCTATAAAAGGCGTAAATTTTGTAGAAGGAAGATAGAGTGAAATCAACCAACTTCAAAACAGACTTGAAATATGTAAACCTTTCCTCCCAAAAAACCTATCCAAGTCAGTCCTTCTTGTATAAACTTTGTATCAGTGTGTTTTAAATAAAAGCTCCAAGTTTTCTATTCGATCTTAAGGGGGTTCCCGAAAGGGAAACCTCTCTCCTAGTTAGTTCATGTAAGTTCTTATTTACATATTTTCCCCACAAAAAATATTTATACTTATGTTCTTATATCCATGTTTAAAGTTATTTAACATATTTTTGTACATCATGTAAATTAATTCTCTGTAAAATTCTTTCCCTTAGTATATGGTTAGCCTCTTAATTTCTTAATAACAACGATGGATTAACCTGTAAATTCCTAGGAATTCTTCCCTTGATAGTCCAACAGGTCTGCAAAATAGACAAAGGATGAGGGTTAGCTGCCAGACTAAAGTTTTTCGGGGTGTGGTTAAAGAAGTAAGATGTTAAGAACATAGATTAAGAGGAAGAGATGAACAGGGTAAAACAAAATTAAAAAAAAAACATAAAAAACTCTGGGGAAAATATAAACTATAAAAATAATAACATGAAGAAACAGTGGAAAGTGGAAAGAAGGTTTTTTATGTTCAATCAATCTTCACAGAGTGAAGAAATCCTTCCAGTATTATTAGCCATTTACCCCACTTTCCTCCAAATTTTATCAAGTGGTCATGCTAGAGACATAAACAATCTTGGATAATTGAATTATGAGATCCTTCTGAACGAGCTAAGAGAATCTTATTTATTCTCTTTCATTTTGTTAATTGAAGAAATAATTCAAAAATAAAAAAGTAAATATCTGGTGTTTCATCCATTTTAGGTTCTATTACTTTTATAACAACTATCTTCAACATGCGTGGACCTGGAATGACTATTCATAGATCACCTCTATTTGTGTGGTTCTCGGGTGGTGTCGAACAATCGTGCTTGCATTGTGGGAGATTCCCCCGTAAGGTCTGACCTGCTTCCCACCCAAAAGAACCTCCCACTAGCTCATCATAAGTTCTTTATTGACTTGACTCAAGATCATCATAAGCTTGAAATTCCAAGCGCTCTTAGCTCAGAAACCATACATAGACAAACACATAGAGGCCCATAAAACCCATAAATAATAAACTAAAAAATATACGTGACATACACTTCCTGTGTGAAGTTTTCATCTTAATGAATCAAAGCTTTTGTAAACTGTTAGTGGAACTAACCAAGACTGAACACTAGCCCCATTTTTTAGACGGGTTGGGACCGACCTTCTATCCCGATGAATAATGTTCCATGGATCTATGTCGTATATCAATATATTATGGTTTCGAGGATCATCTATTATAAAAACCTTCCTCTACATCTATTTCTCTTGCTTTTGGGGGGAGGGGGGGTTCCATAGTTTGAATGTAAAAAGCCTCAAGAGACGGAGTTCTTATTGGTCTTGGCGAATGAATTGCCATAATTTCTTGCTACAGATGAATGTTTAGATGAACTATACCTCGTAAATTACATCCCTTCTTGCATGAATTTATTGATTCACTTATCTCGACAATAAGACCTTTCATCTGAATTTATTTCCTTAACTAATTCTAAAGAAGATAGGCCAGAAAAAAAAGGTGCAACGAGCTCTCCACTCCTAGTCACTAAGAAGTGCTATTATGTCCTTTAGGGGATCAGACTCCGCCAAGAGGCTCTTTCACTTTAAATTTATTTCTTGTGTCAGCCCTATTGATGTGGGTCAGAGTTCAAACTGAGTGTAGGCGAATCCCGGTAAGGTGGGGCAAACCTCAGTCCTGAGTGTAGGCGAATCCCATTCGGTGGGGCAAACCTCAGCGAGGACACTGAGTCTATAAGAAGGGGTGTATGTAACACCCCAACTTAGGAAGAAGTCCCACATCAGCAAAACACAGGAGGGATACTGGGTATATAAGTAAGAAATCCTTACTAACTAGTGAAGTGTTTTAAAGCCATGTGGGCCTTGGACCAAAGCGGATAATAGCACTAGTGGGTTGGCGAGTTAGAGGTCTATCTCAGGCCTTCATGGTTCAGGATGCCTATTGCGGCCAAAGATCCATCTCGGATCGTGATAGAATGGTGTCACGACCCAACCCAACCCGACCCGAGGCCTTGGCCGCGATGGGTGTCCCAAACCACACAGGCTTGAGATACCCCTGTCATGTCCCAACCCGCTAGTGATATTGTTCGCTATGGGACCAGGCCCACACGGCTTTAAAACACGTCACTAGGGAGTAAGACTTTCTTACTTATATACCCAGCTATTTTGCCTGTGTTTTGCCGATGTGGGGCTCCTTCCTAAGTTGGGGTGTTACATACACCCCTTTATGGACTCAGCATCCTCACTGAGGTTTGCCCTGCCGAATGGGATTTGCCTACACTTAGGACTGAGGTTTTCCCCGCCTTACCGGGATTTGCCTACACTTAGTTTGAACGCTGGCCCACATTGGCAGGGACGATACAAGAGCGGCTTTGATACCATTCTGTCATGACCCGACCTGAGGCCCTGGCTGCGACGGGCATCTCAAACCACACATACCCGAGATACCCCTGTCACGTCCCAACCCACTAGTGATATTATTTTCTCTGAGCCCAGGCCCACACAGCTTTAAAACACGTCACTAGGGAGTAAGACTTTCTTACTTATATACCCAGCATCTCTCTTGTGTTTTGCTTGTATATTTTCGATGTAGGACTCTTTCCTAAGTTGGGGTGTTACAATATGTTATTTATATTTCTGTATTGCTTATACTTACTCCTTTGTCGCATTTGCATAGCTCGGTAATTGTTTACCTTTCAATCCCTATCTACTGTTTACTTAGATTAAACCTTCACATTTTAGTTATACTTTTCTTACGTTGATCTCAGTCGGTCAATAATGACTACTAAGCACCTTTTGCCTTAGTACTCATACTACACTTCTACATCTTTACCCTGATGCAAATTCGGGTACTAGTAGCCGACATTGACGTGATTCCTACTTTCTAGTACTGATCCAAACCAGGGTGAGCTTGCTATCGTTCGAGGATGATCCTCCTCTATCTATTCCAGTTTAGTCTTTTGTACTCGAGATGACAAGTATATATTATGTATATTTTGGATTCCGTATAGTACTCTGGTATAGTAGTGGCTCTAGTACCGACCTTATCAGATCTTGGGAGGGATTCATTTACATATTTAGGTCCTTTTTCTTCTCTCATTTGGATATATTTTATATGTTTTCTTTTTGTGTTTTTCTTATTATTACTATTTCTATCATTATATATGGTCTTTTCTAGTATTTTCCCATTAACCCGTTACCTATTATTCTAGGCTATGGCTTGGCTTGCCTGCTGGTGAGATAAAGTAGGCACCATCATGACTTGAGAAGTCAGGTTGTGATAGCTTGGGATTAGAGCCTAAGTTTCTCTGTTATTGTTGGTACTGGAGTTGATATTTAGTAGAGTTTCACAGATCGATATTAAGATGCATGTATCCTATCTGTGGGAGTCTATGAAGCATTTTTAGGGAAAAATCTCATTTTCTTAATCTATTTTTGTGTGTTGGGTCTGCGTTAGTTTTAATTATTATTGGTTCACTCTTTACGTAGATGGCTAGGACGCAAGTTTTCAGAGCTGGGGATTGGGACCTCAAGGACTCTATTAGAGTTTCGATTAGGGGTTGAGGTCGACCCAAGGGTCAAGGGTAGGATAGAGCAGTTGCCCAAGTTCGAGATCAAGCTAGGTATCCATCATCGGATCTTTTCATAGCTATTAAGAATGAGAAAGCTCCAGATATTCTGCCACCATAGAAGTAGGTGGGGTTGGGCGCAACCTAGGCTCTACCCGACTCTATATATTATTCGATCCTTTAAGATGCATTGGGACAGTTATTGGGGTTAGTTGGTGATCCACTGGTTGGGGGAGCTCAGCTAGCAGCATAGGGTGGTCTTAGTTTAGGGGCACAACCTGCAACAGTAGTACCTAGGGTAGAGGTTCCTTCAGCACCAGTAGTCCCATAACTGGTAGTATCCCAGCCAGGTTTGCCGTGCCAGAAGAGGATGCTTATGAGTTTCTATGCAGTTGCTAAGAGAGGTAATGGAATTTGGCGTTGGTTGAGTTATTTGGAATTGAATTTGTTTTTTATCAGCTAGACATGACAATGAAGAGGTGGAGAGGTTATCTTGATTCTTAGCTAGTGATATCTCCATCAGTGACTTAGACTCAGCTCTTCGAGGCTTTTTTGGGGAAGTATATGCCTCGTAGCATGCACAAGCTCCTTCAAGATAAGTTTTCTGCTTTAAGACAAGGTTTTATTGTTGTGGATGAATATGAGGTAAGATTCCATGAGTTAGCCATGCACACCACTATGATTCTGCCAATGGAATATGAGCAAATTTGATGTTTTGTTAGGGTATTAAGATTACCACTTCGTAGGGCTACACAGAGTTTGGTGACTTCTGAAAAGTCTTTGTCTGAGATAGCTGAGCATATTTATTTTATAGAGGAGATAGATTGTGAGTCCTGAGGGGGCAAAAATAATAGACCTCGTTACCAGAGAAGCTACAGTGGTTCACAGTTCATAGGCTGAGGGCTTCACAGTAGGTACCCTCAGAAGTAGACTTATCAGCATGAGGGTCAGCCTAGTTGGCAAGTACATGCATTACTTCAGCTATTAGACAAAGATCAGACCAATTAAAATGGTTCCAGTGTCCAGAGCAGCACTCAGCCGTAGATGGGTGCTTAGTCAGGATCATTAACTAAAAATGGTTATTTCAGATTCGCCGGACCTTCTAGACAGATTAGGGTTCCCTGGGCTTGTTACGACTGCAGCATTGTTAGTTATTTTGCCTTTGAGTATCCCCAACATAGGATGATTGAGCCTTCAGTTCAGACTATGCAACTACTCGGATTAATGCCGCCGCTAGCCAGGGGTAGTGCATAGGGCCGTAAGGGTGGTCCCCAGTGTTCTAGAGGTGGTTTGCAAGGAGGTAGGATAGGTGGTCTGACAGAAACCCAGTCTAGTAGTAGACATGGTCATTTATATGTTGTACCAGGTAGATTAGAGGCTGTGGATTTGGGTTTTGTGATCACAAGTATAATTTTCGTATGCCATCAACCAGCCTCTATTTTGTTTGATCCCGGTTTCACATTTTCATATGTTTCCATTTATTTTGGATCGCGGATGGTCTTATGTTTGGAGTATTTATATGTACCATTGCATATAGATAACTTCGTGGATGATTCTTTAGTCTTGAATTAGGTATATAGATCTTCTTTAGTGACTATTTGGGATTTGATACTGAGATTGATCTCGTTGTCCTAGATATGGTAGATTTTTATGTGATTCTAGGAATGGATTGACTATTTCCTTACCATATGGTCTTGGATTGTTTTGCTAAGACCATTACCTTATCCTAGCTTGGAGTACCCCCAATTGTATGGTAGGGTTCTATTAGCCATGTGCCGATGGCAATTATTTCTTACATTTGGGATAGGAGACTGATATTGAGGGATTGTGAATCATTTCTTGCATATGTTTGAGATGTTAGTGTTGAGAGTCCATCTCTTGACTTCGTCCCTATTGTTTATGATTTTCTTGATATGTTTTCGACCGACCTACCTGGACTTCTTCCAGAGCGTGATATAGAGTTTATTATTAACCTTGAGCCAGGATCCTGACCTATTTCTAGGGCATTATACGTATGGCTCCTGCTGAGCTAAAGTTGCTGAATAGTTAGCTTCAGAATCTTCTGGGTAAGGGTTTTATCAGATCGAGTGTATCTCCTTGGGCTGCTCTAATTCTGTTTGTGAAGAAGAAAGATGTCTCTATGCTTATATGTATCAACTACTTGCAATTTAATAAGGTTACAGTGAAGAATAAGTATTCTATGCCACGTATCAATGATTTGTTTGACCAACTTTAAGGTGCAGTAGTGTTTTCTAAGATAAATTTGAGGTCTGGCTACCATCAGTTGAGAGTTAGGGCGGCGAACTGTCATGACCCAAACTACTGGACCGTGTGGGCACCTACGCTATTCTAAGTAGCTAGGAGAACCTTTACTACCCAACTAAAAATATGCGGAAGACTTCTGTTTTTAAGGAAATACTGGATTAAATAAAATAATGTAAATCAAATATTAATAAGTAAACTTTTTCAAAAACTTCTTACAATTGTCCTTCACTATCCCAAGACTTGGCCAGACATGTATAAGAGTTATCTACTACAGCATAAACTGACAATAAAATAATAATACAAAGACTCTAACATCTTCTAGGATGAAGGTGCAGAAGTTAGTGTTGAATATCGTCATCCATCTAGTAACTGCAAACTAACCTGCATCCAGTGTACACCCCAAGAAGGAATGTAGAAGAGTAGGGTTAGTACAGCCACACGTACTGGTAGGTATCATAGGCCGACCGTGTTAGTCCATATAATCATAAAATAGAATTAAGGAAAATAAATCATGACATCTTGAATGGAATATAATTCAACTAAGGTTGTAATAACATTAGTACTTTACCTATATAACTTACATCATCCAACTACTCTTTCAACTCCATCAATATTATATTCACTACTAACATAATCTAGCCTCATTAATTCACACCATCAACCACAATCCAACACTAATACATCACTATTCCTCATTATTCACTTTATCTTTTTCATTACTCATATTTTTACATGAACAAACCCGTAATTATAGACAATCCACACTAAACTCTCAGGTTAACAACCAACCGCTCACTTATAATATTAAAAAATGATAACTAGCCATTTTGGTAAGCTACGATTACAACACGTATAAATGAAGCAAGTCAATCAACATATAAGTAAGTACAAAGTTTCACTTTTTAAATACATATCACAGAATCAAATACCCAATAAATCAACAATACAGCAATAACAGATCAAACAGTGCTCACAAATAAGCCACTAACCATCAAGAGTATCAACCATACTGTAAACATCCACAGACTCAACACAAATATGTACACATATGCTATGGGACTAATTTTTGCCCAAATAGTCATGACATGCAGGGAACAATCTATGTTCATGTACCATACCGGTGTGGTACCCAATTCACCATATACATATCCGTACCAGCGTGGTACCCGATCCAACATATACATACCCATACTGGTGTGGTACCCGATACAACATATACATATATCTACCGACATAGTACCCGATCCAACATATACATATCTGTACCGGTGTGGTACCCAATCCAATATATACATATCCGTACCGACATGGTACCCTATCCAACATACACATACCCGTATCGGTGTGGTACCCGATCCAACATATACATACCCGTACCAGCGTGGTACCCAATCCAACATATATATATCCGTACCGACGTGGTACCCGATCTAACATATACATATCCGTACTGACGTGGTACACGATCCAACATAAACAAGTAATATCAATATCAAATTTACACCATCTCACAGCATACAATACGATGTACCAAGTTTACAAGTACACTTAAAATTATAAAACAATTCCATCAAATAAATTTTCAATAATCATTTATACACATCTCAACAATACAAACATCATTAATTTAAGCATGTCCGAAACCAATCAACAACTATCCAATGTAGGAGTTATCATTATCAAACAAGCCACTCATAGGCACAATTCAATAAACCATTGTTATCACCAATTTAGCCTCTCATGGGCATCCAATAGATATAGAATTTTTATCAATATCAAAATAAAAATATCATAAAATAAATCACAATTTAATTCTTATGCATACAAGTCACTATTGGAGCATTAATTACTCATTAATTATTAAAAATATTATTATCTTCTTAAATACCTCAACTTGGATTCTAACATCACCACCTATAACTAGCACATTCACGCATATCATTATCCTCTACCTCTTTCCACATAATATAATCATCACACTAATTCAAGTCATCTATCTCTTATATATCACTATGCTCATCAATATTCGATCTTAGCATAATTCTCCTAATCATATTATTGCACAATACATACAACTTACCATTACAACTCAATTAGGTTCATCACTATAACAACTAAAGAAAACATCATGTTCATATATTACATTTACAATAATCTCCTTTCGGGCACATAACACATAGTATCATAAATATTACATAATCAATCAATAATATAGTTTTGGGGATTAAAGTTAAGTACTCATGTCTTTATCCACCTCAACTCTATGCACACGGGCCTAGACATGCTTTCTCCCATCAATTCTAAATTATGAAATTATAAAATAACACAATATTCTACTTATTAAACGTAGCCTACCTGGACGCCAAGCTTTTGGAAGAAACAAGTTGCAACAAAGATTCTCTTTACTTTCCTTCATGCCTTGGAATAATCAATCATCTAAAAATCAAGAAATTATAAGAGTTATAAGTAATTATTCTTCAATCAAATATCTTGGGGATTCAAACCTAGTAATTCTACCCTTCATTCAAGGACTATATCATCCCCCAAATTCAATTAATCATTAATTGTCTCTTTCAAGCTTAACCCATCTCCATTACTGGAGTTTTTACGCCTATCTTTCTCCTAGGTGGAGAGGAGGCCCATTCGACAACCATAATAGGCTCTATAACTGGATCACACACGCTAAGAACACAGTGGATTAGAAGGGACAAGAGGTTCCTCCCTTTTCTGATGAAGAAAGGAGACTAAGCCTAGGTAAACAGATGATATTCTCCCTTCAGGCCTAAGCCTAATTAGTAGCTTTCCTTGTTGCTGGCATTTCATCCCCGGTAGTTGGCAGACACTGAGATGAAAGACGGATCAAGCAAGATGCTAAAGGTCTTATCTGTATGGAATTCAAGGTTCCTAACCATCAAAATTCATAATCTAGTTTATGAAATACATGTTAGGATTCTTTAATTTATAGTTAAGAATTAGATCTAGGTCATATTAAAAACACCCATGAGTATTTTCCAAAAGAATTCCACCATTAAAGGTCTTTCTAAGGATTCTAAGATATTAAAGGATTAAAAGACAAAGAAAATAATGGAAAAACTTACCTCCACAAAGAAATTTCAATTTAAGATTTGGGAATTCACCTCTCTAGGGTTGGGGAATGAAATTTGGGATTTTTAGACCTAAAACACAGATGACACTGATTTAAATACAACCAGAATTTTCGCTACGACGAAATCCTATTTCATCCCTGACAGTGCTCAGTAAAACAACCATAACTTTCTGCTTCGAATTCAGATTGAGGAGGGGTTTGCTGCGTTGAAAAGAGGACTCAGAGATCTTTTATTTGATAGGTAGTGGGACCCCTAACTCCTGATATTCTATAAGATATAATTGTTTGAAGTTGGACCTAATAAAAACCCATATTGAAACTGTATTGGAAAGAAAGTTTTATACTTAACTTTGTGTTAGAGATATTGTACAACCTTAATTTATACCTAAAGAACTTTCAAAACTAAAGTATTAATATTAGCACTCACGAATAATTAGAATTCATCAAGCTTGAGTCTATCTAGACACATTCGAAGGCTAAAATCTTCACCGAAAAATTCAAAGTGTCATAATAAATAAAATATTGGCTATTTTGGACCCAAGTTAATATTGAGGAATGAAAATTCATTAAGAATTTTTATAAACTTATTACGAATAATTTAGTAATGACGAAATGGGCCGTTACAATCATATACCAATATACCATCTGTTCGTCCCCAAATGGGCATTTAGTGGAGAAAAGCACGAGGTTGGAATTAGAGAGACATTACTAACAAAGTTGCTTATACTGCACCCTATTCACTCTCTTGATATCCTTATCGATCAACCCATATTCTATACTTAATCATTCAAATAAGCTTTTCAAAATACAAAGTTACGGAGTAAAATATTTACACAAGAATCACTTATTCTCCTTTCAACGGCCTAAGTCTGAAACTTGAGTTTCATGAAAGAAAGATAAAGATGGTTAAAAGATTCACCTTGATAAAGACAAACATCCAAAAACACCTCTTTTTCACTACCAAAGCTCTAGAGTCCCGAATTCAATTATGAAAAGTGCTATGAGATGCTACATGAATCTACTATTCAAATTTCAACACTAAAAACGTCACATCTAATTCACCCAATACACAATCTCTCTCGGAGACACCTAACTCAATTTTTAGACAAGACTACTCCATGGAGAATCTATATTTGATCATATTTAAGCCACCACAGCACTTACAAGTCACATAACTTAGATATCCACATGAACTAAATCAAGACTATTAAATTCATTCTATAAAGCTAGCTTCAACAATTCACAAATACAATTATTTTCACCTCAAGATCACCCACGGTACAAGCTTAGTATTTACTATTATACATTGATGACAACATAACCTCTCACTCATTACACAGGATTACAACAATTGACCATAAAGATCCAAAAGAATTATAGCCTGCAATACATTCTCATCCATAACATTGTTAATATTTATCTAATCATCATACCTTAATCACTCAACAAGTAATATCCACCAAGTATCACCCAAGGAAAGATCAATCATGCCATTTAATAATTTACTTATTCTCCTATTCAGGATTATTCCTAATTATTTTATTATTGTAACCAAGCCATTTGATTTTGCATTGCCACTATCATGGAAATTACTATCCTCTAAAACTGTCATAAATCAGCCAACTCTGTGAGACATGCAAATGTTTAATTCAGCCACAAGGTCAAGTCAATAATAATTTATTTTCTCAAGATTGTTCCTAATGCATAAATCCACAACTACAACTTATGTCCTCACAATCACTAACTCAATATTTTCTAATGACAAACACTTCATGGTCAAGTCAAATCACTCTTATATCACTGACACCAATTTAAGATATACAGAGTCATTCTTATTTCTAACTAACAATATTTTTATTACGGACTTCACTTAGCTCTTAATCACCTCAAGAGTGGTTCCCACACCAATAGCACATAATCAAGGATAAACAAAATAAATCGATTACAAGCCATTAACAGTCTCATCACTAATATCATTTTCCAGATAAGTTATCGATCAAATTTTGTAATATAACATCTATCATTTAGGATGTGAAATTAAGTTGCGGAACCTTGGATTCATTTCTTTTTAATTAAGATATGTGAATGGTTGTAGGTTCAACATATACTTTATTTCTGTCGTTGATTGTGAATTTCGGTACCACTTTGGCATTGGTTATGGTATGGTTTGGATTTTAATTTATATTTTGGTTTGATTACTATGAGTTTCGGTTCGAGTTCGGCATCTGGTTATGATGATTTGAGAGTTCTGGTACTGATTACTATTATTTTGAGAGTTGTGGTTCCTCTGAGTTTCGGTTCTAGTCCAGCATCTGATTTTGAGTTCGGTTGTACATCATATATGTGGCCTTTCGTTATTACCCACTATTTTTGGTTTGAGTTCAGCATAGGACCTTTTGTTATCATCCACTACTACCTACCTATTCAAGCCTGGCATATGGCCTATCATTAATACTTATTGGTGTCGGTTCAAGACCGGCGCACATCTGGATGGCTACTACGGTTTTATGGGATTGTGTAGTTACGGATTATTTATGCTTTTCTTTAAATTATTTCTTGGGTATCCCACCAGATTATGAGGGCACGGTTGGGTTAATTGTTTTCTTCAGTGTGCCTAGCGATCTTATGGGGGCACAATTAGGTTATGTTTTATTTTTCTTTTATTACTATGTCATTTATCTTTCTTTATCACTTATACTTATTGCTTTGTCTCATTTGCGTAGCTCGATAATTTTTTACCTTTCTATCCCTGGTTACCATTGACTTAGATTGCACCTTCACATTTTAGTTATACTTTTCCTGTTTTGAGCTCAGTCGATCGATGATGCTTACTGAGTACTTGTTGCCTTGGTACTCATTCTACATTTCTGTATCTTTACCCTGACGCAGATCCGGATACTAGTGATGTAAACTGAGATGTAAGAAAATTCAAACTAGACAATAAGATAAGATACAAGGATATAATTAACAGCTAGAAAAAATGGGAGAAGAGATCTAGAAGAAAAGAAGGGAAAATCTAATAATTAAAATACATTAAACATTAGATTTGATCCAAAGGAGATGAATTGAACACATATAAAAGATTACTTACTCAAGTAATCAAGGGCTTTAATGAAGAGATCTGAGGGTTCAACCCTAAGCTCACAAAGGAGGCAAACAATATTCAAAAACTAGCTAACCCTAATATGGAGACTTAAAGACTATTTATACCAGTTTTGCAAAAATTAGTCAAATTACAAATGTGATCAAATTATAAAATGATAGTCACTTGAGCCTTTAATGATCTTCTTGGTTGCCACTACTTTTCTTATAGATCCACTTGAGCATGTTATGGACTTTAAAAGAACTTTTGATGATCCTTCCAAGACACATTAAATTCTTTGTGGGTGATTGAATGCTTCCGTATTCTAGATGTTCACATCGTCATAGTTGCTATCAATCTTGCTATCTCAATTTGCATCATTCTTCCCTTCTTGAAAATAATTCATCCTCGAATTCAAGCCTTGCAAAATAAAGGAATGAACAACAACTAGACAAAAATTATCATAATCTTTCAAAGCATTGTCAATTCTACAAGAAGCATCTCTGGGATCAAAAATAAACTTAATCCTCTAAGAACATCAAGAATCACTACAAGTATCTCCAAAAACATCAATAAGAAATCATCACCCCAAAATAAAGTCAAATTGAACTCTTTTACTAGACCACGCCAATCCTTAAATGACTTGTTATCACATTTCAAAAATAAAATATTGACATTATCCAACAAGAATGGATTTTCAAAAAGATGAGTAGAATAAGTAAAGAAATTAATACTAAGACTAGAATAAATCAATTCACTTTCATGTATAGGTTCATCATTTTCTTCCCACATTGCATCCCATAGTAATTATCATGTACTGTGTAGCCTTTAAAAATTGCTACTTTATCAACTTCACCACAAATATATTCATCACTAAAATTCGTCATGTTATCTTCTAATAGAATATTATCTTTAATGAGAGAAAAATTAATATACAATGAAGAATTAAAGCATATATAAATTCACTCTCAAAAAGACAAATATCATCCTTTACAAGATTATCCTTGATATGATATCTATGGGTGAAACAAGAGATGGGATCAACAATATTATGCATACTTCAAGAGTCACTTGTTTGATCCTCAAACTCATTAATTCATACATCATTAGTTGGCAATAATTTAAGCTCACAAGAATCAACAGGTTTGGTCTCACACATAAATTCAACTAGTGGAGTAAAGTCAAAATGCAATAAATAATCATTATCTTCAATATGACAAACATCTCTACCAATATCATGAATTTCATCACAAAGAAAATAGTAATTTTGCTAAAAATAAGAATGACTTTCATCTAAATCAAAATTTCTTTGAACCTCACTTAAATAAAATATAGCATTAGAGTTAGTCATTTTACCTCGAAATGCTCCTACAATTCTTTCTTTTCCTTTGTCTTTATAATTCAAGCTCACTTGAACACTAGTAGAAGTAGTGGGTGTCTCCACCCACTCTTGAATCTTCAATGGCGGAAGGCTCTTCATTATTGTTTCTTTCATAGCTTCATTTTCAAATATATCTACAAAAGAGATATTACAACTAGGAAAAGAAGAACTACCATTAACAAAAAGCAAGCTCTCTTAAGCTCTTTTTTTCTTCACTCTTCCCAATTTTCTTTTCATTCTTTTCATTTTGAAATATTTCTCTCTTTTTTTGTGGCAAATCACTCACTATCTTCAACTCAAGTTCTCATTTTTATGCTATTGAATTGTCATTTGTCGCTCCCTTACTCTTCTTAATATCTTCTCTCTCAATATTATTTAACATTGGATAAGGCCAAAGAATCCCTTTTGAGGGATTGGGGTGATTCTTCACTTCAACTTTGAACTTTACATTTTGATAATCATCAATTTTCCTCTTCAAGTTCTTCTCTTTAGCAATGTTATTTTTTGCTCAAACTTTGCCTTATTTCATGTAATCTTAGTAACTCCAAGTATCTTTCTTTCATCTTCAAAAGTGTAGATAGAACAAAGAAGTACTTTTCACCTGTTAGGTTGACACAACACTTGTTAGTCTTTTATCAAAAGTATCCTCCTTTTCAATTATCCAAGACCTTTCAAGAAATAAATGACAAGCTTTTATTGGAATAACATCACATAGTACTTCATCGTGAAACTTGACAAGTTGAAACTTCAATAAAACTTGTGTTGTGATCTCTAAGGTTTGTTTCTCATTTGGCCATGACAGGTTGTATGGTCGAGGATGTTTTCTAATCTTCAGCTTTAAGTGTTCAACCTTTCTTGAACTTGCAATATTTATGAAACTCTTGTTATGTATAATCATGGCATAACAAAGTCCTTCAATTTTACCATCATTATGAAACATGTTCTTTCTTTCTTCCACAAATTGGTTAATGTATGCTTCATCACACTCATTTGTTCGATAAAATGATCTCCATTTATCAAAGCATTCATGTAATCATTAGGCCTATGCACAATATATCAATCATGAGTAGCACATCTATTCACATTTTACCTCAATTATTTTTGTGAAAGATCTACCACCTCCTTCTCCAATAAAACAAACATAAAAAACACTACTATTCTCATGTTTAGAATTAGAATCATAGTAAGAAGATGAACAAGAATATTCACCAAAAGTTTTCTCATTATCATCATCAAGCTCATAGTCAGTTTCTTCACTGTTAGATGCATCACAAGAAGAGTATGTGGAAGATTCATACCTTGAAGCATCATCATTTTCATAGTCATTGTTGAAAGCATAATAATCACCATACTCATATTCTTCTCCATAAGATCCACAATCTTAATCATAATAATGTTCATCATCCTCACAGTCATAGTCTTCAAAATCATCATCACAAGAATCACCCGAAGTTATGAAAGACATACTTGCAATCAAAAGAAGGTAGAAACAAAGTCAAAGTACCTCACATATTCTATCCATCCCATGTATCAGTAAGACCTCATAAATCCTAGCTATTTTAGTCCTTTATAGCATGCCAAAAAAGGTCCCAGACTTAGAAAAATTCAGCTAAGGGTTAAGACTTAAAATTATTTTTAACCTTCGTAATTGGATGATCTTGTTTTCAATTCTTACGACCTTAAAATATTAATTTTTAAGTCAATTCATGATCAGGGATGTCACTAGGTCAGATCGAGTGAGTTTTGAATTTTTTGGACAACGTCAAAAGCTTAATTAGATATCCAAAATAGTGAATCAACACAATCTCAGCGTGACGCATCGGTAATCGCATCAACAGTATTATCACCCGCGTCAAGCATCATTACTTCACCATCGACATAGCGCGTCGGCCATCACATCGACCTTATCGACATGATGTGTCGGCTGCAGCACACTGGGCAAGCCTCCAATGCAATCCAGTGAGCCAACGCGATCACGATGCATTGCATTGGCCATCACGTCGACTCCATCGATGCGACGCGTCGGGTATCGCATCACTGGGAAGTTTTGCTCATTAAAAATTGTACTTTCTAATGGAAAATAGGTCCTTTTACCCTCACCCAATTTAGCTAAAATACGAGACTAAGCCCCTAAAATGGAAAAATTCATTCTTTATTTACAAAATCCTCTTAAGAACAAACCCTAGTCCATCAAATTCAAGATCAACTTCCAAGCAATTCCCTACCATCTTCAATAAATTAACAATCAAGGTATGTTAGGTATTCATCCATGGGTTTCTTTCCACCCTTGGAGTTCAAGAATCCTTTTTAAAACTACAAGTTTATTGAATTTATGATTTACATGCTTGAATTTGGATTGTGTTCATGTATGTATCATTGTATGGTTTTCAAATCAAAATCCATACAAGTTTCAAGTGAATTAATTGGCAAGTATGTAGAATTATGTGATCCTCATATTAAACCCTTGAATTGCAAGTTGAACACTGTAGCCATGATATTTCTATTTTGATGATTTTCATGTGCATTAATTATGCTCCCCAAGTGTTTAGTAGAATTCCAATGTAAATTGAGTAGTGAATTCATGACATGTTATCATGTGGTCCCATTCATGTACAAGTTCATGCCTCTCAAGTGTTTGACAAATTGTCTAAATAAATGCATGGTGAATAAGTAATTAATGTAATGCTTTCAAGATTTTGCCATGTTTTACTATTAATGTTATCGAGTCTTGGGGGTATTCAATACCCAAAAATTTAGTTGTTTACCTAGAATTACTGTAGCTAAAGAATAGTCTCAGTAATGTCGTGAACAATAGTACTCAGTCAATTACAGAACTCAGTGAACTCAGTATAATTCAGTCAGTCAACACGATCAGTAATAGTTCAGTCAAGCCTAGTACAATCTAGTGATCAGTTCAGTGTCTATTCAGTTGGGAGTAGGATTCAGTATCGAGGAAACCCAAGGATGGGAGCTCACCAACCAGTTGAGGGTGTGATTCTTAGTAGCAGTCCTTGCATTCCAGAACTACGTAACCAGCATAGGTTGATATATCAACCTGCCAGTTGAGGGTTGATAAAGTGTTTACTTGCTAGATGAGGGTAATACTTATCTCATTAGGGCACCATCTAAATAAGGGTGACTCTTTAGCCTGTTAGTACCCGTGGCACGGTATTAGCACCCTTCCAACTGGGTTACAGGTTGAACCCCGAATCATCTAAACATGGGGCATATCGGTTAGATGATACCTCCCACATTTTTAGTTTCAGACTCAGTATAGAACTCAGTTCAATTCTACAGAATCAGGACTATCATAAATAGTCACCCAGTTATCAGTAATCTCAGATATTAGTTACTCAGTTATCAAAACTCAGTATTCAGTTCTAGTATAATCTCTATTACATTATATATATATATATGCACAGTATTGCATAATCAATATTTACAGCAGTTTCAGTTATCCATGTACTCTCATTCAGTTATATTCATATCATTCAGTCAGTAATTGTTCACGCATACGAACCCATGTATATTAACCTACCTCACTTAGCATACCAGTACATTTAAAGTACCAACGCATACTCGTTCTTTTGTGCTATAATATCTGATATCATAGGTTTAGACACACGGGCTCCTGACCATACTTAGCAGCTCAGGTTATCAGCGGCAGTTATAGTGGTGAGTCCTCATATTTTGAGGGCAGAGTTATTATTTCAGCATTCCAGTAGTTCAATATGTTCAGTTGTCGGAGTTAGTTGGGGACTTGTCTCATTAACTCCATATTCAGACAATTAGAGGCTTTCAAACTAGACTATTTCAAATAGATGTTCAATTTTTTTTTAGTATTACTATCAGTATTCAATATTTATTTTAGTATTTTGAGAACCTTATGACATTTTCAGTTATACTTCTGCATATGTTTTCAGTATTATTATTCAGTGCTCAAAACAGGTACCAGTCATGGGTTAGCTTGTGATCCTTCAAGGTTGTAAGCACCGTATAACGTCTAGGGTGCAGACTCAGGGCATTACAGTATCACTCAACACTCGTGTATACTCTAAAGGTCAAGGATTCTAGACCTCACTCAATTAATATCACCAACTCTTGCCTTTTTCATCTCAAGGGCATTACCTCAAATCCCTTCAACAACCAGCAATTCAATTAACTCAAGGTAAGTATCAAAGTATTGATTCAAAGTGGAGTTTATATATATCAAGAAGGACAATTAGAAATTAAAGGACACAAATAAATAAATATACAATGAAATAAAAAATACAAAATAAATTAACGTGAACAAAATAAATGGACAAAAACTAGTTTAACATTAAGTAAGAACTAATACTCAAAGTAAACAAGATAGAATTAACAAGAAAAGAAGAGAAAACAAGTTGGAAAGCTATACGTTAAATGAGGGAATATTTGACCATTTATGAAATTTTTAAATTCATCTTCTTCTCTAAGAAACTCAATTTTTTTATTAACCAATCTCCCTCAATACTCAATCAAATAAGCTAAAATTTGAGATACAACCTTCCTACAACTCTATCAACAATTTCTTCAAACAAAAACTAAATCGGCAAAATCCATTTTCAAGCTTCTTCAAAGCTTTAAATCTCAACAATGGCTTTCAATATATTTTTAAGCTATCCATTCTTTGATTTTCAACTACAAAAAAACAATACATAGTTCAAGTGACAATATCAACCACCTTCAAACCAATATCATTTTAAAAAAAATTGGATTTTCAAGAAAAATGCAAGTCAAGGATTAAGAATTGTAGGAATAATTTTAGCCTTGCTCTGATACCAATTAATATAAAATGAGATGCAAGAAAATTCAAACAAGACAATAAGATAAGATACAAGGATATAATTAAGAGAGAAATAATTCCTTGTGGGTGATTGAATACTTCCATATTCAAGATAGTTCACATCGTCACATTTTCTATCAATCTTGCTATCTCTATTTGCATCAACTAGCAGCCAATGTTGTCGTGATTCCTACTTTTCAGTATTGATCAGGAGTAGGGTAAGCTTGTTGTAGTCCGAGGCTAATACTCTTTTATATATTTCAATTTAGTCTTTTGTACTTGAGACGACTTGTATATATTGTGTAAATTTTGAATTTTGTCTAGTACTCTGGATATCTTTTAGTAGTGGCTCTAGTACCGACCTTACCAGGTCTTCAGAGGGATTTATTTGTATATTTTGATCCTTTTTCTTCACTCATTTGGATATACTTTATATATTTTCTTTTTGTGTTTTGCTTATTATTACTATTTTATCATTATATATGGTCTTTTCTGGTTTCTACTCGTTATCCCATTACCCATTATTCTAAGTTATGGTTTGGCTTACCTACTGGTGGGATAAAGTAGGCGTCATCATGAATTGAGAAGTTGGGTTGTGACACTTTTTGTGGATTATAGGGAACTTAATCACTTAATTGTGAAGGTGTCATGATCTGACACTACCTCTAGTCATAACACGGTTCTTAGAGTCACAAGTGACCCCACGCTAAATCATGGTCTAGCATGACACTATGAATACTGAAATAAACTAAAAATCACTACTGCTTAAATTAACAATCTAAATAATAATTTTGGCAATAAACCCAAGTGACAATATCTAAATAAAACCTATGATGCTGAAAATAAAATCTAGCTGACTGTCTAAGATCTTTTAAATAAGATGAGTTGTAGGGACAAACTCCCAACTAACTCTAATATTTTAAAACTAAAATAATACTGAAAAAAGTGTTGATAACTAGACCTTGAATGAGGACTCACCAAACATTGTTGGTGATATAGTGTTGAATCATACTAGCCTCGAGTGGGATGTTGGATGTTAGAACTTATATTATAAGACAATATAGCGCAAAAACGTATATGGTTAGTACATTAACTGTACTTAGCATGTGATATATGCATGATCTAATATAAACTAAATATGTTGGAGGTAACATGGTAAAATAAAGATGAAGTTGAGACATGCAAACTAATACAATGACCAAGTAATAAACATGTAGTCGTACAACAAGCTGAACAAGCTAAATACAATGTCATACATATAGCTTAATCTAAATCATAGATTGTGGGAGCTACCATTAACCAACATACTCTAATCTAAGCTAATTAGTGTCTAACCTGTAACCCTACCTAGAAGGGCATTAGTACCTTACCAATGGTACGAACACTTACTAATATGGTTTCACTAAACTGATGTCCATAAGGATTAAGGCATCAAGCCTGATCGGATGGGTGACCCTTTAGAACCAATGGTGGCACCATAGTTCTAGGACTTAAAGACTTCTTCTAAAGGTCTCAACCTAACTGATGGGTGAGTTTTCATCCCTGCATCTGCTCGATGCTAAGTACTACTCCCAACTGAATATAATTGATAACTGAATAGTTCATTTAGATCGAATAACTGATGAGCTCATAACACTAATATGATATCTGAAACAAAAATACTAAATGTGTTATCTACATTATATATATATATATATATATATATATATATATATATATATATATATATATATATATATTCATCAACATATGTATGCAATCCCAGGACATCGGGCGTTCATAACCCCCATCTCTGAAGAATGCAACTTCAAATGACAATTCTATAATTGGAACGTAATACAAAATTTCAAAAATCAAGTTCAAAATAAGTAATTTATCAATATGAAGAGAGTTAGTAATCATGAGTATGTAAGGATGCTTAATTTTATGGGAAAACATGTAATCATGGTTTAGCCAAGGCAAGAAATTGAAAGATAATGAAATTCACACTTGATGAAAACTCTAGGCCTAAATAGTAAATTAAGCTGAGATTTTGAAATAACTTTGGGACTCAATTGGTGAAAGAAAACCCAATCATAAAATCCCACATACCTGGAGATGGAAACCTTAGTGAATTTCATAAAACTTGGAGCTTCAAGAAGATAAACCTAGTTATTGTTTTGAGGAATAAATCACCTTTTTTCTTATTTTTTTTCTCTAAGTGTCGATTGTTTATCTAAGTACTGAGGGACTTGGGGTAGTATTAAACTTAATAACCAGCCTAGGAATAACTTAAATGATGTAGTTTAGGTGGGATCCGCCTACGATCGTGGGTGGCGCTCATGATTAGGTGGTTGAATTGAGGATCTCTTCACTTCATCAGACAAGCCTTGGTACTAATTATGGGACTTGTTTAATCCCTTTTAGGCTCGAAGGATTGGAAAAATATTATTTTTGACTTTTTAAACTATTTCGAAACCTTAAAGAAAAGTTTAAAACAATTTAAGAAATTACAGAGTCGCCACTTGATTTTTTAAGAAAATATCAAGAAAAACTAAAGATATTTTAAAGACTTGAAAACAAAAATAAATCTTCAGAAGTAGAGAAATTGGGTAAGGATTCAAGTAACGGCTTAAGAAGATTTTAAAGGCACTCAAGAGCATCCGTTAAAAATTGATTGACCAAAAGACAAATTTTGACTAGTTTTAAAAAGTGTGGGTAATTTTGTAAAATCTTGAATTTGTTTGCAAGCGTGGCATTCATTTTATTCAAGTGAAAATTAGTATATTTAGATAGAGGAAAAATTCTCTCAAAAGGAAAGAGTAACTTAAGCTCAATTCTTTCATCAATTTGATAAAACAAATTAGAAAGGAAATAAACAAATTGTGAAATTTTGACCAAGTATAAAAAGTTTTCAATTTTTTATAAGGAACATCTATTTTTGTATGTTGAAGAAAATTTTCTTTAACTTTAAACAAACTAAGTTAACACATTGATAAAATAAAATGTCATTTAAATTTCTAAAAGGCTTGATCTTAAGGAAAACATAAAGAGCCTGATTTTATTAATTCAAGAATTTAGACTACGTGACAAATTACAAAGAAAAAAAATATAAAGATAAAATAGAAATGACATTTCGATAGGAAATTTAATTTGATTCAGCCAAATTTAAGAGTTCATTACAAACAAATAATCAAATATGAATATATAAATAAACTAAAGAAGAGGAGTTAAGATTTAGACCTCTTATTCGGCTCATTAGCATTTGCCCAGCTTTTTGGGTCTATTTTCTGTGGATTTTTCAGCCCCCTTTCAGCTGTATACCAGGTGTATATCAGCTTCTCATTTTCATGTTTTTTGCTGTATACGTACTGTATATCGGTTTTGTAATGCCCCGCACTTTGCTAAGTTAGAAAGCGAACCGTTGTTCATACATGTGAAACCCCCAATTCTATAAGCCATATTTGGGCACATGAATTATCAAGAGTACCCCAGTTATAAGATAGCTTATGATGTGTTAAGTTTGGTTATATGAGTCACTTAAGGTAGTACAAGCTAAGAGTTTCGAAATCCATCAAGTTTTAGTGTTTGAATTTGTAAAGGTCATCTTTGAATGAGCATAACATGATAAATATGTGGTATTTCTGCATATTTATATTTACCAACTTACAGAGAATCGAATTAGCTTTCCAACGATACCAATTTCATCAACATCCGACACCCGAGCAAGGAGTTATGGCTTTTCAATGTAGAGTGTGTCACCTAACCAATCGCACATGGCTACTGGAATAGGTGTGCGATAAGCAATGCGGCGCATACCTAAATGTGTGTGATAAGCAATGCGGAGAATACCTAATTGTGTGCGATAAGCAATGCGGCAAATACTTAAATGTGTGAGATAAGCAAAGCGGTGCATATGTAAATGTGCGATAAGCAATGCGGCGCACACTTGGTGTTTTAGGTAGTAAAAACACTCCGTTTTGAGTTATGTTGAGGGTAATTAAGTCTTTTGGCACTCCTTACACACCCCTAAACTTAACCTTACGAATTTAATAGAATCTAAACACATCATAACCCTATTATCAATCTAAGTTCATCATACAAGAGCACTAAAGGAGAAAAATAACTAGGGTTGCACAATCAACATTGAGGGTCCAGTCTTACGAATCCGTTACCAGAAAGGTATGTGGGGTTTTCAACAACAACATCCTTTCATTCTTGTACCCAAAAATTTGTATTATTTTACGAAGATACATGATTTTACTTGTTTAATTATGAATTTGAGATGGAAAGTATTATCCTATATTCTTGTTCAAGAAACTATGATATTTTTGTGACGTCTTAAAGATAAATTCCTTGAGTTTTGATGTTAATATCATGTTTCAAGTTGAATTTCTAGATTTTCATATGAGTTATACTTGTTTGCTATACAAAGTATGAATCTTAAAATGTTTTTCTCAAGTGTTGATGTATGGGATTTAAACCCTCTTTGAGATTATGATCTTTGGTGAAGTAATGTGTTATACACACCTTGATATTTGAATGATTTGACCTTTTGGTCTTGAAAGAGTTATTTTTGAACTCGAATGAGAAAAGAAATCCACATGTTGATTTATTACGAAAAAGGGGGAGCATGATCGCTCCCGATATGAATTGTTGAATTGCATTGTTGTGGATTTTTTTTTTAAAATGATCTGAGATAAGTCCGGGAGTAGTCTTTAGCACCGAGTGGGAGGTATAGTTGTGATTAGTACTTCCCTAGAACTACGTGCCCCCGTAGGATGTGAGCCTAAGGTTGATTGATATAGTGATCACTAGTGAACAAAAGATTAAGGTCCTACTCCGATGGCAAGGATAGGACAGCTCTCCCCAAAGTGGGTTGGACGTTGAACTCCATATAGCTCACATGGATTATGTTGGTTGTAAGAGACTCCCAGTATGTGTGTGTATTCTTCTGATTGAGATAAACAATGTAATAGTTTAAAAGTGTGAGTTGAGAAAGTTATCGTTTTTGAAAAATTTGATGAATATTTCTATATCTTAAAAAGAATTGTTATGAAAGATACTTGTTTCGATGACTTAAAAATGATTATGAAAGTGATTGGGATTTGTTATGATGACTCATATGTTTTCACCGATGTGTTTTACTCTATGGTGATTATGATGATTTTATTTTGAGCGATGTGAGTCTCTTATTACAGCATGCATATTTTCCTATGAATATTTATGATATAGGACTTTTATGAAAACTTGCATACACCCTCATATACTCGGTCCATATTCCATGGTACTAACCCATGTATTCGTACGTGGGCTATATTTGACCTATAATGTAGGTCCAGGTGCTCATTCCCAAGCTTTACGTGATTCTCCGAGCACATTGGTCTACATTTTCTGTAGTGGTGAGTCCTCATGGTTCGAGGACTGGTTATTTCAGATTTTACTCTTTTATTTTTAGTTATCATTTTATTCCCTGATGTTAGGGTTAGTTGGGGTCTGTCCCAATGGCTCAGTATTATACAGTTTAGTAGAGGCTTGTCAGACTAGATGGTTAGATTGATCAGTCTTGTAGAGAGGTCGTATTTTGTTACTTTCCGCATCTCTTTCGTCTTGAATTATGATATTATGGATAATATCTTGATGTTTGATTATAGTAATCCTGTCGATGAGTGTTGAATGGTATGAAAATGGCTCAAAGGGTTAGCTTGGGGCTACTTATAGCCTTAAGCACCGTGTGACACTTCGGCACCCGTTTTTGGGGCGTTACAAACTTGGTATCAGAGCCTAAGGTTATTAGAGTCCTAGGGAGTCTGGCAAGTCGCGTTAAGTAAAGTCTTGATCATCGATGTGTAGCGCGCCACATCTATGAGCAAGAGGCTACGAGACATTTTAGGAAAAAGTGTTATTTCTTTCTTTCAGAAGTCCATCGTGCTTACAGTTGTTTTCTTTCAGGTATTAATTCATGCTCTTCTCTTTCAAAATATGCCTCCTCACCGACCTAGAAGAAATAACGATGGTCAGCAACCCCAGCCTGCTGACCTACTGAATGAAAATATGTCCCATATCGAATTTCGGGTAGCCTTTCAGGCGCTGTCCCAAGTTGTCACTATGAATGTTCAGGCCAATCCGGCCCCGGCTCCACAGCAGCATAGAGGTTATTCAGCTGCTGCGAGGATTCATGACTTTATGCGAATGAATCTGCCGAAATTTTATGGGTCCAAGCCAGATGAGGATCCACAGTTGTACTTGGAGGAGGTGCAAAAGATTACTCAGGTGATGTATGTCTCTGAGGAGCATAGTGTGGAGTTGGCATTATATCGGTTGAAATACCTTGCTTAAGATTAGGTAGTTTCTTGGAGAAAGGGTAGAGGTGAAGGTGAAGCCCCCACGTCTTGGCAAGAGTTCCAGGATGTATTCCTGGATAAGTTTTTCCCTTTAGAGATGAGAGAGGTAAAGGTAGAAGAGTTCATGAACTTGCGACAGGGCTCTATGACTGTTAAAGAGTATTGTCTGAACCCAAATATGCTCCTGACTTAGTAGCTGATAATTGGGCCAGTATGAGTAAATTTGTGACAGGAATGTCTAGCTATGTTGTTAAGGAGTGCGGGTCTGCTATGTTAAATAGTGAGATGAATCTTTCCAGGCTGATGACTCATGCCCAACAAATTGAAGTAGACAAGATCAAGGAGAGGGATAGAATGAGAGGGAATAAGAGAGCTAGGTCCGAGCAGCATGGACAGGGTCAGACTAGATCGTAGGGAGGGAATCACCTTCAGTTTAAGAACCGTTCATCTACACCAGCCCCATCGGCACCTAGTGCTCCCGCACCTAGGGGTGGGCAGGAGCAAGGTAGCAGGTCATATGCAACCAGGTCCCAGTACAATGTTCACAATAAGCCAAATTATCCTCCGTGTCCTAAGTGTGGTAGGACCCACCCAGGTGAGTTTGGGGTGAGAAGAAAGGTTGTTTTGGGTGTGGTGACTTGGGTCACAAACTTAGGGAGCGGCATAAAGAAGCATATAGCAGCATTTATGGCTAAGTATGCGACGTGCCAACAGGTTAAGGTAGAACACCAAAGACCTGGTGGTATGATGCAGGAGTTTGGTATTTCCACTTGGAAGTGGGAAGAGATAAAC
Source organism: Capsicum baccatum var. pendulum (assembly GCA_030864225.1). Taxonomy (NCBI): domain Eukaryota; kingdom Viridiplantae; phylum Streptophyta; class Magnoliopsida; order Solanales; family Solanaceae; genus Capsicum; species Capsicum baccatum. The sequence goes on along the minus strand of CM061554.1, from coordinate 217,179,877 downwards.
ATGAATTTTGTGATTGGTTTACCTCCTTCCCGACGCCATCATGATTCTATTTGGGTTGTTGTGGATAGATTGACTAAGTCTGCACACTTCTTTCCTATGCATACTTCTTATACTACTGAGGATTACGCTATATTGTACATCCAGAAATTTGTCAAATTGCATGGATTTCCCTTGTCCATTATTTCAAATAGGGGTACTCAGTTCACTACACAGTTTTGGAGAGCTTTTCAAAAGGGTCTTGGTACCCAAGTGCATTTGAGTTCTACTTTCCATCAATAGACAAATGGTCAGGCTGAGAGGACCATCCAAATTTTAAGGGAAGTTGGGATGAGCATTTATCGTTGATCGAGTACGCGTACAATAACAGTTTTCACTCTAGCATTGGCATGGCTCCATTTGAGGCTTTGTATGGGAGGAAATGTAGGTCACCCATAGGTTGGTTTAAAGTGGGTGAAGCTACCATGAGTGGTCCTGATTCGGTCTTTGAGGCTATGGAAAAAAGTCAAAGTGATTAGAGAAAGATTAAAAACCGCACAGAGTCGTCAAAAGTCGTATGCTGATGTGAGAAGAAGAGACCTTGAATTTGAAGTTGGTGACTTGGTGTATTTGAAGATTTCACCCATGAAGTGAGTGAAGAGATTCGGGAAGAAGGGGAAACTTAGTCCCCGTTATGTTGGCCCCTACAGAGTTCTTAGCCGTGCTGGTAAGGTAGCGTATGAGGTTGAGTTATCTTCCGTTCACTCTGTCTTCTATGTCTCCATGCTTAGGAAACACGTTGGTGATTGTGTTGTTGTAGATCCTTCAGAAAACCCTGATGTGCAAGATAGTCTTTCTTTTGAGGAAGTTCCTATTGAGATTTTAGATTACCAAGTCCGAAGACTAAGGAACAAAGAAGTTCCCTTGGTCAAGATATTGTGGCGAAACCAATCTGTTAAAGGTGCAACATGGGAAACCGAGACAGATATGTGATCCAAGTATCCGCACCTATTTTCTGCAAGCCCCGATCAAGCCGAAGGTACCGTTCTGCTCTAAATCATTCCTTTTCTATGCATAGTTGCAGTAGTTCAGCAGTTATTTTATACTATTCAGCTGTGATTTCATAAGTCATGCACTCCTTGTTGTGTCTGAAATGTAGAATGAAGTATAGGCAAGATTAGCAAGTTGCTTCAGTTGTGTACCCTTCATTTTCTCTTTACTCTTAGTATACCCAGCGTCATTCGAGTACGAATGTCCCTAAGGGGAAGATATTGTAATCCCCCGCACTTTCCTAAGCTAGAAAACGAACCGTTGTTCGTACATGTGAAACCCCCAATTCTGTAAGCCATATTTGGTCACATGAATTACCAAGAGTACCCTAGTTATAAGAGAGCTTATGATGTGTTAAGTGTGGTTATATGATTCACTTAAGGTAGTACAAGCTAAGAGTTTCGAAATCCATCAAGTTTTAGTGTTTAAATTTGCAAGGGTCAACTTTGAATGATCGTAACTTACAAAATATGTGGTATTTTTGCATATTTCTACCCACCAAATTATAGAGAATCAAATTAGCTTTTAAATGATACCAATTTCATCAAAATTCAACACCCGAGCAAGGAGTTATAGCTTCGCGAAGTAGAGTACGTCGCTTAACCAATCGCACATGGATACTGGAATAAGTGTGCGATAAGCAATGCGGCGCATACCTAAATATGTGCGATAAGCAATGCGGCGTATACCTAAGTGTGTGCGATAATGCGGCACATACTTAAATATGTGCGATAAGCAATGCGGCACATACGTAAATGTATGTGATAAGCAATGCGGCGCACACTTGGTGTTTCAGGTAATAAAAATACTCCGTTTTGAGTTATTTTGAGGGCAATTTAGTCTTTTAGCACTCCTTACACACCCCTAAACTTAACCTTACGAATTTAATAGAATCTAAACACATCATAACTCTATTATCAATCTAAGTTCATCATACAAGAGCACTGAAGTAGAAAAACAACTAGGGTTGCACAATCAACATTGAGGGTCCAATCTTTCAACGAATTTGTTACCATAAAGGTATGTGGGTTTTTCAACAACAACATCCTTTGGTTCTTGTGCCCAAAAATTTGTATTATTTTACAAAGATACATGATTTTACTTGTTTAATTATGAATTTGAGATGGAAAGTATTATCCTATATTCTTGTTCAAGAAACTATGATATTTTTGTGACGTCTTAAAGATAAATTCCTTGAGTTTTGATGTTAATATCATGTTTCAAGTTGAATTTCTAGATTTTCATATGAGTTATACTTGTTTTCTATACAAAGTATGAATCTTGAAATGTTTTTCTCAAGTGTTGATATATGGGATTTAAACCCTCTTTGAGATTATGATCTTTGGTGAACTAATGTGTTATACACACCTTGATATTTGAATGATTTGACCTTTTGGTCTTGAAAGAGTTATTTTTGAACTCGAATGAGAAAAGAAATCCACATGTTGATTTATTATGAAAAAGGGGTAGAATGATGGCTCCCGATATGAATTGTTGAATTGCGTTGTTGTGGATTTTCTTTTGAAATGATCTGAGCTAAGTTCGGGAGTAGTCTTTAGCACCGAGTGGGAGGTATAGCTGTGATTGGTACTTTCCTAGAACTACGTGCCCCCGTAGGATGTGAGCCTAAGGTTGATTGATATAGTGATCACTAGTGAACAAAAAATTAAGGTCCTACTCCGATGGCAAGGATAGGATAGCTCTCCCCAACGTAGGTTAGACGTTAGACTCCATGTTGCTCACATAGATTATGTCGGTTGTAAAAGACTCCCAGTATGTGCGTGTATTCTTCTGATTGAGATGCAAAATGTAATAGTTTGAAAGCCTGAGTTGAGAAAGTTATCGTTTTTGAAGAATTTGATGAATATTTCTATATCTTAAAGAGAATTGTTATGAAAGCTACTCGTTTTGATGACTTGAAAATGATTATGAAAGTGATTTGGATTTACTATGATGACTCACATGTTTTCACCGATGTGTTTTACTCTATGGTGATTATGATGATTTTATTTTGAGCTATGTGAGTCTCTTGTTACAGCATGAATATTTTCCAATGAATATTTGTGATATAGGACTTTTATGAAAACTTGCATACACCCTCATATACTCGGTCCATATTCCATGGTACTGACCCATGTATTCGTATGTGGCTACATTTTCCCTATAATGTAGGTCCAGGTGCTCATTCCCAGGCTTGACGTGATTCTCCTAGCACATTGGTCTACATTTTCTGCAGTGGTGAGTCCTCATAGTTCGAGGACTGGTTATTTCAGATTTTACTCTTTTATTTTTAGTTATCATTTTATTCCATAATGTTAGGGTCAGTTGGGGTCAGTCCCAATGGCTCAGTATTAGACAGTTTAGTAGAGGCTTGTCAGACTAGATGGTTAGATTGATCAGTCTTGTGCAGAGGTCGTATTTTGTTACTTTCCGCATCTCTTTCGTCTTGAATTATGATATTATGGATAATATCTTGATGTTTGATTATAGTAATCCTGTCGATGAGTGCTGAATGGTATGAAAATGGCTCAAAGGGTTAGCTTGGGGCTACTTGTAGCCTTAAGCACCAGGTGACGCTTTGGGACCTATTTTCGGGGCGTTACAGGTTTGCAACTTTGTATATCAGCTTCCTTCCCCTATTTTTTCCCTTTTTGAACTAATATATAAGCTTCCTATCTTTATATACAATGTATCTTTGTTGTATATCTTTGTATACAACCTTGATCTTGACTTTGGTCCATTTTGAATTTGGTTGAGGCTTGACTCGATGTGTTGGACTCGAGCCCAACAGGAATGCGCATGAAGGATGGGAGGGTCCAAACGGACCCAATGGTTCACATGTATTACAAGAGAAGAGAAATAATAATTATTACTCATTCTTACAAAATAATACAAGCACGAAAGAGGCCAACAATCACTTTAACATCATACCAAGACTTTGCAATATTTCCTAATGAATATGAGGTCAAATGAAGGTTTTTGGAAAATGATTAAGCAGGCATAGGAACCAGGAAGTCGATGGCCAAAACACATCTTCATTATCATATTTGTAGTAATGCATTTTAAGTGTATCGGTAATCTATCTATAAGGATGAACACTTGCTTATAGATTTTAGACAAAACAAACATGTAAAAGGATGACTATCTTAAAATCTGAGCATTACTACCTTTTATTGTAAAAGACTTATTTTTTATTTAAAGTGCATTGCCTAGAGAGCACAGAAAATCTCTAAAGAGAGATAGGCCTAATTTCTCGAAAACTTAAAGGAGATTATTGCGAGTATGCTTTAACCATGTTAACAAATAGATAAAGGGATCGTTCTAGTTTAAACTACACTTATTCTAGTTGAAACTTCGCCAGATTCAAGAATATTGACAACAAAACACAGATATATTAGTTTAGACACAAAACTAATCACCGTCAATGTAGCGCGCTCGAAATGCCAATTATCGCAAAACTGGTGAATACAAATGGGTGATCTAATTTTATACGTATATCCTCATCATGTCATATTCAACTAGACAAATAGAAAAGCAAGAAAAACAGGGGCAATGACGAATAGGCAGCAAGTTCAAAGCTGTTTCATTGGTGCCAAATAAGAATCCGAAATGACGACCTTGTTGAAATAAACTTTAATCCCAAATATTACTTTTTAACACCATTGTTGCATACTCAAATTTATTATAAACTAAACCAAAATCATGGCCTAAATCTGTCTCACTCATCATTTTTTTTTAAAAGACACGAACAAATATTTTGAGCAAACAAGGATGTCTCAAGCAAATTCGTGTATAATCGTCAAAACGACTTGAAATAATCTATCTAGACAACGGAAAGGATTACAGTTTCCAGATTCAATCATAGAACTATTTAAAATTACATCATTATAAACATGCTCCTTATTCGAATAACAAAAATTATGCAAGACTAGTCTCAATACAATCACAGAACAAAAGAGATAAAACAGAAGCAATCAAAGAAAAAAAATAAAGTGAACAAACTGATTATCTCTTTTGGGGCAGCAAATCGAAACTTCAAGTTCGTCGGAATTCTCTCCACCATTGAAATGAACTTGGATTCTTAGCCTAGAAATTTGAGATCAAACGAGTCTTATTGAATTCTTGGCACCAAAATCCTTATTCGGATAGCAAAATCCCATACTTTTTAGGGGTTCCCGCTATCCGATCTCTCTAAATCTCTTCTCAATGAAAATAGTAGAGGTATTTATAGGAGTTTATTCCGATCAACTTCTTGAGGCCCATCGATGTGAGATGGAGTAACTTAAAGGGTAATATTGATATTTTGAGAGAAATTTTCTTGAAGCATAAGGGTGTGATCTGGACTTCGCACCATTCCATATGAATTTGAATTTCAAAATTACAAAAAGACTGATCTCTTGCATCGCGTGTCGAGTCATCGTCGGATCATTGGAATTAGCCGTTGTTGATTTTGTTTATCACGATATTGGGTGTTGTTGTCAATTTTTTATATACACGTAATTTTGTCTCTCCTCAAAATTATTTTTTATCAATTTGTACCCCATCTTACCACGTACCTTAACCCATTTAATAATTTCCCCATAAAAAAGATAAAAATAACTAACCTAACAAAAATATCCCCATTTTAATACCTCATCCTAACAAAAATAACAACCACTACCCCATCCCATACCCCCTAACCTTACCTCCCTCACATTTTCCACATAATAATAACAGACAAACAGAAAAAATTCACACAACACACTCATTCACACACAATACACAATTCTCACAAAAGAGAAAATATATGCACACCATTTCTCACAATAAAAAGATCTCATAAATACACACACAGTCATCGGCGCATACACAGCCATCGAAAGACGCACACACAAAACGTAAAATAACACACACACATCGGGAACACACAAAAAGGAAGAGAAAGAGGTGAGAAAACTAGAGAGAGAGAAAGGAGCAGGAGAGATTTTTCCGGTGAATCCTCATCGAAGAACGTTACAGCCAGTAGATTTTCTCCATTTTTGGTCCCTGTTGGAGCTCGTCGGGGCTCCGATGAGCCGAAAACCGCAACTTCAGCTCGAAAAAACCCCAAGCAACTGAAACCAACCCATTTCTACTTGATTTTGACAAAATCCGTAGGAAACAAGTGAAACAAGGTCGGTTTGCACAAAATTAGGTCCGGGTTTGTCTATTTTTCATAATTTCTGTTTTGGGTCATCGCAAAATGAAAAAAGGGATGCATACCGGAGCTGGGTTCTGTATTGAGGTTCGATTTGAGGTTTAAAGGTGTGCTTCCATTCTTTTATCGTTCAATTTGGCATATTAAAAGCACATTTAAGGTCTAATTATCTCATCTCTCTTTATTTTAATTTCAGTGTGATTGTGGATGTGATTTGATTTCATTATTCTATTTGTTTGGCTGATTTATTTGATATTTGATGTTGTTTGCTTTTGAATAATTGATCTCAATGGTATGAATGTAATGACAATATGAGTTTGGGATTATATTAAAATGTAATCGGGTGGGAATCAAAATTGATAAAGTTGAACGTTGGTTAGTTTGATCTATTGATTGTTGTTTGATTTGAAACGGATGTTAATTTTGACAAATTTAATAGTATCATATCTTAGGCCGAGAATTAATAAGAAAATTTTAGGTTGGGTAGGAAAAAGTAGGAATTGTAGATTGTTGAATATTTGAAATTTTTTGTTGAATGGTTTGTCTTATCACATTTGACTCAATTGTACTCATTTATCCGAGGAATGCACCTAGAAAAATTGTATTTGTTACCAGGGAATGCCCCACAATATTTTGTACTCAAAAGACCGATCGTGATCAAGGTCCGAGGTATCGGGTAAAGCATAGTGTAGGATAGATAGAATAGTTTAGGTTTTAATTTCAGCATTTTTATTTTGGTTTGTAATAAATTGAACTGGACATTAACGTTTAAATTTTCATTTTTTAGTTTGTGTGTTTTATGGGGTTTATTCACTTCATAGTGTCTATTAGTCGATATACTCTACGAAGCGACCGCGGTCGAACCACGAGATCGAGAAGTTCCTAATACCTTTCCCTCGATCAACAGAATTCATTAACCGGAATCTCTATTTGTGAATCAATTATTAGAGTTAAACCATTTTTGAAAAAGAATTTCTAAAGGTGACTTGACACACCCGATTTATGCCAAATGGCGACTCTAAGTTTGAATATAAACAATTCTTTTCGAAAGAAATTATTTTCTTTTGTCACTTAATGATAAAAACCCTTTGCGAACTTAAAATATTCTTTTTCGTAAAAAAAGAGGTGTGGCAGCTCTGCGACTGCTTTCTGGGTGCGTATTATGGCTATACGCTGGAGTTGATAAAGTTGCACGCGGTATTGTTGTTGTTGTATGCTGATTAAGGGGAGAGGAGAAGAGAAATTGGGCCGGGTCAGTGGGAATTCTTGGGCTACTGAGACCCGGGTCTTTGGGCTAGGTGAAGTTATTGTTGTTGTTTTGTAGAAAAAGGGGGAAAATGGTCTTTGGTTGGTGAGGTGTTTGGTTGGTGGGCTAATTTTAAGAAGATTTTGGGTTGTTGTTTTTGTAATTAAAAGAAAAATTGGTTTTAGTCTAATTTTGGGATTTAGGTTATTTATTTAAAAGCTAGTGATTGAAAATTTAGATAATAATATTTAAATTTTATCCTAATAAAAATTTAATTGACTAATTGGATTGCAATTATGGTAAATTAATTTCAATTAAGGTCCAATTTAACAAATAGACTAAATTTAAACATAATTTGAAATAAATTAACAACTAATTTGATCTCGAGCTTCTTGATTCAATAAAATCAAACAAATATTTTTATCAAATAAATTATTTTGAGATCAAATCAAGGTTTTAATCATTTGTATCAATTTTCAAGATAACTCTTGATTAAAATTCAATTTTTGTAAAATAATTATTTAAGTAACAAAATTATACGATTTCATATATACGAATATGAAAATGTATAATCGTTACTTAAAATGACAAAATTACCTAGTTAAATATTTGGAAAAAAATTTATTTGGATAAAATAAATGTTGTAATTTTATTTAACATTGAAGAAACTCGAAATTAGACTTAGTTGTGGATGACAAAAATTAGGTGTCAATAATTGCCCCTTCCCTTTGGGTAAGGTAGATGCAAGTAACCCTGGACAAAGGGAGTTTGACATTTCTAATTTTTGTTCGACCACAAATTTGTTTTTGAAAGAGGTTGGTTTTCGCACGAGCTTTGTGGAGTTATGGACGGGCCTCGGTATCGAGTTTCCTACATATCTCAGGTTACACGAGAACTCAGGCTACTTGTAGTTCATAACACTTGATTTTAAGTACGATTTTTAAAGAATTCACAAGCTATCCTAATTTTTGAATTTTAGTGAAACCGAAAAACTAGGGAATAAGCAGATTAGGGGAAAAGTTGGAATACAGTCGAATTTTCAACATATAGCCCAGCCTGCATATCTCCAAGACTGAGGGAATCAAACTGCTTGTAGTTTTACTCGAATGATATAAAAGATAGTCCTTTATTTTGGTCGATTTTGGCTTAGGATGAGTGGCAAGTTAATTGAGTTATGTAAAAGAGGCTTGTAACCTCTTAACCATGAATGTGGGGCTCTTTACATCCATAGGTAAGATTTTACCCAAACATAATTTCCAACACTCTAAGTGTGTTATCTCTCAAATTTGAATAAAAAGAAGGTTACCCTCGGTATGAGTTTAGAAATATCCTGAAAGTGAAGCTGAAACCGAAACATCCTAAAGTTCCTACATGTCTTCTAACAGGGGAGTAGTTTAATGGTGATGGCGATCATCCTTTAGCTCATGTCTAAAGATTTTGATGTTCCTTGCTAGACTATGTCCCGATTTTCTGCTAAGAAAAGTTTCATGTTGTGTTGTATCCTTTTTGGAGTCATTCGCAATTGTGGTTTTTATTTGAGATTTTCATCCTCTCGGGTGCTCTCGATAATATCTCAAACAAAGATTGTTAGTAATAAAAATAATTCACAAAAGGATATATAGTCTTTTACCATATCTCCGTGTGGATTATTTATCTGAAAAGTGAAGTCGTCCTCCCATGTACACATTTAGAGGGCAATAATTTGCAATAATAAAAACAATAACCCTCTTGGTAGTCGAAAGAAATAGCTCTTTTCTCAATTGAATATGCCTTCAAAGTGGGGTGGCCCTCTTGGACACCGGCGACACTTTGTGTATAATGGTCCCTGCAACCGCTTAATATTATACTATGCAACAACCCTTTTGGTCACCTATAATGCTTGTTGTATGTGGAATGATAACCTCTTCGGTTATTGACAATGATCCTTTACATATGACCGCGGGTAGGTCATGCATATCTTTCGTATCAATACGACTTATAGATTTCTCTTGAATTGTCAATTTCTGGGTAATCTTGCGTATCATTTGATGTTGGATATGAGGAGACTTACAGATATCCTTTGAGTTGCTAGCTTTTTGGGTAATCCTGTATATTATCCGACCTTGGATAAGAGATGACTTACAGATATCCCTTGAATCGCTAGCTCTCAGGTATTCCTACACATCATCTGACCTTAGATGTAATATGACATAGAGATATTTCTCAAATTACTACTCTTCAGGTAATCCTGTGCATAATCGATCTTAGATATGACGCGACTTATAGAAAATCCTTTGAAATATTAATTTGGTAATCTCGCATATTCTCTGGTAAGGATTTGTTGTGACTTATGGATAACCTTCAAACTATCGATCTCTGGGTAACCTTGCACACTATCTGATTAGGATGTTGTTACGGCTTACGAATAACCTATGAACTATCAACTCATATGTAATCTCGAACGCTATCCTATTTCAAGTAATGTGACTTATAGATGACCCTCAAATAGTCAATTTTAAGGAAATATCATATGTCGTCCGCTTTCAAATAGCGACTTAAAGACGTCCCTTTGAGTCACGTGTTTTTTAACTTGATATGTTGATGCATGCTAATCCATAAAATGTTGAAATATCCTCGAAGATGGGTTACATCATCTTTTGCGTGGTCAACAAATATAAAATGCTGAGATATCCTTGACGCTAGATCATGTTATCTACACATGGTCAATGAATTTGGTGATCCAAAGCATCCTCCAAATCCAGACCTTATCGACTTGCATAACGAGAAATTATGGAGACTTGGTTGAATTGCTTGATGACCCTCTTGGCAATGAAGTGAAATGAAATGGCCCTTTCGGTAATAAAATGAAAAGAAATATCCCTCTCAGCAATGGAATGAAATAGCACTCTCAATAATGGAATAAAATGAAATAGCCCTCTCAATAATGAAATAAAGTAACCCTATCGGGGATGAGATGATATGATATAGCTCTTTCAGTGATTTGAAAATTATTTCATTTGAGTCTATTTGTCTGCGTTTTTGCTTTCTACCTGTACCTGTACTCAAGATAGACAGTTAGTAGACACAATGTCGCTTTCACTGGCAACCACAGTCACAATTTATGATAGTTTAATGACAAATACTCAGCATTGTAATCTGAATGACTTAGTCTGTTATTGATCTTCTCTTTTTTGAAGACATATTTAAATAGCAGATCCACTGGATGCAAGTAAATAGATAAAGTCCTTTTATGGGGATTACTCAAATACCGTTTTCTTTGCTTCAAGGCAAATTTTTATGATGACTTTCTGCTCTTCCTCCTATTGAGTGATCCTTTTGATTGTTGTATTTATCGTGCCGACTCCTTTGAATGCACCTGTGCACAAGATAAATATTTAGTAGACACAAAGTCTCTTTTGTTAGCGACTATCAGACGCCTCAAGAAATGAGATAAATAATTCAAAAGGTCCTCAATAAAGGGGTATTAAACCCGTATTTGGGGCTACCTGAAAATACAGTTCTTGACCATTATATGTTTTGGTGTGGTTTCTACTCCGCTTGGGGATATTTAAAAAAGATTTCTATTTTTGTGTATTTATCCCTGCATCCACAGAAAAATGGTTAGTTTTGAGCGAAACTACTCTGTGTTGAGCTCCTTCAATCATTGGATCACTCTTTGCCATCTTTTGGGTTCTCCGTCATATTTGGACTTCCGCCCTGACTCCCCATTCCAATAGATGCTTAGGCAATCACCAAGTAAAAAGATGTGTATAGATTTTCAAAAATATTCTTGATTTTGAAAACCTAATTTCAAAAACTTGTGCAAAAGTATTTAGAAAATCTCTATCAATCATGTCATATGCTAGATCAATGAATGTCTTCCTTTTGAGGCTCATCTATATCCGACATCTGATGGAGAATTTCCAAAAACTCATCACCGTTGCTGGAGAGTCTTATCAAAAGTTCTGTCATAGCTGGAGATCTAGTCTATCTAGACTTTATCACAGCTAGTGATTTCTAAGGTTTGACTTTGACCTTCTAGCGCTAGGGAATTTTAAATATACTCCAGTATATTAGTGGAAATTTTGAGGAACCCCAATTTAATACCGTTTGAGATAATCTCAGCATGAGAGGATTTAAAGTTTTTACTAATCTTTATTCTCTTTGTTGGATGATGATCTTCTTCTTTTGTATTTTTGAGATTTTTTCTCAAAACTTCTGCCCAGTTTCCATTTTTTAGGGTGATATGACTGAGCTATTATGGCGCCTACGTATCCCGTTGAGGCAGGAATCAGGTTAAATTTATTTCAAGCTACGTTAGGGATATATAGAAAAATCTAATTGATTGACCAAAGCCGACATAGGCTACTTATGTATCCCTTTTTTGGGAATTCAGGTCATCACGTAGTTCATAAATTAAAAAAAAAAAAAGATAAATTCTCTTAAGGGGTTGACCGAATCTAACATAGGCCACCTATGTATCCCTTTCTTGGAAATTCATGTCAGACATAGTTTGTACTAAGACCCATCTTTAGGGTTAACTAGCCTTGGATACTCTTATCCATCCCACTAGGATAGAATTAAGGCATATATGCATAACACTTTATGAATGACCTGACGCTTTCATTGCGTTTGTCTTGATTAAAGGATGGATCAACTGTCCACTTTTATTTGAGAGAATTGATAAGGTTCCTTCTTTCTTGGTTTTTCTAGATAGACATTGACCCTGGTTCTCTAAACTTGATCATTGCCTCCCTGGTTAACCACCACAGGTTCTTTAAGGTTAGGACTTTCTGGATTTTCAAACTCTTTGGTTCTTCTGTTGAATGTTCTAGGATCATTGTCTCATATTCATCATTATCTTTCTTGATTTTCTCATTTTTCTCTTGACATTACATGACATTGACTGGTTTTAGATGTTTATTACTTTTATCAAATATCAAACAAGTTTGATAATATCAAGTAGATAAAAAAATAAACAATAGAGATTTTTTCAATAGGAGAGGCTTATGTCAAGTTTTGAGAAAATATTTACAAACTCTAGATATGACTAGTAGGAGTATGGGTCTATGCCATTTTTAAAAGTATAAAAAGAAAAAGAGAAGCAAATAAACTTAAAAGGTACATATCGAGCCTTATCCATAGTACCACCGACTTTGTAGAAAATTAAATTTCATTTTTCCATCTACCATTTTTACCAGGAAGTAATAAGTGGAGTGAAAGTCCAGTTCCATAACTTTTTTCTATAGTTCATCTTCCTTGATTCTGGATATCTTGAAAAATTCTTCCATGATAGCATCACACTTTTTCCTATTCCATCCTCGAGACCAATGCTTATAGGTTTTGAAAAATGACTGGTAGATTCTAATTTTACTACTAGTTATTTTTACTTTCTTGTAACAAAGCTATAATCAAGAGAGGGATCTTTACTCACTTTGATCTAGTGGAGTAGGGATATTTTGTCATTTTATGCCAACACAAAGTAGTTTCTATTACCGGTAAAGTAAAAACAACTCAAAGGCTAACGTATTATACTCTATTAGTAATAACTAATGCAAGATGATAAGGTAGAAAGTAAATACATAAAGTTGGTTCTCCTATCATGCGAATTGATCCATGGGGTAATGATGACTCAAAAAATTCAATGAACAGAATTTTGCTCATTGATATGGATAAGTAGAATTTATCAGGAAGGTCCAACTCTTCTTTTCCCAGACTTATATCTTCTTTCACAAAGGCGGGACAATAGAGCTTTTAAAGGTAGGGGTGGCTGAGAGGCTGCCTACGTATCTTACGGGGGAGGAATCAGGCCCTACGCAGTTAGAAAATTAAAAAAAAAAGAGAATTTTTTTCATTTTCATTCACTAGACTTCATTACATTAGGGGGAAGTAAATACAAGGAAACAAATCTCGCTACATTTAAAGCTTGATTCTAAATAGTGGAAAATGCTTTAATTTTTTCTAGATTTCTTTTGCTTCATGGATGGTCCAGCACGAACTCCAATTGAATCTTTCCAATTCTGATAAAGTTCTTCAAATCAAAGTGAAAAGTTCGACACTTCTCAATTGCATGTCCTTTGGTTCCATTATGATAGTGACAAATGTCATCACCCTTTCTCCATATTGCAGATTCTTTATTATTTTTCTCTCGACTATATGGAGAATCTTTGCTTGGACCAACTTGGATTAAACATCCTTATAGTTTTCCATAAAAGTCTTGAAGTACAAATGATGAATTGCGGGATCACTAGTAATGGACACTCCTGATTCTACCCTATCACACTCCAACATGGTGTGAGGTTCATACAAGTGAAAAATTTTACCACTGTCGATCAAATCACATATTTTGGATTTCAACATACAACATCCATCTGTGGTGTGACCTTTTTGAAAAAAAATGGTAAGCACATCTCTTATGCTCATCTATAGGGTCACATGGTGGACCTTGAGTCTTAATTGGACACAAAGCTCCCATTGCTTGCAGTGTTCAATAAATCTTTGAGACTTTCACAATTTCTTCTTCTCTCATATAGTTTCTTGCACTTTCTTTGAGTGTGATTTGTTCGTCTCCTTTCCTGAACCTTGAAGCCAAGAATGTCTCATCTTCATCTTTTCACCATTCTTTCATTTCATTCATGAATTCTTAGAGGGTCATTGATATTCCTTTATGAATAAGGTTGTCATCTTTTAATATTTTTCCCTTCATTTTCTCCTATTATCTCTCCAATTATCCCAACAACTATTTCAAATTTCATAGCCAGTTGTTTGATCTCTCAAAGAAAGGTTTCTTTCTGGCCTTTCTTTTTTTTTTCCAACATCTGATCGAACATAGAGATCATTGCTTTGATTAGGGTTGTTTGTTCCTCCAATTCCCTATTCCTTTCCATGACAACATCCTCTTCTTATTCAATCAAATAGGTTGACTTTGGTAGTCTTTCTTTTGACCACAACAATCTTCTTAGCCACTTGATCACTTTCCATCTTTAGCGTATCATCTATTGGGTTTAACTCCACCAATTGTCTCTTAACTTGAGCAATTCTCTTATTGATCTTCTTGGTCCTTCCTATAGTGGCTTCTTCTAAGTCCATAGTCAACCTTTCTGAAGTAGTAGGAATAACTTTAGGAATTTTTAAGAATGATTGCGGACTTTCTGAGAGACTTAGGAGACTTAAAGTATGTTTGGTTAGACTTTTGGTATAGTTGGTGTATATTTCTGCCTAGAGGTGCTCTAACGAAAAATTAGATTGGATCAATTCGCCTTTGATTCGAATCAACATTAAACATATAAGCACATAAGAACAGTTACATCACACAAGCATATTGTAATTAATGTGCATCCTAAATGGGTACCCTTCTGAGCTAAGGGTTAGCCTATCAAGTTTGAAGGAAGTATATGTCTTTTAAAACTAATCCATTATCCCAAAAAAAAAAACTTAAAAATATTCAAAAGAGCATAGATACCTACAAAGTAGCGAGTGAGATACAATAGTTGAACAAAGAGAAATAAATAGTCCCACGCAGGAGATAAAAATAGAAAAATTCACAAATGCCTATAAAGTAACAAATGAGGTATAATTTTTTTAGGAAGGGAAAATAACATGAGAGAAAAATAGTCCCAGCAAGGGATAAAACAGAAAACTCTAGCGTCCAAACGATCCTTCGTTGGTTTTCTCCTTCTTAGCTTTGTCCACCTCACGTCATATGCAGTATCTGTTTGTAATTTGTATACTTCTACCAATCTTTTAAAGTAATCATCTGGCTTGAGCATTACCTTGAATCGTCCTACGGGAATTGGTTTATCCATACCTATACAAAAGAAAATGAGGTGATCCCTCCCCCACTCCAAAATATAATGAATTTATATTAATTGGCATAGAATTCCTTACACGCATAAGTATGATTCGTCTGTGATTGACTCGTGGTCAATAGACGCAGGATCGATTTTCTACTGGGTCCAATAACCCCTCAAGTATTGAGTCGTCCCAGGCTCATGCCTAAAAAAAAAAAGAAATTTAATTTTCGCTCTATCTTAGGTGTCTAGAGTGGGTTTGGACCAGGTTCCCAAGTGGACAACTTGGGTTTGGAAATACAAGCAGTCATCAAACGCCTAACGTGCCAATAAACCATCGTATTTTCAACATTTTATTTGAAATTGAACAATAGGGGTCGGGACATCCACAAAATCCCAAATAATTTATCAGTGCCGGCTCAAGGAGGAAGCAACTAAAGCCATCGCTTTATATCCCCCCAAATTAAAGGCCTCATATTTTTATTAATATTTAATATTATATTATATATATTATGCAATTAGTATCATTACTTCTTAAAAACAACAAGATTTCTGCTTCTTTTTGGGGAATTTTATAGAGTTTATTTAGAAACAAGTAGATATTATTCAAATAAATATTTCTTCCATCTCAATTTATGTGTTCTTTTAGCCCCGACAGTTAATTTGACTAATTTTTGAAGCTAAATAAGATTAGATTAATGCAATATTTTAAAACATAGATGTTCAAAAACTAACATCTAGTTCAAAAACTATATAATAAGCACTAACATGTAGTCACATGAATAGTCAATATACGTACAAGATGGCCTATACACCATCACTATAAAACAAAAAGAAAAGAAATCAAATAAACATATTTATAATTTTATCAACAAAATTTATGGGCCTTCATAAAGTTGGCTTTAGGCCACAATTCGCGTCAAGCCGACAACATTTAATTTCTGTTTTATCTCTTTTAGGATCGAAGGATTTTGAAAACATTATTTTCGACTTTTTAAACTATTTTGAAACCTTAAAGAAAAGTTCAAAATAATTTAAGAAATTACAAAGTTGCCACTTCATATTTTAAGAAAATATCAAGAAAAACTAAAGATATTTTAAAGACTTAAAAATAGAAACAAATCTTTAAAATTAGAGAAAATGGATAAAAATTCAAATAACTCCTAGAGAAGATTTTAAGGCACTCAAGAGCATCCATTAAAAAATGATTGACTAAAATACAATTTTGAATAATTTGACTAGCTTTAAAAAATATGATTAATTTTGTAAAATATTGAATTCGTTTGCAAGCATTGCATTCATTTTATTCAAGTACAAATTAGTTTAGTTAGATAGAGGAAAAATTCTCTCGAAAGGAAAGATGTACTTAAGCTCAATTTTTTCATCAATTTGATAAAATAAATTAGAAAGAAAATAAACAAATTGTGAAATTTTGGCCAAGTATAAAAAGGTTTCAATTTTTTATAAGGAAAATCTATTTTTTATGTTGAAGGGAATTCTCTTTAACTTAAAACAAACTAAGTTAACACATTGATAAATAAAATGTCATTTCAATTTCTAAAAGGGTTGATCTTAAGGAAAACATAAAGAGCCTAATTTTATTAATTCAAGAATTTAGACTACGTGATGAATTACAAAGAAAGAAAAATATAAAGATAAAATAGAAATGACAATTCAAAAGGGAATTAATTTGATTCAGCCAAATTTAAGAGTTCATTACAACCAAGAAATCAAATATAATCTTCACTATATAATAAACTAAAGAAGAGAAGTTAAGATTTGGACCTCTGATTTGGCCCATTAACATTTGCCCAGATTTTTGGGCCTACTTTTTGTGAATTTTTTAGCCCCTTTTCAGTTGTATACCAGCTTCTCATTTTCATGTTTTTATTGTAGACACACTGTATATCGGTTTGCAACTTTGTATATCAGTTTCCTTCCCTCATTTTTGCTCCTTTTGAACTTATATAGCAGCTTCCTAACTTTGTATACAATGTAACTTTGTACTGCCTTGATCTTGACTTTGGTCCATTTTGAATCTGGTGGAGGCTTGACTCGATGTGTTGGACTCGAGCCCAATGGGAATGTGAACGAAGGATGGGAGGGCCCAAAGAGGAGAAATAATAGTTGGTACTCATTCTTACAAAATAATGCAAGCAAGAAAGAGGCCAACAATCACTTTAAATCACATCAAGATTTTGCAATATTTCCTAATGAAAATGAGGTCAAACGAAGGTTTTTGGAAAATGATTAACAAGGCATAGGAACCAGGAAGTCGATGGCCAAAACACACCTTCATTATCATATTTGTAGTAATGCATTTTAACTGAATCAATCTAGAAAGATGAACTCATGCTTACATATCTTAGACAAAACAAACGTGTACAAGGACGACTATCTTAAATCTGAGCATTACTACCTTACCAACTCATACCAAAATCAGATTATGAATCATTTATTGAAAAAGACATTTTAGATTTAAAGTGCATTGACTAAAGAGCACAGAAAATCTGTCAAGAGAAATAGGTCGAATTTCTCGGAAACATAAAGGAGATTATTGCGAGGATGCTTTAACCAAGTAAACAAACAGATGAAGGAATCATTCAAGTTTAAACTACACTTATGCTAGTTGAAACTTCATCAGATTCACGAATTTTGACAACAAAACACAGATCTATTAGTTTAGACACAAAACTAATCACAATCAATGTTGCGCGCTTGAAATGCCACTTATTTCAAAGCTGATGAATGACAATAGGTGATCAAATTTTATACGCACAACCTCATCATGTCATCTTCAACTAGACAAACATTAAAGCAAGCGAAACAGTGGCAATGACGGATAGGCAACAAGTTCAAATTTGTTTCATTGGTGCCAAATAAGAATCGAAATGACGACCTTGATGAAATAAACTTCAATCCCAAATAATACTTTAAAAAACCATTGTTGCATACTCATATTTGTTATAAACTAAACCAAAATCACGGCCGAAATTTGTCTCTCTCATTTTTTTTTCAAGCCACGAACAAATATTTTGAGCAAACAAGGATGTCTCGGGCAAATTCAAGTATAATCGTCAAAACAACTTGAACTAATCTATCAGGACAACAGAAAGGATTACAGTTTACCAGAGTCAATCATAGAACTATTTAAAATTACGTCGTTATAAACATGCTCCTTATCCGAATAACAAAAATCAGGCAAGACCAGTCTTAATAATCGCAGAACAAAGGAGATGAAACAGAAGCAATCAAAGAACAAAAATGTAGTGAATGAGCTGATTACCTCTTTTGGGACAGCAAATCAGAACTTTAAGTTCGTCGAAATTCTTGCCACCACCGAAATGAACTTGAATTCTTAGCCTAGATATTTGAGCTCAAATGAGTCTTATCAAATTTCTTGGTACCAAAATCCTTATTCGGATAGCAAAATCCCACACTTTTTGGGGATTTTCGCTACCCAACCTCTCCAACCTTTTTTTAATGAAAACAGTAGTGGTACTTATCGGAGTGTATTGGGATCAACTTTTTGAGGCCGGTCGATGTGGGATGGAGTAACTTCAAGGGTAATATCGGTATTTTCAGAGAAATTTTCTTAAAGGATAAAGGTGTGAGCTGGACTTCGTACTATTTCTTACGAATTTGAATTTCAAAATTACAAAAAGGTTGAGTTGTTGTATCGCGGGTCGAGTCATTGGAATTAGCCATTGTTATTGGGTGTTGTTGTCGATGTTTTGCCATTGTGTCTGTTGTACGTTGGAGTTGATGCAGTTGTATGCAATATTGTTGTTGTTACACGTTGATTAAGAGAAAGGGAGAAGGGGAATTGGGCCAGGTTGGTGGGTACTTTAGGGCTGTTAAGATCCGGGTCTTTGTGCTGGGTGAAGTTGTTGTTATTGTTTTGTAGAAAAAAGGAGGAAAATGAGCTTGGGCTGGTGAGGTGTTTGGCTTGTGGGCTGATTTTTGGCTGCTGTGTTTGTAATTGAAAGGAAAATTGATTTTAGGCTATTTATTATATAGCTAGTGACTAAAAATTTAAATAGTTATATTTAAATTTTAGCCTAATCAAAATTCAATTAACCAATTGTATTGTAATTATAGTCGAATTGATTTCAATTAAGGTCCAATTTAAAAAATTGACTAAATTTAAACATAATTTGAAATATATTAACAACTAATTCGATCCCAAACTTCTTGATTCAATAAAATCAAACAAATATTTTTCTAAAATGAATAATTTTGAGATCACATCAAGGTTTTAACCATTTGTATCAATTTTCAAGATAAATCTTGATTAAAATTTAATTTTCGTAAAATAATTATTTAAGTAACAAAATTATACGATTTCATATATACGAATATAAAAATATATAATCATTACTTTAAACGACAAAATTACCCAGATAAATATTTTGAAAAGTTTTTATTTGAATAAAATAAATATTATAATTTTATTTAAAATCAAAGAAATTCAAAATTAAACTTGGTGGAGGGCAAAAATTAGGTGTCAACAGGACCCGCCCACGATTGTACCTTGGTTTGTAGGTTGGAAGTCTTAACTCGGATAAACTTAGGAGCCAAAACCCTGCCTAAGATCGTGGTTTCTCATCAAGATTGTGGTACCCTTTCGTGGTTGGGAGGTATATTTATCAACTTTCAGATTTTTTAGGATATTTCATGCAAATGAATGGATTGTATGTACAATCTAACCACGATCGTGGTTACGTTCGTACTATCTCATTGTTGAATAGTGCTTCACTAAAATGACCATAACTCTTAGCTACGGAATTGAATTAAGGCAAAACCGAATGCGTTGGAAAGAAGCCTCAAAGACCTTTCATTTTTTGGGTCTTGATATTAAAAATACTTCATAACTAGGAGTTATGATCATTTGAAGTTGTCTATAGGGAGATTCTTTGCAAGAAAATCACCGATAAGAAATGTTTCAATTTGGCTATGAGATAGGAGGTACTTGTGGCCTTAAGACATATATAAATCGCTTCCCACACTACCAAATAATGATATTTGACTTTACATATACTTGAAGCATGGTCTAATCTTAACTTGAATTATCAGGGTGTTACAGAACAATAAGTTTCTAATTCCCATAATAGAAAACTTGTTGGATGAGTTGGGACAAGATGAAGTGTTCTCTGAGATTGACCGTAGGTTCGAATATCATCAGTTAAGAATGGAACAAGCAGATGTACACAAAACAACATTTAAAACTCATGAAGGGTAATACGAGTTTTTGGTTATGCCTTTTGGGCTAACTAATGCACCTTTTTCCTTCCAGTCTCTCATAAATATTGCTTTTAAACCAGTATTAAGGAAATTACTTTTGGTCATTTTAGACGATATGCTGATATATTGCAAGGATATGCTAACTCATATACTGTACTTGAAGGTTGTGTTTGACATCATGCATCATCATCAGTTATATGCTAAGGGGTATAAGTGTGGCTTTGTGGTGCCTGAAGTAGAGCATTTAGGCATTTTATTAGTGTTGATGGTGTAGCCACTGGCCTTAAGAAAATTAAAGTTTTTAAATCTTGGTTGATAACTACCACTGTGAAATAATTAAGAGGGTTTCTTAGCCTAGCAGAGTACTACAAGAGATTTATTAGAGGCTTTTGTGTCGTTACAAAACCTCTTAATGATCTATTGAAAAAATACTACCTTACTTGGAATGATAAAACTACTACTGCATTTGAGAAGCTTAAAGAAGCACTGGTCATTGCTCCAGTTTTGGCCTTAATTAACTATAGTGATATGTTTATTATTGACACTGATGCAAGTGGGATCTGTATTGGTGTTCTCTTGATGCATCAAGGTCATCCAATATCCTATATCAGTAAATCTTTGGCTCATAAACATCAGACTCTGTGTGTATGATAGAGAATTATTGGCTCTTATACTTTTATTGCTTAAGTAGTCTGATTACTTGTTGAGCAATCACTTGATAGTTAGAACTGACCAAAAAGCCTTGAAATATTTGTTTGATCAGAACATTCATACTGAATTTCAGGTTGTTGACATCTATAAATTGATAGCTTTTGATTTTTCGATTCAATACAAAAAGGGGCATGGTAACAAGGCAGCTGATGCTTTTCCAAGAATCAAACGGCTGAGTTACTAGCTATATCCCTACTAAATCCTCATAATACCTTACTTGCTCAAACTAAACAGTATTGGGTTATTGATCCTATAATAAAACGGCTGATTACTAAACTGCAGCTTCATCCCCAAAAATCCTATACATGGATCAACTATCAACTAAGATGGAAGGGCAGATTGGTTGTAGGAGTTGATGTACAACTTAGGAAAAATATCATTTAATTATGGCATTCAACTCCTCGGGAAGGTTATTCAGGAATGGATGCTACCATCAGAAGAATGCAATCTCAATTTTACTAGAAATCTATATTTCAAGATATTAGACTTTTCATTAGCAAGTGTGCTATTTGTCAAAGACACAAATACAATGTGTCTGCCTATCCTGGACTTATTCAACCTTTACCTATTCCATATGGGGTATGGATAGATATCAACTTGGATTTTATAAAAGGATTACCTAAGTTTAAAGGTAAAGATGTTATCTTGGTGGTGGTGGACAAATTGAGTAAGTATGGCCACCTTATAGGGTTAAAACACCCTTATACAACTTAAACAGTGGCTCAAGTTTTCTTAGGTAATATCTTTAAGCTTCACGGTATGCCTTCTTCTTTGGTTAGAGATAGGGATCTAGTGTTTTTGAGTTCTTTTGGGCAAGACCTTTTCCAGCTCTAGGGTGTTAAATTGCATCACTTTACTGCTTACTAGCCTCAAACTAATGGACAAATAGAGGTTTTGAATAGAACATTGCAGACATGCCTCATATGGTTTTGCACAAATAACTCTCACGAATGGGTTTTCTATTTACCCCTTGCTAAATAGTGGTATAATACTACCTACCATACTACGACCAGATGCTCCCCTTATGTGCATTTGTATTGTCAAAAAATCCCATACATTTGCCCTATCTAGCTGGTGAAGCTCAACTAAAAATAATTGATAGGTTTTTAGAAGCAAGGGAGGCCATTATTGAGTTATTCAAATTCCACTTTTCCAGATCTCACCAAAGTATAAGTGATATGTATAAAAAAAAATAAGATAGATAATTCATAAAGGGTGACTGGATCTATTTGAAGTGTTAACCTAAAGGCAAGTCTCTGTGTCCTCCAAGCAATTCAACAAGCTGGCGGCTAAGTATTTTGGCCCTCATTTAGTTCTAGGCAGGGTTGTTAAGGTGGCTTACAAATTATTATTGCTGCCTATTGATGTTCTTATCCATCATATCTTTCATATTTGACAATTAAAAAGATGCCTCCATTTATACATATATCCAGTCCCTATTGACCCTCACCTGAAGTTGTGTTGGATAGAAGAATGATCAAGAGGGGTAATAAGGCAGTTTTCCAAGTTCTTGTCAAATGGTTAGGCATTGATGTAGATGATCAGGCTACATGAGAGTATCTTAATGAGTTGCAACTAGGTTTCCTCATTTCCATCCTTGAGGACAATGATGTTTTTCAACCGAGGGTGTTGATGCAAGATCAAGAAAAATAAACCAGCTTTTAAAAGGAACTAATAGCTTGTAGTTACAGTTTATTCAAAAAAATTAATTTACTGTGCATTCCATTTTTACCATTTATTCATATAGTTAGTTATAGCTACTGTTCATTCTATTAGCATTCTTGTTAATGATTGATATTTCATAAGCCCATTAGTTGTACTTAGTCAACTAATACAAATAGATTGTAAAAGGTATATAGCCAAGATCCTAGCCTCCAGGTCTCTGAGTTAGTTTGTCTCTTTTTTTTTTTTTGAAGAATCTTGCATCTACGGACATATGGCCTTAGAGAATTTGTCGTATATAGACAGTGTATGTTGATTTTATGTTTCAATAAATTTTGAAACAAATACATCGGTTAAAGATTTTTTAAGAGTTCTGTTTCAGTTAGCTTTGAAACAAATGCATCACTTAAAGTTTTGAGTTACAAAGCAAATGAATTTGATAAATTCATTATTCATAATTTTTGAGTTACAAAGAAAATGTATATAACAAATTCATTATTCATTAAGTTTTATGCCATAGGTTCTTGAAAGAATGACATTTTTTATTTTAAAACATACATGAACCTATTAACTATTACTTAATTAATATGCTTCTCATGTATGAAACTTTCATCCTATAAATAGTGCTTTCTTTGGTTTGAAAAGACAAGCACTCAAAACTACTTTCCCCTTGAAAACACTAGAGAGACATTGATCAAATGGTGAAATCACCAATTCAAGAATAGAAGAGCAACATTCTTGAATGCTACTTGTTTTGTGGTTTAGTTGAATCCCGAAGATAGAGTTGTCACTTGTTCTTTCGTTTGCTCGTGGGAGAGACTCCAACTATCTTCAAGAAGCGTATTATCGTGCCTCTAAGCCAAGAAAGTTTTATTTTGAATTTCTTGTACAATTATCATTATTGTTCTAACAGTGTTCACGGTAGAACTTCACAACAAAGAGAAAGAAATGTAAAACAGTTGAACTTTATCTTTACTTCTAAACCTTGACTTTCTTTACGTGATAGTCAAAAAAATTACATCAAAGAATAAAAATAATAACTAAATCTCAATCTCAAACTAGTCAAGATCAGCTACCTCTGCCTGGTCCAAAAATTAAAAACAACAAAACTATACCACAATCCCATATTAATTGGGATGGGATACATTAAAAATTGAGAAATTAAGAAAATAAACTCAAAAAATTGCTAGGACCATTAATTATATGTGCTTTTAGTTTTCAAAAATTTAAAGTGCCACAGGAGGAAGGAGCCACTTGGAGCCTTCAATATAGGCAAGGGAAATAAAAGGCTTTGCCTCTGCATCACTTAATTTCTTCACATATCCAACTCTACGATCCATTGCTGCTCCTGCTCCTTTGCAGTTATATTCCCCGTAATATATTGATCTGTAAATAATAATAATTTACATTTTATGTGTTGATAGTATAAAAAAATTATAATAAATGCACTTATATTGAGTATGGAATTTGAAAGCAAAAGAGTTTTTTTTATTCATGATCTAAAATAAATAATAGATATTTATGTGAATACAACTGGTTTATTAAGAATAACATAGAAGTTTTAAATTAAAGTATTTTTAAATATGAAAATATATTATTTTTGTAGAACATATTAAAATAAAACACACATCACATAAATTTAGATAGAGGCCGAAATACCAATATGAGCATATTACACTTACAAACTTTTTTTTAATTTGTTTGTCATATATAGTACTGAAAAAAAAAGAGTTGGTGACACCAGATAAATTTTGTAGTTTAAATACAAAGTTCATCAAAGATTTTATTTATCGACATGTACATACTATCCAAAAAGAAAAAGGTATGTAAGAGCAATTTAGTAACAGATTAACAATGATATTGATAACTAATTTTTATATATATATTTCGTTTTGTAGTCTATACTTGCTGAATGCAAGAAAATCCAATGATAAAAAAATAAATTTAATTTAATTTTATACGTTGATAGTGACTTACTTGTCGTTTTCGGGTTTTCCATTATCAGACCATCCTTCAGGGTGAACAACATCAGTCATATCAGTATATAAAAAAACAACCCTAGAGAAAGGCTTCCATGCCCTTCCCAAGTATGCAGTTTTTCCAGTACCAGTAACCATACAATGCACAAATGAATATCCACTGTCTATATTTGCTTCACCCCTTGCATGTGCTGTTATCATTGCCATTGGATCCCCTGGAATTACATGTAACTCTGTGTTCTGTATTTTCCAAAAAAAAAAATATAGAAGAAAAGAATATTTCATTAAGTATGTTCATCAAATGATCAGGTTATGTTAAGTTGAATTTGAATGGGTGAAATAAGTTGATTTAATAAAAGATAGGCTTAAAGCTAATTCATGCTGAAATGAGTTGGGTCAAGTAGGTTGGCTCAAGTAGGTTGAACAAAGGTTATATCCCAATACACCCAACTCAGTTACCAATTTTCTTTTTTAGTCTTCTTATAGTTTGTTTAATTATCAGAGACTAATATTTTCTTTTCATTATTAAGATCAAATAATATATCGGAAAAAAAAGTTTTTCATGAATCAATTTAACAACAACAAATCTAGTATATTACCACAAAGTGGAGTCTGAAATTTTCATGAATTTGTTTAAGTAATTTATTTAATCCAAATCAGCACCAACTTTTGGTTGAGCTGAATCGTACTAGTCAAAATAGATTGAGTAAATAAATGAGTGAGTCATTCATTCGCTGTCAAAATAGATTGAGTAACTAAATGAGTGAGTCATTCATTCGCTCAGAATTGAACAAATTGGACAAGTCATATTTGCATGAGCTAATTTTGTCATCCTTATCTAACAATCAAGTTTAAATCATGATTCGAGCTTAAGCAATTAAAAAAGTATTATGAATAAAGATTAAAAAGAATTGATTTTTCGTTTACCAAATATAAGGATTTGCCATTGCCAAAGATGAAATCAACAGTGCCTTCAATATAACAATCTTTAAAGAAATGTTTGCCACTATCATCACAAAATGTATCTTGAAATCCAAACATTTTACAGTTATATAATGATGCTTTATCTCCTCCTGTCCTCAGTGCTGCTGCTTGGGCCAATTCCCTTTTCCCATCTGGTCTTGGTGCAGAATTCTAATCACAAAAATTATATAAAGAATCAAATATATTAGACTTAACATTATGCCAAAAAAAAACTATTGATATTGGAAGACCTAACGAATCAAGGAATTATTGTTTTTTTTTCCTATTAATTGGGGCTCTATAGGGATGGTCTATAGGGTTTATAACTATTCTTCTTATTCTAACATGCTTAGCTAGTCAAGGTTTAAATTTTGTTCTACTTAAAATTTTCTGCTACAAACCAATATCTTCCACTTGTTCGATTGTTGTTGAACAGTTTTAGATATTAAACGATATTTCTTAGAAATTAATTTTAATATGGTCGATTTTTTCCTCTTTGATAACCAATTTTGTAATAGCACCCTTTGCTTTAGCAAATTGTCTATCCCTTTTAGGGTGGGATGGGGTGGCGGGTCTAACTTCTTGAATCACATTACTATCTCATTTAAGAGTTTAAACTGGATAGAACAAAATTTTATTTTCTTAATTAAGTCTCACTCTCCCACATACCAAAATAATTATATTTTATGTACGGACCCAACATGTTTTATTTTTTTATAATAGGTCAGAGACTTGAACCTAGGACCCCTACATGTTCTAATGTGATAATCTTATCTAAAAATATAACCTATTAGAGATCAGAAAACACACTTTTATCTTCTCAAATTATTGAAGATGGAATTACATAGCTGCGCCAAGGATCATCGTGTGATTAGCATTAGGAAGTTTGTTAGAAGATATTTTATTCAGGTAGTTGGTGACAGCTATCAAGCTAGGCAGTTAGAGTAATTTAGTTAGCTAACTAGAAGGTGTATATATGCATGTACTCTTTGATGTAAAGTTTCAGTTTTCAGAATAATACATCAAAACTTTTCTCTCTACTTATTCATTTATTCTAACAAGATAACTCTCATAGCCTCTAGAGGTGATAAGTTTCAACCAAGGAGTGTACCACCAGTTCATATAGGCTATAGTCAGTCCTTCAAAAGATACATCTTATATAATTTGCTAGATAAATATTTCTTTATCAGTCGGGATGTCATCTTCAGAGAAAATATGTTCTCTTTCTCTCAACCATCTTCTACCTCTTGGCGCCTATTCTCTACTTTTGAATCTGATGATGATATGTTTATACCTCAAAATCCGCCAATTCTTACTCTAGTGGCAGATGAGATTTCTCCATCAGTACCTTAGGTTCCAGCTCCTCAAGTTGTTCCACCCATCATTCCTGATGTGGTTCTTCCTACTAGACAGTCCCAAAGGGATAGAACACCACCTATTTGGCAAAAGGACTATGTCACTGCCTCAACTCATTTCACAAAACCTTACTCTATTGATGAGTTTATTCCTTATGCACAACTCTCTCCTACCTATCAATTCTTTATTGCAGCAACATCAAATGAGATTAAACCAACTTCTTATAAGGCAGCTTGTTTAGATCCTAGATAGATGTCTACCATGAAGGTTGAGATTTCAGCTCTAGAAGAAAATAACACCTGGAGAATTATTTCTTTACTTACTGGTAGATCTGTTGTTGGTTGTAAGTGGATCTTTAAAATCAAGTACAACAGTGATGGTTCAGTTGAGAGATTTAAAACTAGACTTGTGGCAAAAGGTTTCAGTCAGAAAGAAGGTCTTGACTACCAGAAAACCTTCTCTCCTGTAGTAAAGATAGTTACAGTGAGGTCAGTCCTTGCAATTATTGCAGCTAACAATTGGCATGTACATCAAATGGATGTCTCAAATGCCTTTCTTCAAGGTGATCTCCATGATGAGGTGTATATAGAGTTACTTCTTGAATTTCAAGCTCCAACAAGATTTGCAACAAGATTTGCTGAGCAGGGGGAGAAACCAGTGTACAGGCTCATCAAATCTCTTTATGGATTGAAACAAGCCCCTAGAGAATGGAATGTGAAATTCACTACAACACTGATCAACCTTGGTTTTATTCAAAGTCAGTTGGACTATTCACTATTTACTAAAAAGGTTGGATCAGCTCTTATTATACTTTTAGTCTATGTGGATGATATTTAAATCACAGGGAATGATCTTGCTAGCATCAACAATACTAAAGTAGTTCTTCACAAGATCTTTAAGATCAAAGATTTGGGAAAACTTAGATAGTTCTTGGGCATTGAGTTTTCCAGATCAGAGAAGGGCGTTGTTATGCATCAGAGGAAGTACTCATTGGAGATCATTTCAGAAACTATTTTAAGTGCAGCTAAACCAGCATCTACTCCATTGGATCCTAACACAAAGCTTACCACCAAAGAATACGATGATGTGTTAACAAGAATAGTGATGATCCACTGTTGACAGATATTGGAAAGTATAGGAGGTTGATTGGTAAACTCTTTTTATCTAACTGTTACCAGACCAGATATATCAGTTTTTGTCTAGAAATTGAGCCAATTTCTAAATCAACCTAAGAAATCTCACTGGAATGTTGCTTTAAAGGTTGTGAGATGTGTAAAAAAACAGGCTAGATTTGTTATACTTTTTATATCCAAGAAACTCACTGTATTTTGTGATGCTAATTGGGCATCATGCCCAAACACAAGAAAATCAGTATCTAGTTTTCTGGTTAAACTAGGAGATTCTCTCATTTCATGAAAATCAAAGAAGCAAGGGGTGGTGTCAAGGAGCTCAATTGAGGCAGAATACAGGAGCATGTCAAACTCTATAGCTGAGGTGGTCTGGATAATAGAACTACTTAGAGAATTGAAAGTTGATATAGATATTCTTGTCACTATCTATTGTGACAACAGATCAGCTATGCAAATAGCTGCTAACCCAGTGTTTCATGAAAGAACCAAGCACATAGAACTTGATTGTCACTTTATCAGGGAGAAAATACAACCAGGGAAAGTGGAAACCAAATATATATCAACCAAGGAGCAAGTTGTAGATATACTTACAAAGGGACTAGCTAAGTCACAGCATCAGACATTGTTATACAAACTGGGAGTGCACAATATCTTTGCACATCATAGTTTGAGGGGGAGTATTGAAGATGGAATTACATAGTTGCGCAAGGATCATCGTGTAATTAGCATTAGGAAGTTTGTTAGAAGATATTTTATTCAGGTAGTTGGTGACAGCTGTCAAGCTAGGCAGTTAGAGTGACTTAGTTAGCTAACTAGAAGGTGTATATATACATGTACTCTTTGATGTAAAGTTTCAGTTTTCAGAATAATACATCAAAACTTTTCTCTCCAGTTATTCATTTCTGCTAACAAGTTAACTCTCATAGCCTGTGATCTCATTCAGAGAATGGTGAAATCTAACACAAATTCTTATCTTCGGCCCACTCATTGTTCTCAACTCAAATTATGTTCATTATGAATCTGCTGACTTTAGATCCTGAATTCTCTTCTAATGAAGCAAGAATACTTACCACAAAGTTGATATTAACAGCACTGAAGTATTCAGATTCAACAATCAATGTGGCACTTTCAACAGTGTTATATTCTTTTGCAGTTCCATGAAATATAAGATTTGGGACATTTTTTGGGTCTCCATATAATGTTATGAAAGGTTTTGACCTTTCAATTTTGACTTTTTCTGTGTAATTTCCACCTCCAATCCAAATAATCACTCTTCTTGTATTCCCTGCTGGGATGCTGTTAATGGCTTCTGTTAGTGTCTTGAAATCACCACTTCCATCTACCCTCACCTTCAACATTCAAACGTAAATTCAAAATTTAGAATCAGTAAATTTAAAATTCTACTAAAGTTGCCATTAATCTCAAATTGAAAACTCTTACAAAAATATTGATTTATATCATACGGAAAAAAAAATACAATAAAGAGCTAGTACTCTCTCTTCGTTTTATTTTACTTGAAGATGTTTGAATGTGCATGAAGTTTAGAAAGCAAAAAAATTAAAATTTCTATCTTAACATAACATTTATATAGTGATCAAATTATGTCATTAAGGTAAAGCAGAAAGGTTAAAACTAATTTTTTAAAAATATATAAAAATGCCTGTCTTTTTTAATAACTAAAATGAAAGTATCACAGATTTACGTTAAATGACCCTTTTTTAATCCACTATTTAGATTTTGTCCCACTTTTTTTAAATTCGTCGTCCAAATGTAGCCCCTGGACCGGCAAAATATTAGATTGTACGTTGTCTAAAGTATCATGCCTAATATTTTCTCATAAGATTTTTAGTTTACTCAAAAAAAATATGTAGAACGCAACCTTAAATGTTGGTAAATTTCAACAGAAATAAGAGAATTGACCATTTGCTAAACAACTATCCAGAAAGGAACAATCGACGAAAATGCAATATGGAAGCATGAAATATGTTTATGAATAATCTACAACAACAACAATGTGGTATAATTTTACAAGTAAAATCTGGGGAGGATGGTCCGTACACAACCTTACCCTTTATTTATGAATAACCTAAGAGGAAAGAAATTAAAAAAATATATGTAAAAAGTCACCTTAATGATAGTTTTATTAGCCTCAGCAGCTACAAGGGCAGGGTCCAAAGTGCCCTTTCTTGTATCTAATGGCTTAACATTGGCATCAAACCAACTATTTAATTGTGATTTATCAGCTGGAATTGGTACTAAATCATCAGAAAAAACTCTCGGGATGAAAATAAGAATGGTTAAAACAATAGTTTCAATAGCAAAAATTGTGTTTTGTCTAGACATTTTTTTGATTAATTTCTTGAATTGAAATTGACCTTTTTATTAATTTTTACTATACAAATTTACTAAGTGTGGATATTTATAGAGTAAGAAAGAGGAATTAGAGGTAGATATTAAATTAAAATTAGTGGGAGATAATTTAGAGATAAAGGAAAGAGAAAATAACTATGTGGTAACACTAAAAAGGGGCATATGGATGATGGGATATTATTGAATTCTTGAAATTTTTTGCATGGTTTGTTTTGCTAATAGGTAAGTATTGGAAGGCTATACGAGTACTACGTTAATAGATGGTTTTTATTTAACGTTGTTTACAATTTATAACAATTTGGTTACGAGCACTTGCGTTCTAATTCTATATATATATTGATAGCGTAAAAATATATTTACGCAATCAAGTTATTTATTTATTCAAATTTGAGTGCTACCTCTAGTTTCTCTTGTTAAACAAATTTAGAAAATAAAACCAAACTCACTTTCCATTTCAAGAAACCAGAAAAAAATATGGCTGGAAAAAACATTATATTTGTTGTGGAGACAATTATTATAACTATTATTATTTTCAATATTATTGGAGTATTTTCTGATGACTTAGTCCCAATACCAGCTGATAAATCACAATTAAATAGTTGGTTTGAAGCAAATGTTAAGCCATTAGATGCAAGAAAAGACACTTTGGATCCTGCCCTTATAGCTGCTGAGGCTAATAAAACTATTATTAAGGTTATTTTTTTTACACATATTTGTGTCGAAACTTGTGAACGTTTCATCTAAATATTTAAATTATGAGAGAATTTCAAATTTTATTGTTTTATTTTATATTATAATCTTTAAGATGCCTTCCACATGCGAAACTGATATTTTTAAGGACGAAATACGTTGATTTGATAATAGGTGGCGATTAGATTTGATCATGGGGCTTGTGCATGCAAAAATATACATGTCGAAGTGCGCAATCATATTTCTTTTTCTCATAGATTAATTCATAATAAAAATATTTGCTTGTTTTTCTTATTTTCTTTTTGTGTTTGATCCATTCACCAAAACTATATCGTCTATTGTGATGAGTTTAACATTATCCCCTACTTTGTATATCGATACAAACAACTTGTACATAAAGGGGGGACATAAAACCAGAACCTCTGACACATATGATTTTTAATCATGTATTTTTCTGGTATATAAATGGGAGTCTATATCCATAATACTTTTATTTATTTAATTATATATCAACACGCCCCTTATGTCCGAACAATTTTTATATACTTTATTACCACACTTATCTGCCTCACGTGCATGCTCGAAAAAATTCTTTCTCTAATAAAGGGTGTTGGTGAGGTTTGAACTCAAAAAAATTTTCTCCTATGATATCATGTCTAAATATGTGATGATCTTATTAATAAGACAAAGTTATTTATTAATTATATGTGTAAAAAAGTCAATTCTAATAGAATTTAAAATTTACCACTTTAAATTCTGAATTTACCTAACTACAGGTGAGGACAGATGGAAGTGGCAATTTCAAGACACTGACAGAAGCCATCAATAGCATTCCAACAGGGAATACAAGAAGAGTAATTATTTGGATTGGAGGTGGAAATTACACAGAAAAAGTCACAATTGAGAGGACAAAGCCTTTCATAACATTATATGGAGACCCTAAGAATGTCCCAAATATTATATTTCATGGAACTGCAAAAGAATACAATACAGTCAATAGTGCCACTGTGATAGTAGAATCTGAATACTTCAGTGCTGTTAATATCAACTTTGTGGTATGTATTCTTGCTTTTATTTCTAATTAAAATAAAAATAAAGTAATGTTATCATGATTTCAAGATTCAGAACGAGTTGATTTAGAATGAATGTCATCTTATATATATTGTTCTAGTCAAGTAAGGGTGGGCATCGGTCGGTTCGGTTCGGTTTTGTGTGTTATCGGTTCGGTTTATCGGTTTCGGTTTTTAAATATGCAAAATCAATAACTAACTAATAAGATATTTTTTATCGATTTCTGATTTTTCAGTTATTGATTCTTAACGGTTCGGTTAAACCAATAGGCCTAAACCGATACCGAACCGATAACCCAATAAAATTTTTTATAAAACCAATAACCCAATAACATTTTTATCGATTCGATTTGTCGGTCGATTCGATTTTGCACAACCCTATAGTCAAGAATTATGCTAAACATATAATTAAGCAAATGAAAGTGCTCTTTCTTTTGTACACATTTCAACAGAGAATACACAAATTCTAGGTTGAAAACTCGTTAAGAAAATTTAAATATTTTATGCCTAGCAATTTAAACTTTTAAATGAAATGTTGACACAATTCCTACAAGTTGGACCTATCACCCACCAAACTTTCCCTAGCTCTGTTTTAGGTCCGATCAATACATAACATAGAAATCATACTTGAAAAGAAAAAGTTTGATATCTTTTTCAAATGTGATTTCTATGATATGTAATAATGGTATGGAAGGATAGCCTGTACACCCACCTTACTCTACATTGGTGGTTGAGAGGTTTTTTTCAATAGACCCTATATTCAAGGAAAGATAGCCCAAGCTATCCAGAAAAGAATAACGGAAGTACATGAAATAGCAAATAATAATAAAAACAACAAGATTTTTAAACCTAATTATGTATGTTCTGATTATTATGATTAGAATACAGCACCAAGACCAGATGGGAGAAGTGAATTAGGTCAAGCAGCAGCATTGAGGACAGGAGGAGACAAAGCCTCATTGTATAACTGTAAAATGTATGGATTTCAAGATACATTTTGTGATGATAGTGGCAAACATTTCTTTAAAGACTGTTATATTGAAGGCACTGTTGATTTCATCTTTGGCAATGGCAAATCCTTATACCTGGTAACTATTAACAGTTTCATTTCCTTCTTCTTTCTTTTCTTTAAAATCAAAGTCAATTTCATTCATTCCAACTGAACCATTTGATACATTTTGTCAAAACAATTGGTTCAACTTTTATTTTTGGCATGATGTATAAATGTGTCCTTTAACTTGACCTCAACTGATATTTGTGCCCTTCATTGTTTGAATGTGCACAACTAGGTAATTACACTTGTAGAAAGCTGAACAAGTAGACATACGTGTCTTACATGGCAATCTCACGTGAATTGCCACGTGGGATGCTTGTGTCTATTTATTTAGCTTTATACAAATTTAAATGTCTACCTGAGCACACCCAAAATTTCAAAGTTGAAGGACATAAATGTCAGCTAAGATCAAGTTAAAGGACACATTTATATATTTTGTCTTTGTTTTTTATCGGTAAATCTATTACACTTCTACTATTATGGATTCAGAATTTTATGCATTTACTATTTTAGTGATTTTTCACAGACACATACCATGAATCATTTCCCTGTTTTAGTCATAATATAAAGTAGATGAAATTTTTTTCTTCTATGCCTTTTTTTTTTTTTTTTTTTGGAAAAAATATAGAACACAGAGACACATGTGATTCCAGGAGATCGAATGGCAATGGTGACAGCACAGGCAAGAGCTGCAGCAAATGTAGACAGTGGATTTTCTTTTGTGCATTGTATGGTTACTGGTACTGGAAATACAGCATACTTGGGAAGAGCATGGAAACAATTCTCTAAAGTTGTTTTCTCATATACTGATATGAGTGATGTTGTTCACCCTGAAGGATGGTCTGATTTTGGCAAAAAGGAGTTTGGCAGGTTAGTCACTGACAATAGTGTAAAGTATTTTGTATACTGAACTTAAATTCTTTTTACTAACATGAATTCACCTAAGTCTACACACAAAAAACTCTCTTTATCCACAAGCTCATCATTACTGCAACATCAATTCACTTATCTTGGTTTCAACGGATATCACTGAAGACCCTTAATTAAATCTTAGAAATTTATTTAACTACTTTAATTTAGTTATCACATACTATTGATCCACCACTTTGAATGTCCTTATTATCTGATATCTCGCTCGAGTGTCCATAGGAGATGTTTGCTTATGAGAAAAACCGCCCCTTTTATCCTATCACTCCTACTATACGTAGAAGTTAAACTCTTTTGTTAATTAATTTAAGAGGGATAATATGGTCACTAATCGAGTTTGATATAAGTTCGTTTTGTTGGTAAGAACGAATATTAAGAGCTATATACTAATTCGCGTTATTACAAAATAGAGGGTCATGACAAACCAATAGAATGTACGAACCAAAGTCAGAAAGCATATTATTGTTACATGTCTAAATATTTCTAACAACTGAAAGTGCATTAAGTATGAGGCTAACACGTGATTTTAGAAATGGGAAATAACAAGTTGCATTAAAAAAATGAGTTTCAGTTTCAGATGTGTGTGTGCGTGTTGATAGTATAAAAATATATTTATAGAATTAAATAACATATATTAAATCGACACATATTTTAACGTAAATTCTCATTATTTTCAGCTCGGTCTATTATGGAGAATACAAGAATAAAGGAGCAGGAGCAACTTTGGATCGTAGAATTGGGTATGTGAAGAAATTAAGTGATGAAGAGGCAAAACCTTTTATTTCCCTTGCCTATATTGAAGGCTCCAAGTGGTTGCTTCCTCCCCTGACACTTTAAATATTTGAAGTATTGTGTCCATCTTTATAAAAATTAATATGATGAGATTGGCGTCGTTGTGATTTTCAATTTTTGATGTAGCTGATTTCAATTAGTTTGAGATTGATATTTAACTATATATTATTCCCACTTTTTTTTTATATAAATTCTTTTGAATCCCAACTTCTTTTCCCCCTTTTGCCTCCTTTACCTAGTAGTGAAACACAATGTACTAGAGTGTGGACCATATAAGTATCTTGCACTCTGTTTGAATGATCGTTATATATTATTATATTGTATCGTACTGAATTATTTGAATGCATATAATTTTTTGATAGATCATATCGTTTTCTAGTGTTACATCATGTGATAATGTTATATATTAATAATTTGAAAAAAAAATCTACAAAAAAAGTAGAGTATGTAGCTAAAACTGTTATGAAAAGATGAGTGTAGACATTGAAATTCTGTGGACTCTACAAACAGAATTCAAATTTGGTTAGAGTTATTTTATCCTAAATCTAGGTTGATGGCTACTCAATCTAAACCCTAAATTATGCGGGGCAAATATCCTTTAAAGAGGCATCTCTAGTATCCCACAAATTCATGGGATATTCACAAAGAGGCATCTCCAGTATCCCACAAATTCACGGGATATTCACAAAGAGATCAACGATCTTCAAAATCCCAATAAGTTCATGGGATATTTATAGATCAAAACTCTTTCTTCTTGATAATCAAATAAATCAAGAAGATCCACAAAACCTCCTTTCATGGAGATCAAATCTAAATACTCCTATGTTCGAGAAATACGCCACTAACGGCCCTCGAATTACGGAGAAATTCATATCAAATTCTATGTTCGAGAATAAGCCACTAATGACCCTCGAATTACGGAGAAAATTAAGAGAGAAGAATCAAGGGACGAACAGATTTGTAATAACAATCGTTTATCAATAAAAAATTATTGTTTCTTCATATTTTTGTTTGTGGTTAAAATTTATTTTCCATGAACGAAAATTTGTTGCGAACAATGAGTTCAAGAATAAAATAAGATCATTGAATAACAAATATATAAAAATAAATAAGAAAAAAAATACAATCACACCAAATTGCGTCGTTACACAAGTGGGGTATAAAGTTGCAGCTTAGACTAAAGGAAGGGAAAAACAATGAATCCAGAACATGCGATAGAGTAATTCAGTACGGAGGAAAATACTTTGTCTCGTTAGGATTTGTTTAAGAAACCAAATTTGTTTGGGAATACGGAATCAAATTTCCTTAGGATTTAGTATTTATTTAATTGATGTGTAGTTAAAATTTGTTTCTCCAAATTCATATTGGAATAGGTTTTGTACTCTTAAATATTTAATTTTATTTTCTAGTATTATAAATAAAAGCAATCCAAAGAGTTTCCTCTTAGAGCAAGTATAACTCTATCTGTACCAAGAATATGATAATAATTGAGAATCACCCGATCTCTAATTCAGAGGCGAATGTAGGATTTAAAGTTTGTGGGCTTCCCATATTAGATAAAAATAAAAACAAATAGTAAGTAATGGATTTGAACCCACAACCATGAGTGCAATAAAATTTGTACAAGCACCTCTACCCCACTAGACCAACAATACAATTTGGTTATGGATTCCCAACTTAAATTTTTATATACTTACTATATTTCTCTATATAAATACTAGGTCCGTACGAAAATTTTTGGGTTCTCGGAAACCCCAACAGGACCTCTAGATCCGCCCCTGTCTTTAAATGTTAATTATGTCTTGAATTTTTTTCGTCGTGTATTTTAGAAAATTCACATATTTTCTTGTAGTGAAATTTAAGTTTGAGAATAAAATAGAATTATGGTTTCCAAAATATACAAGAGAAAAATTTAAGATATAATTAACAAATTTCTTTATCAGAATTTTGGCTTCGAATTATTTTGATATTATGAGTTTGAAATTCAATACTACTATTTATTTTTTAAGTGGAAAAGTCATCATTTTCATCTTAAACTATACTCGAAAAGTCTAGATCACACCTAAACTATCATGCTGACCTATTACACACCTAAATTATATAAAAGTGAAATTTTTTATCCCCTAATTATTTAAATAAAAAAAAAGCGCGTCTAAATTAAAAATTAATGCAAAAAAAATAAAATTAAAATACTCCTCTTTCCATCCCCCAGCATCCCTCCCCCCCCCCCCCTCCACCTCAAAACCATCTTCTTCTTCTTTCCTGAATTGTTGCAGTTATAAAAATCCCCAAACTAAAAATTTCAATTCCAATTCCAAGTTGCTAATGAGTCTGTTGATTTGAATTCCTTTTAAATTCGAACGATTAATGATGGCTGAAATTCCTTCTTCTTCTTCCCCCAATTCAATTCAACCATCGAGCCCTATTATTGACTCCGCCGAAGCTGCAAATCAAGCAATCGTCGTCGGAGCTACATCACCGACGATGATGTCAGCTAATCCAGCAACCAACATGACTTCTCCTTCTAACATCTCACAATTACCTTCAATTGACCCATTAACCAAATCTTAGCAACAACAGCAGATTCAGATGCAGCCGTAAAAAATGCAACAATAACTGACACAATCGCAACAACAACAACAGCAAATGCAGCTTCAGCAGTAGCAGCAGAATAGTAATTCGAGTAATATTAATAATAGTAACAGTAACTTAATGTCTGCCTCTAATTTTCAGATGCAGCAGAGCTTACAGAGATCACCGTTGATATCGAGGTTAAGTCCAATGCAAATGCAACAGCAGCAGCAACAACACTTTGGTTTGTTGAGGCAACAATCAGGAGGAGGGCTTTATGGTCAAATGAATTTTTCACATACCTGCACCTTTCTTTAGGATTTATAAAATGGGACCAACATAGAACCTTGCGATTAATCTATCATTGCAGATCAAAAATTGATCTTATGTAAGCTGAAACATCAAGGAGGGTTTGGACATTGAAGAAAGAAAAAAATTGACCTCATAACAATAGAGGGAGGCTTTGGACATTGAAGAAAAAGAAAAAAATTAACTTAAAAAGAAAAAAAATTATAAAAATAATAAATTTATTATTTTTTTCGTATTATGCTGATGTGGCAGACGCATGTAAAATACCGCACCACATGCAAGTGGTATAATGCTTTACAGGGTGTAGAAAATTCCACTTTTATATAGTTTAGGTGTGCAATAAGTCACTTTGATAGTTTATGTGTGACCTAGACTTTTTGAGTATAGTTTAAAGTGAAAACGATGACTTTTTCCTTTTTTTTCTCACACATTGCATTTGCCTCCATTAGTCGAGATACTTAATGTTTTTTTTTGTGCATTGTATGGTCACGGGTACTGGAAAAATAGCATATTGGGGAAGGGCATGGAAGCAATTCGGTAAGCTAGTGTTTGGATTGTGATTTCATCTCATGGTAAATTTTTAAAAAGACTATGATTTGGAACTCCAAATCATATGATTTCAATGTATTTAAACCTGTCAAACGGGCTGAGTTGACCCGGCCCAATCTGGCCCGTTTAATAAAATTGGCCCGATCAACCCATGGGTTGTAGGGTACCGAGTCTCGGGACGGTTTAATTTTTTGGTTGAGCCCAATTAATTCGGTTCAGGCCCGCCGGTTAACCGACCCTGTTATCTTTTTTTTTTTTTAGAATTTTGGAAATTTGGGTCAAACTAGTCATTGGCTCAACGGCTATATAGCCATTTTTTGGGTTCAAACGGCTAGTTTGGGCCCTTTTATTAAAAAAAAAATCATTTAAAATATTTTTTAGTCCCAAAAAAATTTCTATAAATACCCTACACCTTCAAATCATTTTTTCACACAATTTTTCATTCTCTCAAATCTCATTCTCTCTCAAATCTCAAATCTCAATTCTCAATTCACAAATATTCTATATATTTAATTTCCTAAAGTGCTCACTTTAATTTTTTAATTCTACGATTACAAAGTACGAGTGAAAGTTTCTAAAGTCGCAACCTTCGGATACTTTTAAAATTTGGTATTGTCGTTCCATCTCTTACGTTTAATTTTTATTTAGTGTATTAATATTGTTGAATATTTAATTTTATTATATTTGTGTATTTTGAATTTTTTTAGTTTAATTTATATTATGGATAAATTAAGAAACCTCGCTACTAAAGGTGTTAAAAATTTTTGTCCCGGAAGCAATAGTGGTAGTAAAAAGTGAATTACTAGTAGTAGAGGTACTTCAAGTAGTAGATATACCCGTGTGTCTTCGCCTCCGGTACCACTTGGTACACCTTTTGAGGAAGAAATAGGTGTACGTGCTCATGATAAGGATTATGTAGAAGTTTAGGAAAATTACGGTATAGAAGAAGAAAATGAAGTAGATGCGGTTAATTTAGACGAAGATGATGAAAATATTGGTGAGACACCCGCAGTAGGAAATGTAAAGTTAGATCTGAATCGGTTAATCTCCCTCCCCATCCTCCCCATGCCTCAAGAGCTCGTAAAACAACTA
The DNA here is from genome assembly GCA_030864225.1 of Capsicum baccatum var. pendulum. NCBI lineage: Eukaryota > Viridiplantae > Streptophyta > Magnoliopsida > Solanales > Solanaceae > Capsicum > Capsicum baccatum. The sequence continues at coordinate 217,140,191 of CM061554.1, read as the reverse complement.
GTATTGCATGGCAATTTTTTGAACGTATATCAGATACTAAGGTGCAATGTAATATTTATCAATAAATATATAAGCATAAAAGCGGAGGCAACCAAGGGGGTACGGGTACGTTAATGAGACATATAGGTTATGCTCACAAAAGAGAATTAAATATTGCACGAGGTGGTGGGGGTGTTGGTGGGCCAACGCAAACTAGAATGGAACCAACAACCGGTTAGGTAATGAAGAAGTATAATAAATTGAGGGACCGGAAAAAAATAGCTAAAATGGTAGTTGTGGGTTGTTTGCCTTTATTCATTATATACAAGCAATTTATAATCTTACGTTTAATGATATTCCTAGAAGTACTTGTCGGTCTGATATTTTTAGACTTCATTCACAATATTGTTTTTATTTATCTACATTGTTAAAAATACTCAATGTAGGTTGTCCCTAACTTTTGATCTTGGTCGTGCTGTAAATAAAAATTCGTTACTTGTCATTGGATGTATAGTAATTTTGTGATGCAAAAACATATTCTTGCTTTTTTATATGATGAAGATCGTAAACATACTAGAGATTTTATTGCTGATTCGATTGCTAAAGTTGCAGAATTTTATGGTATCGAAAATAAAATCTTATGTATTGCTTTTGATAATGCTTCTAACAACAAGATTGCTATAACAAAGTTAAAATGTGGCCTATCTCCGCCGTTACCTGAAATTTTTCATATTAAGTGTGCATGTCATATATATAATTTAATTGTAAAAGATGGTCTTGAGTTTTTTGAGCTTTATATTGAAAAAATTCGTCTTTTTGTTGGTTTTGTCAAGTAAATAATCGAAGAAAAAGAATTAGAGAATTTAAAGTTAAATGTCAAGAAAATGGACTTGCACCGATATTGATATCTGAGGAAATTGTTATTAGATGAAATTCTACGTATGATTTTTTAAAAACTTGTTATAAATATAGAGTTCCTATTACACTAGTTTTTAACCAACATTGTGGTTCATTTGTTGATTCTGCTGATTGCATGCTACATGATTCTGATTGGGTCGTAATTAATGATCTTGTTAAGTTTTTAGAAAAAATTTATATAGCTATGTTTGAATTTTTCGATGCTTATTATCCTACTGTTTGTAATATTTTGGTATATATAGCCGATATTTTTGGTTTGCTCAAAGAATATAAAAATAAAAAAGGTTATAAAGAAACTGTTGGTGCCATGTTTATTAAATTTAAAAAAAAAATATTTTTTCCCGATTCACCCTATTTACTTGGTTGGTGCTATGCTAAATCTGTGCATGAAATATAATACTATGTGCCACTTTAGTACTCTTATTTAGGCTAACTTAGAAATAAATACAAACTATGATTCTGAACAAGTACAACCTGATTTATAGACGGCTATGAGTGATGCAAATGAATACATAGAAAATTATATAATCACTATGCTGATTTAGTTGATTTACGTACCTACAAATATCACTCCAACTGTCGCTCCTCATCTTTCCGAGGATCCATAATCTATAATATATTAAAAGTGTGAAGACCCTTAGAAAAGTGATTTGAACTTTTTACCCTTCATTAAAACACTCTCCTTTAGACAAAATCGTCCTTTTACTATTTTTTTAAATTATAATTATATATAAATACTAATGATATATATTTTTGAAAAAACAAAAAATCACCATTATTAAAAGAGTCTTAATTATGGTACCTTATATTTGGCAAATAAAGACAATTATAGAAGTAAAACAAAATTACTTTATTAGTTTAAAACGATACAACTTATTTGAAATAGAATTCACCGTATACATTAAAATAATAAATTTATCCTATTTTTGGACTGTTGTTGAAGTTAAAAGCAGTAGTAAAATAATTTAATAATTTAATTATTGGTGTTGCCTTCTATAGACGTATCAACTGAAAATGTATTTCTCCTTATCCCTTTATTTATGAAAAAAAAAATCTATAATTTATATCTATATCTATAATCTATATCTATAATCTATAATATATTAAAAGTGTGAAAACCTTTAGAAAAGTTATTTGAATCTTTCGTACTTCATTAAAAGACTCTCCTTTAGACAAAACTGTCTTTTCACTATTTTTTTAATATATTATTTAATTATTTTGAATACATTAACTAAACTCTTAAAATATATGGGACTCCTAAAATATATGGCAGGAGAATTAATTAATATTTTTCTTTGTACTGATCAATTAGAAAGATACCCCTAAATAGGATAGAAAAATACTCCTAAAATAGGATTAAAGAAATACTTTTATAAATATTGAGATGCACGTTAAACTAGAGAAGAAACTGGTTTACTTATTGGAAAAATATGATCGACGCTCATCTAATTTGATTCAGTTGCATGTCTAGATTGGTGGATGCTTTAATTTTCTAACCCTCAACTTCTTCACTATTTTTGTCAACATAATAGAATTCAACGTGTGCGTGTGTGTGTATATGTATATATATATTTCTTTAGTGTCAAAATTTTCGCTTAGAAAAGAATTATTTTCATAAAAATTGAAGTTTTGTTCGCTATTGTATTATTTTTTTGTAATTTACAGGTGGTAGATAAATGTCGGTCGGCTTTGAAAATTTTTTTGTGTAAAGTTTAGATTTAATTATATTATTTTGATGTCTCTATCATCATATTATTTTGTTGCAGTTTACAAGTGGTAGATGAATGTCGATCGGGTTGTTTTTTTAGGAACGGGTAGGTTTAATTAAATAAATTCTCCAAAAGATGTTGAATTTAATTATTGTATTTATATTCATTATTTAAATAAATATCTTATTTAGTATAACATTTGAACTCAATAAAGTGAGGTACACGCGCAAAACGCGTACACCTAAACTAGTCTTCTAAAAGGCCGGCACATAGTGGTTTTTCTGATTCCTTTTATAATTTACCTTGTTGGAACAGTGTTGATGAGAGAGCTTACATATCAAGTTATCGGGAAGAGCTTAAATATTATCTTTGGTCACCGCCAGAGGATCGCAAACGACGGATCAACACGTTAGATTGGTGGAGGAGTAATGAAACACAATATCCTATGCTTTCAAGATTAGTTAGAGATATCTTGAATGTTCCAATGTCAACCGTTGCATCAAAGAGCGCTTTTAGTTAGGGATGACAGTAACTTAGAGACAACCGACACTCATTGAGAAGCAATGCAATGAATGTTCTAGTTTGCCCCAGAGATTGGATTAGAACGAAAAGAAGAAATCAAAGAATGGAACCGGATTCGAACGACGAGCAAAAAATGTCTTCACGGGAAACTCAGCAGAATCAAATCCAATGCATGGTTTTACCTCTGTTGACTTTGACTATCCTATGCAAGTTCCCGTTAATATTAACACGAATGAGTTGAAAAAAAAGATGCATAATTTGTAGATTTTTCAATCATGTAAATTATAAATTTGGATCATTTTGCAATCAATAAAATTCAACATTCATTCACTCCTTAGTCCTTACTTTGTAATTTTTTTCATTTAATGATTCAAATTGAATTTCTAGTTTAAATTAAAAACTTACTTTTAATATATTATTAATTTACTATCAAGTATTATTAATTTATTATATTAAGTAGCATATATTTTGTATATTTGTGTATATATCTTCTATACATGTGTATATATTTTATAAATTAGTATATAACTATATAACTATATATATATATATATATATATATATATATATATATATATATATATATATATATATATATATATTGTAATGTATATATATTGTAGTATATGTTTTATTTAAAGGAGTACATATATATTGAATGCTGCGTACATATGTGTATCTATCTTCTATAGACGTGTATATTTAAAATATACATGCGTACATGTTTTATAAATTAGTATATAACTATATATATATATATATATATATATATATGTATATATATATATATTCATTTATTTATATATTGTAGTATATATTTTATTTAAAGGAGTACATATATATTGAATGGCGTGTATATATGTGTATATATCTTCTATAGACATGTATATTTAACGTATAATGTGTATATGTGTTTTATAAATTAGTATATAACTATATAACTATAACTATATATATATATATATATATATATATATATATTGTAATTTATATATATTGTTGTATATGTTTTATTTAAAGTAGTACATATATATTGAATGTTGCGTATATATGTGTATATATCTTCTATAGACGTGTATATTTAACGTATACATGTGTATATGTTTTATAAATTAGTATATAACTATATATATATATATATATATATATATATATATATATATATATATTGTAATGTATATATATTATAGTATATATTTTATTTAAAGTAGTACATATATATTGAATGGTGCGTATATATGTGTATATATCTTATCTTCTATAGACGTGTATAGTTAACATATACATGTGTATATGTTTTATAAATTAGTATATAACTATATATTTATATATTGTAATGTATATATATATATATATATATATATATATATATATATATATATATATATATATATATATATATATATTGTAGTATATGTTTTATTTAAAGTAGTACATATATTGAATGGTGCGTATATATGTGTATATATCTTCTATAGACGTGTATATTTAACATATACATGTGTATATGCTTTATAAATTAGTATATATATATATATATATATATATATATATATATATATATATATATATATATATATATATATATATATATTGTAATGTATATATATTGTAGTATATGCTTTATTTAAAGTAGTAAATATATATTGAATGATGTGTATATATGTGTATATATCTTCTATAGACGTGTATATTTAACGTATACATTTGTATATGTTTTATAAATTCGTAATTAGTTTATAACTATATATATAATTATATATATTGTAGTATATGTTTTATTTAAAGTAGTACGTATAGTCGTATATATTGAATGTTACGTATATATGTGTAATTGTGTATATGAGTATATATTTTTTAAATTCTAATGTGGTATATACTATATATATAGTGCATATACATTGTTTAATGTATTTAAAATGTATATAGGTTGATATATATAGTGTATATTGAAAAAAAACTTTTTTTTTTAACTTTTGACTGGGTTTGACTAGAATTTTAACCTAGTTTGACCGGGTTTAGGTGAGTTTAACCGGGTTGGGTTAAGTGGGTCGGGTTAGGGTTATTTTTAAAAAATTTACTGTTCAACCCGGACCCGACCCGGCCCACTTAACCACAACCCCGACCCGACCAAGCCCACTTAACCACAACCTGAATAAAATTAACGGGCCGATTTCAGGCTGACCCAGCCCGGCCCACTTAACACCCTTAATGTATTTAAATATAAAATTTGACCTAGAAGTTATATTTGTAAAAATAAATGGACTCATGCTTGGTCTGAAGAGATTATCCGTACCATGTGAAAAGATTATACTAAAGAATAACTAGTTACTATTATTATTGACTAGGAGATCTTTATAAAGTATGTGTACTTGAAAATTTGTAATCACAAATATTTATCTATCTATAATAATAATAATAATAATAATAATAATAATAATAATAATAATAATAATAATAATAATAATAATAATAATAATAATATAATCTATATCTATAATATATTAAAAGTATGAAGAGCCTTGAAAATATTGTTTGAAATTTTTGCCCTTCATTAAAAGTTTTTGCTTTAGATAATAAAATTGCCTTTTCACTATTTTTTCATAATATTTAATAGTTGAAAATTCATTAAATATATTTATCGTAAAACCTTTCCTTATTATAAGTAATCATAATTAATGATTTTTTCTAATATTTAAGAGTTGAAAATTAATTAAATATATTTATGGTAAAATATTTTCCTTATTAGAAGTTATCAGAATTAATGACAACTAATACTTTTTTCATTAGTTTAAGAATTTTAAATCAACTAAATTTGATTTTAATAAGATTTGAAAATTTTAGAAATAAATATAAAAGCGTTAGAATAAAAAAAATTAAGAAGTACCAAATTTTAAAAGTTTTAAGTACGTAATAAGAATGTAATCAATGATTTTTTAAAGATTTGAATTTAGAAACAAAAAAAGATTTTAAATATAGAAAAAAAATTAATTATACCACAAATATGGTTCAAATTGATGCATCTCTCTTAGCCTCTGACAGCAAGGGAAAGAGGTATTGCATGGTAAATGTAAAAGTGATGATCCATCGATCACTATAAATTTTTTGTGATAAAATATATATGTGATTACATTAAAATATATGTTTATATTAACATTATTATATTAAAATGTGAAGAATCTTTGAAAAATGAGTTGAATTTCTTACACTTCACTAAAAATCTCCGCAATAGATAAAATTATTTAATTTTAAATAATCAAATGTTACATGTGTAGTTAAAGTAGTAATATTTTAAAAGTGTGAAGGGGTTTAGAAATATCGTTTGAATTTTTTGTCCTTCATTAAAAGTTTCTGTTTTAGACAAAATTAGTTTTTCACTATTTTTTCCTAATATTTAAAAGTTGAAAATTAATTAAATATATTTATGGTAAAACATTTCCTTATTAGAAGTCATCAGAATTAATGACAACTAATATTTTTTCCATTAGTTTAAAAATTCTAAATCAGCTAAATTTGATTTTAAGAAGATTTAAAATTGTCTTTTTCTATATTCCTCAGATAAAATTCTAATTATACATAAAAACTAATATATGGAGTACAAAATTAATAAAACCCAAAAAGGTAAAAACGTGGACACCCAAAAAGGCAAAAACGTATCTTGTTTTTTCTTTTTTTTTACTTCCTTTACCTTTTTTTAGTTCCAAATTCAATGATTTTTTTCTATATTTTTCAAGTAAAATTCTAATTATACATAAACATTAACAAATTAGTTAAAGTCCTTATTTTATCTAAGTATCAAAGCATAATATTTAACACTCCTAAATCAATTAGAATTTTACCTTATATATATAAAAAAAAATTCTACAATCCTATTTAAGTAATATTTTGATCATCTTTTATTACAAAAATACAACTTTTCTTCTACTTCTACCATTATGGTCGAACCACGGGATTGGGAAGGTGTTAGGCACCCCTCGATCCCGTGGTTCGACCACGGTCGCTTGATAGAGTGTATCGACTATTTTTGGCACTAAGAAATGTATAAACCGCACAAAAAGCCCACAAAATAATCAAACAAAACAAAACAATCCGAAATGTAAAGTCCAGTCCAATTATTACAACCCGAAATAAAAAGAGACTGAAAGTAAACCTATGCTAATCCTAAACTGATGCTCTACCCGACGCCTCGGGCCTTCACCATGAACATCCTATGGGTACATGACACCTCGGGGCATTCCCCGGTGAATAAATATATACAGATACTTCGGGGCATTCCCTGGCCAAATTATACAATTGAATTTTTCGTACGATAAAGTAAAACGAACCACTCACGCACATATTCAAATATTCCAATAAATCGTTATTTCTAAATTTGACTATCCGGCCTACATTTGCCTATCCAAGTTCAACATATCACAATTTTATCGTGTTTAACATTATTCATGCATCAAAATTAATCAACATTCATTTTAGCAATTTTAAATTCCCACCCCCAAACAATCAATCTTAATTCTCCAAACAAGATATCATCTCATCACATAATCCATAATCAATCCACAATCAAGGAAATTAAAATACCAAATCAGAACAAACAATTCACATCATCATGAATCAACCGACACACAATATTAGCATCGGATACCATCAACAATAAAACAAAAGAGGTAAAGAGTAGAATTAGACCTCGATGACGACTTTATTCCAAATATCAGTCAATCAAAAGACGGAATCCACGCACCGAAGAGCCTCAAATTAGACCCCAACAACGAAACTAATCCAACTTTGATATACCTCGACCCAAACAGCAAAACACAACCTAATTTCTATATATCTTTTACTATTTTTCGCCAACACGAACCAATAGTTGCGCGAGAGAGGTGAAACCCACACCTTCTTTGCAATTTGTCATCGTTTTATATGGTTTTTCGGTGGGCAGCAGAGCTGACATCTTTACCGGGGCTCCGGCATCAACGGCGAAACTGTTCACCTATTTTTGGTGGGTATCGCCAGAGAATTAAAGAAAACGACAAGATATTTTGAGGATTTAGGAATGGGATAGGTCAACTCGAAGAGCCGACCCCGATTCCGGGGAGAATCTTGCCGGAAAAACCCTAAAAATATCTCTCTCTCTCTCTCATTTTTTCACTGCTTTGCTCCCATTTTTCTCGACCTCTATCTCTGTTACTACGTGTGTATGTCTCGGTGTAGTGTGTGTATGTGTAAGAAAATTTTTGAATTTCTTGGGTGTGCTGTGAGTTATGTGAAGAGGAAGATGACTGTGTATGCAAAGATTTTCAATGGAAAAATCCCCTGTGTGTGACGAAAAATGGAGCTTTTGTGAGGTTAAGAAGATGATGCTGAGTGCTTCAAGGAAAAAAATGGAAGAGGAATTCTGTATGGGTGTATCTGTGAAGAAAAAAAGAAAATTGGAGTGTTCTTTTTTGGTTCCTGATTGTGCCAAAAAAATCATCATTGTGAGAGTATGTGTGTGTTTTTTATTGTAAGGGTCACGTGGATGGGTATTTGGGTAGGGTAGGTGGGGTCACGTGGGGTAGTGGTGAGGTGTTGTTTTTTTATTGGGTGGGTTGTTAGAATATTAGGATAAAACAAAATTAGTTAGGGGGTTGTTATTTTGTCATTTTGTAGAGGGATTATCACACGGGTGAGGGTACACGGTAGGATAAGGTAAGCAATAGGTAAAAACGATATCGGGGAGGGACGAAATTAGGTGTCTACATCATGCCCCCCTTTGAATGTAAACACGAAGTATTTTCAGGCAAAGAAGTAGACAGCGAGACCAAATTTTGACCCGACCATTATTCAAAGAAAGAAACAAAAGGAAGAAGGACAACCGGGTCTTGACTTAAGACATCCTCCCTACCCAAGTTATGAGAGAATCAAGTCACGAGTTTTCCAAAGGATTGGAAGAGGTGGACTATACCGAGTTGGAGACTCGAGTGAGGTTCCATCGAGGTTCCGGTCCGCGGCTCTGTCATTACATCAAAAAAATGAAAATTACAAGTTAAAACATAAATAAAATTATAAAAAATCCTATCTATACAGCTTCTATTGGTTCTTGACTCGACTTTTATCACCCTATTCTTCAGGCGGGCGGCTCCTGACTTGCAATTTCTTTCAACTTGTTGCTTGGCTTTCAATTACTTCGCTTTGTTGCATGACTTTTCATTTCTTTACCCTATTCTCCAGGCGGGTTCCTGACTTGCTCTTCCATCACTTTGTTGCTTGACTTTCATTTCTTCACTCTGTTCTCCAGGCGGGCCTCTGACTTGCTATTTCATCACCCTGTTCTTCAGGCGGGCTCCCTAAACCCAAAATTAAAACTAGAACAAAAATTATCCCAAAATGGAATTATAATAAAGTAGTATTTCATTTTTGAGAGCGTTGTCCCATTTTCCAGGAGGGACCTGAACAGAAAGTAAAGTCCTATTTTTCAGGAGGGTCCTAAACAGAAAGTAAAAATCGCATTTTTCAGGAGGGTCCTGAACAAAAAGTAAAATCTCATTTTTCAGGAGGATCCTGAACATAAAGTAAAATTCTATTTTTTAGGAGGGTCCGAAAAAGAATGTAAAATCCCATTTTCCAGGAGGGTCCTGAAAAAAAGTAAAATCTCATTTTTCAGGAGGGTCCTGAACATAAAGTAAAATCCCATTTTCCAGGTGGGTCCTGAACATAAAGTAAAATCCCATTTTCCAGGTGGGTCCTGAACATAAAGTAAAATCCCATTTTTCAGGAGGGTCCTGAACATTAAAGTAAAATCCCATTTTTCAGGAGGGTCCTGAACAAAAAGTAAAATTTCATTTTTCAGGAGGGTCTTGAACAGAAAGTAAAATCCCATTTTTCAGGAGGGTCCTAAACAGAAAGTAAAAATCCCATTTTTCAGGAGGTTCCTGAACAAAAAGTAAAATCTCATTTTTCAGGAGGGTCCTGAACATAAAGTAAAATTCCATTTTATAGGAGGGTCCTGAAAAGAATGTAAAATCCCATTTTCCAGGAGGGTCCTGAACAAAAAGTAAAATCCCATTTTTCAGGAGGGTCCTGAACATAAAGTAAAATCCCATTTTCCAGGTGGGTCCTGAACATAAAGTAAAATCCCATTTTTCAGGAGGGTCCTGAACATAAAGTAAAATTTCATTTTTCAGGAGGGTCTTGAACAGAAAGTAAAATCCCATTTTTCAGGAGGGTCCTAAACAGAAAGTAAAAATCCCATTTTTCAGGAGGGTCCTGAACAAAAAGTAAAATCTCATTTTTCAGGAGGGTCTTGAACATAAAGTAAAATCTCATTTTCCAGGTGGATCCTGAACATAAAGTAAAATCCCATTTTTCAAGAGGGTCCTGAACATAAAGTAAAATTTCATTTTTCAGGAGGGTCTTGAACAGAAAGTAAAATCCCATTTTTCAGGAGGGTCCTAAACAGAAAGTAAAAATCCCATTTTTCAGGAGGTTCCTGAACAAAAAGTAAAATCTCATTTTTCAGGAGGGTCCTGAACATAAAGTAAAATTCCATTTTTTAGGAGGGTCCTGAAAAGAATGTAAAATCCCATTTTCCAGGAGGGTCCTGAACAAAAAGTAAAATCCCATTTTTCAGGAGGGTCCTGAACATAAAGTAAAATCCCATTTTCCAGGTGGGTCCTGAACATAAAGTAAAATCCCATTTTTCAGGAGGGTCCTGAACATAAAGTAAAATCCCATTTTTCAGGAGGGTCTTGAACATTAAAGTAAAATCCCATATTTCAGGAGGGTCCTGAACATATAGTAAAATCTCATTTTTCAGGAGGGTCTTGAACAGAAAGTAAAATCCCATTTTCAGGAGGGTCTTGAACAGAAAGTAAAATCCCATTTTTCAGGAGGGTCCTGAACATAAATTAAAATCCCATTTTTCAGGAGGGTCCTGAACAGAAAGTAAAATCCCACGGATGTGCATTTCCAATGGTAGCTGTATTAAGTGAAGCGAATTTGCCTCTATATCAACAAAGAAAATTTGTCAGTTAAAATCTTAGTGGTGGCTTGCAGATCATGGCTTCTCAGGTATTTGCCCAGCACTCGTTCCTTTCATCTTTTGTTCCAAATCGCTAACACTTTCCCTGTCTTGCCGCATCATTGACCTGGACCCATATTGAGGGAAATGAGTTCTGACTTAAACAATGGGTTTCCATTTTACCATGCCTCTGAGGTGCACCCTTTTCCCAAATCTGAATGCTTCTACGGATCCAATAGTCTGTCGGTTGATAGACTTTCTTTGCTTCGTGTTGAATTACGATCATATTTCTTTCCTGTGCTGTTCCTTGACTTTTTCTCATATAATTGGAAAAACTGGTGGTAAATTTTGAAATCCTTTCTCGCTTGTTTTGACACAGACTTGACTTAAAATATAAAGAAATGATGGTGACTTTTATTTTGATAAATTACATAAGAAAAGACAAAAATCATGAATATGTAAATGAAAGAAAAGGGCAATGTCCCATATTCAAAAAGAAAACTTATCTGAATACGACAACCAACTCCAATGAGTATGACATGCATTTTGGATTGAGCTGCCTGATCTTCCTATCCAAACTCCCCATTTGTTGTTGAGTTCATGCCTTTGATGCTGAGCCGCTTCTTCAAATTCATTGGACTCCTACATCACATTCGACTGATGACATCTTAAAAGACTTTCGTTAACAAATCTCCTTCTTTTCACTTTTCGCTTTTCTCTTAAACTCTCCATCGCCTTACGGTGCCCGTGAGGATTTTCACCAATAAGACTCTTTCATTTTTATTTCTTTCCACTCACCATCGCCTTATGGTGCCTGCAAGGGTTTTCACCAATAAGACTCTCTCATTTTCATTTCTCTCAACTCACTATCGCCTTATGATGCCCACGGGGGTTTTCACCAATAAGACTCTCTCATTTTCATTTCTCTCAACTCACCATCGCCTTATGATGCCCACGAGGGTTTTCACCAATAAGACTCTCTCATTTTTTATTTCTTTCCTGATTTCTTATGCTGAGGGAGACCAGTGGTACTTCACAATGTATCATCATATCCATTGCATGCTTAGCCTTAACATTATCAAAAATTGATCTGAAGGACTTTCTTTGGTTATAACTTGGCTTTTGGTTAAGGTTAGAAAAGATGGTAAGGGGCTCAATCGATACTTGAAGTGGGAGTGGGACTTATAACTTTTGGAATCGACTCAAACAACACATTAACTCATGCCCCAGTTTTGTTGACTGGGTGAATCTTAAATCTTTATTTGGTTGGATCGAGCCCGAAATAGGCAACCTACGTATCTCACTCTCGAGAGCGGAGAATCAGGTCGCACGTAGTTCCATCAGCTTGTTCTTTGTTCTGATTTGATTTTGATTTTTTTTTATTTTTTTATTCTTATTTACTCAACATTTATCCTTGACTCTATTTTGATTCTAAAAGAGAGATATGAAAGAAAAATAAAATGAAGCTCAAACGGGTAAACAAGGGATGACACAATGTTTGGATAGAAGAATAAAATGCCTTCATCATATCAATCTTTAAAAATGTAAGTACTAATATGCAATAAAATCAACAAAGGATCAAATATCATACATAGTATCTTTTGACCGCTCAGCATTGATAGCCATTTCTGCCATTTTGCCTTCAATATCTGTCAAATATAAGGCTCCATTGGGCAACACTTTCTTCCCAATGAAAGGACCTTGCCAGTTAGGGGAGAACTTGCCTTTTGATTCAACCTAGTGAGGAAGGATTCGTCTTAATACCAACTGACCAACTTCAAAATTCCTGGGATGGACCTTTTTGTTATACGCTCGAGCCATCCTCTTCTGATACAACTGGCCATGACACACAGATGTTAGCCTTTTTTCCTCAATCAAACTCAAATGTTCCAGTCGGGTTTTTACCCATTCATCATCATCAATCTCTACTTCTACAATGACTCGAAGAGAGGGAATTTCAACTTCTGCAGGGATGACTGCTTCTGTCCCATACACTAATAAAGATGGAGTTACCCCCGTTGAAGTGCGAACAGTGGTGCGATAACCTAGCAATCTAAACGGCAACTTTTCATGCCACTGTCTAAACCCTTGTACCATTTTTCGCAGTATCTTTTGTATATTCTTATTAGCGGCTTCTACAGATCCATTGGCCTTTGGGCGATATGGAGTAGAATTTTGATGTACGATCTTAAACTGTTGACATACTTCTTGCATCAAATAACTATTGAGATTGGCAGCATTGTCTGTAATGATCATCTTAGGAATTCCAAATCTACAAATGATATTGGCATGCTCAAAATCTACCACAGCCTTCTTTGTCACTGACTTGAAAGTTACTGCTTCTACCCACTTTGTGAAGTAGTCAATGGCTACTAAAATGAATCTATGCCCATTTGATGCCTTCGGCTCAATCAGTCAAATCACATTCATTCCCCAAGCCACGAACGGCCATGGGGCGGCCATTGCATGCAACTCAACAGGAGGAGATCGTATCAGATCACCGTGTACCTGACATTGATGACACTTTCGAACAAATTGAATAGAATCCCTTTCCATAGTAAGCCAGTAATAACCTGCTCAAAGAATCTTCTTTGACAAGACATAACCATTCATATGCGACCCGCATACTCCAGAGTGTATTTCAACCATGATTTTCGAGGCTTCTTTTGCATCTACACACATTAAAAGTCCCATATCTGGGGTCCTCTTATACAAGATTCCCCCACTTAAGAAAAATCCACTAGCCAAACGCCTAATAGTCCTCTTTTGATCGTTAGTGGCATATGCTGGGTATTCTCCTGACTGAATGTACCGCTTGATATCCAAGAACCAAGGTTTTTCATCGAGCTCTTCTTCAACCGTATTACAGTAAGCATGCTGATTACGACTCTGTATATGCACTGGATCGATGTAGGCTTTGTTAGGATGTTGGAGCATTGAAGACAGAGTGGATAAAGCATCAGCAATTTCATTATGAATCCTTGGAATATGCCTAAATTTTACTAACACAAACCGTTGACATAGCTCTTGCAAGCATTGTCGATACGGGATGAGCTTCAAATCTCGCGTCTCTCAATTGCCTTGAATTTGATGGACGAGCAAATTCGAATCTCCCAACACCAATAATTGTTGGACTGCTATATCAACAGCTAACCTCAAACCAAGAGTGCAGGCTTCATACTCCGCCATATTATTAGTACAGTAAAATCGAAGTTGTGCTATTACCGGGAAATGTTGTCCCGATTCAGAGATAAGAACCGCACCTATTCCGACTCTTTTCATATTGACAGCTCCATCGAAGAATAACCTCCAACCTGGATCAGCATCTATAACGACTTCATCGACACACGACATTTTTTCGTCAGGTAAATATGTCTTTAATGGCTCGTACTCTTCATCGATGGGATTCTCAGCAAGATGATCTGCCAAGGCTTGGGCTTTCATGGCGGTTCAAGTCACATATACGATGTCTAACTCGGTAAGCAATATTTGCCACTTTGCCAATCGACCCGTTGGCATAGGCTTCTGAAATATATAATTCAAAGGATCCATGCGGGAGATGAGATAAGTAGTATAGGATGAGAGATAATGCTTCAACTTCTGTGCTACCCAAGTTAGGGCACAACATGTCCTTTCAAGAAGAGTATACCTGGCCTCATATGCGGTGAACTTCTTCCTAAGATAATAAATAGCCTACTCTATTTTACCTGTGACATTATGTTGACCCAGGACACAACTGAAAGAATTGTCCATGACTGATAAATATAAGATCAAAGGCCTACCAGGCTCTGGGGGTACCAGCATGGGTGGATTTGACAAATATCTTTTGATTCGATCGAACGCTTCCTGATATTCTTCAGTCTATTTTACCATAACACTCTTTTTCAGCGACTTGAATATGGGCTCACAAGTGGTTGTGAGTTGAGCAATAAACCTGCTAATGTAGTTCAGTCTACCAAGCAAACTCATCACCTCCGTTCTATTCTTGGGCGGGGGCAAATCCTGAATGGCTTTGATTTTCGAAGGATCCAATTCAATTTCCCGACGGCTGACTACAAACCCCAACAACTTTCCAGATGAAACTCCAAATACATATTTTGCCGGGTTGAGTTTGAGATTATACCTGCGAAGCCTTTCAAAGAACTTTCTTAAATCTTTAACATGGTTGGCCTGACTTTTTAACTTAATAATCACACTATCCACGTAGACCTCAATCTCCTTATGCATCATGTCATGAAACATAGTGGTCATGGCTCTCATGTACGTTTCTCCAGCATTCTTCAAACCGAATGGCATCACTCAATAACAATAAGTTCCCCATGGTGTGATAAAAGATATCTTCTCCGCGTATTCATCATCCATAATGATCTGGTGATATCCGACATTGCAATCCACAAAAGAGGCAACCTCGTATTTAGCATAGTTGTCTAACAAAATGTGGATGTTGGGCAGTGGAAAATCATCTTTTGGACTAGCTCTGTTCAAATCACAGTAATCAACACACACTCAAATTTTGCCATCTTTCTTTGGTACATGAACAACATTGGATAACCACATAGGATAGCGAGCTACTCGAATTACTTTGGATTCAAGTTGCTTCATGATTTCCTCTTTAATTTTAATACTTACATCCGTTTTAAACTTCCTCAACTTCTGTTTGACAGGAGGGAATGTGGGATCAGTTGGCAATTTGTGAGTCACTAATTCAGTGCTTAAACCAGGCATATCATCATAAGACCATGCAAAAACATCCTTATAATTAATTAATGCTTGAATCATTCCATCTTTTAGCTGTGGCAAGGCATGTACACTGATTCTAGTTTCCCTAACATCTTCTTGATCCCCTAGATTTATTGGCTCAGTCCCATTCAAATTAGTACTTTTTCTTTATCATATTCCCCATCCTGCTTCATTACATCTTGATTAGTTTGGATTTTAAGATCAGCCTGAAAATTCCGCATGCATGTCATGTCATTAGAATCAGAATAAAGAGAATTGTGTAAAAAAGAAAAATAAAATATATTAGACACGAAACAAAAGGGACATTGCATTTCATTAAATAAAAGATAAAAGGGTTTAAACATAGATGCCAACATAACACAAACAAACTAAAATCCGACTTACAATCCTGAAATAACTCGGATAAACAGAAAGAAAAACAAAATAAACTACCAAAACTCTCTCCTGACGGGGAGAAGAGTGACTTCCCAATTATTGAGCCGGACAGCTGGACCTATGAATTGCACGTCTGCCATACAGGTACCTTCTCCTACTTTGACCATATCAACTTCAATAAAAAGGTTTTGGAAGTCATCAACCAATTCAACTTCAAATTCCATATGTTTCGTGACACCGCTCTTAATAAATGATTCCCTGAGTAGTGGCATTGGGCGAGGGAGTGACCATGTTTCCTTTTTCCTTCCCTTGGCTTTCTTCAGATCTTTAGCTGTAGGCTCAAATCCTAGACCAAACGTGCCCACGTTCTCACTCGGACATATGGGATAAACTATACCGTGCAAAGACGCTCCCAAACCCTTTCCTGGCTCAAATCCTTATTTCCAAAGTTCACTACCATCATGATAGAAGTAGAAGACAATTGTGGTCCCGGTATAGCCTATCATTCAAGGATACGATTCACTGGCACTGTATCAAAAATTTGATAGACGAATGTCTCATCTACGTTATTTGCTTCAATAAGAGACAAGGGAGAATCTTCGTAGGCTGACAAATCTCCTTCACCATGAATAACTATTTCTTACCTGTCATGCTCAAACTTAATCATTTGGTGCAGTGTAGATGCAACCGCGTTGGCCTTGTGGATCCACGACCTTCCTAACAACAGATTGTAAAAGGAGTCTATATTCAATACTTGAAACTCTATGGAGAACTCAACAAGCCCTATGGTCAACATTAGTTCTATTTCGCCAATGGAATTTGATTTTGCACCATCGAAAGCCCTAACACATACATTCTTGGGCTTGATCCTATTAGCACTAATATTCAACTTTTGCAAAGTAGAAATAGGGAAAATATTTTCACCTGAACCTCCATCAATCATAACATGAGTGACGTAGAAATCTTCACACTTCATGTAATGTAAAGGCCCCGGTTATGCCCTGTACCTTCAACAGGCAATTCATCATAAAAAAAACTGATCCGATTGACCTCGAAGATTTTTCCGACCATTTTCTCAAGTTGGTTGATTGTAATCTCCCTTAGAACATATGCTTCATTTAATACCTTCAGCAAAACATCACGGTGCTCCTTGGAGTGCAACAGCAGAATAAAAGGGAAATTTGAGCAGGGGTTTTCTTCAACTGGTCTAATATTGAATACTCTGGCAATTTCATCTTTTTCAAAAATTCTTCGTCTTCTTCCTCGGTGATAGGATTTTTGATAGATGACGGTCCACTCACTGTTGGCTTGGACTTTCTTAAGCTTTCAGGCACGAAGCATCTTCCTGACCTAGTCAAACCCCCTACCTCATCTACATCTTCCATAACTTTTTTCCCGTGATAAGTTATCACGGTCTGCCCATAATTCTAGGGAATCAATTTCGTATTAACTATCAGAGGTTGGGTCATCGATTTGAGGACAATAGACGTTGCCAGTGCTCCTTTCACCGTCAAGATGGGCTGACTCAGAGCTCCCACCACTATCAACTTAGGTTTATCCTGACTATACCTTCTGGCGCCTTATAGTGTGATCAGGGGTTTCTTTGTGCTTTCTTAGGCTTTATCTTCTCTCATTCCTTCCCGGTTTAATGACATTGCTTTCAAAGACTCCGCTACATTTACCAATTTCTCCTCAATGGTCTGTATCTTGACAATAGGCTTATAACCCCTCGAAGACTCTTTCCCGTCATATATCAATTCTAATATATTGGCTTCAGTATGGGTTAGCAGCGGATTCTGGTTAATGTTTGAGCCCTCCGGGGCCTGGACCAGCATCTCATTTATGTCAATTAAATCTTGGACAGCTCTCTTTAAATTCCAGCATTTCTCGATGTCATGGCCTGGCATATCAGAATAGTACGCACACCTTAAAGAATAATCGAGATTCCTCAGCGGTGGATTTGAAAGCCTTCCTTGAATTGAGCTTAAAACCTTCAATTTTCTCAACCTATCAAACAAGCTAGCGTATGACTCCCCAAGAGGTTTGAATTGATTTTTGACCGTCTTCTCCTTCTTAAACTCGGGCCTAGGATGAAAAATGGTTCTGGAGGGGCTTTGGTAATTTGGTAGAGCGAATAGGCAATTTTGTGGAGCTTGCGCGCGCCACTACGGGTAAGAAGGGGTTTGGGCATATGGCTGTGCGCTATATACTGGGTACAGGGGTGGTGGAATGGAATATAAAGGGTTTTGTAGAGGGTAGTAATGGTGGGGAGGAATATATGGAGCTTGGGTGTAGACTTGGGCTTGGGATTGGGGATAGGGGCGAGGTGGTCTTTTGGGATAGGAATGGGTTCCAGCTACGACAGTCGCCACATCCACTTTCTTCTTTTTACCTCCAAATACGCCAGATCCACCTTGAATCGCTTGTGTGGTGGATTTTAATGTGGCAAAACTCACTATTCAGCAGGTCTTAATTCCATCCTCTATCATCTCCCCCATTTTGAGAACTTCCATAAAAGACTTTCCCTTTGCCAGATTTAAATGTTGAAAATAGGTCTCATCCTACGCCTGAATAAAAACTTCTATCAACTTACTTTCTTTCATTGGAGGCTTTACCCTGGCGGTCTGTTCACGCCACCTTATCGTGTATTCCCTAAAACCTTCAGTGTTTTTTTTCTTCATGTTGACCAAGGATTTTTCATCCAAAATCAGGTCGATGTTGTACTGAAAATATTGAACAAATTCAGAAGCCAAATTATCCCAGCTGTTCCATTTATAGATGTCTCGATCGATAAACCATTCTGAGGACAGATCTGAAAGACTCTCGCCAAAGAAGGCCATGAGCAGTTTTTCCTTTCCTCTTGCAGCCCTCAACTGGTTGCAATAACGTCTTAAGTGTGCCACGGGATCACCGTGTCCTGCATACTTCTCGAACTTAGGCATCTTAAAATCGGGGGGAAGGTTGATGTCTGGGAACATGCAAAGATCTTTATAGGAAACACTCCTATAATATCCGATTCCTTGCAAATTCCTCATAGATTGTTCTAAACTTTTCAATTTCCGAGCTATGATATCTTGTTTCTCTGCTGCGACAGGTTTTTTCGTATCAAATGGAAATGTAAGCGGATGAGTGTACCCATACGGTTCATTCATTTGCAAAGTAGGATCAGGAGCATAATACTGACTATCTGGAACCTTCAGTACTGGCTCACTGGCAGACCTAGGAAGCCTCGTTGTGGGACGCACAACATATATGGGAGTTTCATGTGGTGACGGAGCCACGAATACCGGTGTGATCGGTGGCGCTGGCTGAGTAGTGGGTCTTGATTGGGGAGCTGCCAAGGGCACACCAGAACTGCCAGGATAATAATGTCATGGAGTGAATCCTGGCGCGTGCTCAGGTGACTCAGTAGGAGCAGAGAATGGCGCCCGAGAGAGCGGTGGGCAATTAGAGATATTCCCAAGATCTTTAGGGAGCGGAGGAGGAGGCATTCCGCTGGCTTATGCCCGGTGTAAATCTATCAATTGTTGCCTGAGCCTTACTACCTCATCATTGTGTTCAGAACTTTCTTCCCTGTGATCCTGCTCCAGGTCAATGAGCGAATTTTCAATCTCCCTGCTAGCCATGGCGACCTTTGCTTTGGATCTAGTGAAGTATGGGTGACTAGCCAGAGTGCTGCAAACCTACCACTGTTATCTGAAAGAACATGCTCATCAAAGACGACATCCTTTAGGATTAGGGCACACAATAAGCATGGGAATCACATTGGTAAAATTGTCATAAATTTATGTCATTTCTACCAGCTTTTGAGGGTAGCGAGGTCATTTTAACATCATCTTGATTTTTGTCTACACCCTTTTTTTTATCTACACTTATTATTATTATTATTATTATATTATTTTATTTTTCGTATCCATCTCTATTTTTTTCTTTTCTCTCATCATCTACCTTTATTTTATCATTCTTTATGGCTTTTGTTTTTCTTTAAAAGAGGGAAAATAATGAAAAACAACGAAACAAAATGATTAGGTCGAACCCAAAAGTAGGTTGCCTACGTATTATGTTGTACATGAATCAGATCTTGCGTAGCTCGGGCCGCATGCGCATAAACATCATTTTTTTTGTTTTTTGCGAAAACGAAAAATAAACAAACATAGGAAAGACGTAACATCATAACATTTTGGCGAAAGAAACAACAAAAATATATAAAGAATTTAGGACCACTTTAAAACTAAACAACAAATACGAAACAACATTCTAGACCCCTAAGACGACATATGTGAAATTACTAATAAAGATCCTAATACCAAAAACAACTTGACTTCAACTTAAAGCAGACATCACCCTATAATGACAGACACATAAAACACTCAAACTGAAATAAGATAGGAAATGGTCTTTCAGACTGGTGCTCTGCGTGATGACCGTGGCTGAGATGGACCTGCCTCTGAAGTTCTCTTTCTCCCATTTAAACTTTGTAGCATATCCTATAAAGACACCCTGATATTGGGGAAGAAGCTTCAGGCCCGTATGCCTGCCTCATGAGGAGTGCACTTGTAAAGATTATTCTGATACCTTTCTACCGTCTTGAACAAATCTGCTAACTGAACTCTCAGTGTTTCCACTTTGGACCCTACACGTTCATCCTGATAGTCGTCTACTACGCATTCTTCCTGTATTCTCCCTCTAAGTTGCGCTGGTAAGGGTTGACTGATACCCCGAGGGATAGATTGAATCCAGACCCCATATCCTTGAGTGTACCCCGG
Organism: Capsicum baccatum var. pendulum; assembly: GCA_030864225.1. Taxonomy (NCBI): domain Eukaryota; kingdom Viridiplantae; phylum Streptophyta; class Magnoliopsida; order Solanales; family Solanaceae; genus Capsicum; species Capsicum baccatum. The sequence continues at coordinate 217,119,186 of CM061554.1, read as the reverse complement.
ATTATCCAAACTTTCTTTGAGTGTGTCTACACTTAGCTTTGTTGCATGCTTCCAAAAATGCTCGTACTTGCTCTCACCTAAGGCTTGATCCTTGAAGTACTCAACATCCTTCAGAAGATCCACTGCTGGTGGCACGTCCTGCAGCCTACCTAACTGGCGTATCACCCTAGAAGGACTGTATGGTCTAGTGCAATTGAGCCCTAATATAACTAAAGGAAGCTGCGTCTGACAACCCAACAATACTATCTTTGGGCGAAGCCACAGATAAGTCCACAAAATGTTATCCCTGGTTGTTGACTCAAGAAATTCAATCCAATCGTCGACTCCTACGGGTAACGAGAATTTATCCAAACGCAACCTGGAGTCCATGGCTTTCACTCGATTGGGAATGCAACGATCTAACACGTCTGGTCTAACTAAAAAAAGCGCGTACAAATGCTCCATCATCCATAACTGCAATATCAGGTTACTGCCCTTAAAAAACCTCCTTCCCCCCTTTACTTCGGTTAAACCCTTATATATTTCTGTTAAGATCATGGGTGTGAGAGTGAACCTGCCCTTTTGATTAATGCCCTTGTCGTTTTGATCCTTATGAAATAGGGCCATCACCACAGATTGAAAACGGGTATTAATATGTCTTTCTTCTAGTGGAAACACTAAAGTACCTAACAAAGCGAGGGTGAAGACTTCAAGACGCTTTCTCTCCCACTTCTCCTTAGTCACATGAAATTCATCCCAAAAGCAATCAAAACCTTCCGAGGGCCCGAATCTAGCAAAAAAAAATCTAGGGAAACCCACGAGTCACTTAAACAAACCAAACGAATACCCTTACTTTTTAAACCACAAGACTGCAAAAATCTCACACCAGTATGATTTCATGTTCGGATCATATCCTTCTTGATATGGGGCAAATGTAACAAACCGAATATTTCTACCAAAGTAGGAGTCATTTCACATTCCCCAAACCTGAATACCAAACTACTTGGATCCCAAAAGGTCAACAAAGCCTCTATTAAATCTGGACGAGGGTTAACATGCAGAAGTTCCGTAAGATCACCTAATATTTTAATCAGTTTCAGTTGATCAACATAGTTAAACATTTCCCACCATTTGATTAACTTTTTGGGCACCTTGACAACCATCAGAACTCTAGACATGGTGGATAAATCCATCCTGTAATAACACACAAGACGTTATCTCAAAATTCGACAGGAGTAGAAGATTTCCAACCCTTGGGATTTTTGACGCAAACATATGTCGATGGGACAGACCATATTCATGACTCCAATTTGCCGAACAAAAGTACTGAGCGAAATCAGTCTACTTGGCAAACAACTCTAGATTACGGAGCGAGAGACCTAGGCTAATAAGAAGATAAAGACCAACACAAAGATTTACCGGACCCACCGAGGGTTGCCTACATATCCCAACCCAAGGGAAGGGAATCAGGTATGAGTAGTTCATCCAGATTGGACAATTAACGATTAACTAATAAATTGGCCCTAACTTAAGAGACACGACCGAAGACAAACGAAAAAAAAACTTTTGGATTTTCATCTAGACACTGAAAGCACCAATTATGAAGAAAAATCTTTTTGGCATTTTTGTTTTTGACAAATAAGTATAAAAGGCAAACAAAACCTTTTTTCTTTTTTTGAATTTACGGTACTTTGAGAAGACAAATACAAAACGTAAAAAATCTTTTTGAGTTTTTGGATTGTGGAAAACAAAAGCCATAACGAATTCTAAAATAACTACGACATTCCTTTTTTTTTCATTCTTTTCGACTCACTTTTTTTCTATATTTTTTTTCTTTTTCGTTTTTGCCTACGCACCTTACTCCTAACAATTTTTATTCTTTTTTTTTTCAAAAATCGGTCCGTCAAATGACCACGTTACCCTTTAAAATACAACATTTAGCACGTAGGGATGCTTTAGAGGGGAGTCTCCTACAAAGGAACATGTGGGTCCCGCTAGGTCTCCGTATGATGCACATAAGCATGACCTTAAGGCTGACCTACGTTGTGGTTTACTAACAAGGCTGTTCGGGGGAGCATATGGTCGATAGTGGCTGCTTTTCTTTCCACCTACTCCATAACACCGACGGTTCCCCCCCCCCAAATAAGGGTGACTCAACTAGAGGTTGTGTATATCACGTGTACTACGGACTTGTTGCAGAAAGAAGGCCGGGGGGTGGACTCATGATGACAGATATAAAGCGGTAACACATATGATAAATACTATAAACAAAGAGCACGAAAAGCATAAAAGTGAAAATAACACAAACAATAACCACAAACAATGCTTATACACTCATAATGCCAAACAAAGCCGATACGACTCCAAAAATAGCTCGAATTCTGAAAACTTGTCATTGATTTTCCCCAGCAGAGTCGCCAGAGCTGTCACACCCCTTTTTATGTACTCCCAAAAGATTTATATTTTAAGTTCGAAAGGGTTGTATTATTTAAGTGACAAGAAATGAAAATTTATTTCGGAAAAGAATTATATACATTTTTTACTCAGAGTCACCACTTGGCATAATCTGGTGTGCCAAGTTACCATTAGAAAATCCTTTTCAAAAACCATTTGACTCTTTAAAATGGTTTACGAACAGAGATTGCGGCTAAGGAATTCTGTTGACCGAGGGAAAGGTGTTAGGCACCCCTCGATCCCGTGGTTCGACCACGGTCGCTTGATAGAGTGTATCGATTTTTTTTGGAACTAAGAAATGTATAAACCGCACAAAAATCCCGCAAAATAATCAAACAAAACAAAACAATCCGAAATATAAAGTCCAGTCCAATTATTATAACCCGAAATAAAAAAAGACTGAAAGTAAACCTATGCTAATCCTAAACTGATGCTGTACCCGACGCCTTGGGCCTTCACCACGAATATCCTCCGGGTACATGACACCTCGGGGCATTCCCCGGTGAATAAATATATACAGATACTTCGGGGCATTCCCCGGCCAAATTATACAATTGAATTTTTCGTACGATAAAGTAAAACAAACCATTCACGCACATATTCAAATATTCCAATAAATCGTTATTCCTAAATTTGACTATCCGGCCTACATTTGCCTATCCAAGTTCAACATATCACAATTCTATCGTGTTTAACATTATCCATGCATCAAAATTAATCAACATTCATTTTAGCAATTTTTAATTCCCACCCCCAAACAATCAATCTTAATTCTCCAAACAAGATATCATCTCATCACATAATCCATAATCAATCCACAATCAAGGGAATTAAAATACCAAACCAGAACAAACAATTCACATCATCATGAATCAACCGACACACAATATTAGCATCGGATACCATCAACAATAAAACAAAAGAGGTAAAGAGTAGAATTTGACCTCGATGACGACTTTATTCCAAATATCAATCAATTAAAAGACGGAATCCGCGCACCGAAGATCCTCGAATCAGACCCCAACAACGAAACTAATCCAACTTTGATATACCCCGACCCAAACAGCGAAAACAACCTAATTTTGATATACCCTTTACTGTTTTTCGCTAACACGAACCAATAATTGCGCGAGAGAGCCAAAACCCACGCCTTCTTTGCAATTTGTCGCCATTTTTTATGGTTTTTCGGTGGGCGGCAGAGCTGACATCTTTACCGGGGCTCCGCATCGACGGCGAAGCTGTTCGCCTATTTTCAGTGGGTATCGCCTGAGAATTAAAGAAAACGACAAGATATTTTGAGGATTTAGGAATGGGACAGGTCAACTCGAAGAGCCGACACCGATTCCGGGGAGAATCTTGCCGGAAAAACCCTGAAAATTTCTCTCTCTCATTTTTTTCACTGCTTTGCTCCCATTTTTCTTGACCTCTGTCTCTGTTACTACGTGTGTATCTCTCGGTGTAGTGTGTGTATGTGTAAGAAAATTTTTAAATTTCTTGGGTGTGCTGTGAATTATGTGAAGAGGAAGATGACTGTGTATGCAAAGATTTTCAATAGAAAAATCCCCTGTGTGTGACGAAAAATGGAGCTTTTGTGAGGTTAAGAAGATGATACTGAGTGCTTCAAGGGAAAAAATGGAAGAGGAATTTTGTGTGGGTGTATCTGTGAAGAAGAAAAGAAAATTGGAGTGTTCTTTTTTGGTTCGTGATTGTGCCAAAAAAATCATCATTGTGAGAGTATGTGTGTGTTTTTTATTGTGAGGGTCACGTGGGTGGGTATTGGGGTAGGGTAGGTGGAGTCACGTGGGGTAGGGGGTAGTGGTGAGGTATTGTTTTTTTATTGGGTGGGTTGTTAGAATATTAGAATAAAACAAAATTAGTTAGGGGGTGTTATTTTGTCATTTTGTGGAGGGATTATCACGCGGGTGAGGGTACACGGTAGGATAAGGTAAACAATAGGTAAAAACGATATCGGGGAGGGACGAAATTACGTGTCTACACTAATGATAGTTAAATGGAGTTCTAAGTTAGAAAATCATATTATAAGGGTATATCAAGAGTTTCGGCTTACTAGATGATGCAAATCATGTGAATATCATTTTTCTTCTTTTTGAGACTCAAAAAAGATGAACGAGAGTGTACTAAAAAAAAGAGGAGATGAACAAAAAATATAATTGTGTAGCTCTTACCAAATTTACTATGCACTATTAATTTATTATCTAATCTACAAAATTATGTTATGTAATATGTATCAGAAATCAAAATTTTCTTTTTTATCTATGAATTATTCGTCTTTTTAGTTGCTTGAAATTCTATAGATCAATTTGTATGTAATAAGAATGTAATCAATTATTTTGTAAAAAAATGAATTTAAAAATAAGAAAAGATTTTAAATATAGAAATAAAGCCTTTTACAGTAAAGGAAAGAGGCACCGCATGAAAAACACAAAGGTGATGATGTAAAATATATAGGTGCTTATACTAAAAAAATATGTTTATGTCTACATTATTATATTAAAGTGTGAAGAATCTTTGAAAAGTGATTTAAACTCTTATACTTCATTAAAAATTTTCACAATAAATAAAATTATTTAATTTTAAATAATCAAACATTACACGTGTGAGACATGTGCGGCTAAACTAGTATGAAATAAACATGGGGATTTGCGATTTATAAATGCAATGTCTGAGGGTATGAGGATATCCTATTTATGAATAATGGTTTGCTTATTTAATACTTTCTCCATCCATTAATAGTTATTCATTATTGACTTGACACATAAGTTAAGAAACAGTAAATGATAAATGTTTTATCATATCACCTTTGAATATAATAAATTATATGCTTTGAGAAATTTATTGGGTTATGAATATAATTAATAATTATGAGTAAAATGGATAGAAATGAGTCAATTATTCATTGATTTTTCAAATTAGACAAATATTGTTGCACACCTATTTTTGATATAGTGAGTAAGTAAAAATAGATGGAAAGAGTAATATTTAACAAGAATTGGGGGAAATTAATAGTTTTCACAACTTATGGACACTACCAGAAATTCACAATTTTTCGACTGAAAAAAATCAGTCGCAAATTTCCGACTACTTCAGTCGGAAAACTTACATTTTTATTTTTATGTTTATAAAATACTTTTTTTATACTATTTGTAACAACAACAGTCAAAATATATGGCGATAAATTCTAAAAGATATATATTTCGACTGCTATAGTCTGCCAAGGCATATAAAAATTGTCAATATTATTATGAACAAATATTTCGACTATTTCGGTCAGAATTTTTTGATATATGTAGTCAAAAAAATTATAAATAATTAATTAAATATATTATTAAATATATATCCGACTACTGTATTTAAAAATATAAATAATTAAATAAATATATTACTAAATATATAATCAGGCCCTTATATAGAAATTAAATAACTAATTAAATAAATTATTAAATATATATGTCCGACCACTATAGTCGGAAACACTAATAACTAAATAAATATATAACTAAATATATAATCATACCTTTATACAGAAAATTAATAATTAATTATATTTTAACCACTATAGTCGGAAATATCCTTATACAGAAAATAAATAATTATTTAAATATAATATTAAATATATGCCCGACTATTTTCTCACCAAATAGTAGCTGCACCGATGAAACAAGGGAGTTCTTTTGCAGAGAAAAGGGAAAACAATCATTCAATGAGGTATGGTACTACACAAGAAAGACAAGTTGTTGTGGATCGTAGACCAATGAACAAGTGTATCTATTTATTTGTGACATAAGTCTCAGCTTACAATCGATTAGCGACCGACATCAAGGAAGTGAGGGAATCAACCCTTCTTCCACTCCGCCCTGAAGAGTAACTAGGACCAATTTAGTCACGTTTTCATGTTTCAATTGAACACTGTTCATTTTTTATTATTCTCAAGGGATAAGATTATTCTCTTTACCAAACATATGCGGATCGAATCACGATCTTATATATAAGAAGAACAAAAGATCTTTCTTGATCAATCCCTTTGCCAAGATAACCTTTGAGGTACCACAAGAGTAGTCGAAAATTTTAATAATTAAATAAATATATTACTAAATACATTACATAAAAACTTCTCTCTAAATATATTAAATGTATCCGATTGTTGTAGTCGAAAATATTAAATAGTTAAATATATTCAATTTTTATCCGACTGTAGTGGTCGAACTATTATATTTAATTATTAAATAAATAATTATATAAAATATGAATTAAACTATAGTCTTTCACTACCTCCTCTCTCTCTCTAAACTAAACTAGGCTTCTCCATTGAAGCAACAGTGGTTTGACTGGCACCGTCGATTCTTGTCAATGTAATATGAGTTTAGGAAAAATACTAGTGATTTTATGAAAAATAAGTCAGATTTTGAGGAGCCACCGTCAATTTTATCGCGAGAAGAAATTTAAGTAGAGTAAGGAATCCACTTAAGGTAACAAAGTGTACACCATCCAGGATACCTGATTATGGTGTTACACATAACTGGACTAAATGAAACATACTATGGGAGTTAGATTACTGAAAGGATAATCTTCTACTTTATAATATGGATGCCATGCATGTTGAGAAAAACTTATTTGACAACTTGTTTAATACTGTGATGGATGTAAGTAGCAAAGCAAAAGATAACTTGAAGGCCATGATGGACTTAAAGGAGTATTGTCAGTGCAGCGAGTTGTACCTAACATACTTAAATAATAAGATTCAAAAGCCCAAGACCAGTTACACATTCACTTTGAATGATAGAAGAGTGATTTGTGATTGAGTTAAGAATTTGAGAATGTTAGATGGATATGCGTCAAATTTATCTAGGTGCATTGACATGAAGGAAGGGAAGTTGACCTCTATGAAGAGCCATGATTGTCACATTTTCATGGAGTCATTAATGCCTATTGCATTGAGTGCATTGTCCGATAGAATATGGAAGCCCCTAACAAAGATAAGCTTATTTTTTAAAGATTTATGTTCGAACACATTAAGGGAAGAGAACCTATCTTTGTTGGATATCAACATTCGCTTAACCTTAAACAAGTTGACAAAAAAAATTTCTCGTGTTTTTTTTTATGTAATGAAGCATCTTCTAATTCACCTTGTGCGATAAACACGACTTGGAGGGCCTGTTCAGTGTAGATGGGTGTATCCGTTTGAGAGGTATTGGCTTTTAACCTTTACCTTCATGTGTTTTAATTGAACATTATTTCATCCAAAATATTATAATATGCAGGACCAGTGGCAAATGTAAGCGTATCATAAAAAATAGATCTTGGATTAAGGGATCAATATATGAAGCTTATTTCGCTAAAGAGACCTCTCATTTTTGTTCATATTATTTTGAACATCGATTTACCATGTTTGAGAAACCAGCCTACTAGGCATGATGATGGAGACAATACAGATCTTTCAACACCACTATTTTCAATATTCAATCAATCAAGTAAAAGAAGTCTAAAAGTTAATCCACTTCGATATTTGAATGAGGTGGAGCTTAAGTCAACTACAACATATGTATTATTAAATTGTCTCGAGGTCCTTCTTTTTTATAAGTGAGTATATTTATATTAATGACAATCATTCAAGGTCTATCTAAGCTTTAACTAATGAAAGTCATAACTTTGTCGGATAGCTATTTCGTGGCTTTACAGGGGAATGTTGTTGTTTATCCTATGTTTTCAGTGTGGTTTAAAGAATATGTAAGTGTAACTTAAATATTTAACACGATTTATACTTTTGTTCACTCTTATGTATATTTAAATTCTAACTTTTCTGGAACTTTTCATAGGTTTATAATCCACTTAATTATGACCTAAATGGCCAATTTTTACGTGATATAGCTTGGGGACCTGATGCTAAAGTCAGAAATTTTTCTAAGTACTCTGTAAATGGGTATGGATTTCATACAGAAGAGTTCTCTAAGGGCAAAAAAACCAACAATAGTGGGGTTTGGGTAAAGGGTGATGGCGATGTTGATTATTATAGTGTGCTTCAAGAGATTTTAGAAATCGATTATCATGTTGGTTGGCCAAAGAAAAAATTGATTTTATTTCGGTGTAAGTGGTATGATCCTATACCTAGGTTGGTACAAAGTTGCACCCTTAGTACAAAATAGTTGAAATTAAGCGTACAAGGGAGTATGAACTCTATGATCCATTTGTCATTGCACAAAATGTGAAATAAGTGTATAATACTTCTTATCCTTTGTGTAAGAATAAATCTTCATGATGGGTAGTTATAGAAACAAAGCCTGTGGGTAGAGTTGAAGTAGAGGATGCATTGGATGTAGCGTATCAGAATGACAAGAAAGGGTGGATGATAAATTAACAGGTGAGTTGCAGCATAGCGAAGGCCTCTATGAAGAATTTAATCCTTCTGAACTTTGATTAAATGTTAATGATTATGGAGAAGGAACATCCCGGGAAAATGACGAGGAAGATCCAACTGATAAAAATGAAATAAGCGAGGAAGAGTTACTTGATGAAAATGAAACAAGTGATGAGGAAGAATCGATGAATGACTATGAATCAAGCGATGAGGAGGAATTAATGAATGATTATGAAACAAGCGATGCGGATTGAGTTATTATTAATAGTAGTACTGTGTAGTAACGGGATCTTGAATTGTATTTTAGCTGCTTTTTGCTATTTTACTTGATAATATAGTGTCTTTTCGTCGTTAACATTTGTAGTGCCAGTAAATATTCTGGTTGTTTGATTAAATAGCAGTGGTGAATTTCTATAGTATATGTGTGTTGTCTGTTTTATTCAATTGGTACTACTTAAATATATTGCATTCATCCATTATTTTAAGATTTTTGGATTTCTATAGTATATGTGTGTTGTCTGTGTATGTGTTTTTATGAATTTCTATTTCTGTTTCCTGAATTTACCAGTTATCAATTTATCCATTCCGTACTTTACCCACTATCCTATGCTGACATTTACTTACGATTAGATTTCTTGATCCTGTTTTCTTTAGTAGAAAATGACCATTATTGAATACAACAATGTCTTCTTTCATAGATGGTTACTTTTAATTTGAGGCTAGGGGTATAGTGTATGTGGCGAGCGCGATTGGATTTTTCCGAACAAACTTCAAGCTTGAATGATCTCTATAACTGGTTAGAAAATTTCTTTCACATTTTCCAAAAGTCATTCGATTGCTCGTGATGGGATAGAGAAAAATGAGGGTAGGGACTGAAGATGGTTGGTAAGATGCTAGCAGTGTAACCCGGGTAAACAGATGTTCATGACAATTAAAATAACTTTGTGCCAACAATGATAACTGATTGTTTCTACTTGTTGTATTAGAACTCCAAACATATTCCCGTGTCTAACAGGCTCAGCTTATTATTTTTCGTGCCATATATGTTCTGAGTCAAACAAACATGACTATGGAGAGTCTGTTAACATTGTTTTCAAACAAACATGACTATAAATGAGGTCATATTCAAGTTGTATCAGTTTGTTTATTGTGTTATGAATAGGTTTTGTGTCACAGGAGTTTGCTCCATGAAATGATGTTATCTACTACCTTTTTAATATTTTCATCTTAAACAACTTTTATAGTTTCGAATGCTTTTAAAATATTCTACACTGAAATAATTATTTGCCAAAAGTAAATTTCGTGAATCTTCTCCAGAAGTAGATCTGAACCTACACTGGCAGGATCTACAAGTTTCATATTATTTTTAAGTCTCTTCAAATAGGAGGTATAGGAAGAGACTAGCATTCACACGGTGTTTACATTATATCTCAATCTTTTATGAGAAATAGGTTGTCTGCTAATTTGGTTGTTCTTTCTTTTTCAGGTGGTTAGTAAAGAAAATCAATGGCATCAAAAGGTAATGGTAATGGACGACATAAGAAAAGTAAGAAAGGACCTGATAATCTTCCTGCAGGTTAATATACACTAACACAACCATCACCTGCTACCTCAACTCTTCAGCCAGCTATTACAAATATTTCTTCTCCTCCTCGATCAACTATTTCACTACTAAATGCATTTTTCATGCCTCCATCATTTGATCAGTTTCACACCTCTTTTTCCTAAAATAGTCTGCATAGTAGCTTTTCATCTGTGCCTTCGACATCATCCACAACAAGCCTTTTTGGATTGAGAATTGGAGGTCCTACCACATCAACATCGTCATCCATTGATAGTGCTACAACATCTAATACTACAACAACTGCTTCTCAGAATCTGCAATTTAAAGAGGTATTTGAATATGACAAGTTTGGGAGGCTACGAATCGTCCCTAATGGTGATGGATAAGTAACCCTTATGTTTTTTTTTTTAATTTTTAAAATCTAAGATGATAGTTTAATATAATTTTATTGCAGGTTCATTCCATCATATGTCGTCGGGCATATGGTTACAGAAGCAATTAAATTATTTTTCAAAAAGTCGTGGGATAGTTGGAACGAGATTTCATACGAAATTAAAAATGACATGTGGAAACGGTTTATGGTATAAGCAGTTTTATAAGTTATGAATCTCATTGTCTAAAAATAATTTTTTCATTGTATCCATCAATTCATTTGATGACTTTATATTAAACTATTTTGCAAACAAAGTGTACATGGAGTTCTTGTCATGATAATGAAATAGACCGTATTTTTCGATTGAAAGCAGCTCTACGGATCAAAGAACATGTGTATGAGGCTCGGAGAAAATTGCAACAACCTAGTTGGGTGAATGATGAAGAGTGGGAAAAGTTCTTGGAATTATGAGACACTCCTGAATATAAAGCAAAGAGGGAACAGGAAAAGAAAAATCGAGCCTCTGAAATGGGTGGCTCGTTGCACACCGGAGGTTCGATGAGTTTCGCTATCCACCGACGAAGACTGATACTATTTTTGTCCAACCCCTTTATCTATTTAACACACACAAACACCCAAAACACACTAAAAAATTTCTTAAAAGAATTTTACCCAAATTGTTTAGATAATGGCACCTGTAGTAAGTAGGAGTTTGTTATTTATTCCTATGGCTTCAATGCCTTATACACCTTTTGTATTGGGGAATAGGGTGTGTTTGAAAAGTAGTTTCTTGCCTAGGAATAATAGTATCAAGAATGGATTTTTACAATCTGGATTGATTTGGATTATATGTGAATTCTAGATATGTGATTGTTATTGTTGTAACTAGTTTTTTGTTGTTGTTGTAGGTGTAGTTGTAGCTAGTGTGTTATTGTTATTGTTGTTGTAGAATGATGAGAACTGAAAATCTAATAAAAGTGGAGGAGCATAGAAAAATATAACAGTTCATCCTTTGGGATTTTGGGGAATATGAGGTTAGAAGACATATCACAAGCAATGCACTTCCGCTGATTATGATGAACAGTAAAGAATATGCATAAAATGTTAGCAAAGTACTGTTGTTGGGATTTTGTTCCAAGTGAAAGTTAAATATATATCTGACCCGTTCTGTGTGTTGGATTCGTTAAAGGTGGGTTGATGAAGATAGTTTAGAAACATTTTTGTACACTTCTCTTGTCTACATATTTTCTTTTTCTCTTGTTTAGTTTATGTGGATTGAGGAAGTTTCTGTTTCTTCTAATCTTTGTTTATTATAAGAACTTTGAAGTTGACCTGTGAATATATATATGTGTATGTGTGTGTGAAAGATGCCTTCAGTATGATCATCATATCAGTTTGTATTTTTGTCAAACACATATCAGAAGTATCCTTATAACTTATGGTCTAAGAATGTCATTAAAGGTCATTGAAGTTAAAAGTAGACTAAAAATAAAAAAAGTGTCATATAAAATGGAATAAAAAATTAGTCGAAATGCTAGCAATCATCACTTCATTACTTAACAAGTACTCCAAAATATCTAGCCAGCTACATTGCAAGGAACAAGTTCTTGCTGCATTTGGATGCATAGTATCTCTGCTTGGGCTACAGCTAACTACATTTGTAACTAAGATACTTGATTTTGTAAAAAAGAGACTGCACCTACACATCCATACACAGGGTTTCTTACTCTTGCATTTGCTTCATACACCAAACTACTTACTGCATCTGCTCTCTGCTGTATTGGGAGTTCCTGAATACAAATGCTTGTATCCTGTGAAGCTCTCTGTTGTATTGACTTTTGAAGTTCCTATGAATTCTTGTCATGATAAAAGACAAGTTTGTATCCTCTAAATTCCATCTACTTATGTGTACTATGTGCAAATAGATCTTTAATCCATTGCATTTTTGTTTGGATGAACTCAACTTTCTGATGTTTGAGGATTTGAGGATAGGCTAATATCTTATTAAGCTATTGGCTAATGTGATAGATTGATGATGTTTGAGAAATTACAGAAAATAAAAACTATTCTCGGAAGATAATTTTGTGCTCTCTGGTAATAGCATATAACAGTCCTATTTTTGAATGCTTTTGTATATTGTTGTAGAGTAATTGTGTAGAAGTATGTATTTATACAGCTAATACCTCACTAAAATGAGGTACTTAGTTTGATTTTAGACTAGTATGATTATAGGCAGATTTCAGGATGTGTCTATTGTTGGTTGAATATATCTCTTTTCTAAAATTTTACAAAAATAATTAAATGGGGAGTAGATGTACCTCTTGCTAAGGTCTTCGAAGAGACGCATAAAAAGAAAAATTTGAACGGTACAAGAGAAGATTGGGTCGAATCGCGTGCTAAACTTTTTCTTACCCCAACTTCACCCACCCCTACCCCTACCCCACCACCTATCAACACCAATTTTCTTATTTTTTAAAAAAAGTTTCAAAAAAAAATTCTTACTCTACCCTCATTCCTTATCAACCCCTCCTCCCTTCCCCCACAATTTTTTAATGTATTTTTTTAAAAAAATTAACTTTTTTTCTAACTCACCCCGTACCCCGACCTCGCTCCCCTCCCCTACTCCACTACCCCCACCATCAAAATGTTTATTTTTTTTAAATCATAACCCCCTTATCTTATTCGTTCTCATTGTTTTATGCTAAATATATACAAATGTTTTTAGAAAATATTTTTTATTTGTGTAACGAACACAAGAAAATAAGAAATAATTTATTTTCTTAATTTTTTTTTGTGGATTTCATACTGAACACACTCGTAGCATATAAAAAATATGAATTCAAATTTTGTACTTGACGTTGATGGTCATGTCTCAGAACACTAAACAAAAATGAAATTTGTTACTATAAAAAATTAATCCGATTACATTTAGTTTGATCTACTCTTTTATTGATTTTGTTGGAGTTTACATGAATTTTTTAACAACTTTATAAATTTACATGACAGAATTTGTGACAAATTATCAAGAAGAAAAATATTTTATTAATAATTATAGATAAATTTAATATTTATAATAATAAAAGGTATTTTAGTAAACTTACCAGTGATACAGTACCATATCGTTAAACCAAACAATAAAACTGTCATTAAACAACAGTGAATGATACAGTCCATCCAAACATCGTATTATACTGTACAATATCATACTATACAGTATCGTACATTATGAAATCATGACAAACTATCATCCAAACAAGCACTAAAAGTGCATAAAGTGTGAGGCTAACACATATTTTAGAATGGGAGATATCAAGTTGTATAAAAAAGACGAATTTAAGATATATATATAGATTAATAGAAAATATAGTTATATAATCAAATAACATATATTAAATCGACACATAACGTAAATTCTTATTTTTTTTTTCAGCTCAGTATAATGTGGAGAATACAAGTGCAAAGGAGCAACTTTGGATCATAGAGTTGGAGATGTGAAGAAATTAAATGATAAAGAGGCAAAACCTTTTATCTCCCTTGCCTATTTTGAAGGCTCCAAGTGGCCGCATCCTCACGTGGCACTTTAAATATTTGAAGGATTATGTCACGGAGAGGCGGCTCTATGCCGTAGAAAATAAGGCAACCGCATTCCAATTTGAGGGCCCCATCTTTTTAGTAATGACTAATTTATTATAGGTGTTTTACATATGTATAAATATACTTAATTTTAGTTAAAATTATTTAACAGATACTTTAATTTATATTATAATTAAATTTATATAAAAATATTAGTTGTTTTCAAAGTAGAGTTTAATACTATATACGACTCTACTTAAATTAAAATATACAATTGATAAAATATTTAAAACCTCTCACTTTTAATAATAGTAAAAATATATAGAACTCACTTTTTTAGATTTTGTGATTTTCTTTCCTTTTTAAGATTAAATTGCATTAACTCGAAAAAATATTTAAAAATATATATTTTTTATCATATTAACATGAGAAAAAGTGTGACTAATAATACTTTTCGTATAATTTTTAAGTACTGTAATTATAATTTTAAAATATTAAGTTAATCTATTTTAATTTATCTTCAAAAATTATTTAAAATTGTTGTCTAGAAATTGTTAAGTTTCTAATAGAAATAGGATTAAGTAATTATAATTATATTTATATTATAGATGTAGATGTGTACACACAATAATTTTTTATTTTTATATACATTTACTACTCATTGAGGCCCTTTTACAAATTAGGTTATTACGTAAATTAATACAGACTAGCTTGAATATTTTATTAAATAATTTTAAAAATTAAAATAAATATAATTTTAGTTAAATATCACAAATAATTTAAATGTCAATCATAAAGCATTTTATCATATTGAATATAAACCAAAATTAGTCCAACAACTACTAACAATATATAGATGACAATGGAAATTATAGAAAACAAAGTTAAAAAATTTGCAAAAATAAAATTATCAATTTGTAAGTATGATTCTTTGGACATGGCAATGATAGTCTTTTCTTCGCCTTTCTTTATCAAAAAATAAATTTTCTTTTCCTGCTCGTAATTCATGGAGAAAGAAAAAGAAGAACTTTAGGTTCAAAACAAATAAGAACATATATATCATCAATTGAGTGTCGTATACAATTCCTACAAATTATAGTTAGAAGCATAACCTTTGATTTTTAGCCAATATAGCAATTGATTACATCATTTTATCCACTTCATTCCTTGATAACGTCGAAAAAAAACGCGTACTATATTCTTAAGAGTTAAATCTTTGTTCACAAAAAGTAACTTAAATAGAATTATATAAGGTAGTATTTTAGTATTTTAATTGATTTAAAAGTGTACTAAATATTAGGAATTTTACTTCTTTTAAATAAGTAAATGATTATATAAAGTAGTATTTTAATTGATTTAAAAATATAAAATAGTAACACTTTTACATATTTTTAAAAAGGGAAGATTACATTTAGTTAAAAAAAAAATGAAACGGTTTACTTTTTTTAAAAAAAAAAAATTCATTCTTTTTCCACTATTATGAATTTTGGTAAAAATTCTTCAAAAACTTGACTGACCCAATAGATGAATCACATTGTTGATGTTATGTTCATGAGGTCTCACTTCTATAATCTTTTGATTAAATATAAGATTGATACCTTTCTTTTGATGGTTTTAGGTTGTACAACACCATTTTTTTGTAATTTTGTATTATTGATCCTGTGTAATTAAGATTTAGTTGGCTTCTTCGACTGTAATTTTGGAGTTTACTTGTTAGAGATGTCAACCCAAGCTAGTACCGAGAACTCTTATAGGTGATGTTGGTAAAATATTTTTTCAAAAGAATTATAACTTTTTTCAAAAAATCCTAAATTTTAGGTACATAATTCAAATAAGGAAAAGTTTAATAACTAAATTTTAATGAATTATTAAATTTTAAAATTATTTAAAAATAGCAAAAAGATGATTTTGTCTATTGCAAAGTGTTTTAATGAAGGGCAAAAAGTTCAAATCACTTTTCTAAGGCTCTTCACACTTTTAATATACTAGTTTAACCTCACGTGTTGCGTACGTGTAATGTTTGATCATTTAAAATTAAATGATTTTATCTATTGCGAAAATTTTTAATGAAGTATAAAGTTCAAATCTACTTTAATATAATAATAAAAACATAAACATATATTTTAGTGTAAGCACATATATATTTTACCATCATAAATTCTAAGTGGTTGATGAATCATCACTTTTGCGTTTGTCATGCAATACCTCTTTTCCGTGCTGTCAGAGACTAAGAGAGAGACAACAATTTGAACCATATTTGTGGTACGATTATTTTATTTCTATATTTAAAATATTTTCTTGTTTTTAAAGTCAAATCTTTACAAAATCATTGATTACATTCTTATTACATACTTAAACTTTATAAAATTGGTACTTCTTAAATTTTTCTTATTTAATTCTTTTATATTTATTTCTAGATTTTTCAAATCTTCTTAAAATAAAATTTAGTTGATTTAAAATTCTTAAACTAATGAAAAAAATATTAGTTGTCATTTATTTTGATGACTTCTAATAAGGAAATATTTTATCATAAATATATTTAATTAATTTTCAACTCAATATTAGAAAAAATTGTAAAAAGACGATTTTGTCTCATGTAAAGACTTTTAATGAAGAACAAAAAGTCCAAACAATATTTGTAAGGCCCTTCACACTTTTAATATATTATATCATAAATAAATTTATTATATGATTTTTGTTTTAAAAAATATTTTGTACTATTTATTTTTGTAGTTCATTTTAAAAAGATTTTTTGTTTTAGTCAATATTTTATTTTCAATTTTTTTACAAGACATGTTTAAAATTATAATATTAATGAATATTTTGATATACATATTTTTAATCAAAACATAAGATTCAAAAATTTCTTTTCTTTCTTAAACTCTAAACACCATATCAAATAAGAATAAACATATAGATTAAAATGGAAGGAGTACCATATATAAAAAAAAATGTAAAAAGAATCATATAAAAATATTTGCATCTCAAAATACTTTTATAAGAAATATATTTACTCTGTCTCTTAAAGAATAAACGCTAAATATAAAAAATATTAATTATTTTTTAAAATTATAACACCTCCAATTTATTTTTAACTTTAGGCCACTAACGTACTTGAGCCGCCCTTGATGTCACGGTGTTATTTTAAAGCACTTGTAAAATTTTAACTTAATTTTGTTGCAAATTAATTTTTTACATTTTCATGTATCCAACCCTTATTTTGTAAAGGAGTGGCATATGTCATTCCTCAATCGATGTGGTCATGTCAAACCCCTCTCCACTACAGAAAGACTTCAATAAATGACAAAAAAATATATAAAAATTTCCAATAATATGAGATCCGAACTGTGATGAAATTAAGATAAGTCGACCTTTCTACTTTTGGGTAGTCGACGATCCACATACAGAACACAATTCTTTCATCCTCGGGTGTACTCGAGAGGTTGATTTGTCTACTTGTTTATTTATTACATGGATTTAATGTGTGGAAGTTAAACCAACTAGAGTTTCGTCTTACTTGTTTTGATAGAAAGTTCGAGAGGAATCATGTCCAAGTAGTACACGTATTCATAAGAATTAAGAGCAAGAGCTTGCTCTTGTGTAAGTAATTCATAACAAAAATAATATGGATAGTGTGCCTTGAAAGAAAACGTAGCGAAAATCGTTGAATTTGCTACTGAAAAATATTTGTCCCAAGTCTGCTTCGTCTATTGTCTTTTGTTTCTGACCCGATTCTTCTCATATCCTTCTTGTTAGAAGAGTGAAAGAACATATAGGGAATTTGAGGCGGTAACAGTTATTATTGTATAACCGTTTCATCCTTTTTTTGAAATGATATTATCCATTAATCTCAATTTTTCTAACTAAGAAACAGGTCGGGTCCGGTTGGTATACATGGGCAACCCATGACACACGAAAATCAAATATCTCTCACTTTGCACATGGTGAACAAAACTCGAGCCAGTACGACATCAACAAGACACCAATTCATACGACAAATAGTTCGTGTAACCTGTGAGCATCACGAGCTTTACCTATAAGGTTTTACAAGTTACATATAGGAATCCAATCACAAGTGGAACGAATTCTCTACTAATATGAGGATACTTATACTCACAATACCCCAGAAATTATCCACTCCTTCAGTAGTTACTTATCTGATTCCTCATCCTCTTAAAGAGGTGAACTCGAGTACATAATTAACTTTATATATACAATTACACTTGACACCTTCATGGTTAGTGTAATAGCCAGCTTTTGTAGACAAGTTAATTTATTCATTTTAATCGTCTTTCTTGTCTACTCTAATCTATTAGTTTCAAATCAACTGCTTTCTTAGACATGCACCGCATTGCTGAATTACTCATGGCTATTAGTAACATGCTAAAATAGCAACACTGATCAAAACTTCAAGAAACAGTCAAAGGTCCAATGGTATTTCAATCAAAAGTTAAAACAACTTTGAGGGTCTCACACAATGAAGAAGCATGGATTCATTCTCTCATTAACCCTTTGATCGCTAAGCACACATACTATGAAACATGTGTTACGATATTCTCACCTTATATTGGTGCGCGTGTCTTAATCTTTTTAATCATTCAACATCGTACAGATCTAGATCTAGGCATCTCTAAATATCTAACCCGAGTTTCTTTCTTTAATAATCTTCAAATACATATTCTTAGCAAAACTCACATCTGAATTTACAAAACAAGTCAGAATTTGATAGTGGAACTTATCTCTTCACGTTCCTCGACGTAAGAGGCGATTGCTCGTGTAAGAGAGCCAAACTCGCGACTTGTTCGACACACGATATAATAAAACACATTTTCACTTGCATATGAGATTGAACATAAATTCAAGACACTTATATTGATAATAATTACAATCAAGTCATCTTACAATACAGAAATACAATTATATCCTATGTAATCCTAGAGCCATAACATGTTTCTCAAACATGTCTCTAGATATCGCCTTTGTAAAGAGATCAACTATCATTTCTCGTGTAGAAATGTATTGTAAATTTATTTCTCTACTTGTTACTATGTCTCTTACGAAGTTATATTTAATGTCAATGTGCTTGATCTTGCTGTGATATTTAGGATCCTTCGTATATGCGATAGTCGCTTGACTGTCACAATATAAAATTATGGGACCCTTAAAATTCTTTGCGATGTTCAAATGCTCAAATGCTTAAATAATCCATTCAACCAAACAACTTTTTGTACTGCAGAAGCACGAGCCACAAATTCGAATTTCTTAGTTGACAGGGCTGTTCAAGTTTGTTTCTTACTTTTTCATGAAATTGCAACACCATTTAGTAAGAAGGTATAACTGGAGGTTGATTTTCTATCATGCCTATCACCAACCCAATCAACATTTATATAATCACTTATGGATAAATCGGATCCACTATAGCATAGTGAATAATCAGCAGTTTCCTTCAGGTATAAAAAATTATCTTTACTATTTTTGTAACGCCCCGAGAGTACACCCTGAACGCTACATGGTGCTTACGACCCTGAAGAACCATAAGCTAACTTATGACTGATATCTGATGTGAGTACTGAAACATGATATTGTAGTAAATATAGAATAATAATCTGAAATGCCAAAAGGTTCAAAATCTGTAAATACTGATAATGTGTATCAACTGAAATAACAATCTATAAAATTAAACATTATCTAAAAACTAGTCTGAAAAGTCTCTAACTGAAACTGACTGAAAGTGGAGTTAATGGGACAATTTTCCAACTAACTCTATCTACTGAAATAATAAAATATTACTCTCTTTTTTATTGCCCTCTTTTGCCCTCCAACTAACAATATTGAAATATTGCCCTCCAACTAACAATATTGTCCTCTTTCGCCCTCTTTTTTACTGCCGCCTTCATCTTTTTTATCACCTTCTTCTCTCACCTCCTTTTCTTTTCTTTTGCTCCAGATATCAATTGCATGAAGCTAAATCAGATCCGATACAAATCTAATTAATTGTATTCCATTCTGGTATTTTCTTTCATTTGTGATTTTTCATTTCAGTTGTTAATCAAACTACAAAAATGTTTCTAAAAATTGTGTTTACTTTTCCATCTATTTAGATTTTTATTGCTAATTATTTAAAGAGTTTAAGGGTCAATAGTGTTAGTTTAGAAAATTTGACACATGACTTTAATTGAATAGTTGAACTAGAAGTGAGTGCTGAATATTAAGCATGTTTGGGTTTAAGAAAGATAGAGGTACAGATCAAGTGGCATTAAGCCCGTCAAACGGGCTGGGTTGATCCACCCCAACCCATCCTGTTTAAGAAAATCCACCCGATTTGACCTACCCCGGTCATTTCATGGGCTTAAGGTATCGAGTTTCGGATCGATTTATTTTTTAGTTGGGTCCGATTAATTCGATCTGGGCCCGCCGATTAACTGACTCGGATTTTTTTTTCTTTTTAAAAAAGTGGGTTGTTGGTCCAAACTAGCTGTTAGCCCAACGACTATATAGCCATTTTTGGGTCCAAACGGTTAATTTGAAATTTTTTATTAAAAGATTTTTTTTTTTACTTTTAAAATTATTTTTTAACCCCAAAAAAATTCCTATAAATACCCTACACTTTCAAATCATTTTCCACACAATTTTTCGTTCTCTTAATTTTCATTTTCTCTCAAATCTCAATTCTCAAACATTCTATATATTTAATTTCCTAAAGTGCTCACTTTCATTTTTTAATTTTGTGATTACAAAGTACGAGTGGAAGTTTCTAAAGTCGCAACCTTCGGATACTTCCAAAATTTGATATTGTCGTTCCATCTCTTATGTTTAATTTTTATTCAGTGTATTAATTATTGAATATTTAATTTTATTATATTTGGGTATTTTAATTTTTTTTTAGTTTAATTTATATAATGGATAAATTAAGAAACCTCGCTACTAAAGGTGTTAAAATTTTTTGTCGCGAAAGCGGAGTGGTAGTAAAAAGCGAATTACTTGGGTAGAGGTACTTCAAGTAGTAGATATACCCGTGTGTCTTCGGCACCGCTTAGTCAACCTTTTGAGGAAGAAGTAGGTGTACCTTTAAGTGTAGGTGCCCACGATATGGATTATGTAGAAGTTCAGGAAAATTACGGTATAGAAGAAGAAAATGAAGTAGATGCGGTTAATTTAGACAAAGATGATAAAAATATTGGTGAGACACCCGCAGTAGAAAATGCTAACGTTAGATCTGAATCGGTTAATCTCCCTCCCCATCCTCCCCGTGTCCCCAAAACTCGTAAAACAACTAGTATTGCATGATAATTTTTTTGAACATATATCAGATACTGAGGTGCAATGCAATATTTGTCAACAAATATATAAGCATAAAAGCAAAGGCAAGCAAGGGGGTATGGGTACGTTAATGAGACATATAGGTGATGCTCACGAAAGAGAGTTAAATATTGCACGAGGTGGTGCGAATTTTGGTGGGCCAATGCAAACTAGAATGGACCCAACAACCGATCAGGTAATGAAGAAGTATAATAAATTGAGGGATCGGAAAGAAATAGCTAAAATGATAATTGTGGGTTGTTTGCCTTTTAATTTTCCTTCTTCTGATGCCTTTATTCATTATATTCAAGCAATTTATAATCCTATGTTTAATGGTATTCCTAGAAGTACTTGTCGGGCTGATATTTTTAGACTTCATTCACAATATTATTTTTATTTATCAATATTGTTAAAAAATATTCAATGTAGAATGTCCCTAACTTCTGATCTTGGGCGTGTTGTAAATAAAAATAATTATTTAACTATTACTTGTCACTGGATAGATAGTAGTTTTATTATGCAAAAACGTATTCTTGTTTTTTTATATGATGAAGATCGTAAACATACTGGAGATTTTATTGCTGGTTCGATTGCTAAAGTTGAAGAATTTTATGGTATCGAAAATAAAATCTTATGTATTGCTTTTGATAATGCTTCTAACAACAAGACTGCTATAACAAAATTAAAATCTAAGTTATCTCCGTCGTTACCTAAAATTTTTCATATTAAGTGTGCATGTCATATATATAATTTAATTGTAAGAGAGGGTCTTGAGTTTTTTGAGTTTTATATTGCAAAAATTCGGCTTGCCGTTGGTTTTATTCAAGGAAATAATCACAGAAGTAGAATTAGAGACTTTAAACTTAAATGTGAACAAAATGGACTTGCACCGATATTGATGCCTGAAGAATGTGAAACTAGATGGAATGCTATGTATGATTTTTTAAAAACTTGTTATAAATATAGAGTTCCTATTACACTATCTTTTAACCAATATTGTGGTTCGTTTGTTGATCTGCTGATTGCATGTTATATGATTCTGATTGGGTTGTAATTAATGGTCTTGTTAAGTTTTTGAAAAAAATTTATATAGCTACAGTTGAATTTTTCGGTGCTTACTATCCTACTATTTGTAGTATTTTGGCATATATAACCGATATTTCTGTTTCACTCAAAGAATATAAAAATAAAGAAGGTAACAAAGATGTTGTTGGTGCTATGTTTGCTAAATTTAAAAAATATTTTTTTTCGATTCTTCCTATTTACTTGGTTGGTGCTATGCTTAATCCGTGCATGAAATATAATACTATGTGCCACTTTAGTACTATTATTTATACTAATTTAGAAATAAATACTAAGAATGCTTTTCAACAAGTACAACCTGATTTGTGGACTACTATGGGTGATGCGAATGAATAGATAGAAAAATAATATAATTATTATGTTGATTTAGTTGATTTAGCCATACCTACAAATATCACTACAACTATCGCTCTTCATCCTCCCGATGAGTCATCATCTTCTAAAAGGCCCGCACATAGTATTTTTTCTGATCACTTTTATGATTTAAATTGTTGGAACAGTATCGATGAGGGAGCTTACACATCAACTTATTGGGAAGAGCTTAAGTATTATCTTCGGTCGCCGATAGAGGATCGCAGACGACAAATCAACGCGTTGGATTGGTGGAGGAGTAATGAAACACAATATTCTATGCTTTCAAGATTAGTTAGAGATATCTTGAATGTTCCAAAGTCAACCGTTGCATTGGGGAGCGCTTTTAGTCAAGGACGACAACAACTTGGAGATAACCGACATTCATTGGGAAGCAATGCAATGAATGTTCTCGTTTGCCTCAGAGATTGGATTAGAGCCGAATGAAGAAATCAAGGAATGGAAGCGGAGCCAAACGACGAGCAGAGACTTGAAGAAGTTATGACTTCACGAGAGAACTCAGCAGAATCAAGTCCAATGCATGATTTTGCCCCCGTTGACTTTGACTATCCTATGCAAGTTCCCGTTAATATTAACATGAATGATTTGGAGAAAATGATGCAAAATTTATAGATTGTTCATTCATGTAAATTATGAATCATTTTGCAATAAATAAAATTCAACATTCATTCATTCTCTATTCCTTACTTTGTAATTTTTTCCATTTAAGGATTTAAATTGAATTTCTAGTTTAAATTAAAAACTTAGTTTTAATATATTATTAATTTACTATTAAGTATTATACTATTATTAATTTATTATATTAAGTAGCATATGTTTTATTTTAAATAGTGTATATATTTTCTAAACTAGTATATATTTAACGTATATATGTGTATATGTTTTATAAATTAGTGTATAACTATATATATAGTGTGTGTATAAATTGTAGTATATATATATATATTATAGTATATTTTATTTAAAGTAGTACGTATATATTGAATGGTACGTATATATTGATTGGTACGTATATATGTGTATATATCTTCTATAGACGTATATATTTAACGTATACATGTGTATATGTTTTATAAATTAGTATATATATCATTATATTGTAGTATATATCTTGTAGTATATGTTTTATTTAGAGTAATATATATATTTAACTAACCTATAGTCACATACACGATTACACGTGTAATTGTATATGTGTATATATTTTTTAAATTCTAATGTAGTATATACTACATATATAGTGTATATATATTGTTTAATGTATTTAAAATATATATAGATGGGTATATATAGCATATATTGGATTTTTTTTTATTTTTTGACCGATTTTGACTGAATTTTTAACCGAGTTTGACAGAATTTAGGTGGGTTAGACCGGGTTGGGTTAAGTGGACCGTTTCAGGATAGTTTTTAAAAAATTTACTGTTTAACTCGGACGCGGCTCGACCCACCTAACCACAACCCAGCCCAAATCGAGCCACAACTCGACTACCCGACCCGACCCACTTAACACCCATAAAAGTAGCATGCACTCGAAGAATTTGCTACATTAATTCATGTAATTTTGATAATTCTTTTATAATATCCAAATTGGATTCAGAACTTTCTATTTATGAAAAAAAAAGTGTGTGCTAATGATTGCGGGGAGGGGTGTGGGAAGGTGGGAGGGGATTGTCTAATATCTTTATCTCCTTTTTTTTTTTTGGTTAATAATATCTTTCTCATTATTTATAATGTATGAATTGATATATGGAATCACTTAATTTTAAAGTAATTTTTTTTTCTTTAATTTATTCCTCATTTTTTTTTTTGTTTTTAGGTATTCCCACAGTCGGTAGTCGTGGGACTAATCTTCCGTTCCTACTGTCAGCACACTAAGCGATAGAGAACGCAGTAATATATATTGGTCACTTATCGATAAATTCATTATTGAAAATGACACATAATTTTTTGGGATATATATCAGTAAATATAGGCTCCTAATTATCTTATTTAGTCTAAATTTTAATTAATTACAATTCATAACCCCCTCTTGCATATTAATTATTCCTAATTACAATTCATAGTCTCTCTCATGTATTTGCTCTCATTTTCTATTTTCTATTATTCTCTTTTTTTTCCCTTTTCAAAATTTTTCCTTTTTTTGTTGTTTTCGCTTTCGTTTTTCAATTTTTTATTTATCATTTTCTTTTTATTTTTTCTTTTCATTTTTTTCTCTTTTTTTTTGTATTTTTTCTCTATTTTCTGTTACTCTTTTTTTTTCTCCTTCCTTTTCTCTCATTTTCTCCCTTTTTTTTTTTTCTTTTTTCCCTTTTCATTTTTCCTCCTTCTGTTCATTTGTACGAACTAGCAAACACAAATACAAGTGCAAACTATAAATACAAATATAAATATGAACTATAACATACAAATACAAGTGCGAACTATAAAATACAAATATAAATGCGAACTATAACATACAAAAACAAGTGCGAATTATTATTTGTATCTTTTAATTATTGAAAAGGAACGATTGATTTTCTTTCTACGAATATTTGTTTGTATTTATTAATACGAGTTGTATTTATTGACAAAAATAAATATAATTTAAATTTCTATACAAATGCAATATATACAAATACATATTATATTTGTAAAATCATTTGTTTCATTTGTTTGTAATTGTATTTGCATCAAGTGATATTTATTTATTTACAAATTTGAATGATAATTTTGATATACAAATACAAAACGGTATATTTATATCAAATGATACATTACATATTGATATATTTTAGAATCAATAAAATACAAGCATTTACTTGTTAGTATAAAAATACGAATGATAAATTGTACATAGTCACAGCTAAATACAATATGCAATCAATTTACAAATACAAATATAAAATAATTCTTTAAAAATAAAAAGGAATCGACGAAGATAAAATACAAAGACAAGTATAATCCAAATATAATCTAAATATACAAACATAATAAAATCATAATATAAACATAATCCAATATAATATGCAGCAAATTATAAAATTCAAAAACAAAACAGTTCTTTAAAATATAAGTGCGAATTATATAAAATATAAATGATGGTGCAAACTAATAAATACAAATACAAATGCGAACTATAAAATATAAATAAAGCGCGAACTTTAAAATACAAATATAGTTGTATCAATGAATACAAAAATATAAATGATGGTGTGACTACAAATATGATAAAAAATTATGGTATTTACGTTATCATTCATGATTTGTGCTCGACTAGTAATATTTTTTAAAAATACAAAAAATATAAAATAGAACAAAAAAATAATAAAGAAAATAAGTACAAAAAAAAAGCGAAAAAACCAAAGAAGAAAAGAAAAGAAGAAAGAGAAATAGAAGTTAGGGATTAAAGAGAGAAAGAAAGAAAAAAAAAATAGGAAAAAATAAAAAAAGAAGAAGAAAAATGAAAAACACGAAAAAGAAAAAAGTATAAAAAAATAATGGTATTGTTTTTGGCCAGACTAAATATATAATGTATTTTTTTTTTTTTGAAGATAGACCACTGAGTAAAAGTGAATACAATGACTGAAAATTAAATATGGCTATAAATGATAATTATGTAAAATATGACTATAAAAGGAGAATTTTATAGTAAATTGTGCTATTTCTGAAAGATCCCCGTGAGATCACTCTCAATGCCACTTGACAATTTAGAGAATTTTACGCAGAAATATTAAAGTTCAATAATATTAAACCAATAAAACATGAATAATTTTTTTTTTAGGTATTAACTCTAATTCTTATAGATTATATTTTCCATAAAAATTGATTTAGGCAAAAAATGGCATATTTTAAAATAAAAATAAAAATTGATTTAGGCCAAAAATGGCACATGTATTTGGTAATAAAAAAGAGAGAAAAAAGAGGAGGGGTATATGGCTGTACAGTATCCCAAGGAGCTCGTGATCCCATTTGTAATTTATCAGGAAAAAAAATCGAATTTATTTCAACAATTTGATAATTAATTCTACCTGTGATAATTAATCATGGGATAAAATATTTTATTAATTTTATCTCTATCAAATATGAATATGAGATAAATTCATTCAAAATTAATTTTCTCTTATTCATCACATCAAACGAGTCCTTACTATTATATAAAAGTAGTTTATTTCAAGAATTTAAGATTAAGAAAATTACCATTTTTATATTTATAACTTTTTTTTCACAAAAAAGAAAAAACTCAAATTTACTTCGACGATAATCTCAACTTCTTTTGTGATTAACCTAAACCCATATTCATTACACTTAAATCTCATCTTAATTAACGTTGCCTCCTTACCCATTAATATCATCATCATCTTAATTAAATCTTATCTTAATTAGCATTGCCTCCTTACCCATCTAATATCGTCATCATCATCCTTAATAACTATATAAGTATTGTTTCAAGAAATCAAGATCACGAAAATTCCATTTTTTTTTTTTTTTCATAATCTTGATCCTACTAGACATTTTGGTGATCTTGTTTATTTTTTCCAGTAATATATAAGGCAGCTATGAATGCACTTGTAGCTACAAACAGGAACTTTCGTCAAGCTGCTAGAATTCTTGGTTTGGACTCCAAACTTGAAAGGAGTCTTTTGATCCCTTTCAGAGAAATTAAGGTACATAGTATGAATTAAGTTATGCATATTACTCATCTGTCTCAATTTATGTGACACTTTTGTGATTTCAAGATTAAAAAAGTCTTTATTTGATCGTAAATTTTTAATATATTTTTCTTAAATATTTTGAATCGTTAATTATTGTAATGGATAGTGCTTGCTACACTCTAGCCTCTCCGCAGTCTAGTTTGTGGGACTAAACTTATATGTTGTTGTTGTTTGTGATTTAAACTATTTCATGTAGTTCCTAGATATCTAAATAGTTAGGTTCGAAGGTTCAAAATCGAGAGGGCGTCATGCGGAAGCTTGTAGTTTGCAAACTATTTGAGACGATAAATAAGATGGCAAGAAAAACATACTAAAACATAAAATTGTTGATATGATTCGGCCAATTGGCTTACATATTAAAAACCTAAATTAAAAAAAAAAACAAACATAAAACTAATGAGAGATAAAATCTTCCTATACTTTTGCTATTGTGTTATGACTTGAGAAAATAGTTGCTAAAAGAAACAATAAACCTAGTAGAAATAAGAGATTTCTACTAAGAAGTCCTTTCCGAAGTAAAACACAATTATGGTAGAATCCAAGTAAGGTAAGATCAAATTAAGGAGAAATTCTAACATAAATTACTCCTATGTCCCAATTTACGTGACACTTTTGTAATTTCAAGATTAAAAGAATCTTTATTTGATCATAATTTTTTAATTTATTTTTTAAAAATATTTCGAATTGTTAATTATTGTGACGGATTGACTTGCTACACTCCACCCTCTCCGTATCCCAGTTTGTGGGAATACACTTGATTTGTTGTTTTTGTTTGTGACTTGAACTATTTCATGTAGTTCCTAAATATGTAAATTGCTCGTTTGTCTCAATTTACATGACACCTTTGCAATTTCGTAATTCAAATGAGTCTTTCATTGATGTAATTTTTCACATATCATTTAAATATTTTTAATTATCAATTATTGTGAAGCAATCTTTGAAAAAAATATAGGATAAGACTACATATAATAAACTCTTGTGGTTTAACTCTTTTCTAGACACATAATAAGAGTTTTAGTGCACATGGCTGCACTTTTTTTAATTATTGTAACTTACAGGAAGTTCATGTAGTTTTCAAATATGAATTTTATTTCAAAAATTTAAAAATTCCATGTTCAACTTCACGAGCAAAATTAAACTGCTTGACTCTTGAAATTGAAGCGGTGCCACATAAATTGAGTCAGAACAGGTACATAGAATGAATATTGTGATGTATATTAGAGTAAAGTTTCAATCTTTATTGAAGAACAGGTATATAGAATGAATTACGTGATGTATAAAAGTGTAAAGTTTCAATCTTTTTTTGAAGAACAGGTATATAGAATGAATAGTGTGATGTATATTAGTGTAAAGTTTCAATCTTTTTTGAAGAATTTTTTGTTCTGATTGAAACTAAGGTGGAGAAGGGTGATCTTGTTCTCAAAGAACTCAATTTTCCTATTTATTTTCTTCTCAAAATTTTGAAGAAACTACTACAACTACAACAACATACTCATTGTAGCCCCACAAGTGGGGTCTGGGGAGGGTGAGGTGTACGCAGTTCTTACTCCTACCTTTGTGGGTAGAAAAATTATTTGTGATAGACCCTCGACTCTAGGAAAACTTTTTTTTTTCAGAATAAGATTTCTAAAACTACTGAAATGTGTTAAAGTCTGAAAAAATCGTCCAAGAGTGGACAGTTTTATTTATTTGTTGAGATACAGGATCATGTTGAAATGTATAATTGTTTTGCTCAAAGTTTAAACTTATAAGTAGGTGAAAATATCTGTTTATTATTTTGTTATGGAGCAGATTGGTTGATGAATTTTGTATTTGATCAGGTGGAATGCACAATTCCCAAGGATGACGGGACGTTGGTTTCCTATGTCGGATTTAGAGTCCAACATGATAATGCTCGCGGACCCATGAAAGGAGGAATCAGATACCATCCTGAGGTTATCTTTTCCCATGTTCCTTCTTCATTTTGTCCTTTTACTTCAATGTCTTAACTTATTGCTTCTCTTCTGGTTGATTGAGTTTTTCTAGCAATAAGAATCTTTCATTTTGATGCCACATGTGATGCGAATTTGTTCTCTATTGACATAGTATAACATTCAATGATGAATCCCTATGCTGCTCGGACTCTTCAAAAATGTCCGCGGGTGCTTGTCGGATTCTCCAACAGTGATGTATTTTTGAAGAATCCGACACGTGTGCGGCATCAAAAGTGAAGAGTCCGTGCAGCTGAATCCCCTTCATTTCCTGTGGCTCTGCTACTGATTCTAGAAAATCATTGACTAGAAAGGTAGAGTAATAGATACACATTTTGCACAAGACTTCAAGAGCTGTAGTCCTTCACCAAATTACAGTCTAAGAGTCCTATAAAACATACAGTTAGGTCTGTGAAACTGGTAAAAAACTGACACTCCTCATTTGACAGCTTTTTTTGTTCTTTCAAATTTTTATTCTCTCAAGCTACCATCCATTTGTATTTGATTCAAAGTCAGTGTTGTATCAATATTGGTTTAGGTATAACCAGTAAAAGTAGCATTTTTATCGTAGTTGTGTCTTACGACTTTTGCTGTCTTACAATTTTTTTTACTCGTTATTTACTGTGCTTCAGTTATTACACTAGTTGATTATTGTTATTGCTCCTGTTTTTGAATGCTATTTTATGTTTCCCTATTATTTTCGATGTCCTATTAATTTTTGTATTTTGCTTTTAACTGCTCTGATGTGTGTTACTGGAGCCGAGGGTCTTTCTAAACAGCCTCTCTACCTCCATGAGGTAGCGGTAACGTCTGTGCACTCTACTATCCCCGACCCCGCTTATGGGACTACATTGGGTTTGTTGTTGTATAACCTAAATGTTTCCTCTACTATGTCTAAGAGAGAAATAAAGTATGAGAACTTGTAAAATGCTAAAATTCAGTAACTTCATTGCATTCTAAGAAAACAGGATGATCTTGTTTAATCATTAAAAATTTAGTTAACAGTTGGCATAGTTAATGGTCCAAATACTTGTAGGTTCGAGTCTGAGCTGCAGCACTAGGTGTGAACCTTTATTCACCAACTTCAATGGGAAGATTACCTTGGCTATCTGTGCTTGCAGGGTAATTAAATTAAATACTAGTAGGTCTTTACATAAAAAATGTTTAGCTTTTATTTATTGGTAAGTCTGTGATTGAAAAATGTTTTCCTCGAAGCGATTGCTTAACGTTGATTGACGTCTTCATTATTTCATGATTTTATCTCCATGAACATGTTACTTTATAGTTCTTATATTTCAATGTACGCCACGGTCCATGGTTGTGCTGGTTACCTCTGTACTGTATACTTCAATGTTTTGTTGTTTCAGGAAATAGAATTTGCGCTGAAATGGTTTAAATTTATTTTACAAGGTTGATCTTGATGAGGTGAACGCCCTTGCTCAACTAATGACTTGGAAGACTGCTGTAGTAGATATTCCATACGGGGGAGCAAAGGGTGGGATTGGCTGCATACCAAAGGAGTTAAGTGTGAGCGAACTGGAGCGCCTTACGCGTGTTTTCACGCAGAAAATTCATGACCTTATCGGAATTAATACTGATGTCCCGGCGCCTGATATGGGCACCAACGCTCAGGTTATTGATATAGTTCTCTGATGTAACTTTGTGAACATATTCTTCTTTGTGGAGCTTCAGAGTATGAAGCAAACAAATGTGCTTATGTGGTGTTCCTACGACAGACCATGGCTTGGATTTTGGACGAGTACTCAAAATTTCATGGTCACTCTCCTGCAGTTGTGACCGGGAAACCAGTTGTAAGTTTTTGTTCAGTAAATTATTAAATTCCTAATGTGCTATTACACTCAAACTTATCCTATCGGAATTAAACGAGTCATTTGACGACCCCTTTTTCACTATTTACCTAGGATCTTGGCGGTTCATTGGGTAGGGAAGCTGCAACTGGGCGTGGTGTCGTTTATGCTGCAGAAGCCTTTCTTGCTGAGCAGGGGAAGCAGATTAAGGATTTGACTTTTGCAATTCAGGTAGAGTTTCTCATTAGTTCAATTCTAGTAGCCATGATATTGCACAAAACAAGTCAGTTGAAATGATTCTAAATGTATTTTTCCATTCCTAAGGGGTTCGGGAACGTAGGATCATGGGCAGCAAGGCTTATTCACGAGATGGGTGGCAAAGTAGTTGCAGTTAGTGATATAACTGGAGCAGTCAAGAATCAGAATGGTCTTGATATACCATCTTTGCTTAGTCACAAAGAAGCAACAGGGAAGCTAATTGATTTCAGCGGTGGTGACGTAATGAGTTCAGATGAACTGCTTACGCATGAATGTGATGTTCTTATACCCTGCGCCCTGGGAGGAGTTTTGAACAAGTATGAACCCATTATGCTTATGAAATATTGCTTCTGCGTAATATTTTTTTTTTTTAATTCTTATTACATTCTAAAAATTGATTGTATGCACTTATTTTATTTAAATTTAGTTTTCAGTATTGGAAAAAATAGGTATCTTCTTCTGTGTTTAAATCTGTGTGGATATAGAAACTGGAGTTCTTTGCTGCTCAGATTTCTTCCTTATTCCGTATCATTTTAAGATGTATATATGGACTTATTATACCCACGGAAGTCTTTTTAATTTGTCCTTGTCTATTCAGAGAAAATGCTGATTACGTGAAGGCCAAGTTCATCGTAGAAGCAGCAAATCATCCAACTGATCCAGAAGCTGATGAGGTACCACTGTTTGCCGGTTTTCAAATCCGTTTGACTAGCATGATAATAATTTCTAACACATTACTTGTCTTCTGCAGATTCTCTCTAAGAAAGGTGTTTTAATAGTTCCCGACATATATGCCAACGCCGGAGGTGTAACCGTTAGTTATTTTGAGTGGGTTCAGGTAAAAAAAATCTTTCTATACGTGACATCCTAACTCTTTCTGCTTTATATTACCGCATAAAACACATGTAGAGTTATTTTGACCATTACTTAAAGCTCAAATTGACATATCCCTAAGATATTGAAGTATACCGTAAGACCTCTCTATAACAGTCATACTTTATAACAACATTTCACTATAACAACCTAGTTTTCTTTGGAACCGACTTGCATATTATGTTATATTATAATATTCTATATAACATCTCGTTGTAGCAGTCAAAAAACATCCAGAAAAGCAGATGTTATTATGAAGAGATTTGACTGTATTTAGTTGGAATTCTCTAATATAGATCAAGCAGTTCTTTCCGCGTGTAAGAGTATAGTTTAGTAGGTGGCCTTACAAGTTACAGCAGCTTAAATAGACAACAATCATCCGTTTCATAATTGACGACAAGTCTTCATTGTCACTCTCATCAATTACGGTGTTCAACTGCCTTGTACTAATAACACCCTTGTTGCATTAGAATTAGGTGCCCATGTTCTAACGTTGTCAATGAATCTCTTCCATGTTTTATTAGATATGTCCTCTAATATGGAAAACCTTTTCATGTGCAGAACATTCAAGGTTTTATGTGGGATGAAGAGAAGGTTAACAAGGAGCTGAAGAAATACATGACAAAAGCCTTCCATAATCTGAAGAACATGTGTCAAACACATAATTGCAATCTTCGAATGGGCGCCTTCACATTAGGGGTGAATCGCGTTGCACGTGCTACACAACTGAGAGGTTGGGAGGCGTAATTGTATTCGCCTATATTGTTTGATGCGAAATAATCTTTCCATCCTCAGCTGAATGTTTACATGATCTTACTTTTCTTGTAAGAAATGGTCTAATATTATAAACAGGAATGTTGTACTTTTAAGCTTGTTGAAAACATTAGTGAAAGCTATCAAATGCACTTGAAGCAGAATTTGTACTGACACTGCAGGTGGTGTTAGTAGTAATTGTTGCATCTCCTTTGCCAACTTGGTGAATTGGCATTGTTGACAATCTAATGAGCCCAAGCAAATTAGCAGTCGAGAGGCTAAATCAAGATTTGAAGCTTATGAGTTTAGGATTTTAGTTTTTTAAGTTGCAAGATCTTAAATTTATTGAATGAAGTTTTCTTATAATAAATGTGGATCAAAGTTAACACGTTCGGCCGAACCCATAAGCTTAGTCTAGATCCGGCCATGATTAACACATGTTTAATCCGCTGCCTGATTTCACAGGCATACTACAACCAAAAGTGTAGTTTCCCTCCAAAAACTGTTACAACTTATATCATTTTCGAGCTAACTGGTGTTTATAAATAATCTAGCACATCAAAGATAACTTTTCTCTGAGCTCAGAAGCGAAGCCAGGATTTGAAGCTTGAGGGTTCGAACCCCCATCTCAGGAACGCGGAGGTGACGCGCATACCACTGGACTACCAGCCATGTTTGTACGGGGGGTCGGACATATATAATTATACACATTTTTTGAATTTTTTAATTACAAATATAGGGTATACGCAAAAGTTAGGGGGTTCGGCCGAACCCCCATCAGCCCCTGTCTGAGCTAATGCATCAAGTTTACTCGAAAAATAAAAAACGTCTAGACAGTTCATTTTGATCTTCTCAAAACATTTGTTGCTTCTTTCTCTCCAAATTGTCCACCATATACATGCTGGGACAATCTTCCATCTCTCCTCGTCCTTTGAAGCATTTCTGTCCATGTTAAAACTACTTAGAACTCCCTTAATGCCCCTCGGTTTCACCCACCTGATCCCTTTCAGGCAAATGAACATTCTCCAAAGCTGATCTGTCCATGGGCAATGCAAAAAGAGATGGTTTATTGTCTCAACTTGCTCTCCACATAGAGAACGCCTGGAAGCCAATTGATAACCTCTTTTTTTAAAGATTTTTGTGAGTCAAAACTGCTTCTTTAGTTAGTAACCATAGAAAACAGTTTACTTCTCAAGGCACCTTAGGTTTCCAAATTATCTTTCACTCCTGTCCTGAACTTGCAAATTATAGTTGATATACCCCTCGTTAAAAAAGTGATGCATATATACTTTTGTCATTAAACAGATGGTGTATACATACCTTGTTGTCTAACAAATAGGGTATATTTATCCTTTTCGTTAACAAATTAAGTTTAACAAAAACAAAAAAAGAAATCTAAAATTTGTTTTCAAAAAAAATTACTTTACCCATTTTTTTACCCCCTACTTGAGAAGATGAAAAAGATCTCTCTTTTATTCAAACCTGATCAAATACATTTTAGGATTAAGTAAAACAAGGATTGAATTTTTTTCATTGGATCAGGTCTTCAAGGGTTAAATATATGGGTTAGGTAATCTTTTAACTAAAATTTACATGTATACCCAAGGTAACTTTATCTTATTACAATAAATCCCATATTGACAAAGTAATTACATAAATTTCAAAGTTATTATTAAAATTCTCTATTTTTTTATTTTCTCTTATTCCTCTTATACATAAAAAAAAAAGGGCTTCGTTTCTTTACTTTCTCTCTTTCTCATATTTGTTCCCTTTTTTTCTCCCATTAAACAACCGATTGTTCCTCCATTATTGAATCCCTTTTTTCATGCCCAAATTCAAGTAATCGTGTACTTAGAGGTTATCAATTTGTAAGTTATCAAATATTTATTGAACTTACTGATTTTCTTCACTAATTTTTGATTTTTTTTTAAACTTTACCAAATCACAACCTGGTTCGATTTTTGGTTGCATGTTTGTTTTTTATGAAATTAATTACTTTTGCAAATTCATTCTAGTTTGATAGATCGATAATATCGTTTTTTTCATTTATTAAAAGTCAGATCTTTGTATTTTTTATTTTAAAGTTGTTAGTTCTTATTCAATATTAAATTTTGTAATGGATTCTCGTCCTAACTTTAGTTTAGGCCTTAGTCAGTTAGATGCTCAAGAAGAAAATATTTTCGTTGTTGGTTTTGTTACTGGTACATTTGATTACGAAGAACCCAATTTCGCAGAGAATCGTTCCAAGAACCGAAACGATTTGGTAGCCATGAAGAAATTGAAGGAAGTGGCCAGTTCTAGGTCGAAGAAGTCTATGTCAAAATCGACAAGTAATAAGAAGATTGATGATTCTGGTCGACCACGTCTTTCGAAGGTATTGATTTTATATTATTCGATTTAATACAGTAACTGATTTATTATAAGTTGATAATCATATTGCCGGATTATACAGTGTTCATACCTTATACATTACTTTATTTATAAGATTAATGTATAATATAAGTCTTCTGCTTTATATTTTATTATATTATACATTAAGAAATCGTATTACATATATGAGGCAGTTTTGTTCTAAGTGGAATTATACTTTGTGAATGCATGACTACTGTATAAGGTTATATTATACATTCTGATAATATTGTAGATAATTTATGTATAAGGTGAATAGTTTATATGTATGGTGTGCCATTATACATTATGAAAGATTGTATTTTAACGTATAATTTATAATATTTCAGACATTATACATTAGTTATTATGAACGACCGTCACACCTCTTTTTAATAAAAAAAAAAGATTGATTTAAAATGCTTCGAAAGGGTTTTCTATTATTAAATGACAAAATGAAGATTTGTTTCGAAAAAGACTTTTTATATTCAAAACTCAGAGTCGCCACTAGGCATAATCCGGTGTGTCAAGTCACCTTTGAAAATCCTTTTCAAAACGGTTTTGACTCTATAACTGATCCGCGAACAAAGATTTCAACTAGGAAATTCTGTTGACCGAGGGGAAGGTGTTAGGCACCCCTCAGATCCACGATTTGACCACGGTCACTTGGTGGAGAGTATCATCCAATTTGACACTACGAATGTATAACCACACAAAGCACGCAAAATAATCAATCAAGCAAAACAAAACAAAACAATCCAAAATTTAGTGCCTAGTCCAATTATACAGTCCAAAATAAAAATGTAAAAATATAAACCTACACTAACCTACACTAATCCTAACTATGCTCCAATGCTCTACCCGATTCCTCGGACCTTCATCACGAACATCCTCCGTATACAAGATACCTCGGGGCATTCCCCGGTGAATAAATATACACAGATATTTCAGGGCATTCCCCGGCCAAATAGTACAATTGATCCAAAAGTGATGAAACAGAACCGTTCAACACACATTTCAAGCATTCTTCAATCTAACGTTCTTAAATTTGCCTACCCCTATCGTTTGCCTAACAATTATCGACTTAAAACATTAGACTATCAAATTTAAATAAAGTCGATGTTTATTCCGAATCAAGCAACTATCAATGAATTAACATAAAACTAATACTCACTTTTATCAATGTTTTAATTCTCACCTCAATTTATCCCAACCAATGATTAACACATGCTTCTATTATCTAATCACCTTTCAAAATACGAAACCAACATAAACCAACATACAACAAAGATTCAAACATCTCAAACAAATCATTCACATTCATGTAAAAAGTAAAGGGAGGTAGGATAGAATTGGACCTCAATGACGCTTTTGAACTCGATGTATTATTCAATTAAATTTGGTAGAATCCGCACCCAAAATCTCAAATCAAACCTCAACCAACGAACCAAAATCAGTATAGAGAAATCCAACCCAAACAGATTTGAGAACTAATGAAAATCTCGAAAAGAATGTCTTTGTCCGGTATCGAAAACCCCCAAAAGCACTCTACTAGAGACGAATCACGAACAAATGAAAATGAAATCCCTGAAATTTAATAGAGAACTAGAAAACAATACGAATCGGAGCTTTAGTGATCTGTGAAGGGCAAAAATTGTCAGAAGAAGGGTCGGATTCTGACGGATTGGAATGTTTTCTAGTCAGAGTTGCCTGAAGACGATAAAAAAGGACCGTGCTGGCGAAGGGTTTGCCGAAAAAATCAAAACGAGCTTATTCACAGCTGATTCTCATTCATTTCCCCTTGATATCACTTTCAATCTTCTCTTTCGATGGTTTTCTGTGTATGTTTCCTTCTCCGGTGAACTTCCTCCCCTTTTTTGGTAAATACCCGTCCTAATGTGTATGTGTGTGTGAACAATGATGAAGAAGAAAAAACCCGATCCCTCTTTCTATAATTATGTTTTGAGTAAGAAAAGGAACCCAAAAATCCCCAAATCCCGTCTCTCTGTGTGCATTTTTCTTGGAAATCCTATCCCTCCTCCATTCTCTCTATCCGTGTATGTGTTGTATTATTCCCCAGAAAAATGGAGCTCCCCTCTTCTATTTATTGACCTCTGCATATGTTCATGGTATCCGGATCCTATGTGTGTTGTGATAATGAAAAAAATGTGATCCCTTGTCAATTTATAAGCTGTGTATATGTGTGTCCAAAAAAGAATACAAAAAAAGTGAGGGAGGGGGGTGTACGTAGATAGGGTGGGGTGAGGTGTCCACTTTTAGTTGTTGAGGTTGTTATTTTTTGTTATGAATTTGTTCAAGGTTGGTTATTATTTTTTGTTCTTATGTGGAAAAATTATCAACTAAAAGGGGGTGTATGGTAAAGTGCTAAATGAGTAAAAAAAATGACTTCGGGAGGGACAAAATTAGGTGTGTACAACATGCCCCCTTTGAATGTCAACACGAAGTGTTTTCAGACAAAGAAGTAGACAACGAGATAGAATTTTGTCCCGACCATTATTCACAAAGCAAGAAACAGAAGGAAGGAAGGAAACCAAGTTTTGATTTTAAACATCACACTCATCCCTAATTATGAGGGAATCAAGTCACAAATATCTCAAAGGGTTGGAAGGAGAGGGACTATACCGAGTTGGAGAGTCAAGTAAGGTCCTATCGAGGTTTCGGTCTGCGGTTCTGTTATTACATCAAAAATAAAAATTACAAGTTAAAACATAAATGAAATTACAAAATTCCTATCTGTGCAACTTCATTTGAACTCTTGACTTGAGTTCCATCACCCTATTCTTCAGGCGGGCTCCTGACTTGCAATTTCTTCAACTTATTGCTTGCCTTTCAATTTCTTCACCCTGTTCTTCAGGCGGGTTCCTGACTTTCTATTTTTCAATCTATTGACTTTCAATTTCTTCACTTTGTTGCTTGACTTTCAACTTATTCACTTTGGTGCTTTGACTTTCCATTTATTCACCCTTGTTCTTCAGGCGGACTCCTGACTTGCAATTCCATCACCCTGTTCTTCAGGCAGGCTCCTGACTTTCAATTTCATCAGTCTGTTCTTCAGAAGGGCTCCTGACTTATCATTTTATCACCTTGTTCAATAGGCTGGCTCCTGACTTGCTATTTCAATCTGTTGTCTTTTAATTTCTTCACTTTGTTTCTTGACTTTCATTTCATTCGCCCTGTTCTTCAGGCGGGCTCTTGAAATCACATCAAAACTAAAAGAAAATTATCCCAGACCATTATTATTATAAAAATAATTGATATTCCAGGAAAGTGAAGTTCCAAATGCAAGAACTAAATTTTGCCCCAATTAATCATCAAAGGACTTTTATGAAAGTCATATCATTATACGAATCAAAGGGAATGACTTGACTAAAAGGTACGTCTTATAGGAATCAAGGGAATGACTCGACTAAAAGGTACGTCTTATAGGAATCAAAGGGGATGACTCGACTAAAAAGTACGTCTTATAGGAATCAAGGGAGAATGACTCGACTAAAAGGTACGTCTTATAGGAATCAAAGGGGATAACTCGACTAAAAGGTACGTCTTATAGGAATCAAGGGGGAATGACTCTACTAAAAGGTACGTTTTATAGGAATCAAAAGAAATGACTCGACTAAAAGATATGCCTTCTAGGGGTTAAGGGGAATGACTCGACTAAAAGGTACGTCTTATAAAAATCAAAGGGAATGACTCGACTAAAAGGTACGTCTTCTAGAAGTAAAAGTTTAATTTAAGAAGTGTATCACCTGAAAAATGAAAACTAAAATCCCTGAACAAGAAAGTGTGTCTCCTAGGGATATGGAATGGTGAATTTTACCATGATTTGACTGTTAAACCTGTGCAGCAACATTACTTTTTGCATTTGTAAAAGTGAGTCATTGCAGCCCTTGATATTTACGCTTTGAAGTCCTTGCTTTGAATGTAATATGTTACCTGTTTCATCAAAGAAAACTTGTGAGTTTAAAACATGGTGGCTGGTTTGTGGCTTTAACTTTCACGGTAATCGCTCTTGCCCTCATCACATTTAACCTTGCTTCCAACCATTAGCATATATTATTGACTTGCTGAATCATTAACTCAAACTCAGATTATTAAGAGTGACTGAAACAAACACAGTATCTCTGCTTTGCCCTGCTTCTCAGATAGACCCTTTAAACCTTGGTATTTCTATGAGTTCCCCAGACTTGTTTGTTGAGAAAAATTTTGCATGCCTTATTTCAGCTCACAATCATGTGCCTTTCATGTGCTAGCCTTTTGTTTTGCTTTGTACAATTAAAGAAGCTGGTAGCTAGTTTTGAGATCCTTTCTCACTTGTTTTGACATGGACTTGACTCAAAGACAAGAGAAAAATAACAATAATTTTTTTTATTTGGATAACTGATTCAATAAACTAAAAATATAACTATAGAAAATAAAGAAATGACAATGAATTTCCCCATTGCAAAAGATGAAAGAAAAGTTTATCTGAAAATGATAGTCAACTCTAATGATTATGATATGCATATCAGATTAAACTGCCCGATCTTTCTATCCAAAACTCTCACAAATCGTTGTTGAGTTAATGACCTTGAAAGTGAGTTGCTTCCTTGGGCCAATTACATTCGGAGATCTCATTCGGCTAGTGGTGCCTTGAAGGGTTTTCGCCAACAAGCCTCTCTCATTTTTTTATTACCTCACCATTGCCTTATGTTATCCGAGAGGGTTTTTCACCAATAATATTCCTTTATTTTTATTTCTCTCAACTCACAGTTGTCTCACAGTGCCCGTAAGGGTTTTCACCGATAAGACTCTCATTTTATATCTCTCAACTTACCATCATCTTACGATGCCCGTGAGGATTTTCACCAATAAGACTCTCATTTTTATTTCTCTCCTGATTCTGCTAAGGAAGATAAGTAGTTCCTAAAATGCGTCATCACATTCATTGCATGCTTAGCCTTAACATTCTCAAAGATTGATCTGAAGGTCTTTCTTTGGTTGAAACTTGGCTTTTGGACAGGGTTAGAAAGAAAGGATGACATGGGTTCCAAATGACACTTAAGGTGGGATAGGACTTACAACTTTTGGAATCGACTCAAACAATGAGGATTAACTCATGCCCCAGTTTCTTCTGACTGGGTGACTCTAAATTGTTTATTTGGTTGGACCGAACCCCGGGTAGGGCAGCCTACGTATCTCACCCCCAAAAGAGGAGAATCAAGTCATGTATAGTTCTGACAGCTTGTTCTTTTTTTTTGCTTGATTCTGACTTGTTCTTTTTTTTTTCTTTTGACTTTTTTTTCTTTGTGATTTTTCTGACTTTAATTTCCTTGACACTTTTTTCTTCCTTCTTGGACACATTTTTTTTGGAGCTTTCTGACTCTATTCTCTTACTCGATACTTTTCTTTTAAGATTTTCTGGCTTTATCTTGATTCCAAAAGAGGGGTATGAAATAAAATAACACTAAGGCTCAAATGGGGTAAACAAAGGATGACACAATATTTGGATAGCAGAATAAAATGCCTTCGTCATATCAATCCTTGAAAATACTAGTACCTAGCATGCAATGTGAAAGTGCACGATTAATATCACTTATGACATGTTTTACAACACTAACTTGCCCCGAGCATGTGTGTCACCTCTTTTCTTTACTTGTCATACATACAACTCTATATTTGTTGTACATCCCTCACATTGAATGACTCATGCTTTCGTGAAGCTGATTTTCTTTATGTTCCTCTTGATAGAATCAACAGACACTGTTTGACCTAATTGAACTATGTTTTTCAATTGATGACCAAGTTATTCATGTGATTCTCAAAATAATTGCCTTAATTTTCTGAAAAGGCTTCAACTTGTCACCAAATGTCTCAGCACTCTACCTATTTTCAATGTTCTGCACCATAATTGATCCATTTTGAATCATCTTTTTAATATTTCTTTTCAAATCTTAACAATCTTCAATACTATGACCCTGAGCATCAGAATGATACGCGCATCGTACATTAGGATTAAAATTTCTTGAACGTTGATTAAGAGTGCACCCAAGGAGAGGAGTGATCATGCCCCATTGTACCAATCTCTAAAATAAACTGGCATACGACTCTCCAATTAGTGTGAAGCGATCTCTCGACTTCTGCCTCATTTCATTGTTTGGCTTGGATTAAAAATCAGGCTTAGAAGGGTTTTGGTATGTTTGTGGAGTTAGAGGAAGGCTCTGAGGAGTTGGTGTGTTCCACTATGGGTAAGATAGGGGTTGAACATGTGGTTGTGTGTTATATACTGGATATGGAGGTGGAGGAGCAGAGTATAATGGATTTTGGGAGTGATTATGTGGAGCTTGGGCATGAAATTGGGTTTGAGCCTGAGAGTGACGACAACGGGATCTTCTTGACCGTGCCCTCTGTCCAACTACAATAGAAGATGCAACTTCTTCATTCTTTGTCTCCCCAACACTTCCTGTACCCTTTGAATTGCTTGAGTTGTCACTTTCAATGTTGCAAAACTCACAATGCGACCAGTTTTAATTCCCTCTTCTATAATCTCCCTCATTTTAAGGATCTCAATAAATGACTTTCCTAATGCAGGTAACAAATGTTGATAATATGTTTCATCCTGCGCTTGAATAAACACCTCCACTATTTTTCTTTCTTTCATTGGCGGTTTTACTCTAGCAGCTTGTTCGCGCCATCTGATTGTATACTCCCTGAAACTCTCAATATTTTTCTTTTTTATACTAGTTAGGGATTTTTCGTCAGGGATCAACTCCACATTGTATTGAAATTGTTGCACAAATCCATTAGCTAGGTCATCCCAACTAATCTACTTGTCAATGTCTTGGTCAACAAACCATTCCGAAGCTAGGCCTGAAAGACTCTCCCCGAAATAAGCCATGAGTAGTTCTTCCTTCCCTCCAGCACATCTTAATTGGTTACAATAGCGCCTCAAATGTTCCACTGGGTCCCCTTGTCCATCATACTTCTCAAACTTTGGCATTTTAAAGCTAGGAGGAAGGTTGACACCTAGAAACATGCATACGTCCTTATATGAGACACTTTTGTAACCCCTAAGTCCTTGCAAGTTCTTCATAGCCAGTTCCAAACTTCTTAATTTTTTGGTCATTTTCTTTTGTTCTTATATCATAATAGGCTTCTCCATGTTAGAAGGAAATTCAGGCGGGTGAGTGTCACCGTAAAGACCAGTTAACTTGAATGTAGGCTCAGAAGTATAATGCTAATCACCAGTAATATTAAATACAGACTCTTTTGTAGAGTAGGGAGGCACAACTTGTGGATGAACATCAAAAGTAGAAGCTTCAGGTGGGGGTGGCGCCACAAAAGCATGAAAAACAGGTGGATCCGAGTATGTGGTAGTCTTGGATTGGGGAGTGAGGAAATAAACATTGGAAGTGGTTGGATATTGTTGCCCCGGAGTTGATCCTAATGCATGTTGTGGCATATCAATAAAAATGGGAAATTGGGCATGTGACACTGGTGGCAAGCTAGAAAGATATTCCAGATTAACAATAGGAACTTGGGGAGACGACAACCCATTAGCCTAAGCTTGATGTATTTCTATCATTTGCTGCCTTAATTTCTGAATCTCTTCATTAGCTCCTAAATTCTCATTTTCCGAACTCCCTGTCTGATTAGTGACAACAAACTCGGTATCCTTGTTGGCCATAACTTTCTCTGTGACTTGGTGCACTATGGAGAATCAACCAAAATGACACAAACCAACCACCTTAAACTAACCGGATAAGAGATAGCAAATGCGTTAGAGTTCAACTATTTTTCAAAACCTCTTTTTATCTTGAAAAGATCACCGAACCCAAGAAGGGCGCCTACGTATCTCACCCCTGAGAGGGGAGAATCAGGTGTGCGTA
Source organism: Capsicum baccatum var. pendulum (assembly GCA_030864225.1). Classification (NCBI taxonomy): domain Eukaryota; kingdom Viridiplantae; phylum Streptophyta; class Magnoliopsida; order Solanales; family Solanaceae; genus Capsicum; species Capsicum baccatum. Next base: position 217,075,486 of record CM061554.1, on the reverse strand, counting down.
GTTCGTGAAGTCTTGCCAAAATGGCCAACTAAACTCTTTTTCCTTTTTTTTTTCTTTTTCTTGAAACTTTAAAAAGAAAAGGAAATAATAAATTGTCAAAATAATCAACGAAAATCTTTTTGTATTTTTCAGATTTAAACCTATACAAAATGAAACCTATGATTACCAAAGAAACTCTTTTGGGATTTTCAATTTTGAATTTAATATAAAAATGAAACTTGAAACTATTAACAAAATATCTTTTTGTGGTTTTGTTTTATAAGATGTATATGAACACCCACTCCAAGTGAAGAGTGAAGAAAATCTTTTTTTAAATTTTTTCAGATTTCTATACAAAATGTAACCTACGATTATCAAAAGAAAATCTTTTTAGATTTTCAATTTTGCATTTCATACGTAAATAAAACTTGAAACTATTAAAGGAAAATATTTTTGTAGTTTTCTCTTGAAGATGTATATGAAACACCTATTCTAAATGAAGAGTGAAGAAAATCTTTTTGGATTTTTGAAATAAGATCCCCGAACCCACAATAGGCTGCCTACGTATCACTCCTGAGAGACGAGAATCAGGGGTGCGTAGTTCGTCTAGATAGGACAATTTAGGATTAAAGACAAACAAAATCTTGACTTGAGACACGACTAAAGACAAACGATTGAAGAACATAAATAAAATCTTTTTGGGGTTTTTAATTTGACACATGACACCCACAACTAAGAAAGAAAAATCTTTTTTGAGACATTTTCGCTATATGAAATGTATAAAACTTCTACCATTTTTGAATTTTCTTTTATAAAACTCCTATTAAAATAATCTTTTTTTTAAAATTTTCAAATTATGGAAGCTTACTAAAGAAATAAATAAAAATCTTTTTAATGTTTTTGTTTTTGACAAAATGAGTGCAAAAGGTAAAAAATCTTTTTAAAATTTTGAATTGTGAAAAACAAAAGTCATAAGGAACACTAAAAGTTACGAAACCCTTTTTGACTCACTTTTTTTTCTCTTTTTTTTTTCAAACACACCTTACTTCTAATACATGCTTTTCCCGAATCAGTCTGTCAAATGACCACATTACCCTCAAAGATGCAACATTTAGCACATAGAGATGCTTTAGAGGTGAGTCTCTTACAAAGGACCAAATAGGCCCCTCTAGGTCTTAATATGATGCATATAAGTATGACCTAAAGGCTGACCTAAGCTGGGGTTCACTAACAAGGCTGTTCGGGGGAGCGTATGGTCGATAGTGGCTGCGACAGCTTTCCACCCACTTCATACGTCCGACGGCTCCCCCCTCCTAAAAATAAGGGTGACTCAACTAAAGTTCGTGTACACGATGTGCACTGCGAGACTTATTGCAGAAAAAATTAACTCGGGTTATGCAAATGATGCCAGATATAAAGTGGTAACACATAAAGAAAGACTGTAAATACGTAGCACATAGGCACACAACCATGATAAAATAAACACAAACGATAACAAAAACAATGTTTATACACCCATAATGTCAAACTAAGCTGATACAACTCAAAAAATAAGCTCGAATTCTGAAAATTCCTCAGCAGAGAGAGCTGTCACACCCCTTTTAACAAAAAAATAATTGATTTTAAATGCTTCGAAAGGGTTTTCTATTATTAAGTGACAAAATAAAGATTTGTTCCGAAAAGGACTTTATATATTCAAAACTCAGAGTCACCACTTGGCATAATCCGGTGTGCCAAGTCACCTTTAAAAATCCTTTTCAAAACGATTTTGACTCTATAACTGATCCGCGAACAGAGATTCTGACTAAGGAATTCTGTTGACCGAGGGGAAGGTTTTTGGCACCCTTCGGACCCGCGGTTTGACCACGGTCACTTAGTGGAGCGTATTGGCCAATTTGACACTACGAATGTATAAACCACACAAAGCACGCAAGATAATCAATCAAGCAAAACAAAATAAAACAATCCAAAATTTAGTGCCCAGTCCAATTATACAGTCCAAAATAAAAATATAAAAATATAAACCTACGCTAACCTACACTAATCCTAACTATGCTCCAATGATCTACCCGATGCCTCGGGCCTTCATCACGAACGTCCTCCATACACAAGATACCTCGGGACATTTCCCGGTGAATAAATATACACATATATTTTGGGGCATTCCCCAGCCAAATAGTACAATTGATCCAAAAGTGATGAAACAGAACCGTTCAACACACATTTCAAGCATTCACCAATCTAACGTTCTTAAATTTACCTACCCCTATCGTTTGCCTAACAATTATCGACTTAAAACATTAGACTATGAAATTTAAATAAAGTCGATGTTTATTCCAAATCAAGAGACTATCAATGAATTAACATAAAACTAATACTCACTTTTATCAATATTTTAATTCTCACCCCAATTTATCCTAACCAATGATTAACATATACTTCGATTGTCTAATCACCTTTCAAAATCCGAAACCAACATAAATCAACATACAGCAAAGATTCAAACATCTCAAACAAATCATTCACATTCGCGTAAAAAGTAAAGGGAGGTAGGATAGAATTGGACCTCAATGCCTCTTTTAAACTCGATGTATTATTCAATTAAATTTGGTAGAATCCACGCCTCAAATATCGAATAGAACCTCAACCAATGAACCAAAATCAGTATAGAGAGATCCAACCCAAACAAATTTGAGAACCAATGAAAATCTCAAAAGGAATGTCTCTGTTCAGTATCGAAAACCCCCAAAAGCACTATACTAGAGATGACTCACGAGAAAATGAAAGTGAAATCCCTGAAATCTAATAGAGAACTAGAAAACAGTACGAATCGGAGCTTCAGTGATCTACGAAGGGCAAAAATTGACAAAAGAAGGGTACGATTCCGGCGAATTTGAATATTTTCTAGCCGGAGTCACCTGAAAACCATAAAAAAAGACTGTGCTAGAGAAAGGTTCACTAGAAAAATCAAAACGAGGTGATTCACAGCTAATTCTTATTCATTTTTCCTCGATCTCACTTTTGATCTTCTCTTTCGATGGTTTTCTGTGTATGTTTCCTTCTCCGGTGAGCTTCCTCCCCTTTTTCGATAAATACCCATCCTAATATGTGTGTGTGTGTGAACGATGATGAAGAAGAAAAAACCCGATCCCTCTTTTTGTTCTTGTGTTTTGAGCAAGAAAAGAAACCCAAAAATCCCCAAATCCTGTCTCTGTGTGTGTATTTTCCTTGGAAATCCTATCCCTCCTCCATTCTCTCTATCCGTGTATGTGTTGTATTATTCCCCAGAAAAATGGAGCTCCCCTCTTTTGTTTATTGACCTCCGTATGTGTTCATGGAATCCTGATCCTATGTGTGTTGTGATGATGAAAAAAATGTGACCCCTTGTTAATTTATGAGCTGTGTATATGTGTGTCCAAAAAGGAATACAGAAAAAGCGAGGGAGGGGGTATACATTGCTCGGGATGGGGTGAGGTGTCCACTTTTAGTTGGTGAGGTTGTTATTTTTTGTTATGAATTTGTTCAAGGTTGGTTATTATTTTTTGTTCTTATGTGGAAAAATTATCAACTAAAAGGGGGTGTATGGTAAAGTGGTAAATGAGTAAAAAAAATGACTTCGGGAGGGACAAAATTAGGTGTCTACAACGATCAATGTATAATGAATTTATTATTATATATATTTCACTATGTTATACATTAAGAAGTTATTATTATATAGAAGAGCCATTTTATGTTATATTTGATTTTATACAACTAGAAAGTCTTAATATTGTATAAGGTTATATTATACCTTCTGTTAAATTTATATTTCATATGAATTAAAATATGAAGTAATAATATAGAAGTTGGAATGATGTAGAATATGCATTATAATATTGGATCCTCCAAAAATGCATTACTGTTGGAGGATCTGACCGGCACATACATTTTTGAAGAGTCCGGCCAATGTAGCTTGTTTCCATTTTTTTTCTCTCATAGCACTTCGACCTTATTTGAGACAACTTAAAAATGTTGGTTATAGTAATTGAATAGTTAAAAAGTTTCAGAACTGGCCATTGTTGTAAAAAGGATCAACTTTTATGTTGCCCAGCGCTATCTTAATGCTTGGCTGTTGTAGTTAATCGAAATCTTTTTTGATTACTGATCAAATAAGTTGCAAAACCAAAAGTTGGAGACATATGAGAAATATGATTGGATAATATTTTATATAATATCCCGACAACAAATTCAGTACTTGTAGTCTAGTTCTTGATATTTTTCAGTAAAGAATTGTCACAGCCCAAAACCATGACATGCATTACATTTGTCCCTTGAGCTATGTGATCATCTAGGTGCATACCATGTGTACGTATACTGTCTTTACATCACTTCACTGTTTTCTCTCTTTCCTATGTGGGTTGACCTAAACTGCCATATGCATTCCTTGTTCAAAATCTTATTATCCTTGAGACTGTCCTCCTCTTTGACTCTCTCGTGGGCATCACAAGAACAATTGATCTTATCATCCTCGATAAGATGACCCTGTGTCTTCTCTGACCCTTTAATCAAATCTATTAGATAATTTGTGTTTCATCTTATTATTATGTTATGTGACTAGTCTCTGCTTGTTTATGAAAAATATTGCTTATTCTGAAAAGGCTTTTCTTGAGTCGAGTTTCTTATTAGAAACAACCTCTATAAAGTGTGTGTACAACAACACCCCCAATGGGATCACACTAAAGTATCTTGTACTGATTGTCCCAAGGGGCGATTACAAACAACCTTTGTAAGGTTTGCGTATATTCCACCTTTCGAAATCTCACTTACGGGATCACACTGGTTAAGTAGTTGTTGTTGTGGTTCTGATTGTTTTGAAGGGTGATTATAACGTTTGATTTTACCACGCAGATGTCAGCAGATAAGTTTAAAGATGATAAAGACTCCATCTTACAGAATCTAAGAGACAGCGCCATCATGGATCCTAGTTGCGGACAGACTGCAGTTATTTAGAAGAAGGTCATTATGATTCTTACAAGCGAAGTCATGGTACATGCCATTGTAACAAATATTGTCAAGTTTACTAGAAGCTATGGAGATCTAAGTAATGGCTCATGAAAAATAAAATATGAATGTTTTAATGGCATAATTTCATCCCGAAAATGATCAAATGGTAGAAAATCCAGAGCTGTAATTAATGGAAGGTGATCTTCAGGGCTATACAACAACTACTGTAAATATTCTTGTAGTAGAAACTCCGAAAAAAATATTAATATGTGAAGACTGGGTGAATTTTGATAGTTAATACACTTAGTCTGGCTCTTGGTTAGAAAATTGAAATTTCTTAATCAATTTTTTGGTGTTAGGACTAAAGTTTTAAAGCACTCATTTCTTTTTGTTGAAATTCATATACAGGTATATTATTATTGATCTAACTTCTTTTGATATATGCAACTAATTTCCTCCTTTTATGACTCTTGTAATTGAAGTTGACAATATACTTGAGTTTAAATGCACAACATATACTTTTTTTTAACCTCTTGGGAAATCATTAATTTTTCACATGCTACGTTTATTTAGTACTGCCATCTTGGGGCTGTTACGATTTCATCATACATTCGTTCGAATGTATAACAATATGTTATACATTCGTAATACATTCGTTTGAATGTATAACAATATGTTATACATTCATAATACATTCGTTGTTGTTTAAACATAAAACTGTACATGTGGCCAGTTATAAAGGTAATAGATAAGGCAATGCAATATGATCTATGTATAATGTAACACATTGTATTATTTTCAGTATGTAAATTCTTTTATAAGTTAATAATACATTGAACATGTAACTCATACATTTAGATTTATGTATTACATAACATCATACAAATTGTTAAAAGTTTATTACTTAATAGAAAATAATGAAAATTTAACATCATACATATTACTAAAGTATAAAACTATATCATAAATTAATTACATACCGTTGCCATATTTTACATTTTTTACTTTATGATTGTTTTCAATATTAAATGTATGATTGGTACGCAAATAAGAGTAAGTTATACCAAAAACAATTTATATCATACATATATACTTAAGTATAATACATTATCATACACATAACACATTATTGAATGTCAACTAAAATTTGAATAAAATACGACACATGAGTGTGTCTTTTAATTTTATTGTTCCAAACATAAAACTGTACATGTGGTCAGTTATAAAGGTAATAAATAAAGCAATACAATTTGATCTATGTATCATGTAGAACATTGTTACGAAGATGTCAAACACTTATTAAGAAGTAAACTTCAACTAATAATATAAAACATAATTCAAAATTATACAAGTGTGTCAATATAATCTAAGTAAAATGATTATTCAAACAAAACCAAACTAAGCATCAACATATAGATAAACCAATTATCTTCGTCACATTTTCTTTGGGAAGAAATCGCACGTCCTTCGGTTGTGACCTGCACATTTCAATCCTTCATGTCTGGCATTGGAACTATCGAAAGTTCATACGTCTTGACAATGGTGTTTGACCTGTACAATTCTTAGCAGTAACAACCATAATCTTTTACATCAATATTTTTACTTTTTAATACGATAATTGCATGTGGACAGGGTATTTCATCAATTTGATATTGACCACAGTTGCATGTACCATGATCAATATCAACAATGTACCTCCTTCCTGATTCATATACACAGTAAAGATAACTACCAACTCCTTTAACCTGTTAGAAATAAATTATTTAATACAGATGTTCCGAATGATTCATACAAGACGCCTTAAGGACCCATTTGCAGCTTTTGTTACGATAGTGCAGTATATAGATGCATCAAATATAAACAGTTGTCAATGTATTAATATAGATATAAAATTCCTGATTTTAATTAAAATGCTGAATTGCCCCTATTACGGTTTCATTATTCATTCGTTCTAATGTATAAGTACATATTTTACATTATTTATACATCTTTCAACGAACAGATAACAACGTCCAAACAACAATTCCATCAAAACACCTATTACAAAAAAAAAAAACATACATTAAACCTTCAACAAATTAAGATAATATTTCGGTTCATACCTTTGTTTGTCAGATCATTTAGCAAAGGTGTTAAAGCCATTCGATATCACATATTTTACCATTACCGAATGAATATTGAAAAATTCACCCCACCACCCCAACCCCCTTTCCCATGCGCCCCTCTCCTTGCCCTTCAAAATTTTCCCTCTTTTTCCCATAGAAACAAGCACACATACACTCTCAACGATACACAACACTCACACACAGGGATATACACACAGGGATCTACACAGTCACACAGATAGAGAAAAATAGAGTGAAACAGAGGAAAGGCGTGAGGAAATAGTGGAAAAGTGAGTGAAAAATATTAAAGGAAACAACTAGTAAACGAAAAAGGTAAACTCAGATCCGATCGAGTTTTTTCGGTGAAGTTTTAACCGGAATTACCTCGACATCACGTAATCCGACCACTTCCTCCCAAAATCCGATCAAATCCAGGGACTAACACCCAAAAACCATCGAAATGACTAATTTGCGACTCCCAAATACCCAAATGACGCAATAAAATGGGGATGTTCATATTTATTTTCTACAGAAATGAAGAACGCAGTATAAGATTCTTTTTTTTTTCCTTAGCGTAAATATATAGAGAAATGCTTTTATTGTGATGTTTAACAAAATATTTGAATTTAACTTCCAGTTACTATGATTACTCATACACTACATAATATTAGCTAATTAATGGCTATAATTAAGGAATATAAAGATAATATTTGATTTATTATCTTAAATTTAGGATTAACAGTTTTATCATACATTCAACTTATGTATAAGGGACATACTAATGTATGAGTATATTTTTAAAATCCGAAAGAGAGAAAGCCTTAAGTGATTTTATGTAATTACTTTGTCTTGGGAGGGGATTTATGCGATTTATACATCTTTTAAAGCCATGCTTAAAGGTATTTTGAATGGTACATTTGTGAACAAAAATGATAAATATGCACCCTTTTTTTTTTTAACCAGGGGCACTCTAAATTACAAAATTGAATGGTATATTTGCCAACTTCCCCTAAACTTTATATGCCACCAACCACTAAATTTGTCTTTGAAAAGCCTGTCTTAAATTATTTCGTCTTGAAGTACTTAACAACCAACTACAATTTGAAATATTTGATTGATCGACGAATAACAACATCATTGATATCCCATGAATATCCATCCAACTGATCATATATTATCAAGAGACAATGTGCACTTGGCAAGTTCCTAAATCTCTTTCATAAAAAAATAATTCAACAAGTCTTTTGTTTTCTCTTTGGATCTTTTCATGACATGTGTGTGAATTTTTAGGTCGAAATTTTATCCAACTACACAAAGTTAAAAGTGTTTTAATCCAAGTGATGAGTGCCATTATTTGCACCTTAGAAAGTGGTGCATATAGTGGGTTGGACATATAAGTCAAAAGGATCACACCAAAATGTGTGCATTCTACCCTTAATTAAAAAGTTTCAAATTCAGATTTTAAATGAATAATATTTTGTTAATAAGCGTTTTCTCCTTTGAATGAGTCTATTCAATACAAATTCAAATTAGTAATCCAACAAGTAGGAAAAAGGACCATAACGAGTAGCGCGATATGTGTTGGTAGATGCATGAAATGTTTTCGTCCTTAATCAAAGATTGTGAATTCAAATCTTGAAAATGAAGAATATTTAGTCAACGGGTATTAAGCCCCACAATCTATATGATGCAAATTCATTAGTAATCCAAAAATAGACAAAATCAAAAGACCATCCTGAGAATCGAGATGTGCATGATGGATTGCTCAAATCTCGTCATTCTTTATCGAAGATCTCAAATTCAAATTAAAAAAGTGAAGAATATCTTGAAAGCGATTATTTCACCCGCACAATGAGTCTATTTGGTGCAAATTCAAAATAGTAGCCGCCTAACAAATAAGGTGGCCAGTTAGTGATCCACCATTCTCTCATTACAAACATATATCAAATGTCTCTATTTTTCCTATCCATGTATCATATACACGGATCTATCTTACCCAATAATTTAAAGTAAAGAAGTTAAAAGTTATATACACTACTAAGAAGAATATGATGTAGAAGAATACGTTGTATTCGTGTGAAATGTGATTTATCCATGTAAAATTAAGTGATGTATTCAGAAAAATGCGATATATATGTGAACTAAATCTAATATTTTAGTAATTTTGTAGAAAATTAGAATAGAAAGTAATTAACTCGAAAAGGCTGAAATTTATATAATTTTTTGCTTAAACTAAATTATAAATGGAAAAGGCTAGGGAGGGACGGTTGTGCAAATCATGGGTGGAAGGTGCACATTATCTTTCTTCTCGACAAGTGCATCTATAAGGTCCACGGACTTCTTTAGCGTCACGGGTCCATAAATAAATAAATGTCCACTATCCCATGCATAAACCTTAAAAGACACAATTTGGACCAACAACAAAAAAACAAGAAGAGTTCATTAATATTGCTAGCATGATAATGCAAAATAACACTTTTCATTTCATTCTTTTGATCATTTTCTTGATCTCACCTCATTATCTAGCCTTCAACAACGGTGGTGGAGACGAAAGGGAGATGACCTCATCGGAAACATTCTCATCCCCTAGTGGTGGTGGAAGTGGTGCAGTACATGGACCTAATTGGAATTACAATTGGGGTTGGGGTTCTAGCTCTGGAGGAGGATGGGGTTATGGCTCTGGCTCAGGTAGGTCTCCTAATGGGTTAGGTCGAGGCTGGGGTTTTGATTTTGGGTCTGGGAGTACAGGGTCTGGTACTGGTTATGGCTTTGGTGCTGGTACTGGTGGTGGTGGTGGTGGTTATGGAGCTGGAAGTGGTAATGGTGGTAGCTTAAGAGGAAGAGAGATGCCTTCGCCAGAAACATTTTCATCCCCCAGTGGAGAAACTAGTGTAGCTCATGGACCTAATTGGGATTATAACTGGGGTTGGGGTTCTAGCCCCAGAGGAGGATGGGGTTATGGTTCTGGCTCAAGTAGGTCTCCTAATGGATTTGGTCGAGGTTGGGGGTATGGTTTTGGGTCTGGGAGCGGGTCTAGTACTGGCAATAAATATGGTTCTGATGGTCATGATGATAGTGGTGGTGATGATGGTCGCTTAGCTGGCTATAGTAGCGACCCCACACCATCAATTTCAAATGAGAGAGATCATCGTGGCTAATAAAATATATTGGTCATGTACTACTTACAACATGTTATTTGTTTACAAATATAAAGAGTATTATGAACTTTAATGTACGTGTTATAATAGAGTCTGATATGTCTTGTATACTATACTAAGGGTGTCAAACGGGCCGGGCTGACCCGGCCCGACCCGGCCCGACCCGGCCCATAACACCAAACCGGACCGGTTTGACCCGGCCCGGAAAGCCCTAGGGCTTTAGGGTACCGGGTCCCGGTCCGTTTTTTTTTCAAATTTGGGCCCGGTTAACCCGGCCCGGACCAACACGGTCCAGGCCCGCCGGTTAACCGGCCCAGCCCGGCCCGGCAACAGAAAAAAAAGTGTATATTTAATGTATATTTCATGTATATTTAATGTATATTTAATGTATATGTTTATATATCTTCTATAGAAGTGTATATTTAATGTATACATGTGTATATTTTTTATTTAAACTAGTACATATATATTGAATGTTGCATATATATGTGTATATGTTTTACAAATTAGTATATAAGTATATCTATACATATTGTAATGTATATATAATGTAGTAAAGTATTACATATACATAGAATAGAGTGTATATATGTGAATGGATCTTCAATTGACGTGTATGTTTAACGTATACATGTATATATATTTTATTTAAACTAGTAAATATATATTGAATGGTGCATATATATGTGTATATGTTTTATAAATTAGTATATAAGTATATCTATACATATTGTAATGTATATATAATGTAGTAAAGTATTACATATACATAGAATAGAGTGTATATATGTGAATGGATCTTCTATTGACGTGTATGTTTAACGTATACATGTATATATATTTTATTTAAACTAGTAAATATATATTGAATGGTGCATATATATGTGTATATGTTTTATAAATTAGTATATAAGTATATCTATACATATTGTAATGTATATATAATGTAGTAAAGTATTACATATACATAGAATAGAGTGTATATATGTGAATCGATCTTCTATAGACGTGTATGTTTAACGTATACATGTATAGAGCAGAAATAAGAAACCAAGGAATGGAACCATAGCCCAACGACGACCTCAAACTTGAAGAATTATGACTTCATGGGTATATATAGTGTATATCTAGTGTATATATAGTGTATATGAAGTGTATATAGTGTATATCGAGTGTATATATAGTGTATCTTTGATGTTTTATTTAATTTTTTGACGGATTTGACCGGTTTTTAACCGGGTTTGACCCGGTTTTAGCGGGTTGGGTTAAGTGGGCCGGTTCCGGGTGGGTTTTAAAATTTTTACTGTGCGGCCCGGCCCGGCCCGGACCGGTTAAGGCCAAAACCGGCCCGTAACCGGCCCGGAACCCGACAAAATTGAGAGGGCCGGTTCCGGGTTGAACCGGCCCGGCCCGTTAGACAGGTTTATACTATACCATGAGAATATAGTAAATGAATATAATGAATAATTTATACATAATAAATGTTTGCATAACATTTTGAGTTTGTATTCTAAGACATAACGAAACTACTTAATTCCAGTATGTCGCAAACATATGTCGTGTATATAATCAAAAAGAGTTTTACCCATCTAATCGTATAGTTTGTCGATGTCGATGATATACTTGGTGTACACCGTATGTATAATCAATATATCGAGGACTCCTACAAATTATACAATTACATGGGTAAAAAAATAGTTTAGCCAATAATTAAAAATATTCTATTTTGTTACCATATCAATATTGATGGTCATAATCTCAAATTTTTTGTTAATAATTTAAGATTAATTTAAGTTATATATGATGACAATGTAACTTTTTTCTTACACTAATAGCTGAATATTAATTTATACTAACATATTAATTATCATTTTTATTTATTAAACTACATATTAAAGTAGTATTTTTATCAAAAAAATTGCCTATAGTTACCTAACATGTTTAACTTATACAGATCGACAGGTTAAACAATTTTTACACAATTAGATTACCTAAAAGTTATTCACATGTAACTTTCCATAAAAAATCTAAAATTTATAATCCTAAAAATATAAGGTTATAGTTTAATTCTTATAACAACAACAAAAGTAAAGAATTAACTTAATTAATTTTATGATATATATATATATATATATATATATATATATATATATATATATATATATATATATATATGTTAAATCGTAATTAATAAATAACCTGATTATAGAAATATATAAAGAACTTGTCCTCACTCAAGATCCTAATTCATTGCTTTCGCCTTTCTTTACTCTCTCACTTTTTTTTTCCTCTTTCGCTTCTCCGATACTTAGTCATCTCAAAATCAACATATTCGAATTAAAAGGGAAACTATAGCTTATTGCGGGAAAAAAAAAAAAAAACTAAAACATGCATAGATCATCAAGCACAAATCGATTCTCAGACGATTATTCCACGAGTTATTATTCATCATCTTCTATTTCATCACAAAAAGTGCCTCCAGCACTAAGAACATTGTCTTTAGAAGCCAATGGATTATTACCAATATATGAACCTCTCTCTGATATTGCTAAAAAGGAAAAATCTCATGCCAAATTTGCAGCAAATGCTGTTCATATTATACCGCTTGTGTTATTATTATGTGTATTTATCTTATGGTTTGTGTCTAATCCAGGTAACATAACTTAGTTCTATGTACATATTCTATTTTCTCCTTTGTTTTTAGCTTTTTTTATGATTGTTGAAGTTCAGACGAAGTTAAGGATTGATTCAGTATCGAATCCCAGATCTTTTTAGACATTTTCGGTTAAAAGAAAGGGTAAATTTCATAAATGATTGTATATTTAAGATTTTTTTTATTCATTAAGTTATACAATGATGTTTTCTAACAGAAACGTCATAAATCTTTCACCATACTAACGAAAGCCGTTATTAATTATCAGAGAAACCTATATTTAGATGAGTGAAAATTTTATAATGTACGTGAATGAATTATTTTTTTTGTGATTATTCACTCATTGCAAGGTTTTGAATTTTCCAGCAATTGTGACTTTTCTGTTCATATATTTCCAGCAATTCTCGGGTCCGTGATCCAGGGTAACGGTGACATTGACGAGGATGTCTCGCACCGTATTGGGGCGGGATGGATGAAGTGGAAGCTCGCGTCGGGGGTGTTGTGTGATAAGAAGGTGCCGCCCAAGCGTAAAGGCAAATTCTACAGGGTGGTAGTCCGTCCGGCCATGTTGTATGGAGCGGAGTGTTGGCCAGTTAAGAATTCCCACATCCAAAAAATGAAGGTGGCAGAGATGCGGATGTTGCGCTGGATGTGTGGGCTGACTAGAGGGGATAGAGTTCGGAACGAGACTATCAGGGAGAAGGTTGGTGTGACTCCAGTGGAGTGCAGGATGCGGGAAGTCCGATTGAGCTGGTTCGGACACGTGAAGAGGAGGGGCATAGATGCCCCGGTTCGTAGGTGTGAGAGGCTAGCGTTGGATGGTTTTAGGCGGGGTAGGGGTAGGTCGAAGAAGTACTGGGGTGAGGTGATTAGGCGGGACATGGAACAGTTACAGCTCACGGAGGACATGACCCTAGATAGGAAGGTCTGGAGGACGCGAATTAGGGCAGAGGACTAGGGCCAGTTTGGGTCGCTAGTGTAGGGAATTACTTGCTGGGGATAGTATCCTGGTTATGATTCCGTGTTCCTTGTTTTAGTACGAATCTGGGTGCTTTCCTCTGTTTTCTTTTACTTATGGCTGCCGTATTTATGCTATGTAATCTTGTAACCTTGTTCGGTGTTTTACTTTGTATTTGTGTGGTATCTTGTGTCTTGAGCCGAGGGTCTATCGGAAACAGCCTTTCTACTTCTTTAGAGGTAGAGGTATGGACTGCGTACATCTTACCCCCCAGACCCCACCAGGTGGGAATACACTGGGTTTGTTGTTGTTGTATTTGTGATTTTACTGTTCGAAAACATAATAATGCAACTTCAGTTAAAAAAAGAAGAAGAAGAAGTTATGGCTAAGTGATCATTTATGAAATTTATCACAAATATTTGTGACAATGTTATTATTCCGTCCTAAATATTTTACGATGAGCGATTATGTGACAATTGAGAATTGTCATAAATCTGTTACAAAGTCAAATGGGTCTATGACAATTCTTGTTTTTTCTTGTAGTGATATATATATTTTATGTAAAAAGAAATAGTTTCTCGACTTTTGTCATAATTTAAAAAATCAATTAAATAAGTGAAATTAACCTACAACTTATGCATTTCTCTCTATTTATGAAAAATTGTGGGTGTGTTTTTAATTATTAATTAATTAATCAACTAAACAAACTTGTCTCTTAATTATTTGTAAAACAGACGTTGATGCACCATTAAAAGGGGAAATTATTGCTACAACAATAGAAGGTTTGCCACTTGAAGGAGATCTCGACCCTGATGGCACGGAAATTACTAATTTACCCCTAGATTTGAGCGATGTCGATTTGATAAAGCAAGGTCAAAGTCTCCAAAAGTTCTATATCGAAAAATAATTTCTCCATGAAATTGTTTTTGATACTAAGTTGTTGATAATCACACCAACATGAAAGTTTCATTATGTCTATGTATTTACCTTTAGAAGAGTTCGAAGTTATATATTACATCAATGAAGAAATACCACTTATTTTTTGACTTTTGCTTGTTTAGCGTGATGATTTACAAGGCCGATAAATTGATAAAAGTTTTATTTAAAAACAAAATAAAACTAGCAGAAATGTAAAAGTTTTATAGTTTCATGGAAAGAAGCAACCTTAGAGAAAATGATTCCTGTTTGATAAAAGTTTTATTTAAAAGTTTATATTTTGCTACAAATTTAAAAAATTATAGCAAGTAATTCATAAATGTAGTTGAGGAATGATATAAATTTTATAAAATTATAGCAAAATATTTTAAATTATGTAATATATTAGAGAAAAGAGTTAGCAAAGGTTCAACAAAATTATTTAAAACAATAAAACATCATTTAACTCAAACATACTTTTACAAAAGAAAATAAGTATTCAAGTCCTTGTCAATCTTGATTCTTTCGTCACTTCTTCACAAGCTGCAATAACAATTCAAACAATCAAATAAGAAAATGATAAAATATAATAATTACTTAAATGTTAAATTTAATTATTAATGTGAATATTTTTTTCAAGAAATTACATATATACTAAATAAGTGATATAAAATAATATAAATAAGCACTTTGCAGTTAGATTTACATCATTTGATTGTCGCCCTTGAGTTGCAGCTGATGATATATGCAAAAACAAGGTCCTCAAATTAATGACTTGGTCAATGACGATATTATTATATTCTGTTCTGGTAAGATTAACACTCTTTAAGTTGATCATGAATTGCTTACATGAATATGAGTTGAATTCTAGAAAAAATATTAACAGGAACAGAGTTACTTTATGATTGATGATTCTATTCCCGAAAAAAGAAAGAACATTGTCACTAACTCAAATTGTACAAGACATTACAAAATCAAGATTAACTCACCAACTATTCTAGATCAAACAACCTACTTGAATGCCCACCTAGAATGGGAATGTTAGTAACTCACCAACTATGCCAGTCAACCTATTTGGTCGATCTAAGGGTGTCAAACGGGCCGGGCTGACCCGGCCCGAACCGGCCCGACAAGCTAAACCGGCCCGGTTTGACCTGGACCGGTTTGACCCGGCCCGGTAAGCCCTAGGGCTTTGGGGTTCCGGGTCTCGGGCCGATTTATTTTTTAAAATGGGCGCGGTTAACCCGGCCCGGACCAACCCGGTCCAGGCCCACCGGTTAACCGGCCCAGCCCGACCCGGCACAAAAAGTGTATACTTAATGTATACATGTGTATATATCTTCTACAAAAGTGTATATTTAATGTATACACGTGTATATATCTTCTACAGAAGTGTATATTTAATGTATACATGTGCATATGTTTTATAAATTAGTATATAAGTATATCTATACATATTGTAATGTATATATAATGTAGTATATTTTATAAGTAGTAGTATATATACATTGAATGGTGCATATACACGTGTATATATCTTCTATAGAAGTGTATATTTAACGTATACATGTGTATATGTTTTATAAATTAGTATATAAGTATATCTATACATATTGTAATGTATATATAATGTAGTATATTTTATAAGTAGTAGTATATATACATTGAATGGTGTGTATACACGTGTATATATCTTCTATAGAAGTGTATATTTAACGTATACATGTGTATATGTTTTATAAATTAGTATATAAGTATATCTATACATATTGTAATGTATATATAATGTAGTATATTGCATAAGTAGTAGTATATATACATTGAATGGTGCGTATACACGTGTATATATCTTCTATAGAAGTGTATATTTAATGTATACATGTGTATATGTTTTATAAGTTAGTATATAAGTATATCTATACATATTGTAATGTATATATAATGTAGTATATTTTATAAGTAGTAGTATATATACATTGAATGGTGCGTATACATGTGTATATATCTTCTATAGAAGTGTATATTTAACGTATACATGTGTATATGTTTTATAAATTAGTATATAAGTATATCTATACATATTGTAATGTATATATAATGTAGTATATTGCATAAGTAGTAGTATATATACATTGAATGGTGCGTATACACGTGTATATATCTTCTATAGAAGTGTATATTTAATGTATACATGTGTATATGTTTTATAAGTTAGTATATAAGTATATCTATACATATTGTAATGTATATATAATGTAGTATATTGCATTTAAAGTATTATATATACATAGAATAGAGTGTATATATGTGAATGGATCTTCTATAGATGTCAGATGTGTATGTTTAACGTATACATGTATATATATTTTATTTAAAGTAGTACATATATATTGAATGGTGCATATATATGTGTATATATCTTCTAAAGTAGTATATATTTAACGTATACATGTGTATATGCTTTATAAATTAGTGTATATATATATTGTAGTGTATATATATATATATTATACTATTATAGCATATGTTTTATTTAAAGTAGTACGTATAGTCATATATAATTATATATTGAATGGTACGTATATATGTGTAATTGTTTATACTTTATATATTTTTAAAAAAATATATATTGTATATTGGAGTGTATATAGTGTATATTGGAGTGTATATAGTGTATATTAGAGTGTATATATAGTGTATATTTGATTTTTTACACGGGTTTGACCGGTTTTTAACCGGGTTTGACCGGGTTTTAGCGAGTTTGATCGGATTGGGTTAAGTGGGCCGGTTACGGTGGGTTTTAATTTTTTTACTGTGCGGCCTGGCCCGGCCCGGCCCGGTTAAGGCCAAACCCGACCCGTAACCGGCCCGGAACCCGGTAAGAGTGAGAGGGACGGTTCCGGGTTGACCCGGCCCAGCCCGTTAGACAGTCCTAGGTCGATCATATGAATTCTCACATCATCATTATAATAAATAAAACAACTTAGTGAATCTTGCATCTTTCACAATTTCAAGAGCAGAAATGTTGAGTACTGTTATAAACCAAACGGGAGAGCCAGTCCAACCCAAAAGACTAGTCTAATAGGTGGGAGAACCCATTTGGCTTATAATCCCCTTAACGTTTCTCTATTTTTCTAATGTGAGACAATTGGTTCATAACAATCCAATGTTATGAACTAAACGGGAGAGCTCAACCCAAAAGACTGGTCTAATAGGTGGGAGAACCCATTTGGCTTATAATCCCCTTAGCATTTTGAGAACCGACGACCTCGTTGGTCACGGCTGGCACCCTTATCCAATGTTATGAACTAAACGGGAGAGCTCAACCCAAAAGACTAGTCTAATAGGTGGGAGAACCCATTTGGCTTATAATCCCCTTAGCATTTTGAGAACCGACGACCTCGTTGATAGAGAAACGTTAAGGGGATTATTGGTCACGGCTGGCACCCTTATCCAATGTTATGAACTAAACGGGAGAGCTCAACCCAAAAGACTAGTCTAATAGGTGGGAGAACCCATTTGGCTTATAATCCCCTTAGCATTTTGAGAACCGACGACCTCGTTGATAGAGAAACGTTAAGGGGATTATAGGTGGGAGAACCCATTTGGCTTATAATCCCCTTAGCATTTTGAGAACCGACGACCTCGTTGGTCACGGCTGGCACCCTTATCCAATGTTATGAACTAAACGGGAGAGCTCAACCCAAAAGACTAGTCTAATAGGTGGGAGAACCCATTTGGCTTATAATCCCCTTAGCATTTTGAGAACCGACGACCTCGTTGGTCACGGCTGGCACCCTTCTTAGGTCCAGGCCACCACTCCTGGTGCATAGGCCACACCACTCTGAGTCGTGGCTCCACACGTGGATCGATCCTCGTTGGTCATGGCTATGCCCAGTTGGTCACGACTAGCACTCCTCTTGGGTCCAGGCCACCACTCCGAGTCACGACCCAACGCGTGACACTCTCAATGAAAGTGTCAATGTTATAAATCAAAGGGAGAGCCCAACCCAAAAGACTAATCTAATAGGTGAGAGAACCTATTTGACTTATAATCCCCTTAGCATTTCTCTATTTTTCCAATGTGGGACAATTGGTTCATAACAAGTAACTAAATTGTCCAATCTAAACTTTAAATGAGGTGATTTGCTTAATTCAACATGGTATCAAAGTAGATATATGTAGCTCACATTTACTAGATTCAACTAAGCTAGTCTAGAAATATATACTTGAAAATTCACCAAAATTTCAACAAACATTGAACCCATAATTTCTAAGAAATTTATACTCCTTCTGTCCCTTTTTAACTACCGTCTTAGATTAAAATAATTATCTAAAAATCATTGTCGCTTTAGGAATTCAGGAACAAAATCGACAAAAGTTTTCAAAGTATATCCTTAACATTACAGAATTATGCACAATACTTAAAAGGAAAAAATCAGTCAACCATTATAAAGTAATCATAGTCAAGTAAATTATACCTTGTATTTATCATTTTCTTAGCAAGCATGAAAAGATCTAAAATGATAGATAAAATAAGACCGATAGAGTATGTTGAACACGTCAAGTTTAATTTTTGGATTTCCCCGATTAATAAATATAATATCAAGACAAACAAAAAAACTAATACTAGTACTATTTTCATAACCAAAATGTATGGATAACCTTCACCAGCTAAAGAAACAAAAATATTACCTGGAGATTTGAATTATAGAGGGTTTAGGAGGGTGGATATTAGGAAATACAAATGAGGGTCTAAACAGTTGAAAAATAATTTCAATCAGAATTTAGGAGCACATTTAGTAGTATTATTTTGAGAAAGATAAGAAAGTAAGAAATGAAGGAATAGACGAAACAACAACACTTTTGGATACCATGGGCTATGTCGGTCTGATCAAAACCTGATCGACTAAGCTCCAACATGTATGCCGCATGAATTTGTACCCTTATGTATATAACAGCGTCAAGTCATTCCAAACCATCCTCATTGAGGGATTATGAGAAGTCATTCAAATTACTTAACAAACCATACCTACGTCGCTAAACGTATTGAATAGTAAATCCCTTTGACTCACACTTTCTCGATTAACCATCTAATTCTCTTAAGCCCATATTATATTCATGTTCAACCCAACAACCATCTAATAGATTTTTAAAGCTTCATATAAAATTAGTACCCTCGTATCATACTAATAAATTCATGAGTTCATAATATAAAGAAACTCTATGAATGTTGTGGGAATATTATAGTACTTAGACAATTTATGAAAATTAGTACAAAATGCTTCCTTGAAAACAAACAAAAGTTTTTTTTTTTTTTTTTATGAAAATGGAACTTCATGTGTTAGAACTTTCAAAATCGATTTACCATTAAATTCATAAACTTTATACTGTCTCAAAAGGGATCATAACATTTCGTGATTTCGTAGGGTTTATGATTTGCTCAATTTTATAAGAAAAAAAAGTTCATCTACTAGGTCAATCGAATGGGACAAGAACCAGAGTGATTAGCGTTCTTGTCTTCTTGAATACAATTGATGAGTTGAATAACTTACTAACTTAAGATAAGATATGGCTCTAACCCTAGATTATCAAAAGGACACGTAAATGGATATAAGGAGGTTATAACTGAAGGAATTATGAAGTTGAACAACTTTACATACCTTGAAGAAGAAATTTACGAAAGAACTTTTGAAGTGAAACTCTAGCTTTGATCACTCTTTTAAGACTTAAGTATTGGAGTTTGGGAGAGGAGTGAGAGATTTTAATCGATATCTGTAGGAAAAAAAAGTATTTATTTCAAAAATAATTTATATTTAAAAATATATTGAAAAAGTCATGTTATTAATAAGTATATGTTACTTGGAAAAATGACAAAGTGGAAGAAACTTGACAACATGCATGCATGTCTTTTGACACTTGTCATTTTGCATGGAGATAGCTAGACAAGTATATGGATACTTGTCAACTTATTGAGCCTTTTAAATCACTATAAATAGGCAACATTCTTTGCCATAATGGAGTAACAAAACTTTCATATTTTCTTTAATTTTCTTACTCTTCCATTTTCTCATTTCTTTCACTATAAATAGGCAACATTCTTTGTCATAACGCAGTAACAAAACTTTCATATTTTCTTTAATTTTCTTACTCTTTCATTTTCTCATTTCTTTCACTCCTCCTTTATATTATATGTTTAATTAAAAGGGCTCTATTTGAATTAGTTATATCATTTTCTAAATTAACTTGTTGGTATTTGTATTAATAATTTTGTTGATTTCTGTATCCTCTGGTTAATTAGGGAAAATTTATTTAACTCAAAATATCCTCTAATTAATCAGAAAAATGCTTGTTTAATCTTGGAAAAATATTTCACACTGCTAAAATAGTTTCTTAGGACAGTGCCTAGCACGATTCAAGTATAATTAATATATCACTTAAAATAATATTGCAGTAATATTTATTTAATATTAGTACCTTTAATTTGTCAATAAGAAATTATATTATTGTTATAATATTATTATTTTAGTAGTAGTATTATTATACGCTGTTATGTTATTATACTACTAATATTATTATTGTTATATTATTACTGTGTTAAAACTTAAATAATATTATTATTATTATTTTATCATTGTTCCCCAACAATTAAGAAACTATTCCATATAATATTGGTCCTAAAACCGTTGATAATACTAATGCTGGTGTAGCTTTGGCTGCTTCCATTCCAGTTCAATTCCAGTTAGTTTGTCAGAAGACTATGGTACTGTAGAATACAGGTATGAAAATAAACTTGGTTATACATCTAATGCTAATAATAAAATCTTCATAGAAGATGCATCTCAATGCAAGAGAATATATGAAAGAAATGACAATCCCACTAAGTCAAAAATAAATTTGACTGAAACGGATGATATAACCATTGCGGTTATTTCAGAAATGAATATTAAGACCAACATGAGAAATTTGGGTGGTAGACTCTGGTGCTACTAGGCACATTTATATAAATAAAAATAATTTTGTATCATACACCCAAGTTGAAAAAGAAGAAGAAATTATTTATCTTGAGACCTCGAGAACTATTCAAGTTCCTAGAAAAGGTAAAGTTCTTCTCAAACTCACATCTGGTAAAACTTTGGCATTGAGTAATGTACTGCATGTTCCTAATATCAGAATTAATTTGATTTCTGTGGCATTATTAGAAAAAGTTGGAATCAAAGTTATATTTGAAAATAATGAGGTCATATTAACTAAAAATAATATTATTATTGGAAATGAATGTTATAATCATGAATTATTTATTCTTAATACTCATAATCATATTTCTAAAAATTTATTTACTTTTACGTATTTGACTGAGTCTATTTTCTTATGGCATGGTAGATTAGGACATGTTAATTTCTCTTATATAAAGAATATGGAATCACTTGGTTTAATTCTGGTTTAAACTCAAATAATTTTGATAAATGTAAAATATGTGCTGAAGCTAAAATTACTAAAAAGACATGTTTTTCAGTTAATAGAGAAACTGAATTATTATCTTTGATTCACACTGACTTGAGTGATTTAAAACAGACTATGACTAGAGGTGGAAAAAGATGTTATGTAACTTTTATTGATGATTTTTCTAGATTCACTAAGTTATATTTATTTAGAAATAAAGATGATGCATTTGATGCTTTTATTTCTTATAAAACTGAAGTTGAAAAATCACCTTAGTAGGAAATAAAAAAAATTAGATTTGATAGAGGTGGAAAATATATATTTTAAATGCTTTTGTGAAAAAGAATGAATTATTCATGAAGTAACTCCGCCTTATTCTCCCGAGTCTAATGGTGTAGCTGAGAGAAAAACTAGGACATTGAAAGAAATGATGAACTCGATGTTAATTAGTTCTAATGCACCTGATAATTTGTGGGGTAAAGCTATTTTATCCGCATGTCATTTACAAAATAGAATTCCTCATAAAAGAACTGGCAAGACTCCTTATGAATTGTGGAAAGGTTATAAACCTAATTTGAAATATTTAAAAGTGTAGGGTTGCCTTGCTAAAGTTTTTCTTCCTGAGACTAAAAAGAGAAAAATAGGTTCTAAAATTGCTGATTGCATGCTTATTGGATATGCTGAACATATTGCTGCATATAGATTTCTTGTATTGAAAAGTGATGTTGTTGATAGCAATACTATAATTGAGACAAAAAAATGCTGAATTCTTTGAACATATTTTTCCACTATGTGATGAAATTTCTCATGCACCTTTTGAAAGAGAAAATGAATCTACCTCTAATATTGAGGAACTGAGAAGGAGTAAAAGGCCTAGAAAAGAATATTTTTCTTATGGAAATGATTTTCAAACTTTTCTTGTTGGTAATGAACCATCACATTATTTTGAAGTTATATCTTCTTCTGATGCTAAATTTTGAAAAGAGCCAATAAAAATTGAACTTAATTCAATTATGAAAAATAATACATGGATTTTAACTAATTTATCTCCTGGTGTAAAACCAATTGGTTGTAAATGGATTTTCAAAAAGAAACTTAATCCGGATGGACCGATAGATAAATATAAAGCTCGGTTAGTAGTTAAAGGATTTTCTCAAAAATAAAATATTGATTATTTTGATACATTTGCACTAGTAACAATAGTTTCTTCTATTCAAATATTAATTTCTTTGACATCAATTCATAAGCTTTTTATCCATCAAATGGATGTAAAAACAACTTTATTAAATGGAGATTTAGAAGAAGAAATTTATATGATTCAACCTGAAGGATGTGTAATTTTTGAAAAAGAAAATAAAGTTTGTAAATTAATTAAATATCTTTATGGCCTTAAACAAGCTCCTAAACAGTGACATGAGAAATTTGATCAATTCTTAATAGAAGACAACTTGTCTTCTGTTGAGGTGGATTAATATGTTTATACAAAAGTGGTAGACGATGATTATGTGATAGTTTGCTTATATGTTGATGACATACTTATATTTGGTACTTGTTTAAATATTGTGGAATGTACCAAATTATTTTTGTCAACTAACTTTGATATGAAAGATCTGGGTGAAGTGACTATGATATTAGGAATTAAAGTTACAAGGAGTGAAGATGGTATAATGTTGTCACAAGAACATTATGTGGAAAGACTTCTTAAGAAATTTGAATATTGGGAGGTAACTCCTGTAGCCACTTCTTATAATGCTAATTTTAAATTGAAAAAGAATCATGGTGACCCAATTGCCCAGTCTAAATATGCACAAATAATTAGGAGTCTAATGTATTTTATGAATTTTACCAGGCCTGATATAGCATATGCTGTGTGTAGATTGAGTAGATATACGCATAACCCAATTAAAGAGCATTGGTCTGCATTAATGAAATTAATGAAATATTTAAAAGGAACCATAAATTATGATATTATATATAGTGGATTTCCTTCTACTTTAGAAGGATATTGTGATGCAAATTGGATCTCTCAGATGAGACGAAATCTACTAGTGGTTATGTGTTCATGTTATAGGTGGTGGTGCAGTATCATGAATATCAGCTAAGCAGACAATCATTGATAGATAAACTATGGAATCAGAATGTGTAGCTCTGGAGTTAGCTAGTACTGAGGCTGAATGGCTAAAAAATTTCTTAGCAAATATCTCTTTTAAAAAGGATGATCCGTTGCCTCACAACCCTTTTAAAAAGGATGATCTGTTGCATCATAGACCTTTTAAAAAGGATGATCTATTGTCTAATATTCTTTTAAAAAAGGATAATCTGGTGTCTCCTGTGTATATACATTGTGAATGTCAAGCCGCAATTGCTATTGTGAAGAATAAATTTTACAGTTGTAAGAGTAGACATATGAAATTGAGGCATGATGTTGTTAAGCAACTGCTGAGAGATGGAATAATTCTCATTGATTATGTGAATTCAGAATTGAATTCGGCCGATTCACTGACTAAACCTATGGAAAGAAAATTAATTCTTCAAAGCTGAAAATAAATAGGGGTTAAGGCCAATATGATTATCAATAGAGATGGTAACCCAACCTATGTGATTGGAGATCCCATGAAGTAGGTTCATATGGGTAATAACAAATCTATATTGACTCTGCGCACTTATTGAAAGTGCTTGAACTGATACTAAAATTGAGGGATGAGTTACAAACTCTTAATAAATTCATAGTCCTTATGGATGGTGTATTTAAAGAAATGTACACTTGATGAATTCTCCTATATGAGAAGTGGAATGAGGCCATTCCTATACGACTTTTAGCCTTAGTCTCTAGAGCTCTCATGAATACCAGGCACACGCATGGTCTATTGGCATAAAACCGCGTTGAACAACAAAAGTACGGTCAAAATGTGATTGATAAAGTCTTTGGCTTACAACAAGAGTTATTCGGTTCATAGACATATTATATTTCACCGATAATTCTCTAAGTTAAATTTTATTGGACTAAGTTTGGTTCATAGTCCAGAAGACACCAAACCAACTGCATTTTGTCCATACAAATCCAGCAAATTAAAACTCTTTTTTCTATAAATTATTTTAAAATAATGTGGGGATTGTAGGAAAAAAAGTATTTATTTCATAAATAATTATATTTAAAAATATATTGAAAAAGCCATGTCATTAATGTGTATATGTTACTTGGAGAAATGGCAAAGTGGAAGAAACTTGGCAATATGCATGCATGTCTTTTGACACTTGTCTTGCTACTTATCATTTTGCATGTAGATAGCTAGACAACTGCATAGACACTTGTCAACTTGTTGAGCCTTTTAAATCACTATAAATAGGCAACATTCTTTGCTATAATGCAGTAACAAAACTTTCATATTTTCTTACTCTTCCATTTTCTCGTTTCTTTCACTCCTTCGCTATATTATATGTTTAATTAAAAGGGCTCTATATGAATTAGTTATATCATTTTCTAAATTAACTTGTTGGTATTTGTATTAATAATTTTGTTAATTCCTGTATACTCTGGTTAATTAGGGAAGGTTTTACTTAGGATATCCTCTAATTAATCAGGGAAGTGCTTGTTTAATCGTAGAGAAACATTTTAAACTGCTGAAATAGTTTCTTAGAATAGTGACTAGCACGACTCATGTATAATTAGTATATCACTTAAATTAATATTGCAGTAATATTTATTTAATATTCAGTACCTTTAATTTGTCAATAAGAAATTATATTACTATTATAATATTATTATTTTAGTAGTAGTATTATTATACGCTGTTATGTTATTATACTGCTAGTATTATTATTGTTATATTAGTACTGTGTTAAAAGTTAAATAATATTGTTATTATTATTTTACCATTGTTCCCCAATAATATCATTAAGGAGCCGTTTGATAGGGGGAATTAGTTTTTTAATTCATGTATTAAAATGTGAGATAAATTAATACATTGTTTGGCAGCAAATAAGGAGCAATGTATAACTAATACATGGATTAGTTATACACCCTGCATGATATCATAGGGTGTATAACTAATACACCCAATTAGGTGGGATTAGTAATCCATGGATTACAATCCGTGGATAAATATGAATAAAAACAAAAATGCCTCAAATTCTTTGAAATGTTTTCTAAATATTTTTTAATTTATTCAATGTGAGTTATTTCTTCTAATTTTCAAGATGATTATATCCCTCCAAATAATTTTAGTCATACAAAAACTACTCCATTAACTTAAAAAATACTTACTGGTCAAAGCTCGAAAACAAATTGCGTGGTTTCATAAAGCTTTAATTTTGTAAATAGAATATATCACAAATAAAAATATTTTTTTATTAGATTTAACACTTTACAGAACACAATTTTATGTTAACAACAATTCAATTATCTCATTCAAAAGTAACACGTACCCCCTTCCAACTTAAATACACCACAAAGTGCGAAAAACAAACAAATAAAGAAAAGATAACAAAAAAAAATCTGGCAAGTGAATGATCAAATCTTAAAATTCCAAAGTAAGTTATTCCTATAGTTATATTGTTGATTTTTTTTATTTTAAAAAAGGAATAATAAAGCTTTGTAAAGTAAATATACAAAATTATTATATGTCGAGGGTATTTTGGTAAACAAACAATATTTTTATTTTAAATATAACAATATATATTATATTCAATACATCAAATCAAATACTGTATAAAAAATAATCCTAGTATTACTAATTTCAACACTACTAATCTCATATTACTAATTGTAACGCCTCAAAAATCTGTCTCGAGACGTCGCACGGTGTTTAGGACCACAAGTGATCTCAATCTAATCCATGAATTGTCATACTGTTAAGCAACTGATTAAATACATATAAAATAACTGAGTTTACTACGCGGAAACATAAAAATGATGGAATTTGTGAAATTACAATACTGATACAACTTTTACATTCTGATAAAGTCTGAAAAGAGGAACTGTAATTACATAACTGACTCTAACTGACGTGTATGAAGACTCTACTATACTGACTATAGATAGCTGAGACGCGACTCCAACTATCACTAATCAATACATATGAGTAAGAAAGTAAAGTATATAAATAACATCTAACTAAATTCCCCGAAGTAGGAGGACTCATCATTTGCTGGCTGAAATCTGCAACTGTCTGAATATGGTATACGTGCTACAACTCATACCTACATTATGAGACAATGTAGCACATAAGCGTATATGTGGATCAGTACTTTGAGGATGTACTGAGTATATGGGGGTGAATGCATAAGTAAAACCTTATCTCATCATCATAATTTGTAAAACAATGAATGCTAAATGTATATGACTCACATAAGCTGGAATATCTGAAATACTGAAATATAAAATAATAAGAAGCAAATCATACTTTATGAATCTAGTGAATCATAACATTTAGTTCTAAAAGATGTACTAATGTTCTGTTTGTAAATCATACTGTCTAAGTGTAAAAAAGAGCCCACTTCTGAATCTGGAATCTAAAATATGAAATCTGTAGCTAATATCTTTCAGTAAAGCATAATCTGACTAAAATTTGTGAGCCTTTACACTTAGTTTACTAAAAGCTTTTCTATTAATCTTTTCTAAAATCTTTTGTCTATAGGGGAAACACTTTATCTTAAGGCTTTAGGAATCTAAAAAAAAATCACGGCTTCCAAAATATATGCTTTTACCTTAAGGCTTTAAACCAAAAGACTGTTTTAAGAGTAGGGGACTTCTTTTGGGAGGTTCTTCTAACCGACATAAACCATATGAGCATTCATGGAGTCTAACGTCTTACCCACGCTGGGGAGAGCTGTTCTACCTTGCCATCAGAATAGAACCTTTATCTTAAGTTATCAAAATCTTAGTCATCCACGTAGAAGTGGGAATAATCTTAATCCTACGGTGGCACGTAGTTCTGGGGAATGAAACCTTGGTAACATACCTATATCGGTGCTAAATACTACTCCCATTCTTATGCTTAGGATCTTAGGAAATCCATTACAGAATAGCACAGGGGTCTACAAGAAAACCAATTATGCTCTTTATTTTCTTTAAGTCTCAAGTCATATGAACAATGTGGATTCTTTATCTTAACTTAGGACCAAAAGTTCAATTTTTTTATCAAAAATCTGAGAATAATCTTATCATAGGGTGCACGTAGCACAAACAACCTTGAAATAGCAATCTTTAATTAGGGCTTAATGACCCAGGCGTCAAACTCATGTTAAAATATCATAATGTTCATGCTTGATAATGTAAACATTGATAAATTAATTCAAAATTTAGAAATTTCTGAAATATGCATGAAAATATGAACATAATCATGTAATTAAACTTCTAAATCACGGGAAATCTCATAAGCTTGTGAATAACAATAATGGATATAAACCCTAACTTGAATTTCATGTGAAATCATATAAAATTCAGTAAAATTGGAATTAAAATAAGTTTTTGGGCACAAGGACGAAAGGATTGTCCTTGTTCATAACCCCACATACTTTAATTGATGATCTTAGATGAGAAAGCTTGAATCTTGAATTCCTATGATGCTTTTGAAGATGAGTTCTTGGAGTTCTTGAATTGAAAATTCTTAATCTTGAACTATCTTGGAGAATTGATGAGGAAAATTGGATTTCTTGGAGAGTAAGTTTGATCTTTAGGGTTTTCTTTTGAAAGAGAATTGATGAATAAGTTTGACTTGAATTCCTATTTGTATTCTTGAATCTTGTTTCTTGAAGAAGATAACTCAAATTAATGTTCTTGGGATTGTTCTTGAATGATCTTCTTGAACTTCTTGGAATAGAAAGCTTAATTCTTGATTGTTTTCTTGAATAGAAGGTGAAGGTGATGGAATGGATGAATCTTGAAGAGAATTGATTAGGGTTTGTTCTTGGGAGTAAAGTAGGATAATTGGGGCAAAATAATGCCCCAGTGACGGCTATTCATTGCTACATTACGACCTGGGTTGAGGGGGGAAAAGACCCCATTGACCCTCATTAATTTAAAGCAGAAATTCGTAACCCATATCCCTATTTTTCTCTTCACCGTGATGCGGTACCATCGCGGCAACTTACTTCCTCACACGAAAATGACCATAACTTTTTGCTTGGGTGCCGGATTAAGATGAAATTGGTATTGTTGGAAAGCTTATTCAATTATCTACAATTTGGTATGTCTTAAGATATAAGATTATACATAGATAAAAAGTTATATACTTTCAAATTTGACCCTTGTAGAATTAAACACCAAACTTTGAATGAATCTAATGTTCTTAGCTCCACTTGACTCTAAGTGACTTCTATGAATATTATTCACCTAATAAGATCTTCACATACTTAGGATAACGTCATGGAATAAGTAATCGAATTATGGATCAAGAACACACCGATTAAACCTTCACCGCGATACGGTGAAATCGTGTTAAGCTACTGGAAAAGGATGAGTGCGAATTCGCACTCTGACACGATGCGGTGCATTCGCGTTGCGCCACTGAAAATTGACAATTGGGAATTTGGAACTCTCTGCGATGCGCCAATGTCGCGGAGGTCCGCCAATGTCGCGGAGGTCCACTGGAATTGACAATTATGAAATTGTTCTTCACCGCAACACGGTGCTTGCTTTAGAACACTGTCAACTTAAAAATTCTCTAACTCCTCAACCGAGTATCGGATTTGGGCAAATTTGGTATTGATGGAAAACTTATTTAATTTCCCACACAATGGAAGGTCTAAATCTGAAAAATTCCATACGAAATAATTATTCTTCATTTTGGAAGCTATTTCTTAACATTCTAGGAACGAATTTAAGCTAGGAAAACTACGGGGTGTTACAATATCTCCCCCTTGGAAACATTCGTCCTCGAATGTGGCTAGATAAGCTGAAAATACTAAGGAATCTGAGGATATAAGCTATCATGCACAACTAAAATAAACTGAATAACTGAATCTTAAACATAATGAGCTACTGAACTAATCTGCTAGTGCATGAATTCTCATGAAAATAGCTATATGGCTGAGATAGAAACGATAGCGTCAACTTATGAGTAACCATTAATTTAGGCTGGATTTGATTTCGTGAGAAAAAGAATGAGAGGTTTAGGACAGGAAAACTTGGGGTATTACAACATCTCCCCCCTAGGGATTGTTCGTCCCCGAATGATACTGATTTGGTTGAAATCCTAGGAAAAGACTGAGATGATATGCAGGGTACTTACGAACTAAATCATGACTAAATGCTCACACCCAAATTGGGTATTTCTTCAACACTATTTTAGGAAGTTCTAACGATATTAGGGAGTAAAGGACTCCGAGCATGATCTGAGCAAGACATCTGAATAGGAAATTACAACATTGCCCCAAATCTATAGCATGGAACATAGACTTATGAATCATAAGTTAGGCTAAAAGTACTAGGCCTTAAGCAATGCATTTTCTTACTTAAAAGCTTAGCAACACTTCCTCAAATACTCTCTTAACTATACTATCCCCTTAAATACCATAATAACTTTATTTAGCTTATAATCCTCATGAGGCATTGATAAATCTATCTACTAAAGTCTAAACTGAACTAAATCCTCTCATCACGGTCAGGACTAACTCGAAATCACAAGTTACTGCACATAACACCATAACACTAGTCTGAACCATGGATATTATACCCCAATCATGGACATAACTACTCACTTTAGGAAGATTTTTCTTATCACTTTAATAACTAAATTCAACCTCTTACTAGAAATTCATTAGTGCACAACACACCTATCCCCTTATATACCAACATGGCGTTCAAGCCTATCTTCATAACCACATATGCGCTTCTAAACAAATACCCATAAGAGCATCTTTCTCATATTCTCTAATACCTCTATCAATAACAACTTCTTTACACTATTAAATTCTTAGGAAGACACAAATAAAATATTCCCAACTAACCAAGTCAGACACAAAAAACTTCACCTCAATAATCCTTCATTTATAGACCTACATAAAACAAGCATACAACAATCTTCCCAAACATAACACATTCACTTTCTCCTATTTACACAAGGATTCATCATCACTATAATTTGGAAGTATGACCTTGTTACTCACTCTATCTTATCCCCCTTAGCTTTAAGCCATCACTCTAAGTATGTGGAACCCTTTTCTATACTCTAAAATGAACTACACTCAGTGCACTCTAGAGTCTGGAACACAAAAAGACACGTAAATAATAAACTTACTCTGAAATGCTACACCTGAAAGTGTAAAACCCACTTCCAATATTCCTTCCGAGGTACAAATCTATCTTTCTATAGCCCACTAGTCATCACATAATATCTTGAACACTTACTAACTTAGAGTCTTCATGAGTATCACTACATCCTAAGTTTACACCATCTAGAGCTTTAACTTTTATTTCTATTCACTCAATCTTCAAAGTTTCAAACTTAGATTCTAACACTTAACATGGATATCTTCAACCTTTAATAAACCATACTGCTTCCGTCATAGCCTACTAATATCACATCTCTAAACTTATATTTCTGAACCATGAAAATCAAGATCATACCAAGGTTCAACATCATGTATCCATAACCTCTTAACTTAGCTATTAAGAATATTATATACTATCTAACTAGTCTCCTTCCTCTTAACAACTCAACAGTACTACTAAGCACACAGAACACGTAATAACCTCGAAAAATAATGCAACCTCATATCACCTTGGTCATACCTCTACATCATACCTGCAACATCATACTAAATTGCTAATAAATAAACTTAAGCTCTTGCATACACTGATCAAGCCTACTAGATCACTTCCAACTAGCCGCACTCGCCAAGAAATCATTATATCCTTCTTGATGACCATCCACTGTTTAAACTTAATGTCTAGTGTTAAACATAAGTACCAACCCAACCTCATATACTATACTATTCTCACTGGGAAGCTATATAATAAAACATCAAGAAACACTAGTCCAAATAACCGATCATAGTCATTTGGCCTATCTTATTTACAATCCATTAACACATTCTCCTTCTACACATCATTACTATTTACCCTTTTATACATCTAAATTACTATCATATCTCTATAAGTTTCAACTAACTCCTTTTTTTAACCTCAAAAGAAGTCTAAATTAATGATACTAAACCACCAAATACTTCATTGATATCCTATACCTTTTTAAACACAATAAATTCCATCAATGACTCCTTCCACACTTCAAGCAAACAATAGCTCACATTAACTAATAACTCCTTCTTCATCCTCCACTAAACTAACACACAAGAACATATCACTTTAACACATCTTGATAATATGCACAAGTTTACCTCTACACTTTCTACCAATCGCCATTCCCACTTTTCTTATCACTACTCTTCTATACCCATACTTCTAACTATAATAAGGTTCTAATATTCATAAATAATAACAATAAAGTTCATAATATCCCTCAAATACACACTATGTTTAACAATCTAGGTTCATACTATCTCTTCTCATGAGCACTATCTGTATGGAAAAGGGTTAATGGGCAATCTGAATACATATCTAATTCTGTCTCAGCTGGACAATTCATAAGGATGAGAACGTAAATTTCAACTTGAGGGACTTATGAAAAACTAGAGAGCTCCTCTCAAGCCCTTTGTGTGACTTTTGAAATTTTTGATAGTAAATCTGAGAGCATTATTTGGAGAGGAATTGGAACTTACTGATCATGTTATCTTGTGAATAAGTCATAGATAAATAAATTTGGGATAACACACGAGTAGACAAGAGTTTCTAAAGGAACAACTTTACAGCACGATCTAGAGTATGAAAAGAAGGAAAACTTTTTCTTAAATACCCTGTAGCATCTCGAAGAAAAATACAGACGTCTCCATACTGTTTTGCAAGACTCTACTAGACAAGGCTTCACAGACACCCTAGGACACTTGAACCTTGTGCTGTGATACCAAGTTTGTAACGCCTCAAAAATCTATCCCGAGACGTCACACAGTGCTTAGGACCACAAGTAATCCCAAGCTAACCCATGAACTGGCATACTGTTAAGCAACTGATTAAATAGGTATGAAATAATAGAGTTTACTAAGAGAAAACATAAAAATGATGGAATCTGTGAAATTACAATACTGATACAACTTTTACATTCTGATAAAGTCTAAAAAGATGAACTGGAATTACATAACTGACTCTAACTGACGTCTATGAAGCCTCTACTATACTAGCTATAGATAGTTGGGACGCGACTCTAACTACAACTAATCAATACATATGAGTAAGAAAGTAAAGTATATAAATAACATCTAACTAAAGTCCCGAAGAAGGAGGACTCATCATATGCAGGCTGAAATCTGCAACTGTCTAAATATGGTATATGTGCTACAACTCATACCTACATTATGAGACAATGTAGCACATAAATGTATATTTGGATCAGTACTTTGAGAATATACTAAGTATATGGGGGGTGAATGCATAAGTAAAAAATTATCTCAATATTATAATTTGTAAAATAATGCATGCTAAATATAAATGACTCACACAAGCTGAAATATCTGAAATAATAAGAAACAAATCATACTTTATAAATCTAGTGAGTCATAATATTTAGTTCTGAAAGCTGTACTAATATTCTGTCTGTAAATCATACTGTCTAAGTGTAAAAAGAAGCTCACTTCTGAATCTGAAATCTGTAGCTAATATCTTTCTGTAAAGCATAATCTGACTAAAATTTGTGAGCCTTTACACTTAGTTTACTAAAAGCTTTTCTGTTAATCTTTTCTAAAATCATTAGTCTGTATGGAAAACACTTTATCTTAAGGCTTTAGGAATCTAAAAAAAGCCACAGCTTCCAAAACACATGCTTTTATCTTAAGGTTTTAAACCAATAGACTGCTTTAAGAGTAGGGGACTTCTTTTGGGAGGTTCTTCTAACCGACATAAACCATGTGAGCATTCATGGAGTCCAACGTCTTACCCACATTGGGGAGAGCTGTTCTACCCTTGCCATCGGAATAGAACCTTTATCTTAAATGATCACAATCTTAGTCATCCACATAGAAGTGTGAATAATCTTAATCCTATAATGGAATGTAGTTATGGGGCATAAAACCTTGATAACATACCCATCTCGGTGCTAAATACTACTCCCATTCTTATGCTCAGGATCTTAGGAAATCCACTTCAGAATAGCAGAAGAGTCTACAAGAAAAAAATTATGCTCTTTATTTTCTTTAAATCTCAAGTCATATTAATAATGTGGATTATTTATCTTAGCTTAGGACCAAAAGGTCAAATTTTTATCAAAAATCTGAGAATAATCTTATCATAGGGTGAGCGTAGCACAAATAACCTTGAAATAACAATCTTTTATTAGGGCTTAATGACCTATGCATCAAACTCACGTTAAAATATCAAAATGTTCATGCTACATAATGTAAACATTGATAAATTAATTCAAAATCTGAAAATTTCTGAAATAGGCATGAAAATATGAACAGAATCATGTAATTAACTTCTAAATCATGGGAAATCTCATAAGCTTGTGAATAACAATAACGGGTATAAACCCTAACTTGAATTTCATGGAAAATCATATAAAAATTTAGTAAAATTGGAATTAAAATAAGTTTTTGGGCACAAGGACGAAAGAATTGTCCTTGTTCATAGCCCCACATACCTTAATTGATGATCTTAGATGAGAAAGCTTGAATCTTGAATTCCTATGATGCTTTTGAAGATGAGTTCTTGGAGTTCTTGAATTGGAAATTCTTAATCTTGAACTATCTTGGAGAATTGATGAGGAAAATTGGATTTCTTGGAACGTAAGTTTGAGTTTTAGGGTTTTCTTTTGAAAAAAAATTGATGAATAAGTTTGACTTGAATTCCTATTTGTGTTCTTGAATATTGTTTCTTGAAGAAGATAACTCAAATTGATGTTCTTGGGAATGTTCTTCTTGAACTTCTTGGAATAGAAAGCTTAATTCTTGATTGTTTTCATGAATAGAAGGTGATGGAATGGATGAATCTCGAAGAGAATTGATTAAGGTTTGTTCTTGGGAGTAAAGTAGGATAATTGAGGCAAAATAATGCCCCAATGGTGGCTATTCATTGCTATATTGCGACCTGACTTGAGGGAAGGGAAGACCCCATTGTCCCGATTTTGCTCTTCACCGCGACGCGGTATCATCGCGGCAGCTTACTGCCTCACATGAAAATGGCTATAACTTTTTGCTCGGGTGCTGGATTAAGACGAAATTGGTATCATTGAAAAGATAATTCAATTATCTAAAATTTGGTGGGTCTTGATCTATAAGATTCTACATTGATAAAAAGTTATACGCTTTCAAAGTTGACCCTTGTAGAATTGAACACCAAACTTTGAATGAATATAATGTTCTTAGCTCCACTTGGATCTGACTTCTATAAATATTATTCACCTAATAAGAACTTCACTTACTTAGGATTAAAATCATGGAAAAATTATTCGAATGATGGATCAAGAACACGACGATTAAACCTTCACCACGACGCGGTGAATCACGTTAAGCTACTGGAAAAGGATGAGTGCGAATTTGCACTCTGGCGCGACGCGGTGCTATCGCGTTGCGCCACTGAAAATTGACAATTAGATATTTGGACCTCTTCGCGATGTGCCAATATCATGGAGGTCCACTGAAATTGACAATTATGAAATTGTCCTTCACCGTGACGCGGTGGTTGCTCAGGTGGGACACTGTCAACTTAAAAATGCACTAACTCCTCAACCGAGTTTTGAATTTGGGAAATTTGGTATTGATGGAAATCTTATTCAATTTCCCACAAAATGGAAGGTATAAATCTGGAAAATTCCATACGAAATAATTCTTCTTCTTTTTGGAAGCTATTCCTTATCATTCTAGGAACGAATTTAAGCCAGGCAAACTACGGGGTGTTACACTAATACACCCTATTATCTTACAAAAGACCCCTAAGTGTCTAACTCGTAAGTCGTACGAGTTGTTTTAAGGTTAAAAAAGGGGGCAAAACAGTGGTACAATACCACTTATCATTCGGAAACAAAACAATTTCAAAAGGGTATAATGACTGAAATGCCCTTTAAATAAATGAATTTGGGAAATCTTGTCTAGAATAGGGCAGCCTCGTGCTGTGAGGCCTGTTGACACCCAATTTTGGCTCTCCATACTTAAAATTAGCACTTTTAGGCTTTATGATCGTTAAAGTACATAAAATGCTATTTTTCACACATTTTTTTTTATAATTTTTTAACGATAATCATCATTTTTTAGGATGTTTTATCAATTTATTGTCATATTTTAACTTTGCATTATTTATTGATAATTATCCCTAATTTCATAAATTTTAGAATTTTTATCAGTTTATTATTATATATTTGCACAGTTATCTGCATACGTACATAGCATAACACTGCAATTCTTTTTTACATATTATAATTTTAAATGTTTATAGTGTAATATAGTTTTTTAGATAATTATATTTTTTATTTTTTATTTATATTTTTCTGTAATTATATATTGGCATTCATATTCTTGTATAATCCATAAACATAAGTCGGTTCACTTATTTTTATACACAGAGCGATAAATCAAGTCAAGGTCTCGTCACTTTTTAAAAGTTGACACTTGAGGTGACGGATTGATATTTTTGTCCATTAAATAAAAAGTCTTTGTACATAGATTAAAAGGATGAAAAATCCTTTAGTTAATAACCTACGGCTGAGAAGAGTCTTAAGAAGACAAGAGAGGGTCAATTTTTATTTTTTGGTTAAAGATGGAGTCAGTTTTATTTATAATATAAAGAAAAAGGGGTCGATTATTGAGATGCATTTTTCAACTACCCACTGATTTTATCTCCTTTCTTTCTATCACAAAAATATACATCCACACATATAAACACAAAATACTCACACCACACATACACACAAAAACTGTTGCTTCTCCACCATTCTTTTTCTTTATTTTTCTCCCCTTTTTCTTTCTCTTTCTCTCACTCCCCAAAAGCCTTAAACTGCCGCCGGTGAACCAACGGTGGTTCGGTGGAATTCCCCTTCCTTTGCCTCACCACTTCGACGATCACCAAGAAACCATCAGCGCTACCCCTTCTCTCCCTTTCTAGCAAAACACTACCAATTTTTCCCCTTTTCGTGTTCCTTTTTTGCGCTGCCTCGTCGAAGGTCGTGGTCGGCGAGATTCAACCGTACCACCGTTACGCGCCACCCAACACCGCTAAAACAGCCGCACCACCACAAACCACCACCTTCTCTTCCTTATCACTATTTCGGCCAACCAAGAACAAACCCATGTTAGATTCCGACTAAACTCAACTGGAAATGATGAGCCATTGTCGGTCTATTTATCATTTTTTTAGATCTGGGCGATAATACTATGACAATGCAAAATATGACATCGTGATTTGAAGTTATTCTATTTCTTTGTTAAATTGTTGTTACGTCTCTTTTATTGTATTGCTCGTGTTATTTTGTTCTATAATCTAAATTGATATTTTTGAATTTTGTGGTGATTGATAATATTTTTCAGTAAATGTCTCTGTTTCGTATGGTTTCGGCTTAATTTTGAACTGCTGACTCTATTTACTTATTGTTTCTTTATTTGTGTTGACATTTATTAACAATTTACTTTAATAGCTTTATGTTATTTGTGGCTTTAGTTTATTTAATTATTATATTGTAAAATTTTTTCTTTTGTTAAATTTTGTTTGCAGTTTTGATTATCCTATTTGAGTTGTATTGTGTCAATTATTGTTTTGATTAATTTATCCTTTCAAGATATGTTGTTATCGTTGGTATTAATTTGACATGACCAATGACATTATCTTTCCATCGGATTTTTGAGGCCATTTCATTATAAAAGATGGATGTTATTTTCTCAAATTTATTATTTTATATCAAGGACCGACACTTGGCCGATGAAGAAATATTACATCGATTTTCGAGGCCTTTGCAAATAAAAAGACGGATATTGTGTATATAAATATGTAATAAAATAAATAAATTCGGGCAATGATGAAATTTTTATAATTTTCTTTAAAAATTTATCTGAGCCCGCTTTTTAACAAAAATTATACTTTTAAATACATATATGCACACATAACTTTATAACTTATTTTGTAATTAGTTATTTGTTACTAACTTTGTTATTAGAAGTGTTTATACAGGTTATTGGGAATACTCGTTGGGAATGGCATGCAAAGAAGACCTTAAATTTTGTGTTTGTATTTTTATATTTTTATACTTGTACAAATACTATCATAGTGAAATTTTATTTTTTGGGGCGTTGGACGGGCATGTTCTTTATTTATACAAACTTTACCACGCATATATGCAAACATAGGCCGTTAACATTTATACAAAAAAGAATTTAATTAATTTAGATATTGAATCAAACAGAATTAAAAATACTTTCTTTTATGAATTCTTTTTCATTTTTCAAACAATTTTATTATGTACTTTGGTTGCATGTCTTTACATACTTTTACGTTCATATTTTTACAATGACATATGTAATTTATACACACTTTAAATGTAGATTATTTTAATATGGATTTTATATTTATATTTTAAACATCGATTTTTTCCTTTATCTTTTAATAAACCCAAGTCTGGCCAGAAACCACATTTGTGGATTCTGAAGGGTGCCTAATCCCTTCCCTTCGAAATAATTTTAACCCTTACCTGGAATCAAAAATGGTTTCGTAGATTAAATAAAGTGACATTTGTTAAACAAATAAATAGGTTTCCTATTTTTCCTTAAAAATTAGGTGGAGACTCTGTGCAAAATCAATTTTTTTTGAGTCCATAATGTCATGCTCGTTTGACCTTTGGTAAAAATCAGGTATGACAAGGTCGATCGCACCTTGGTAGCTTCGCGACGTCAGAATCCACGTGGGTTTCCAGCCACATGGAACTCTCTCAATCGCACGAGGTGGCTTCTTTGCAATTTCTCTAAAGTTTTGCGATGGTCCTGGCACAGGGCTCATCGTGGGGGCCTCTGTCATAACCCAAATTACCATGAGTGGCACCCATACTAATCTTCCTGTGGGAGAACCATCTAAATTGAACCATTACTCTATCACTTAGTCATTATTAAGATGATATTATCATAAAATTGACATAATACAATAATTCAGGACTAATTATTATTAATGTGGAAATCAAATAAACTACTTACTAAAATCCCCAAGACCCGAAGGTCATCGTACAAGAACTACTAACAAAGATCGTGTCAAAAGAGATATTCATAAATAAAGTAAGTAAAGAATGTTTCATTGCCCGAAAGATGGACAAGAACAAATAAGATGACCCATGGCAGCCTGGAGACGGAGTGCCAACCCTTGGATCAAGATCTGCTATCAAACTCTAGAGGTAAGATCAGGTATGAACCTCTAGAATAATTTCTGCACTCAACAAAAGAAGAGTACAGGGTAGTATCAGTACAAACTACTATTTACTGGTAGGTATCATAGGCAAACTCAATTTAATAGCATGTACACACCATAAATTAGATAACAAGTAGACAGACATCGTCACATAACAAATACTCAATGAATCAACAACACAATAACAACAGGTCAAACAGTACTCATAAATAAGCCAAATAACCATCAAGAGCATCAACCATATTGTAAACATCTACAGAATCAACACAAATACGTACACACATGCTATGGGACTTATTTTTGCCCACAAACTCAGGACCTGCAAGGAACAATCTATGTTCATGTACCGCACCGGCGTGGTACTCGATCCAACATAAATATAAATGTACTGGTGTAGTACCTGATCCAATATAAATATAAATGTACCGGCGTGGTACTCGGTCCAAGATAAATATAAATGTACCGGTGTGGTACCCGATCCAACATAAATATAAACGTAATAGCACGGTACACGATCCAACATAAATATAAAGGTACCGGCGTGGTACCCGATCCAACATAAACATATCCGTACCGGCGTGGTACCCGATCCAACATAAATATAAATGTACCGGCATGGTACCCAATCCAACATAAATTTAAACATACCGGCGTGGTACCCGATCCAACATAAATATAAACAAGTATTATCAATATCAATTTACTCAACCTCACAACATACAACACAATGTACCAAGTTTACAAGTACACTTAAAGTCATAAGAGAATTCCATCAAGTAAAATTTTAATAATAATTTATACACGCATCAACAGTCCAAACATCAACAGTTTCAAGCATATCTGAATACCAATTAACAAGTATATAATTTAGGAGCATACACAGAATTAAATTGAGTCTAAACTCCAATTAAACCATAACCTATCTCAACCAACGAATCCGAATGACACTAGTACATAAGTGTCCTGTCCTTCCTCATAAATTCAGAATGTTCAAAATCTGTTCAAATATACATAGCCCTCATAAGAGTACGAACTAGTATGTCAAATTTCAACTAAAATGGGTTATTATTCGGCCCCAAATCAAGAATATTCACTCTAAAAATTCTAAACCTAAACCTCCATTATCAAAATTGTGGATATGAACATGTCTAGAGTTATTACTCGGCTTATTTATAATTTACATTATCGAGTATTGATGTCAACCTCAAGTTTAAGAACACTGTCAAGGGTCATGCATGAATTAACTGAGAGTTTAGGATTCTGCACACTTAAATTCCCTAAGAACATAACCTTGGCATTAGGATATCTAATGATTGGCTAATAATTACTTTCATCATTACCCATTCATTATTTTTTTTTATTCAAATTGGCTTCAAAACATAAACCAGAAACCTTCAAAAAGACTGATCACAAAGATCACTTTTTACCTTATCCAAGAGAACAACAAACATGCACGGTATTACTATATATATATATATATATATATGTATGTATATATATTAGACGTATGCGTACTGTATGTTGGCCCTAGTTGAAGAATAGTCTACAAGTTTAACAACAAAAACAATTGTTTTCTGGTTTTCAAGTAGAGCACAATCAATTTATAAATGATTAGGATAAAGTAACTACTATATGTATAAACTTACATCAATTTCCTCTATATCAGGTATGCCTTTACTTATAGGCAATTATTATTACTGTAGTTAACACCTTACCTAAAGCTGGCCTTTTTTTTTTCTCCTTTCGTTCTTGCTTATCCTCCAAAGAATTAAACCCTATTAACCAAAAGTCCTATTAATCGAAAGTCCTTTCACGTAATATCTGATGGTAAAAGAATTGTGGTTTTAACCCATTAAACCATTAGTTTCACTAATCATCTAAAATACCCTAAACTTTTAATAAATACTAAAAATTTATTTCGAAAACCTCATAAACATAAATCAATTATGTGTATTAACTAAAAAGTACATTCCGGACCTATTGAAAGTATTACTACACTAATTCGAGGTCATCTCGATACAAGTTTAACGATTATCGGGTTTAACTTTTTCAAACTCAATAACCCCGTTAATGACTTAAATTTCTTTCAAATATCTAAAAAAATTGGCTACTCA
Organism: Capsicum baccatum var. pendulum; assembly: GCA_030864225.1. Taxonomy (NCBI): domain Eukaryota; kingdom Viridiplantae; phylum Streptophyta; class Magnoliopsida; order Solanales; family Solanaceae; genus Capsicum; species Capsicum baccatum. Next base: position 217,033,753 of record CM061554.1, on the reverse strand, counting down.
TCCCGTGAGTCAGAATTCACATATACAAACTACGCGAAGGGCTAAAATATGGGAGATGAGAAAATTTTATTAACGATAGGGAGGGTCGTTACATCAGATACCAATTAAACAATCGTTCGTCCCCGAACGAGCAAACTAGAGACAAGAAGGGAAAATAAGAAATTATCTGAATCATCAAAAAGATATGGATACTTGCTACGCATGTCTGCTTCGGTCTCCCAAGTAGCCTCCTCAATAAGATCATTCTTCCACTGGACCTTCACAGACTCAATCTTCTTAGTCCACGACTTATGGACAACCATATACCTAGCTAAGACTATGCGTGCCCCTACCACCATAGACTCGGAAGGTTCACTCAGCATACAATAACACAAGACATATTCTTCACCCATATTATGCAACTTTCCTATACCGGCCGATAAATATAGGTGCATACTGGTGATAGGCAATGCGCTAGCAGGAATGAATGGAAAGTACACAATCAATATCACAACTCATCATAACTATCCTCATCTGGACCATCACTATCGTAATCAACCTACGGCCTTGCCAGATATCAACATATCATAAATATATCTTCTGACCTTGCTGGGTATCAACATTATCACAAAAGTATCCTCCGGCTTTTCTGGGTATCAACATATCATCATAATAGTCATTACCAAATAACATACACTAAAATATTCATAAAAATATTCATATCACCATAGAATATCTATCTAGTCAATACTTACCAACTACTCTCTATTAGCTAACCAACACTTATTATAATAGAATCACTAGTTCGGTAGTCATCATATAACCTCTAGTTATTAGCCTAAACATTATCCTTCACATAATCCTTATTCCCGGGATAGCAACTAACCACTATTTATTTAATAGCCAACATCTAACATCTAGTCAAGGTTCATCACTAGATCAAAACCTCCATTTATCCACCTTTCATTATTATCAACTAATCATCCTATATCCGTTAATCATTACTAGACAACACATTATTACTGGTCATTAAACCACCTTTTATTAACTGACATCATTCATTATCTAACCATCATTTACCAACTAATTCTTGCTTAACTGTTCATTAATTAACCATTTAGCAACTATTCAAATTTATTAACTAGTCACCTTTTACTACGAAAATATTTTATTATCTAGCCTCATTAACACACAACTCCTCATTTATCAAGTAATCAATATCACAAACTTAGTCATCAATACCAACTAATCTTCACCTATGCTAGATTCGACCTCACCATAAGTCATGCATTAACCATCGCTAGCTACCATGTTTCAACTAAGAAAAATTCATTAACTATCATGTTAGATTCCTAGCCATCACTAATATCCAATCAATAAAGTCGTAAGCAACATACCACATCTTTCTTTGTCCCATACCGTAGAGATATGCATACAAACATATATACATTCACAAACTATAATCATATCTCTTACACTGATAAACACTCCTCAAATATTCAATCATTATCATTACAAGGCCCTTGGTCTATTAATTTATCCAGAATAATCACAACATCATAATCACGACCTTATGCCCATACACATATCCAAAACTCATATCAATAATCATATTTAGAAGCTGTAGCATATCTCTAATCATCTCACATATAGGAGGTATCTCACATAATGAAAGCATAATGCAGATAGACATGTAATCGTCTATAGGATATCTTATATCGATAGGTCATACATCATGACTACGAGGAATATCACCTCTCTAGGACAATGCATATCTATCTAAGAGGAAATAGCATCTCTATAGACCATATAACGTATCTAGGAGGAATATCATCTCTAAATGCCCAATATCACTTCCACAAGAAGTATCATAACTATAACTCAAAACCCATAATTCGAGAACATCAATACGAGTTACCAAGTTACAAAGCAACATTATTTTAAGGTTTACTAGCCTAATCTATGTCTAACATCCGCAACCAAGTCCACAAGACTTAACAAAAGTTTAGGCTTAAGTGGGTCAGATGATCCCACTTCTAATCCTTAGTTTCCATAATTAGGCACACTATGCCCCAAACTAGGATAAGGTATCTAGTTCATCTTCTCGAAGTCAAGTAAGCCATATTCAACCCTAAGATAATAGCTTCGACTAGAAACAAGTTACTCAAGTGAACTCTACCCAACTTACGATATCAAGACTACCACACTAGTCCAATAAGACTAAATATACAAATCACGCTTCAAATACTAAAACCACCTCCCAAACCTAGATTTACATCATAACTACGCTACAACTAATCTAAACTAGAGAGAAAAATCAATAGGATTCAAAAGGGGTATAAACATGCCATTTTACGGATCCACAAAATTAGAGCCTACAATATATTATCCTCCACAACATTGTTAATATCCATCTAATCATCATACCTAAACCACTCAACAAGAAATATCTACCAAGTATAACTCAAGGAAAGGTTAATCATGCCATTTAATAATTTATTTATTCTCCCATTCAGGATCATCCTTAATTATTTTATGAATGTAACTAAGCCATTTGATTTTGCATTGCCACTATCATAGAAATTACTATCATCTAAAAGTGTCATATACAACCAACTATGTGGGATATGTAAATGTATAATTCAGCCACAAGGTCAAGTCATTAACAATTTATCTTCTTAAAATTTTACCTAATGCATAAATCCACAGCTACAACTTATGTCTTGACAAACACTAACACAATGTTTTTGAACGACAAACACTTCATGGTTAAGCCAAACCTCTCTTATATCACCAACACCAATTTAAGATATACAGAGTTATTCTTTTTTCTACCTAACAATAGTTTTATTACGGACTTTACTTAACTCTTAGTCATCTCAAGAGTGGTCCCCACACCACTAGCACATAAGCAAGGCCAAACAAAATAAATTGATTATAGTTCATTGATAGTCTCATCACCAATATCACATTCCAGACAAGTCATCGATCAAATTCTATAGGTATCTGCAACCTCTACTAGTTTTTATCACTTTTATTTAAAACTTATTATTTTTCCAAGCATTAAGAATTCGTTCACATAAGGAACTCAAAGATAATGTCACTTAGCTAGTCTTCACAAGGAACCCATTATAATTTCAATAATAGAACTGCAAAAAAATTCTAAACACAATCTCAATGATCGGGCCACACAAGGATCCCCGATAATATCAAATAATTGAACTACACAAGGATCCATCCACAACATCATTAACAAGAATCTCTCGTTACGAAAAAACACATATCACCTCATTTTTTTATTCATGTCACTTTTCCACTATCTTTTCTTGACATCATATTCTCATATCATCCTCTCGATTCACATATCAACAATCTCATCAGTATAATAGTACCAAAAATAAGTAAGAACCATAGAATTTCTAGTTTCACAATAACAAGAAATCAAATAATTCCATCATATTTATATAAAAAAAACTTAGTCAATTTTCATCACTTAATGACTTAAAAAAATTTATTCACAACAATGACAAAAATCCAGCAACATAAGTTTAGCCAAATATCAAACACAAGCAATCAATAAGTTCACAACTTTCACAAGTCTTTACCTATTAACAATAATTTTTACAACTTATTAACAGATAACAATTTAAATCTCCAAGATTTTTATTCAAAATTATTAAGATACTAATTGGAATTGTCTAGATACCAATTGGATTCAATCTAGTAGTCCAAGATTAGGATGGAACGATGGAGAGAAAGAAAGAAAAATGACTTCTACTTGCCTCATAGCCTTATGATGATTAGGTGTGGGGCCCTACACACTAATCTATAGAACTCTACTTGACATTGCTCTTATTAACAGCTACCAATTGAAATCACTAGATACCAATTGAATTCAAGTAATAGCTTGTAAGAAAGAAGAATTTGAATTTTTCTAGTGTCCTATAGCCTCTTGAAGAAAAGTACAGATATCTTTGTACCGTTCCACAAGACTCTACTAGACATGTTCTTATACGACGAGATCGACAAACCTAGGGCTCTGATACCAACTTTGTCATGACCCAAATGACCATGAGTGACATTCACACTAATCTTCCTGTGGGAGAACCATCTAAATTGAACCATTACCCTTTCACTTAGTCATTATTAAGATGATATTATCATAAAATTAACATAATACAATAATTCAGGACTAATTATTATTAATGCGGAAGTCAAATAAACTACTTACTAAAATCCCCAAGACCCGAAGGTTATTGTACAAGAACTACTAACAAAGATCATGTCTAAGAAGATATTCATAAATAAAGTAAGTAAAGAATGTTTCATTGCCCGAAAGATGGACAAGAACAAATAAGATGACCCATGGCAGCCTGGAGACGGAGTGCCAACCCTTAGATCGAGATCTGCTATCAAACTCTAGAGGTGAGATCAGGTATAAACCTCTAGAATAATTTCTGCACTCAACAAAAGAAGAGTACAGGGTAGTACCAGTACAAACTACTATTTACTGGTAGGTATCATAGGCAAACTCAATTTAATAGAATGTACACAACATAAATTAGATAACAAGTAGAAAAACATTGTCACATAATAAATACTCAATGAATCAACAATACAACAATAACAGGTCAAACAGTACTCACAAATAAGCCAAATAACCATCAAGAGCATCAACCATACTGTAAACATCCACAAAGTCAATATAAATACGTACACACATGCTATGGGACTTATTTTTTCCCAAATAGTCATGACCTGCAGGGAACAATCTATGTTCATGTATTATACCAGCGTGGTATACCGATCCAACATAAATATAAATGTACTGGCATGGTACTCGATCTAACATAAATATAAACGTACCGACATGGTACTCGATCCAACATAAATATAAACGTACCGGCATGGTACTCGATCCAACATAAATATAAACGTACCGGCGTGGTACTTGATCCAACATAAATATAAACGTACCGGCGTGGTACCGATCTAACATAAACATATCCGTACCGGCGTGGTACCCGATCCAACATAAATATAAACGTACCGGCGTGGTACCTGATCCAACATAAATTTAAACATATTGGCGTAGTACCTGATCCAACATATATATAAACAAGTATTATCAATATCAATTTACACAATCTCACAACATACAACACAATGTACCAAGTTTACAAGTACACTTAAAGTCATAAGAGAATTCCATCAAGTAAAATTTTAATAATCATTTATACACGCATCAACAGTCCAAACATCAACAGTTTCAAGCATATCTGAATACCAATTAACAAGTATATAATTTAGGAGCATACACATAATTAAATTGAGTCTAAACTCCAACTAAACCGTAACCTACCTCAACCAACGAATCTGAATGTCACTAGTCCACAAGTGCCCTGTTCTTCCTCACAAATTCAGAATGTTCAAAATCTGTTCAAATACATATAACCCTCATAAGAGTACGAACTAGCATGTCGAATTTCAACTAAAATGGGTTATTGTTCGGCCCCAAGTCAAGAATATTCGCTCTAAAAATTCTAAACCTAAACCCCCATAATCAAAATTGTGGTATGAACATGTCTAGAGTTATTACTCGGCTTATTTCTAATTTATATTATCGAGTATTGATGTCAACCTCAAGTTTAAGAACGCTGTTAAGGGTCATGCATGAATTAACTGAGAGTTTAGGATTCCGCACACTTAAATTCCCTAAGAACATAACCTTGGCATTAGGATATCTAATGATTGGCTAATAATTACTTTCATCATTACCCATTCATTATTTTTTTATTCAAATTGGCTTCAAAACATACACCAGAAACCTTCAAAAAGACTGATCACAAAGATCACTTTTTACCTTATCCAAGAGAACAACAAGCATGCATGGTATTACTATATATATATAGATCACGTTTTTACCTTATCCAAGAGAACAACAAGCATGCACGGTATTACTATATATATATATATATATATATATATATATATATATATATATTTGACGTATGCGTACTGTATGTTGGCCCTAGTTGAAGAATAGTCTACAAGTTTAACAACAAAAACAATTGTTTTCTGGTTTTCAAGTAAAGCACAATCAATTTATAAATGATTAGGATAAAGTAACTAATATATGTATAAACTTACATCAATTTCCTCTATATCAGGTATGCCTTTACTTATAGGCAATTATTATTACTGTAGTTAACACCTTACCTAAAGCTCGTTGATGCAGCCATAGTTCTCGCCTTTCTTTTCTCCTTCTGTTCTTGCTTTTCCTCCAAAGAATTAAACCCTATTAACTGAAAGTTCTTTCACGTAATATCTGATGGTAAAAGGATTGTAGTTTTAACCCATTGAACCATTAGTTTCACTAATCATCTAGAATATCCTACACTTTTAATAAATACTCAAAATTTATTTCAAAAACCTCATAAACATAAATCAATTATGTATATTAACTAAAAAGTACATTCTGGACCTATTGAAAGTATTACTACACTAATTCGAGGACATCTCGATAAAAGATTAACCATTATCGGGTTTAATTTTTCCAAACTCAATAATCCCATTAATGACTTAAATTTCTTTCGAATACCTAAAAAAATTGAATACTCATCCCATGAGTCATAATTCACATATACAAACTATGCGAAGGGTTAAAATATGAGAGATGAGAATATTTCATTAACGACCGGGAGGGTCATTACAGCCTCCCCACGAGGTGTATCGACCATTTCTCATGCCTAAAACTTTTGTTTAAGTTCCGTAACTCATTCCAAATATTTTCAATTGATTTAAAGGTCAATGACTTTGTTTTCATACTTGAAATGGTATAAGGAACTATACCAATATGATGGAACTCGTAGGGTGTTACAAGTATGTTTTTCAAGTCAACATTCTATACTATAAGTCTAAGACCACAAGATTTAAATCTACATACTTCTTTCATCTCATATTTCTTGGTACCATATTAAAAATAGTTATTTCAATTTATAAAATCAAGAGAAATATATTTTCTAGTTCTATACTTAGTAGTAAATAACTATATAAATGAAGAAAGAGATGGGAAATTTTTTTGTGTATTTCGTCATTCAATACATATATATATATATACAAGTATGGGTAGAATATAAAAGAAACAAAATAACATCTATTCAGATTTTGTACTATACTAGGAAGCTAAATATCACAACATATCTTGTGTTACACTAGAAAAATACTGCAAATATTTACAGCTAATAAGAATCTTGAGAATCTGATTTGTAATCATCCAAATGGATATTCTTGGGCTAAAGAAAATTGGGCGATGTCTTCTTCAAAATTAGTCCAATACTCTGCTCCATCTTTGGTCCATATGAACTTGGCCTCAGAGGTGCTTTCTGATTCTTCTTTTCAGCATGTTTTGTTGCATGTTTTGCTTGATTACTTGGCTTTTGATTCATATTCTCAACACCCTCCTCAAGATGTGGGGGGGGGGGGGGGGGGGGGGGGCGGGAGGAGGGAAACGATGCCCATCTTGGAGAGAATCGAATGATGTAATGGTCTGGAGAGGGCTTTGGTGAATAAATTGGCAAGTTGAGAAGCCGATGGAATAAATATAAGGGAGAAAAGGCTAGAAAGAAACTATTGTCGTATAAAGTGACAGTCAAGCTCTACGTGCTTGGTGCGTTCATGAAAGACCGGGTTGCGTGCTATGCGTATATCTATTTGGCTATTAGAGTGAACTGGTATGGACAATGATGGAGAAATAGATAGATCTTGAAGAAGTATTATCATCCAAGTTAGTTATGCAGTAACTCTTATCATGGACTTATATCATATTCCATTGAGGATAAGAAAATAGAGGCTTATTTCTTGGATTTCTAAAAAATAGACGAGCCTCTCAAACAAATAAAAAACCCACTAACTAATCTTTGTGTTCCTCGACATGATGCCCAATCGTCATCATAAAAAGCAATTAGCGAAAAAGATGGATTTGAATTAAAAATAGACCTTGGACTGGATTTGCCCATAAATACCTCAAAACCCAGAGTGCCGCTATGAAGCGACCCACTCAAGGTTGCTGCATAAACTAGCTCAGGGTCAAGACTGCAAATGAAAAATCATGCCTTATTTGAGTGAGGTAATTAAACTTCCTTATTAATCGCTTGTAAATTGTTGGGTTTGATAGTGGTGGTCCTGTGGAAAGAATGAGTTTGCAAGAAGGATGAAGTGGGGAAGATACCATAGGTAAGTTGGTGCAGTCAAATTCCAGCAACAATTCTAAAGAAAACTTTCTCTGACTAAGGGTGCATCCATGTGATTCTCGCAAAATCTCCATTCCTAAAAATAATGTATCTCTCCTAAGTCCTTAATTCTAAATTTTGAATCAAAGAACAATTTCATAGTTGCAAACTCATTTCAAAGCATGCATGTTTAAAGAACTAAAAATAGGCATAAAGAGTGTTAGGTGGTTACCCGAATAAGGCATGAGTTCAAGAAACTCTTAGCTTGAAACCGTATTTGCCGATACGGTTATATTATTATTATACACTGGCGACGACCGTGTGGCTTAGTAAATTCAGAAACTCTGATCCTTGAGGCACACTTGGGTTGGGGGCTTGGCTTCCGAGTTGATAGCAGATCCCATATAGCTTATGAGATTACAGATTGTAGGGTACACCACCTAGCATAGAAGTAAGACAAAGAGTGTCACAAATTTCAGATGTTTTCCCAGAGTCTTTTAAAATGCCCATGTGATTTCTTACTATATGATATGCTTATAAACTACTTTAAGTTGCTCTCATATATATTAAATATACATAATTATTTTGGATTTTCTCTGCATACCAGTACATCTGTATTGACCCCCCTCCCCTACCTCTCAGATTCTGAGGCTCAGTCTAGGGGTCCAAATAAGTATTAGATAATTCAGATAGCAGATCAGATTATGCAGTGGTAAGACTTCTCTATTCCAAAAGGCCTGCCCCTTTTAGATTTTGTCATCTATTATTGTTTTGGTCTATTGGGGGCCTTGTCCCAGTTTTTAGATAGTCTTTAGATTTTCATGTAGTAGAGATTTTGCAGACTGTTCTATATGTTGTTAGTGATTTTTGGATTTCATTCCTTATTGTTAAACTTAGTCCAGAGTATGACCATGTTTCCATATCAAATTATATTTCTGCATCTTCTTTTATTGTGTGAATATTGTGGATGATTACTAGATAGAGTAGGACGCCCGAGCCTTCTTGGTTTGGGATGTCCGTCATGGACAGGCCCTAGTTTGGGTCGTGACTAACTTGGTATCAAAGCATGGTTCATGGTCCCAGGGTATCTGCAAAATCACGTCTGGTAGAGTCTTGTTTGTGGGTGTGTAGCACGCCATAATTATAAACAAGAGGCTACCAGGCATTTCGGAATGTTTCCCCTCTTTGTAATCTAGTTCGTGCTTTGGAGTCTAATCTGTCCTCTAATCCGTGATCTCTTGCATTTCAAAAAAATAATCATGCCTCCCCGTCGTACTATCGATCAGAATGCACAGACAGATATGGTCCGTCCCACTCATGGGATGAGTACCCAAAATAGAGCTCAGACTCCAGAGATTGATGCTACTCTGAGATTCCCACTTACTCAGACCAGCCCACCTAAGGCACCCAGAGCTCTCCGAATAGGGACTAACCGCACTCAGCCTCGTGAGAGAGAGGTATCTAATGCATAATTTAGATAATCCATTCATATGCTTGAACAGTTGGTAGTCACACAGACTTAAAGGTCAGAAGATATTAGGTCTACATCTATTACATCTGAGGCTACAAGAGTGGGCCAGTTCATGAGGATGAACCCGCGCAAGTTTATTGGTACCAAGGTAGAAGAAGATACACAGGAGCTTACGGATGAGATAGAGAAGATCCTTAAGGTGATTCATGTAGATGAGGTAGAGGGGGTTGAGTTAGCAGCCTACCAGCTTAAGGATGTAGCGAACTAATGGTATAATGATTGGGAAGATTCAAAGAGTGAGTATGCTGATCCCACAGTTTGGGCCGATTTTGGGGAAGCCTTTCTTGATCAATTATTTTCTCTCAAACCGAGGGAGGCCAAAACCGAGGATTTATGAATTTAAAGTAGGGAAAGATGAGTGTCCAGGTGTAAACTCTAAAGTTCAACCAACTAGCCCGTTATGCTCCAGAGATGACTAGTAACATGAGAGCCCGAATGAGGAAATTTGCATTCGGCCTTTCAGATGACTTCGTACTTGAATATCAGGGAGAAATGTTGAACAGGGACATGGATTTTGCCAAACTATTGGTCCAGATGCAGTAAGTTGAGAAGAAGAAAAAGAAGATCGCTGAATCTAGGGAGAAGGATAGGCAGGCAAAGAGAGCCAAAATAGTAGACTAGAGCTACAGTCAGCGGCAGAGTGGTAATTGGGGTAACAAATGGCAAAAAAGAAAGAATTGAGGTAATGTGCAGTCTGCAGCTAGTGCCTCGATGTCCAGACCCCCAGATGAGCAGCCCACCTAGAATTTTTAGTCTAGTCAAGGGCCGAGGATGCCGGGTGCGCAGTCGTAGGGAAGTGTAGCTCAGACCTCTTGGTCCTATCTACACTGTGGGAGATACAGTAGGAATCATCCATGGAGATGCTAGTTTGGTGCTTTGGTGTGTTATTCATGCGGTCAACCAAGCCATATCCAGAGAGACTATCCAATAGTAAGGAGTAATATTGGAGGAGCCAAGTCACAGGTGAATTCTTCTACACCACTACTACCTCAGAAGGGTGCCACTTCAGCTGTCGGAAATAGACGCAACTAGTTGTACGCCTTGACCAATCTCCAGGAGAAAGAGGCCTCACCAGATATAGTTACGTATATGTTGTAAGTCTTTTCTCATGATGTTTATGTGTTACTTGATCTCGGGTCTACCTTATCCTATGTGACCCCTTTTGTGGCTGTTGGTTTTGGGTTTGAGCCCAATGTGATTGCTGAACCTTTCTCTGTTTCCACTCTAGTGGGAGATTCTGTTATAGCTAGAAGGGTTATAGGGATTGTGTTGTAACTGTTTGTGGCCGTGATACTGTGGAAGGCCTCATAGGGCTTGAGATGGTTGAATTTGATGCCATCTTAGAAATGGACTAGCTCTATTCATGTTATGTCATACTAAATTATAGAACCCAAAGAGTCACTTTTTCTTCTCTGAATGAACCAGTCTTAGAATTGGAGAGGCATTCTTTAACACCTAGAGGGAACTTTATATCTTATGTCAGAGCCCGTAAACTTATCTCAAAAGGGTTTTTGTACCATCTCATTTGAGTTAAAGATTCTAATACCAAAAGTCCTTCTTTTCTATCTGTCCCGGTGGTAAATAAGTTCCCAGAAGTCTTTCTAAATGATCTCTTAGGAATACCACCTGATAGGGAGATAGATTTTGGCATTGATTTATTGCTGGATACCTGTCCCATCTCTATTCCACCATATAGAATAGCTCCAGCAGAGTTCAAAGAGCAGCTAGCAGATCTCCTAGATAAAGGTTTTATCCATCCTAGTGTTTCTTCCTGTGGTGCACCTGTACTTTTCGTGCGAAAGAAATATGGTCCCCTTCATATGTGCATAGATTACCGCCAGTTGAATAAGGTCACAATTAAAAATAAATATCCTCTTCGTAGGATTGATGATCTTTTTGACCAGCTTCAGGGTGCTAAATGTTTTTCAAAGATAGACCTTCATTCGGGATATCATTAGTTGAAGGTTAGGGAGTCAGATATTCCCAAAACAACATTTTGAACCAGATACGGTCATTATGAATTCATAGTCATGTCCTTTGGGTTAAGTAATGCCCCTGCAACCTTCATGGATCTAATGAATAGGGTCTTCGATCAGTTTCTGGATCCTTTTGTCATATTATTCATTGATGACATCTTAGTTTATTCTAAAAGTGAGGAGGACCATGCGAATCACCTCTAAATTATTCTTCAGACTCTCAAAGATCATAAGTTGTATGCAAAATTCTCCAAATGTGAATTCTGGCTAAGTGCTATTGCTTTCTTGCGGCATATTGTGTCTAGTGATGGGATTAGGGTGGATCCCCAAAAGGTTGAGGCAGTGAGAAAATTTTCTAGACCTACAACTCCAACTGAAATTCGGAGCTTCTTGGGTTTGGCAGGGTATTACAGAAGATTCATAGAATGGTTTTCTTCCATAGCGGCTCCACTTACTAAGTTAACCTAGAAAAAGGTGAAGTTTGTGTGGTCTGACTCCTGTGAGAGTAGTTTTGATAATTTGAAATACAAATTGACTACAACACCTATTCTGACTCTTTCGGAAGGCACAGAGGGTTTTGTTGTGTACTGTGATGCATCCCGTGTGGGACTTGGGTATGTACTTATACAGTATGGTAAGGTGGTGGATGATGCATCCAGGCAGTTGAAGGTGCATGAGTGAAGTTACTCCATCCATGACTTGGAGTTAGCGGCTGTGGGGTTTGCACTTAAAATCTGGCAGCATTATCTTTATGGGGTGTATGTTGATATTTTCACTAACCATAAGAGTTTACAGTATGTTTTCTCCTAGAAATAATTGAACCTCAAGCAAAGGCACTGGATAGAAGTGCTAAAGGATTATGACATAAGCCTGCACTATCATCCAGGCAAGGCAAATATGGTATCCGATGCCATTAACAGGTTGCCAATGGGCTGCTTTTCTCATGTTGAAGAAAGGAAAAGGGAGATGGTAAAGGATATTCACCGACTTGGAAATCTTGGAGTGCGACTCTTAGATTTTGAAGATGGAGGGGTAGTTGTTCACGAGATAGCTAAATCATTCCTTTGTGCGGAAGTTAAGGAGAAGCATATCGAAGATCCTATCTTGATGCAGATCAAGAAAGATATAGGTCAATAGAAGGTGATGTCCTTTGAAATTTGTGGTGATGGTATTTTGAGATATCAGGGTAGATTTTATGTGCCAGATGTAGATGGTCTGCAGAAGAGAATTCTTGAAAAAGATCACACTTCGAGGTATGTTGTTCACCCAATCTCTACCAAGATGTATCATGATTTGAAAACTATTTATTAGTGGAATAATATGAAGTGCGATGTGGCTAACTATGTTGCCAAGTGTTTGAACTATCAATAAGTTAAGGTAGAGGATATGAGGCCTTGTGGTACTTCCCAAGAGATTGCTTTGCCTTTATGGAAATGGGAAATGATCAATATGGATTTCATTATGGGACTTCCGAGGTACTGAAATCAGTATGATTCTATTTGGGTAATTATTGATCGGCTGACCAAGTCAGCTCACTTTATGCCTGTAAGGATCAACTTTTTGGGAGATGATTATGCCAAGCTATGCATTGAGGAGATAGTCCGTTTGTATGGGGCACCTATATCCATCATATCTGACAGAGGTATGCAATTCTCTTCACAATTTTGGAGGTATTTTCAGAGGGGTTTAGGTACCCAAGTGAACCTAAGTACTACTTTCTGATAATGCTCAAACTATACCTCTCTAATGAGAATGTAAGCAATCATTGTCAATATAAATCCCAAATAGGTTGGGGTCGAATCCCACAGGGAATATGGTGTGAACTTAAGTCGTTTGCAATTTAATCAAATGATAGCTGGATGTTTCTTGAAATGGGGATTTTTAGTTTAGCAAGTAATTGTTGGTCACTTTAGTTACAGTGTTCATAATCAAGAGTTTATGGACAAATCAGAATTATGTTCACTAGGGGTTTTGGTACTTGACGACCTATCAGCTCCTTAATGGCTTATCATTAAATGCCATCACAACTCTCACCTCAGGTGCATTCTCTATCAGAGGCTGATGATAAAGCTGATAACTTATCACAGGGCTGACGACTTATCAAAAATGTCGTCAGCCACACTTCTCTTCGAATTACTTCAGATTTCAACTCCTTTGCTTCCATCCTTGTTGGTTCTCTTGCATCATCGCTTTTACTGCAAAATCAAACATAAAACAATCAAAAATGACAAAAGTTGCTTAAGACTTTGCAATTATTCTTAGTTAAAAGCCTCAAATATGTTAGCATTAGCTCACACATCAACACCCTCAACTTAAAACAATTGCTTGTCCTTAAGCAACTTAACAAAACTAAGAGAATACAAAGTACATTTGGCAGTCAATCATCCATTTCATCTCAAAACACTTTTACCCTCTCCAAGGTCAGTCAATTCAAGAACAATAAAGAACACCAATGCAACATACAGAAATCAATATACGTCATTAATTCAGCTACATTAACCATGCATAGACCAGTATTACACTACCCGAATAAGTTAGTAACTAGCAATGTAACCAGTGTGCCCTTATAACAAAGAAATCTCCCTAATCTCATATCAGGAATTATATATGTAACCATGGGGACAATCAAAACACTCACTCTCAGAACGAAGTTCCAACTAATGTAGGCCAAGTACCATAGGCTTGCCCTTATTTTCATTACCTAGATCTTCAGATAGGTCAGCTAGGATAACTATAGGTCTTCTCTTAGGCTTGTGATATAGGTTAGGGGCTGGTATGATACTCGATGGTATTTAAAGTGACTAAGACTCCTTGATACTAAACTAGCTTTTTGGGGTTTCACTCATTAGCCTTTTCCACTCTTCTCTTTTATTGATCAGACTTATTTAGGTTGGGTGTGGTCTTTTCCACAATCACTTATTCTTTTTCACAATTTTCCTTTTTCTTGCTCTTTTCTGCTGCACCAAGCTTTTTTTTATTATTTGATTTTATGCTACCTTTCTTCATACTAATTTTGTATCACACACCCCTATGATAGCCACCCTCAACTTAGGCCATTTGCCTAAGTCAAGGTGCACAGTGTCCAAAGAGGACCAGGGCCAAAATAGGTTCATTGTGATCTAAATGGGAAGGTGACAGGTGTCAAAAAAGGAAATAGGCTAATCAGGCTCAAAACAAGGATCAAGGGATATTATGCACATAGGGAAGGTCATTTAGGCTAAAGTGAGCTCATATCAAAACGACCTATGATCCTTTCTTAAACCCTATCCTTCAACCTAGGTAGGACTAAACTGGGCAAGTTCTGGCTTCAACATACAGAGGAAACTAAGTAACATCTTACACACACTTGGTACACAGGTATATCGTAATCTACTACTCATTCAGTTCATGCAGCTATTTAGCAATGATTATTGTGTTACTATAACTAATGCCATATAAAGATGCACAGTGGTCACACTTAAATGCAAATCACACAGTTAAAGAAGTAGACTACTTGAAGAGGTGAACAAAAATCACAAAATAATTCAACTGCCTCAAGTACAAGTATTTCTCCTAGTCAGCTACAAAATTTTACAACAATAATTTACCCTACACCCTCAACTTAAAATCAAAGAAAATCTAAACTTAGGATTAGAGTATACCTGGAATAGATCAATCCGGAGGGTCATGGGTTGCCTCCAATGCAACGCCTGATTTAATGTTGTGGCACGACTCAGGTATCTCGATTTCTTCAGACTTTATCGAGATAGATAGTAGTGACACTTTTCATTGATTCTTTTGGACCAATATAAAGTTTGACTTGTTTCCCATTTACTTTGAAGGTACTGATATCTTCATTTTCATGTTCCACTACTCCAGATGAGTAGACTTGACTAACTCTAAAAGGGTCTGACCACTTAGATTTAAGCTTACCTGGGAACAGTTTGAGTCTGGAATTGAAAGCACCAAGTCACATTTTTTGAAGTCTCATTTCTCTATCCTCCAATAATGGTATTTTTCATATTTTGTTTATATAGGTCTGGTCATTCATATGCCCTAAGACGGAATTCATCCATCTCATTCAATTGTCCCAGTCTCAGCTTTGCTGCCTTCTTTCAACTCAAATTCAGCCTTTTGAGTGCCCATAAGGCCTTGTGCTCTAGTTCTATTGGTAAGTGGCAAACTTTTCCATAGACCAGCTGAAATGGTGACATGCCAATGGGCGCTTTGAAAGCAGTCCGATATGCCTACAAGGCATCATCGAGCTTTCGAGACCAATCTTTCCAACTAGCATTCATCATTTTGGCTAGGATGGCTTTAATCTCTCGATTTGACACATCCACTTGCCCACTAGTTTGTGGGTGATATGGAGTGGCTACTCTATGCCGTTTCACCCCATATTTTGCTAAAGTTTCTCAAAACACTTTGTTGCAAAAATGAGATCCTCCATCGCTTATAACAGTGCGTGGTACTCCAAATCGAGAGAAGATGTTCTTTTTGAGAAAAGCAATAATTCTCTTTCCTTCATTATCAGACAAGGCAACAACTTCGACCTATTTTGAGATATAGTCAAAAACAACTAAAATATACTTTATCCCATACAAGCTTACAAAAGGACCCATGAAATTGATGCCCCAGACATCAAATAATTCCACTCAAGCATCTTAGTCAAAGGCATCTGATAACGCCCAAACTACAGCTCTCGTAAGAAAGTGTAAGTGGTCGCTGTCAAATATAGAACCTAACTGGGTTGGGTGTCAAATCCCACAGGGAATACTTGGTCACTAAGTGTTGTAATTATTAGTAGACTGTTGGTCAAAAATTCTACGGAAAAGGGGGGATTTGATTATGCGTGAACTACTAGTATCAAAGTAATGAATGAGGCGAGTTGTTTAGTAAGAATTAATCAGAGAGATTTGTAAGTTAGGGTTATGTCCACCTTATGAGTTCTACGTATCTATTAACTATGAGTAATGCAGAATTTAGACATGCATGCACTTATAGAGATTCGTATTCTAATGATAAATCCTAGTGTTTCTCAACCATCCAGGATTATTTCACTTTAACTCTCTCGAGCCTAAAGCGTATAACTAATGGTACGAAATCTCCAAGAAATTAATCCGGTTAAGGCATTAACGTGTAAATAGGGGTTGGTAGCCCTATTTCCTTGTCATACTCTCTTTTCCAGACATGTAACTTTTCTCTCGAACAAGTTAATGTTATACTGGCATATTCCCTATGTTTGCAACCATGAGAATTTATTAAAACGAAGAGAGTAATGATATAAGTAGCATACACATCAAGAATTCACAAACTCATAGCAATAGATACTATCTCACAAGGTTTCCATAACCCTAACAGAGAAGTTTAGCTCATGATTACAACGGAAATCACAATAGATATAATCATCATACGACAACCTAGAATAAACTTGGCGATGGATATGGTTTAGCGTCAATAAGGGATTGACATTTTTTCCCTCTTGGTTCGTTGCTCTCTAGAAAGCAGTGTTTCTCTGTCTAAACTATTACAGAATCTGTAACGTGAATTGTCCAAAGTGTCGAATGAATAATGACTGAATCAATGCTGAAAAATTCAGCAAATAAGGTTTTTATAACATCCTTGTCCTAGTCCTACTAAGTTACTGTTGCACCCCTAGGTATTTAAAAATACTGCTTTTGCCCGGGACAAATTCACCATGCGTCACATTCAGTCCATAAGCTTCCAAAAGCTGTCTTCCCTCTTATGTGAAGTTTTCATTTGCTGCCCAAAGGTCCACACAGTGCTGAAATCTTCATCATTAATACCTGAAAACATACTAATCACATAGGTTAGCTCACTTACAGGAAAATGGACTAAAAGTGCAGGAATTATATATTTTATCCTCCAAACTTAGCCTAAAATATAGGTAAATTATGGTTCTTAGGGGTGTAAATACGCCCAACATCACCACCCCACACTTAAAGCTTTGTTCGTCCTGGAATAAAATACTATGTCCATGCAAACATCTAACTAGGATATCACAGTAGCAACACAAAATGTTCAACAAGACATGCACGACAATCATTAACAAAGAGTAGTTCTCTTGATCACTACTAGAAACAATTCAACCTCCAACATAGACTCGTGATGATGGTTAATTCGTATCCACAAGTTAAGGCACAGAGAATCATACAAAACTACCCAACAATCATCAACCATATGTGTCTCACATAATATATCACCCATAATCACTCACAAGTTTTGCATTTTTCGAAACATGGGTATAAGACTCTCCTTGCTCTCTCTTTCACAAAGAATTCATATGTTGCAACTGATGACCATAGGCTTGCCCTTAGTGTAATGCTCTACTAATAGCAGAATGCCAAGCTTAGGATCAAATAGGTCTTTACTGGTTGTAATGTAGGCTAAGGGACAGGTAGGACTATTTTGGCCAGAAATAGTGACTATGTTCCCTAAGCGCTTTAATACACTACGTTATGTCATTAACACTTTCTTTTAAACAACCCCTCTACTTTCCTTTCATCTACCACCCCTTTTCACCTATTTTGTTATTCAATTATAAATAGAACTAACTTTTTATATATTTTTTTATAAGCATCCCTATGATAGCCACTCTTTTTCACCTTATTTTCAAGTACCAATACACTCTGTGGCATTACTTTTACCATTTTTCTCTTATTTTGCCACACTCCTTACTCACTTGGTTCTACAATTTAAAGCGCTTAGGAGTTTGGATCAAATTATGGTCTTGAAAAAAAATGGATTAGGCTACATATGAGGCTGTCAAAGAAACTAGCTAAAGGCTCAAAGGGGGTTAACTAGGACTATGTACAAAGGTAGGTAAAAAGAAGGTAAACAATTACAGGCTGCCAATGAAATGCCTAAATCATCTCCTAAACTTACACTCTTTAGTTCGCTTTACACACACACCAGAAAAGTTCTAGCATCAGTCACAACACAGAATATACTACAACCTCAGACCCACAAGGCACATGGTCAACTTTATTGGGAGCAGTATAGACTCTTGACCCAACAGATGAATGAATTAAACCACACACTTATCACACGGTGAGTCACACTTAGAGCCTAAATGTCTCAATAGTAATGATTTTAGCACAAACTCTTGTCATAATACCATGCCTTTCATGCAAAAATCTAAAAAAAAATAAATCTAAAAATCTAAAAATTTAACTACAAACTAGAATAAATAAATGTAGGCAAGGAAGTACAGCATACAAATACCAGCACCCTACACTTAGATGGGACACACTGCCCTCAGTAGAAAATAAATAAGGAAAACCTGATTAGTCGGACTCCTCCTCTATGTCTGGGGTCATACCCCCTGCATCGGAATCATCATCAGAGTCGTCGTCATCAGAGTTCTCCTCCACGTCTGAGTCTGGCATTCGGTGATCATCATCAGTCGACATGTCATCATCGAGAGGTTCCTCAAAATGTACACCTACTCCACACATAGCCCGCGCATGCTCATTCATCGGGTAGTCATAATCTAACTGCTGGAGCTCTGCATCAGTTGGAACACGTCCCCCACTCATCATGGTAAACCTCGTCATGCCATATAGATGGCTAAAGAAGCTTTCGTCGTGAGCATGTCTTTCTGTAGTGGTCAGGTTGATGCCATGCCCAGTTTTAGGATCTTTAACCTTTGTAAGATCAACCTTCTTCGGGTTGTGTGGAAGATTATGATCTGCAGGTTCCTCTTCAATGTGCTCCTTCCTCAATATCGCAGTCAACAAATTGCCAAAGCTGAAATAGGACCTCTTGGGCTGCCTAGCCTTACGCATTGACGATCGTATCACCGCACCAATGTTGATGGGAATATTAGTCATCAGAGCGTACACCAAGCATACTCTATCACGTATGATCTTTGTGTACTGTGTCCCAGGAATCAGGAAAGAGTTGACTATCCTCAACCATATTCGAGCTTCTCTGTTCAAGGAAGCATACAGAAAGGTGTTGTGCCGACCGGTATCCTTGTGACGAATCCACCTGGCCATGGATCTTGTTCCGTACAGTATGTGTCTGATTGCCCTGTAGGGAGGTCTGTGATAAAGCTCCTTGAGCGGTGATGGATCCACAGATGGAAGGTTCAGAAAAGAGTTGAAGAACTTCGCATTTAGTTGTAAGACTTGGCCCCGAATCTTCACTTCGCTTCCGGTAGTCTTTGGGGACCAATTGGCATAAAACTCACGTGTTAGATCAAGATTGCATTCCCCTATATCTCGGAAAATGAAATCAAGGTTTAGTGCCATGATTTTAGCCAAAATGCGAGGTTCTCTCTTTGCTAGACTCTCCTTTTGTATCAACTCCACGTGAACATATTTTTTCACTTTGTTGTTCTTGTACCACTCCTTTCCTTCCTCCTCTAGGACCCACTTTATCCCAAACGTGCGTCGAGGTATTTGCAGCGAGGAGGATTCAGCTTGCTCTTTTCTTCCTCTTTTCTGACCTTTCTGTGAGGTGGACACTTTTTCTTTTCCTTGTCGTCCTTTTGGTGCCATTCTACCTGAGATTAAAATAGATTCATGTTAGCTCATCTCAAAAGATTTAATCAACAAACCAACAGTAGTGGCACCACCCCACACTTAATTTGTAGGCACAAACTAATCAAGTGAGTGATGTCGATTACTCAGACTTCATCAACCTTCATTTAGACGATATGTTCCAACAACATGTTCAACACAGTCATAATTTCATGTCATCTTAACTATTCTTTCCAACTCTATTTCATGTAATCTTGACTATACTTTCATGTTTAGATTAATGCACTTTTTGAACAAGACTACGACATAGAGATCATATCAAGTTATTGCATAAAAATAATCACGACATCTTATGTTTGTAGTCGATCATGATCGGCATCTCGATGAATGAGTTACTCAAGCATTCAAGCTTTCAACTTTCAAGAATATGCATTAACTTGACAATTTTGATTCTATGAAAAATACGACAGTGCATAACAATCAAGTACAAGTCGGAACAAAGTCAAGAACACCCATACGTATTATTTCACTCAACTAGATGTATCATGACAAATCAACCACATTCTAATCATCAACACCACTTTAAAATCTAAAATACCATTATAAGCGTAGTAATGTAACAACTACAGAATATAAAAGAAGAACTTACTTGGTGATGGATTCGGAAGATGGTCTTGCAAGGTTAGATGAGTAAAAAGAAAAGTTTTGAGAGATTTGGGAAGCTTAGGCGGTGCCTAGGTTGAGCAAACAATGTGATTTGGTTCTAAGGTTGAAGTTCTATTTATAGACCAAGGCTTGAGTCGGGTTTGATCCATGAAAAATTGGGTTAGGAGAAAAAATTGTATAAGTAGGTAGCGCCTAATGCTTTGCCTATGCTTAGCATAGGCGGCGCCTTTAGCAAAGCCTAGTTGGACATAGACGGCGTCTATGCTATGACCTAGTTGGGCATAGGCGGCGCCTATGCTATGGCATAGTTGAAACAGTGAGCATAGGCAATGGCATAGGCGGCGCCTATGCTATTGCCTAGTTGGGCATAGGCGGCGCCAAATGCTTTGCCTAGATTTACATAGGCCTTTCCTTGTTCGTTGCCTAGTTGAGGCAGTGAGCATAGGCAATTACATAGGCCTTGCCTTGTTCATTGCCTAGATTTGTATAGGCCTTGCCTTTACCATTGCCTAGTTGAGGCAGTGAGCATAGGCAATTACATAGGCCTTGCCTTGTTCGTTGCCTAGATTTGCATAGGTAATGCCTAACCGATAGCCTTTGCTCCTTCATTCCTAACTTACCACCTTTAACGTGGCACACTTCCAAATAAATTTTTTTGGGATTAATCCCCTCCTTTGTACACCTTGCACCTACACTTAATCAAAAACAACAAAAACAATTAAAAAGATGGGTTGCCTCCCACCAAGCGCCTTAGTTTTGGTCGTGGCTCGACACTTCTTTTTGGATTTTTATTTAACAAAAACAACTTCTAGTAAAACAAAATGATTAAAAACGATGGGTTGCCTCCCATGTAGCTCTTGATTTATTGTCGCGGCACGACATAGTTATCTTGATTACTTAGACTTCGTCAAGATAGATGGTGCATCATTTTCTGAATGGATTCAGACGACGCTGATGCTTAATTGTAGGTACACAATCTTCTTCGAGATGAATCTTGTGCATACATATCCCAGGAGGGATACCAATTATATCATCAATAGTCCAACCAATAGCTCTCTTGTACCTCTTCAGAGCAGAGATGAGAGACTCTACGTGTTGTTCACCTAAATCAGCCGCAACAATAACTGGAAGTGTATCACCACTTCCAAAAAATGCATACTTTAGATGACTGGGGAGCTCTTTAAATTCTAGCACTGATGGCTCTGCAATAGAAGTCTTCGCTGTTGGTGATGGTCGATTCTTAAGATCAAGGTCCAGCTTCTTAGGAGCATGAGAATAGGACCTTATTCCTGTTAGAGCACAAACGGTTTCTTTATATTCTTCATCCTCCTCACGTTCAAAATTCAATAGCACAACAGACAATGGCTCAACAGTAAGATGCTTCTCTACAGATAATTCTTTCTCATCCTCATAATAAACATCAGCTACAGAGAACACATCCATATCTCTAGGTTGTTTCATCGATTTGCATACATCAAAATGGACCACTTCGTCATTCAGTCGAAATAAAAGCTCATTAGCTCTTAAGTCAATAAGCACACTTCCAGTTGCGAGGAAAGGGCGTCCCAAGATTATGGGAACTTCAGAATCAACCTCGCAATCCAAAATAACAAAGTCTGCAGGAAAAATGAAGGTAGAAACCTTCACCAGTACATGATATAAGATACCAACAGGTCGTTTAACCAACCTATCTGCCATCACGAGCCGCATATTGATTGGTGGAAGATCGCCTAACCCCAACTTTCTGTAAATGGATAGCGGCATCAAATTGATGCTAGCCCCCAAATCGAACAACGCCTTTGCAAAATTCATAGATCCAACCGTGCAAGGAATAATGCAAGCACCAGGGTCTGCCTTCTTCTATACTAAAGATCTCATGGCAATTACACTGCAATGATTAACAGCATATGCCAGTTCATAGCTTGCTGCCCTTTTTCTTTGTCAATAGGTCCTTCATGAATTTGGCGTACCCAGGCATTTGTTCCAGCGCCTCCACCAAAGGAACATTAATAGTCAGCTGCTTTAACATAGTCATAAATTTACAGAACCTGGTGTCATCAGCTTTCTTCTTCAGTCTCTGAGGAAAAGGTGGTGGTGGAAGGGGAATAGTTTTCTCCACCACTTCCTTTTTATCTTGCTTCCGATTATCAATCTTTTCAGGCTGGTGACGTCTAGGTGTAGTGTCATGATCGTTCTCGTTATGATTTTCAGCTTCTATAGAATCATCACAATCTGCTTCAATCACATTCTCTTCTGTATTATCAACCACCTGCTTGCCTTTAGATGGATTTTCCAACACCTTACCACTCCTGGTAGTAATAGCCATACATGATCCATCATTCCTTAGATTTTGCACAGTGTCACTGGGTAAAGTGCCAGCCTTTCTTTGATTGAATGCCGCTGATAGTTGACTCAATTATTGTTCCAGCTATTTTATTGACGTGGAATGCGAGTCAACCAATTGATTTATTGATGACAAATCATTCTTTACCTCATTTACTCCCGTATTGGTTGCCTTCACTCTTTTCAACAGCTTAGCCATCATATCTTGCATGGACATATTTCCAGAGCCAGACGTCGCAGCCTCATGATTTCCAGGAGGAACGTACAAACCACTCCTGTCGGTCTTATTCTTCCAACTCCCTTGATCACGGTCCTTGTGTCCAGATTTATCATAATAGTTCCGAGCTTGGTTTCCTTGGGCATTGCCTCAGAAACCCCCTGATTATTCAAGTAATTTGCTTCCTCCTCAGAATCGGAGTCATCTTTTCCCTGTGATACGACAACCTTGACTTTTTCGGTCTTTCCTGATAATAAATTCTTGGTAAGAAGATCCATCTGCGTTTTCATGTGCGCCATATCTTGGTCATGTTCCTCTTCTCTTCGCCTTTGTTCTATAGTCATGCCAATAGATATAGTAGAGCTAGCTACCTCAGAATCCCTGGTATGCCAAGCTCTACTCTGCTTTGTCATACGATCTAGCATATCACTTGCCTCAATAAAAGTAAGGTCCATGAATGACCCACCCTCAACATTATCAACCACTGGCTTTGTCACCGAGTTCAAAGCCCTATATAATATTTCCATCAAGTGGATATTTGTCATCTGATGGTTTGGGCACCGCATAAGCTTCTTCTTGAACCTCTCCCATGTTTCGTGGAGAGCTTCAGTTGGAAGCTGTCGAAAATTGCTGATCTCATCTCTTAATTGTGCTCTCTTGTATGGTGGAAAGAATCTTTCTAGGAAAGCGTCTTTCAGTTGCCTCTAATTAGTGATAGAGTCAGGAGTTAGCCCGTTCAACCATAGAGTTGCCTCTCCAGATAGAGACAATGGGAATAAGTGTAGACGGATCGCATTCTGTGCAACCCCTGGATTGTCAAATGATTTGCATGTTGAGATAAAGTTTATCAGATGCATATTCGGATCATTGCCTGCAAGTCCACCAAATAACCCTTTGAGTTGCAATAGCTGGATCATGGTGCTAGTGATATTAAACTTGGCTCCGGGTGCCAAGGGCGGAGGAATAATAGCCCCAGTGGCACCAACTCCATCCAGATCATCATCATCATCATCAAATGCAGCCTGCACAGCTCGGCGTTTAGGTTTCATTCTAGCTTGACGATCTCTCCTATGCACATGTGCCGCCACCTTATCTGTACGCCTTGGATTTAGTAGCTCATCATCACCCAGGTCCTCATCATCAAGATTTGTTGGTTGGCCTAGGTTATCAATATTCTGTTGATGCACTTGAGCAGCTGCCAATGCAGCTAATCTAGCCTGCCCCTGTTGAGCAACACTTCTTTTGATTTCTCATTGTGCATCCATTCTGCCAATAAGATGTGGTTCAGGATTGATAGGTAATAACGGTTGACCTGAACTTTGAGTGTTTGGCATGCACTCTGCAAACCTGAATAAAACAAAAACAACAACTAAAATTAAAATACGAGAATCTTTGACCAAAGGGTCTAGTAACTATCACAAACTTAGTTGACAACTGTATTCCCCGACAACGGCGCCAAAATTTGATAACGCCCAAACTACAACTCTCATAAGAAAGTGTAAGCGGTCACTGTCAAATATAGAACCCAAATGGGTTGGGTGTCAAATCCCACAGGGAATACTTGGTCACTAAGTGTTGTAATTATTAGTAGACTGTTGCTCGAAAATTCTACGGAAAAGGGGGGATTTGATTATGCGTGAACTACTAGTATCAAAGTAATGAATGAGGCGAGTTGTTTAGTATGAATTAATCACAGAGATTTGTAATTTAGGGTTATGTCCACCTTATGAGTTCTACGTATCTATTAACTATGAGTAATGCGGAATTTAGACATGCATGCACTTATAGAGATTCGTATTCTAATGATAAATCCTAGTGTTTCTCAACCATCCAGGATTATTTCACTTTAACTCTCTCGAGCCTAAAGCGTATAACTAATGGTACGAAATCTCCAAGAAATTAATCCGATTAAGGCATTAACGTGTAAATAGGGGTTGGTAGCCCTATTTCCTTGTCATACTCTCTTTTCCAGACATGTAACTTTTCTCTCGAACAAGTTAATGTTATACTGGCATATTCCCTATGTTTGCAACCATGAGAATTTAATTAAAATGAAGAGAGTAATGATATAAGTAGCATACACATCAAGAATGCACAAACTCATAGCAATAGATAGTATCTCACAAGGTTTCCATAACCCTAACAGAGAAGTTTAGCTACTCATGATTACAACGGAAATCACAATAGATATAATCATCATACCACAACCTAGAATAAACTTAGCGATGGATGTGGTTTAGCGTCAATAAGGGATTGACGTTTTTTCCCACTTGGTCCGTTGCTCTCTAGAAAGCCGTGTTTCTCTGTCTAAACTATTACAGAATCTGTAACATGAATTGGCCAAAGTGTCGAATGAATAATGACTGAATCAATGCTGAAAAATTCAGCAAATAAGGTTTTTATAACATCCTTGTCCTAGTCCTACTAAGTTACTCCTGCACCCCTAGGTATTTAAAAATACTGCTTTTGCCCGGGACAAATTCGACATGCGTCACATTCAGTCCATAAGCTTCCAAAAGCTGCCTTCCCTCTTATGTGAAGTTTTCCTTTGCTGCCCAAAGGTCCACACAATGCTGAAATCTTCATCATTAATACCTGAAAACATACTAATCACATAGGTTAGCTCACTTACAGGAAAATGGACTAAAAGTGCAGGAATTATATATTTTATCCTCCAAACTTAGCCTAAAATATGGGTAAATTATGGTTCTTAGGGGTGTAAATACGCCCAACATCAGTATCTCATGTCTTTTGGAGATTGACCCCTGTCTCTGACATTGGTCATATTTCAGCACAAACTTGTGGGCATCCTTGAACAATGTTGGCCAATAGTAATCGCTTTGCAACACCTTCCTAGCTGTTCGGTCACCTGCATGGTGACCTCCAACTGGGGAAGCATGACATGCTTCCAATATGCATAATACATCTACTTCTGGCACACATCTCATTATAATATTGTCCGCACATCACCGAAAAAGATACGACTCATCCCAGAAGTAATGTGTCACATCATGCAGGAATTTCTTTCTTTGATGGAAGGAAGGATTTTCTGGGATGACCTCACTCACAACACAATTTGCAAAATCAGCATACCCAGGCAATTTCTCCATAGCAGCAGCCAAGATCTCCTCATCAGGGAAGGGATTATTTATCTCCATTTCATCATTAATTTGCTGCTCACCTTCCATTCTAAACAGATGATCTGCAACCTGGTTTTCACACCTTTTTCTATATTTGACTTCAAAGTCAAATTCTTGTAGCAGCAACACGCTTCTAATCAACCTTGGTTTTTCATCCTTATTAGCCATCAAATACCTCAAAATTGCATGGTTAGTGTGAACCACCACCTTGGTCCCAAGAAGATAAGCCCTGAATTTCTCAAAAGCATATACTATAGGCAAAAGTTCCTGCTCAGTGACGTGTAGTTCTTTTGTTCTCCATTCAGTGCTTTGTTGTCATAATATATTAGATGAAACATTTTATCCTTCTTTTATCCAAATATAGCTCCAAGGGAAACACCGCTAGCATAACACATGATCTCAAATGGTTTTGACCAGTCTGGTGCAACAATAATAGGGGCCTCAACCAACTTCTTTTTAAGGCATTCAAATTCCTTCAAGCAATCATCATCGAAGGAAAACTTCACTTCTTTCTCCAAAAGTTTGCAAAGTGGATTTTCAACTTTCGAGAAGTCTTTTATAAACCTCCGATAGAAGCCAGTATATCTAAGAAAACTACGCACTCCCTTCACTGAAATGGGAGGTGGTAGTTTCTCAATAACTTCCACCTTGGCTCGATCAACTTCTATCCCTTTTGCTGAAATTTTGTGACCTAGAACGATGCCCTCCTTTACCATAAAATAGTATTTTTCCCAGTTAAGCACCAAATTGAATTAAACAAATCATTGCAAGGCTATACTCAGGTTTACCAAACACACCTCAAATGAATATCCCACTACAGAGAAATCATCCATGAATACCTCTATGGTGTCCTCCACCATATCTGAGAAGATATACATCATGCACCGCTGAAAAGTGGTGGGTGCATTGCATAGCCCAAACAACATCCTCTTAAATACAAAGGTGCCATATGGACATGTGAATGTCGTCTTCTCTTTATATAAAAGAGAAATACAAATTTTGTTATATCCAGAATAACCATCCAAAAAGCAATACCATCCCCTTTCAGCCAATCGATCAAGCATTTGGTCCATAAAGGGCATAGGGAAGTGGTATTTCAGAGTCCATGAATTTATCTTGCAGTAATCCATGTAAAATCTCCACCCAGTCACAGGCCTGAGCGGAATCAATGCATTCCTTTCATTTGCAACCACAGTCATGTCCTCTTTTTTGGATACGCATTAAACTGGGCTCACCCATTTGCTGTCAGAAATAGGCTAAATCAATGCTACATCCAACCACTTAATAATTTTATTCTTAACCACCTCTTGAATTGGTGGGTTAAGATGGTGCTGATGCTCTATGGTTGGAATACAATATTCCTCAAGTTATATTTTATGCATGCAGATGCCAGGGGAAATGCCAATAATATACACGATGGTCCATTCTATAGATCTCTTGTGCCTCTGAAGTACTAAAATAAGTGCGTTTACCTGTTTCTCACCCAAATTAGCCGCAATAATAATAGGTAGTGTGTTTTCATTACCCAAAATCATGTACTATAAGTGCCCAAGCAGGTCTTGGTGTTGGTCGATTAGCAAGGTCAAGGTCTATCTTTTTAAGAGCATAAAGTTATGAATCCATTCCTGACAAGGCACAAATAGTCTCTTCATACTCCTTAATGCCTTCACGATCAAAGTTCATCAGAACTACGGCTAAAGGTTTGACAACAAGTTGCTCCTCTCTTGACACCTCCTGTTTGTCCTCATAATACACATGAACTATTGAGAACACACTCAGTTATTCCTACTGCATCATTGATTTACATATATAAAACCATACCACTTCATCATTCATCCTGAATAAGAGCTCATTCCCTCTCAAATCAATCAACACATTTTCAGTTGCGAGGAAAGGTCGACCCAAGATTATGGGCACCTCAAAGTCCACCTCGCAATCCAAAATAACAAAACCTGTAAGGAATATGAAGCTGTATACCTTCACCAACACATCATACAAAATGTCAACAGGCCGTTTTACTGACCTATCCGCCATCACGAGTCACATGTTATTGGGTGTGGGATTTCCCAAACCCAACTTTCTATATATAGTTAGCGGCATCAAATTAATGGTTGCTCCCAGATCACATAATGCCTTGACAAATTCTATAGTCCTAATTGTATAGGGAATAGTGAATGCGCCTAGGTCTGGCTTCTTTTGCACCAAGGTCCTTGTAAAAATAGTGCTACAATGATGGAGATGATCCTCAAATTCGTAGCTCACTGCTCTTTTCTTACTTACAAGGTCTTTCATGAATTTAGCAAATCCTAGTATTTGTTCGAGTACCTCCACCAATGGCATATTTATTGTCAACTGCTTGAGCATTGCCATGAATTTACTGAATTTTGTATCATCAGTTTTCTTCTTTAATCGTTGAGGAAAGGGAGGTGGTGTTCTTGGGATATTTTTCAACACTGCCTTCTTTTCCTTTTCTTTCTGTTTTTCGGAGCATTATCAAAATTATCCAGCTTCTCAGACTCCACTAGACCTTCTTCTTTCGGTTTATCATCAACTATCTCATTAACTACATGTTTGCCCACAGGAGGGATAGGTAATATCTTACCACTTCTAGTGGGAATTACCATACATGAGCCATCATTCCATGGATTTTGGACTGTATTACTTGGTAACGTTCCGCTCTTCCTTTGGGTAAATTCTATGGAGAGTTGGCTCATCTGTTGCTCCAACTATTTGATTGCGGTGGAGTGTGAGTTTACCAACTAACTAATAGATGATAGTTTAGTCTTCATAGTAGTCACAATAGAGTTTGTAGCTTCCACTCCCTTCAACAACTTAGCCATCATGTCCTCTATGGACATCTTTTCAGAAGTTGTTGTAGCAGCCTCACGATTTCCAGGAGGGACATAGAGCCCGCTCCTATCATTGTTGTTCCTCCAATTTCCCTACTCCCTATATTTATAACCAGGCTTATCATAATAATTTCGACCTTGATTCCCTTAGCCATTGCCTTGAAAACCCCCTTGATTATTAATATAGTTCTCCTCTTCTTCTGCACCAGCATTAACTCTATCCTGAGATCCCACAGCTTTTACCTTTTCAGTCTTACCTAATAGCAAGTGCTTGGTTAGCAAGTCCATCTGCATTTTAAGGTGAGCCATGTCTTGGTCACGCTCCTCATTTCTTCTGTATTATTCCGCAGTAATACCCCCAAACACAGTGGGGCTAGCTACCACAGAGTCTCTGGTATGCCATGCTCGACTCTGTTTGGTCATTCTTTTTAGCATCTCTGAAGCCTCTGGGAATGTAAGATCAATAAATGAACCACCAGCAATATTATCAACTATTGGCTTTGTCACAGAGTTAAGAGCCCTGTACAAAATCTCCATCAAGTGTATGTCTGTCATATTATGGTTCGGACATTGTGTCAGCTTCTTCTTGAATCTTTCCCAGGTTTCATGCAAGGCTCTAGTTGGGAGCTACCTAAAGTTGCTGATCTCATCCCTCAACTGTACCCTCCTGGAAGGCAAAATGGACCTTTCTAGGATAGCTTCTTTCAACTGCCTCCAGTTGGTTATAGAATTGGGTGTCAGCTCATTTAGCTACAAATTTGCCTCCCCAGATAGAGACAACGTAAACAATCTCAACCGAATAGCATTCTAGCCCACTCCTGGGTTATCAAAAGATTTACAGATAGTGATAAAATTCACCAGATGCAAGTTTGGGTCATCCCCAGGAAGGCCACCAAATAACCCCTTCAGATTGAGGAGTTGAATCATAGTTCTCATAATGTTGAATTTAGTCCCAGGGGCCAACGGTGGAGGAATGATTGCACCCATTGCACCTGCTTCATCCACTCCATCATCATCATAATTGAGGTCCTACTGGACCGGCTGGTACTCTTGTTTTTCTCGGAATGGATGGTTCCTGTTAACATTATACCGTATTGGTGCAGCTACTTGCTCTGCAAGCCTTGGGTTACTAGGATTTAGCAACTCCTTGTCTCCCAAATATTCATCCTCAGGATTTTGATGTCGTGCTTGTTGACCGACATTTTGCACATTCACCTGAGCTCTAGCTAAGGCTGCCAATCTGTCAGCCTCTTACTGTTCTGCTATTTTTCTAATTCGTTGCGGTTTCAGATTAAGTGGTAATAATGGTTCTCCAAAACTTCTGGTGCTTGGCATACACTACAAAGATCCTGTAATAAACAAAAACAACAAATAAATGTAAAACTAAGAAACTTAACTAATAGTAAATTAGCACACCCAACTTCAATTTACAATCGTATTCCCTGGCAATGGTTCCATTTTTGATAACGCTCAAACTACACCTCTCTAATGAGAATGTAAGCGATCGTTGACAATATAAAACCCAACTAGGTTGGGGTCGAATCCCACAGGGAATATGGTGTGAACTTAAGTCGTTTGCAATTTAATCAACTGATAGCTGGATGTTTCCTGAAATAGGGGTTTTTAGTTTAGCAAGTAATTGTTGGTCACTTTAGTTACAGTGTTCATAATAAAGAGTTTATGGAAAAACCAGAATTATGTTCACTAAGGGTTTTGGTATTTGACAGATGCTAATGGTGGTTCAAGATTCTCACAGTAGGTAGGACAACAAGTTATCTTTACTGAAGTTATGCCTAAATGTCTCTCGACCTACTTAAGTATTTAATTACCTAATCCTCTCAGACATAGGAAATTTATATTCATGACCAAATTTTACCTCAGGTTAATCAACCTTGTTATAACGTCAATTATTAAATGGAAGTTTTAGTGCTTCCAAGTCCCTGTTAATAATTCACTTCCCATTATATTTGATTTCTTTCTCAATCAAATCAAAGCAGGTGTTATCTATCATTTGCAACCAATAGATGATAATTAAAACCTCGGAATTATCAAAGAGTCCTACCACCTTTTGAATCTTGAACACTTAGCACCTTATCAAGACTTAACCCTAGATCCCATAATTCAAGTTAAAGGAATTTAGCTGCTCATGATGTAATAATCGAAACAACTAGTTATATTCATGATTTGAAAGATAAACTTACCACAAGATGAATAGAAACTAGAGATTCTCAGATTAGATCATAATAGTAATCCCAAAATAATGATGATAATCTCTTCAAAATAATTGCTTGTTCAAGTCAAGAAACTAGAGAGAGAAAATCTCAAAATACGTGTCTCCAAAAGATATTCCGAACTATCAAGAAAACCCTAAACAAGACTTTAAATAGTTCAACCTAAATAAGAAAACAAAATCATAGAGTTTAATAATCCCTCGAATTAGGTGACGACATTCGTGACAACCTATCAGGAGGCTGACAACTTATCACAAATGTCGTTAGCTCCTCTTTACTTTTGATACTCACTGCTTTAGGCTGACTACAAACTGTGATACCCTATCAAATTCTTGACGACTTATCACGAATGACGAAAGGGAAGGTACAATCCTTGTCTTATTCTTTTATGGCCTTATTATACTTTCAATCATGCTTGTTTATGTTCCGTATCATCATTCGGGGATGAATGATTCAAAGGGGGAGATAATGTAACACCCCACAAAATTGTCCATGCATTATCTTGTGGTAATATGCTCTTAGAGTTAAAAGACTAGAATAGTGTCAAAGAGACTTAGTCTCATTTTTGGATTCCAAAATGAGTAAAGTTTAAACCATATATAATTTATCTAATTTCGAATTTTTATCATGTGGGAAATTGAATGAGCTTTCCGTCAATATAAGATTCACTCAAATTCGATACTCGGGCAAGAAGTTATGGCTAATTTAAGCCCTAATCATAAAACACCGTCATTTTGGTGCTTGGCACGTCGTGGAGTGGTTCTATTTAGAAATTGTCAAATTTCAGTAGCCTAGAGCAATTGTGGCACGTCGCGCTGAAGCTACAGGTCCCAACCAATGGGACAACACGATGTCTCCGCATTGTGGTGATCCTAAGAATCCCATTCGTTAATTTCCAGTCGCGATTGTGGCGCGTTGCGGTGGCCCATAAAATTGGGCTCCCAGTTATATTTTTATTCCATCTCATTAAGGGCACATTAGGTATTTTCCACCCTCTTATCAGCTTAAACATGGAATTTTAATCCCAAATGACCTCATTATTGATATTTTCATCAAAAACCATCAAGAATACTCCTTAGTGTTTCAAACCAGAAAACCCAAACAACTCAAGATTCAACCGTGGATTTTTGAAAGTGATTGAAGATTTGGAATTCCCAAGCCATGGGCACCAAGAATCATCCTTTAATTTTCTAAATAGAGGTACGTGGGGTTTACCCTAAAAACTACATGGGCTTAAAACCATTAGAGCATGATTTTCAAGATTTTATGCATGAATTTCAAAGGGGTTTTGGAAACTATGTTCTAAATTACATACTCCGAATGTTTTAATGTTACCATTGTTTTGACCTTGTGGTCTTATCCCTCAAATTGATTTACATGTATATTTATATGTATGGGTTTTGAGATTTTAGATTGTTTGAGAGCATAAATTATGAACTCCCTTTCTTGTATTGGATTAAAGTTTATGATTTTGTTGGAAACAAGTTGAAATGCATATTTTATGATTTGAAAGATGTTTTCTCAATATCCTTGTATTTGAATATGATTTTAAATTGTTGAGAGGGTGTTTCTTCATATAACTCTGTGATGTTAAAGAGAAAGAATTGCATGAGATTGAGACTTTTAACATAACCACCTTTGTTTACTAAATCATTGATAAAGAGAATTAACTGCAAAGTTTTAAATGAGTTTCTTCAAAGAATTGTTGATATGGTGGTCCTGAACTTCAAGATTTGAAAACAGAGATATAAATTGCTATAAATGGCTCAGAGACTTGCAAGTCAATAGTA
This sequence comes from Capsicum baccatum var. pendulum, assembly GCA_030864225.1. NCBI lineage: Eukaryota > Viridiplantae > Streptophyta > Magnoliopsida > Solanales > Solanaceae > Capsicum > Capsicum baccatum. Next base: position 217,000,314 of record CM061554.1, on the reverse strand, counting down.
TGACGATACCATATATGTGTATATGCCATGACAGAGTTAAAGATTTCAAAGTATGTTTTCAGAGCATGCATGTTTAAAAAACTAAAATGGGCATAAAGAGGGTTAGGTGGTTACCCGAAAAAGGCATGAGTTCAAGTAACTCTTATCCTAAAACCATATTTACTGACATGGGTAGATTATTATTGTACGCTAGCGACGGCCATGTGGCGTAGTAGATTCAGAGACTCCGACCCTTACGGCACACTTGAGTTGGGGGCTTGGCTGCTGAGTTAATGGCAGATCTCATATAGCCCATGGGATTACAGATTGTAGGGTACACCACCTAGCGCAGAAGTAAATCAAAGAGTGTCATAGATTTCAGATGATTTCGCAGATTCTTTTAAAATGCCCATGTGATTTCTTACTATATGATATGTTTATGAACTGCTTTAAATTGCTCTCATATATATTGAATATAAATAATTATTTTGGATTTGCTCTGCGTACCAGTATATCTGTATTGACCCCCTCCCCTACCTTTCAGGTTCTGAGGCTCAGTCTAGGGGTCCAAATAAGCTGTAGATAATTCAGACATCAGATCAGTATATGCAGTGGTGAGCCTTCTCTATTCCAGAAGGCCTGTCCCTACTAGATTTTGTCATCTATTACAGTTTTGGTCTACTAGGGGCCTTGTCCCAGTTTTTAGATAGTCTTTAGAGTTTTATATAGTAGAGATTTCGCAGACTGTTCCAGATGTTGTTAGTGATTTTTGGATTTCATTCCTTATTGTTAAACTTAGTCCAGAGTATGACCATGTTTCCGTAATAGATTAAATTTTTGCAACTTCTTTTATTATGTGAATGTTGTGCATGATTACCAGATAGAGTAGGACACCCAGACCTTCTTGGTTCAGGATATCTGTCACGACCAGGCCCTAGTTTGGGTCATGACAGGCGATTTCTAATCCAATTCAAAACTTTCAATTAAGGTAATTTCCCCCCATAAAATCATCTTCAATTTCTTCTATTCCCTTTTTACGTTTTTTTTTTCAAAAAAAATATTTTACACAAGTAAAGTTATCTGAAATTTTGAGTGTTTCTTTGATTATACTTTTTTAGGCTTCATTTTTTGAATTACCATTATGAATAGAGATTGTAGCCCTTCTTTTAGTCTTGGGTTTTCTCAATTAGAAAGTATCAAAGAATCTTAACAACTTGTAAACTTCGTTACTGGAAATTTTGACTATGAATTTGTTGGTTTTGATAAAAATAGATCAAAACATAAAAACGATCCCCAAACTATGAAAAAATTATGGAAAAATCATGATAATAAGGACAAGAAAAAAGAAAGTGGTTCTAAGAAAAGAGGACCCAACAGTCCTGCAAGTAAAGCTCCCGCCAAGAGAAGAAGAATTGTTGAAGCAATTTGTTGAGATGAGCTTCCTAAGGTAATTGCATGTTCAGATCTATTGAATATTAGTCCGAGATACATATATTGACTTGGACGATACATTTAGAAATTCATTGTTTATCTGGTTCTTTGTTGCTAATTTTATATGTGTCTTGTGTTTTCTTTTTATAATGAAATTAATATAACAAAAGATACAGGTTTATAAGTACATAGATACATGTTATGTTGACTTGTATCTATGAGTTATTGTTAATTCTTTGATATGTATCTATTGTTGTTTAAATTTTATTGAAATTCTTATTATAAGAGATACAAGTTATAACTTAATAGATACATGTTGTGTTAACTTATATCTGTGACTTACTATTAATGTCTTGAAATGTAACCAGTGTTGTTTAATTGTTATTGAAAATCGTATTACAAAAGATACAAGTTTATAAATACATACGTACATCTTGTATTAACTTGTATCTAAAGTATGATATTCTTATAGTTTTTGTATATATTGTAATGTCTAAATACAAATTTGTTGCATCTCAACTAATTTTATCATTATTGTTTTTTTTTTTATAATTTTAGGAATTGAGTTACATTATAATGGAAATTCCAACTCATCCTCTTAGATTTGTAAGTTCGTGTAATTTAAGATTTAAGGATGAAATTAAAGAAGTTGTCGGCCAAGAATTTTTTCACTTATTTGAGAAGACTATTTTTGGATGTTATCTCAACATACCTCTTTCCAATTATATTGGAAAATAACAAAATATCTTCTTATGCTCGAGATCGAGCAACCAAATCAAGAAGAGATACATGTGTTTGTCAGAAGGCCAGATTCTTAGATTTTTCATCTATGAATTTGCTTTGATAACTGGCTTAAACTGTTTTGGTAATGTTGATGATTTCAAATATGATGATTCTTCTCCGAGTTGGCTTATGTGAAGGCATTTTCCTCAATTAACAAATGGGATTGATAAGGAGGCATTAGTGGAACATTTTCTGAAGGGAAATTTTGAAAACAAAGAGGATGCCCTCCAGATGGCAATCCTATACTTCATCCATACATTCATTTACTCATAGATGAATGCTTCTCCCATTTCATTTTCTGATTTCAAATGGTTGAAGATGAAAAATATTAATTCTTTCCTTGGGGTAAAGTTTATTTCTATAGGTTGATGGCCTCACTTAGGAAAGAAATTTTTGTGGAGAAGCAGCTTTATAGGTTGGGTGGAATCCCTCAGGTTCTTAATGTGTGGATGTTTGAACTATTTTCAAATGTTGATACCAAAGTTGATGTGAAAGAGGGTAATAACATACCTCGTATATTGAATTGGAGGGTTTTTGCGGTCCGTCCTCAGTATAATTAGTTTATGATCGGAATGTTTATCAAGATATGATACTAATTGAATTTTTTTTCATATATTCCATTATATTATTTTTAGTTTTTATCGTAATCATTTTTATTGTATAAAATTTTTGTACATAGTGTTCATATTCCAACATTGTTCCTACGGCCGAGGAGTTGGATAAACTTTATTTTTCAACAATTAGTTTTGCATATGATAACCCTGGTACATGTTCGATGCCATCATCAACTGGAAATCCTGACAAGAGGAGTTACCAAGTCAATTTACCCCAAGTTTTCACAGATCATGACAGTTTTGATGACTTTAGTATGACACATCAACAATTTTTTATAAAAGAATCGATACACGTATCTGGTACAGTATCTGCTTCTCTGTCAAAGAGTGGAAAATATGTTCCTATAGGACGAAGATCAAAAAGTAAAGAACAAAGTCAGAGTCGGGCCTCAAAAGAAAAACAGGCGACAAGTATTTCTATATCAACATCTGTTATAGTCTTTTCATAATGAAAATGTTTCTATATCGTGTTCTTTTTCATACTTAACAAATACTGGTGAATCCAACAAATGCAGAACAAAAGAGTCAATAGGTTGATGACTATACATTCACAAATATGAAGGAGCTTTTGGTTAAAGTTGACTTAGATTCATTAGAGTCCAACATAAAGACATATGTGAAGACATACGTAAGGATCTATATTTTAAAGCCGTATAAATTTTTCGTTAGTATACATTTTAACTAACCAACTATGCATATTTATTAGATTGATATAAAATTCAACGATTTGTAGCGTGCGATGAATGACAGATTCTTTGAAGTTTTGATGTCATTGTAGTCGAAAAATAAAAATGTGGAGAAGGTAACATAATTTAAAACAACACACAGTTAATCAAATACTATATTGAATTAATTCTTGCTGCTCATCCATACATTACAGGAAAACATTGCAAAACAAAGAACCAAAGAGGGTCAATCTTCAGAAGATGTTGTTGTTTTTGAAGGTTATAGTAATCCCATCAGTCCACATTTTGTCATGAAAAAACAGAGGAAATAAAGGTGGCCTTGGATACATATTTACTATTTTATATCTCATACACTGTTTATATATCTCAATGTTTACTGACTTTGCATGGGTATTAATTATATTGTTTTTTATTTTTTAAACTAATATTGTATTGACTAATCTTTTTCGTCGATAAAAAATCTGCAGGAAAATATTGTACAGTAGAGCGGCAAGACGGTGAGCCTTCAGATGACGTTGTTCATATTATGGTACCAACTAGTGCAGACAATCCAGTGAAAGAAATGAATAAATCAGTTGAAATGGAGAAGGATAAATTCAATCAAGTACCATCACCTTTCAAAAGGTGTGAACAACAAGACAAGGTAATTAACATTCTTATGTGTTTTCTAATTAATATGACCTTTGTTTCATGTTTGAAACGATAAAATGTTAACTAAGACATACATGTAATAGGTTTATGCTTGTCATAATTTACTCAATGAGAGATACATTTTTTTACTTTTTATATCTAATTTAACATTTACGTATCTAGTACAGTTAAATCAATTTAGTAATAAGAATCTAGTACAATAAAAAAAATAATGACAGTTCTTAAATATATATCTCATGATTTAAAATTAAATATAATGTTACTGTTTCAAATTATATTTATGATGCTGAAATTGAAAAATAAAGTGAGATTGTGGTTGAAGAAATGAAACCAATAGATAAGATTTTTCCAGTTCGAGAGCTTGATATGACATTGACAATTTACAAGCCTCCACCCAAAACTCCTGATGAGCATATGATTAGTGACACCACAATTTTATTTGCCTTTCCTACACCAAAAAGGTTATGTCAGAAGTTAAAAAGACACTTGCGAAATGGAATAGGAAGTCGTCAATGATTTGCGATTCACCTTTCTTGACCCATTTTGGATCAAGTTCAAAAGGAAAGAAAAAATTGCCTTTTACAGAGCAAAAAAAATATCCATTTGAAGGTTATGAAATTAATGGGGATTCACCAAATGTAGAAATGAAAGTTTTTGAAGAATGGATTAAAGAAGGACTTTACATGCAACACATGAAAAAGTAAGTACATAATTTTTTTATTATAAATTCATTCGTAATATAAAGTTGATTACTTTTTTTTTGAAATATATTATACTGTTATGTTACAGGAAGGATAAGAACGATCACTATAAGGTTAAATGTTCAAATCTTAGATTTCGTTAACTAGATTCCGTAGTTGCTTTTCCAAAATCCAAGAACTGGTTCTACCTGATGTACCAACAAAACAAGTGCTGGAATGATGAGGTATTTTCATAATGGATATCCAAATTCTAATTTTATGACATCGTGAAAGTATATTTTCATTAGTATATGATGTGCATTTCAGATTGTGTGATATCTACGATGATGTGTTACAGACTATCACATGAGATTGTTACTTTGATTTCCTAAGTTAGAATAATTGTTTAAGCTAAAGATCATGCAATGTTACCTTGTATCTGTCAAATCCTGATGATGTACTGACAGTAAAGATATTTTTGGGATATTTTTACCTAAATGTATTTTGTTGTATTAGATAGATAACAACAAAACATGTATCATTCTATATGAATATGTATCTTGTTCATTTTTTTCTATTTCAGTTTCCTGCATTTTTTCTCTAATTACCTCAGATATATAAAGAATTTAATTTGTATCTCTTTTAATTTTAATCATTACAATTGCTTGCTCTAACATGTATTCCATTTTATTGCATTTTAAACAGCATGTTGATGTCATCACATACTACTTACAAAAGAAGTACAAGAACAAAAATTTTCCAATCAACAGATACACTACAATAGATTACTTTTTCAAAGTGTTCATCGATAAGGCATATGTGAATTACTATGAAGCTGACGTTGGTAAGAATCTTGCAACTCAAGATGCATCTGTAAAGACTGATGAGGTTACTGATATGGAGATGTCATTGATTAACACTATCAATGGGTTGAGTCCACGTGCAGGACAACCTTGGCATCTGGTTAATGAGATCCTTGTACCCATTAACTATGATGGTGCCTTTCACTGGGTATTGACAGTTATTGCTTTAAAGGATCGATGCATTCGTGTGTACGATTCAATGGCCTATTCATGGAAAAGACTACAAACAAGTGAGATTGAGAAGTTGGTTGTAATGATTCCGACTTACTTTCAGTACAGTGATTTTTTTTAGCAGAAGATACCAACTGACTGTACTGCACTGGAATCCTACAAGGGAAAGACCGAACGTGATCTATTTCAAGTGGAATACGTATCTGAGATGGCACAACAAGATTCTGGAAGTTTGTAAGTATTATATTTCTTTTTGGTTGGTTTCATTAGTGTATACGTGTATATTGGTGTTTTTAATTAAATTAGTAATTGTGGTATATTTGTAGCTGTCTATGCTGAGTATCTAAGCGAGGGATTGGGCATTCCATCTTTGGGTATTGATGCCCAATACCATCGTCTGAGATATGCTAGTCTTTGCAAGTATGGATTTGAAAAAGCAGAGCATGGCTATTTTAGTGAGAATGACAATCCACCATGGCCAAGGAGCAAGTTCTCACCAAAAGAAACATATCGTGTTTTGCATATTCACTAGTTGTTTATTTGTTATCTAGTTGACTATTAAAAATATTGATGATGTTAGAAACTTTTATGATGAAAGTGATTTTAGATAAACATATATTATTTTTCTTTAATGATTAAATACTTATATTTTGTCATCCATTATAACACAATGATAAAGTATTTAAATATATATTTATGTTTCGTTATATGTTTTTCTTACACTTTTTACAGACATTGTATTAGATACATATTTTAAAATATTTTACAATTGTACGTGTCTAAAATAAAGAAACATAGATTACAATATAATGGTACTAACCATCACAATATTGCATTATTGCGTATATATAACATTTTTTGTTCCTAATAATACATGTTATCTCTAACGTGCATAACAATTTATAGCAACACTTAATAGATCTAACTCTTAAAACTATTGACATATTAGAGTTTACAAGTGATACAAATTATTTGAACTTGTATCTATTATTTTATATGAGATACATCTATCATATTGTATGCGTCTATTATAAGGAAACATATTTTACTATATAATGATAGTGACCAACAAATTATTAAATTTTTATGTATCTATAACTGTTTTTTGTTAATTGGAATACATGTTTGACTATACCCTGCATAACAAATTAAAGCAGAACTTATATGACTACATCCTAATAATGCAGACAAATTATATTTTACAATTGATACAAATTATTAAAACTTGTACCTATAATTTTATGGAAGATACATCCTATAAGAATGTGCAACTTTTCAATCACTTAATATGGTAAAATTACTAATATACAATTTAATAACATTGTCAGTTCAATATATCTTAATTTCTATATGATGTGTAACTCCAAAATACATCATAAAAAATATATATAACAAATTAACAAAGGAACAAAAAAGCTATTTATTTCGGTAACTGTCATTTCAAAAAAAAATAACAAAAACAACAGTAACATCAATTAAAATGTCGAATCAAACAAATAAAAAATCCAGCAACAAGCTGAGAAACATTTCAACATAATTCATCAGCCAACTACATGGTCACTCATCCTTTGAAAAAAAGTTACAAGTATGCCTGTTGTGACCTTCATAACCACATCTCCCGCAACAATTCCTACTGGATGTGATTGTTGTACTTGATTTCTTGTGCCTTTTTAAAACCATTACAAAAGAAATTAAAAAAGGACGTAGAATATAATTACAGTGAAGAAGCTAAAAAACAAGTACAAAAAATAAAAATACTTTGTAAAAAACTACCTAAATTACAATTTTTAGACGAAAATAAGAATGTTACATATATAGTAGAAGCAGAAGCAAGTGAGAATAGCTATGGAGGAGTACTCAAATACAGGTATGAAAACAAAAATATAGAATACTATTGTAGATATTATTCAGGAACATTTAATAAAATAGAAGTAAAATGAAAAATAAATAGGAAAAAATTATGTTCATTATATAAATGTTTATTAGCATTTGAACAAAACTATTCCTATTCTACACTTGTCAAAAAAGTCAAAAAACTAAAAATGGCTATACAATAATTTACATCTTAAAAGTCAAAAGTAAACCTAACTTTTCACTAAAATACAAAATAATTTACACGTAGCTTTTTCTTGTCTTCTTTTTCTTGGTTTTTTATATTTAGATTGGGATATCTTATATTTATTATATTTCTTATGTCTTTTTCTTTTCTTGTAGTATCTTTTCTTCACATCCAAATTGAGGTACTATTTTATCTTTGAAACATGCTAAATTCTTTATTAATGTTTTTTTCCATTTTTAATTCTTCCCTATATTTTTCACATATATTCCTATACCACTGTTGTAAAAATTTTATCCTTGCACCTAGAGTATCTACTATTTTTTCTTCATTCCAACTTTTTATTCATTATTATAAATACTAATGAATAAAATAAACCAATCTAAAAAATATAAGGATCTAAAACAAATATTATCTGAGAAACGAAGAGAATTAAAAATAAGAAAAGAAAGACTACAGTATAATTTAATTGTTGGAGTATGTCAAAAATCAATAAAAACACAAAAAGGAGAAATATCATATTTAGAAGCTCTAATAGATAACCTAGAATATATACATTAACATGACTTATATACAATTAAATAGATAAAATGAATAAAGAAGAATTTATAATAGATGAAAAAATATATGAAAATCACGAAGGGTAAAAAATAAGAATAGTATTTTCTAATTTAGGAAGAAGATATAAGAAAATAGGTGAACATTTATATTTAATGTTAGAAAAAGAAGAATTAAAATTAGAAGATAAATTAACAGCTATGGTAAGAATAATAAAAGAAAATGAAGAAATAGATAGGAAAAAATAAATAGAAAAAATAAAACAACAAACTACGGATGAAATATGAAAAATAGAAGAAATAAAAAATAATAGGATTACTGAGTTAGAAAAAGAATTACAAATACTAAAAGATCTATATGAAAAAAGACAAAGAGAAAAAGACGAAAAGGATAAAGAACAAAAACTACAAGATGAAATAAACCAATTTAAAGAAACATTACAAATAAAAAATGAAGAATTAAAGACCAATGAATTAGAAATAAATACAATAGATACTGAAAAAATAAATGATTATGATTCAGAAGATAGTGACACATATACTGTAACACCCCAATTTTCTGAATCGAAATGCTACAGATGCTCATGACCCCGAAGGACCATAAATAAACCCATGACTGATATCTGTACCTGTAAACTGCATAATATACATATAAAATGCGGAAAACATAAAAAATAGGCCATAAGGTTCAACTGAATAAAGTATCTGATAAGAACAATGTCTGAAAATGGTATAACAATACCAAAAAAAAATCTGAAATTACTATCTAACATGCTATAGTCTGGAAAGCCTCTAAACTGTCTGAATAAGGAGTTAGTGGGACATGTCCCCAACTAACTCCATCTAGCAACTGAACTAAAATAGTAAATAAAGCAATAATCATATCGTCCTCGAATGAGAAGGACTCACTGCAAACTCTAAACACTGGAATGCTACTGCTGATCTGGAGTTCGTGCCTATGAACTTATGGTATAACATAAGAGAAAGCACCATAGCGCAAATGCGTTAGTACGTCTGAATGTACTGAGTATACGAGTGAGGTAGGCTAAATGCAAAGGGTTATATGCATGAACAATACTGACTGATATGAACGTGAGAATACATACATGCATACGTAACTGTAACTGAACTCGTGGAGATACTGACTACTGAGTCTGAATACTGACAACATGAGTGTATTGATACTGAGATACTGAATAGATGAACGACTATTTCTGACAATTCAAATTATGAAGAACTGGTCTGATTGACTGTGCCTAATAGTCTTAAAACTGAATACTGAGTATGTAAATCACTAATAAGTGAGGAACTGATACTATATTACTAAATACTGAGGGACTAGTACTATGTTACTGATACAAGAATAACTGTATATGAAAGTTCTGATTATAAAAACTGGTTTGGTTGACTGTCTGACGGTTTTGAAGCTGAATACTGATATCATGAATTCTGATAATTGATGTGACTGATAACATGAGTTCTAAGAACTGATATAACCGATAGCATAAGTGACTGTATCTGACAGTCCATAAATTTGAAAGAACTATCTGAGTTTCGTTCTATTTCTGATTTGACTATATCTGACAGTCCTAAAATTTAAAGAATTATCTGAGTTCTTTTACTGAGACTGGGACTGAAACTGTGGGAAGTAGTTGTCTAACCGACATGCCCCAATAACGCATATAGCTAAGTTGGGGTCCAGTCTCTGCTCCAACTGGAGGGGTGTCAATGCTGCGCCACTGGTAAGGACAACTGTGAGTGACCCTTATCAGGCAGGTACTCAAATAAGAACAGTGGAAACCCTAAACTGACAGGTTAAGCCACCTCATCAACCCTAATCTGACAGGTTAAGATGTCTCAACCTATGCTAGCTACGTAGTTCTGAAACACAAGGATGACTGCTAAAAATCACACCCTGAACTGGCAGGTGAGTTCCCATCCTTAGGTTCACTCAGTGCTAACTTTTACTCCCATCTGAAGGATACTGAACTGAATAACTAAGCTGAACTGAATAACTGAACTGAACTAATTAACTGAACTGATACTGATTAACTGGACTGATACTAGTGGATTGTTTAGCGAATTTAAACTAAGTTTACTGGATTTCGATGACTGACGGAATGTACTGAGTTCCGAGGACTGGTTGAGAGTACTGAATTTACTGAGATTAACTGTGAATACTGAGGTTGCTGAGGTTACTGAGTACTGAGATTACTGGACTACTAAAATTACTGAGATTACTGAGTTTACCTGAGTCACGTGGCTGACTGAATTCTATAGATCATGGCTCGACTGAGAGTATCATGATAACATGACATGGCTCTAGGCACACAACTACATTTTTTGGGTACAAGTACTCCCAGGACTTGATGGAAGGAAACTGACACAACTTGACTTTCTTGAGTACATGACCATCAATAACAATCCATAATATATGAGTGAGGTATTTCATAAAGTATATGGTCATCATAATATCTAACATGAATAGGAATTCTTATAATCAAGTCATGAATCTCATATTCTAATATCATGGGCATTCCGATAACATATACTATTCATAACAATAGTATGGAAACCATTTAAGCATAAGGGAATGCAAAACATGTAATATTTAGTTCATATTGTAATAATTTGGGGATAACTCATGTGATACTTCAAAATCATGATCTTGTTCATAGCATGGAAGGCATATAGACACACTATGAATACATTCCCCAATCATCATGTACATTTCATTAACACATATATTGCACAACAATGACAAGTGAGCTCTTTGAACATAATAGACTAGAATGAATTTATCATATAGTTCACCCCTAAGTTATAATACATGATTTCTATCATTCTAGGCATTTTATCAAACACCTTACATGCACAATCTTGAGCATAGGTGTACTTAACAAATTTAGAAATCTTGAACCACTCAAATTCATGGGTTTCCAACTAACATGCTCATACACTTCATGGAAAGACACATTTAGATACCATCTTGAAATACAATTAACAACCATCAACATGAACATAATCACACAACAACATAAAGATCCTAATTTATTATTTAAAACATGGTTCTTGAGCTCCACGGATGAAAGGGATCCGTGGATGAACACTACGCATACATTATTTCTTAATTACATGAAAATTGATGGAGAGAATTGCTTGAAGTTGAATCTTCTATGAAAACCCTAGCTTGTGTTCTTGAGAGGATTTTGAGAGAAAGAATATGTTTTGGTGAAATAAAGGTTTAATTCTATGTTTAGGCATTATATAGGGGTGGGAAAAGGACCATTTTGCCCCAAAAATGGATTGTTTAAGTCACCTGGACTACAACATGTGCGGCGCACACTTTATAGCACACATTAGGGTATGCGTCGCACACCTTATCGCACATATTAGGTTGTGCGTCGCACACCTTATGACATACTTTAGGTTGTGCGTCGCACACCTTACGTTAGACGACGTACTCCACTTTGCAAAGTCATAACTTCTTGCTCAGGTGTCAGATTTGAGCAAAATTAGTATCGTTGGAAAGATAATTCAAAGATCTTTCATTTGATTTATAGTATGCCTCTAATTCAATATATAAAAGTAGTTATGATTGATTGAAGTTGACCCAAGTTTTGACGCTCACTAAAACTTGAACGATAGGAAAACTTTCAACTTGTACTTGAGTTAGGGAACCTTTATGATCTAAATTCATGCTCAAATAGATTCCCACACTACATAATTGATTAACACACTAAATTTACATAGGATTCAAGGCTTTTGAAACGTCTACGCACAGGAATGACGGATTTTCATTCTAGTCCAAAATGTGGGGTATTACATATACAGAAATTTTAGAAAAAATAGAAGATCTACAAATTAAAGAAAAAGAAAAAGCATTTACTAAAAAAATAGAAGAAACAAACACAGAAGTAAATACTTTTGATACAAAAGAAGACAAAAACATAATACCTAGTACATCAGAAATAAGAAAATCAATATATAGTTACAAAAATAAGTACAACCCAAAAAATGAATATAGATGGACACCAAAATAAATAGTTAATAAAAATTACAACTTCTTAGATTTAGACTGTGTAATAGACACAAATAAGGTGATACAATTATGAGTAGGATATATATCAAAATAATTACTAGATAATATCATAGACACAACAGATACACCAATAGAACTATATTTAGCGGATGATAGGATCGTAAAACCTATAGAAAAAAGTATAATAAGTGCAAATTATTCAGTACCAATAACAGATAAAAATATAGATAAGTCATTAGTACTATATTGGAAAATATCAGGAATAGAGTTAACTCCAGGAAGTAAAATATTTACAGCAAGATGTAAAAATTTATATGTATTAACAAAAAAGCAAAAAATAACTGGAAAAAATAAAATAAATAAAATACAAATAGAAAACCCTTTTGAGCAATTTGTAAAAATCATAGATAATAATGATTATAGCTACCAAAATATAGATATAGAAGAAGATTTAGAAATAGTAAATGAAAGAATAGGAACATCAAGAAGAATATCTTATGAAAAACCAGAACCATAAAAAAGAATAGCATATGAGATAACTCCAAAACCTAACCTAACTCAATATTATATAATAGGAACAATAGATGAAAAAGAATATTTAATACTAATAAACACAGGACAGGAAGATAATTTTATAATGAAATACTTAGTAAAAACTGAAAAAATTAAAACAAATAATGATAAATTTTCAAACTTGCCAAGATATCTAATAATTATTAAAAATACGACTGAAAAAGAAATTATAATAGGTGTCAGAAAGATAAAAATTGAATTTGAAGTAAAAGAAGAAATACAAAAAGTAGATATAATATTAGGAATAAAATGGTTGGAACAAGTAAAACCATACAATATAGAACATACCCAATTAACCATTACGTATAATAAAGAAAAATTGTTAATAAAAAGAGCTTTAATATGAAAATATATGTACTCATGAAGATAATAGTAGAAGGATATTATAATAGATATTATACGCCAATGATAGATACAGGAGCAGAAGTCAATTTTTGTAGATATATTTGTTTACCAGAAAGTAAATGGGATAAGCTAAAAACACCAATTGTAGTTACAGGATTTAATAATGAAGGAAGTCTAATTACATATAAAGCTAGGAATGTAAAAATACAAATATGGGATAAAATATTAATAACATAAGAAATTTATAATTACAAATTAACATCAAAAGATATGCTTTTAGGAATGCCATTCTTAGATAAACTATATCCAAACATAATAACTAAAACACACTGGTGGTTTACAACACCATGTTAACAAAAGGTAAGAGCAAAAAGACTTATTAATAAAATAAGAAAGAAAACATATTGGATAAAAGGAAGTGAGAACATTACACAAAAATTATAAAATATAAAAACTACTGAAGACACAATAGAATTAATCATATTCTCAATAAATAAGGAAGAAATGACCATATTTTCAATAGATAAGGTAGAAATAATTAAGAATACATAAAAGCAACTGTATAATGAAGATCCACTAAAAGGATGGAAAAAACATAAAACTACTGTAAAAATTGAGCTAATAAATAAGGATAGTACAATAACCCAAAAACCAATAACATATAATTTTGATGATCTAAAAGAATTTGAAATGAATATAAATGAACTATTAGAAAAACAATATATACAAAAAAGTAATAGCAAATACACTAGCCCAGCATTTATAGTAAATAAATATAGTGAACAAAAAAGAGGAAAAAGTAGAATGGTTATTGACTATAGGAATCTAAATGCAAAAACTATAACATATAATTACCTAATACCAAACAAAATACTAAAAATAAGACAAATACAAGGATATAATTATTTTAGTGAATTTGATTATAAATCAGGATTTTACCATTTAAAACTAGAAGAAGAATCTAAAAAGCTAATTGCATTTACAGTGCCGCAAGGATTTTATGAATGAAATGTGTTACTATTTGGATATAAAAATGCACCAGGAAGGTATCAACATTTTATGGATAATTATTTTAAACAACTACCTAACTGTATAGTATATATAGACGATATATTACTATATTCGAAAACTAAAGATGAACACCTAAAGTTATTAGAACAATTTACAAATATAATAGAAAATTCAGGAATAAGCCTAAGTGAGAAAAAGGCAGAAATAATGAAAAACCAGATAGAATTCTTAGGGATACAAATAGATAAAAACGGAGTAAAAATGCAACAACATATAGTACAAAAAATAATAAATTCAAAAGAAGAATTAGATACAAAAAAGAAATTACAATCATTTTTTGGATTAGTAAACCAGGAAAGAGAATATATACCAAAACTAGCAGAGAATTTAAAATCATTACAAAAGAAATTAAAAAAGGATGTAGAATACAACCATAGTGAAGAAGATAAAAAAAAGTACAAAAATTAAAAATACTTTGTAAAAAACTACCTAAATTACAATTTCCAGACGAAAATAAGAATTTTACATATATAGTAGAAGTAAATTCAAGTGAGTATAGCTATGGTGGAGTACTCAAATACAGGTATGAAAACGAAAAAATAGAACATCATTGTAGATATTATTCAGGACATTTAATGAAACTGAAGTAAAATGGGAAATAAATAGGAAAGAATTATGTTCATTATATAAATGTTTATTAGCATTTGAACCATATATTGTATATAACAAATTTATTGTACGAACAAATAATACACAGGTACGATGGTGGCTAACTAAGAAAATACAAATTCAATTGCAAAAAAGAAATACGGAGATTGGTATTAAATATATTGAACTTTACATTTACAGTTGAAATAACTAATACTGACAAGAATGTTATTTCAGATTACATATCAAGACAAAGCTACACAGACTGATATAATAGAAAATGATACACTAGAAAAAATACTCAAAACCCTAACTATGCTTTCAATGAAAGTGGACACTATAGGCAATGAGGTAGAAAAACTAAAGGCTAATGAAGGTAAACTGAAGTCTAAAGCTACAAGTCAGCCGCATGACTATAAAGATGCAGAGCTATGTCGATCAGAAGACATCAAAAATACAGAGCTAAAAGGAGATGTTGAGACACTCCATAAAACCCATAACCTTTATCAATCTACATCTGCAGGTACAAACAAAGGATTTAGCAAACAATGATTGAATCTAAACAAGATATTCGATAAACTATTTATACCAAAAATACAAAAAGACCCTTTATTCGTACCCCTACAAACTACCATATATCTAGAAAGTCTTAACCAAGACAAAAGTCCTATAACCATTTAACCACGTCATATATAGAAAATATCCACAAGATACAAACTTATTTAAATCTTAAACCTAGAGCTATAAATATCCAAGAACCAAACACAGACTATATAACCCAAAAATTACAAGGATACAACAAGATAATTGCACTACCAAAAAACAATCCAAACCTAGTCAGAACTTGTTTTAGTTACGAACTACTAAATACCGTATATACCCAAGACGAAAATGAATTAACAGCCATACCAGAGATATACAGAGCATTCACCACTTACAAAAAAATAACCAAAGAAAACCTATTTTTTATAAAGTTTTATACTGCCCCACCATAGATATTATATGGTGAAATTAAACCAGTTATACAAGTTGTAAAGATCGGATTAACCAGAGATATGATTATACCAGAAGATATTGGATAACAACCAGAAATACCTAAGGTAGAAATACCAGATTTCTACGCAAATAAATGAGTTATTGGGATATTTACGATTATTCAAGAGCTAGCAAATAATTATCTCAATAGAAAACCTATATGGAGCTACTATTCGCGAGACTAGCTAATGATCTATTCAAATTCAAGAGAGCTACGACAGTAAGATATGGAAGAATTTCAAAAATGAATAATGACATTACTCAATCTAGAAAGACAACCGACTACAAGAGCAATTAAGAAGGAATTTATTTTATAAGAGCAATTAACAAGATATTGCAAATTAATAGGTCATAAATATCCAGATCATTTATGTTCGAGATGTAACAGAGAAGATAATATTATCCCAGAAGTCCAACTAGAATGAAGGATAAAAATTAAACAAAGTAGGTACAAAATAAAAACAGATACAATAAACGAAGAAAAATTAACCAAGAAGATAAGGAGCCAGCTGGAAGATAGACAACATGAGATAAGGAAAATGACATAAAGGAGAAAGCGACATAAAGAAGGACGGTCCAATAAAAAGATAAAGGAGAAGACAAGAAAAAAGCTACATGTAAATTATTTTTGTATTTTAGTGAAAAGTTAGGTTTACTTTTTGACTTTTAAGATGTAAATTATTGTATAGCCATTATTAGTTTTTGACTTTTTCGACAAGTTTAGAATAGGAATAGTTTTAGGATTTTCATTTTGTAGATTATAAATAGAAGAGCCGTTGGCAATCTAAGGCAAGACTTTCTACACGGCAAGCAAGCCTCCTTGTACACAACCAAAATTTTCTTAAATATTCAATAAAGATATTCAGTTTTATAATCATCTATGAAAAATCAAAGCCCAGAATCATCAAATCTACAAAAACAGGTATTTTCATTTATAATTATGAATAGCTAAATTCATAAATTCCTGACAATCATGATATAATAAAATAAGTTCATGTTAGTTACTATATAGTAGAATTATTTGAAGGATAATATGTTCTGAAATTTATTAGCAAAGAAGAAAAGGAGAAAAATTCCTATAACTATTCCATCCTAAAGGTGAAACCAGTAAGGCAGAGAAGCCGTGATAGGGTAGTAACCAAAGTTGAGGCGATGTTTAGGGAAGAAGTATCCATACGTACCATGCTAATAGTGACAGAGGAGTATAATTATCTAAGGATAATCTAGTACATAGTGATCTAAGATAACCATATTTTTTTATATATATGATTGAAGGGAATATTTTGAAATAAGCATCATATGAAATAAAATGACTAACTACTTATTGATGAAATGATAGATAGGGTCAAGATACTTATTTTATATATACCTAAGGATATAGAAATAATCGATATAAGAAAAATCATATGGGAAAAGATACTTGATTTTGAAGATGAGTTACTAAATACTGAATAGATAGAACACGAGTTAGAAAATATAGATTTTGATGGTAGGTATTATTATTCAGATTGGTATTACTCAGACTAAAATGATAAATTATGAATACTTAGAATATTGGAGGAGAGGTATGGAGCAAATAAGATTGATAGAAATACTTATGAAAAAGAATCTACTTGACTACATAAAAACTTGAAATATAGAACATATAGTATACCTTAAAAGTAATATAGAAGAATTAATAAGGTTAAAACAAATAACTAAAGAATGTTATGACATAGAATTTCAACAAACATGATAGAAGCAGTATCCAAGTTAATTGGTATTTATTTAACAGATATTGGTCTATATCTATATTTATATATTATGAAAAAATATAATCCAAGTACCCCTCCCCCCCCCCAAAAAAAAAACAAAAATTGGTATGGTTAAAAATAAGAATAGTATTTTCTAATTTAGGATGAAGATATAAGAAAATAGGTGAACATTTATATTTAATGTTAGAAAAGGAAGAATTAAAATTAGAATATAAACTAACAGCTATGGTAAGAATAGCAAAAGAAAATGAAGAAATAGACGGGAAAAAAGAAATAGAAAATATAAAACAACAAACTACGAATGAAATACGGAAAATAGAAGAAATAAAAAATAATAGGATTACTGAGTTAGAAAAAGAATTACAAATACTAAAAGATCTATATGAAAAAAGACAAAGAGAAAAGGCCTTCCAGGTGGCTGTTTATATTTTGGTGGTAACACAACTTCGTCCATAACTTCTTGTGGCACAATCCAATCCTTATTGGGCATTGGAAATATCGATTCTTGATGCATCTTCCTTAATGTTTAGGATAGTAAAACTTAGAGCAATAAGACTTCATATCAACTACACGCTTGCTTTTTAGAACTGCAATCGCATGTTCACAAGTTATCTCGTCCAATTGGAATCTCCCGCAATTGCAAGTCCTTCTATCAAGACATACAATGTACTTACTTCCGTCATCGTAAACCGAATACACATATGTTGATGAATCACTAACCTACAATATTAATTATAATATGTTAACACACACACACACACACACATATATATATATATATATCGATATTTTGTATAATATTTTTGTATCACTTCAAACAAAATAATTGATGCATTTACTGTAACATTTTTCAAAACAAGATTATAAAACAAATAGCCTCTTCTAACATCAATCAAATATTATATAGTATGTCAAACAAAAATAAACATCTAAACTAACCTTAAGCCTTGAAGGTTTTTGAAGTATTTAGCTAAATAATTCCTTCGAATCTACTACTAAGTGACGTGTTTGTATAAGATGCTCTTTCTCTATTCTTGCAGTTCCACTTTCCAAACAATTTTCTAGCCTGCTCTAGAAATTCGATTATCGGCAACTCACGTGCTAGCTTCAGTTTACCATTTATACACTCCTCTATATTTGAAGTCATCGTCCTACCTCTGTTAACATGTGCATACACGTGTGCCCACTTTTCAAATCCTGCATTCTCAAGATAAGACTTTATCCTCTGATTAATCTTCCCAACTTGATTAAAAAAAGTTAAAATCATCTTTACGGTATGCCTTAGCCATAGCTTAGTAAATATCGCTAAGTCTATCTTTACTCTTCCTGAAGTTTGAGCAAAACTTCTTCCACAAATGCCAAATGTAGGCAAGATGCGACACATTCAGATATACAATGCTGACAGCCTTTATTATGCTTTCATGACGATCGGACACAACACACATACAGTCACGCTCTCCAAAAGCAATTCTGAAATTCTTGAAAAACCAAGTCCATGAATTGTCATTTTCACTATCAACCACACCATACGCTAGCGGAAGAAGGCGTCCTACAATTTTGATAATAAAAAACTCACGACACTGATACAAGTACACAATTTATCAAACAAAAAAAATATAAGAGATAAAAAAGATTATTATCTGAATGACATCACAGAATAACTATACATAAAAGTAAAATTTAATTACCTGCTCCATCAAGCATGCTTGTGGAAACAAATGTACCTTTATATGCTCTAATCAAATGCGCACCATCAACAACAACTACAGTCCTGTAATACTCGAATCCAATCTTCAAAGGTTGCAACGCAATGAACAAATACATGAATTTACTATCCTCTGCTTTATGCATTCTAATATGTGAACCAGGATATACAGAATTTAACATGTATGCATATCTAACCATTTGTCGATAACCATCCACATGTTTCTCCCTTATCATCTCAATCATACGTTTTTTAGTCCTCCAAGTCTTCTGATAGTTAATGTCTACACCAAAAGCATTTTTAATATCTTTTATTATCATTCAAAGTGTGTATTCAATTGTAATTGACAAGTTCTGGAGAAGCAAAACCACTAACAAACCCAACTGTAGCTTGAAGTTGAGTAAAAACTCGATCTTTCAACGGACATGTGTGGACATTTTAGAAAGTTCTAACTTTAAAAAGTTCAGTCCCCCGCCGACATGATGCTTTAAATATCCAAACACAGTCCTCCGAGCGACATCATAGGACATAGTTGAATCAATGAAAAAAAAAACTTCAAATATTTTTCCTTCACTTACTGCCAAAAAATAGATTAATAGATACATATACCACAAAAAATTGCACAACATATATCTAATATAAAACTTTTATGTTTGCTTCGTATTTTGATATAGATTAAACTAAAACACAACGAGATGCATAATTAAACATAAATATATAAACTGAGATACAAGATGATCAAAATGTATCTTTAGCATACAAAAATATATCTTGGCTTTATTAGTCTACTGTCAAAAATTTATGTAAAACAATAATCAACAAATGTTAGATACAAAATTAAATAAAGGTGCAGATTATTAACAACAACTGATACATAAAAAACCATAACATACCTTTTCTTGTCCGATTTTTTAGCATAGAAATTGAAGGAATGCTCAATTGCAAATCTTTTCATAACCAAAATTAGAGAACCCTTATCCTTATAGATTTTTCCAACCTTAACATCACTATGTTTACAGTCAATCATGATCTTGTTCCCCTTCCTATCCAACAAAAAAGAGCAGAAGAATCAGATTTGTAACTAATTAATTTCACAACTTTTTCTGATGGACTTTCCAAACACATTACTGCTCCAACATTCTCATCCAACAGTATTTCACTTGTAGAATTATCTAATGTAGTGATGATGAGTGGATAGGTTCCAAAACCACGCTCAGTTTTCTCAATTTTGATATACAGCTTCACACTCATTTCGTTACGAATCAACAACGGACAAGCATTTCCTTCAACAATGTAACGAGCCTCAATTTTTTTCCTGGTTTTATCTATTTCCAATTCTTCAACAATTGTTGCAATCAGTTTTTCATAAGTTACATGTTCACTTATCACAATTCCATCGCTCTTATATCCCACAGAGTTGATTACGTCAACCTAAACACTAGATGGGATTAAGTTAATTACGTCAACCCAAACAATTCTTTTTTAATGCTAGGTTATCCGTTACATCCCTTAAAACATGCTAGTTAGTTTGATTAAAACATGTATCCATAATATGTATCTAAGTTAATTAACTTATTTCTTCAATGGTCAAAAGTTTGGATTTTATGAGATTTTGAAAAAAGATGAGATTTTTTGTAAATACTGGTAAACATGTCGTTATATATGTAACTTTTATGGAAAAATTACCTGAATAAACAACTTAAGTTTTTAAACTACTAAAAATCCCCCCACTTCTAAAATATTACTTAAATCCCAATATTTACCACTTTTTGGTAAAGTTGAGATACAAGTTTTAACCTCCTACTAAGAAGTGGATTGTTTGCCAAAAAATAATCCATTTATCTTCTCTATACACCGTTGAATCAGAGGCGGTTACTAATCCAATTTCTCCATCTAATTCAAAACTTTCAATTAAGGTAATTTCCCCCCTATAAAATCAGCTTCAATTTCTTCTATTCTCTTTTTACGTTTTTTTTTCAAATAAAATATTTTGCGCAAGTAAAGTAGTCTGAAATTTTGAGTGTTTTGGTTGAGAAATTTCTTTGATTATACTTTTTTAGGCTTTATTTTTTGAATTACCATTATGAATAGAGATTCTGGACCTTCGTTTAGTCTTGGGCTTTCTCAACTAGAAAGTATCAAAGAATCTCAACAACTTGTAAACTTCGTTCCTGGAAATATTGGCTATGAATTTGTTGGTTTTGATGAAAATAGATTAAAACATAGAAACGATCCCCAAATTATGAAGAAATTATGGTAAAAACATGCTACGAAGGACAAGAAAAAAGAAAGTGGTTCAAAAACAAAGTGGTTCTAAGAAAAGAGGATCCAACAGTTCTGCAAGTAAAGCTCTCGCCAAGAGAAGAAGAATTGTCGAAGCAATTTGTAGAGATGAGCTTCCTAAGGTAATTGCATTTTAATATCTATTGAATATTATACCGAGATACATATTTTGACTTGGATGATACGTTTAGAAATTCATTGTTTATCTGATTCTTTATTGCCAATTTTATATGTATCTTGCATTTTTTTTATAATGAAATTAATATAACAAAAGATACAGGTTTATAAGTACATAGATACATGTTATGTTGACTTGTATCTGTGAGTTATTGTTAATGCTTTGATATGTATCTATTGTTGTTTAAATTTTACTAAAAGTCTTATTATAAGAGATACAAGTTATAACTTCATAGATACATGTTGTGTTTACTTGTATCTATGACTTACTGTCAATGTCTTGAAATGTATCTAGTATTGTATAATTGTTATTGAAAGTTGTATTACAAAAGATACAAGTTTATAACTACATACATACATCTTGTATTAACTTGTATCTAAAGTATGATGTTCTTAGAAATTTTGTTTATATTGTACTGTCTAAATACAAATTTGTTGCATCTCAACTAATTTTATCATTATTCTAATTTGTTTTTGTTTTTAGGAATTGAGTTACATTATAAAGGAAATTTCAACTCATCCTCTTAGATTTGTAAGTTCATGCAATTTAAGATTTAAGGATGAAATTAAAGAAGTTGTCGGCCAAGAAGTTTTACACTTATTTGAGAAGACTATTTTTGGATGTTATCTCAACGTATGTAACGCCCCGAGTCTATACCCCAGACGCTACACAGTGCTTATAACCCTGAGGGACCACAAGCTAACCCATGACTGATATCTGCTATGAGCACTGAATCATAATGCTGTAATAATATGGAAAATAGGCTGAAATGCCATAAGGTTCAAAATTTGAATACTGATAAAGAATATCAATATAATAATAATTTGCAAAATTGAATAATATCTGATAATCTAGTCTTAAAAGCCTCTAACTAAATTATCTGAAAGTGGAGTTGATGGGACAAGCCCCCAGCTAATTCCGACTACTGAAATACTAAAGCTACTGAAATAAAGACATATCCTCAATAGATAAGGACTCACTACTAAATCTGATACTGCTGGCTGAATGTGTCTATGCGCGATCGGGAATCTGAGTATCCAAACCTATTATATAAGACATCATAGCGCAAAGAGAAAGTATGCGTCAGTACGTAGAATGTACTGGTATGCTACATGAGGTAAGGATGAATTCAAGGATTCATATGCATGAATAATAACTTACTGAATGATATAGAGAAACTAAATATAAGAGTACATGGATAACTGAAACTGCTATAAATACTGAGTATGAAATACTGTGCATATACGTGTATACTGTAACTGAACTTTTATTGAAGCTGAGTTCTAAGTTCTGATAAGTGAGTAACTGGTATCTAAAATTACTAATAACTAAGTTACTGACACTGATTGACTGTATCTAACTGTCCTGATTCTGTAGAACTGAACTGAGTTCTATATTGAGACTAAAACTGAGACTGTGGGAGGTAATCATCTAACCGACATGCCTCTTTCTGAATTAATTGGGGTCCAACTTGTAAACCCAGTTGGAAAAGTGTCAGTATCATGCCATGGGTAAAGATAAGTTGTTAATTTACCCTCATCTGGCAGGCACTATAATGAGAATGGTGGAACCCTTAGCTGGCAGGTTAATATACCTCATCAACCCTCAACTGGAAGGTTGATGTCTCAACCTATGCTGGCTACGTAGTTCTAGAACATAAGGACTGCTTCTAAGGATCACACCCTCTACTGGCAGATGAGCCCCCACCTTTGGATTCACTCGATGCTGAATCCTACTCCTAACTGAATAGATACTGAACTGATTGTACTAAGCTGAACTAGACTAATACTGAGTTCTATTACTGACTGAGTTCGCTGAGTTCTGCTAACTGGCTTAGTACTACTATTTTGTGTCCTAATTGGGACTATTCTATAACTATTGTAGCTCTGGGTAACAACTAGATTTTCAGATATTGAATACCCCCAAGACTTGATAGCATGAAAGTAAATCATAACATAATCTTGAAAAACATAGCAATGTCCACTTGTTCATAATTCATTAATAGAGACATTTTATCAAACACTTGTAGAGCATAAACTTGTACATATGCTAGCATGTCATGATTACACTATTTAATTCACATGGACATTCTATTATCTACATGGAGAGCACAACTTAATGCATATAATCATGGGAAGTATGTAAACATTGTAACTACAACATGCAAACTTGCAAATTCAAGGACTATAACATGGGAACTATGCAATTCAATATACATGCTCTTTCAATTTCATGGAATCTATAATTAATCATGGATTGAAACTCAATTTATATCATGAACATGAATACAATCCAATTTCAAGCATGTAAATAATGAATCAATCATCTTGTTGTTTTAAAAATGGATTCTTGGACTCTATGGGTGTAAGGAACCCATACATGAACACCTAACATACCCGAATTGATTAGTTCTTGGAGTTCTTGGTGAGTTTCTTGAGATTTGCTCTTGATTGCTTGAAGATTAGGGTTTGATAATTGAATGAGAGCTTGTTGATTTTGTGGGAAAAGTTAATAAATAATGGGTTTTAAAATGTGTTTAGGGATTAAATCCCATATCTGGGGGTTTTAAAATCATGGGAAAAGACTAGTTTAACCCTGTTTGAAACTTTTAATTTATGTTAAAATTTTTCGACCCGGGCCCTTGGCGTGATGCAGTGCTATCGCGCCATGTCACTGAAAATTGACA
Organism: Capsicum baccatum var. pendulum; assembly: GCA_030864225.1. Classification (NCBI taxonomy): domain Eukaryota; kingdom Viridiplantae; phylum Streptophyta; class Magnoliopsida; order Solanales; family Solanaceae; genus Capsicum; species Capsicum baccatum. Next base: position 216,975,583 of record CM061554.1, on the reverse strand, counting down.
ACTAGTAAATTGGCTAGTGGCGCAATGCGGAGGAATCGCGTTTCCACACTAGATACGAATTTGGGACTCATCGCGATGCGGTGAAATCGCGTAACTTCACTGGTAAAAGGACAATTGTGAACTGGGTCTATGGCGCGACACGCCATTATTGGCTGGCTTTCACGACGCGGTGAAGTATCTGTTGGCACACTGCTTTACTAAATATGCTATAACTCTTTACCCGGGTATCAAATTTGGGAGAATTTTATATCATTGGAAAGATGATAGAATTTCCCACGCAGTGGTAAGCTCTAAACTAAAAAATAATGAGTATTTTGAAAAATTTATATAGAATAACTCATGTACTGAGAGTTAAATTAAGCTACGGAAATACGGGGTATTACAATATCTCCCCCTTGGGAACATTCATCCTCGAATGAGACTGATTAAGTTGAGAAACACTAATAGACTGAGTTTTCACATAGAACATGCATATCTGATTGATGGAATACATGACTTAAACTACAGATAAATTGAGTTTTCATGCTGAATATGCATATCTGATGCATAAGTACATGGCTGAACTGATTAGAATGCATGACTGAATATGCAACAGTAAAGAATACCAAGTTTATAACTGTAACTAAACATGGAACTTAGTAAATCAACGGAAGACTTTTACCTTAAGTTGAATCTGAATTTGCGGAGAAGAGGTGAGGATACTTGGTTTGCATATCTGCTTCTGCTTCCCAAGTAGCTCTCTCAATGGACTAATTCCGCCAAAGAACTTTGACCAAGGGAACTTCTTTGTTCCTCAATCTGCGAATCTAATGATTGAGGATCTAGATTGGAACCTCTTTAAAAGAGAGATCATTCTGAATATTTACACCCTATAAGGGAATTATGACTACTGGGTCACCAATGCATTTCTTTAGCAAGGAGACGTGGAACACTGGATGTACCAAAGCTAGATATAAAGGCAACTCAAGATCTTAAGCTACCTTTCTGAAATGACTAAGAATTCTGTAAGGATCGACATATCAAGGACTGAGCTTTCCCTTCTTGCCGAACCTCTTCACCCCCTTCATGGGAGAGATTTTTAAGAACAATTATCACTAATATCAAGCTTGAGATCTTTTATCCCCACATCTGCGTACGACTTCTATCGGCCCTGGGTAGCCCTAAGACTTTCCCTGATCAACTGAAACTTCTATAAGGAATCAAACACAAAGTCAGGCCCTACTACTATGGCTTCACCCACCTCGAACCAACCAATTGGAGTTCTGCATCTCCTATCATAAAGAGCCTTAAACGGAGCCATTTGAATACTGGAATGGTAATTGTTATTATATGTGAATTTGATAAAAGAAAAGTGGTCATCCAAAATACCTTTAAAATCAACAACACAGGCACTTAAAATATCTTCTAGAGTCTGAATAGTCCTTTCTGCTTGACCATCTGTCTAAGGGTGGAAGGCTATACTGAGGTGAACTTAGGTACCAAGACCCTTTTAGAATACTTTCCAGAAGTGAGAGGTAAAATAGGTACCTCTATATGAGATGATAGAAATTGGAACTCTGTGTAACTTGAACAACACTCTGATATAGAGTTTGGTGTAGTCCTCGAATAAATAGGAAGTATGAACTGGCAAGAAGTGAGCTGATTTGGTTATCCTGTCTATAATGACCCAAATAGAATCACGCTGACGACGAGTACAAGGCAATCCTATTACAAAGTCCATATTCACTTCTTTCCATTTTCATCTGGGAATGTTGAACTCCTACAAGGACCTACTAGGTTTCTGGTGCTCAATCTTAACCTGCTGACACGTTGAGCACTTGGCTACAAACTCCGCAATATCTCTCTTCATCCTACTCTACCAATAGACCTCCCATAAATCGGGGTACATCTTAGTGGCCCCTGGATGAATAGAGTAATGTGCACCGTGCATTTCTGCAAGAATTCATTACCTCAAGTCATCTACACCTAGCACGCATAGCCGACCCTGGAAATGTAACACACCATCTCCTTCTTGGGAGAAAACCTCTACTTTATGACCTCTGACTAACTCTTTCAACTTAATAAGGATGGGATTTCTATCCTGCTTTTCCTTTATATCGAAAACTAGAGATGATTCTGAACTATTCTGCACCCATACACTACCTTATGCTGAATCGACTAAGTGGACACCTAGTCAGGAAAGATGATGAATTTCATAAGCTAACTTCTTCTTACTATTCTCAAAATGAGCCACACTAACCATAGGCAACCTACTGAGAGCATCTGCCACTACATTGGCCTTGCCCGGATGATACAAAATACTCTCGTCATAATCTTTCAGCAATTCTAACCACCTCTTCTGATGCAGATTCAAATCTTTATGAGAAAATACATACTGCATGCTTTTGTGATTTGTGAACACATCCATATGCACCCCATATAAATAGTGACTCCAAATATTTAAGGCAAACACTACAGCTGCTAACTCAAGATCATGGGTAGGGTAATCCTTCTCATGAGGCTTAAGCTATCTAGAAGTGTAGGCTATAACCTTACCTCTCTGTATGAGGACATAAACTAAACCTACTCTGGATGCATCATAGTACACAACAAACCCATCTAGACCATCTGGTAGAGTTAAAACTAGGCATGAGGTGAGTCGAGTCTTTAACTCCTGAAAACTCTTCTCGCAAGAATCTGACCATCGGAACTTGACTTTATTCTGAGTCAATCTGGACATGGGGGATGCAATAGATGAAACCCCTTCAACAAACCGATGGTAATATCCAGCTAAACCTAAGAAACTCCTGATATTTGATGTAGAAATAGGTCTAGGCCAGTTACTCACTACTTCAGTTTTTTGAGGATCAACTCTAATACCATAACTGAAAATAATATGACCAAGGAATGCTATTGACCTTAGCTAAAATTCACACTTACTGAATTTGGTGAACAACTGATGAGCTTTGAGAGTCGGAAGTACAATTCTAAGATGATCTGCGTGATTGTTCTCACTATAGGAATAGACAAGTATGTCATCGATGAAGACTATAACGAACATTTCCAAGTACTGCTTGAAAACGTGATTCATTAAGTCCATGAAATCTGATAGGGCATTAGTAAGACCAAAGGACATGACTAGAAATTTGAAGTGACCATACTGAGTTCAGAAAGCTACTTTCAAAATGTCACATTCTCCAACCCTGAGCTGATGATAGCCTGATCTGAGATCTATCTTATAAAAGTAACTGGCGCCCAAAAGTTGGTCAAATAAGTCATCAATTCTAGGAATTGGGTATTTATTCTTGATTGTTACTTTGTTCAACTGACGGTAGTCTATACACAATCTGAGGGAATCGTCTTTCTTATGCACGAATAAGATTGGTGCACCCTATGGGGAAATGTTGGGTCTGATGAACCCCTTATCTAATAGGTCCTTTAACTATTATTTTAACTCTCTGAGTTCATCTGGTGCCATTCTTTATAGTGGAATAGATATAGGCTGAGTGTCTGGAAGAACGTCTATTATGAAGTCAATTTACCTTATGGGAGAAACTCCAAGAAGATCTTCATGAAACACATCAGAGAATTCATTCATGACCAAAATTGAATCAAGACTAGGAGTCTCTAAACTAGAGTCTTTGACTCACACAAGATGATATACACATCCCTTGGATATTATTTTTCTCACTCTAAGTTATGAAATCAACTGACCCTTCAGCGCTGGGGTACTACCTCTCAATTCAAGGACTGATTCATTTGGAAACTAAAAATGAACAATTTTGTTCCTACAATGAATTGAGGCATAGCATGAATAGAGCCAATCTATGTCGAGAATAACATCAAAATCTGCCATCTCTAGCTCTACAAGGTCTTCTAAAGTAACTTTCTGAGATATCATAACCGGATAGTTGCTTTACACCTATCAGGCTATGATAGATTTACCCACTTATGTAGAAACTAAGAAAGGCTCTTCTAGGATTTCTAGACTGACTCCAAAGTTAACGTTTATATAAAAAGCTACGAAAGACAAAGAAGCTCCTGGATCTAGCAAGGAATAAAAATATAAATGGAAGACCTGTAACGTAATAGTAACCACATCAGGAGAATTTTCTTGATCTTGTCTAGACTGAAGTGCATAAAGCCTATTTGAGCATTGCCCGCTGGTGGCACTGGAAGTGGCACCCTAGTGATTTAGGTGACCGAACTGAGCTGGGGGACAGTTATACTGACCCTGAGAACCTGGCTGAGGATAATCTCTGATTATATAGCCTGGCTTTCCTTACCCAAAATAAACATCACTGCCAGCCCTACAGACACCTTGATGATTTCTATCACATTTTTAGCATAGGGGATTTATTTGAGCACTGATGACACTACCCTGAGATTTAGAGCCTGGAGCTCTATCCTTGTTACTATTTCTGAACTTAGGTACTGGAGCACTGGTTGAGGATGAAGTTGGAACCGAAGATTTTAGGAGAAATTGGGAACAATTACCACCCTTTGAATTAGGTTGAGTGAAATTGAAACTATCTATTCTATCTCTCTTATTCTCTCTCTCTTTTTCTGTATTCTTAGCTTCTTCTATCTGCTGAGCATGGACCATGAGCTTGGATATGTCCATCTCCTTAATTAACATCATTGTTCTGCACTTCTTAACCACACTTTCTGACACCCCATACACAAACTTGCTTATTCTAAATCTTGGATTTTGTCAACTAGATTTCGTAGTTGCTTTTCCAAAATCCAAGAATTGGTTCTACCAAATGTACCAACAAAGCAAGTTCTGGAATGATGAGGTATTTTCATAATGGATATCCAAATTCTAATTTTGTGACATCGTGAAAGTACATTTCCATTAGTATATTTATTTTAGACTGTATGATATGCATTTCGAATTTGTGATATCTACGATGATATGTTACAGACTATCACATGAGGTTGTTACATTGACTAACTAAGTTACAATAATTGTGTAAGCTAAAGATCATGCAATATTAACTTATATTTGTCAAATCTTGATGATGTACTGACAGTAAAGATATTTTTGGGATGTTTTAACCTGAATGTATTTTGTATTAGATACATAACAACAAAACATGTATCATTCTATATGAATATGTATCTTGTTCACTTTTTTCTATTTCATTTTCCTTTATTTTTCCTCTAATTACCTTAGATATATAAAGAATTTAATCTGTATCTCTTTTAGTTTTAATCATTACAGTTGCCTGCTCTAATATGTATTCCTTTTTATTGTATTTTGAACAGTATATGGCTGTTATCTTGTACTACTTGTGGAAGAAGTATAAGAACAAGAATTTTCCAATCAACAGATACACTACAACAGATTTCTTTTTAAAAGTATACTTCGATAAGACATATGTAAATTACTATGAAGCTGACGTTGGTAAGGATCTTGCAGCTCAAGATGCATCTGCAAAGACTGATGAGGTTGCTGATATGGAGATGTCATTGATTAACACCATCCAGGGGTTTAGTCCATGTGCAGGCCATCCTTGTCATCTGGTTAATAAGTTCTTTGTACCCATTAACTGTGATAGTGCCTTTCACTGGGTATTGACAGTCATTGTAATAAAGGATCAATGCATTCGTGTGTACGATTCAATGACCTCTTCACAAAAAAGAACACAAACAAGAGAGATTGAGAAGTTGGCTATAATGATTCTGACTTACCTTCAGTACAGTGATTTTTTTAAGCAAAAGGTACCAACTGACTGGACTACATTGGCATCCTACAAAGGAAAGATCAAATGTGATCCATTTCAAGTGGAATACGTATCTGAGATAGCACAAAAAGATTCAGGAAGTTTGTAAGTATTACATTTCTTTTGGTTGGTTTCATTAGTGTATACGTGTATATTGGTCTTTTTAATTAAATTAGTAATTGTTATGCAGGGATTGTGGTGTATTTGTAGCTTTCTATGTCAAGTATGTAAGCAAGTTATTAGGCATTCCATCTTCGGTTATTGATTCTTAAGAACATCAACTGATATATGCTAGTCTTTTGTGCAAGTATGGATCTGAAAAAGCAGAGCATGGCTATTTTAGTGAGAATGACGATCCACCAAGGCCAAGGAGAAAGTTTGCACAAAATGAAACATACCATGTTTTGCATATTCAGTAGTTGTTTATTTGTTATCTAATTGGCTATTAAAAGCGTTAATGATGTTAGAAACTTTGATGATGAAAGTGATGTTTAGATAAAAATATATTATTTTCTTTAATGATGAAATACTTATATTTTGTCATCCATTATAACGCAATACTAAAGCATTTAAATATATATATTTATGTTTTGTTATATGTTTTTCTTACACTTTTTACAGACATTGTATTAGATACATATTTTAAAATATTTTACAATTGTACGTATCTAAAATAAAGAAACATATATTACAATATAATGGTACTAACCATCACAATATTGCATTATTGTATATATATAACATTTTTTGTTCCTTCTAATACATGTTGTCTCTAACGTGCAAAACAATTTATAGCAAAACTTAATAGAGCTAACTCTTAAAACTATTGACATATTAGAGTTTACAAGTGATACAAATTATTTAAACTTGTATCTATTATTTTATATGAGATACATCTATCATATTGTATGCGTCTATTATAAGGAAACATATTTTACTATGTAATGATAGTGACCAACAAATTATTAAATTTTTATGTATCTATAACTACTTTTTGTTTATCGGAATACATGTTTGACTATACCCTGCATAACAAATTAAAGCAGAACTTATATGACTACATCATAATAATGCAGACAAATTATATTTCACAATTGATACAAATTATTAAAACTTGTATCTATAAATTTATGGAAGATACATCCTAAAAGAATGTGCAACTTTTCAATCACTTAATATGACAGAATTACTAATATACAATTTAATAACATTGTCAGTTCAATATATCTTAATTTCTATCTGATGTGTAACTCCAAAATACATCATAAAAAAATATATATAATAAATTAACAAAGGAACAGAAAAGCTATTTATTTTGGTAATTGTCATTTCTAAAAAATTTTAACAAAATCAGTAGTAACATCAATTAAAATGTCGAATTAAACCAATAAAAAATCCATCAAGAAGCTAAGAAAAATTTCAACATTATTCAACAGACAACTACATGGTCACTAATCCTTTGGAAAAAAGTTGCAAGTACGTCTGTTGTGACCTTCATAACCACATCTCCCACAATAATTCCTACTGGATGTGATTGTTTCACTTGATTTCTTGTGCCTATTTTTCTTTGGTCGTCTAGGTGGATGTTTGTATTTTGGTGGTAACACAACTTCGTCCATAACTTCTTGTGGCACAATCCAGTCCTTCTTATCGGACATTGGGAACTTCGATTCTTGATACGTCTTTCTTAATGTTTCAGGATAGCAAAATTCGGAGCAATAAGGCTTCATATCAACTACGCGCTTGCTTTTTAGAACTGCAATTTCATGTTCACAAGTTATCTCGTCCAATTGGAATCTCCAACAACTGCAAGTCCTCCTATCAAGATATACTATGTAGTTCTTGCCGTCATCATAAACCGAATACACATATGTTGATGAAGCACTAACCTATAATGTTAATCATAATATGCTAACACATAGATACATATCGATCTTCTGTATAATATTTTTGTATCACTTTAAACAAAATAATTGATGCATTTACTGTAACATTTTTCAAAACAAGATTATAAAACAAATAGCCTCTTCTAACATTAATCAAATATTATATAATATGTCAAAAAATATAAATATCTAAACTAACCTTAAGCCTTGAAGATTTTGAAGTATTTAGCTGAAGAATTCCTTCGAATCTACTACCAAGTGACATGTTTGTATAAGATGCTCTTTCTCTATTCTTGCAGTTCCACTTTCCAAACAATTTTCTAGCCTTCTCTAGAAATTCGATTATTGGCAACTCACGTACTAGCTTTAGTTTACCATTTATACACTTCGCTATATTTGAAGTCATCATCCTACCTCTGTTAACAGGTGCATACACGCATGCCCACTTTTCTAATCCTGCATCCTCAAGATAAGACTTTATCCTCTGATCAATCTTTCCAACTTGATTAAAAAAAATCAAAATCATCTTTACGGTATGCCTTGACCATAGCATGGTAAATATCACTAAGTCTATCTTTACTCTTCCTGAAGTTTGTGCAAGCATTCTTCCACAAGTGCCAAATGCAAGCAAGGTGGGACACATTTGGATATACAATGCTGACAACCTTTATTATGCTTTCATGATGATCGGACACAACACACATACTGTCGCGCTCTCCAAAAACAATTCTAAAATTCTTGAAAAACCAAGTCCATGAATTTTCATTTTCACTGTCAATCACACCATACGCTAGTGGAAGAATGCATCCTACAATTTTGATAATAGAAAAACTCACGACGCTGATACAAGTACACAATTTCTCAAACAAAAAAAATATAACAAATAATAAAGATTATTATTTGAATGACATCACAGAATAACTATACGTAAAAGTAAAATTGAATTACCTTCTCCATCAAGTGTGCTTGCGGAAAAAAATGTACCTTTATATGCTCCACTCAATTGCGCACCATCAACAACAACTACAGGCCTGCAATACTTGAATCCAATCTTCATAGGTTACAATACAATAAAAAAATACATGAATTTATTATCCTCTGCTTTATGCATTCTAATATGTGAATCTGGATATACAGAATTTAAAATGTATACCTATCTAGCCATTTGTCGATAACCATCCACATGTTTCTCCCTTATCATCTCAATCATACGTTCTTTAGCCCTCCAAGTCTTCTGATAGTTAATGTCTACACCAAAAGCATTTTTAATATCTTCAATTATATCATTCGGAGTGTGTATTCTCTTGTAATTGACATGTTTTGGAGAATCAAAACCACTATCAAACCCAACTGTAGCTTGAAGTTGAGTAAAAACTCGATCTTTCAACGAGCATGTGTAGATATTTGAGAAAGTTCTAACTTTTAAAATTTTAGTCCCTCGACGATATGATTCTTTATATATCCAAACACAATCCTCCGAACAACATCGTAGGAAATAGCTAAATCAATTAAAACAAAACTTCAAAAAAATTTCCTTCACTTACTGCCAAAAACAGATTAATAGATAGATAAACCACAAAAAATTGTACAACATGTATCTAGTATAAAAATATTATGTTTGCTTCGTATGTTGATATCGATTAAACTAAAACACAACGAGATACATAATTAAACATAAATATATAAACCGAGATACAAGATGAGAAAAATGTATCTTTAGCATAAAAAAATGTATCTCGGCTTTATTAATTTGTTGTCAAAAATTTATGTTAAACAATAATCGACAAACGTTAGATACAAAATTAAATTAAGGTGCAGATTATTAACCACAACTGATACATAAAAAACCATAGCATACCTTTTCTTGTCCAATATTTTAGCATAGAAATTAAAGGAATTCTTAATTGCAAACCTTGCCATAATAGAAATCAGAGTACCCTTATCCTTATAGATTTGTCCAACCTTAACATCACTATGCTTGCAGTGAGTAATGATGTTTTTCCCCTTCTTATCCAACAAAGGCTAAGGAGCAGAAGAATCATATTTGTAACTAATTAATTTCGCAACTTTTTCTGATGGACTTTTCAAACACATTACTGCTCCGACATTTCCATCAAACAACATTTCACTTCCAGACATATCTAATGTAGTGATGATGAGTGGATAGGTTCCAAAACCACGCTCAATTTTCTTAATTTTGATATACAGATCCAGACTCATTTTGTTATGATTCAACAACGGACAAGCATTTCCTTCAACAATCTAACGAGCCTCAATTTTTTTCCTGGTTTTGTCTATTTCCAATTCTCCAGCAATTATTGCAATCAATTTTTCGTAAGTTACATGTTCATTGATCATAATTCCATCACTCTTATATCCCATATAATTGGTTTCGTCAACCCAATCACCGAAATGATGTAACAACACTGAAATAGTAATTTCAAATACACTAACAAAATTAACAAATCAGAAAAAAATAGGGGTCATCCAAACTTTTGAACAATCCATAGGAAGTTTATGCTATTTGAAAATAGATTATGTGATATGTTTTTGATTAGAATGGTTAAATAATAATCTAATTGCCATAAATCATGGGATTTTATTTTGTTTTTATCATAATTAGTTAGATTTATTGTTGTTTTAATGCTAGGTTATCCGTTACATCCCTTAAAATGTGCTAGTTAGTTTGATTAAAATATGTATCCGTAGTATGTATCTAAATTAATTAACTTGTATCTTCAATGGTCAAAAGTTTGGATTTTACGAAATTTTAAAAAAAGATGGAATTTTTTGTAAATACTTGTATGTAACTTTTACAATATATATTTGTGTATGAAGCCTTTAAGAAAACAAATCAATATTCACCCCGACAAGGCCCAAACATACCTTAATAATTGAACTGAGCTAAACATATTAAAGTAGGTCTATAGTAATAGTAGGGCTTACCAACAGGAGTAGATGAATTTAGTGATGGGTTGCGCCATGTGTGCACATTCTCGAACTTGCATCATGAAATGACACAACACAAGAGATATCAATGCATGAAATGTATTGGTATCTAAAATTGGGAAGGGAAACATAACATAGTATACATGTATGAAACTGAAACAAGAGACTCATAACAAAGGGACATGGAACAATATATACATTCCAGTATAGTCATTTCAGTGTCTTTCAATTGGGAGTAGGATTCAACACTACGTAAACCCAAGGATGGGGGATCACCTGCCAGAAGAGGGTGTGATCTCTAGAAGCAATCCTTGCATTCCAGAAATACATAGCCAGCATAGGTTGAGACATCAAACCTGGCAGTTGAGGGTTGATGAAGCTTTTTACCTGTCAGATAAGGGGTTAATCATTCTCATTAGAGTACCTTCCAGATGACGGTAACTCTTTGGTTTTTACCCATGGTACGGTACTGATACCCTTCCAACTGGGTTCATAGGTTGGACCCCAACTCAGTTATCTTATTTGGGGCATGTTGGTTAGATGATTACCTCCCACAGTCTTAGTTTTAGTCTTCAAAATAGAACTTAGTTTAGTTCTACAGAATCAGGACTGTCAGATACAGTCAACCAGTATCCGTAAATCATTTATCAGTAACTTTAGATATCAGTTACTTAGGACTTACCTTTAGAAAAGCTTAGCCACAATATTTATTTATATGCGCATTAGTGCATACTCAGTATTTACAGTAGTATCAGTTATCTATGTACTCTCATGTTTAGTTACTCTATATCATGTAGTAAGTTATTGTTCATGCATATGAACTCTTGGATTCAGCCTTACCTCATCTAGCATACCATTATATTCCACGTACTGACACATACTCTTTCTTTATGTTATGATATCTCATATCATAGGTTAGAACACTCAGGATCCTGATCGCGCATAGATAGATTCAGATTCATCCAACAGCAGTAGATTACCAGTGATTTCTCATCATTTGAGAATGTTCTTTTATTTCATTATTTCAGTAGATTCAGTATTTCAGTAGATGGAGTTAGTTGGGGGATTGTCCTAGTTGGGGGATTGTCCCATCAACTCCACTTTCAGATAGTTTCAGTTAGAGGCTTTTCAAACTAGTTTTCAGATAATGTTCGATTTTACAGATTGTTATTTTAGTTGATAGACGTTATCAATATTTAAAGATTTTGAACCTTATGGTATTTTAGCCTATTATACCATATTTACTATAGTATCATGTTTCAGTGCTCATAGCAGATATCAGTCATGGGTTATCTTGTGGTCCTTCAGGGCCGTAAGCACCGTGTAGCATCCAGAGTGTACTCTTGGGGCATTGCAAACTTGGTATCATAGCCTAAGTTTCAAAAGAGTCCTAGAAAGTCTGAAAGTCACATCTAGTAAAGTCTTGTGCGTGGGTGTGTAGGGCACCACACTTATGGACAGGAGGTTATGAGATATTTTAGTAAAAGTTTCCCTTCTTTTAGTATTCATGTTGTCCGAGTAAGCATGAGCTCAAGTTAAAATCTCAAGTTTAATTTGTTACTTCCTTTTGTTTATAGAATATGCCTCCTAAAAGGACTAACAAAAGAAGAACTAGAAATCAGTAAGCACCTCAGCTCATTCAGGCAGATCCCTCGATGAGCATATCTTTCATGCAGAATTCAGAACTACATTCACTACTCTGGCTAATTCAGTAGCCGTCCAGAATGAATGGACAACTACTATTTTGGTCAATCCTGTGGATAATACTACTGCAACCAGGATTCGGGACTTCACCCGAATAAATCCTCCCTTACTCTCTGGATCTAAGTCAGAAAAGGATCCACAGAAGTTTCTCAATCAGGTTCAGAAAGTCATGGATATCATGGGAGTGACTTCCAGTGAGAGTGTTGAGTAAGCTGCCTATCATCTACAAGATGTAGCCCATACGTTGTTTAAGTAGTGAAAGGTAGACAGGGGCATTGATGCAGAGCCCATAGAGTGGGAAGAGTTTTCTACTACTTTTCTAGAGAGATTTTTCCCTTAGAGCTGAGAAAATCCAAGGTATTAAAGTTTATAAATCTCAAAAAAGGTAGTATGAGTGTAAAAGAGTATTCCCTCAAGTTTACTCAGTTATCCAGGTATGCTCCCTGTGTAGTAGAAGACAGTAGGTCCAGAATGAGCAAGTTTATATCTGGGGTGTTAGATAGTGTGGTTAAGGAGTGCAGAACATCGATGTTGATTAAGGAGATAGACATATCCAGGCTTATGGCCCATCCTCAGCAGATAGAAGAGGCTAATATCACACACACACAGAGAGAGAGAATAAGAGAGCTAGAACATTTAGCTTCAATTTCTATTAGCCTAAGTCAGAAGGCGGTAACCATTCCCAATTTTATCCAAAATCTTTAGTTCCAGCTCCGTCCTCAGCCAGTGCTCTAGTACCTAAGTTCAAAAATAGTAACTACGATAGGGCTCTAGGCTCTAAATCTCATTGTAGTGTCAGTAGTGCTTGAACAAATTCTCTTTGTTAGACATATGGAAAAAACCATAAGGATGTCTGCAGAACTGGCAGTGATGTTTATTTTAAGTGTGGCAAAATAGGCCATAGAGTTAGAGATTTTCCTCAGTTAGGTTCTCATGGTCAGTATAATCATTCTTCAGCTCAGTCAGGTCTCCCAAATTAGTAGGGTGCCGCTTCCAACGCCACCAACAGGCAACACCTAAATGGGCTTTATGTACTTCAGTCCAAACAAGATCAAGAAAATTCTCCTGATGTGGTTACTAGTACATTACAGATCTTCCATTTACATATTCATGCCTTATTAGATCCAGGAGCTTTTCTATCTTTTGTAACTCCTTGCATAGCAGTCAACTTTATGTCAGACTAGAAAATCTTAACAGCACCTTTCTTAGCGCTTACTTTAGTAGGTAAATCTATTCCAACCAGAAGAGTGTACAGAAATCGCTCGGTTACAGTATGTTAGAAAATTCCTTTATTTAATTTTAGTAATTGAGTCATTTAATTTTAGTTTCCTGATGGAACAATTATTAAATGAAGGGGTAGTACCTCAACTTTAGTTGATCTAAGTTTAAATCTCTAGATTGAACTAGTAGAAAAAGAAGTTGAGAATTCTAAGATAGTTAGTGTTGAGGTTGCTATATGATGATTTTTGGAGCAATAGAAAGCTAAGAATCATGTATCAGCAAGAAGTACTAGCAGTGGACCTCACATCATCAGGAGTAGTCCTTCAGAATAAGATTAGTGCTTATGAGTATTGTCATATCTCAGACTCTGGAGTAAAGTGGTTTCAGTTTGATTTAGAGTTTATTAAGTGCCTTACAGTCTTAGAATAATAGCTTTAAGCTAAGGAGGAGATGGTAGTACAGGTAACCAAGTGAGGCTTTCAAATTTTTGTAGTAATGCCAGTATGTGTAGAAAAGTAGTGGGAGAGGTTGATGTCCAACCCATCCTTACCTCAGTGCAAAGTTTTGCACTTCAGCTATCACGATATCTACTCACATAGTATATGTCAGCTTTATGATCCAAGCCCATATTCTTGCACATCAACGAATATCATGTACGATTATAGTTCCTAGTTTAAGGAGTTCCAATTCACTCAATGTTTTGAATCATGTTCCATGAAAATAGAAACTCCAAACTCAGGTCATCCAGCTCATGACTCATTTACTCATGCTTTACAGTGTGTTCAATTCAGCATTCAGTTACAAACTCAATCCAGTTCTAGGTTTGCTTGACCAACGCGTACAGTATTTCAGAATCATGCCATGCGCTTAGTCTTGCATTCCTAGATAATACCGTTTCCACAAATTCTTGCTCAGTTACCTCATGTTCCTCAGTCAGTCCTTACCTCAGATGTATAGTACTTTAGAGTTTTAGTCCGTTTATTCAAGTTAAGTACAGTTTAATCTTACATGACCAACATCCAACTATCAGTCATTCAGTTAATCAGATAAGTTAATATGTTTATGCATTCATACTCAACGCCTATGTAGATATTTTCAATAGTCTCAGGTGAAGTGTCGTACTAAGATGGAGAGTATAGTTGAGATAGTATTTGAGGAATATTTCTAATCTTAAAAATTTATTGTTGCAGTGCATAAGTCTTAGTCACTCTATCTTAGATGATGTTTCGTAGGTCTTGCCTCATATATTCCCTATTCAGATGTCTTATTCAGATCATGCTAAGATTTTTTTGATCCCTAAAGTCAGTAGAACTGTATTGAAAGAGTGTCAAGAAATGCTCCAGTTGAGTATAAGTTCTCAGAATAAGTTATTCCATAAAGCCAAGAATTCAGTTTAGTAGTCAGGCAGATAAGTTTGTATGGTTTTCCCATCTTTCTGCCTCGTCTCTCTATTAGAAGTCTCATGAATATGCCCATTCCAAGATGGAGCATCCTAGTAATTATGATGTCAGCCCAGTTCATGTATCATGCCTCAGTTTTAGATCTCAGATATTCAGTCATGATTTAGTTCGTAGATGCCCCATGCATCATCTCAGTTTCCTCGAAATCCTAGCCAAGTCAGCATTCTTTGGGGGACATAATGTCCCAAGGGGGAGATGCAGTATAAACCTCTGAGTTTTTATAACCTAAGCCTTCCATACTCTTTTCACATAACGAATCCAGTTTGGAGTAGTGGGTACTCCCAAGTTGACACTCAAGTCCCAATCTCAACCGTAAACCATGTATTCAAGGAATCCATTCATTTCATGTATCATATTTCAGGCTTAGTTCTATTTTCATATTCCTGTTTATGTGTGTCCAGTAAATGATCTCGAGTTGAGATCAGTGATTCTATTTTATTAAAAATATTTCCCATGAAAGGAGTAAAGAGGTTCGACAATAAGGGAAAGCTCATCCTCGATACATTAATCCTCACAGAATTTTCAGTCATTTCGGAAAGGTAGCTTACAAACTCGAGTTGCCTTCAGATCTAGCTTCTGTACATCCAGTATTCCATGTCTCCTTGATAAAGAAGTGCATTGGTTACCCAGAAGTCATAGTTCCCTTAGAGGATGTAAACATTTAGAATGATCTCTCTTTTGAAGAGGTTCCAGTCCAGATCCTCGATCATCAGGTTCGCAGACAAAGGAACAACAAAAAGTTCCCTTAGTCAAAGTTCTTTAGCAGAATCAATTCGTTGAGGGAGCTACTTGGGAAAAAGAAGCAGCTATGCGGACCAAGTATCCTAACCTCTTCTCCACAAATTCAGATCTAGCTTAATGTAACAATCTTCCTTAGCTTTACTCAGTTCCATGTTCAGCTATAATTATGACTTGGTATCTATTACCATTGCATATTCAGTCATGCATTCATGAATCAGTTCAGTCATGTACTCATGTATCAGATATGCATGTTCAGTATGAAAACCTAGCTTATTAGTAGCTTCAGTTATGTTTTCCATACATCAAATATGCATGTCCAGTGTAAAAGCTCAGTTTGTCAGTAGTTCATTCATGTAGTCATGCATCAAATATGCATGATCAGTGTGTAAATTCAGTGTATCAGTGTCTCAGCTTAATTAGTCTCATTCGAGGATGAATGTTCCCAAGGGGGAGATAATGTAATACCCTGTATTTCTAAAGCTTAACTTAACTCTAAGTTCATAAGTTATCTAATATAAAATTGTTGAAACATTCAGTATTTTTCAGTTTAGAGCCTGTCAATGCATAGAAAATTAAGTTATCTTTCCAACGATATAAAATTTGCCTAAATCCGACAACTAGGTAAGAAGTTATGGCTATTTAAAGTTTCAGTCATTAAACATCGTCATTCAGGCTAGTAGCGCATCGCGGAGTATGTCAAAATGGAAATTGTCAGTTTCTAGTGAGGTACCGCGATATCGGGGCATTACGCCATAACTTATTTTCACAATTGTCCATTTCCAATGTACCAACGCAATTCCACTGCATCGCGATGAACTTCCAAGTCTCAACCAAAGTGGCAACGCGATACCACCGCGTCGCGCCACTATGCATTTTTCTAGTTGGCAATTTTCAGAGACACGACGCGATAGCTCCGCGTCGCACCAGGTGCCTATTTCAAAAATTTTTGACGGAAATTAAATGTTTTGTCCAGGGTTAAAATAGTCTTTTCCTGTGACTTTAACATGCCCAGATACGGGATTTAATCCCTAAAAATGTTTTAAGTCATTACTCACTCAATTTATCCCCAAATTAAAAGCATTTTCTCTCAAAACTACAAACCCTAGATTCAAGAAAACAAGAGAAATCTGAAAGGATTCACCAAGAATTTCAAGAAACTCACAAATTAAGGTATGTTAGGTGTTCATCTATGGATTTTTTTCACCCATAGAGTCCACGAATCCATTTTCCAAATACAAGATTATTGAATTATAGACTTCCATGCTTGAATTGAATTGAATTCATGTTCATATTATTGTTGGGTCTTAGTCCATGATTAAATTACATGCTTTTATGAAATTAATCATTATATATGTTGAATTACATGATCTTCATGATATACCCTTCAATTTTTTAGGTTCTATCATTCTTTAATTTAGTTTTTTTATGGTTTGTATCATCATTCCAAGGGATTGTATGATGAATATTTTCATTCAAGGCTAAACCCTCTTTTCGGGGTTAAAGCACTTCGAACAATCATACTATATTATTGAATTTCATTTGTCAATTTGCTTATCTTAGTTGTTGATTCGTAGGGTTAATTGCATGATCATGGTTTCCCAACCTCTAATCTTTTACCTAATATGAACATTGCAACTACATCGTTGAGCGGGGATGCAATAATCCAATTAAGTTAATTAAAGCTATCATCCTACGTTTGAATCAAGTATGGCATCTAAATACATCCCTGTCCTAGATGCTAAGTTTAATTCTTTATTTTATAAAAGAATAAAAACTCAAACTTTGTTTATTCCCATGTTCTATCTCCCTGTTACCTCTTCCGAGATCAAAAGGTCGACAATATATGTATTTTATGATTGATCAATCCATAAAATAATTAAAACAAGAATAAAGCGAATTAAACGAAATTAATCCAAAACAATAATAATCATGTTCCTAGATTTAACCCCGGAAAGAGGGTTTAGCCTTGAATGAAAATATTCATCATCCAATCCCTTGGAATGATGATACAAACCATAAAAAAAAAACTAAATTTAAGAATGATTAAACATAAAAAGAATTTGTGGTAGCCTCCAATGATGTCCCAAGTGATCTAGGGTGTTCCAAGATGTTTAAAACGGAGTTTGGGACATTATATTTATAGAATACAAGTTATAAACTGACTTGTATTGGGTTTACACGCTGTTTTCCTTCAGCGGGGCAGAATTATCCCGATTTTGATGTCCTCCGCGTCTCGGTGACATGCCAGTTCACAATTGTCAAAAAATCTGTCAAATTCCAGTAGCTTATCACGATTTCAACGCGTCATGGAGCCTCCTTAAACCCAATTATAGGCTACACGCGCCTATGTTTCAAAACATTGGTTATCTCTTTAATCCATTGATATTTTTCATGATTCCATTGGACTTTCCTACAGTCATCACGCGCTCAATACTTTCCAGGGGTCCAAAATTACGTCCAGCTTGAATCTAGTGTTTCCGTGGTCATTTCCGAGCCCTTTTAAGTTGTTTCCACTTGATTTGAATCTTTTATATCCTTAATATAACATCATAATAAATTAAAAAAGCATACTATAACATTAAACACAACAATTTAGAGCTCAAAACAACACAACATCCTTAACGATGGACTAGAAACACGAGCTAAGCATAGGCTAATTTTACATTGAGCTTTAACTCGTTGTTTTGACTCTTTTCTTGATCCAATTGGCCCTTGAACATTATAACTAGGTTTTTTCACATATAAATACATAATAAAAACCTTAGGAACTCATTAAGACACATTAGAACCCAACACAATAGACTAGAAAAACACCTAGCTCAAGTTAGTTACACTAGTTTTCTCGGTTGAACTCTAAATGCTCAAATTGAATCAAAACTCATGTGAAAACACCATTGAACATTGTAAACACATACTTGGACACATAAATGCTCATTTATATCATTATCAATACATATATAATAAGAATCATCCTCAAAGCAAGGCTAAAAAGTCTAGAATAGTAACTCTAGAATGCATAAATACACCCAACATCACCACCTCACACTTAAAGCCTTGTTCATCCTTGAACAACTCTTAAATATAAACACCATGAGATGAAGATACTCCACACTTATATTACATGCAAGACACTCAAGCTAGCACTACAATGACTACACGGAATGCAATTTCACAACACTAAGCATGTTATACACAATTGAAAGCTCAAGAATCCTACTTCCAAAACATCCTATCCTTAAAAATGGACTCCACAAGTAGCAATATCATGCATATCATTCAATCAAGAACATCATACAAATAATCCACATTCATCAAACATGTGCCTCTCACAACAAGAGAGTTACCCATAATCACTTACAATTATGCAATTCATAACATGATGGGTAGAGGAATCAAGTTACATTCACTCTCACAAAGAATTCACAAGTTACACATAATGAACCATAGGCTTTCCCTTAGTGTAGTGCTCCACTAATAGTCGAATGAAAAGTTTAGGATCAATTAGGACTTTGTCGGGTTGTAATGTAGGCTAAGGGATGGGTGCGAACTATTTGAAAATAGTGATTAACCTCTCTAAGAGCTTTTATACACTACATCATATGTTTAAAACCAATATCCAACAACCGAATTACACTTTTCATCCACCCATACCTTCTATTTTTTGTCCCGTCTCTTTTAAGCATTTTCACAAACACTTGGTGGACGTATAGTTTACTACCACAAGAATTAATTTTTCTCTTACTTTTCTATTATGGCAATATTTATAACATCATTTATATCACATCAATCCACCATAATTCAATTATAAACACCAATAACTCTTACCTTGGAGCATCAATTTCACCTTTCTCTTCTTTAATTTCTCAAACTCCTTAGCAAATCAATTTTTCATTAAAGCACTTAAGAGTTTTTTTGGATCAAATTATGGTCTATCAAATAAGGGATTAGGATACCTATGAGGATAGCAAAGAAAATAAGTTAAAGGGTCAATGGGGTTTAACTAGGATAATGCACAATGGGTAGGACAAATAGAAGGTATAAAACAAGGCTATCAAAGAAATGCCTAAATCATCTGCTAAACCCACACTCTTTATTTCACTTCACATACACATCGGGCAAGTTCTAGACATCACATACAACAAGGAATATATAATAAAATCACATCACACATGTCGCATACTTGAATCAATAGGATCATCATAGACTTTCAACCAAACAATTGCATGAATTCAAATTTAAGCCAAAAATTTTAAGAGTCAAAAACTTGAGCCTAAGAGTCTCAAAGTAGTAATTCCACAAATCAACATCTTATACAAACAAACCCACTTGCATAATGCAATCAACAATAGCACCAACTCAAATATCTCACTTATTTTTATCCTAAAAATTTTAAATTGAGTCAAAATGTGGGAATTTCTCCCAAACTCAGTTTAGTTCTACAGAATCAAGACTGTCAGAAATAGTCACAGTAACTCAGTTCTCAGTAGTTCAGTTATCAGTGATCTCAATTACAGTAAATTAGATTTACATGCAATATTCCACAATTAGTATTTACAGCAGTTTTAGTTATATATGTACTCTCATTCAGTCATAATCATGTTATTCAGTCAGTTATTATTCATGCATATGAACCCTTGTATACCAGCCTACCTCACTTAGCATACTAGTACATTCAAAGTACTGACTTATACTCTTTTATTGAGCTATGGTGTCTTATAGCATAGGTTTAGACGCACAGGCTCTTGATCGTACTTAGCAGCCAAGCCTATCAGCAGCAGATTGAGTGGTGAGTCCTCATAGTTTGAGGATAGAGTTATCATTTCAGTATTTAAGTAGTTCAGTATATTCAATAGTCGGATTTAGTTAGGTACTTGTCTCATCAACTCGACGTTCAGACAGTTAGAGGCTTTCAAGCTAGATTATTTCAGTTATTTAGTTTTTAGTATTTATTTATCAGTATTTAGTATTTTTTTTAGATTATGAACTTTATGGCATTTCATTCTATTTTCTGTATTATTTCAATATTATTAATTAGTGCTCACAGCAGGTGCTAGTCATGAGTTAGTTGTGGTCCTTCGGGGTCATGAGCATCGTGTGGCATCCGAGGTGCAGACCTGGGCATTACAAACTTGGTATCAGAGCCTAAGGTTCAACATAGTCCTAGGGAGTCTAAAATCCACGTCTAGTAGAGTCTTGTGCATAGGTGTGTAGTGCACCACACTTATTGACAAGAGGCAATGAGATGTTTTAAGAAAAAGTTTCCATTCTTTCAGTATTTATGTCGTGCGAGTGAGCATGAGATCAAGTTAAACTCTCTGTATAATCCAAGTTTCCCTTTCGTTTACAGAATATGACTCCCTTAAAGACTAACAGAAAAATAACTGGAAATCAACCAGCACCTCCACCCGTTCAGGTAGATCCCCTAAATGAGAATGCCTCTTACTCCGAGCTCAAGACTATTTTTACTGCCTTAGCTTATTCAGTAGTTGCTCAGAATAATCAACTATTTATTATCCTATCTAGGCTTATGGATTATCCTCTACAGAGTAAGGAGGAAAAGCATAGAGAAAAAGGTAGAAAGAATAAGAGGGCCAGAACGTCAAGGACAAAGAGTGGCCAAACAAATTCTCCTTGCCAGAAATGTGGCAAAAACCATCAGGTAGTATGTAGGGATGGTAGTGGGTAGTATTTTGGATTTGGAAAGACAGGCCATAGAATCATAGATTATCCTCAGTTAGGTTTTTAGGGTCAGTACAATCGTCCTTCATCTCAGTCCGGCCACCCAAATCAGCAGGGTGTCGCTTCCAGTGCCGCTAGTGGGCAACGCCTAAATAGGCTTTTTACACTTAAGTCTCAACAAGATCTGGAAAGTTATCCTGATGTGGTTACTGGTACGTTATAGATTTTCCATTTAAATAATTATGCTTTGTTAGATCCAGGAGCTTCTTTGTCCTTTATAACTCCTTATATAGTTGTTGATTTCGGAGCCAGTCATGAAATCCTAGTAGAACCCTTCTCAGTCTCTACCCCAGTGGGTAAATCTATCATATCCTGATGGGTATACAGGAACTGTCTGGTTATGGTATCTCAGAAAGTTACATCAGCAGACTTAGTAAAGCTAGAGATGATGAATTTTGATGTCATTCTCAATATGGATTAGCTTCACTATGCTATGCTTCAGTTTACTGCAAAAACGAAATTGTCTATTCTTAGTTTTCGAATAAACTTATTGCAATACCCCGCATGTTTCTAAGCTAGGAAACAAACTATTTTTCCAACATATGAAATCTCCTATCCTGTGATTCATACTTGAGTACATGACTTACAATGGGTATCCTAGTGATAAGATAGCTTATGATGCATTAAGCATGTTCATATGAGTCACTTGAGGTAATACAATCTAAGAGTTTTTGAATCCATCAAGTTTTAGTGTTCAATTTTATAAGGCTCATATTTGAATAAGTATAACTCATTGTTAATCTGGTATTTCTACATATTTCTACCCACTAAATTATATAGAATCGAATTAGCTTTCTAACGATACCAATTTTATCAAAATTTGACAGCCGAGCTAGGAGTTATGGCTTTATGAAGTAGAGTGCATCGCCTAACAAATCGCACATGGCCACTGGAAAGCATATGCGATAGCATATGTGGCGCCTATGTAGATATAGGTGATATCATATGCGGCGCCTATGTAAATATATGTGATATCATATGCGACGCATATCTTATGGTTTCAAGTGACTTAAACACTTCGTTTTGAGTTATTTTGAGGGTAATTAAGTCTTTTAACACTCCTTACACGTCCCTAAACTTAAACCTACAAAATATATAGCTCCTAATTATATTACAACCCTACTAACATTTTAAGTTCATCATCCAAGAGCACTAAAAGAGAAAAATAACAAGGGTTGCATAATTAAGCTTAACGATCTAATTTTAAGGAAATTCCTCCGTCAATCATCAAGAATCTTCCTTATAAGTATGCGTGAGTTGATTTATGGACTCCTTTCATCCATGAAGCTCAAGAACCATCTTCTAAATTATGTATTATGATGTTTATGTTATTGGTGGTTGATGTTCATATGGTTGGAGTTTGATGATGCCTAAGATGGGATCTTTGTATGTTTTGTGTGAGGATATGGTGGTATTTAATGTATAAATATGTGAAATTGGTGGTTGAATATTTGTAATCTTGATGAATCCACTTATGCTTAAGATGTGCATGTAAGGTGTTTGTGAAAATACCTAAGGGAATAGAAATCATGCTTTTATGACATAATAAGTCCTAAATGACTATTCCATGTTCTAAGTTTATGTTCAACGTGATCCTCATGCTATTGTCTTGAATTGAAGATGTTGTATGAGATGCTCATGATATTGTTGTGATATGGAATGACTATGTTATTGAAGCCATACAAGTATATACATGTTGTGTGCATTCTCGATCATGTGATAGTTTGTTGAGAATCATTCTTATTATGAAATCCTTACTTATGATATTGTGAATTGTGGATTCTACTCTTATGATCAAGTCAATCATGTGTGTCAGTTTCCTTCCATCGAGTCCTGAGGGTACTTGTACCCGAAAACTATAGTTGTGTGCCTAGAGCTAGTGTCATGTTACAAGACATCCTTAGTCAAGCTATGCTCCATAGATTTTAGTTAGTCATGTGACTTACAAAAACTCAGAAATCTCAGTAGTTCAGTAGTCCCAGTAGTTTCAGTACTCTCAATCAGACCTCAGATCTCAAGTAGATTTTCCATCAGTTAACGAAACTTAGTGAATTCAGCTTAGTTCAGCTAAGAAAATATTATCAGCTCAGTTAATAAGTTTATAAATCAGTTTAGTTTAGTTAGTCAGTTCAGCGCAGTTAATCTTTTTAGAATAGCACCGAGCGAGTGCAGGGATGGCGGTTTTTACCGTTATAAAGGCAGAGTCGTTAGTAGAAATCCCTGTACTCTAGAACTATGTAGCCAGCGCAGGACAGGAGTCACCCGTTAGATTATGGCTATACTTGACTATTATATTGCCTTAGGCTTGATTTCCTATTCAGGGTCACCCGTCAGAGAGGCTTGACCATAGTAGAGCTCTCTACCCGTGGCATGGTATTGACACCCTTCCAATCAGGGCAAAGATTGAACCCCACCAGTATAGTATCGGGGTATGTCGGTTAGGTTACTACCTCCCACAGTCACAGTTATAGTTACAGTTACAGTTTCAGTATCAGTCTTCAAAGTAGAAATTAGGAATCACGACTGTCAGATACAGTCATCGATCTAGTAAGGAACTCAGATAGTTCCATTGATTTCTAACCATCTCGTCAGATAGGCTTGGTCCCATATTCAGATGATTATTATTAGATCTAGAGGTCACCCGACAGACAGGCTTGATCTCAATTTCAGATTCAGTCGAGTATTCTCATTATCAGTTTCAGAGATCACTTGTTAGCTAGGACTGATGTCAGACTTAGATGTTCATATACAGTTGGAACTCAGATAGTTTTCCTCAGAATTAGGACTATTAGATACAGTCATCCATGTTATCAGTTATTCAGTATCACGAAACTCATGTTGTCAGAGTTCAAACTCAAGTAGTCAGTATCTCTACGAGTTCAGTAGCAGTTACGTATGTATGTATGTATGTATGTATTCTCACATTCATATTAGTCAGCATGTTCATGCATATAAACCCCATGCATTTAGCCTACCCCCACATATACTCAGTACTTTAGTTATACTGACGCATTTGCGCTATGGTGCTTTCTTTTTATGTTACACCATAGGTTCTGAGGTGCAGATTCCAGATCAGCAGTAGCGGTTTAGTAAGCAGTGAGTCCTCATCTTTTGAGGACATGATCGTTACATTTATTATTCCAGTAGTTCAGTTTATTTTCAATTTAGGGAGTTAGTTGGAGACATGTTCCTTCAACTCATTATTCAGAAAGTTTAGAGGCTTTCAGATGATTATAGAGTTTTCATATTTAGACTTTAGTAATTTCAGTTTTGTTTTGGTACTGTTATACCACCTTATTTAAGATATTTTATTATTCAAGATTGAACCTAACACCCTCTTTGTTCATGTTTCCGCATTTTATATGTATATTATGCAGTTACAGGTACAGATATCAGTCATGGGTTAGCTTGTGGTCCTTCGGGGTCATGAGCACTTGTAGCATTCCGGTTCAAAAAATCGGGGTGTTACACTTATCCTTGAATAGAGGGGTAGTACTTCAGCACTTAGGGGTCAGTTTATTTCTTACCTAAGGGCGAGAAAATGATAGCTAAAGGGTGTGTCTACTATCTTGTTCGAGTTAAGGATTCTAGTTTCGAGACTCCTAGTCTTGAGTCAGTTTCAATAGCATATGAATTTCCAGATGTGCTTCCCAACGATCTTCCTGGAGTCCCTCTCGAGCGAGAAATTAACTTCAGAATAGACCTTCTTCCTGATACTCAGCCTATCTCTATTCCACCATACAGAATGACACCAGCTGAACTCAGAGAGATAAAAGAACAATTAAAGGATTTCCTATAAAAGGGATTTATCAGACCCAGCGTATCCTCTTGGGGTGTACCAGTCTTATTCGTGCATAAGCAAAATGGTTCTCTCAGAATGTGTATTGACTACCTTCAGTTGAACAAAGTAATGATCAAGAACAAGTATCCCTTCCCAGAATCTATGACTTGTTTTACCAACTTTAGGGTGCCAGTTACTTTTCTAAGATAGACCTCAAATCAGGCTATCATCAACTTAGAGTCAGAGAATGTGACTTTTGAAAACAGCCTTTAGAACTCGGTATGGTCACTTTAAATTCCTAGTCATGTCATTTGGTCTTACTAATGCCCCAAAAATGTTCATGGTCTTGATAAAATTGCGTGTTTAAGCAGTACTTGGACATGTTCATCATAGTTTTCATTGACGATATTCTTTTCTACTCCCATAGTGAACATGATCATGCAGACCATCTCAAAATAGTGTTACAGACCCTCACATCCCATCAGTTGTTCGCCAAATTTAGTAAATACTAATTTTCGCTAAGTTCAGTAGCTTTCCTTGGTCATATAGTTTTTGGTGATAGTATTAGAGTTGATCCTCAAAAGTCTGAAGCAGTGGGAAACTGGCCCAAACTCATCTCTCCATCAGATATTAGGAGTTTTTTGGGTTTGGATAGCTATTACCAACGATTTGTTAAGGGATTTTTTCTATTGCATCTCCCATGTCCATATTGACACAAAAGAAAGCCAAGTTCCAGTGGTCAGATTTATGTGAGAAGAGTTTTCAGGAGTTGAAGACTCAACTCACTACAGCCCCAGTTTTAACTTTACCAGATGGTTGAGATGGGTTTGCGGTATATTGCGATACTTCCAGAGTTAGTTTGGGGTGTATTTTGATACAGATAGGTAAGGTCATAGCCTATGCCTCTAGACAGCTTAAGCCCCATGAAAAGAACTATCCCACTTATGATCTTGTATTAGCAGTTGTAGTGTTTTTCTTAAAGATTTGGAGGCATTACTTGTATGGAGTACATGTTGATATGTTCACAGATCACAAAAGCTTGCAGTATGTATTCTCTTAGAAATATTTGAATTTGCGTCAGAGAATATGGTTAGAGTTGTTGAAAGACTACGACATGAGTGTTTTGTATCATCCAAGCAAGGCCAATGTAGTGGATAATGCTCTCAGTAGGATGTCTATGGGTAGTGCTACTCACGTGGAGGATGGAAAGAAAAAGTTAGTTTAAGAAGTTCATCTGCTTGCCCGACTAGGTGTCCACTTAGTTGATTCAGAAGAGGGTAGTGTATGGGTTTAGAATAGTTCAGAATCATCTCTAGTTTCTGAAGTAAACGAAAAGCAGGATAGGGATCCCAGTCTAGTTTAGCTAAAAAAGTCAGTCAGGTAACAGAAAGTAGAGGTTTTCTCCAAAGGGGGAGATGGTGTGTTACGCTGCCATGGTAGACAATGTCTGCCATGTGTGGATGGTGTGAGATAGCAGATTATTGCAAAAGTGCATGGTGCACGCTACTCGATACACCCAGGGGCCACCAAGATCTACTGCGACTTATGGGAAGTTTATTGGTGGGGTGGGATAAAGAGAGACATTGTAGAGTTTGTAGCTAAGTGTCGACATGTCAGCAGGTTAAGATGAAACATCAGAAGCCTAGTGGATCTATGCAGAAGTTCAGTATTCCCACTTGGAAGTGGGAGCAGGTGAACATAGATTTTATGACGGGTTTGCCCCATACTCGTCATCAGCATGATTCGATTTGGGTCATTGTGGATAGGATGACCAAATCATCTCATTTCTTACCAGTTCATACCTCTTATTTAGCCGAGGATTATGCTAAGCTCTATGTTAGAGAGTTGGTCAGATTGCATGGAGTTTCATTGTCTATCATTTCAGATTGAGGTACGTAGTTCACCTCTCATTATTGGAAAGCCTTCCAAAAGGGTTTTGGTACCCAAGTTTACCTCAGTATAGCCTTTCATCCCCAGACAGATGGTCAAGCAGAAAGAACCATTCAGACTTTAGAAGATATGTTAAGAGTGTGTGCCATTGACTTTAAGGGTAGTTGGGATGACCACCTGCCTTTGATTGAGTTTGTATATAACAACAGTTATCATTCCAGCTTTCAGATGGCTCCATTTGAGGTACTCTGTGAGAGGAGATGTAGTCTCCTATTGGTTGGTTTGAAGTAGGTGAGGCCACAGTGGTAGGTCCTGACTTGGTATTTAATAGCTTAGAAAAAGTTCAGTTAATCAGGAAAAGACTTAAGATAGCTCAGAGCTGATAGAAATCGTATGTAGATGTAGAAATAAAGGATCTCAAATTTGAGATTGGTGATTATATGTATCTAAAAATATCTCCTATGAAGGGAGTGAAGAGGTTTGGCAAGAAGGGGAAGCTCAGTCCTCGATATGTCATTCCTTACCAAATTCTCAGCTATTTTGGAAAAGTATCTTACGAGATTAAGTTGCCTTCAGAATTAGCTTTAGTGCACCCAGTGCTTCATGTCTCCTTGCTTTAGAAATGCATTGGTGACCCAGCAATTGTAATCCCTATAGAGGGTATAGATATTTAGAACAGTCTCTCTTATGAAGAAGTTCCAATCAAAATTCTTGATCATCAGATTCGAAGACCAGGGAATAAAGAAGTTCCTCTAGTAAAAGTTCATTAGTGGAATCAGTCCGTTGAGAGAGCTACTTGGGAAGCAAAAGTAGATATGTGGACCAAGTATCCTTACCTCTTCTCCGCAAACTCAGACTTAACTCAAGGTAACAATTTTCCTTGAATTTACTCAGTTATATTCTCAGATTACCTTTACAAACTCTATATTGGTTCCAGTTGTTTAACACTCTCATATCATGCATACCATCATAAAATAGCTCAGTCATATGTCATGTCTTCAGAATTCAGTCATGCTTCAGTTATGCATGTTCAGTATAAAAACTCAGCATATCAGTAGTTTCAGTCATGTAACTATGCTTCAGTTGTGCATGTTCAGCATGTAGAATCAGTCTATCAATATTCTTAGCTTAGTTAGTTTCATTTGAGGATGAATAATCCCAAGGGAAAGATAAAATAGGACCCTGCAGAATCCTAGCTTAACTCAGTCCTTTTGAGCATGAAAAAAGGTTCCAAACTTAGAGATTTCAGCTAAGTGTTTATACTTAGAACTATTTTTTAGCCTTTTTAAGTTAGCGATCTTATTTTTACAACCCTTATTGAATTGACTCATGATCAGGAGTATCAATAGATCACTTCGGGTGAGTTTTGAATTTTTTGGATGCCATTTAAGGCATGTTTGCGAGTTCAAAATAGTGGATCAATGCGATCTCGATTTGTCACATCGCCCATCACGTCGACTAGGATTTTTCACCAGCCTGTGAAAATTCCAGTGTGCCAACGTGATATCGACGTGTCGTGTTGGTTATCGCATCGACTATCGATGCGGTGTGGTGCCCAGTGCATCACTGGGCACAATTTTTGCCTATTTAATTTCGCATCTAGAGGATTAATTAAGTCATTTTTCCCACTCCTAATCAGCCCCAAAACACGAAATTAATCATCCAAAGGAGAAAAATCACTCACTTTCTCTCAAATACTCTGAAGAACAAAATCCTAGGGCATCCAATTGTAAGTTCAAGCTTCAAGAACACGCCATCAATCTTCACGAATTTGATTACCAAAGTATGTTAGGTGTTCATCTAAGAGTTTCCTTCCACCCTTGGAGTTCAAGAACCTCTTTTAAAACTACAAGTTGATTGCTTTAAAGAATTTCATGTTGAATTTGATTGTATTCATGTTCATGATATTATTTGGGTTTTAATCGATGATATACTACAAGTTTCATGAAATTAAATTAGCATATGTGGTGAATTATATGATTTTCATGTCAAACCCTTGAAATTTTAATTGATTATTATATCTATGATGTCATGTGTTGACTATCCTCAAATGAAATAACCATGCTCTCCAAGTGTTTGATAGAATGCCTATGTAAATTGAACAGTGAAATCATGATATATCATCATGTGGTCCCATTTATGTACAAGTTCATGTATCTCAAGTGTTTGACAAAATGCCTAGGTGAATATATTGTTAACAAGTATTTATTGTTATGCTTTTCAAGATCATGCCATGCTTTACTTTCCATGCTTTCGAGTCTTGAGGGTATTCAATACCAAAAATCTAGTTGTTTACTTAGAGCTATAGTAGTTACAGAACAATCTCAGTAATGTCACGAACAGTAGTACTTAGTCAGTTGTAGAACTTAGTGAAATTCAGTATCATTCCATTTCAGCTCAGTAAGTTAACAAAACTCAGTGAAATCAGTCTAGTTCAGTCAGTTAGTGCGATCAGTAATAGTTCAGTTAATCCTAGTACAGTCTAGAAATTAGTTCAGTGTGTATTCCGTTAGGGAGTAGGAATCAGCACCGAGTGAACCCAAGGATGAGGGCTTACCTGGTAGTAGAGGGTGTGATCCCTAGTAGCAGTCCTTGAATTCTAAAACTACGTAGCCAGCGTAGGTTGAGATATCAACCTGCCAGTTGATGGTTGATAAGGGGTTTTACCTGCTAGTTGAGGGTAGCACCATTATTATTTAGGGCACCTACCAGATGAGGGTGACTCTTCAGCTTGTATTTACCCATGGCACGGTACTGACACCCTTCCAGATGGAGTTACAGGTTGGACCCCAATCTATTCAAAAAGGGGAATGTCGGTTAGATGATTACCTTCTACAGTTTTAGTTTCAGTTTCAGACTCAGTATAGAACTCAGTTTAGTTCTATAAAATCAGGATTGTCAAACACAATCATCCAGCTCAGTATAGAATTTTGTTTAGTTCTACAGAATTAGGACTGTTAGAAACAGTCACCCAGTTATTAGTAACTCAGTTCTCAGTAATTCAGTTATCAGCGATCTCAGTTATAGTAAGTAGATTTACATACTACATTGCATAATCACTATTTACAGCAGTTTCAATTATATATGTACTCGCAATCAGTCATACTCATGTTACTCAGTCAGTTATTGTTCATTCATATATACCCTTGCATATTAGCCTACCTCACTTAACATATAAGTATATTCAAAGTACTGACGCAATCTCTTTCTTTTGCGCTATGATGTCTTATATCATGGGTTCAGACGCACAGGCTCCTGACTGTACTTAGCAACCCAGCCTATCAGCAGTAGATTTAGTAGTGAGTCCAAAAAAGTTCGAGGCCAGAGTTATCATTTCAGTATTTGAGTAGTTCAGTATATTCAATAGTTGGAGTTAGTTGTGGACTTGTCCCATCAACTCCACATTCAGACAGTTAGAGGCTTTCAGGCTAGATTATTTCAGACAGATGTTCCGTTTTTTGTATTTATACAATTCTATAAAATATAAACTATATTCTTTGATACAAATTAAATTATTCAAATACAAATACTCCCTCCATTTTAAAAAGAATGACCTATTCACCTTTTTAGTCTGTTTCAAAAAGTTTGACCCCTTTCCTTTTTTTGGCACTACTTTAATTTTAACTTTCCACATGACATGTTTAGGACCACAAGATTAAAGGGTATTTTGATACATTTGACAAAAATTTAATTTAAGGC
This sequence comes from Capsicum baccatum var. pendulum, assembly GCA_030864225.1. NCBI lineage: Eukaryota > Viridiplantae > Streptophyta > Magnoliopsida > Solanales > Solanaceae > Capsicum > Capsicum baccatum. Next base: position 216,944,805 of record CM061554.1, on the reverse strand, counting down.
CACAAGATTAAAGGGTATTTTGATACATTTAACACAAATTTAATTTAAGGCCACAAGATTTAAAAGTCTTCTTTATTTTCTTAAACTTTGTGTCAAATCAAAGTAGGTTAGTCTTTTTTAAATGGAGGGAGTAATATATTTACATCAAATGATACATCTATATTTATATATGATAGACTCAAGTAAATACAAATGACAAATACTTTTTAATATATAAATTAAATGGAAATGGGTCACAAATACCCTTGAACTATTTAAAATGGAGTAAAAATACCATTTCATTAGTTTTTTGGCTCAAAAAATACCCCTCCGTTAAATATTTGACTCAAAAATACCCCTCTATTAAATATATGGATAAAAAATGCCCCTCTCTCTAATGGAATGCCACCAAATATGCCACATTAAATAAAATTATCACATAATCAATCCACGTCAGAGTCCACATGAAAAATCACCTTTTTAAATATATCAAAAGATTTTAGCATTAGCCAAATTGACACTATATTTGACATCAATGACAACAATTTAGCTCTTGAAGTTTGAACCATGTTTTGGCTCAATGAAAATGTCATCCATAGCTACCATATTCTCTTCGATTTTCACCAGAGATCTGAGCAATAGTGGAATCTCAATGTTCTCAATCGAAGCTAACGGCTAATGAGAAATGTCATAGCCGGAATTGCTTATGAATTACTGTTATGTGAATAGTCATTGCTTTGAATATGCTAATAATGAGGATTATTTTACAAGAAAGAGTGGTCTTAGACTGCCACAGCCTAGATGGTGCTTTGGATCTCCATTAGATTGTTTAGAATGTCCAATGTTGTATGTTATAGATAAATTGGACAAAAAATACGTATAAATCTCATTATCATGAGCTAGTAGAATAAGTACACTGAACTCATTAGGGGCGGGGAGAGGGGAGTATTGAATATCAGTTTTAAAAAAGTAGGTGAGAATGGGGTTTTATGAGCTCATTTTTAATCGGTAAATAATGCCTGAAAGTAGTGAAAAACTGCTTCAATTAGAAGAATATATTAGTTTTAAGCTAGAGTGTGATCATTAATGAATTCGGTAGTCTTCTATGTATATTTGATTGCCTGAATGTGTAATCACTTATACAAACCTAAAACATAATAATTTTTGTGATATCCTCAAATCCATTAATCTAATTAGTTCCCTAATGTGTGTGAATTTGTAGAAAGCAGAAATGGCTCCATCGTCAACGTCAACTATAGCATCAATTTGGCTAAAGGTAAAATTTTTGATGTATTTAAAAAGGTAATTTTTCATATGGACGCTGACCAGATTGATTATGTGGCAATTTTGTTCCATGTGGCATGCTTGGTGGCATTCCGTTTGTGAAATAGACATATTTTAGCCAAATATTTAATGGATGAATATTTTTGTAACGACCCGAAAGTACCCCCTAGACGTCACACGGTGCCTAAGAATGCGAGTAGTCCCAAGCTAACCCTTTAAGCCTTCTAAACTTGGAAATCATGATAAAAATAAACTTGACATATGAAATTTGAATATAATTGAATTAATATCTTAATTTAAAGTCTTTATCTTGAAAGTCTTTAAAACTGGCACTTTTGAACATAAAACAGAAACAGTCTGACAAGCTTCTACATCTAACTAGAGAGCCACTGGGACAGGCCCCAGCTGACCCGAACATAAATAAAAAACAAATAACTGAAACACTTCATCAATATAAAAGTCTAAAAATTAGGTCCTCAGACTATGAGGACTCACCAAAAGTCAGGATGTAGGCGGTGATGCCCTGTAATACCTCGAAATTTCTTTAAGTCGAGTTTCATCCTTTAGGGGAGTAAGGGCTGACTTCCCAAGTAAGAAATATTTTAAACCGTGTAGAATTTACCTAATATCAACTTTTTTCATGTGGAGAATTGAATAAGCTTTTTGTTGATACCAAATTAACCCAAATCCGACACTCGGGCGAAGAGTTAGAGCCATTTTAGCGAGACAGTGTACCACCTGGTACTTTAGCGCGTCGCGGAGCCATCCAAATGGCAATTGTCAAAATCCAGTAAGCCTCCAAGATTCCACCGCATCGCGGTGTATTTCCAGTTCGCAACTAAGGTGGCAACGTGTTCTGAGGCTCAGTTTCCTAATTTTCCAATTTCCAGTAAGCTAGCACGATTATGGCGCGTCGCGCCAGAATATAAAATTGGGATTTTTCCAGTTTCAAATTTTAATTCCAAGGGCAAGACAGTCATTTTGCTACCCCTATATATACTCTTTAACACGAGATTTCTCATTATTCACCCAAATATACATGTTTTCTCTCAATTTTCTTTAAGAACAACCATTAGGGTTCATAGCTCAAGACCCAAGTCGTCAAGATTCCTCGGTAAATCTTTCGAGAATCATATAACAAGGTATGCAGATGTTGATTCTTGGGTTCCTTCCACCCAAGAAGTTCAATAATCCTTTTCTAAATTCAAAGATCTTATATTTATGAGTTTTCATGATTCATGTGAATTGAAATTGAAGTTCATGTTATTATTGAGTTTTAATTCATGATTTAGACTACCAATTTCAAAAGTTGATTCTAGTATGTATTGAATTATATGATATTCTTGATAAACCCTCTTCAAGTTGCATGATATTGATGTATTCATGATAATTAAGTGGTATAACCAAAGCATGCCCCCCATATGTTTGATAGAATGGTTAAGTAAAGAAAATAGTGCCCTCTTTAGTACGTTAAGCATGAAATCCCCAATTATGTGATAACTTGTGCATGCCAAGCATTTTTTGAAATGCCTTAGTGAATATATTATGATAAGTTGCATGCATTCTTATCCATGTGTATTCCTTATTGAACAACTATGAGGTATTAGTATGCATTCCCTATACATTTACATGTTATTGACATTCAAGTGATTAACGAGATATTGTATTGATTGTGTTGTGAATGAAAGTCCATTGTCATGATACTCAAGTGTGGTCCTGTCTTATTTATTTATGCTATCGAGTCCTGAGGCTATTTATACCCAAAAATTTAGCTACATGTCTAGAGCCGAATTAGTCTCAAGATAATTTCAGTCGTTCTATGATCAGTAGAATTCAGCCAGTACAGAACTTAAGAAAAATTCAGTAATCTCAGTACTAGTTCAATTCAGTATCAGTATCAGTCTAATCTAACTCAGTATTCAGTTTTGATTCAATAGTATTTAGTAGTATTCAGTTCAGACTTCAGTGAAACTCAGTAAGCTAACAAGAATTCAGTAGCATTTCGTCAAATAACAAAACTAACTAAATTCAATCAGCTCAGTCAAGCAAGATGACCAGTAACAGATTCAGCTCAGTCTAGGAATCAGTTTAGTGTTTATTCAGTTGGGAGTAGAATTCAGCATCGGGTAAGGGCAGGGATAAAAGCTACCCGTTATTTTAGGCAGAGTCGTTAATAACAATCCCTGCACTCCAGAACTGCGTAGCCAACGCAGGATAAGGAGTCACCCGTCATATTAGGCTTGACTACCTCCCCAGAGTCACCCGTCATATTAGGCTTGGCTCTAACCAGGTGTAACCCGTTGTATTAGGCATGGCATCCTGGGTTTAGAGAGAAGTGTCTTTACCCATGACAAGGTATTGACACCTTCTAACTGGGGTTACAGGTTGGACCCCAAAGAAGCTAGAAGGGGAAAGTCGATTAGATGACTACCTCCCACGATCTCAGTTTCAAATTCAGTCTAAGTAATAGAATTTTGCTGAGGAGTCACCCGTTATACTATGCTTGACTACCTCTCAGAGATCACCCATTATATAGGCTTGATCTCAGATTCAGACAATCATATTTATTATCAGTAAACTCAGATGTCACCTGTTATATAGTCTTGATCTCAGATTCAGTTTATCAAGTATCAGGCATCATTACCAGTTTTAATGTCACCCATTATATAGGCTTGATCTCAAATATAATAAATCAGTATCAGTATCAGCAAGATTAGACATCAATCTCAATAGACTCAATTATTCTGTCTCTCAGTATTAGTAAACGCAGACATTAATACTAGTAGATTCAGTCATCAGTAAGTAAGTATTCAGAAACCAGTATTTAAAGTTCGTATTCAGTGTTACTGTGATTCCAATTTTGGTTTGTGCATTCATGCATATGTCCTCATTCAGTACTCTCATGTTATTCAGTTAAGCTATGTTCATGCATAAGCCCTTGCATTTAGCCTTACCTCATCTAGCATACCAATATATTCAAAGTACTGACACATACTTTTCTCTTGCGCTATGGTGTCTTATACCATAGGTTCTGAAGTGTGAGATCCAGAGCACCCTTAGAAGTCCAGACTCAGTCAGCAGCAGTAGACGTAGCAGTGAGTCCCCTTCATTAGATGATAATCCTTATTTTATTATGGAATTAGACTCAGTTTATTTTTAGTAGACGAAGTTAGTTGGGGACATGTCCCATCAACTCCACAGTTCAGACAAGTTTAGAGGCTTTTCGGATAGATGTATTAGTATTCAGTTTTCAGTAATGAGTATTTTAGATATTTGAACCTTATGGTAAGTTTCCACTAGTTTTCCGTATTTATTTCAGTATATTATGCAGTGCTCAGGTACAGATATTATAAAATGGTTAGCTTGTGGTCCTTCGGGATCATGAGCACTGTGTAGTGTTTCGGTACCAGAAAATTGGGGCGTTATATGCCTATAATCAATCGTGTTGCTGGAACTGAGCATCAGAACCTACATTATAATAATATATAGCAAATAGACATATATGTGGGTCAATACCTCTGAAATGTACTGACTATGTGGGGGTGAATGCATGCATAAAACAATAACTGAATATTCAGATAAACTTTCAATGATGCATGCTAAGTAAAAATGACTAACCTTGAGATTGAATAAAATAAAGACTGCAAAATCATAAACATGAGCAATGAAGCATAAGAATAAACTTTGTGAGCCATAACACTTAGTTTATAAAAGCTTTACTTTTTATTCTTTCTTTTGGGAGGTTTTTCTAACCGACATAAACCATGTGCTTATCATAAAGTCCAACATCTTACCCACGATGGGGAGAGTTTTTCTACCCTCACCATCAGAATAGAACCTTAACTTAGTGATCTCTATACTTAACCCATATTGGAACTTAAACCTACAGTGGCACGTAGTTCTGGGGTATGTGACCTCAGACTCATACCCAATTTAGTGCTAAATACTACTCCCATATTACTTATGTAACGCCCCAAGTCTGTACCCCAAACACTACACGGTGCTCCTAATCTCGAAGGAATACAAGCAAACCCATGTCTGGTACTTGCTGCAATAACTGAGTAATAAATACTCTAATTATGTATAAATATACAGAAACATATACCATATGGTTCAAATCTATAAATAAATCTGAATACGGTATCAAAATTCCAAAACTGAATATAAGTAATGAAAAACTAAACAAACTATCTAAAAATACTCTAGTCTGACAAAGCCTCTAACTGTCTGAACTGTGGAGTTGATGGTACAAGCCACCAACTAACTCCATCTACTGAAATAAAACTGAATTACTATAAATAATAGGCATGTCCTCGAACTATGAGGACTCAACACTACTCTAAAAGCTGAGAATCTGAACTGTTAAGGGTGCTCTGGAGCCCGTGCGTCTGGACCTATGATATAAGACATCATAGCTCAAAGAAAAAGCATGCGTTAGTACTTTGAATGTACTAGTATATTCAGTGAGGTAGGCTGAAATGTATGGGTTCATGTGCATGAACAATAATAACTGAATAACATGAGTATGACTGAGTAAGAGTACATGCATAAACCCATAGACTGTAACTGATATTATGCTAATACTGAGTACTAAATCAAAATACTGATAACCGATATCTGGGTTTATGAATACTGCATTACTGATTATTTGAAAGAGTGTATCTGACAATTATGAGTACTGTGGAACCATAATGAGTTCCACGCTGAGCTGAGTGTCCATGTCTGATATTCCTGAATCTGTAGAACTAAACTGAGTTCTATACTGAGACTGAGACTGGAACTGATACTGTGGGAGGTAATCATCTAACTAACATTCCCCTTCTCTAGTTGATTTAGGGTCCAACCTGTAACCCCAGTTGGAAGGGTATCAATACCGTGCCACGGGTAAGGACAAGCTATGAGTTAACCCTCTCTGATAGGAAGCTCTTTCGTCAACCCTCACTGACAGGATAACTCAAATAAGAAGTATCAACCCTCATAATATCTAGCAGTAAGATACCTCAACTGAAGCTAGCTATGTAGTTCGATAATGTAGGGATTGTTGCTAACGGTTGAACCCTTTACTGACAGGAATGCCCCTCATCCCTAGGTTAACTTGGTGCTAAATACTACTCCTAACTGAATAGACACTAAACTGATTTCTAGTCTATACTAGATTGGACTGAACAGTTACTAAGCATACTATTTAGCTGAACTAAAAAGAGTTCACTGAGTTCCGTTGACTGATGGAATACTATTAAATTCTGTTAGCTGACCGAGTTTACTAAGGTTTGAACTAGATACTGAATTAGACTGGAATAATATGGATTCTACTGAATTTTACTGAGTTCTATAACTGATTGAAAGTACTACTGATCGTGTCGTGACTGATACTATTCTATGACTGACCATGGCTCTAGGTAATCAGCTAAATTGTTAGGTACAAGTACCCCCAGGACTTGATAGCATAAATTAAGAGACATGGCTCAACATGAAACATGTAAACTATGAACTTGATCATTATTCATACATTGGGGCATTTTAACAAACACTTGCATGATATAACTTATAAATAAGCTAACTTGACATGATTTCATTCTCTTAATAGTTCACATGGACACTTTATCAAGCACTTGGTGAGCATAGAATATGCACATAGTATTGAACAACAAGTGAGCATCATAATTCATCTCTAATTTCATGAGTCAAGGGTTTGTCGTGGATTCATATGAATCTACACATATAATGATCAATTTCACATGAGATATATATATATATATATATATATATATATATATATATATATATATATATATATATATATATATATATATATAATCATGAGATTGGAACTTAATCCAAATAGCAATCATGAATACTCTTTAATTCCAACCGTGGAAATCATAAAATCAATTACTTGAAGTTTAAAAGTGATTCTTGGACGAACACTTTACATACCTATGTTGAAGAATTCTAAAAGTTTATGGTTGAATATTGAGTTCTTGATTTGAAATTTAAGCACCTAGGGTTTTTTTCTTGAGCTAATTGGAGAATGAATGGCTATATTTTCTCTATAAGAAGTTTAATTTTGTGTTTTGGGGGTTGAGGTCGAAGGAAAAAGACCTAAATACCCCGAATAATGCAGTCTTTTAAATAACTAAAAATTGGGTTACCAATGGGCAGTTCGACGCGGCGCGTCGATAGCATCGATGCGATAGCCAACGCATCGCGCCATGTTCATATTGATTCTCTAGAATTAGACGCTGGTAGCTGGGGAAAATATTAATCAATGCAATAGTCAATACGGCGCTCCAAGATCGCGTTGATCCAATGTTTTAAGGTTCCAAATGGGCTTCAAACGAAGTCCGAAAAATTCAAAACTTGTTTGGAAACACCTACGGACATTCCTCATCATGAATCAACCTAAACATCAATATTTAATGAACGTAAAGGTAATGAAATAACATTACCAACCTTTGTAGGTTATAATGATACTATGTCTGAATACTTAGCTAAAATATTCTAAGTCTGGGACCCTTTGACAAGCCTAAAGGACTGAATTAAGCTTAGGATTTTGCGGGGTCTTACATTATCTCCCCCTTGGGAATATTCATCCTCGAATGAGACTACTGAGACGGAGAATACTGAGAGGCTGACTTACTTACTGGACATGAACATCTGGATATGACTATATGACTGATATTACTGGTATTCTGAATTATCATACTGAACATGCATATCTGATGCATGGATATAGCTGAACATGATTCATAAATGCTTGACTGGGATTACTTATAAACTGAATCTATATACTAAACATACAATGAGAACTGATACTATATTTGTAACTGAATTCCGAACATAAAACTAATCAAGCTTAAGGAAACTATTACCTTGAGCTAAGTCTGGATTAGTGGAGAATAGATAAGGATACTTGGTTCGCATGTATGCTTCTACTTCCCAAGTAGCTCCCTCAACGGACTGATTTCACCAAAGAACTTTGACTAGAGGAACTTCTTTATTCTTCAGTCTGTAAATCTGATAGTCAAGGATTTTGACTGGGATCTCTTCAGAAGAAAGGTTGTTCTGAATATCTATGCCCTCAATAGGGACTACGACTATTGGGTCACCTATTCATTTCTTTAGCAAAGAGACATGGAACACTGGATGAACTGGAGATAAATTTGAAGGTAACTCAAGCTCCTAAGCTACCTTCCTAAAACGACTGAGGATTCAGTAAGGACCAACATATCAGGGACTGAGTTTTCTTTTCTTTCCAAAATGCTTCACTCCTTTCATAGGAGAGATCTTCAAGTACACATAGTCACCAATCTTGAACTCGAGATCCTTTTTGCATATATCTGTATACGATTTTTGTTGGCTCTGAGCTGTCTTAAGCCTTTTCCTGATCAACTGGACCTTCTCTAAGGTATCAAACAGCAAGTCATACCCTACTAATATATCCTCACCCACTTCAAACCAACCAATGGGAGATCTAAACCTCCTTCCATAAAGCACCTCAAATGGATCCATCTGAATACTAGAGTGATAGCTGTTCTTATATGCAAACTCAATCAAAGGCAAGTGGTCATCCCAACTACCTTTAAAGTCTATCACACATGCTCGCAACATATCTTTCGAGGTTTGAGTGGTCCTTTCTACTTGACCATCTTTCTGAGGATGAAAGGCTATACTGAGATAAACTCGGGTACCAAGACCCTTTTGGAATGATTTCCAAAAATAAGAGGGGAACTGGGTACCTTTATCTGAGATAATGGACAATGGAACACCGTGCAATCTAACCAAATCCCTAACATAGAGTTTGGCATAATCCTCGACTGAAAAAAGAGGATTGAACTGGAAGGAAATAAGCTGATATAGTCATCCTATCTACAAAACACAAACTGAATCATGCTAACGACGAGTACGAGGAAAGCCCATCATGAAATCCATGTTCACTTCTTCCTATTTCTAGGTGGGAATACTGAACTCCTGTATGGACCCACTAGGCTTCTGATGCTCAATCTTAACCTGCTGACATGTTGAACACTTAGCCACAAACTATGCAATGTCTCTTTTCATCCCACTCTACCAATAGATCTCCTGAAAATCACGGTACATCTTCGTGGCCCTTGGATGAATAGAGTAACTCATACCATTCACTTCTGCAAGAATTTTCTGCCTCAAGCCATCTAGACCTGGCACATACAAACGACCTTGACAATGCAAAACACCATCTCCCCTTTGGGAGAAAACCTCTACCTTCTGATTTCTAACTGATTCCTTCAACTGGACTAGACTGGGATCCTTATGCTATTTTCCTTTACTTCAAAACTAGGGATAATTCAGATCTACTCTGCACCCACACACTACCTTCTGTTGAATCAACTAAGAGAACACCTAGTCAGGCTAGTTGATGAACTTACTGAGCTAATCTCTTCTTACTGTTCTCAACATGGGAAAAACTACCCATAGATATTCTACTGAGAGTGTCAGCCACTATATTGGCCTTGCCCAAATGATACAGAACACTTATTTATAGTCTTTCAACAATTCCAACCACCTTCTCTGACGGAGGTTGAGGTCTTTCTGAGAGAACACATACTGCAGGCTCTTATGATTAGTGACCAAATCAATGTGCATACCATACAAGTAATGCCTTCAAATATTTAAGGCAAAAACTACTGCTGCTAACTCAAGATCATAAGTAGGATAGTTCTTCTCATGGGGCTTAAAATATCTTGAGGAAGAGGCTATGACCTTACCTATCTGCATTAGAATACAACCCAATCCAACTTTGGAAGCATCACAGTACATAATAAAACTGTCTGAACTATCTGGCAAAACTAGAGTTGTAGTGAGTCGAGTCTTTAACTCCTGAAAACTCTTCTCACAAGAATCTGACCACTGGAACTTGACTTTCTTCTGAGTCAATCTGGACATAGGGGATGCAATAGACGAAAATCCCTCAATAAACCATTGGTAATATCTAGCTAAACCCAAGAAACTCCTAATATTTGATGGAAAGATGGGCCTAGGCCAGTTTCTCACTGCTTCGGTCTTTTGGGGATCAAATCCAGTGCCATCAGTGGAAATTATATGGCCAAGGAATACTACTGACCTCAGCCAAAATTTGCACTTACTGAATTTGGCAAATAACTGATGGTTTTTTAGAGTTTGCACTACTGTTTTGAGATGGTCTGCATGATCGTGTTCACTATGGGAGTAAACAAGAATGTCATCTATGAAGACTATGACGAACATGTCCAAGTACTGCTTGAACACACGGTTCATCAAGTCCATGAAAGTTGCAGGGGCATTTGTAAGACAAAGGACATGACTAAAAATTCAAAGTGACCCTACCAAGTTTGGAAAGCTATTTTTTGGATGTCACTTTCCCTAATTCTGAGTTGATGATATCCTGATCTATGGTTTATCTTAAAGAAATAACTGGCACCCTGAAGTTGGTCAAACAATTCATCGATTTTGGGGAGTGGATACTTGTTCTTGACCATAACTTTGTTTAACTAATGGTAATCTATGCACATTCTGAGAGAACCATCTTTCTTATGCATGAATAATACTAGTGTGCCCCACGGGGACACACACTAGGTCTGATGAATCCCTTATCTAAGAGATGCTTTAACTACTCCTTTAATTCTCTAAGTTCTGCTAGAGCCATTCTGTATGGTGGGATACAGATGGGCTGAGTATCTGATAGAAGATTAATTCTGAAATCAATTTCCCTTTTGGGAGGAACTCCAGGAAGATCTTTGGGAAACATATCTGGGAATTCACATACTACTGATACTGATTCAAGAGTAGGGGTTTCTGAACTAGAGTCCTAGACTCGAATGAGATGGAAGACACATCCCTTAGATATCACCTTTCTAGCCTAAAAGTAAGAAATAAGTTGACCCCTAAGTGCTGAAGTACTACCCTTCCACTCTAGGATGGGTTCATTCATAAACTGAAATAGGACAACTTTGTTTCTGCAGTTTACTGATACATAATAGGAAGGAAGCTAATACATACCAAGAATGACATCAAAATTAGTCATCTCTAATTTGACTCAATCTGCTGAAGTGACTTTCTGAGATATCATAATCGGGCAGTTCCTACATACCCACTGGGCTATGATAGATTTACCCACTAGGGTAGAAACTGAGAAGGGCTCTGCTAGAATTTCAGGATTGACTCTGAAATCAACTGCTATATATGGAGTAACAAAAGACAAAGAAGCTCCTGGATCTAGCAAAGCGTAAATATGCAAATGGAAAACTTATAACGTGTCAGTGAACATATCAGGAGAACTTTCCTGATCCTATCAGGACTAAAGAGCATAGATTCTATTTGGGCACTGCCCACTGGTGGCACTAGAAGAGGCACCCTGCTGATTCGGGCAAGCGAAATGAGCTGAGAGACGATTATGCTGACTCTGCAAACCCACCTAAGGACACTGTCTGACTTTGTGGCCTGTCTTTCCACATCAAAAACATATATCACTTCCATCTCTGTAGATACCCTAGTGGTTTCTACCGCACTTCTGGAAAAAAAGATTGGTTTGGGCACTACTAACACTGCCCTGGGGTTTAGGGCCTGTGCCCTATCTCAGTTTCCATCTCTAAATTTTGGCACTGGAGCACTGGCTGAGGAAGGACTAGAACTGAGGATTTTGGGAAGAACTGAGAATGATTCCCACCCTCTGACTTAGGCTGACCGAAATTGAAACTACCTATTCTCGCCCTCTTATTCTCCCTCTCTTTCTCTTTATTCTTGGCCTTCTCTATCTGTTGAGCATGTACAATGATCCTGGCTATGTCCATATCCTCAATAAGCATTATGGTCCTACACTCCTTGACCATGTTTCTAGACACTCCTGACACGAACTTACTCATCTTCGCCCTGCTATCTACTATAACATACGAGGCATATCTACATAACTGAGTAAACTTGAAAGAATATTTCTGCACTATCATATTGCCCTACTTTAGGTTTATAAACTCTAAAACCTTCGCTTCCCTCAACTCTAGCGGGAAGAACCTATCCAGAAAAGCAACTGCAAACTCCTCCCATTCTATGGACCCTGTATCTCTGGCCCTCTTTGCCTTCTACTATTTGAACCATTAGTAAGCCACATCCTGTAAATAATATGCATCCAACTCAGAGCTCTCAATAGCAGTCACCCCTATGATATTGGTAATGTTCAACACTTGATCAAGAAATTCCTGAGGGTCCTCATCTGACTTAGACCTAATAAATGATGAACGATTTATTCAGGTGAAGTCTTGAATCCTGGAAGCATTAGTATTGGCCATTGGGTTGACTGGAACCGCAGTTGGACGTTCATTCTAAGCTTCCACAGAATGAGCTAGGGTGGTGAAGGCTTCTCTGAACTCCGCGTGGGAGACATGCTGGGCCAAAGTATCTGAACGGATGGGTTGAGGGGCTGATTGATCTCCTATTTCTCTTTCCTACGTCCTCTTTGGAGGCATATTCTATAAATGAAAGATAAACTACGATTAGAAAGAGAGTGTAACTGGAGCTCATGCTCACATGCACGACGTGAATTCTGAAAGATAGGAAACGTTTCCTAAAACATCTCGTACCCTCATGTCCATAAGTGTGGCTTGCAACACACCCATGAAAAAGACTCTACTGAATACGACTTTCAAACTTCCTAGGACTCTATTGAACCTTAGGCTCTGATACCAAGTTTATTATGCCCCGAGTCAGTACCCCAGACACTACACGGTGCTCCTAATCCTGAAGGACCACAAGCTAACCCATGTCTGGTACCTGTTGCAATAACTGAGTAATAAATATTGTAATTATGTAGAAATAGGCGGAAACATATGCCATAAGGTTCAAATCTATGAATAAATCTGAATATGGTATCAAAATACCAAAACTGAATATAAGTACTGAAAAACTGAACAAACTATCTGAAAATACTCTAGTCTAAAAAAGCCTCTAACTGTTTGAACTGTGGAATTGATGGTATAAGCCCCCAAATAACTCCATCTACCAAAATAAAACTAAAGTACTATAAATAATAAGCATGTCTTAGAACTATAATGACTCACCAAAACTCTGAAAGCTGAGAATCTAAACTGCTAAGGGTGCTCTGGGGCCCGTGCGTCTGGACCTATGATATAAGACATCATAGCACAAAGAAAAAGCATGCGTTAGTACTTTGAATGTACTGGTATACTCAGTGAGGTAGGCTGAAATATATGGGTTCAGGTGCATGAACAATAATAACTGAATAACATGAGTGACTGAGTAAGAGTACATGCATGAACACATAGATTGTAACTGAGATTATGTTAATACTGAGTACTAAATCAGAATACTGATAACTGATATCTGGGTTTACGAATACTGTATTACTGATTATTTGAATAACTATCTGATAGTTCTGAATACTGTGGAACTATACTGAGTACCGCACTGAGCTGAGTGAATATGTTTGATAGTCCTGAATCTATAGAACTTAACTGAGTTCTATATTGAGACTGTGAAAGGTAATCATCTAACCGACATGCCCCTTCTCTAGTTGATTTGGGTTCTAACCTGTAACCCCATTTGGAAGGGTTCAATACCGTGCCACAGGTAAGGACAAGATGTGAATTAACCCTCTCTGATAGGAAGCTCTTTCATCAACCATCGCTGATAAATATAACTCAGATGATAAGTATCAACCCTCATAATGTCTAGTAGGAAGATACCTCAACCTGCGCTGGCTATGTAGTTCTGTAACAAAAGGGGTTGTTGCTAAGGATCAAACTCTCTGCTAATAGGAATGCCCCCCATCCCTGGGTTAACATGGTGCTGAATCCTACTCCCAACTAAATAGATACTAAACTGATTTCTAGTCTGTACTAGGCTGGACTGAATGGTTACTGAGCTTACTATTTAGCTGAACTGAACTGAGTTCCATTAACTGACCGAATACTATTGAATTCTGTTAGCTAATTGAGTTTATAAGGTCTGAACTAGATACTGAATTAGACTGGACTAATATGGATTCTACTAAGTTTTCCTGAGTTCTGTAACTGACTGAGAGTACTACTGATCGTGTCGTGACTGATACTGTTCTATGACTGACCATGGCTCTAGGTAATCAGCTAAATTGTTGGGTACAAGTACCCCCAAGGCTCAATAGCATAAATTAAGAGACATGGCATAACATGAAACATGTAAACTATGAACTTGATTATCATTCATACATTGGGGTATTTTAACAAATACTTGCATGATATAACTTGCAAATAAGCTAACTTGATATGATTTCATTCTCTTAATAGTTCACATGGACACTTTATCCAGCACTTGGTGAGCATAGAATATGCACATAGTATTGAACAACAAGTGAGCATCATAATTCATCTCTAATTCGAGTCAAGGGTTTATTATGGATTCACATGAATCTACACATATAATGATCAATTTCACGTGATATATATATATATATATATATATATATATATATATAATTATGAATTAGGAACTTAATCCAAATATCAATCATGGATACACTTTAATTCCAACCGTGGAAATCATAAAATCAATTACTTGAAGTTTAAAAGAGATTCTAGGATGAACACTTCACATACCTGTGTTGAAAAATTTCTGAAAGTTTATGGTTGAATCTTGAGTTCTTGATTTGAAATTTAAGCACCTAGGGTGTTGTTCTTGAGCTAATTGGAGAATGAATGACTATATTTGCTCTATAGGGAGTTTAATTTAGTGTTTTGGCGGATGAGGGTCGAGGGAAAAGGACCTCAATACCCCCAAGAACGCGGTCTTTTAAATGACTAAAAATTGGATTACCAACGCGCAGGCCAACGCGGAGCGTCGATGGCATTGATATGATAGCCAATGTGTCGTGCCATGTTCGCATCGATTCACTAGAATTGGATGCTGGTAGCTGGTAAAAATATTAATCAACGTGATAGTCGACGTGACACACCAATATTGCGTTGATCCGCTGTTTTAAGGTTCTAAAAGGGCTTCAAACGAAGTCCAAAAAATCCGAAACTTGTCCGGAAACTCCTACGGATATTCCTGATCATGAATCAACCTAAAAATCAATATTTAATGAATGTAAAGGTCTTGAAATAATATTGCCAACCTTCGTAGGTTAAAATGACACTAAGTCTGAGTACTTAGCGAAAATATTCTAAGTCGGGGACCTCTTGACAAGCCTAAAGGGCTGAATGAAACTTAGAATTTTGCAGGGTCTTACAACCTATATGCTTATACTTTAGGAAATTCAACTTAAAATATCATAAGGTTTTATAGAATGAAAACTTGTTATGCATTTCTTTCTTTAAATCATAATCATGATGAATAAATGTGAATTCTATATCTTATCTTAAGATCAAAAGATCAATCTTTGCTTTAAATCATGATATAAAACTTGTCAATTGAGCTTAAGAGCATAATCTTCTTGTAAACTCAATACTTTAACTTACGGCTTAAAATTCATGCTTTAAATTCATGAAAATTCATAACAAAACTTCATGCTCAATGATCACATTAACATTTTTCAACAATATCGAATCAAGATGATGAAATCGAAATAACAATATGAATCTTACAAGTAAAACATGAATAGCAATCCTTGATGTACTTACAGTTTTCAATATCATGGTAATAACAGACTTCAAGAATATAGCAATTTGGGTATGAACCTTAATTCAAAATAAGTAAATTAAAGCTTAAAACCATAAACTTTGGGCACAATGCTGATAAGGTACCCTTGTTCATAACCCCCACATAGCTTAAAGTTCTTGGCTTAGTGAATAAACTTGACCTTTGAGACTTAGGAGATAATGTTGAGAAGAAACCCTAATCTTGGTGCTTTCTTGAAGGTTCTTGAACTTGTAGATCTTGAATTCTTGATTACTTGGGGGGGAAAGGAATTGAATTTGTTCTTGGGGAAGGAGTAGAATTGTCTTGAGAGTGATTTTGAGAAGAACCACAAATAATGCCCTAAAAGATGCCCCAAGTCGTGTTATGGACGTTTGGGTTGAGGGGGGGAAAGATCCAATTGCCCCTCAATCATTAAAATAAAGAACTGGACGTAATATCCTCGCTGCGACATGGTCTTATCGCGGTCAAAGAAATCCCTCACCGTGGCACGGTCAGTATGAGGTTGGACTAATGCCGCGACGCAGGTTTATCACGGTGACCTACTAGTTTTGTGACCCAAACATTCCCCAAACCTTGTACGAAAAATCCAAAACTTCTTTGAGGCATGCTTTTTACATTCATGAACATGAATTAACTCAAAAATCAACGTATCAGGGTGGGGAAGAGCATAATAAAAATCTTCAAAGATTAGGAGTCTTGAAAATGACTAAGTCCCCAAAACTTAGTGAAAATTTCAAGCCTTAAGCCCCTTATGCATGCAACTAGGAGCTGAATCGAGCTAATAATATTACGGGGTATTACAATATCTCCCCCTTTGGAATATTCGTCCTCGAATGAGGCTGGTTAGACTGAGAGTAGTGTACCAAGGAACCTGAGATCATATACTAAACATGAATGACTTTGAACCTAATTACACAACTAGGTCTTAAACATGATACTTGAACTGAACTGGTTTCACGAATGCATGCAATGACATGAGAATGGTTACATAGTTGGAACAGAGAACGAAAAAAATCAATCTAAAGAAAAATCGTTACCTCAAGTTGAATCTGAGTTTGCGGAGAAAAAATGTGGGTACTTGGCTCGCATATCTACTTCTTCTTTCCAAGTAGCTCCCTCAACAGACTGATTTTTTCATAGAACTTTCACCACTAGAACCTTTTTGTTCCTCAACCTACAAGTTTGAGGGTCAAGGATCTCAACTAGTATTTATTCGTAGGAGAGACTATCTTCCACCTCCACACTCTCTAAGGGCACGACTGAAGCTGGGTCACCAATATATTTCTTTAATAAAGAGATATGAAACATTGGATGCACTGATGCCAAATCTACAGGTAATTCTAACTCATAAGCTACCTTCCCAAAACGGCTCAAAATTCTATAAGGGCCAACATAGTGGGGACTGAGCTTTCCCTTCTTAACAAATCTCTTCACTCCTTTCATAGGTGAAATTTTCAAATAAACCAAGTAACTAACA
Organism: Capsicum baccatum var. pendulum; assembly: GCA_030864225.1. Taxonomy (NCBI): domain Eukaryota; kingdom Viridiplantae; phylum Streptophyta; class Magnoliopsida; order Solanales; family Solanaceae; genus Capsicum; species Capsicum baccatum. The sequence continues at coordinate 216,927,425 of CM061554.1, read as the reverse complement.
TCAAACTCAAGATCTCTTCTTCTCACATTTGCATAAGATTTTTGACGACTTTGGGTTGTCCTCAGCCTCTCTCGAATTAACTAAACTTTCTTTATAGCCTTAAACACCAAATCTGGCCATATCAAAGTAGTCTTACCTACCTCGAAGCAACCAAAAGGAGATCTATATCTCTTCCCATAGAGAGCCTAAAATAGAGCTATCTAAATGCTGGAGTGATAACATTGTTATAGGCAAACTCAATCAAAGGTAAATAGTCATCCCAACTTCCCTTAAAGTCAATAACACACGCCCTGAATATGTCCTCTAAAGTTTGCATAGTCCTCTCTGCTTGGCCATCCGTCTGAGGATGAAAGGTCGTACTAAGGTGAACTTGGGTACCAAGACCCTTCTGGAAAGCCTTCCAAAAGTGAGAGGTAAACTGAGTACCTCTATCTGAAATGATGGAAGACGTAACCCCATGCAATTTAACCAACTTCTTAAGATAAAGCTTGGGATAATCTTCAGCTGAGTACGAAGTATAAATTGGCGAAAAATGGACTGACTTGGTCATTCTATCAATAATAACCCAAATCAAATCATGTTGACGACGCGTACGAGATAACCCTGTCATAAAATCTATATTCACTACCTCATACTTCTAAGTGGGGATGCTAAACTCTTGAAGTGTACCACTAGGCCTTTGGTGCTCAACGTTTACCTATTCATAATTTGCACACTTAGCCATAAATTCAAAAATATCTTTCTTTATGCCACTACACCAATAGATTTCTCGTAAGTCACTGTATATCTTAGTAGCTCCTTGGTGAATAGAATACCGCACACCATGTGTTTCTGCTAATATTTGTTGTCTCAAACCATCAACACACAGAACACATAGCCTGCCTTGACAACAAAGCACACTATCTCCCCTTTGGGAGAAAACCTCTACTTTCTGATCTCTAACTGCCTCCTTCAACTTAACCAAACTAGGATTCCTATCTTGTTTTTCTTTCACTTCGGCAACCAATAAAGATTCCAGACCATCCTGAACCCATATACTACCTTCAGTTGATTCAACCAACCGAACACCTAATCTAGCAAACTGATGGACCTCACAAACTAAATCCTTCTTATTATCTTCAACATAGGCATCACTACCCATAAACAATCTGATAAGGGTATCTGCCACTACATTGGCCTTGCCTGGATGATACAACACACTCATATCATAATCTTTCAACAACTCAAGCCATCTCATCTGATGAAGATTTAGGTCTTTCTGTGCGAATAGATACTGTAAACTCTTATGATCCGTGAACACATCAACATGAACCCCATAAAGATAATACCTACAAATTTTCAAGGCAAAGACAACAGCTACCAACTTAAGATCATGGGGTGAATAATTTTTTTCATGGGGTTTAGCTGTCTAGAGGCATAGGCTATGACCTTACCTCTCTGTAACAAACCACAGACCTGACCAACTCTAGAAGTATCACAATATACTATGAACTCATCGGGGCCATCTAGCAAAGTCAAGACTAGAGCGAAAGTGAGTCGTGTCTTTAACTCTTGAAAATTCATCTCGCAGGACTCTGACCACAGAAATTTGACCTTTTCTGGTTTATCCTAGACATGGGGGTAGCAATAAAAGAGAACCTTTCAACAAACCGTTAGTAATAGACAGCCAAACCCAAGAAACTCCTGATATCAGATAGAGAGATAGGTCTAGGCCAGTTTTTCACTGCCTCAATCTTTTGAGGATCAACTCGAATGCCATCACCAGAAATAATGTGCCCAAGGAAAGCTATTGATCTCAACCAAAATTCGCACTTACTAAACTTAGAAAATAACTCATGATCTTTAAGGGTTTGCAATACAACCCTCAGGTGGTCTGCATGATCATTCTCACTATAAGAATAGACAGTGATGCCATCAATGAAGACTATGACAAACATGTCCAAGAACGGCTTGAACACCCTGTTCATCAAGTGCATGAAAGTTGCAGGGGCATTTGTTAGTCCAAAAGACATAACTAAAAATTTGTAGTGACCATACCGACTTCTGAATGTTGTCTTCAGAATGTCACATTCTCTGACTCTAAGCTGATGATAGATAGATCTGAGATCTATCTTAGAGAAATAACTTGCACCTTGAAGTTGGTCGAATAAGTCATCAATCTTGGGAAGAGGATATTTGTTCTTGATTATGACTTTGTTCAACTGGCGGTATTCAATGCACATTCGGAGAGAACAATTTTTCTTGCACACGAAAAGGATTGGAGCACCTCACGGAGAGACACTGGGCCTTATAAACCTTTATCTAAGAGGTCTTTAAGCTGGTCTTTTAACTCTTTAATCTCGGCTGGAGCCATACGTTATAGAGGGATGGAGATGGGCTGAGTATCAGGGAGAAAATCAATACCGAATTTTATTTCTTTATTTGGAGGTACCTCTAGAAAATCTTTGGGAAAAACCTCAGAAAACTCGTTAACTACACAAATTGACTGAATTGTTGGAGCTTTAGATTTAGTATCTTTGACTCGAACTAAATAATAGATTCACCCTTTTGATACCAACTTTCTGGCCTTAAGATAAGATACAAAATGACTTTTAGGAGACACATAACTACTTTCCCATTCAAAAACTACCTTATCAAGAATTTGAAACTTCACCACTTAGGTGCGACAATTTATTGATGCATGACATGAATGGAGCCAATCCATGCCTAGAATAACATCAAAATCTACCATTTTTAACTCTATATTAGGTTTGCTAGTATGATCTTATAGAGGATAGTAATAGGACACTTCTCATAAACTCGTCTGGCAATAATTGACTCACCCACAGGAGTGGAGACTGAGAAGGGCTTAGAGAGATTTTTAGGTCCTGACCTAAAATTTATCGCAATCAATAGAGTCACATAAAAGATATGTGACCCCGGGTCTAACAACACATATACATCAAGATGAAAGATACGAAGCATAACAATAATAGTATATGGTGAACTCTCCTACTCCTATCAAGATAGTAAAGCATAGAACCAATTCTGGCACTGACCGCCACTGGTACTGGATGATACACCCTGAAGAGGAACTAGGCAAGCTGGTGAAGTTGGTGCATTAGTAACCTGAGTTTAGAGATAACCATCCCTACTTCCCTGCTTAGCATTTGGACACTCCTTGATTTCGTATCTTATTTTTCCACACCTATAACAACCTTTTTTTCCTAGCAAACACTCACCCGGATGAATCCTGTCACACTTTGCACATATCGAATAACTGGGTCTTTCACCCACACTGTTCTGAGACCTAGGATTAGAAGTCCTGCCCTACTTCTCCTTCTTGGTCCTGGGTGTAGGGGCACTGGCTGAAGATAACGTCGACACTGAAGAATGACCCTGAAACTGCGAACAGTTTCCCTCTCTAGACCTTGGTTGACCATACTCAAACTGCCCTATCCTAGCCTTCTTGTTTCTCTTCTCTCTTTCTTTCAACTTTTTTGCCTCAATCTTTTGAGCATGAGTCATCAACCTAGAAATATCCATATCCCCCATAAGCATAGCAGTCCTACACTACTTGAATACCAAATCAGATACCCCAGTAACAAACTTACTTATATGAGATCTAGAGTCAGATATCAACTCGGGAGCATACTTAGATAGTTGAGTAAACTTAAGGCAGTACTCCTTCACCATCATAGAGCCCTGCCTCAGGTTCATAAACTCCTCCACCTTAGCTTCCCTCATCTCATGCAAAAAAAAAAACTATCCAGATATGCATTCTAGAACACCTGTCAACTTGCAAGAGCTACATTCTCACCTCTGCCTTCTTTCCATATAACAACTCAATCATAAACAATACCCTTCAGTCTATAGGATGCCAATTATAAACTCTCCTCCTTAGTAACATGCATAATCTGGGTAATCTTTCTAACTTCATCAATAAAGAGTTGAGGATCTTCATCCATCTTGGACCCATAGAACTCTGGTGAATTCATCCTCATGAAATCACGAATTCTGGTTGCAGCTAGATTACCATTTTGCTGAAGTGGGGACTGCCGAGTGTTGGTTGCCCTGAACATTGGCATTCACAACTTGGGCCAACGCCTGAAAGACAACCTAAAATTCAGCATGGGATACGTTCTCATTCAAGGGGTCAGCGTGTATGGTTGGTTGGTCACCATTTCTGCGTGCATTGGCTCAGCGAGGAGGCATCTTCTGTCACGTAAAAGCACGAGTTAAGGCAGATAAAAACAACTGTACACTTAATAGATCATGAAAGAAATGATGATTCCTTACTCATTTCGTAGCCTTTTGCTCATAAATGTGGCTCGCTGCACATCCATGATCAAGACTCTACGTAACGCGACTTGTCTGACTCCCTAGGACTTTTTAAAACCTTAGGCTCTGATTCCAAGTTTTTAACACCCCGAAAGTACTCCCTAGACATCACATGATGCCCAAGACTATGAGTAGTCCCAAGCTAATCCTTTAAGCCTTATAAACTTGGAACTCATGATAAAAGTAAACTTGACATATGAAATTTGAATATAACTGAATTAATATCTTAATTAAAATTCCTTAGCTTGAAAAACTTTAAAACTGACACTTTTGAACTAAAAACGAAAACAGTCGGACAAGCCTCTACTTCTAACTAAAGAGCTACTGGGACAGACCCCAGCTGACCCAAACATAAATAGAAAACAAATAACTAAAATACTTCATCAATATCAAAGTCTGATAAACTGGGTCCTCGGACTATGAGGACTCACCAAAAGTCAGGATGTAGGTGGTGATGCCTGTAATCAATCGTGCTGCTGGAACTGAGCACCAGAACCTATATTATAAGACAATGTAGCACATAGACATATATGTGGATCAGTACCTAAATGTACTAAGTATATGGGGGTGAATGCATACGTAACATAATAACTGAATATTCAGATAAACTTTCAATAATGCATGCTAAGTATAAATGACTCACCTTGATCTTGAATAAAACAAAGATTGCAAAATCACAAAAATGAGTAATGAAGCATAAGAATAAACTTTGTGAGCCATAACACTTAGTTTATAAAAGCTTTACTTTTTATTCTTTCTTTTGGAAGGTTCTTCTAACCAACATAAACCATGTGAACTATCATGAAGTCTAATGTCTTACCCACGTTGGGGAGAGCTATTCTACCCTTTTCATTAAAATAGAACTTTAACTTAGTGATCACTATACTTAAAACCCATATTGGGACTTAAACCTACAATGGCACGTAGTTCTGGGGCATATGACCTCGGACTCATACCTAACTCGGTGCTAAATACTACTCTCATATTACTTATATGCTCATACTTTAGGAAATCCACCTTAAAATAACATAAGGGTTTATAGAATGAAAACCAGTTATGCATCTCTTTCTTTAAATCATAATGAGGATGAACAAATGTGGATTCTTTTTTGCTTTAAATTATGATATAAAACTTGTCAATAGAGCTTAAGAGCATAATCTTTTTGTAAACTCAATACTTCATTTCAGGGTTTAAAATTCATGCTTTAAATTCATAACAAAACATCATGCTCAATGATCACATTAAAATCTTTCAACAATATCAAGTAAAGATGATGAAATCGAAATCACAATATGAATCTTACAAGTAAAACATGAATATAAGCAATCCTTGATGTACTTAAAGCTTTCAATATCATGGTAATAACAGACTTCAAGAATATAGCAATTTGGGTATGAACCCTAATTCAACATAAGTAAATTAAATCTTAAAACTATGCACTTTGGGCACAAGGGTGAAAGGGTACCCTTGTTCATAACCCCACAAGCCTTAAAGTTTTTGTCTTGGTGAAGTAAACTTGACCTTTAAGACTTGGGAGATGATCTTGAGAAGAAACCTTTCTTGGTGCTTTCTTGAAGGTTCTTGAACTTGAGGAGCTTGAATTATTGATTACTTAGGGAAAAAGGAATTAAATTTGTTCTTGGGGAAGGAGGAGGATTTTCTTAAGAGTGATTTTGAGAAGAAGGGCAAATAATACCCTAAAATATGCCCTAAGTCGTGGTTATGGACGATTTGGGTTGAAGGTGTAATATATCCAATTGCCCCTCAATCATTTAAATCAAGATCTGGACGTAACATCCTCACCTCGGTGCGGTCTTGTTGCAGTTGAAGAAATCCCTCACCGCAACGCGGTAAGTATGAGGTCGGGACTAATGTCGTAACGCAGGTTTATCACGGTAACCCACTGGTTTCATGACCCAAACATGCCCCAAACCTTGTCAGAAAAATGCGAAACTCCTCCGGGGCATACTTTTACATCCCTGAACATGAATTAACTCAAAAAACAATGTCTCGGGGTCGGGAAGACCAAAATAAAAATCCTCAAAGTTTAGGGATCTTGAAAATGACTAAGTCTCCAACACTTGGTGAAATTTTCAAGCCTTAAGCCCCTTATGCATGTAACTAGAAGCAAAATTGAGCTAAAAATTATGGGGTATTATAATTTTTTAGCCAAAAAACTAACGAAGTGTATTTTCGCTCTATTTCAGACAGTTTAGGAATATTTTTGAACATTTTTCGTATATTAAATACAAATGATAAATTTGATACATTTGAGGAAGACATAGAGAGGGGAAAATATAAAATATAAAGAAGGAGAAAAAGAGGAGTGAAAATATAGAATACGAAAAAAAAAAGAGAAAGAAGGTTTGTATTCGATGATACGCTTGTATTCACTGATACAAATACAATAATACACCAGTTATAAATTATAATTTTTGAAAGTGTTGTTGTCGCATGCCCCTTTTGCTCAAATTGTGGCTATTTCGCGTAAGTCTCCCTACCAAAAAATACCTCTAATTAATTTTTTGTTAATGATCATATTAGATTAATAGAGATTGAGTACAATTATTATAATCAAAATAAAAAAAGATCAAAATTATTCTTAAATTATTCGAAATGAAGCAAAAATATTTTCCATTAATATTTTGACTTAAAAATGTCTATTTGTTTAACGAAGTGTCACCAAACACATCATGAAAAAAAATCACTTTTTTAAATAATACTAGTACTAATAATTTTCTTTTTGTCTTATATTGATATGGAAGGAGTATGTGGTCCAAAATAGTCTTGATGATTGAATAAAGCAAAGCAGAATTATAGTTTAGTTTCCCCAAAACCATTCATCCCTTTCGTCGGTGCCCATATATATGCATATTACTGTCTCATCACTCATTTGATCTATCTCTTTCTCACGCGCTGTCAACATTTTCCCTCGGCGATTTCCCGGCGACGATCCGATTTTCCGGAGATATACGGCCGTTGGGAACAGAGAATCTTTCCGGTTCCCTTCTCGTATTTGGATCAATCGGCTTCGCAAAAATAATGAATCCCGAATAGTTAGTTCTTCAAAATCCCCTTTGAATTACATGTCTAGACATTTTTTTGTGTTGAATAATGCGATTTCAATGTTGATTTCTGATTGGATTTGCGGAGTTTGTTGATAGCGTAATTGAATTTTGTATTTAATTGTTGTGTCCTTTAGATCCATGAATGTTTTGAAATTGGTATTTTTTGATAATCGTGGTGTTCGGGAGAATTTGATTTCACGGGTATCAGATAATTCTGTCCACCAAAGCTAGAATAAATAGGACTAGATTACCATGTTCATTTCTATGTATATCATATATATATATAACAAGGATTTTTGGTAACCATGGCGTTCGGACCAGTTTAATTATTCACCACGGCTAGAATAGATCGGAATAAATCACAATTTCATTTCTATAAAACAAGGCTTGTGATAAGAGAAAGTGATTTATGCTAAAATCCATTTCTAAAAGAATAGACTGAATGAGAAAGATGAATTTGGAACCCCTTGAGAAAGGGCGTCAGGGAAATAATGGTTTTAAAAAAAAAAAAAAAAAAACTGTGGTGTCCACGACAGCTTTCACGGCACCTCGACTAAATCCATGGGATACGTGCCACCTCCCATTAACAACATTTATTAAGTCTAACCATCAAGGCTAGGACAGATGGGAAGAATCACTTAGGGGCCGTTTGGTAGAGTGTATTGTAAAATATAATGCATGCATTAGTTAATGTGTACTGTTAGTACCTTGTTTGGTACGACTTTTTGCCTATATGTATAACTAATGTACTAATGCAAACATTAGTTATACACTCTATTGTATATTGAAGTGTGTATTAGTAATACACTCTATTTCCTATGTATTAGTAATACAAAGACTTTAAACAGATGCATTAACTTATTAAATGACTTTAGTACCCCTCAATTTTCCTCTCAAAATATTTCACCATTCCTTTTCCCGCCATTTTAATTTGTAATAGTGAATCTTTTCAAAACATTTCACAATTTTTTTTCCCGCCATTTGAATTTACAACAATGAATGATTGATTTAAATAACTATAACATATTTTTTCTTTGCTTCGAGAGTTTTTAAAAAGATTTAAAAAAAAGAAATTGAGCCTATTTCTTAATTTTACGTTTTGTATTTTATTTTTGTTTCGACTATGTTAATCCGTCGGTGTAACATTTTGCGCAAAGACGAAGGTCTTGCAATTAATCCTATACCTCTATATAATAGTTCAACAATACTAATTATGTTTGAAATAACAAAAGAACTTTGTTGCAAAAAAGTGTACAAAATCAAAGAAGGGTATTTTTGTAAACAAAAATTTCTTTTATAGAAATTATGTAAGACATCAAACCAAAGAATGTATAAGAAATAATACATGCATAACTAACACAATAACTAATACAAGCATAAATAATACAAGTATTACTAATGCAAGCACTTTGATTCTTATTTGATGATTTATGATTTTGGCTGGTACAAATTTAGTCTTTAGTTTCTGCCTATTATCCAAATCTATCTGGAAAAGGGGAAGATTATGAGCTCTCTATGTGCATTGGTTGTGCTTGTTGGTTGTAGCAGCTTAGTCTTGGTACACACAAGTTATCCCGACACTACCATAATTAAAAGATAAAAAAGGAACCGCCGTGATCACCTTTTGATTTATAGCCTGTTTGGTCAAGCTTTTGGAGATCAAAATTCATAAGTGCTTATTTTTAAAAAAATGTCGTGTTTGGCCAAGCTTTTGGGAGAAAGAAGTGCTTCTGGGGAGTAGCATAAGCTTAAAAAAGTAGCTTTTCCCACTTAGAAGCATCTCTAAAAGCTTGGACAAATACAAATTGCTGCAAAAAAGTGATTTAAATTTTTTGGTCAAACACAATTGTTTCTCACCAAAAATACTTTTTTGAAAAACACTTTTGGAAAAAAAACTAATTAAATAAGCTGATTTTAGAAATTGGTCAACAGGCTATTAGTCGAGGTGCTCGTAGAGAATGTTTGCAGGATTTGATTCATAAGGATTAAGGTCGCTCGGGTCATATCAATGTTCACTTGATTCTTTCTTTTTATTTATAACCGTGTTGTCCGAAGCAACTTACATGCACCTTGACTATTCGACGAGGTAGCTACCGGGTACCTCTATCCACCATAGCTTAAACATGTAGGAAGAAATCACCTAGTGCATTGCCTCCAACTTCATTGACTCCTAGGCCACACCGTGGGTGCAATGTTTACTGGATTCTTGTTGATTACTAGTTTGCACCTCTATCTAAAGATGCCAGAAGGTTTACTGGATGGGACCTTGTATTTTCTTTAAGAATTTCGTTCGTAAAGATCTATCTGCCCATATATCAAGTTAAATTAGTGTTAATCAAAATCGTTAATCGTTTCGCAAAATCATGAATTCCGAATAGTCAGTTCTTTGAAAATACCCTCTCTCCTTTGAATTTCATTGCTAGCATTTTTTTTCTCTTTGTTGAAAAATGCTATTGAAATGTTGATTTCAGCTTGGATCGCATAGATTTTTATTGATTGTTCAATTGAATCTTATATTTAATTGTCGTGTCCTTTAGATCCATGAAAATTTTAAAGTTGGCCATTTTTTTCCTGATAATTGTGGTGTTTGGGTCAGTTTAATTCCATGGGGTTCAGATAAAGCTGTCCAGCAAGGCTGGCTGGTAGCCTAAAACAGATAGGATAAATAACCTAGTGTTTTATTTTTTTTGATAACCATGGTGTCCGGGCCAGCTTGCGCACCTCGTCTAATTCCACGGGATATTTGTCACATCTCACCAACAACAAGTTTGTCTCTATAATTTGAACCGGATACGCCATGATTCTCATTGACCGAGTGCTAAAATTGGCCCTTTTCTTTGATAATTGTGGTGTTCGGGTCAGTTTAATTCCATAGGTACGTGATAATTTTGTATATCAAGGCTAGGACAAGAGCAGATAGGGAAGGCTAGGACAAGAGCAGATAGGAATAAATGACCTTGTGTTTTTATCTTTGGAATTTGAATGTGAGGCCTCATGGTTCTCCACCACTTCATTGACCGCTATGCGACACCCTTTGAGTGCTAAATTGGCCATTTTCTTTGATTCTTATTTGATGATTTAGGAGCTTGGTTGGTACCATTTTGGTTTTTAGTTTCTGCCTGTTATTCAAATCAATCTCAAGAAAGGGAAGAATATGAGTTTCTATATGCATTGATTTACACGGAATTTGTGCTTGTTGGCTGTAGCAGGCTGCCCCATGCATTGGTCAAGGTACACAAGCTGTCCTGACATTACCATAATAACAAGATAAAAAAGAACTGTATTGATCACTTTTTTGTCTTAGTCCAGGTGCTCGTAGAGAATTTTTGATGGATTTGATTCATAAGGATTAGGTTGCTGGGGTTATCAATGTTCACACGATTCTTCTTTTTATTTATAACCATGGTGTCCAGGTCCTTACATGCACCTTGACAAATTTATGGTGTAGCCACTGGGTACCTTTATCCACCAAGGCTTGAACAGACAGAAAGAAATCACTTAGTGTTTTGCCTCCTCTAGAATTTTAACTTAAGGACCATATGGTTCTTACTCCGCTCCATTATGTAACCTCAATTCTTGCTGACTACTAGTTTGCACCTCGACCTAAAGATGCCAGAAGGTTTACTGGATGGGACCTTGTATTTCTTAAGTTCCCTTCATAAAAATCTATCTGCCTATAAAGATTACTGTTAATTTCAGCTCAAATGGAACTTAACGCCGTCTCTTCTTATGCTTTCTGCAGTGACTACTTGTTCAAACTTCTGTTGATAGGAGATTCAGGTGTTGGAAAGTCATGTCTTCTCCTGAGATTTGCCGTGAGTATTTTCATCTCATTCAATTTTGTCCCACTTGTAGTTACTTTTGCATCTGAGCTGAATGTTACTTGCATGATTCTTTTAATGGCTGATATAAGCAATGAAACCAGGGAAGTTGCACATGTTGACATGTGCTCGTGTATTTAGCAGCAGATATGGAAGTTGCCCCATGTTGCTCCTCTATAGCCTTATCTAAGCATTTTAGAATTTCTGTCAGGTTATGTCCAAGTTATTAGTGATGGTCATTGCTCAATTAGGTCATGCACATACTTATGTCATGACTATCCTTGTGAATGCCACATTTCTATTTTATTTGGCTTTTGTTTGATCTCGAGGTTGGACCCTTCCTGTCAAATACATTTGCATAAGCTATTAAGAGTAAGCTTAAAGCAGCTGATGATAGTTAGAAAATAAAGAAAAGGAAGACAGCAACATGGAGAACTGTGCCTGCCAGCATGTCTTGGGCTGTGGGGAAAGAACAAAATGATAGATGCCTTGAGGATAAAGTACAGTCATTTTTTATTTCAAATGTAGATGTCTGCAGTTATTAGAATCCTGGTGTAAAATTGCCTTTTGATATTGATGTAAACTCTTTAGCATTTGTGATGGGCACTGGATTTAATTGTTTTGGAAATCTTGCTTTGTGTCCAAACAAATGTGATACATTTCTAGATCATTATGTTTTATAAACTGATTAACTGCTTCCTTCTCTTCTGATGCAGGATGACTCTTATTTGGACAGCTACATCAGCACAATTGGTGTTGACTTTGTAAGCCAAAATTAGTAGTGACTTACATATATAAAATTCTTGCAGTTGGTGAAGTTCCTACTTTATGTTGCAGAAAATACGTACTGTGGAGCAAGATGGGAAGACTATTAAACTTCAAATTGTATGGTTTTCTTTCTTTCTTTTATTTTTTTTGGGTTGAGAATTGACAGAATTTATTCATGTTAATTTCTTTTGGAAAAGGTCAAGTAGCTTTAGAGGTTACAAATTAGCTAGGTGATGAAAACAACTTCTAATATTTTTGTTATAATATTCTGTGTGGTTTTCCATGGATTTATGCACTTCACTTGAATCTTTATTTTAATTCTTCCATACAGATATCAGGTGCTCTAGGATTGAGTTGTGTTCTTTTACAATTGAAAATAATCTGAATTTATCTGCTAGCTTTTGTTCCTGTCATTATGCATTTTCAAAATGAAATTTTAAGTCCTCGTCTGTGTTACATTTGCCAGTGGGACACTGCTGGACAAGAACGTTTCAGGACAATCACAAGTAGTTACTACCGTGGGGCACATGGCATAATAGTATGTTTCCGTGACTCCTTTATAAAGCAAATCAATCAGTTAATTTTTTTCCTTTTCGCTTGATGAAATACTTACTCTTGTATTTTTTCTTTGAATATTCTGGCAGATAGTTTATGATATAACTGATCAAGAAAGCTTCAACAATGTTAAGCAATGGTTGAGTGAAATTGATCGCTATGCAAGCGAAAATGTAAACAAGCTTTTGGTTGGAAACAAGTCTGACTTGAATGATAACCGAGCAGTGTCGTACGATACAGCAAAGGTTAAGATCTAGCATTCTGTTCATTTTCCTTTTTGTTTGTCCTTCTAGCACAATGCTTTTCAATTGACTGAAATAGTTCTTGATTCACATACTAGGCATTTGCTGATGAAATTGGCATTCCATTTATGGAGGCTAGCGCAAAGAGTGCCACTAATGTTGAGCAAGCTTTCATGGCAATGGCAGCTGAGATAAAGAATAGGTATTTTCTGTTCATTATTCTAGTACTTTCACCTCCTTATTGATTACTTCGAACCTGTATTCATGCGAGTTTGACTATGGAACTATTTTCAAAACTTTATGGAGTAATTGCTTGAAACTGATTAATCCCATTAAGATATGATCTTGATATAAAAAGCGGTATGTTTCACTACAGTCTGAACAAAAGCTGGTAGGTAGTCCATATATATTTTGCCAAAATTTTATTTGTTTGACGTTTTTGACTACTTGATACAGGATGGCAACACAGCCAGCATCAAATAATGCAAAGCCACCCACCGTGCAGATACGCGGACAACCTGTTAACCAAAAAAGTGGCTGCTGTTCTTCTTAGATGTCGCATTCTGCTAGCTAGAATTGCTTCCAGAGTCACATTCCAATCGCAATGCCTTGTTTTCTAAGCTGTGCCAGTTCCATTCTTTTTATACACCGGTATCCAAGTGGCCTGTACAAATCACAAGAATTGCTTTTACGTATAGGACTCTTTTGTCTCCCTTCTATATTTTCACTTCGTCGGGTTTCCATGTCAAAGTTGCAGTGTTTGTTTCTGCAGTTTCAGGCATAATATATGTGTTTTAGAAGTTGGTTTTTATTAGATGGGATAGTGATAGAGCTGTAATGCTGTTGTACTTGACTATCAGGCTCTTCAAATAAAATGCTCTTGCCATAATGTTCTTGTGAGATGTTTTTAGCTTCTCAAATCTCAACCATTTGGTGTGTTGCTTTCTAGTGATCTTTTCCATAATGTTGTTCTTCTATGTCATAATGTGGTGTGGTCTTAAAACAACAACGATTAATTACTCTTAAATATAAAATTTAGCTAATATTTATCTTTATTACCCTCTTTAGATCCACTTATGGGATTGCATTGAGTACGTCGTACGTTTTCTCAATAACTAATCTTTTGACGCGTATATTTTATTTCAATGAGTAAAATTTTTAAGAAAAGCACATAAATATTATTAAAACAACATTTGAGTTGTAAAATAAAAGTTAACAAAAAAGGTGTATAATCGTGAAATAATGACTTTGATCATTTTTAACGCTTGCTGAAGGAAGCAACCTTGATCCCCAAGAGTGCTCAAATGCGTTATTATATGAGTTCGGAGTTAAAAAGGAATATTTTTTCATACTTAAGAGTCAAAATGGACAGTATTTTTATTTATGTTACAATACGGACAATTTATCCATTTTTTGTCAAACTATAACTAACACTGTCTGTTAATGATTGGGGGGAAAAAATGTTAATACGATTTGTCCAAAAATGGACAAACTACATTTCATAAATTTTTTGGTAATAGTTTGCCACAAATAGACAAACTACTGAGAGATTTTTATTGAAAACGTTTGCCCACAAAACTATTGAGAGATTCGCCATCTGATTGTTATTTCTGAAAAGATTCTTATATAGTGAACATTTTGTCACTTCAATTTTTGAGAAATGGTACAACTTTTTCACTTATATATGTGTTGTTATTCACTCAATTTTATCTCATCCATCTATCATATTATTCTACTAATATCACCTTTTTGGACTTTGAGAATCCCTTAATAATAATGTCTCAACAATTCAAAATGTTTTTATATTCAATTGAACTGGATGTATGTAAATGCAATGAATATTATAAAATAAAAATATCAAGAACTCCAAGAAATCTTGATCGTAAGTTTTGGAGTTGTGCGCGTTCGAAGATAAAATGTTTAAGTTGTTCAATTAAAAATATGTGTATGTTAAATTTTTCCTTATTTTGTTGTTTTAGAAAAATGGTGGATGTGATTATTTTCAGTGTGTAGAAAGTATGTCAATAAATGAAACGAATATCATTCCATCACAATTGAAGAGACCCATATTCGATGGTGATATCGCGACTTCACTGAACACTATGAAGTTTGACACACTATTTAATCTCAATGAAGTCATAGAAGATAGAGATTTTCTTATGACATTGCTAAAAGAATCAAAAGAAAAATAAACTCATTTGAAGGATATGCTTAATGAAACTGAGCAGGAGAAACGTGTTTTGAAAAGGAAATGGAATGAAGAACAGAAAAAAAAGAAACTATTGAAAGTTTTTATGTGTATTTGATGTTTGATTTGAACTTTTTTTTGCCGTTAATTAGTTATCATGTAGTCATTCAGTGAGTTTAATGTTTGTGCAGTATGCTTTTTTATAATTTTATTAGTCCGAATCTGTCATGTAATATGTTTTTCAATTTAAATTAGAATAAAATCGATTCCTATTCAGTAATTGTTGTTCATTTTACTTAATATAATTACTCCCTTCATTTCAAAATGAATGACTTACTTTGACTTGAAACAAAGTTTAAGAAAATAAAGAAGATTTTTGAATCTTGTGGCCTTAAATTAAAGTTGTGTCAAATGTACCAAAATGTCCTTTAATCTTGTGGTCCTAAACATGCCACATGGAAAGTTGAAATTAAAGTGTTGCCAAAAAAGGAAAGAGGTCATTCTTTTTTAAACGGACTAAAAAAGAAATTAGGTCATTATTTTTTAAACAAAAGAATATGGAGGGAGTATTATTTGCAATTCATTTTTTATCACAAGTTTTGATTTTTATAAATTATATTTTGTTATCTATATTTTTTAAATTCATAATTTAAAATTAGAGATACCGATATTTAACACTAAGGGTGTACAAACCAAACCGTCAAGTCAAACCGAACCGACGAACCAAATCAAACCGAGAAAAAAAACCGACTTATGATTTGGTTTGATTGGTTTGGCGTTAGAAAAAAAAAAAATGACCATTCTTGATTTGGTTTGGTGTTAACCAAAAAAAAGTCAAACCGAACCCAAATCAAACCGACATAATATATATATAATACTCGAAATTTTTTATACAAAAAATATTAATTATAATCTACTTTTTAAATACTTTTTCAACTAGTTTTAGTAATTTTCAATAATTTGAAAGTAGATGTAGATATATATTTGAAAAAATACATAAAGTAGCATACTTAAGTATTAAATTACAAAAAAATAGCTACACTTTTATCGAATTACATTTTGTAGCATATGTATTTGTATTTTTGTAGCAACAATTTGCAAAAATACAAAATACATATCGATCATAAGGGCAATAAAAATCATATGTATTTGTATTTTTGTAGCAACAGTTTTTAAAGATACAAAATACAACTTGCTATATTATGTAATTATGAAATTGTTGCTATGAAACTCATAATTAAGGGGATAAGTATGCTATTTCTGAATTTTGCCCTATATATTTAGATTTGAGCCTTTAAGTTGTAATATTCATCCATTAATTGCTAATTAAATGATCGAAAACTCAATATAAACTTAAAATCTAAATTTTTCACTCTTCATCTCACTTTTTGTTTCAAAAGAGTTTTTCGCTCCTCATTTTTTCATAATTATGATTTTTCATTAGCACATGAGTGAAAACATATTTGATCTAGTTTTCGATCACAATATAATTGTAAAAATTAAAGATTATAAAAAACGAAAAAAAATAAAAAACCCAAAAAAACCGACTAAAACCTAAACTGAAAAAACCAATTTTATGTTGGTTTGATTTGGTTTATAGTTTTAATAAACCGATATGATTGGTTTATTTTTTTTTAATAAAAATCGAACCAACCCGACCTATGTACACCCCTATTTAACACTACAAAAGTATTCAATTACATAACAATTTTCTTAGAATTCAATTTATGTATTATATAAATATTTTCTTAGAATATAATTTATCTATTTTTTTAATACTCCCTCTATTTAAAAAAGAATGACCTAATTTAATTTGGCAAGGAGTTTAAGAAATTTTATTTTATTTTATTTTAAATCTTGGTCCTAAACTAAAGTTATGTCAGGTGTATCAAAATATACTTTAATCTTGTTGTCTTAAATATGTCACGTGAAATTTTAAAACTGAAGTATTACCAAAAAAGGAAAGAGGACATTTACTTTTGAAACCGATAAAAAAATAAGCAGGTCATTATTTTTGAAACAGAGGAAGTATACTATTTTTTGAATAAAAAGTTTATTCCCACTCTTGTATAAGAAGTTCATATTGCACACTTCATAACATCAATCTCATAAAAATTGTAAATTATAGTTTCTAAACTTCTTCTATAAGTCAAGACATCAATATCTTCAATCTTAATTATTTTGTTGACACGATTTTTCATATTTTTTTCTTGTTCATCTACTTTATTAAAATATCAAGGTACTTTTGAATTTGAGTTAATTTTTTTATTTTTCTTTAATTCGGCTCAGTAAAAGAAAATTTTCCAGCATTATATTTATAACCTCAATAAGTTTTACATTTCAATTTAGCGGCGTAAAATTTTTCTTAGAATATAGTCAGTAGAGAAAAAAAATAATTGTACAAATGTTTATGTTTATAATTAATTTAAGAAGATTTAATCTTGAATTTTTGAAAAATAGTAAAGTAGCCATGTTATGGAACCACTGGCATGCGTATTATTTTTGTAAGGATTATGCACTACACTGCTAGAGTTTGCAAACTTTATTTTATTTTAAACAGTTGAACTATTTTTGCAGGAAGACTATATCTAACCGAACCACCTTCATACAAAATTTCTCCACCCCAATAACTAAACTAACCCTAACGGTGTCACTCATTATTTTTATCCTTATAAGAAATTTAAATGAACAACTATTTGTGAAAAAAGAAAGCTTTTCGTGAACAATGAATGTAGCTCGTGATGAATGAGATAAAATAAAGTAAACAACAACATATTTATAAGTAAAAAAGTTGTACTATTTCTCAAAAATCGAAGAGACAAAACGTTCATTATATAAGAATCGTTTTAGAAATAACACTAAAGTGACGAATCTCTCAGTAATTTTGTGGGCAAACGTTTTCAATAAGAATCTCTCAGTAGTTTGTCCATTTGTGGGCAAACTATTACAATTTTTTTTATGAAATGTAGTTTGCCCATTTTTGGGCAAGCTGTATTAATATTTTTTTCCTTCCCCAAATGTTGACAGATGGTGTTAGTTGTAGTTTACCCCAAAATGAGCAAATCGTCCATTTTGTAACATAAATAAAAGTACTGTCTCCTAAGCCTGAAAAAGTGTCTCTTTTAGCTCCGGGCTCTTATTATAACGTAGACATTGGAGCTACATAGCATGTTTGGCGAAGCTTATAAAATTGATTTATTTTGACAAGTATTCTTTTTTAAAAGTGATTTCCAAAAAGTTACTTTTAGTGAGAAGTAGTTTATGTTTGAACATAAATTTAAAAAAAAAAACACTTTGAACAACAATTAGTGTTTGACTAAGCTTTTAAAAGTGCTTTTGGGGAGAAATTACTTTTTTTAGTTTATGAAAAACAGTTTCTACTATTCCCAAATGCGCTTATTTTCTCCCAAAAGCTTGGCTATACACCTTAATTTTTAAAAAATAAACACTTCTGAGAAAAAATAAGCATTTTTGAAGAAAAATAAGCTTGATCAAATGAGATATAAGTATAATACAATAATGTGCTAGCTTGTATTCACGCACTTTCACAATGTTTCAATCGTTGTATACACGCACTTTCACAATGTTTCAATCGTTGTATACATGAAATGCTCAATTAGAATGTTCTTTCCCATTTCTAAGAAGATGGAGCTATTTTTTTAAAGGCTAAACTTGCTCTTTTTTTGACTTTGTCTCAACTGCCATCTAGTATCTTTCAGTTTTGAATGTGCAGAGATAGATACTTAAGCTTGTATAAAGTTAAATAAGTAGACGCACATATTCTATGTGACATAATACACATAAGACGACATGTAGGCAGGGGCGGAGCCAGCCCTTTGGCAGGGGGTTCATCTGAACTACTTTCGATGAAAAAATATACTATTTATACATGATTAAAATATTTTTTATGTATCTATAGAAGGTGTTGAACCCCATTCGATTAGGTTTTCTTCAAATAATAAACTCCCTGAATTAAAATACTGACTCTGCCTCTACATGTAGGATGTAAATTGGCACATAACACGCGACATTAAGGATAATATTAAGGAAAATGTAATGTCATACCAGTTTACTTAAGGCTGTGCTTTACATATGTGGCTGTTGGAAATGATAGAGAAAGCTTGAATATATATTTTCTTGTAGTAATTGTGCAGTTTATGAGTGATTACCCTACATTTAATTGATAAAGAAAATGAATGCACGTTTAGTGGTGTGATAAAATACCTTTCTCGAATCAAAATCAAGGCAATCAGGGGTAAGATTCATTTTTCTTGTATTAAAATAAAATTATACACATAAGCACAGCAAGTTAAGTAATCGTTAGTCAGCTATAAAATTGATTAGAGCTGTCAATACGGGTCAGCTTAGCCTATTTGGGCTAGTTCACACAGACTTTGGAGTTTGATAGGTCAGGCTGGACTGACCTATCAACATGACAGGTCAGAAAATAGTGAGTCCAACTCATCATACTGTGGGTTGCGGCCCCTACGGATGAACCCATTTTTTAAAATATATTATATTTATAATCTTAATATGTATTTTAAATTATTTTAATTAAATAAATATTTACGATATAATATTACATGAAGTTACTACTTGTTAGTCAAGTCTCAAATTTACAAAAAAATTCTAATAATCTATGAATTAAATAATTTTTGACACCAAATTCAAATCAAATAGAGATATTAAAAAATAAATGAAACTGTTAATGAATAATAATACAACTAAGCTAAATAGCAACATTAATCTAATTTTATTTTAACTGATCATAATAAAACACAACGAAATGACAATATTTAATCCATTAAAAGTGAAAATGAACTCCTAAAAAAAACTCTCATGACATTTTTGGCATGTTCAACATCGTCACATCAACTTCATAAAACATATTTGAATTCTTAAAAATTTAGTATTTAGTCGAGCACAAGTCATGGATGATAACGTAAATACCAAAATTGTTTATCTTATTTGTAGTTACACCGCCATTTATATTTTTGTATTTATTGATACAACTGTATTTGTATTTGTATTTTAAAGTTCGCACTTATATTCATATTTTATAGTTCATATTTGTATTTGTATTTAATAGTTCGCACTTGTATTTGTATTTGTTAGTTTGCGCCATCATTTATATTTTATATAATTCACACTTGTATTTTAAAGAACTATTTTGTATTTGTATTTTATAATTGATTGCATATTATATTGGATTATATTTATATCATGGTTTTATTGTGTTTGTATATTTAGATTATATTTGGATTATACTTGTATTTATATTCTATTTTCTTCCTTACCTTTTTATTTTTAATAAATTATTTTGTAAGTTGATTGCATATTGTATTTAGTCGTAACTATGTACAATTTATCATTTGTATTTGTATACAAACAAGTAAGTGCATTAATTTTATTTTCGTGATTCTAAAATATATAAATATGTAATGTATCATTTGATACAAATGTACCATTTTGTGTTTGTATATCAAAATTATCATTCATATTTGTAAATAAATAAATATCACTTGATATAAATACAATGACAAACAAATGAAATAAATGATTTTACAAATACAAATACAATATGTATTTGCATATATTGTATTTGTATAAAAATTTGAGTTTTATTTATTTGTATAAATAAATACAACTAGTATCAATAAATACAAACAAGTATTCGTTGAAATAAAAATCAATCGTTCTTTTTCAATAATTAAAAAATATAAATCATGGTTCACACTAGTATTTATATGTTATAGTTCACATTTGTATTTGTATTTTATAGCTCACACTTCTATTTATATGTTATTGTTTGCATTTGAATTTATATTTTATAGTTTGCACTTGTATTTGTCTGTTATAGTTCACATTTGTATTTGTATTTTAAAGTTTGCACTTGTATTTGTGTTTGTTAGCTCGCACAAATGAAAAGAAGGAGAGAAATTGAAAAGAAAAAAAAGAAGGAGAAAAATAAGAGAAAAAGAAGGAGAAAAAAATAAAGGAGAAAAATACAAAAAAAGAAGAAGAAAAAAAGAGGAGAAAAATGAAAAGGAAAAAAAGAAAAAGAAAAAAAAAGAATAAAAAATAAAATAAAACAAAGATGAAAAAATAAAAAATAAAGAGAAAGCAACAAAACAAAAAAAAGGAAAAGAAAAACTGAAGAAAAAAAACTAAAAAAGGAAAAAGAAGAAGAGAATAATAGAAAATAGAAAAAGACTATGAATTGTAATTAGGAATAATTAATAGGTAAGAGGGGGTTATGAATTGTAATTAATTGAAAATTAGGCTTTAAGTGATAATAAAAGCCCAATAGTGGCTAATCCGGGTAATTTTTTCTTTTATAAACATATTTAATATTGGGAAAAGGACATGGGTTGTCCATTTTTTTTTTAAAAATGGCCCACATTTGGAAAGGTAGACATGGGTTGTCCAATCGGCTAAACTAATTCCTTTTCTTAGTCATTTGGCTCAATTGGTCACATGTATAATCTATGCTCAATTGATATACACTTTTATACTATATTCATACACTTTTTATAAAAGAGAAGGAAAATTCTATGCAAGCACATGCAGTCCCTATACCCAATTGATACTCTTTTATACCACATTAATACATTTTTATACTAAATTGATACACTTGTCCATATACTCAATTGATACTCTCTTATACTAGATTGATACATTCTTATAATGTATGTAGAAATTATATAGAGTCGTATAAAATATGTATCTAAATAATAATTGTAGTTAAAAATTATATAAAAATGTTATAATTATTATATCGAATATGTGTATATATAGAAACTGTATCATTATTATATATAGATATATATCTTTAACAATTGTATTATATTAAAGGTATATGATGTATTTTATTGTATAAATAAGTAAAACTAAAATGAAACTGAGTATAAGCTTAAATGCTTAATCCGGGAGCTCTAAATAATTGCCGTTACCTAAACAAGTGATTTGACATAGAAAGAAGAATAATGCTAGTTAAAGCTTTGGGGTGAAGACAAGTGGAATATGAGTGCAGTGCCCACACAGCTCGTGTAGGTGACCAAAATGAAAAGAATAAAAATCAAAATTGTAATATGATAAGAACGGACCATCAGATAGATGGATTGTGATAAGAAATTTATGACGGGAATTATAAGTCCATGAAAATATAATTTTTTTAATTTGAATGGATTGGTAACTTGCATATTCATCGCCTTAAGTATATTTATCCGTCCAGTTAAGTTTATCCCAAAATAATGGAAAGTGAGGTTGCATGGGAGAAAAAATAAATGACAGGGAGGTGAAGTACGTGTAGCCTTCGTGATAGTGGACATCTGGGCTAAGCAGTGCCATGATCGAGTGGCTATTTACTAGGTTAAATTTAGGTGCTAGTTTTGTGGAATTATTTTAGTTTTAGGTGTTATTTTTGTCCTTTCCCCAATATTGAAATATCTATGATAGTCCAAATAGATTAGAGGTGTGCATCGGCCAGTTCAATTAGGTTTTATGTATTATCGATTTCTAAATATGTTAAATCAATAATCAAATCAATAAGATATTTTTTATCGATTTTTGATTTATCGATTTTTAGTCCTTAATGGTTCGGTTTCCGATTTAACCGATAAGAAAATATGCATAATATAAAAATAGTAGCAACTAACAAGAAAAGAAATGAAATCTTAGTTGCAGCAAAAATCCTACATGATGTGCTTTATTTTATAAGAATCTTCAAGCTTGAATAGGTTTATAGAAATGAAAGAGAAATATAGAGTAGGTTATATATATATATATATATATATATATATATATGTATATATGTATATATATATATGTATGTATGTATATATAATTTGGAATATTCTTATTGGGTTATCGGTTTATCCAATAACCCAATAAGAAAAAATTGAACCGAACCAATAATTCAATAATTTTTTTAAAAAACTGTTAACCCAATAACCCAATAACAATAAACCAATAAAATTTTTATCGGTTAGATTTATTGGTTGATTCGATTTTTGTACACCTCTAAAATAGACTTTGAGTTTGAACTCATTTTTTTTTAGTTCTTAGTACTTTATTCTATTTTTAATTATTTTTTGTTTGCCCACGGGCCAGTCCTGCCCATATTGCTCAAGCCCCATGGACTAACAGGCTTATACGGATCGGGCTAAAAATCCTGTTCTTAAATGTTCTGTAAAAATCGTATCCCAACCCCATCAAATTACAGATTGAATCAGGCCAGCCCAACAGGTCTGGTCCATATTGACGACTTTAAAGTTGACGAAGCACTCATAAAAGTAACAAGAAAAGAAATATATTTACCTATTCATGAAAAATGTTATTCCTAATTTCATTGTAGTGTATCCTTAATAACACTCCTAAAATAACTGCAACACGTTTGTTTATTAAGAAGTAATGAGACATTTTTTATAGGGATAATTACGCCAAATAGCCACTTGGCCAACTTGAACAGTTTCGAGCGAATTATATATCAAAGGACTCGAAACATTAAGAAGAGCTTGTATTTAAAATTTGAAATAGTTAAAAGGAGATTTTGAGTTAATCGAGATTGAAAAACTTATAAATCAAGTTCTTTAATGGCTACAGATTGTGCTTTATTGATTTTTTTTTAAAAAAATTGTGCTTCATTGAAGACAAGCGAGAAATCGTAATATTCTTACTAAAAGTTACATAAAACAACTACTTTACTTTACTTTATTACATGATATCCCACTTCTCAAAACTAATTATAAATATCTCATTTTTACAATTTATCTCTCTAAATTCATATACACAACTCTGCCTTTCGATCTTTACGCTTTTTTATCCTTAGAAGGTGCCTACAATCAAGGAGCCACTTTCAAGTGGTTACCAATTTTGAATTCTCAATTGTGTTTGGTTCAAACTCTTCATCAGCATCATTCAAAAGTATTAGAAACTCCATTAAAAACATTCTGAAATTTTATATTGGAGGTTAGTAAAATTTTGTTTTTCAATTTTACCAAATAAAGATTCGATGGCATAAGTTGTTGCATGTTTTTCATTTGTTAAATCTTACTTAGTAACGGATGATTCTCCATCTTTTAATTTAGGATTAACTCAGTTAGAGCATAGTGAACCAACAAATCAGGTTATTGGGTTTGTTCCTGAAAATTTTGATAACGAGGATCCAAATTTTAGTAAAAATAGATCAAAACATCGCAACGACCCCGTTAAGATGAAAAATTTGGGCAAAGTTGTTGCTCAAAGTTCAAAAAATCAAATCGAAAAATCATCAAGGAAGAAAAAAGAGGATAAACCACGGACTTATCTACCTAAGGTAATGTGAGTTTTGTGTTTGAATCTTCTTATTTTTTGTTCGAAATTTCTTGTTATTTTCAGTCATGTGAGAATTGTTGTTAATTTTTAGTCCATATACATAATAATTGTTATGTATATGTGTAGTATATACATAATATTGTTATGTATATAAAGGCTTATACATAAGAATTTAGTGTAAAAAGTATAATATATATTTTAGAAGTTATTGATAACTTAAACATTTTCAATAAGTATGGGATTCAATATTTTTCATTCAAGATTAGGTGTTTTTTTTGTTTCTATATATACATAACAAAGTGTTACGCATGACCTACGCTGGTATTTTCAGGCCATGTACACAACAATTGTTATGTATATGAAAAATGTACATAACGTTGATATGTATATTTATGGACATACATAAATATGTAGTGTATAATGTTATGTATACAAAGACACATATATAAAAAGGCACACACATACCAATATAGCATATAATGTACATTATACATAACAATGTTATTGTGTTTTGGAGTTTTAAATATCATTGCTATGTATATTTTGTGTTTACATGATTTGAAATATTGAATAAAAAAAGTTCCTCCGCATTCGTTGCATTTCGACAGTTCATGCAACTGCGATTTTAGGTCAGATATAAAAAATATCTGGGTAAAGAAATACAAAATCTTTTTCACCAATTATTTTTTGGGTCATTTCTCGACATGCCTTAGTGCAACTTTCAGGGGCAAACTTTAAAATGCTTGCTCATGGTTGAGATAGAGTAAGATAACCCGGATGAAATACATGTTTTTGTGAAGAAAACTGTGCTTAAGTTTTCTATCTTTGAGTTCTCTCTCATTATCAGTCTTAAATGTACCGATAACATCAAGGATTACCAGTATCATGAATCATCCAAATCTGTTTTAATGGAGAAGTACTTTCCAAATGTCAAAAATCCTATTAAAAAATAAATTTTGTTCAGCGCTTTAAGATGAAAAACTTTGAACACATTGCAGATGCTTTGCACATGTCTATTATGTATTTCATTCATAATTTTTTGTATTCACAATTACGTGATTGTAATACCCCGTACTTATCCTAACTCGATTTAGCTCTTAGTTACATGCTTAAGGGGTTTAAGGCTTAAAATTTTTACTAAGTGTTGAGAACTTAGCCATTTTTAAGACCCCTAAACTTTGAGGAATTTTATTTTGATTTTTCTGACCCTAAGACGTTAGTTTTTGAGTTAATTCATGTTCAGAGATGTAAGAAGTATGTTTCGGGGGAGTTTTGAATTTTTCAGATAAGGTTTGGGTCACGAATCCAACAAGTCATCGCGATAGGGCCGCATCGTGGTGAAGGTGTTTTCGTCTAGTTCTTGATTTATAATTGAATGCATGTGTCATGATCTTTATCCTAATGTGTGAAGTGTTTATGAGGTGAAGAATGTTCATAGGAATCACTTAGAACAAAGTTAAGACAAGAGCCTTTGATTTGTCCAAAGTTTGATACTCTATTCTACAAGGGTCAACTATGAACGTGTATAACTTTTTATATACGCGAAAATTTTCAGCTCAAGACCCATCAAATTATAAATAATTGAATTAGCTTTTTAACGATACCAATTTCTCCTTAATCCGATACTCGATCGAAAAGTTATGATCATTTTTGTTAGAACTAGTAAGCCACCGCAATAAGACCACATCGCAGTGAACCTGTAAACCGCATTCCAGCTATGAATTTAATTGCTCGAGGGGAAATTATGTCTTTTACCTTCTACCTCATTGTCCATAATACTATTTAGGGTATATTTTAGGTCGTAATTGGCCTTCTTCTTCAATTCTCCTTTCAAAGAAACCCTAATCCTCTCCCAAAAACATCAATTTCATTACTTTCTCTCCAAGAAAACCATGAATTCAAGTTCCCCAAGTTCAACAATCTTTAAGAATGGCATTTCCTTACCAAGATTAAGGGTTTAAGGTATATGGGAGTTCATCCATGGATCCCCTTTCACCCATGGAGCCCAAAAAACTTTTCTTTAATTAAAGATATGAATTTTCCCTTTTCTTTATGAAATATCATGTGTTCAAGATGAATTTAAATCATGATCTCCTTAGTAATTTGACTAAATTCATATCCAAGGATGTTTTCATTTAAAGTTAGGTTATCTCATGCTTTAAGTTTTGATTCCCATGACGTATCCAATTGAATTTCATGTTATAATATCGAATTATGAACTTTGTCATGTCTACAAGTGTTTCCAAGTGAATTAATCTATTCATGCTTTGAGTTGCAAGTTTATATGTCCTATTCCATTGATTCCACGTTAAATCCCCAACTTATGAATTTAGTCATGCACTCATGTTGCTTTCACATGTATACCATATTCGCATGATCAAGTTCATCACTCTTTGCATGTTTGCTGAAATGTCTAAATATTGGGTTTTGAGTAATGATCCCCTACTATGATTTTTAAAGCTTGATATGTCATCATTGTTATTTCCATTTAGTGCTGGTAGGTTATGAACATCCGATACCTATGTAATTTACATAAATTCAGATATTCAAGTATTCAGACAGTTAATCCATGAATCTTATCAGCATACTCAGATATTCATATTCATGTTGAGTTTTATCAGTTTATATATTCATAATTATTGTATGCACTGTTATTTCCAAAATACCATGGCATGAGCTTATCATTTATAAGTTATCAGTGCATGCATCATTTAGTATTTCAGTGTCTTTTAGCTGGGAGTAGGATTTAGCACAGAGCGAATGTAGGGATGATGGCTTCCCCGCCAGTTAGATAGAGTCGTTAGTAGCAATTCCTGTATTTCAGAACTACGTAGCCAGCATAGGATATAAGGAGTCACCCGTCAGTTTAGGCTTGGCTTCCTCTCCGGGGTCACCCGTCAGTTTAGGCTTGACACCCTATTTCTTTAGGACATCAGTTAGTGATCACTACAGTTCAGGTTCTATTCTAATAGAAAGGATAGAGCATCCCTCCTCAACGTGGGTCAGAAGTTGGACTCCATGATAGCTCACATAGTTTATGTCAGTTACATGATAGCTCCCATAGTCTCCGTGTAGTATTCAGTATAGTTTCAGTTTAGGTTAGCTTGACCAAAGCATATAAACCCTCAGTTATTTAGTTATCAGATTTTAGTCTTTCAGTTTACAGATTATTTCAGAAATATGCTTATTCTTTGTCTTGCATTCTCAGATATTACGGTTTTAATATATTCATGCTTGGTTATCTCATGTTGTTCAGTTAGTCCTTATCTCATATTCACAATACCCCACAGTTTCAGTCCAGTTATTCAGACTAAGTATAGTTCAGTATTACATGATCAGTATTCAGTCATCAACTATTCAGTGTTCAAATATTAGTAGTCCGTATTCATATATCAGCTACTCAATGTATAGGCGCTAGTTATCTCTTTTCTTAGACATCAATCATTCCATCACCCAGGCATTAGTTATTCAGTTAATCAGATCAGCCCAGTACATGTATTTTTGGTTTTGTATGTTCATGTATTCATGTTTATCGTATCCCAGTTTCAGCTCTACTTATGTTACAATAAGTAAAGTTTTAAGAAACTAAGTGTAGTGATTCACCAGCTTATCATATTATGTTTGTTACTCATGATTTAAGCTACTTCAGATTTTAATTTATTTCAGTCTCTTGGTGAGTCTACATATACTTAGCATGTAGATTTTAAGATTACGTATGAAATTAGTTTTACTTATTGCATTTACCCCTGCTTACTCAGTACATTCTAGAAGTACTAATCAACATATACGCCTGTGTGGCTACATTATTTCATAATATAGGTACCAGTTGAAGTTCATACATCATAAGTAGATAGTTGCAGTTCCATCTAGTAGGTGATGAGTTATCCTATTTCAGGGACTTCAGTCAGATGTTGTTGATGATAGGCGAATTTACGCGCCTATAGTGCTATATTTTACCCATATTTTAGCCTAGTTTTGAGAACAAATTATATATTTCATGCACTTTTAGTTCTTTTTCCTGTAAGTGAGCTAACGAACATGATTAGCAAAGTTTCAGGTATAATTGATGCAGAAATCAGCATTTTATGGCTTACTTGACGCCAAAGAAAGCTCACGAAGGAAGGAAATGGAGCTTGGACGCCTAAAGGACCAAAAGTGATGCATGGAAAATCTGTCCCGGGCTAAAACAGCATTTCTGAAGACTTTGGGGACTTGTAGTAACTTATTTGGATTAGGATAATAATACATTAACCTAGTACAATTGGGTTAAGTATTTCATTAGTTTATTTGGATTTGGATAATGTTACATTAACCTAGTACAATTGGGTTAAGTATTTCATTAGCTTAGTAGGATTTGGTTAAGTATTTCATTAGCTTAGTAGGATTAGGATATGGGTATTATAAATACCCTATCATGCTAGAGATTTTTAATTAATTCTTCACTTAGAAGACAATCCTCCCTTAGTGGAGAGATACATTCTACTTCTCAATTCCGAATTCTTCCATTAATTCTATTTTTCTTCTTCTATTCATTTATTCTTAATTTCCCCAACGCTTCAATTCTCATTGTTTACAACTTACGTAACAATCCTTTTCTTTTTACTTTGCTATTTTCAGTTTTTACTCTAATATTTTGGTTACACATTACAATCCCCCCTTTTTACGAGACTTGCACCAAAAGTCTAGTAACCGTTGCTTACTTGTTGACCAAGCTATTCCCTGTGGGATCGATACCCAACCCAGGTTGGGTTCTATATTTGCTAACGACCGCTTTACACTCCTACGAGAGATGTAGATTGAGCGTTATCAAAAATTGGCGCCGTTTCCGAGGAATACGAGTGTCAATTAAGTTTGTGATAATTACTAGACCCTTTGGTCAAAGATTCTCGTACTTTTACTTTTAGTTTTTGTTTTTGTTTACTGCAGGTTTTTATTCAGTGCATGCCCCATACTCGAAGTTCTGGTCAACCGTTACTACCTATCAATCCTGAACCACAACGAATTGGCAGAATGGAGGCACAAACGGAAATCGAAAGAATGGCTGCTCAACAGGAGCAGGCGAGATTAGTTGCTCTTGTCACCGCCCAAGTACACCAACAAAACATTGATAACCCTGGGCGAGCAACAAATCTTGACGATGAGGATTTAGGTGATGACGAGTTACTAAACCCAAGGCGTGATGATGAAATCATAACACCTGCCAACAGAAGAGGTCGTCAAGCTCGGTTTAGGTATGATCGCCAACCCATGCAACCAGCTTTTGACGACGATGATGATGATCTTGATGGTGCCGGAGCCACCGGAGCCATAATTCCTCCACCATTAGCGCCCGGAGCCAAGTTCAACATCACAAGTACCATGATTCAGTTATTGCAACTCAAGGGATTATTTGGTGGACTAGCAGGCGATGATCCGAATATGCATCTCATCAACTTTATTTCTACATGCAAGTCATTTGACAATCCTAGTGTTGGTCAGAATACAATTCGATTACGTCTATTTCCATTGTCTCTGTCTGGGGAGGCAACACAATGGTTGAATGGGCTGACTCCTGATTCAATTATAAATTGGAGGCAATTGAGAGACGATTTCCTAGAAAGATTCTTTCCGCCATCCAAAAGAGCTCAATTGAGAGATGAAATCAGCAACTTTCGTCAGCTTCCCACTGAAGCTCTTCATGAAACATGGGAGAGGTTCAAGACAAAGCTAGCGAGATGCCCAAACCATCACATGACCAATGTTCACCTAATGGAGATATTGTATAGAGCCTTGAATTCAATAACTAAGCCAGTGGTGGATAACGCAGCTGGAGGATCTTTTATGGACCTCACTTTTGGTCAAGCAAGCAATATGCTAGATCGTATGACGAAACAAAGTAGAGCTTGGCATACCAGGGATTCTGAGGTAGCAAGCCCCACTTTATCTATTGGCATGACTGCAGACCAAAGAAGAAGAGAAGAAGAACGTGATCAAGATATGGCGCATCTGAAAAAACAAATGGATCTTCTTACAAAGCATTTATTATTAGGGAAGACCGAAAAAGTGAAAGCTATTGCGTCAAAAGGAAGAGACAAATCTGATTCGAAAGAAGAGGCCAACTACTTACACAATCAGGGGGGTTTCCATGGGAATACCCAAGGAAACCAAGGTCGGAACTACTATGATAAAGCTGGAAACAAAGACCAAGGTAGTTGGAAAAACAAGAATGAAAAGAGTGGTTTGTACGTTCCCCCTGGTAGACGTGACACCACCATATCTAATTCTGGAAGTATGGAACACATGATGGCTAAATTATTGAAAGGAGTAGAAGCAACGAGTGTGGGAGTAACGGAGGTAATTAATGATTTGTCCTCCATGAAACAATTAGTTGATTCACATTCCACTTCTATCAAGCAAATAGAGCAGCAATTGAGCCAACTTTCAGCAACACTCAATCAAAGAAAGACCGACACTTTACCTAGCGATACTGTGCAAAACCCAAGGAATGATGGGTCCTGCATGGCCATCACTACCAGAAGTGGTAAGGTGCTGGAAACTTCAGCAAAAGGCAAGCAAGTGGTTGACGAAGTTGCGGACATGGATGACAACGCAAAAGGAGAAGAGGCCGCAGCTACTACTCCTGACGTCAAGGACGCTACCTCCAGCACGGTGCAGCCTGAAAAAGTGGAAAAACAGAAGCAAGAGGAGAAGAAAGCCATGGAAAGAACACTTCCATACCCACCACCACCTTTTCCCCAAAGATTGAAGAAGGTGGTAGATGACACAAAGTTCAGCAAATTCATGACTATGTTGAAACAGCTGACCATTAATGTTCCATTGGTGAAGGCACTTGAACAAATGCCTGGGTATGCGAAGTTTATGAAGGATCTTTTGAATAAGAAGCGGGAAGCAAGTTATGAGTTGAAAGAAGATGTGCATCATTGTAGTGCAATTGCTACCCGATCGATAGTTCAGAAGAAGGCCGACCCTGGAGCTTTCACTATTCCTTGCACCGTAGGATCTTTGAATTTTTCCAAAGCATTATGTGACTTAGGAGCCAGCATCAATTTGATGCCATTATCGATCTACAAGAAGTTGGGGTTGGGTAATCCTACTCCAACTAATATGATGCTCGTCATGGCGGATAGGTCGGTAAAACGACCTGTTGGTATTCTATGTGACGTATTGGTAAAGGTTTCTTCATTTATCTTTCCGACAGACTTTGTTATTTTGGATTGTGAAGCAGACTCAGAAGTTCCCATAATCTTGGGGCGCCCTTTCCTTGCTACAGGAAGTGTGCTTATTGATTTGAGAGCTAATGAGCTTTCATTCCGAATAAATGATGAAGTAGTTCACTTTGATGTGTGCAAATCAATGAAGCAGCCCAAAGATCTAAGTGTATTTTTGGTGGCTGATGTTTTCTTTGATGATGAGAAAGAATTACTTGAAGAAGAGCAAATTAGTGATGACCCTTTGGAGGTTGTGCTCATGAATGGAGAGAATGAGGATGCTGAAAATTCTGAAGAAGCTACTTGTGCTCTATCGGGATTAGGGATATATCGCTATGCTCCCAAGAAGCTGGATCTTGATCTCAAGAATCGATCCACACCACCAGCTAAGCCATCTATTGAAGAGACACCCACGTTAGAATTGAAGGAGCTGCCAAGCCATTTGAAGTACGCCTTCTTAGGAAGCGGAAATACACTTCCAGTTATTGTGGCAGCCGATTTGGGTGAGCAACAAGTTGCAGCTCTTATTGCTATCTTACACAAGTATATTAGAGCCATTGGATGGACCATTGCGGATATTATTGGTATTCCACCTGGGATTTGCACACATAAAATTCAGCTTCAAGAAAATTGCACACCCACCATTGAGCATCAAAGACGTCTAAACCCACCTATGCAAGAAGTGGTAAAGAAAGAAATTATCAAGTGGTTAGACGCAGGAGTTGTATATCCAATCTCTGATAGTACATGGGTAAGCCCGGTACAATGTGTTCCCAAGAAAGGAGGCATGACGGTGGTTGCGAATGCTAAGAACGAGCTTATTCCACTCAGACCCGTCACTGGATGGAGAGTATGCATGGACTACCGAACGCTGAATTCTTGGACACTCAAAGATCACTTCCCAATGCCATTCATGGACCAAATGCTAGATCGATTAGCGGGGAAAGGATAGTTTTGCTTCTTGGATGGTTATTCAGGCTACAATCAGATTTGTATTGCCCCCGAAGACCAAGAGAAGACAACATTTACATGCCCATATGGTACGTTTGCCTTCAAACGTATGCCGTTCGGGTTATGTAATGCACCAGCCACCTTTCAACACTGTATGATGTCCATTTTCTCTGATGTGGTTGAGGACACTTTGGAGGTATTTATGGATGATTTTTCAGTTGTTGGTGAATCTTTTGAGTCGTGCTTGGAAAACTTGAGCATGGCATTGCAAAGATGTATAGAATTCAACCTTGTGCTGAATTGGGAAAAGTGCCACTTCATGGTAAAAGAAGGAATCTTTCTTAGGCACAAGATCTCCGCAAGAGGAATAGAGGTTGATCGAGCAAAAATAGAGGTTATTGAGAAGCTACCGCCTCCAATTTCGGTGAAGGGAGTTCGTAGTTTTCTTGGCCATGCAGGTTTCTATCGTCGGTTCATCAAAGATTTCTCCAAAATTGCTAGTCCATTATGCAAACTATTGGATAAGGATGTGAAGTTTGACTTTAATGAAGATTGCTTAAAGGCATTCGAATACCTTAAAGGAAAACTCATTGAAGCCCCTATCATGGTAGCACCAGACTGGTCTCTCCCGTTCGAAGTCATGTGTGATGCTAGTGGTGTAGCCATTGGAGCTGTACTTGGATAAAGAAAGGAGAAATTATTTCATCCTATCTACTACGCGAGTAAGGTCCTAAATGAAGCCCAAAGGAACTACACTGTTACTGAACAAGAGCTCCTAGCCGTTGTGTACGCGTTTGAGAAGTTTCATGCCTATCTATTAGGTACTAAGGTGATCATTCATATTGACCATGCAGCTCTTAGGTATCTCATGACAAAGAAGGATGCAAAACCAAGGTTAATTCGATGGGTGTTGCTGCTACAAGAGTTCAATTTTGAGGTTAAAGATAGAAGAGGTTGCGAGAACCAAGTGGCCGATCACCTATCTCGACTTGAGAAGGGACATGTGGCACAACCTGAAAATCAGATTGATGATGCATTCCCGGACGAAGAGATATTAGCGACAACAATGGAGGAACTACCATGGTATGCCGACTTTGCAAATTTCGTAGTGAGTAATGTGATACCTGCCAATTTATCTTACCACCAAAGGTGGAAGTTTATGCGTGACGTACAGTACTACTATTGGGATGAACCTTATTTGTTTCAAATATGCACGGATGGTATCATTCGACGATGTATATCTCATGAAGAAGTGCCTACTATATTGGAAGCATGCCACACTTCCCAAGTTGGAGGACATCACGCAGGCAATCAGACGGCAAGAAAAGTTCTGCTAAGTGGTTATTATTGGCCTTCGATATTTAGAGATGCCTACGACTATGTTAGAAGGTGCGACCAATGCCAACGTCAAGGTGCTATTTCAAAACACCATGAGATGCCCATGTCTAAAATTCTTGAGGTAGAACTTTTTGATGTGTGGGGTACTGATTTCATGGGTCCATTTGTGAATTCGTTTGGACTGAAGTACATCTTGGTTGCTGTCGATTATGTTTCAAAATGGGTGGAAGCTGTAGCTTTGGCCGACAATGAAGGGAAGCGTGTTGTAGCGTTCTTAAAGAAGAATATCTTCTCTCGCTTTGGAGTACCTCGTACTATCATAATTAATGGAGGATCTTACTTTTGCAACAAGCTATTCAAATTAGTTTTAGCCAAGTATGGTGTCAAGCAACATAAGGTAGCTATGCCTTATCATCCCCAAACTAGTGGACAAGTGGAAGTTTCCAATTGCGAGATCAAGCAAATCCTTGCGAAGACGGTTAATGCGAATAGGAAGGATTGGTCTAGGAAGCTTGATGATGCACTTTGGGCGTACAGGACTGCATTCAAAACACCCATTGGCATGTCTCCTTATCCACTAGTTTATGGGAAGGCTTGTCACTTACCCATCGAGCTCGAGCATAAGGAATTGTGGGCATTGAAGAAATTGAATTTGAATTGAGATGATGCTAAAAATCTGAGGTTGGAGCAGCTGAACGAATTAGATGAGTTCCGTCTACATGCATATGAAAGATCAGACCTATACAAAGAGCGGATGAAAAAGTATCATGATCAGCGGATTGTTCGACGAAACTTCCAAAGAGGTGATATGGTACTTCTCTTCAACTCCATATTGAAGCTCTTCCCAGGTAAGTTAAAGTCTAAGTGGTCTGGTCCATACAAAGTTATCCAAGTCTACTCGTCTGGAGTAGTCGAATTGGAAGACAATAATGGTGTTGTCTTCAAAGTGAACGGCCAACGTGTTAAACCTTATATCGGTCCTCTTGACTCGATGAATTATATGGCTATCACTTATCTCGACAAAGTCTAAGTACTCGAGGTAACTATGTCGAGCCACGACAATAAATAAGGCGCTACATGGGAGGCAACCCATCGTTCTATCGTTTTATTGTTTTATCGTTTATCGTTTATCGTTTTGTCTTTCTTTCATTCTCGTACTTGTTTTGCTTTTGATAAATGAAAAATCCAAAAATATGAGTCGTGCCACGACCAAAACTAAGGAGCTTGGTGGGAGGCAACCCATCGTACTAATCATTTTCATTGTTTTTGAGCAAATATAGGTGCGAGAAGTATTCAACGAGGAGATTGGTTTCAAATGACGATTTGGACGTATTGGATGGAAAAGGTGGTAAGTTAGGTATAAGGACGCATAAGGCTATGGATTGAGCATTGATCATGCCAAAATAGGCATCGAGGAAGGCTAGGCCTAGGTAAAACTAGGCCACGAACAATGCAAAACCTATACTATAGCCTAAGGTCTCGGAATCTAGTGTGCTATACACTATGCGCCGCCCATTCTTAAGTGTGCTATACACTATGCGCCGCCTATGCTATAGCATTAGGTCTCAGTATCTCAAATGCTATACACTATGCGGTGCATATGTCCCTAAATGCCATGACCTATGCGCCGCATATGTCCCTAAATGCCATACACTATGCGCCGCCTATACTATGACTATGCCAAGCATTATGCGCCGCATATAGGGCATTTTTGTCTCCAAAACCGTTTGTAAATGGGTCAAAACCCTACCCATTCTTTTCCTATATAAAGGGGACTTGGTCTTGAAACATAACCACATTAGGAATAGACCTAAAGGCGCCACATACTTTCTCCAAATCATCTCAAACGTTTTCTTTTTGCTCTTTCAATTCACAAGAACATCTCCAAAGGCTTCAATCACGTAAGTACTCTTTTATTCTTCATATATTTCCCATAAGTACTATGTTGCTATGCCTATTATGAATTGCTACATCTTGAAAGATTATTGGCGATGTTAATGTGTTTGGATTGTTGACACAAAACCATGTGCGTGAACATATACGTTAGGATAATCTTGACTTGTTTCTGACTTGAATTTGGTTTTAATAGCATTGTTATACTATTTTCGGAATTGCTAGGGTTATGACAATTGCTTAAGTTTGATACTTGGATACTTACATGATAGACTATCCCGTTCATCAGGATAAGACTTATAGTTGCCTACCGACGTAGGAGGTTGTGATTGTTGAAAGTGACTATACCATAATGTAACCCCTACGTAGTAGTGTTGTTATACCTAACATGAAAGTAGTGCAATGGCTGCAAGTAGTGATACATCGCTGATTTTCTTGTTGGAACATAGTTCCCAAAACGTATGAATTCACTTCACTGTTTTGTATTAACGAACCTAAGTGAGGGGTGGTACCCCGATGGCTTGTTTATAGATTGTTTCCTTTGAGTTGATGCTAACATGAATATTGTTTAAGTCTCAGGAACAATGGCACCTAAAGCGCGACAAGATAAGGCTACCACTTCCCAAAAGGGCAAGAAGAGAGGTCGCAAGGACCAAGGAGAATCATCCTCCATGCAACTACCCCGACGAATGTTTGGAATAAAATGGGTTCTTGAGGAGGAGTCCAAAGAATGGTACAAGAACAACAAGGAACGGAAATATGTTCACATCGACTTGATCAACAAGGACACCACATCGACTGACCAGGTTCTTCGTATTTATTTTCCACTGAGGGCAGTGTCCCGTATAAGTGTGGGGTGGCGGTATCGCATGCTATACTTCTCTATCGCATCTATGTTTGTTATCTATGTTTGTTTACATTGTTTACTTTGTTTTATTTGTTTTGTTATTTTTGTGTGTTTCATTTTTTAGTTAAGTCAAGTTTTTAGGAATAAATTTTTTTTTTTTGTTTAGCTTCGCATGAAATAATTCCAATAGGCATCATGAGATTATAACAAGAGTATGTGCTACAATTATGACTATTGAGACGTTTAGGCTCTAGTTGTGACTCATTATGTGACATTTTGTGGTTTAATTCCTTCACTTGTTGGGTCGAGAGTCTATATTACTTCCAATCAAGTCGACCATGTGCCTTGTGTGTGAGAGATAATAGTATATTCTATGTTTGTGGCTGATGCTAGAACTTGCCTGGTATGTATGCAAAGCGAAAATAAGGAGTGTAAGTTTAGGAGATGATTTAGGCATTTCTTTAGCAACCTACAGATGTTTACCTTTGTTTTACCTACCCATGGACATCATCCTAGTTAAACCCTTTTGAGCCTTTAGCCTATTTTCTTTGACGAACCTTATATGTAAGCCTAATCCATTTTTTCAAGACCGTAATTTGATCCAAAATCCTAAGTGCTTTAAAGTGCAAAAGTCATGTGACGAAATAAGAGGAAATTAGGTGAGTATGATGCTCTAAATTGTAGTGGTTCTTGAAGGTGTTATGAAAAAGAAAGTGCTATCATAAGAGGTATGTTATGAAAAGAAAGTTGAAAAGTGAGTTATGCTTAAAATGGAAAAACAAAAGAGGAGAACAAGGGTGGTAGAATAGAAAGAAAGAAGAAAGGTTGAAAGAAAAAAATGTCAATGGTACAATGTGATGTATTAAAGTGCTTAGGAACTAAGTCACTATTTCTGGCCAAAATAGCTGATCCTACCCGTCCCTTAGCCTACATTACAACCATCAAAAGACCTATTTGATCCTAAGCTTAGCATTCTGACATTTAGTGGAGTATTACACTAAGGGCAAGCCTATGGTCATCAGTTGCTGCATACGAATTCTTTGTGAGAGAGAGAGCAAGGATATTTTGATACCCATGTTTGAAAAATATGCTATACTTGTGAGTGATTATGGGTAATATATTGTGAGACACACATGGTTGATGAGTTTTAGATAGTTGTACATGATTCTTTGTGCCTTAACTTTTGAATATGAGTTGACCACCATCACGAGTCTATGCTAGAGGTTAAATGGTTTCTACTAATGATCGGAAAACTACTCTTTGTTGAAAACTGTTGTGCTTGTCTTGAAGAATGTTTTGTGTTGTTGCTGTAAAACCCTAAGTTGAGGTTTAGATGGACATGATATTTTGTTCGAGGACGAACAAAGCTTCAAGTGTGGGGTGTTGATGATAGGCGAATTTACGCGCCTATAGTGCTATATTTTACCCATATTTTAGCCTAGTTTTGAGAACAAATTATATATTTCATGCACTTTTAGTTCTTTTTCCTGTAAGTGAGCTAACAAACATGATTAGCAAAGTTTCAGGTATAATTGATGCAGAAATCAGCATTTTATGGCTTACTTAACGCCAAAGAAAGCTCACGAAGGAAGGAAAGGGAGCTTGGACGCCTAAAGGACCAAAAGTGATGCATGGAAAATCTGTCCTGGGCTAAAACAGCATTTCTAAAGACTTTGGAGACTTGCAGTAACTTATTTGGATTAGGATAATAATACATTAACCTAGTACAATTGGGTTAAGTATTTCATTAGTTTATTTGGATTTGGATAATGTTACATTAACCTAGTACAATTGGGTTAAGTATTTCATTAGCTTAGTAGGATTTGGTTAAGTATTTCATTAGCTTAGTAGGATTAGGATATGGGTATTATAAATACCCTATCATGCTAGAGATTTTTAATTAATTCTTCACTTAGAAGACAATCCTCCCTTAGTGGAGAGATACATTCTACTTCTCAATTCTGAATTCTTCCATTAATTCTATTTTTCTTCTTCTATTCATTTATTCTTAATTTCTCCAACGCTTCAATTCTCATTATTTACAACTTACGTAACAATCCTTTTCTTTTTACTTTGCTATTTTCAGTTTTTACTCTAATATTTTGGTTACACATTACAATCCCCCCTTTTTACGAGACTTGCACCAAAAGTCTAGTAACCGTTGCTTACTTGTTGACCAAGCTATTCCCTGTGGGATCGATACCCAACCCAAGTTGGGTTCTATATTTGCTAACGACCGCTTTACACTCCTACGAGAGCTGTAGATTGAGCGTTATCAGTTTTTCATGTACTTTACTTTATTACTCATATGATTAATTAGTGGCAGTTGGGGTCATGTCCCAGCTATCTATAGTTAGTATAGTAGAGGCTTTGTAGATGTCAATCAGAGTTAGTCATGTAATTTCAGTTCTCTCTTCAGTTTTGTCAGATTGTAAATTGTATCAGTATTATAATTCTTCCCAGATTTTGTTATGATTATATTTCCGCATAGCAGAACCAGTTATTTAATATATTATAAATCAGTTGCTTAGCAGTATGCCAATTCATGATTTAGCTTGGGATCACTTGGGGTTCCAAGTACCGTGTTATAACTAGAGGATAGTCTCGGGTCGTGAAAAATATGGTATCAGAGCACATAGTTCAAGTGTCCTAGGGTATCTATAAAGTCGTGTCTAGTAGAGTCTTGCAGAACAGTACAGAAATGTCTATACTTTTCTTTGAGACGCTACAGGGCATATAAGAAGATTTTCCCTTCTTTCATGTATCAGATCGTGCTATAGAAAGGTTCTATAAGAAGCTTATGTAGATTATCATCATGCTCTACTTATGTCAACTCTACCTTACTTTTAAGGCAAAAGAAACAGTGAAGCTCAAATTCCTTAATTCAGACAGCCCTCGCAGACAGTTGTGGGATTGTACACAGGCTCAAAAGTATCCTATCAGTTCTGTTATGTTCCAAAATTTTAAAGATTTCATTTATGACCATGAAAACTCGTGCACTAATCCAAAGTCAGATATGCTTTCAGATCCCTCCCCAGAATCCTATGCAGCATATGACCTAGAGTTAGAAGCATGAAACTAGAAGTTTAACAGCAGTAACAGTAGGGATAGTGTTATCTGAATTTGATGTATTATGTATCCATGGGGCTAGTTTATGAAGGTAAACCAGAAGGCTTGAAATAGTGTATGCAAGAATTTAAGTTTGTTGATTCGAAATTATAAGTTGTTAATGTTGGGTATGTTGGTGTAATGGTAGTTCTCATGGTTTAGGGAAAATATAAGTTTAGAGATGTGATATTAGTAGGCTATGATCAAAGTAGCATGGTTTATTAAAGGTTTGGGAATATCCATGTTAAGTGTTAGAATCTAAGTTTGAATTATGGATGGTTGAGCTAATAGAAAAAAGAGTTAAAATTTTAGATGATGTGAACTCATGGTATGGTGATACTCATGAAGATTCTAAGTTAGTAAGTGTTTAAGTTATTATATGATGAATATTGGGGCTATAGAAAGTTAAGATTTTTATATCAGAAGGTAGCACTAGCAGCAGATTTTTCGCTATAATGTGTAGTCTTTCAGGCTGAGTTTACTATTGATGTATCTCGAGCTTTAGAGTAAAGTGGTTGCAGTTTAGTTTAGAGTTCATCAAAAGGGTCCCACAGACTAACAATGATGGCTTTAAGATAAGGGGGAGATGATAGAACGAGAAACCAAGTCAGGCTCTCAGATCCTAGTAGTGATCCTTGTATGTGTAGAAAATCAGTAAAGGAGGATGATTCCCAACCCATTCTTATTTCAGTATTATATTCAGTCATCACAATATCTACTCATGCCTTACATGTCAGCTCTATGATCATAGTTCATGTTTATGCATATCATAGAGAATCATGTACGCTTCCAGATCCTTGTATGAGGAGTTCCAGTTCACTCTGCTGTAAGAATCATATTCCATGAAATTATGAACTCCAAACTTAGGTCATGCAGCTCATGACTCATGTACTCATGTTTTACAGTATGTTCAGTTCCAAGTACTCATGCTATACTCTTAATGGTCAATGAAATTCAGATTATGTCATGTATATCCTCAGTTTTGATCTCTGTAATAAATATATGTCGTGGATACTTTATTCCTCAAGCCTCAGTAAAGTGTCCTAGTTATGCATAGTATTATTTTATACTTTAGGTTCTCATGTTCTAACCTTTCAGTGACCTCTCCTTAGGCCAATATAGTAATGATGAACAATTTTTTAGATTAGATTGACAAAATGTTTCTTGTTGACGGAAGATTATTGTATGCTTGCTTTCGCTAAGGATGTAAGTGTGAAGTAAAATTGAGGCCAAGTTTTTGACATATGTCATGGTTAGTTGAAAGTTTTGTGTGTATTTTCTTGGGGTAGTGCAAGGAAGTTGTTGATGATAGAGGTTTAGAGGATATAAGAAAGATGCTTTTATGGGTGTTTGCTTAGAAGTGCATATGTGGTTATGATGATAGGCTTGAATATCATGTTTATATATATGTAGATTAATGCATTATGCATCAGAGAATGTCTAGTAAGGGTTGAATGTAGTTTTTGAAGTAGTAATAGGAATTATTCATGAGATGAGAAGTTGTGAAATCGCAGGGTGTATTGAATTTAGGATTCGGACTAGTGTTATGGTGTGATGTGTAGTACGTTGTAGATTTGAGTAGGCTTGAGCATAGTGAGAGAATTCAGTTCATCTCAGACTTTAGCAGATAGAGTTATCAGTGCCCATGTGAATATTTTTAGTAGCCTCAAGTAAAGTAAGGTATTGAAATAGAATGTATAGTTGAGGGAGTATTCGAGGAGTATGTCTAATCTTGAGTGTAGCAGTTGCATTGTCTAAGGCATAGCGAATTCCAGTTTATGTTTAATAGGCCTATGTTCCATGGTACAGAGTTATAGCCATATTAAGATTCCTTACTCATATATCTTTTTCAGATCATACCCAAGTTCTTTTCTCCTTGTTGTTATTAGAACTTCTTAGAAAAAGTATTAAAGAAATACTCCAGTTGAGTATAAGCTTTCAGTATAATTCATTCTGTATAGCCAACAATTCAGTTTAGCAGCCAGACAAACAAGTTCCTATGGTTTTTCCATCTTGTCTTACTAGCCTAGCCGGAGTTTCATGAATTTGGCCATTCCATGAGATAAAATATTCACATCCATGCAAATTATAAATTCAGCTCTATTCATGTATCATACATCAATTTCAATTTCCAGATATTCAGTTATGACTCAGTTCGTAATTATCCCGTGCATCATCTCAGTCTTTCCTTAGTATTTTAGCCAAGTCAGCATCATTTGGGGGACAAATGGCTCCAAGGGGGATACAAACATAATTCCAAGAACTTTTAACTGGAAGGTTGTCAACGTCAAGTTGAAATATGAGAAATTTATGAGTGGCATGTTCAGTAAGGTAATTCTTAGTAACTATTGAAACTTTCATGTTTCTATTTCAGTTTTTTTCTGGTTCGGCTTAGTCTTCAACTTTCAAACATTTTGTATTCTTATTTTTATATTTTCTTTTTTGGTTTATAGTTTATTTACAAGAATCGACGTCCAAAGCTTGAAGAAGTTCAAAGACTTGATTTGTTGATGCGAGAAGGAATTGAAATATATGACTCCACCCCTTCATCTGCAATTACTACTTCGACAGATCGTTATGGGAAAAGGGTCGTTGATGACAAGCTATCAGATTCTCACCTAAAACCTTAAGGTTTTGAGAATTTCAATACATTACCACCATATGAAATTCTCATAAAGGCGAGTTACGTTACTGATACATCATTCGCATAACGTTCAAAAAGAAAGAAGACAGTTTTGATACAAAAACTGTCGGAGTGCAAGAACCAAAGAAATCACCAATAGTTGATTCAAAAGAAAATGTCTCAACAGAGAAAATAAAAATCGACGGTGAATGCACAACTCAAGATCCTAAAGGTTCAAAAAGTTCTTCATCGCACCATGACACAGAGAAGACTTTTTTCCATCTTCCAGCAAGTTTGAACATCAATACATGATGAAAGTTGATTTGGACGATATAAAGTCATTGCACAGTCCTATATAAGTGTATGTTAAATTCAATCAGTTTAATCAGCTTAATTATATACTCATATGTTTTTTGTATTTATGTGAAGGTTGATAACAAAATCGAGAGTCTTCAACAACTAATTATTAAACAACATATCAAAGTGATGCAGTCCTTAACACAGAAACAAGACAAACAAAAAAAATTGATTATTTTCAGTCGAAATTTGATCAAATATTGTCACGACCCGAACAAGGCCCTGGTTGTGGCGAGCATCCCGAGTTGTGAAGGCCCAAATGCCCCTTTGTTAACAGTCAATCATACACACATTCATGCAATTTTAAAGAGAATGCGGAAATGGATTCATACGGAAACATGGTCAATAACATCATAAAACTGAAAAATCAAAGAATTCAATAAAACCTTCAACATCATCCAATATCTGTCTGCGAAATCTTTAGTACATCAAAACTAGTTATCATAGCTAAAACTGGGACAATGCCCCCAGTGGACCTAAACAAAAATAAATAACATATGATAGAAAGAAATGGCCATCCTAAATAAAGAAGGCTCACCAACTGCACACACACTTCACTTCTGGCCGAAAGCTCTACGGTTTTGCAGGACCTCTAGACTGAGCCTCAGGCCCTGGAATATAGGGGGTCAATACAATTGTACTGGTAAGCAAAGTAATCCAAAAACAAAATACAACTTTTATATAACATAGGTGAGAGCTATTATAAAACACTTTACACATGGGCATAGTATAATGATTTTTAAACAAAAATGCAGCACTATTGAGCTAGATGGTACACCCTACAATTTCATATTTTGACCAAGTGCCAAGTCTCGGTTGCCGCCAAGATTGGAGTATTAGTGACGGAAGGACACACAAGATCACACAGTAGGGTGCCACAACCCCAATCAAGTCAATATGTCGTGGTTGGGCTCAAGATCACAAAGCAGGGCTCCTAACCATTGGTCCCAATTTGGGATGACATAGTACTAGGTACACAAGATCACATAGCAGGGTACTAAGTTCCCGTGTCGGCAATTCACGGTTTCCATTATAGAGTCATCTGACCCGTTCTTTCTTTGGGTAACCATCTAACTCACATCAATTTAAGCTTTAAGTTTGATATAAGACAAAATATGCATCATACTTACAACATTGTCTTCCTCTTTTCATTCGAGGCAATTCCTCCACACATTTTATGCAAGTCATTTTATGAACACCAACAAGACTCCCACACACCAAACATATGCATATCGATTCCCCAACATGAAATTTTCAAGAAACTTCAACATTTACCAAGTAGTACAACATTAGCCAAACACACTTTTTAATGATAAAAATGAGTTTTAAAACTCATGCTCTCAATACTTTAACAATAGCATTATGTGGGGTTCATAAACATCAAGGATTCACAACTCATGTTCATAACACTTTTTAAAATTCAAATCACATGTCCACAAATTCAACAATTGAGATATATAAGCAAACAACCCCATGATCTTTCGATATTCTTCTCAAAACCATATCATAATGCATGTTTTTTGTGTTAAAATGAAACCCCACTTATAATAGCATACATACTTACATAATTAAAAAAATCTTGTTTAAATTTGTATCAAAATCCTACCCATGAGATTTAGGACAAACCCATGTACCATATATTAATTAGTTTAGAGAGAAGAACTCAAATATCGATTCGTTCCTTGGCAATCTTGAACTTAGAGGT
Organism: Capsicum baccatum var. pendulum; assembly: GCA_030864225.1. Lineage (NCBI taxonomy): Eukaryota > Viridiplantae > Streptophyta > Magnoliopsida > Solanales > Solanaceae > Capsicum > Capsicum baccatum. Next base: position 216,883,118 of record CM061554.1, on the reverse strand, counting down.
TGGTTCTTGATTCTTTATTCTTAAAAAAAACTCTAATTTTGATGTTGTGGATGAACGAGGAGTTATTTCCCTTGATTTGATGTAATTAGGTGTTAAAAAAAGTGGAAATGACCTAAAATCCCTTTAAAAATAGCTTTAGATCGCTAAACGGAGGTTCAGAACGGTTTGGACGATGAACCATCACCCCAGGGATGGACCGTCCCTCAAATCGTTGCTTCTTAGCCAGAAAATGGACTTACTACCTCAGTTACGACGGTTTGGGCAATAGGCCATCGGCCTTCCTATCGTACTTTGGCAGTTCAGACAGCTCACTGTAAAATGGTCATAACTTTTTACCCCTGTATCGGATTTAGCGAAATTGGTGGAGTTGGAAAGAGGACTCAAAGAACTTTTATTTTATATATAGTAGGACCTCTAATTTGATATATACAAAAAGTTATGGTTTATTAAAGTTGACCCAAGTTTAAACTCTCACCAAAACTCAATTAATAGGAAGACTTTCAACTCGTCCTTGAGTTAAGGGACCTCTATGATCTTAATTCATGCTCAACTAGATTCCCATACTATATAGTTGATTAACACACTACATTCACATTGGATTTATGGCTTTTGGAACATCTACGCATGGAAATGACAGTTTACATTCTAGCCCGAAATACGGGATGTTACATTATTTCCCCCTTGGGATCATTCATCCCTGAATGATGGGTAGGGACTTGTTGAAGCTCTAAAGGTATGGAATAAGGAACATAACCTCGCATTGAACATTTTTCCTCAACAATATATGCAAATGCATCGAAGGAGCTTCATGATAACCCCTAGTGAAATGTGTAAGCACGTAGTATGAGGTAGTGAATCTTTACATTGGGATGACCTTACACATGATTTCTACGATTCATTATCATCACAACGTAAGGCATGAGTTAATTTGGTGATAGTAAGCCTGATTTACATTGGTACCATCATGAGATAACAAAGCTTGACATCGACATGATCTTGACATGTGTTCTATTGCACATGATCGAAACATTGTAAGGCATGAATTTTTTTTCTAAGACTCCTCGGCCTAATTAAGATTGGTACAAGACAGGAGATGAGATTCCCGCGAGATATAAGGTTAGATTAGATTAGAAACGTTCTCTAACTCAAAGATATCTCGAATAGACTTAAACGCAGAGACACTACTTGTCTATACCCCAACAATAATCAACATACTTCATCATTTCCAACTTACAATTCTCCCGTAGCTCATCTAACCACAATAATTTATAGTCCGCCGTATAATACTCCTATGTTGAAGCCTAACTCGGAGGAAAGAGGTGCTAACTTAACCTATGAGTCCCTGTACTCTACATCACATTAAGAAATCACCTCATCTCATCACTATAATTCCACAACCTCAAGTCTTAATTCAAGGAATACTAACAACATGTCACATTGGTTTATTTATTCACCAAACACAAAATTCCAGCCTATCATTACGACACCCCACTTCATGGACCTCTCCCCTAAGACCAGCAAATTCAATCACTCTCACAAAGATTCTCGCCATATACTTCCCTTCTAACTATTTCTCATAACGAGAATTCGTCTCTTCTTCCCTCTTCTCTTTTAACCTTAGCTCCAGAAATCACCTCAAGATTTTAACCTTCAAGAACATCTAGTCCCCTGCCTAACACATTACCACGCTTCCACAACCACCATTACACTAACATATGGAGGGTTATTGAGGGACCCGAGGACAATCATCAAGAATGGAAGTAACACTTGTCAAACCATAGGTTATACCTTTTTGCACTACTCAAGGAGGGATATGAAATGAAGATACGATACAATCACGAAGTGCTTCATATGTCAAGTATTTATATCATGAGTGAAGAGTTTTTATGGAATAAACTCAACATGGCATGAGTTCTTAGGGCTAACCACAGTGAGAAACATGAGCGCTTACCTTATGAGTCATATAACAAAAGTTCAGAATTCACAAAGTCAATGATTGAGACAAGAACTTTTACTCGGAGCTATCGCTTCTTATTTTTAGAGCTGAATTAGTCATACGATCACACAAATTTGTCATTTGGATAATCCCGACATAAGATGAATCAGTAACATACTAAACCATAGTTTCTTAGAACCAAGCATGATTTGGGACATAGATTTATGGATCATGAACATTGTATCATAGAGCTGAATACGTGAAGGACTAGATTATTGAGATATCGTTGCTTCTAATTTGGGGGTCGGAACATGACATGACTTACATAGAGAACTCAATTCTTAGACATATACAGGAGTTGAATACATAAGACATTGGTAGAATGAACTCTTAAACTAAAGTAAGAGGAATATGCTTGAATAGGAATAGGTTTACCATGACTCTTCCCTAACTTGCCACAATGAGAAAATTCAAAAACTACCTTAACTCACCATCTCCCCTTTATATCAAAGTCACAATCCTAGACTTGAGAACATAACTTCTTATCAGTCTATAATTATAATTCTCAATAAAATAAGGGGCATAGGTATACACATGAACACAACTTCCCTCAACAATTTAACATAAAGACACTAAATTCTTTCTGGGACATTCCCCCTCAGGGACACTAATCATAACTTCCTCTAACCCCAAAATCATCAACTCATGACTAACATCATTATGGGCATGGACATCCACACTTCTAAACACTTAACACTCTATTTTCAACTCCTTGGAATACTCGCATTATACTTTTACTCATACAACTTACAACTTAACAAAATTTGTAAGACCATACCCAAGGCTCATATTGCTTACCTATATTTCCTCAACTCAACTCTAACGAACACCATACAATAACTCACCAGACTTCTCCATACTACAATTTCACGAACACAACTAGGTACGCAAAACACTTATACGCATAAATGCTAAACTCCTCCCTTTAAGTATACTCTAAAGGCATCGCTTTCCAAGAACGCTACTCTTAATTTTTTCTATCCTCTATTGTCATTAACCTACAACTCGCAGTCTCATGAACATACACATCCTCACTTCTTATCACATAAAATTCCATTCTCCACTACTTAACCTTCTAATATTAGACCATTAATCACATAAATTATATCATAAAATCTTACCTAATGTAATACTACCAGGGTGCAACTTATTCTTATATACTTACACCCTTATCCACTTAATGACTTACCCACAATTCATCATTTCAACACTAGTCCTCATATACACATATACCTCATGATTACCACTTAAAAAAAAATTTTAATCATCAACCTAGGATTTTTCATAAATCCCATCAAGCCTACTAATTCATTCCCACAAAAAGATAGATCATTAATCTTAAGCTACTATTCTTACCACCCTATTCTACATCTAAAATTCAAGCCTATAGTCTAGCATCAATCATTTACCACCAATGAAGCATGCAACCTAATATACTAGTCCGTCAAATTGGGAAATTAAACCCAAATACTTCATTTTACTTAGATACTACCTACTATCAAATCACCTTCATGACATTACTACTATACCTCAAAATCTACTACATACCTTCTCACAAGTAGTACTAGTTTACAACCACTAAAGAAAAGAAAGTCAAGGGGGTAAAGTCACATAATAGACATGGTCAACCTTAATCTTATAGTATATCCCAATACAATCTTATCTACATACTCTACTTTCTCACATCATACTTACTTACCTAAACATAACTTTACACTACCTTCAAATTCCACAACAACAATGAGTCTATAATTATAACTTATTGGCTAATCTAACTTTTTCCATTCACAACCTAGAAGAGATTTCTGTAACCACCCTAACTATCCACTCTAGGCTTCTTCCGTATTTCTAAATAGATAATAATCTCAGCCAAACACTTCCTTCATCGAATACCTTAAAATCTACAAATATCACTACCACATTAGTCTATCAATATAAAATGACAAATCACTCATCAATTAATGGCTATACAACTAAAAATATTCACTTACACAAAAGTCCCCTCACTCTAACTTCTAACTTTGTTATTTCATATCCCCAACTTCTTAGCTCAATCTCCCTACCAATAGGTCATGACACTTTAACAGACACTACTACTTGGGTGGAAATACAGTTTCAACATTCTGTTACACATCATTCCCCTTAGGCATGACATTTGCAATAAGAATTTTGAAAGGGACTCGATACACTTAACTCAGGCTGAAGAGCACGAGTTCATCAGGATCATAGTTTACATTAGAATCAATACACCTTGAAGCACTAACAGACTCTTCTCAAGTCTTTGCACTATTTTATAATCCTTTATGACTCAATCAGAAAAGAACCACATCATTTATATTCTAAGCTTCTACACTTGAATCACCTCAACAATAAGACATATCAAAGAATATCAGAGTAAGGAAAGAATTAGGATAACTTTACTTTTGTATGAAAGACACCATAGCATGAACTAGAGTATAAAAGAGGAACATTCTGACTCCATAGAACAAACTAAAATATGAAGTAAGAGAAACATTCCTAAATGCCTTGTAGTCTCCTACTTATAAGTGTAGTGCGCTACACACCAATAAACATGATTCTACCTGACGCAATTTCACAGACACCCTGGGACCATGAACTGTGCTTTGATACCAAGTCTGTCACAACCCGAACAAGGACCTGGTCGTGATGAGTATCCCAAGCTGTGAAGGACCGAGCGCCCCTTTGTTAACAAGTAATCACACATACGTTCATACAATCATAAAGAGAATGCAGAAATGGATTCATACAAAAACATGGCCAATAACATCATACGACTGAAAAGTCAAAGAATTCAATAAAACCTTTAACATTATCTAACATCTATCTGCGAAATCTCTAAAACATCAAAACCAGTCATCACAACTAAAATTGGAACAAGGCCCCCAGTGGACCCAAATAAAAATAAATAACATATGACAAAAGGAAATAGGCATTCTGAAATAAAGAAGGCTCAACAACTGCACATACACTTCACTTCTGGCCAAAAATTCTATGGCTTTGCAGGACCTCTAGACACTACCTTCAAATTCCACAAAAACAATGAGTCTATAATTATAACTTATTGGCTAATCTAACTATTTTCATTCACAAACTATAAGAGATTTCTGTAACCACCCTAACTATCCACTCTAGGCTCCTTCTGTATTTCTAAATAGATAATAATCTCAACCAAACACTTCCTTCACCGAATACCTTAAAATCTACAAATATCACTACCACATTAGTCTATCAATATAAAATGACAAATCACTCATCAATTAATGGTTATACAACTAAAAGTATTTACTTACACAAAAGTCCCCTCACTCTGACTTCTAACTTTTTTATTTCATATCCCAAACTTCTTAGCTCAATCTCCCTACCAATAGATCATAACACTTTAACATACACTACTACTCGGGTGGAAATACAGTTTCAACATTCTGTTACACATCATTCCCTTTAGGCATGACATTTGCAACAAGCATTTTGAAAGGGACTGGATACACTTAATAACTCAGGCTGAAGAGCACGATTTCATTAGGATCATAGTTTACATTAGAATCAATACACCTTGAAGCATTAACAGATTCTTCTCAAGCTTTTGCACAATTTTATAATCCTTTATGACTCAATCAGAAAAGGACCACATCATTTATATTCTAAGCTTCTGCACTTGAATCACCTCAACAATGAGACATATCAAAAAACATCAGAGTAAGGAAAGAATTAGAATAACTTTACTTTTGTATGAAAGACACCATAGCACGAACTAGAGTATAAAAGAGGAACATTCTGACTCCATAGAACAAACTAGAATATAAAGTAAGAGAAATATTCCTAAATGCCTTGTAGTCTCCTATTTATAAGTGTGGTGCGCTACACACCCATAAATATGATTCTACCCGATGAGATTTCACAGACACCCTGGGACCAGGAACTGTGCTTTGATACCAAGTTTGTCACGACCTGAACAAGGACCTGGCCGTGATGAGTATCCCAAGCTGTGAAGGCACGAGAGCCCCTTTGTTAACAAGCAATCACACACACGTTCATACAATCATAAAGAGAATGCAAAAATGGATTCATACAAAAACATAGCCAATAACATCATACGACTGAAAAGTCAAAGAATTAAATAAAACCTTCAACATCATCTAACATCTGTTTGCGAAATCTCTAAAACATCAAAATCAGTCATCACAACTAAAACTGGGACAAGGGCCCCAGTGAACCTAAATTAAAATAAATAACATATGACAAAAAAATAGGCATTCTGAAATAAAGAAGGCTCAGCAACTGTACACACACTTCACTTCTGGCTGAAAATTCTATGGCTTTGCAGGACCTCTAGACTGAACCTCAAACCCTGGAATATAGGGGGTCAATACAATTATACTGGTATGCAGAGTAATCCAAAAACAAAATACAACTTTTCTATAACATAGGTGAGGGTTATTATAGAACACTTTAACACAAAATCATTTGAAAACACATGGGCATAGTATTATGTTTTTTCAACAAAAATGCAGCACTATTGAGCTAGATGGTACACCTTACAATTTCACATTTTTACTAATTGCCAAGTCTCGATTGTCGCCAAGATTGGAATATTAGTGAGGGAAGGACACACAAGATCACACAGCAGGGTGCCACAACCCCAATTAAGTCAATAAGTCATGGTTAGGCTCAAGATCATAAAGCAGGGCTCATAACCAATAGTCCCAATTTGGGATGACATAGTACTAGGTACACAAGATCACATAGCAGGGTACCAAGTTTCCGTGTCGGCAATACACGGTTTCCATCATAGAGACATCTGACATGTGCTTTCTTCAGGTAACCATTTAACTCACATCAATTTAAGCTTTAAGTTTGATATAAGACAAAACATGCATCATACTCACAACATTCTCTTCCTCTTTTCATTCGAGGCAATTCCTCCACACGTTTTATGCAGGTCATTTTATGAACACCAACAAGACTCCCATACACCAAACATATGCATATCGATTCCCCAACACGAAATAGTCAAGAAACTTCAACATTTACCAAGTAGTACAACATTATCCAAACACACTTTTTAATGATAAAAAGGGGTTTTAAAACTCATGCTCTCAGTACTTTAACAATAGCATTATGTGGGGTTCATAAACATCAAAGATTCACAACTCATGTTCATAACACCTTTTAAAATTCAAATCACATGTCCACAAATCAGAAATTGAGATATATAAGCTAAAAATCCCATGATCTTTTAATATTCTTCTCAAAACCATATCACAATGCATGTGTTTTGTGTTAAAACGAAATCCCACTTATAATGGCGTACATACTTTCATAATTAAAAATAAATCTTGCTTAAATTCATATAAAAATTCTACCCATGAGATTTAAGACAACCCCACGTACCATATGTTAATTAGCTTAGAGAGAAGAACTCGAATCTCGATTCATTCCTTGGAAATCTTGAACTTAGAGGTTGGTTCTTGATTCTTTGTTCTTGGGAAAAATCCTAATTTTGATGTTATGTATGAATGAGGAGTTATCTTCCTTGTTCGATGTAATTAGGTGTTAAAAAAATTGGAAAAGACCTTGAAATCCTATTAAAAATGGCTTTAGATCGCTAAATGGAGGTTCGGGACGGTTTGGGCGACGAACCATCACCCCAGGGATGGACCGTTCCTCAAACCATTTATTTTTGGCTAGAAAATAGACGTACTGCCTCAGTTACGATGGTTTAGGTGATGGTCCATCGTTGGCACGACGGTCCGTCGGCCTTCTCGTCACACTTTGGCAGTTCAAATAGCTCACTGTAAAATGACCATAACTTTTTAATTCGATATTGGATTTATGAAAAATTGGAAGCGTTGGAAAGAGGACCCAAAGATCGTTCATTTGATATATAGTAGACCCTCTAATTCGATATATACAAAATGTTATGATCAATTGAATTTAGCCCAAGTTTTAACGCTCACCAAAACTCAATCGATAGGAAGACTTTCAACTCGTTCTTAAGTTAAGGGAACTCTATGATCTTAATTCATGCTCAAAATGATTTCCACACTATATAGTTGATTAACACACTACATTCACATCAGATTTATGGCTTTTGGAATATTTACATGTAGAAATGACAGTTTACGTTCTAACCCAAAATGTGGAGTGTTACAAATATCTACTCATATACATAACACACAGTAATGTATAATGGAGTATACACATAACTTCTTACATTTATTTTTTAATCTTATGTTCACAATGAATAGGATTGAGATTTTACATTCAAGTTTTGTTGGCCTCTTAAGTTCATATACATAACAATTGTGATATATGTATGTATGTGAGAGGGAGATAGTTTATCAAACTGTATTTTGAAAGATCTTAAATTCTGGAATTGCTGAATTTGATGTTTATATAGGGTGAGGAAGGCACCAATAATACACTTGAAGTCGAATTTAGAGAAGCAAAAGTTGACGTAGAAATATTGAAAGAAAATGTCTGTCTAAAGTTTCAGCTTTATATGGTTAATTATGTCATTTTTATTTTTAAGTCAAATGAATTTTATTAAAAAAATGTAGATACATAATTTTGTCTGTGTCAAAAATTAACTTTTACTCATTTTTACCTCTCCCTACCCTACCTTAACCACTCCACCTAACTACCCCTACCCCCACGTGGTTTCCCCTACCCTTACCCCATAGACTCACTGTACACATACAACACATACACCTAACACACCTAACACACCTAAAACACTACACTACCTATATAGACAATTCTCATTACACAGATAAAAAGACACTTCACTGGAAAAAATACACCCATAGACACAATCATCTTCATCCCAGAATTCACACCATACTCTATTTCCCTTTTCTTCTTCAAAATTCTATTAATCACTCTCACAATAACACACACATTCACTCACCCTCACGACGTACACAAAGACCCTTACCGGAGAAGACCCGCACACCCACACCTGTGTGAGAAAAAAATAGAGATCAGAGAAGAACATGAGAGAGAGAATAAGTGAGAGAGAGAGAGCGCTATTCAGATTGAGAGAGAAATAAAGAGATCTGGTCGGAGGAGAAGAGAAAAATGAGAGAGAGGAGAGATTGTGCGTGTGAGAGAGAAGAGAAATAATAGTTCGTTTGTGCTATTGTTACAATGACCTTTTCGTCATCAGAAAATGGCATTTTCACCAGAATCATCGCCTCATCTCGTGATCCAACTACCATCTCTCTAGATTCGATTTACATCGACGACCAGCATCCTAAACCACCTTGAAATTCATTAAAAACCTGCGACCAATACCCCCAAAGTTTGTATTCCATCGACCTTGATGGAGAACCACCAAAACCCCACCAAAAAATAAATGGAGTAGGTCTGTGTGTGTAATTAGGTCTGGGTCATTTTTCAATTCGTAACTTTGGGTTTGTTCTTGGATTTTTGGGTTTGATCGAGTTGGCGTGTCCCTGTGGAGTTTTTTATTGAGGTTCAAATTGAGTTTTTTAGGACGCGGTTCTATTCGGAAGGATTACTCCAATTGAAAAGCATTTGAGGTCCAGTTATCTCTTTTCTCCCTTTTAATTTTTATGTGATTGTGAATGATTTGTGTGTTTAGCTTATTTAAATCTTTGTTGTGTGTATGTGATTGATGTTAGAATTCAAATTTTGGAAAATTGAAGTGATAGTCAAAGAATTAGTTATTGTGCGGTTGAGAATGAAATTAGGGGTGTGGTTTGAAAATAAAAAAAAAGTGAATATTGATTAATTTTGATGCATTAACGATGTTGAACGTGATAATATTATGATATGTTGAAATTGGTAGGCAAATGGTAGGCTTAGTAGGCAAATTTAGGAATCATGGATTATGGAATGTTTGGAATATTGTGTTGAATGGTTTTGTTTACTGTATTTGGATCAATTGTATTCATTTAGCCAAGGAATACCCCGAGGCCATTTGTATTTATTCACCAGAAAATGTCCCAACGTATTATGTTGACAAAAGATGATCGTGGTCAAGACCCGATGCTTCGGGTAAAGCACAGTCTAGGAGTAGTTTAGAATGGAATTTATAGTTTCCATATTTTTTTTTATTTTTGGGACTATAATAATTGGATTGGACACTATTTTTGGACTTGTTTTGGTTAGGTTTGTTTGCTTGCTTGTTTTGTGTGTTTTTGTTGGTTTATACATTTTATAGTGTTGTATTATTCGATATACCACAAAGCGGTCATGGTTGAACCACAAGATCGAGGGGTGTCTAACACCTTCCTCTCGGTCAATAGAATTCCTTAGCAGGAATCTCAGTTCGCGGATCAGTTTAAAAGAGTCAAAAATCATTTGGAAAAAGAATTTCCAAAGGTGACTTGGCACACCAGATTTATGTCAAGTGGTGACTCTGAGTTAATTGTAAAATAATTTTTTTTAAACAACTTTACTTTTTGTCACTTAATAATAAAAATTCTTTTAAAATAAAATTTAATCTTTTTGGTTAAAAAAGGGGTGTGACAGTTTGGCGACTCAGCTGGAGATTTTTTAGAATTCAAGCTTATTAGTGGACCCCAGCATAGGTCAGCCTTTAGGTCATACTTATCTACATCATATTGAGACCTAGCGGGACCCTCTTGATCTTTTGTAGGAGACTCACTCTTAAAAGCATCCTTACGTGCTAAATGTTGTATTTTTTAGGGTGATAGGGCCATTTAACGGACTGATTTGTGGAAATCATATGCTAGAAGTAAAGTATGTAGGTAAGAGAAAGTTGAAAAAAAAGAAAAAAAGAGGGGAAAAGAATAAAAAGGGAAAAAAAGAAAAGGTGAATAAAAAAAAAGAGAGTTTCGTAGTGTTTAGAGTTCTGTATGGCTTTTGTCTTTCACAGTCCAAAAATTCAAAATTTTTCAAAAAAAAAAAGATTTTCCTTTTGTTCCTTTAGTAATTATTCACCATTTGAAAACCCCAAAAAGTTTTTTTTTTTGCAATAGAAACTACTCATAAAGAGAAAATTCAAAAAAAATGTAGAGGTTTTGTATGTTTCGTATAAAAATATCATAAATATTTTCCTTTCATAGTTGTTGATGTCATTTTTATGTAAGTGTCAAATTGAAAATTCAAAAAAAATGACGTTTTTCATATATTGTTTGTGGTCGTGTATCTCAAGTCAAGGTTCAGTCGGTTGTTTAATCTTTAATTGTCCAATTTGGATGAACTACGCACAACTGATTATCCTCTCTTAGGAGTGAGCTTCGTAGGCAGCCCTTCTAGGGTTCGGTGATCTTATTTAAAAAATCCAAAAAGATTTTCTTCACTCTTTATTTAGAGTAGGTGTTTCATATACATCTTTAAAAGAAAACTACAAAAAGATTTTTGTTTAATAATTTCAAGTTTTATTTTCTTATGAAATTCAAACAAAATTCCTTTGGTAATCATAGGTTTCATTTTGTATAGAAATTTTAAAGCTAAAAAATTTCAAAAAGATTTTTGTCAATTCTTTGACAATTTATTTTCTTCTTAAAGTTCAAGAAAAGAAAGAGAGTTTGATTGGTCATTTTTTGGCCAAATTTTACGAATTACGCACACCTAATTCTTCTCTTGTGGGAGTGATATACGTGGGTGCTCTTCTTGGGTTCGGTGATCTTTTCAAAAGAAAAAAAAGAGAAAAAGATTTTGAGAAAGTGTTGAATTCTAACGCATTTATTATCTCTTGTTCAGTTAGTTTAAGGTGGTTGGTTTGTGGCATTGTGGATGGTCCTCCACATGACACCAAGACTAAGGAAGAGTTAGTAATATCCAACAAGGATATAGAGAGTGACATCATGGATCAGACAAAGAGTCACAAAAATAAGAATTTAAAGAAAGAGATTGTGAGACTAAGACAAAAAATGATGAAAATGCACCAAGCTTGGTCCAGTGGGTTGCCTCCTCCCTCATTCCCCGTTATTGATCCCACAAATACCTTGAGTTTTCCATCACAATTGCGAAGTCAATTTCCTATTGTTTTTGGTGCACCACAACATGACTCAGAATTCACTCTAAGACAAAAGGATCTAAATGCCTCCATCACTCATTCTCCAGCTCTTCCATGTAAATCTGCCACATTGATAGCATCATCTATCATTTCTGATTTTGCTGGTCAAGCCTCTACTGAGGCTTCCATATTGGCTATCCTCCCAATAGTTGTTCTTTCCCAAGCTGCTAGTAAATGTATGTTTAATACTCTTGATGATCATTTCTATATTCCTAAGCTCACATCAATGTTAATTGGACTGCCAAAATTTCTTAACAAAAAGCCTAGGGATAATTTTATACTAATTGGGGAGTTGTATGTCAGTTTATTCTAGAGATTGAGAGAGTTGGGCATGATCATTCCTCTCCTTGGGTGTACTCCTGATCCATATTTAAGAAATTTTGATCCTCATGTATTGAAGGTTGTAGTTCTTTGAAAATAGAATTAGAAAGGACGATTTAAGAAATATTGATCATAGTCCAAAACATTGACACTACAAAGGTCACACAAAATCCTTCATCGACATACGATACTGCATAATACATGATAAGTAATGAAAATCTAGAACTTATTTGTTGAAAGAAATGTGTTGGACAACGATGGAAGCTCTAGTCATTTTGATATACAAATCGGTGGCTAAGATGTCAAGCTAAAAAATGAGATGTCACTCATTTCTTTACTTAGAAGGATTTTTGGTAGTTTGTTTTATTTTCCTTTCTGTTATTTTGAATTATTCTAGGGTTGTAGTTCGGAATCTATCTTGTTTCTCTATCGTTTTTGTTTAAGCCCTTTTTAATGAAATGTGGTGTCCTTATTGTTTTGTCTTATTTTATGTTGTTTGTTTGTTTTCTTTACACAATACGTTTTATGTTGATTTTAATGATATGACATGCTGGTGGAATTTTCAGCTAGATCTTGAAATCCAGTTTAAGAATGAATTTTGAATCAAAGTGCTACATTTAGAAAAAGAGAATCAAATAAAATAGGTAGAGTGATGAGACAATTGATGACCATGTTGAAGCCTTCTTTCAAAATTAAGGCAATCATCTCGAGAATCACAAGAATAACTTAATCATCAATTGAAAAACATATCTCAATTATGTCAAGTAGTGGAAGCGTGATTCCTATATCAAGAGAAACAGGAAAATAATCAGCTCCACGAAAGCATGGGTTCTTCGATTTGAGTGATGTACAATAAAGGTGGAGTGGTATGTTGGAGAAGTACAAAAGTAGTGATGCATATGCTCAGGTCATGTTAGTTTTGTAAAAAATATCATGCATCTCCCACTTTCATATTGCATGTTACGTACTTGCATTTTTAAGGCTTGATATGACGAAGACATTTTATTCTTCTATCTAAATGTTGTGTCATCCTTTGTTTACCCTGCTTGAACTTTAGTTTTATCTTCTTTCATACCCCTCTTTTGGAATCAAGATAGATTCAGTAAAAATTCAAAAGTGTCAAGTAAAAAATAGAGTCCAAAACGTTCAAAAAAAAAGAAAAAGAAGAGAAAAAGAGAAAAATGTGTCAAAAAAAGAAAGAAAAGAGAAGAGTGTTAAGAAAAATAGAGTTAGAAAAGATTTCAAAGAGAAAATAAAAGACAATAAAAAAAGAGAGGAGAGAATTCAGAATCAAGCAAAAGAACGAGCATCAAAACTACGCATGACCTGGTTCTCCTCTCTCGGGGGTGATATACGCAGGCCGCCCTACTCCGGGCTCGGTTTAACCAAATAAACAATTTAGAATTATGCAGTAAGAAAACATTGGGGTATGATTTAATTTTAATTATTTGAGTCGATTCCAAAAGTTGTAAGTCTCACCCCATTTCAAGTGTCATATGGGCCTCATGCCATCCTTTCTTTCTAACCATATCCAAAAGTCAAGTTACAACCAAAGAAAGACCTTCAGATCAATCTTTGAAAATGTTAAGGTTAAACATGTGATGGATGTGATGATTCATTTAGGTACTACTTATCTTCTGCAGCATAAGGAACTAGGAGAGAAATAAAAATGAGAGAGTCTTATGGGTGAAAACCCTCACGGGCACCGTAAGGTGATGATAAGTTGAGAGAAATAAAAATAAGAGAGTTTATTAGTGAAAACCCTCACGGGCACCATAAGACGCTGGTAAGATAAGAAAAATAAAAATAAGAGAGTCTCATTGGTGAAAAACCCTCACGGACATCATAAGGCAATGGTGAGCTGATAAAAAGAAAATGAGAGAGGCTTGGCGAAGACCCTTCAAGGCGTCACTAGCCGAATATGGTCTCTGAATGTAATTGGCCCAAGAACGTAACTCAGTTCCAGGGTCATTAACTCAAGAATAATTGGTAGAAAGTTTGGATGGAAAGATCAGGCAGCTTAATCCAAAATGCATGGCATAATCATCAGAGTTGAATGTCATTTTTAGATAAATTTTTCATTTCTTTGATTCAAATGGGGAAATTCATGGTCTTTTCTTTTTTCTCTTTATTTTTATTTTATTTTCTTGAGTCAGTTATCCAAATAAAAAAATCATTGTCATTTTTCTCTTTTCTTTGAGTCAAGTCCATTTCAAAATAAGTGAGAAAAGATTTCAAAACAAGCTACTAGCTTCTTCAATTACACAAATCAAGACAAAAAGCCAGCATATTAAAAAAACATGATTGTGAGACTAAACAAGGCATGCAGAAGGCCTTGTCAACAAGTAAGCTTGGGGATTTGTTGAAATACCAAGGTTCAAGGATTTTTTCTAAAACATAGCAGAATCGAGATATGGTGTTTGTTTCAGAGTCACTCATAATAACCTGAGTTTGGATCAATGGTACAGGAAGGTAGTGATGTGCCATTAGTTGGAAGCAAGATTAAATGTCAGAAGTGCAAGATTAATCGCCTCAAAATCCAAATATGAAATCCAACCACCATGTTTAAACTCATAAGTTTTCTTTGTATGAAATAGGAACAATTGCTACCTTCAAATCAAAGGCTTCAAAGCGCGAATATTCAGAGCTGCAATTCCTTGTTTCTGCAAATGCAAGAGAGTGTTGCTATACACAGTTGGTAATCACTATTATGGTAAAATTCATCATTTTGTACCCCTAAGAGACACATTCTCTAATTTGGATATTTCATGTCTCATGGCTAGGAGGTGTACTTCCTAATTTGAGCCGTTAATCCTAAAAGATTCACTTTTAGCAAGTATCTTTCCCTTTCACTTTTAAAAGATGGACTGTTGGTCTCAATCATTCCATTTCACCCTTTAAAGGTGCATTGGTTGATCAGAATCTTGATTCATCTTTGCATTGTGCATTGTTGGAAGTAGTTCTGATTGAAAGTGACACCTACAAAAGCTTTTGATGATAAACTGGGGCAAAAACAAAATTTAATTCTGATTATTTAGAACTTATGTTCAGGACCCTCTTGGAAAATAAGGCATTACTTTATGTTTAGGACCCTCCTAGAAAATGGGGCATTACTTTATGTTCAGGACCCTCCTAGAAAATAACAATTTACTTTATGTTCAGGACCCTCCTGGAAAATGGGAATTTACTTTATGTTCAGGACCCTCCAGGAAAATGGGAATTTACTTCATGTTCAGGACCCTCCAGAAAAATGGAAACTTACTTCATGTTCAGGACCCTCCAACAAAATGGGAACTTACTTCATGTTCAGGACCCTCTCGCAAAATGGGAACTTACTTTATGTTCAGGACCCTCCCGTAAAATGGGAACTTACTTCATGTTCAGGACCCTCCTGCAAAATGGGAACTTACTTTATGTTTAGGACCCTCCTGAAAAGTAGGAATTTACTTTATGTTCATGACCCTCTAGGAAAATGAAAATTTACTTTATGTTCAGTACCCTCTAGGAAAATGGAAATTTACTTTATGTTCAGGACCCTCCTGAAAAATGGGAATTTACTTTACATTCAAGACCCTCTTGGAAAATAAGAATTTACTTTATGTTGAGGATTCTCCTGAAAATGGGGATTTACATTATGTTCAGGACCCTCCTGGAAAAATAGAGATTTAGTTCATGTTCAGGACCCTCCTGAAAAATGGGACATTACTTTATGTTCAGGACCCTCCTAGAAAATGGGACATTACTGTCAGAAAAATGAAATCTTTCTTTATCATAATCCTTGTTTGGGATAATTTTCATTCTAGTTTTGAAATTAATTTCAGGAGCCCGCCTGGAGAACTGGGTGAAGAAATTAAAATTCAGGAGCTCGCCTGAAAAATAGGGTGATGAAATTGCAAGAACCTGCCTAAAAAATAGGGTAATGAAGCTGAAAGTCAGGAGCATGCCTAAATAATAGGGAGATGAAATTGAAAGTCAGGAGTCTGCCTGAAGAATAGGGTGATGAAATTGAGAGTCAGGAGCCCGCCTGAAGAATATAGCGAAGAAATTGAAAGTCAGGAGCCCGCTTGAAGAACAAGAATATGAAATTGCTAGTCAGGAGCCCACCTAAAGAACAAGATGAAGAAATTGTAAGTCAAGCAACAAGGTAAAAAAATTGTAAGTTAGGAACCTGCCTGGAGAATAGAGTGAAGATTTTCAAATTCACAATCAAATTCTGAAGTACCACCGACGGAACATGGTCAATTTTTTAGTTCATCTCCAACACCAAATTTTATATGGACAAAGATTTTGAAATTCGTGAATTTATTGGAAACACCAAAATTCAATTTGAACCTCAATAACAAACTCTACGGGACCCGTCAACTCGATCAAACCCAAAATTCGAGCACAAACCTAAAGTTACGAATTGAAAAATGACCCACACCTAATTCCACACATAGAGATCTGCTTCATTCATTTTTGGTAGGGTTTTTGGTGGTTCTCCGTCGAGGTTGATAGAAAACAAACTTTGGGGGTGTTAGTCGCAGTTTTTAACGAATTTCAGGGTGGTTTGGAATGCTGGTCGTCGATGTGAACAGGTTTGGAGATATGGTAGTCAGATCACGAGACGAGGTGATTATTCCAGTGAAAACATCATTTTCCAATGACAAAAAGGTTGCCATAACAGTAACGTAAACGAACTGTTGTTTCTCTCCTCTCTCTCGCGCGCAATCTCTGTTCTCTCTTATTTTTGACTTCTCTTCTGGTCATATCTCTCCACTTCTTTCTCACTCCGACCAGCTCTCTCTCTCTCACGTCCTTTCTCCGATCTCCATTTTTTTCTCACACAAGTGTGGGTATGCAGGTCTTCTTCGGTGAGGGTGTGTGTTCGTCGTGAGGGTGAGTGATTGTGTGAAAGTATTTGATCGTGAATTTGACTGTGTGAAAGCATTTTTAGTTCAACCAAAAGAAGATCAGATCTTTTGTCACTTTAGAAAGCATCAGAGACCCAAGACAAGAATCAAGAAATGTTGCATAGATAGGACTTTTGTAATTTCATTTATATTTTAAATTGAAATATTCATTTTTTTGTAATGATAGAGCCACAGATCGGAACCTCAACAGTACCTGACTTGACTCTCCAACTTGGTATAGTCCATATTCTTTTCAACCCTAGAACTACATGTGACTTGACTTTTTCACAACTCGGGATATCTTTTTCAAATTCAGAAGTACCACCAAATTTTTTAGTTCATCTCCAACACCAAATTTTATTCAGAAGTATCAAATTCATGATCAAATTCTTTCACATAGTCACTCACCATCATGACGCACACACAGAACCTCACTGGAGAAGACCCGCACACCCACACCTGTAGGAGAAAAAAATGGAGATCAATGATAGGACGTGAGAGAGAGCTGGTCGAAGTCAGAAAGAAGCAGAGAGTTTTGATCAGAGGACAAGAGAAAAATGAGAGAAAGGAGATATTGCACGTGTGAGAGAGGAGAGAAACAATAGTTTGTTCATGCTACTGTTACGACGACCTTTTCGTCACTGAAAAATAATGTTTTCGTCGGAATCATCGCCTCATCTCGTATCCAACTACCATCTCTCCAAACCTGATTCACATCGATGCCAAGCATCCAAACTACCCTAAAATTCATTAAAAACCGCGACCAACACCCCCAAAGTCATTTTTCATCGACCTCGATAGAGAACCACCAAAAACCCCACCAAAAAATGAACGAAGCAGATCTCTATGTATGGAATTAGGTGTGGGTCGTTGTTCAATTCGTAACTTTGGGTTTGAGCTCGGATTTTTGGGTTTGATCGAGTTGACAGGTCCATATTGAGTTTGTTATTGAGGTTCAAATCGAGTTTTTCCGAACGCGGTTCTATTCGAAAGGATTATTCCAATTGAAAAGCATTTGAGGTCCAATTATCTCTTTTCTCCCTTTTAACTTTTATGTGATTGTGAATGATTTGTGTGTTTAACATGCTTGAATCTTTGTTGTGTGTATGTGATTGATGTTGGAATTCAGATTTTGAAAAATTGAAGTGATAGTCGAAGAATTAGTTTCTTGTGTGGTTGAGAATAAAATTGGGACGTGGTTTGAAAATCGAGAAAAAGTGAATATTGATTAATTTTGATGCATTAACGATGTTGAACGTGATAGTATTATGATATGCTGAAATTGGTAGGTAAAAAGTAGGTCGGGTCAGAAAATTTAGGAATCGTGTGTTGTGGAGTGTTTGTAATATTGTGCTGAATGGTTTTGCTTACCGCATTTAGATTAATTGTATTTCTTTAGCCGGTAAATGCCCCGAGGCTATTTGTATTTATTCACTGGGGAATGCCTCGACGTATCATGTTGATGAAATATGATCATGATTAAGCCCAAGGCATCGGGTAAAGCACAGTCTAGGAGTATTTTAGAATAGGATTTACATTTTCCGCATTTTTTTCTATTTTTGGGATTGTAATAATTGGACTGGACACTATTTTTGGACTTGTTTTGGTTTTGTTTGTTTGTTTGCTTGTTTTATATGTTTTTGTTAGTTTATAAATTTTATTGTGTTGTACGATACGATATACTCCATGAAGTGACCGTGGTTGAATCACAGGATCAAGGGGTACCTAACACCTTCCCCTCGGTCAACAGAATTCCTTAGCCGGAATCTCTGTGTGCGGATCAGTTTAAAAGAGTCAAAAATCATTTTGAAAAAGAATTTTCAAAGGTGACTTGGCACACCAGATTTATGTCATGTGGCGACTCTGAGTTAATTGTAAAAATGAATTCTTTTTGAAACAACTTTACTTTTTATCACTTAATAATAAAAATCCTTTTAAAATAAAATTTAATCTTTTTGGTTAAAAAAGAGGCGTGGCAAAAAATATTTTGAGAAATTATCTGATGCTGTAACAGGATTATGAAGGAAAAAGTTCTTAAATGGGAGTTGTCCGAACAGATAAACATGCCGAAGTGATGCAGATCATAATACAGGAACAAGACAAAGAATTTTTTTTATAGTCGGGATTTGATATAATATCAACTAACACACACACATAATATTTATGTATATTTAAGTTTTTTCTCTTATTTTCTTACTATATTTAAGTTTTACTTTTTCTTAGAAGGAAAATAAAAGTTATCATAATTACTTTTACTTTTCTGAAAGAAAAAATATAATTCTTTTTCATATTTGGCTAACCTCTTTCTTAGAGGAAAGGTTTTGGACATCTATAAATAGAAGACCCTTTTTTCATACAATAACACAATAGCATCCACAATATAGTCTTTAAAAAGTCTTTGTTTAGAGGGAGATTTTCTCTCTCATTAGTTTTTATGTTTTTAATATTATGTTTTATATGGAGGCCAATTGGCCAAATCATATAATAAAATTATGTTTTTAGTAATGTTTTTCGATGTCATCTTATTTATCGTCTCATAGTTTGCAACTAATAGCTTCCACATGACGCCCTCTCAATTTCGAACCTAACATATTTTGGATCATGTTAACTTATGTACTTGATTTTTCTATAAATTGTGGAAGAGACTGACAATTCGATTGAAGATGAGACCAGAAAAAATCTGACTCTTAAAAAATTGAAAGAAAACGATAGTTTGAAGTGTCAGATTATAAGATTAAATATGTCACTTTTAAATTGTTTGATGTTTGAAAGAATCTTTGATACATTGTATGATGTTTTAACAGAATTATCAAGGGTGTTGTGTCGAAATGGGAGATGTCCCAGTAGTTGAACCTATCGATGTTGATCCAGTTGAAATGGATTATCACGAGTGTCAATGTAAATTTTGAAAAAACAAAAATTAGTCACATCCAAAAAGAACAAACATTACATAACCACACTGATTATGTACCTTTATTTTTTGACAAATACATCATTGATAAACCTCATATACATCACTTGTAATGTATATGAAATTTATATAGTAATTTATACATATTCATATACCCATTTAATTTAATATACATACTGCATCTTCCTTTTATTTAATTTATTTTTTATCATTACTTAAATAAATTATTTTGAGGTTCACATGCACTACAAAATAATCAAATTTTATTTATATTTATATGTTTCATTCATCAAATTTATGTATCATGATGAATTCTTAGACACATTATCCGAATTCGTAGAAGATGCAATAAATGCACTGATAGCTGAGATGAAAACCTCACTAACTGCAAAGCCCCTTAAGTTTCTTAGTCCTGCACAAATAACTGAGAGTCCGTATTTAATATGTGATAGTCAATTTCCATCAGACTTTTCTTATGCACAAGTTGCAATGCATGATGCCTTGAAACGCCTGCTCAAAAAATTAGACAGAAGTCAAGAATTTTCAAGTCACCTTATTTAACTTAATTTGGCTCAAGATCAAAAGGACATGACAGTTCTGACACTAATTATCAATGAAATCATGCATTTGATGAGTTTAGCATATTGAACGAGTTGCCTTGTAGGTTAATGATGTTGTACTCTAAATGGATTGTTGAAAGGCTGTTGAAGTATCATGCAAACAGATACTAGTTCATATATGTGATATATATAGAAAGAAATAATTCTATTATACTTGCTAACAATGTTTTTTAACAAACTATGTCATAAAAAACTAAAAGATGATCACTATAAAGAAAAATCATCAAGTGTTGATTTCAAATAATAGAATTTTATATTTGCTCATTCACAAAACAAAAAATAATTCTACATGATGTCACAATCAAACGCATACTAAAATGATGAAGTACGTTCTTCCTTTTTTATTTTTTGTCTGGTGAAATATTAAGATGGTGCTACATTTCAATTTTTCAGATATGTTTTGCATTTCTGCTAACTCTAGCTGCATTGAGTTGTGCTAATAATTTGTTAAGATATATTCAAATACATTCTATATTATCAGTTCGTGTTGTGTTCAACCCATATACATACCCATCTTATGTATATGTGAAAATTTAGAGGTGTTACATTACTATTTAGATTGTGTTATGATTAAATATCTAGATGTTTGGGATTCCGCTAACTGCAGTTGCGTTGTGATAATAAGTTGGTCAGATATGTTCAAAATCACCATATTGATTTCTGTTTGTTCAGCTAATATACATAAAATATCACATGTTTACATTTTGGTTGTTTTGTTATGTGGTAGATTATGCAAACTCAAATTTGATTTGAATTTTGTGTTAATCATGTTTTAGAATATATTTAATTACACCACATGATTTTTATTTTATTTTTCTTCCTATAAAACATACAGATCATATGTGTAACTTGGAGAGTTGTTAAACAATACATATACATACAACTTTGAATATATAATACATTTTGTTGTTATTTTTTAAAATGTATAGCATATTAATGCCATCTTCTATCACTTTTGCAAAAAATTGAAGCAACAGACAGGTCATCAGTACACATACACTATTGTCAATTGTTTTTTCAAAAATTACATTCAGCAGACTTACAGAAGGTACTATCCAAGTGTTACTCCTATAATTATTTTCATGCAGGAAGACTTTGCACAATATGTATTTTTGTAAGACATGAAGAATTCATTAAAAACACCATCAAATGATTGAACATTCCTACTGGCTTGTCGTGACATATGATGGAAGAGGTGTACATACCAGTGAATTGTGGTTGCATTGAAAGAAAGATGCATAAGTGTATATAACTCACTGCCAACTTCAAGACACAGCGATTCATCATCTGACATTCACAAGTTGGTAGTGATGTTACCTATACTTGGCTGATAGTAATTTTCTGGTACAAACATAACGTACTAATTGAAAAAATCTTCCAATGTACAAGGTTAAATTAAGCCAACGCACACAGATTGTGAACTAACACCCTTTTAACATTGTATACATGAAACAAATTATACAAAAATTGAGTGGTAGTTTGTAAGTCGCGCCTTATTTATCTTTATATACCACATACACATATACAATTTTTTAAATTTATGCAAATAGTCTGATAGATTCAAGTTGTTATTACACTGTAGCTACTGTGGCATCTTTGTAGTCAAATATGTGGCATATTTGAGTGAAGGCATGCCTTTTCCTTATTCTAATTTCGATGCACAGACTCAACGCTTGAGATATGCTACCCTATTATGAAATTACAGTGTGATCAAGACTAAAAAAGTATATGCTAGTGACAGTTACGATCCTCCAAGACCCAAGTCAAATTATGTACCTCCTCTCAATGAATCTGAGATTGTTAGTTTAGAATAGTTTGAAAGTATAATAAAACTTATGGATGCTTCAGAACATTTTGATTACAACATTGTTGTTTTCACTGCATGTTGAAAGAGACATGTTTTTAATGTATGATGAACATATTTATGTTGGTTTAGGAAAAATTGACTTCAATATTTTTTGTTCTATCAATTTTCATAATAATGTGGCGTTATACTTTCGTGCACTATGTCGCTATAAAGTGTGGGTGATATTTTGATATTTCTTATACACAAAGTGAATATTCTTATGTATATCATCATATAAATAAATAAATGTATAATGCACTGTGCAATAAACAATATTTATGTATTGAATAGGCAGGAATGTTTGATATACATAGAATTATTGTTATTTTTAACTTATCTATATAAACCAGGATAGATAAATACATAGATTTGTTAGGTATATTACAACATATACATTACTCATACATGACTTTATATTCACAATATTTGCGATGTCATTTACATGAATCATTGTTACTTTAACACATATACTTAAAACTAAAAATGTAAATGAAATTCATTAATTATTTAATCAAATTAATAATAGGTTTAATACTGTATTTTTTATGCGGTTGTCAAATATTAAATACATGTATATCTATTTCATCTACATAACATTTAATATGTATTAAACCTACTCTAGTAATTTGATTAAATAGTTATGTGTTAAATATAGTTATATAATTCATAGACATAAAAGTAATTCATGTTATTACAATAATTCATATACATAACAATAATTCATACATAATATTTGCGATGTAATTTTACATGAATTATTTTACTTTAACACATACTTAAAACTATAAATATAGATGAAATCCATTGATTATTTAATCAAATTATTAGAATAGATTTAACACACACTATTTTTTTATGCGGTTGTTATGTATTAAATACATGTATATTATTCATATACATAACATTATGGTATGTAAATAACACCGTAGACAACCTTATAAGATGCATTACTCAGCTACACAACATATCTGTTTGAAGTGATTTGTTGCTAATACTACCATTGTACATAACTTTAGACAACAAATACTAAGCTACATAAAATGCAATTTCATATAAATACATTGTGGGTAATTTAAAATAACATATTTAAAACTAGTTACATATATGGAACAATACATATATTATCGGATGCATTCAACAGCTACACAGCAAGCACACATTCTTCAAAGTAATTTTCATATATAGCAACTTAATGTAAGAAGTAAAAACTTGTATGTCTAGCATAACAAAATTCAGAGTTATTACTTGACTTTGTGTTAATAACAAACATTGTTCAAAACATATGAAATTGAAATTGATAAAGATAAATGGTTGGTTAATCAGGAAATGTACATGCCATCACAAATCAGTTCTCCATTCAAAAAAAAATCACAAGATCGCCTAATGTGATCGGCACATCCTCATCGTCCATAACAGTTTGTGCTTGATGACAGAGTTTCACTTGATTTCTTATATCTTCCCTTCTTTGATATTTCAGGTAATCTTTTATATTTTGATGACAATACTTCTTCCTTATCTACACGTTTAGGCACATGTCGATCCCTCTCATCTGGCATCAGAATGATTGAAAGTTCATAAGTTTTCAACAAAATGCTTGGCTTATAGTACTCAGAGCAGTATGGGCCAAAGTCATCAACATTTTTACTCTTTAGAACTAAAATTGCATGAGGAAAAGGGATCTGATCAATCTGATATCTACCATAGTTGCATGATTCTCTTTCAAGGTTGACAATGTATCTTCAACCAGATTCATCTATAAAGTAAATATAGTTTGTGGTATCCTAACCTGTGAACATTAAGACAACAGTACATTTGATAAAATAATGATATACAAAATTATTACAATTTCAAAATAAATAAAAAAATAAAAAAATAAATATATAATATATACTTTTAAATTTGAAACTTCCCATCATCTGAGAAGCTTTCACACCATTAAGAGTTAGTATTTCCTCGAACCTCCTATCTAACGTCATATTTGTATATGATGTTATTTTTTCATTTTTACTATATCAAGAACCAAACAAATAGGAAATCTAAAATAGGTAATCCTCGGGACTCTACCAAACAACCATTTATACATTTGACAATATTAGAAGTCATCATTCTGTAATGCCCTGAGTCTGTACCCCGAACGCTACACGGTACTTACGATCCCAAAGGATCACAAGCTAACCCATGAATGGTACCTGCTCTGAGCACTGAATAATAATACTATAATAATATGAAACATAGGCTGAAATGCCATAAGGTTCATAATCTGAATACTAATAATAATAAAATTTGATGATCATATATGAAAACTGAATGTTGTCTAAACTAGTCTAGTCTGAAAAGCCTCTAACTGAACTGTCTGAATGTGGAGTTGATGGGACAAGCCCCCAACTAACTCCAACTACTGAAATACTGAAGATATTGAGAATACTAAAATAAAAGTATATCCTCAATAGATGAGGACTCACTACTGAATCTGTCTAAGTGTGGTTGAGAACCTGAGTGTCCGAACCTATAATATAAGATATCATAGCGCAAAGAGAAAGTATGCACCAGTATGTGAAATTTACTGGTATACTAGATGAGGTAAGGCTGAATGCAAGGTTCATATGCACGAACAATAACTGACTGAATAATATATAGAAACTGAATAAGGGTACATGGATAACTGAAATTGCTATAAATACTGAGTATGCAATACTGTGCATATACATGTATACTGTATCTGAGCTTTTACTGAATATGAGTACGGATTTCTGATAACTGAGTAACTAATATATGAGATTTACTGATTGTTTTGCGGAGAAATTTTGACTTTTGAGAAGAGTCGCCACTTAATTTTGAAAAGGAATTAAGAAACCTTTATAGAGTTACTTCAAAAAATTCAAGAGATTTTAGATAAGCGGTTCCTATTAACGTTTTAGGAAAGTGTTAGAAACCTAAAACTTTCGCAAACTTGCGGTTATCCGGACTGTTTGAAAATGTCTTTGATTAACTTCTAAAAGATTATTTTGTTGAAAACTGATTGGTTTTTACAAAGAATTTGTGTAAAATAATTTTAGACGACTTAATAGAGATTTTAACTAAGACTACACAAATGAAATAAGCAAGTAAACACATAAACAGGAAAGGGGAGGAGAAAGTAAATGATTTAGGCCATTGGGCCCAAACAAACAAAGCTTGTCCTAATCTAATAGGGCCTTCGACCCGTTTCACCTGTCGTAATTTAGTTTTCGAGCCCTTGGCTCGAGTCTCGCTCCACCTGTATTAAGTACAACTTTGGCTTCGAGGCCAAAATAAATAATAAAAGAAATAAATAAATAAATAAATACGACAACCATAAATAAATAACGATGACAAATGAATAAATAGAAATAAGACTTGGGTCTCATCATTGCTTCAAGAATAGGACTTTAACCCATTTTCCTTCTCTCAACTCCTTGTATCCATATGCTATGTGATTTTCTCCTTATGGTTTTTGAAATTGACTCATAAGAGATGGGCCTCAATATCCCACATTGAGAATGCAATAATAGGAATAATGTTCGTTTGGACTCGAAGGCAGGTTCATGCAAAGAAAGGTGAAGGAGGATAAGGATTAGGAAATAAATCGAGTAGAAATAATTTAGAAATAAATCTTAATCGATACGTAAACATTACAGCATGATAACAAATAGTTTAATCCATATCAACACAGTGGCAATTTCATACAACATGCAAGAAACCATCTAGCTGGAATGCTTGGCAGAACATTAAAACACGTTTGGTATTCATCTATATAACAACAATGCTACGAAACCAACAACAAAGAGAAAATCTAGACAAAGTGAAGTTAAATTTGACAAAAGAAATCTGATAAGCTAATACGGATTTAATTGCACCAAGCTTATGGAACGAGAAAATAACACATAATCCAAACATTGCATGCCTTTCTTATAAATAGTAAAAGAAATAGATTCAACCAATTTATCCGAAGCCAAATCCTTATTCTACTCCCAAAAAAAATCAGTCAAAATTAATCAAACACCAAACTTTAACAAAACCTCAGCTATAGCGGGGCACCATCTACCTAAGACTTGTTAAACTAAATCAAAGCACGAAACTTTAATCATGGAATTAGGTATAACAGGATACCAGCAGCCCAAAACTACTAATTAAAAATCAAAGTATGAAATTTTAATGATGAAACCAACCTTAGCATGATACTAGCAGCCCAAAATAAATCAAAGTATGCAACTCTACTACGAAAAATAGCTTATTCAACTTTACTAGCATACAAAGTGAAAGTCCTAGATCAAAGCTCAATCCACAACGTTATTTCAACCACACAACATGCCATGAATTAAATTAAAGAACCATTCACAGATAAAAATAGTGGATTCAGGGCACCTTAATGAAGAACATATCCTTAAAAGTACTAAGAAGCAGCATCAAACACATTGGCTCAAATACTAACATGGCAATAACTATCATGAATGAAACCTATGGATATCGAAGCCTTCTACCAGCAAACAATCTTAGCATACAATGTTACTAAAAATTTATTCATAACTACAGAAGGTCGAGATGAAGCAGGAACAAACGAAAGCTTAAATGAAGTAGGATATTACCTTTTAGAAGGTAGCAAAATAGGACGACGAGTTGATGATTGGATTTCGACCATCACCGAGAAAATAGAAACCTTGTAGCAGCTTCCTTTGAATCAATTTTTTAGAACCAGAAAAACTTTCTCTACCCTTCAACTCTCAATTTTTCTGAAAACCCAAAATTTTATAATTCGAGAATTTTTCCAACCCCCAAAATTTCCTCAGAAAAAATGTTCGAACCCCCAAAGAAATTTTTCCTCCCTCAGTTTTTCCAAAACCCCTTCTTTTTGGACCCAAAATACCCTCCAAAACAGTGACCCAATCGTTTCTTATTTAGAAGACGAATTGGGGGTATTTTTGGTACTTGAAATATAATATATTTTGGAATTTGAAATTCAAATTCCGCCCTCCAGCTTGGGGTTTCATCAACAAAATTACCAATTTTGAAATTGGTAGACCAATAAGATTTAGGGAAAATGAATTTTCACCAAGAGCCAATGAAAATCGTCCAACTGTATAAGAAGTCGTACACATTATCCTGAGATTCGCGGGTTTGAGCCATTGGAGAAGACACCTAGGTGCATTGCTAGAAGATTCTCGAAGCTTTTGCTCGTCTCACTAGTGCGTGAGATGAGTGATGAAGAAAAAAAAGGATGGGTTGGTTGTGGGTTGACGAATTCGGATCGAGAACGAGGAGAATCGAGTTGATTTTTGCTGTTTTTCGAAGTTGTATGTGCGGTTGGTTTTCTTTGTTGGGGGTTGTACGCAGCTTTTTCTGTTGTTTTATTGAAGAAGATAATGGATGAGGAGTGGGTCGGGTCATATCCAATTACTAATGGGCTGGGGTGTTGGTTGTTAAGTGTTGGATATTAATGAGAAAAAGAAATGGGTTGCTAATCATTTTTTGGGTCTTGGGCTATTTATCAAATGGCCAATAAACAAAACTTAGATAATGTATTTAATTTTTAGCCTAAATAAAATTCATATGACCAATTGCATTGTAGTCACGGCCGCATTAATTTTAATTAGGGTCCAATTAAATAAATTGACTAAATTGAAGCAACATTTGAAACAAATTAATAACTAATTCAATCCCGAGCTTCTTTTATTCGATAAAATCATGTAAACATTTCTCCAAATGAACTATTTTTGAAATAGATCATCTTCAAATCAAGATTTCAATTATTATATTTATTTTCACAATAATCTTTAATTAAATTCGATATTCCATAAAATTAATATTTAAGTAATCAAATTGTATAATATCGCATAACTGAACACGATAATATATAATTGCTACTTAAAGTGACAAAATCACATACAAATATACTTTTCAAAACTCTTATTCGGATGAAATAAATATTTTCATTTTATTAAAAATCGAAGAAACTCAGGATTAAATTTAGCCGTGGAGGACAAAAATTAGGTGTCAATAACTTCCCCCTCCCTTTGGGTAGGGTGGATGCAAGTAACCCTGGGCAAAAGGAGGTTGACGTTCCCAATTTTTGTCCGACCACAAATTCGTATCTAAGAGAGGTTGGTTTTCTACACGAATTTCATGGAGTTATGGCCAAACCTCGGTATTAGGTTTCCTACATATCTCAGGTTTCATGAGAATTCAGTCCACTTTTAGTTCATAAAGCTTGATTTTAAACACGATTTTTAATAAAATTCACCAACTATCACGGTTTTATAGTTTTTCGTTAACTGAGAAACTAGGGAATAAGGGGATTTGGGGAGATTGGAATGCAGTCCAGTTTTCTACATAGATCCCGGCCTACATATCCTCAAGATTTCAAGGAATCAGACTGCTTGTACTTCAACTCGATCGGTAGAAAAGATAGTCTTCTATTTCAGACGATCTTTGGCTCGGGATGAGTGACAAGTTAATGAGTTGCGGAAAAGAAGCTTGTAACCTCTTAACCATGAATATGAGATCCTTCAAATCCATAGTCAAGAACTTACCTAGACATAGTTTCCCAAAATTCTAGGTGTCCTATCACTCGAGTTTTAAAGAAAGGGAAGACTACCCTCGATGTAAGAATTAAGAAATATCCCGGAGGCAAAGCTGAAACTACAATATCCTAAGATACCTACATGCCTTCTAATAGAGGTGCGGTTAGATGGTGGTGGTGATCATCTTTCAGCTCGCACCCAAAGAGTTTGGCATCCCTCTCTAGACTATGTCCTATTTTTCTACTATGAAAGAGTTCCACATCGTGCTGCATCCTTTTTGGAGTCGTCCGCACCTATGGTTTTGATTTGAGGTTTTTATCCTCTCGGATGCTCTCAACAATATCTCAAACAAAAACCATTAGTCATAAGCATAATTCACGAAAGAAGTGTATAGTATTTTACCATATTTCCACGTGGATTGTTGACTGAAAAGCGGAGTCATCTTTTCATGTACCTATTTGGAATAAAATAACTTGTGATAACAGACGCAACATCCTTTTGGTTGTTGCATAACTAACTTATTTGTTCGAGTGAATATGTCTTCAGAGTAGGGTGGCCCTTTTGGCCACCGACGATACTTTATGAGGAATGGTCCCTGCAACCATGTAATCTTGTGTTGATGTAGCAACCCTTTTGGTTACCTATAATACTTATTATATGTGGAATTATAAACTCTCCAGTTATAGCCGATGATCGATTTATAAATTTTCCTTAAATTGTCAATCTTTGGATAATCTTGCACCTTATTGATGTTGGATACGAGCCGACTTACAGATATCTTTTGAATTACTAGATTTTAGGTAATCCTACACATTATTTGACCTTGGATAAGAGATGGCTTACAGATATCCCTCCAATCACTAGCTTTCAAGTGTTCCTGCATATCATCCGACCTTGGATACAATATGACTTATAGATATCTCTCAAATTGTTAGTCCTTGGGTAATCCTGCACATAATCGATCTTAGACATGACACAGCTTATAGAAAACCCTTGGACGTATCAATTTGATAATCTTACATATTTCTCCAGTAAGGATTTAGTTGCAACTTATGGATAACCTTCAGACTATCGATTTTTAGGCGATCTTGCACACTATCCAGTTAGGATGTCATTGTGGCTTATGAATGACCTATAGGCTATCAACTCATAGGTGATCTTGCCGCTATCCTATTTCAAATAATAGGAATTATAGATGATCCTCAAATTGTCAATTTCTAGGAAATCTCATATATTATTTGTCTTTAGATACCGACTTAAAGGCGTCCCTTCGAATTATGTGCTCTTGATTCATTTAGATGCTGATTCATAAAATGATGAGATATCCTCAATGCCAGCATTTATGTCTCATGTGTCAACAGATATTAAATGCTGATGATATCCTCGACGCCAACATTTATGTCTCACGTGTTAGTAGATATGAATTGCTGATGATATCCTCGATGCCAGCATTTATGTATTGCGTGTCAACAGATAGTAAATGTCGATGATATCCTTGACGCCAATATTTATGTCTTGCGTGTCAACGGATATGAAATGATGATGACATAAAATGGCCCTCTCGGTAATGATATGAATGACCCTCTTGGCAATGATATGAAATGGCCTTCTTGGTGATGATATAAGATAGCCCTCTTGGCAATGATATGAATGGCTCTCTCGGCAATGATATAAAATGGCCCTCTCAGCAATTCTATGAATGGACCTCTTGGAAATGATATGAAATGGCCCTCTCAGCAATGCTATGAATGGACCTCTTGGAAATGATATGAATGACCCTTTTGGTAATGATATGAAATGATATAAAGTGGCCCTCTAGTCAATGATATGAAATGTCCTTCTTGGCAGTGATATGAAATGGCCTTCTTGGCAGTGATATGAAATAATATAAAATGGCCCTCTTGGCGATGCTATGAATGGCCCTCTTGGAAATTTGAAAACAGTTTCACCTGAGCTTGTTTGTCTACGTCTTTATTTCTACAAGTACCTATACTTGGAGTAGACGATTAGTAGACACAAAGTCTCTTTTGCTAGCGACCAGTTTTTGAGAAAAATTCTAAATACAATGTTCGTAAATAAAAAGAAGACACCTTTGTTTGTCTTCCATGATCTCAAGAAATGGGATAGATAATTTAAATGGTCCTCGATAAATGAGTTTTAAACCCATTTTTGGGCTACCCAAAAATACCATTCTTAAGCATTATATGTTCTGGCATGACTCCCGATTTGCTTGGGGATTCTTTGAAATCATCTCTCATTTTTGTGTATCGATCCCTGCATCCACATAAAAATGATTAGTTTGAATGAAACTACTCCGTGTTGACCTTATTTGATCCTTGATTTTCTCCTTTTCATCTTTCAGGCTCCCCATCACATTGGTACCTCTACCCTGGGTCCCTACTCCCACAGATACCTAGGCAATTACTAAGTAAAAGATTTATAAAATTTTTTTTTCAAAAGTAGTTCTATTTTTAGCAAATAGTTTCGAAAGTATCTGTAAAATCTTTACAAAATTTCTGGCAGTCATGTCATGTACTAGCTCAACGAACGTCTTCCTCGTGGTTTTGACTATATCCGATGGATGATTTCCAAAACTCATGATCATTGTTGAAGGGTTATTCAAACAATTCTGTCATAGCCAGAAATTAAGTCTACCTAGACTTTATCGCAGTTGGTGGCTTCAAAAGCTTGGCTTTAACCTTTGGTGCCTGGAAATTTGAAATATATTCCAGTATTTGGTGGAAATTTTGAGGCCTCTATCAAAATTTCTGCCCTTGTTTAAAGTTGTTTGAGATGATATCAACTCGAGAAGATCCAAAGTATTTGTTGGTCTTAGTTCTCCTTGTTGGATGTCGATCTTCTCTTGTGAATTTTCGAGATTCCTTCTCAAAATTTCTGCCCCAGTTTTCATATCCTGGGGTTATATGACCAAGTCATTGGGGTTCCTACATATCCCGTTGAAGCAGGAATCAGGTCAAATATAGTTCAAGACTACACTAAGGATATATAGAAAAATCTAATGGGTTGACCAAAGCCGACATAGGCCGCCTACATTTCCCTTTTTTGGGAATTCAGGTCATCACGTAGTTCATACATAAAAAGAAAGGATAAATTCTCCTAAGGGGTTGACCGAAGCCGACATAGGCCTCATACGTATCCCTTTCTTTGGAATTCAGGTCAAACGTAGTTCGTACATAAAAATAAAGGATAAATTTTTCTAAGGGGTTAACCAAAGCCTACATAAGACGCCTACGTATCCCATTGTTGGGAATTCGGATCAAACATAGTTCGCACTTTAAGGAAAGGGGTTCTAGGCAATTACACATTATAAAATACATTATTACAAAGCGATTACAGATAAACTAAGGAAACACAAAAATTAGAACGTCTTTCAAACATAGTATATTTTTACCATATCAGAATTGATTGGTTTGGTCCACTCTTGGCCATCCATCTCAAGCAAAATTAGAGCCCCTCCATATTGTACCTTGCAAACTATGTATGGCCCTTGCCAATTTGGAGCGAACTTGACCTTGTACTCTTTTCAGTGAGGGAGTATGCATTTGATAACTAATTTCCCAACTTCAAATGTTTGAGCTCTTACTTTCTTGTTGAAGGCACGAATCTTCATGTCATGATATAGCTGACCATGACACACGACAACTATTCTCTTTTCATCAATCAACATGAGTTGTTCACAACGAGTGCAAAACCATTCTTCGTTACTTTGTCCAGCTTCCTGAATAATCCTCAGGGAAGGTATTTCAACCTCAGCAGGTATCACAACTTCATTCCCATAAACCAATAGATAAAGGGTCACCCCGGTGAAGGTTCAAACTATTGTGTGATACCTTAGAAAATTGTAAGGCAGCATCTCATGCCATGATCTATCATTCTCGATCATCTTTCTCAAGATATTCTTGATGTTCTTATTGGCAGCTTCCACGGCTCCATTCATCCGTGGATGATATGCGGTCGAGTTGTGATGCCCTATTTTAAATTGATCACAAATTTCATTCATCAAGTGACTGTTCAAGTTTGCCCCATTATCAGTAATGATCGATTCTAGCAATCCAAATCGGCAAATCAAGTTAATCCTGATGAAATCTTCAACCACTTTCTTAGTGACGGCTCTATATGAAGCATCTTCGACTCACTTAGTAAAGTAGTCAATAGTAACCAAAATAAATCTATGCACATTCGATGCTAGTGGCTCTATTGGTCTGATAACATCCATGCCCCAAGCTACAAAAGGCCAAGGTGAATTCATCGCATGAAGCTCATGTGGAGGCATTCGAATCAAATCTCCACGTATCTGACATTTTGGACACTTCTGCACATACCTGCTACAATCATTTTCCATAGTCATCTAGAAGTAACCGGTTCTAAAGATCTTTTTAGCAAGGGAAAACCCATTCATATGGGCCCCACAAACTCCAGTGTGTAATTCTTTTATCAATTTATTAGCTTCCGCAGCGTCGACGCATCTTAAGAATCCCAAATTTGGAGTCTTCCTAAAAAGGATTTCCCTACTTGGAAAATAGTTCTTCGGCAAATGCCTGATTGACTTTTTTTGGTTCTTACTGGCCTCTTCAGGATATATTCCAGATTCTAAATACCTTTTCATGTCATAGTACCATGGCTTTCCATCAGGATCCTCTTCAACGTATGCACAATACGCGGGTTGCTCCTTTAAGCTTATTTCTAAAGGATCTATGTAACTCTGATATGGGTGCTGAATCATGGAGAATATAATGTCCAAAGCGTTAGCAAACTCATTTTGTATCCTTGGGATATGTCTGAAATCAACTTCTTTGAATTTTCCACACAATTCCTGCACCAGCTCCACATAAAGAGTAATCTTGGAATTTTTTACCGCCCATTCTCCTCGTACCTGATGAATCAATAAGTCTAAATATCCGATGACTAGCAATCCACAAATACCCATATCAAGTGCCAATTTGAGACCTAGGATGCAAGATTCATATTCAGCCATGTTATTGGTGCATGGAAAACGTAACTTAGCAGTTATCGGATAGTGTTGACCCATTTCTAACACCAAAACTGCTCTGATTCCTGAACCTCTAAAGTTGACCACCCCATCAAAGAATAGCCTCCATCCGGGGTAAATTTCTGTAATGTTTTCTCCTACGAATAAAATTTCCTCATCTGGGAAATAAGTTTGAAGTGGATCATATTCATCATCAACCGGATTCTCTGCCAAAGGATCTGCTAAGGCTTGCCTCTTGATTGCCTTTTGAGTTACATACACAATGTCAAACTCGCTCAGTAATATTTGCCACTTGGCTAGCTTTCCCGTAGGCATGGCTTTCTGGAATATATACTTCAATGGATCCATTCTTAAGATGAGTTATGTTGCATTTTATGACAGATGATGCCTCAACTTTTGCGCGGTCCAAGTCAAAGCACAACATGTTCTTTCTACAAGAGTGTAACGGGCTTCATATGGTGAAAACTTTTTACTCAAGTAGTAAATGGATTTCTCTTTCCTACCGGTCTCATCCTGCTAACCGAGGACATATCCAAAAGCAGTTTCTGAGACTGACAGGGAAAGCAACAATGGAATTCCTTCTCTTGGTGGAACCAAAACTGGCGGTGCATACAAATATTCCTTAATGCGGTCGAAAGCTCTCTGACATTCTTCTATCAACTTATTCAATGGATTTTTCTTCAACATCTTGAGAATTGGCTCGTATATGACTGTTGATTGAGCAATGAACCTGTTAATGTAATTCAAATGATCCAAGAAACTCATAACCTCCTTCTTGGTCCTCGGTGGTGGTAAATCCTGAATTGTCTTGATTTTGGATGGGTCTAGCTCGATGCCTCTTCTACTGACTATGAATCCCAGTAACTTCCCTGCTGGTACATTAAAATCACACTTAGTAGGATTTAACTTCAAATTGTACTTTCTTAATCTATTGAAGAATTTCTCCAGATGGGTCAAATGATTCAAACTCTTGCGGGATTTGATAATTACATCATCCACGTATACCTCAATTTCTTTATGAATCATATCATGGAAAATCATCGTCATATTCCTCATATATGTTACACCCACATTCTTAAGACCAAACGGAATTACCCTGTAATGATAAACAACCCAGGACAGAATAAAAGTTGTCTTTTCTAAATCTTCTTCATCCATCAATATCTGATGATACCCGGCGAAACAATCCATGAAAGACCGTATTTCATGATTTTTACAATTATCAATGAGGATGTGGATGTTGGGCAACAAAAAATTATCTTTAGGGCTGGCTCTATTCAAGTCTCTATAGTTAACACAAATTCGAATCTCGTCGTCCTTCTTCGGCACTGGGCCAATATTGGCTAACCATGTTGAATATTTTGTGACCTCCACAACCTTAGAATGGATTTGTTTTGTCACTTCTTCCTTGATCTTTAGACTTAAATCTGTCTTGAATTTCCACATATTCTGCTTGACTGAATCAAACTCAGGATTTCTTGGCAACTTATGTGACACAATGTTGGTGCTCAATCCCGGCATATCATCATAGGACCAAGCAAATACGTCAATGTATTACCGCAACAAGTGAATGAGCTCTCTCTTTTGTGCTTCTACCAGGTGGACACTGACACTTGTTTCTTTGATTTCATCTTGATCTCCCAGGTTGACTGTTTCAGTTTTCTCTAGGTTGGGCTTCTTCCAATTCTAAAACTCCTCAATATCCTCAACTAATCGCTCCTCATCAACTTTCTTCCAATCATCATCATTTATCTCATTTTGTTCGTCTAAGCTTTGAAATGGCATGATATTGGCAGGTTTTAAGTTACTGTTACTGTGATAAACAAACAAACCAAGTTAGATAATAACAAGATAATAATAAAATATATGAATAGTGGTGTTTCAAAAAATATTTTTTTTAATATAAAGAAAGGCCCTTTCATTGAAATTTGAGAGATAATTACAAACTATGGCTCATGACCCGCGTAAATACAAGCCCGTGCCATTTTTTTAAAGCAGTAAAAATACAAAAAGGAAGTTTGATGTGTAAAGGGTGGATCACGATGCCTCTTCCAGATCATCACCGATTTTAAAAACTATTAGTAATAGCCCTTTCATCTACCACGATGGGTGACGAGTTATGAGTGGAGTAGAGGTCCAGTTTTACAAGGCTCCCTACTGGACTTTGGGAAATCTTCTGGTATAACATTGCATCCCTCAAACAGATTTCCTATCCCATCCCCGAGACCATCATCTTTCGACATCTCAAGTACGGGAAATGACTAGTACAGGAGCTATAAGGGCCTAAACAGACTCGCCTCTAACTTATTCTCAATCTCATCCTTCTCGATAGGATGATATCCTAACCCATACTAAGAGGCTTATTCTGGGATCATAACAGGCTCAATAATTCCTTGAAGATTTTTACCCAAACCTCAACTAGGCTCGAACCCATTTCTCAATATCACAGTCGCAATTATTTTGTAGACAGAAGGCATTGGAGCTTTGGGCGTCAGATCCTTTTCCACAGCATTTACAATTTCCAATGTATAGAAACTACTACCCTTTGGAAAGTTTTCAATCACCGGCACATAACCATTGGGATGATTCGCTCGATTTCCTTCCCCTTGAATGACTATTTCATGATCTTCCCAAATAAACTTCAATAACTAATGAAGGAGTGATGAAACTGCCTTTGCACCATGTATCCATGGTCTTCCTAAGGGCAGGTTGTAACTAGGATGAATATCCATAACATGAAACTTAGTCTTGAATTCAATAGGTCCCGTTTGGATGTACAAATCAATTTCAGCTACGGTATCTCTCTGCCCTCCATCAAATGCTCTCACATTTATGTGTCTTTGGCAAATTTTCCCCTAATCATAGGCCATTTGAACCAATGTGGAGAGAGGACAAATGTTCACACCAAATTCGTCATCTATCAATACCTGATTAATCACATAGTCTCGACAAATGATAGTGGCGTGCAAGGATTTGTTATGCATCGCTCCCTCAAAAGGCAACTCTTTATTACTGAATGATATGCGATGACTTCCAACAATATTTTCTATTATCGCAGCCAAGTTCTCAATACTCATTCCTGTGTGAACATACGCTTCATCTAAGACCTTCGATAAAGCCTATCGGTGGTATTGGGAACTCATTAATAGTGCCAAAATAGAAATTTGGGTTGGAGTCTTCTCTAAATGTTTGACAATTTAATAGTCTTTTGGTTTCATATGACTCTAAAATTCCGCATCCCCTCTTTAGTGATTAGCCTTTTCTGTGAATCCTTTCTATTGGTCAGTTCTTCAGGAATGTAGCATCATCCATATCGCGTCATCCCTTGGGAAGCAGTGGTCTGTACAATAAATTCCTTCCTTGGTGAGGGAATGTATACTTGAGTCAGGTCTGTCATCACTATAAATAGGGCTTTCTCATTGACACTTAAGGAAGTCATAACTCTCTCTATCTTTTCTACCTCTTTCGCCCTTTTGTGCTTTTCTGAATTCACCTTAGCAATAGTTTTGCCAGACGCCCATTTACCTTCTATTTTAATCATGTTAACTGTAGGTCCCCCATGATTAGGCAATGAGTTACTATTAATATTTGGCATCGGCGACTGAAGCGTGATGACCTGTTGATCAATTAGATCTTGGATCTTATGTTTCAGGTTAATACAGTCCTTGGTACTGTGCCCTGCTTCTCCTGAATGATAGCCACAATTTTGATAGGCATGATAAAATCGAGAGTTGGGATTGATAGGCTTTGGCTGGATCGGTTGCAAATAACCGACATTCTTCAATCTTTCAAATAGATGGGTGCGATTTTCATCCAGCAGCATGAAGTTTTGGGGAGGTTTCTTTTTTATGTTTGTACATGGAGGGTTATAATGGTTTTGATTTGTAGGAGGAGGTACTTGATGATAATTTGGAGGTGCATAGACATTTGTTCGGTTATTTGGAAGAGCGGATTGGACATGAGGCTGATAATTCGGCGGTAGAACTAGGTATTAAGGAAAAATATTCGATTGTGGAGCTTGGTATTGGGATTGGATATTTAGGTGTGGAGCTTAGTACTGGGGTTGGACATTTGGGAGTGGAGCTTGGTACTAAGGTTGGACATTTGGGAGTGGAGCTTGGTATTGGGGTTGGGTGTAGAATGCATGCTGAAAGTTAGGTGATGGCAGAGAAGAGAAAATATTTCTAGCGTTGAACCTCTTTTTCGTTTTAGCAACAGAATTAGTAGAAATCGTGCCTACATCCTCCTTTTTCTTCTTCAAGAACATAGCAGTCCCGGACGATGTTGGGTTCTTGGCAATTTTTCCAGTCCGAATACCTTCTTCTAGCGATTCTCCTATTTTTACCAAATCTCCAAAAGTCTCCTAACAGCGAACACCATCCTAGTATAATATTCTTCTTTTTTAGCGCGAGAGAACACAAATACCATTTCTTCCTCATACATGGGGGGTTGTACTTTGGCAATTTCTTTTCTCCAACAGAAAGCATAGTCTCAAAAAAAGTCATCACTTTTCTGTTTGATCCAATCTAGTGAATATAAGTCAGGAACTATTTCAATGTTAAATGTGAACCTGTCATGGAAACCCTTGGCCAATGTTTTCCAACCAGTCCATCTTTTCAGCTCCAGAGACATGAACCACTCTAAGGCTTCGCCACTTAAACTTTGGCTGAACAGAGGTATCAATAACGCCTCATTTTTCCCTACCCCCACCATTTGATCATAATACCTTATTAGATAGGTCATTGGGTATTCTGTACCGTCAAACACTTCAAACTTAGGGACCTTGTACCCTTCTGGTAGATCTATTCTAGGGTGAACACATAAATCATCATACCCTAAACCATCGTGGTCCCTCGCTCTATGAGATTCTTTGATCCTCATGATCTCTTTATTCATAGATAGCAACTTCATTTCATGCTCGATCCTCTACTCTTTCTCCTTCTCCTCGTAATGGTCTATCTTGGGATTAGGAAGGGAATTATAGATATCAGGGGATATAATGGTATGAGGAGACTTTGGAGACTTTTGGAGTTTTGGAAAGGTTCTATTGAATTTGCGAGTAGTTTGGTGGAATCTGAGAAGGATTTTGCAAATTTAGAAACGAATTTAGTTGATTTAGGGATAGATTTGATACAAGATTTGGGGAGGGATTTTGTGGATTTGAGAGTGAATCTTGTGGATTTGGGAACGAATTTTGTTGATTTACAAATGGGTTCTGGGGATTTGGGAATGGATTTAGAGATGGGTTTTGCGGGGTTAGAGATGGATTTTGTAGATGGTAGACATCTGGATTATTTTCATGATTGGTGTTTAGGACAATTTGAGGAGTAGAAACCGGCGATACATTAATTGGCTGATTCTCAAAAATAGGTATACTGGGGGGATAAATTTAGAGTGGAGTCCCGTGTCTTCCTAGAGAGGGAGCATTGACAGTGATGGCCAGGTAGCCAAATCTCGAGTGCGATTATTTCTTCCTGAGAGTTCCGCGATCATCTCACTCTGTTCCGCTATTACATTGTCCCTGATGGTCAATGCATTTTCTTCATCATTTCCAGTCATTATTGAATGATGGTCAGAGGATGGGGTTTTGTACGCCTTTGACCGGGTGAAGTAGGGATGTTCTGCCAGCTTATTTCAACATGGAGTAGTTTTCTATTATCTGTAAAGTAAAACAACTCAAAGGCAAATGTGTTAGTTTGCATATGTGATAAGCAATGCAAAATACTTGACAAAAAATAGCCACGTAGAGTTGTTTGTATCATAGACAAATTCATCCATAGGAGTATAGCGGATAAACTTGCCTTTGATCCAAACAAACGTACGTAAACACATAAGACAGTTATATCATATAAAAACATTATATTAATGTGTATACTAATTGGGGTGACCCTTTAGAGCTAGGGGGTTTGGGCCTAACAATTTTTGAAGAAAAATATATGCTTGATTAAGGTCAATCCATTATCCCCCAACTTTTATAGACACTAAAAAGGGCATAAATGCCTACAAAAGATAACAAAAGAGGGATACAAACTTTAGTGAAAAGGAAATAACATGAAAGAAAATAAGTTCCCACGTAGGAGAATAGAAAAACTATCTATTGGACGCTCCTTCGTTTGCCTTTGCTTTCTTAGCTTTGTTCACCTCCTGCGATATTTGATACTTAGTGATAATCAGATGACTTCCGCATAACTGTGCCTTGCTGTTGTAAGTCATTTTTCTTATACTATCGAGTAGGGAGGCCATTCTATCATCAAAATCGATTAAACACTGCCTAGCAACATTATCCTCTTGCCTAGCAATTTTCAACTCTTCCCTCAACATACGTATTGTTAAAGCATCTTCCACATGTATCTGTCGGTGTGCAATTTCACTTTTTTGAAACTCATCTTGAAGCTTGTGGAGTCCGATCTGATGCTCGGATTCTACATCCACGACCCGAGTGGGCACGTTCGACCCCAGAATCAATGCTCCAATGAGACTCTTTTTTAACCACTCATTGTAAGTGTCGCTGACTTCAGGTTCATACCCTATATGGAAAGAGACTTCTGTTCACCTTCTTCTTCTCTATCCATTTATCATGTAGTCTTTGAGCGGGGGCTCTCTTTCATCATACTCGATGAAGAATCTGAGCATAGAATCGATTTGAGGTGTCTCCTACTTGAACTCGAATTACCTAAGAACTCTGCCAAGATTGTAGGGACGGGTCCCCCTGTGACCCAAAAGCACTAGAAAAGGCCACTCGCCCCCTCGAATGGTGTATTTAACTAAATGAAGATAGTTAATGGACCATTGCACATCTTCATCTCTTAATTCCCCAAGAGTCTTAAACCAAAATTCGTGAGATGCTTCCCTTTTGAACTTGTGTAGAAACAACCATTTGTCGTGTGATTCCAGCAGATACTTTTTTGTTTTGTGATCAGGTTGTACCGTTCTAGGATTTTTCACCAAATGCATCATCATTCACCATTGCAATATAAGGTTGTAACCTTGAAAGAAATGATTCTCGACTTGACATCTTCCCAAAGATAGCTATATCTTGGCGAAAATCATGGGAGCTAAGTTGTGGAATACCTTTTTAGAATTGTACTCCATTCCAAAGAAGAGTGCATGGGTCACTGAGACAATCCTTGGATGAATTATTCCATTTTCCCCTTGTGGAAACACCATGGTTCCATGTAGGCCTACCACAAAGGCAAAGGCCCTCGTCTCCTTCCATTTTTTTTCTGACTCAAATTTATGTCCAAATTTGTGAAAAGCATTGAATCTTCTGAACCGATGATAAAACTCACAAAAAGTGATATTTGATCCATTACGTTCCCCTAGACAGGTATCATCGTCAGTTAAAAATACCTCCTTGATCTTTTGATGATCCCATACAACTAGGACTAAAATGTTCTTAGCAGGTGTCTCCTTTATCTTAAAACACATTTCAGTACTCTCGTAACAAATCAATTCCTCTTCAATGGTAGGAGTCAATTCAAATTCCCTGAAGCGAAATACCATATTTGATCATCCTAAAAAGTTGTTAGTACATGGATCATTTCAGGCCAAGCGTTCATCTAGATCAAAGAAGGCAGATAATCGATGTGTGTTCTAACAATCTTTCTCTCTTCTGCGCTCATGTAATCCCACTATATTTTCAGGAAATCATCAAGTTTAGTAACCATCTTGAACTTTTCAAGGAAATGCAGTTGAGCCATATCCTACACGAAAGTAGACAAAGATAAACCTTCCCCCGTCCCCAAAGGGTAATGGATTGAATTAGACAAGCATATATTTTTTCAACACATGAATATGAGTCGTCTGTAATTGACTCAAGGTTAATAGACATAGGGCAGGTTTTCAAATGGGCCCAATACCCCACTCAGGTATTGGGTCATCCTAGGCTCATGCCTAAAATAGGGTTTTGGTTTCATTCTATCCTAGGTATCTAGAG
Organism: Capsicum baccatum var. pendulum; assembly: GCA_030864225.1. Lineage (NCBI taxonomy): Eukaryota > Viridiplantae > Streptophyta > Magnoliopsida > Solanales > Solanaceae > Capsicum > Capsicum baccatum. The sequence continues at coordinate 216,841,016 of CM061554.1, read as the reverse complement.
TAGGTTTAAACACTAGTTCTCAAGCGGACAACTTGAGTTTGAAAATACGAACATCCATCAGAAGACTCACGTGCTAATAAGCCATTCGTATTTCCAACACAATATTTGAATTGAACAATAGGGGCCGGGACATCCACAAAACCCCAAAATAGTTTAAATAATGCAGGAATATGCCATGAGATGCGATAGTTAAACGTTACAAAATCGAAACATATAAACACATAAACAATGAATCAAAAGATGAAATCAAACATTTGGTTAGAACCTAGTTAAAAGTCCCCAGCAGAGTCGCCATTTCTGTTTTGCGGAGAAATTTTGACTTTGAGAAGAGTCGCCACTTAGTTTTGAAAAGGAATTAAGAAACCTTTATAAAGTTACTTCAAACGGTTCAAAATAGGAAAATCATTTTAGTTAGAGATTCTAGATAAGCAGTTCCTATTAACGTTTTAGGACGGTGTTAGGAACCTAAGATGTCCGCTAACTTGCGGTTATCCGGACTGTTTGAAAACGTCTTTGATTAATTTCTAAAAGATTAATTTGTTGAAAAGTGGTTGGTTTTTAGAAAGAATTTGTGTAAAACAATTTAGACGACTTAATTGGGATTTTAACTAAGTCTACACAAATGAAATAAGCAAGTAAACACATAAACCGGGAAAGGTAGGAGAAAGTAAATGATTTAGGCCATTGGGCCCAAACCAACAAAACCTGTCCTAGTCTAACTGGGCCTTTGACCATTTCACCTGTCCTAATCTAGTTTTTGAGCCCTTGGCTCGAGTCTTGCTCCACTTGTATTAAGTATAACTTTGGCTTCGAGGCTGAAATAAATAATTATTGAATTAAATAAATAAATACGACAACCATAAATAAATAACGACGATAAAGGAATAAATAGAAATGAGACTCGGGTCTCGTCATTGCTTCAAGAATGGGACTTTAACCCGTTTTCCTTCTCTCAACTCCTTGTATCCATATGCTATGTGATTGTCTCCTTATGGTTTTTTATGGTTTTTGAAATTGACTCATAAGAGATGGGCCTCAATATCCCACATTGAGAATACAATAAAGGGAATAAAGTTTGTTTGGACTCGAAGGCAGGTTCATGCAAAGAAAGGTGAAGGAGGGTAAGGATTAGAAAATAATTCAACTAGAAATAATTTAGAAAGAAATCTTAATCGAAACTTAAATATTACAGCATGATAACTAATAGTTCAATCCATATCAACATAGTGGCAATTCCATACAACATGTAGGAAACCATTTAACTATAATGCTTGGCAGAACATTAAAACGCATTTTGTATTCATCTATATAATAACAATGCTATAAAACCAAAAACAAAGAGCAAATCTAGACAAAAGTGGAGTAAAATTTGACAAAAGAAATATGATAAGCTAATACGGATTTAATTGCACCAAGCTTATAGAACGAGAAAATAACACATAATCTAAGCATTGCATGCCTTTCTTATAAATAGTCAAAGAAAGAGATTCAACCGATTTATCCTAAGCCAAATCCTTATTCTATTCCTAAAAAAAAATCAGTCAGAAATTAACCAAACACCAAACTTTAACAAAACCTCAGCTACAGCGGGGCACCATCTACCTGAGACTTGTTCAACAAATTCAAAGCACGAAACTTTAATCATGAAATCAGGTATAACAGGATACCAGCAGCCCAAAACTACTAATTAGAAATCAAAGTATGAAATTTTAATGACGAAACCAACCTTAGCATGATACTATCAGCCCGTAACAAATCAAAGTGTGCGACTCTACTATGAAAAATAGCTTATTCAACTTTACCAGCATATAGAGTGGAAGTCCTAGATCAAAGCTCAATCCACAAAGTTATTTCAACCACACAACCTGCCATGAATTAAATTAAAGAACCATTCACAGATAAAAAGAGTGGATTCAAGGCACTTTAATAAAGAACATGTCCTTAAAAGTACTAAGCAGCGGCATCAAACACATTGACTCAAATACCAACATGGCGATAACTATCATGAATGAAACCTACGGCTATCAAAGTCATCTATCAGTAAACAATCCCAGCATACAATGTTACTAAAAATTTATTCATAACTACAGAAGGTCGAGATAAAGCAGGAACAAATGAAAGCTTAAACGGAGTAGAATATTAACTTTTAGAGAGCAAAAAATGGGACGACGAGTTGATGATAGGATTTCGACCACCACCAAGAAAATAGAAACCTCGTAGCAGCTTTCTTCGAATCAATCTTTCAGAATAAAAAAAAATTTCTCTACCCTTCAACTCTTAATTTTTCTGAAAACCCCAAATTTTATAATTCGAGAATTTTTCCAACCCCCAAAATTTCCTCAGAAAAATGTTCGAACCCCCAAAGAAATTTTTCCTCCCTCAGTTTTTCCAAACCCCCCTCTTTTCGGACCCAAAAATCCCTCCAAAATAGTGACCCAATCGTTTCTTATATAGAAGACGAATTGGGGGTATTTTCAGGACTTGAAAAATAAGATATTTTAGAATTTGAAATTCAAATTCCCTCCTCCAGCTTGGGGTTTCATCAATAAAATGTACCAATTTTGAAATTGGTGGACCAATAAGATTTAGGAAAAATGAATTTTCACCAAGAGCCAATGAAAATCTTCCAACTGTGTACGAAGTCGTATGCATTATCCTGAGATTCGCGGGTTTGAGCCATTGGAGAAGACACCTAGGTACCTTTCTAGAAGATTCTCGAAGCTTTTGCTAATCTCACAGGTGCGTGAGATGCGTGATGAAGAGAAAAAGGATGGGTTGGTTGTGGGTTGACGAATTCGGATCGAAAATGAGGATAATCAGTTTGATTTTTGCTATTTTTCAAAGCTATACGTGCGGTTGGTTTTCTTTGTTGGGGTTGTATGCAGCTTTTGCTATTGTTTTGTTAAAGAAAATAATGGATGGGGAGTGGATCGGGTCATATCCAGTTACTGATGGGCTAGGGTGTTGGTTGTTAAGTGCTGGATATTAATGAGAAAAGGAAATGGGTTGCTGATCATTTTTTGGGTCTTGGGCTATTTATCAAATGGCCAATAAATAAAACTTAGACAATGTATTTAATTTTTAGCCTAAATGAAATTCATATGACCAATTGCATTGCAGTCACGGCCGCATAGATTTTAATTAGGGTCCAATTAAATAAATTGACTAAATTGAAGCAACATTTGAAACAAATTAATAACTAATTCAATCCCGAGCTTCTTTGATTCGATAAAATCAAGTAAACATTTCTCCAAATGAACTATTTTTGAAATAGATCATCTTCAAATCAAGATTTCAATTATTATATTTATTTTCACATTAATCTTTAATTAAATTCGATATTCCATAGAATAAACATTTTAAGTAATAAAATTGTATAATATCGTATAACTGAACACGATAATATATAATTGCTACTTAAAGTGAAAAAATCACGTAAAAATATACTTTTCAAAACTCTTATTCGGATGAAATAAATATTTCAATTTTATTAAAAATCAAAGAAACTCAGGATTAAATTTAGCCGTGGAGGACAAAAACTAGGTGTCAACACTGATAATTGAGCTTCTAATACTGATTGACAGTATTTGACATTCCTAATTATGTAGAACTGAACTAAGCTCTATACCGTGGCTGAAACTAAAACTGTGGGGGTAATCATTTAACCGACATGCCCTTTTTTTGAATAGATTTGGGTTCCAACCTGTAACCTCAGCTGGAAGTGTTTCAGTACTGCTCCATGGGTAAAGATAACCTTAAGAGTTACCCTCATCTGGCAGGTGCCCTGAATGAGAATGGTGATACCCACAACTGGTAGGTAAAATACCTCATCAACCCTCAACTGGAAGGTTGATATCTCAACCTACTCTAGCTACGTAGTTCTAGAACACAAGGACTGCTTCTAAGGATCACACCCTCTACTGGAAGGTGAGCCCCCATCCTTGGGTTCACTCGGTGCTGAATCCTACTCCCAACTGAATGACACTGATTACTATACTGAGCTAAACTAGACTGATACTGAGTTTTACTAAGTTCTGTAACTGCCTGAGTCCTTACTATTTTGGGACATGACTGAGACTATTCTGTAACTATGTAGCTCTAGGTAAACAGCTAGATTATCGGGTATTAGATACCCCCAGGACTCGATAGCATAAAAATAAAGCATAGCATGATCTAGAAAACCATAACAATGTCCACTCATTCATAATTCATTCTTAGAGATATTTTATCAAACACTTGTAGGGCATGAGATTGTACATGATTGGGACCACGTAACGACATGTCATGATTCCACTATTTACTTTACATAGGCATTTTAGCGAACACTTGGGGAGCATGGATTATTTCGCATGATAATGGTCAACACATGAACATCATGAATACAACACTCAATTGCAAATTCAAGGGTTTAGCATACAATTCATATAAATCATCACATAAACTATTTTAATTTCATGGAAACTTATAATTAATCATGAATTGAAATCCAATTACTATCCTGAACATGAATACAATCAATTTAAAGCATGGAATTCATAAATCTGAGATCTTGTAAGTTTGAAAAGGGATTCTTGGACTTCATGGGTGAAATAAACCCATGAATGAACACCTAACATACCTGAGAAAATTAATTCTTGAAGGTTCTGGGAGGAATTTTGAGCTTTGTTCTTGTTTTCTTGAAAACTAGGATTTGCTAATTAAGAGAGAATGCTTTTAATCTTGAGAAAACTGAGTAAATAATGATATAATAGGTTATTCAGGGGTTTAATTTTATATTTAAACTAATTAGGGCCATGGAAAAATACCAAATTATCCCTGAGAATAAATTAAATTTCATCACTAAAAATTCCGAGTTTGGCCTCCACCGTGACATGGTGGCATCACGGTGAGCCACTCGAATTGGGTTGTCCATGTTCAAAAAGAGACGAACCTGTAATGGACCCTTGCCACGATGCGGCACCATTGCAGAGCCTCATTGGAATTTAACAACTGGGGAAGTGGCTAGTGGCCCAATGCGGTGGTGACGCGTTGCCATACTAGAACATGACAACTATGAACTGGAGCATTGGCGCGATGCAACATTATCGCAGAGCTTCCCTGGATACTAACGAATGCCATTTGGCCGGTCTCCACGATGTGCTGATATGCCAGGTGGCACACTATTTTACAAAAAATGGCTCTAACTCTTTACCCAGGTATCGGATTTGGGTGAACTTTATATCGTTTGAAAGCTGACTGAATTTCCTACACAATGGTAAGCTTTAAACTAAAAAATTTTGAGTATTTAGAAAAATTTATATAGGATAACTCATGTACTAAGAGCTAAAATAAGCTACGGATATACAGGGTATCACAATATCTCCCCCTTGGCAACATTCGTCCTCAGTCTACGAATATGATGATCAAGGAATTGGAATAGAACCTCTTTGAAAGAGAGATTATTCTAAATATCTATGCCCTTTAAGCGGAATATGACTTTTGGGTCTCCAATGCATTTCTTTAGAAGTGAAACGTGGAACACTGGGTGTATTAAAGCTAGATCTGAAGGCGACTCAAGCTCGTAAGCTACCTTTTTGAAATGGGTGAGAATTCTGTAAAAGGACCGACATACCGAGGACTGAGTTTCCGCTTCTTGCCGAACCTCTTCACTCCCTTCATGGGAGAGATTTTCAAGAACATAAAATCACTGATCTAAAACTCAAGATCTTTTCTCCTCATATCTGCATATGATTTCTATCGGCTCTGGGTTGTCCTAAGCCTTTATCTGATCAACTGAACCTTCTCTAAGGCATTAAACACTAAGTCAGGCCCTACTACTATGGCCTCACCCACCTCAAACCAACAAATTAGAGATCTATATCTCCTACCATAAAGAGCCATAAATGAAGCCATCTGAATACTGGAATGATAGCTGTTATTATATGCGAATTCTATCAAAGACAAATAGTCATCCCAACTACCTTTAAAATCAACAACGCAGTCTCTTAACATATCTTCTAGAGTCTGAATGGTCCTTTCTACTTGACCATCTTTCTGAGGGTGGAAGGCTGTAATGAGGTAAACTTGGGTACCAATACCCTTTTGGAATGCTTTCCATAAGTGAGAGGTAAAATGGGTACCTCTATCTGAGATAATAGATACTGGGACTTCGTGTAACTTGATCAACTCTCTGATATAGAGTTTTGCATCGTCCTCGGCTGAATAGGAAGTATGAACTAGCAAGAAATAAGTGGATTTGGCCATTCTATCTATGATAAACCAAATCAAATCATGCTGATGACGAGTACGGGGCAAACCTATCACAAAGTCCATGTTCACTTCTTCCCACTTCTATGTGGGAATACTAAATTCCTGCATGGGCCCACTAGGCTTCTGGTGCTCGATCTTAACTTGCTGACATGTAGAGCACTTAGCTGCAAACTCTATAATGTATCTTTTTATCCCACTCCAATAATAGATCTCCCATAAATAGTGAGATATCTTAGTGGCCCCTGGATGAATCGAGTAACACGTACCGTGTGCTTCTGTAAGAATTCATTGCCTCAAGTCATCTATACCTGGCACAAATAGCTGACCCTGTCAATGCAACACACTATCTCTCCCTTGGGAGAAAATCTCTACCTTCTAATCTCTGACTGACTCTTTCAACTTAACTAGAATGGGATCTCTATCCTGATTTTCCTTTACTTTGGAAACTAAAGATGATTCTTAACTATTCTGCAGCACACTGCCCCCTACTGAATCGACTAAGCGGACACCTAGTCGGGCAAGTTGATGAACTTCCTGAGCTATCTTCTTTTTACCACTCTCAACATGTGCAACGCTACCCATAGACAACCTACTGAGAGCATCTGCCACTAATTGGCCTTGCCCAGATGATACAGAACACTCATGTCATAATCTTTCAACAACTCTAACCATCTTCTCTAACGTAAATTCAAATCTTTCTGAGAGAACACATACTGCAAGTTTCTGTGATCTATGAACATATCAACATGCACCTAATATAAATAATTCCTCCAAATCTTTAAGGCAAACACTACAGCTGCTAACTCAAGATCATGGGTAGGGTAATTCTTCTCATGGGGCTTAAGCTGTAATGCCTCGAAATCCCATCCCGAAGCATCACACAGTGCTTAAGGCTACAAGTAGCCCTAAGCTAACACTTTGAGCCTGCTACTACTTATAACACGTAATTTAGGATGAATAAACCAATAAATAATACTTTATTATGCCTAGTATGAACTGAATTAACTAAAACTAATATCTGGGTAGTAAAATAATGATAATCTGGAACTTCATTAACAGTCCAACAAGCCTCTACTTACTAAGGAACTAGAGAGTCATTGGGACAAACCCCCAAATGACTCAAACTGAACTAAAAATAAATAAACCAACTACTTCAAAGACTGAAAAAATAGGGAAATAGGTCCTCGAACCGTGAGGACTCACCAACTGCGAAAGTGTAGATAAGGTACTCAGAAATCACTATCACTACTGAGACTGAGCACCTGAACCTACATTATGAGACAATGTAGCATACAAATGTATATGTAGATCAGTACTTTGGGGATGTACTGAGTATATGGGGGTGTATGCAATAAGTAAACAATAAGTAAAATCATGCATGCTGATATTAATGACTCACATAGCTTGAATATAAACTAAAATCTGAATCTCATAAATCATGTATAATGAAGCATATAGCATAAATATCGTGAGTTACACTTAGTTCTAAAATCTATATTCTCCATATTATTCTCAAAACTTGTAAGCAAGATGAATCTTAAAACAATATCTTTCAAACTTATATTTTTACCTTATGGAGAATATGGACTTCTTTTAAACTTAGAGATTGTAGGACTTAAGAACTTAGGAAATTTCTTCTAACCTACATAACCCATGTGAGTTGACATAGAGTCCAACGTCTTACCCACATTGGGGAGAGCTGTTCTACCCTATCCATCGGAGTAGAACCTTAACTTTAGTGGTCATTATCTTAACCCACTTAGGGTAAATCATAATCCTATGGTGGCTCATAGTTTTGGGGTATGACACCATAGAATTAAGACCAACTCGGTGCTAAATACTACTCCCATACTTAGGCTCAGAACTTTTATAAAATCCACCTTACAACAGTACAAGGATGTATAGATAAATCCAATTATGTTTCTGTTTGCTTTAAATCATGAATACTATAGATTCCAATTTTAGCTTAGGATTCAAAGATCAACTTTCTTTTTTGAAACTTGGTGAACAATTATCAAAGAGGATTAAAATCATGATCTTCTTAAAATATCAAGACTAAATCTTAGGGCTTAAAGACCATGTTTCAAACTTATGTTAAAACCCCACAAGGTTCATGCTTGATGATGTAATTATTGGTAAATCAACTCAAATATCTGGAAAAATATGATCTTGCGCATAAATATTCGAAAGTAGACACGTAGCTCAATATCCAAATCACTTAAGGTCTCAAAATCATGCAATTAACAAAATGGGGTATAAACCCTAACTTAAATTTCATGGAAAATCATACAAAACTCAACAATTTGTAATTTAAAGTAAGTTTTTGGGAACAAGGATGAAAGATTTATCCTTGTTCAAACTCCTACATACCTTATTTGTCATGATTCAATGAGGCAAGATGACTTTTGAAGCCTTGATAATGTTCTTGGAGGCTTTTCTTGAAAATACTTAGATGGTGATGCTTGACTCTTGAGTTTTCTTGAAGAAGGGTTTGTATCTTGTTCTTGGAGACTGATCTTTGAGAGAAACTCTAATTTGATGTTATAGAAGAATAATGAAGTTGTGAGCTCTGATTTAATATAATTATATGTTAAAAAGGGTGAAAAAAAGACCCCAAAACCCTTTTAAAAATGGCTTCAAATCACAGAATGGGATCTGCTACGGCTTATACGATGGTCCATCGCTAGCACGATGGTCCGTCGGACTTCTCATCACATTATGGCCAGAAAATAGGTTTACTGCCTCAGTAGTGATGGCTTGAGCAATGATCCGTCACTATCTCGATAGTCCGTTGGCTCATCCGTCGCACTTTGTCCAGTGAATGGGTATACTGCCTTGGTTGTGATGGCTTAGGTGATGGTCCGTCGCTAGCTCGGTGGTTCGTCAACCTTCCCGTCGTACTTGGGCAGTTCAGACAGCTCTCAATAAAATGGCCATAACTTCTTACCCCAATACCGGATTTGGACAAAATTGGTATCATTGGAAAGATAATTCAATTTCCCATATGATAAAAAGTTAAAATTATGGAAATTCTATCTAATTTAAAAATTATTCACTTGGGAGGTCATCCTTAAATCCTTTGGAGACTAAATTAGACTTAAAGAAAGTTTGGGGTATTACATAAACTGTCTAGAGACATAGGCTATGACCTTAACTCTCTGCATGAGGACATAACCTAAACCTACTCTAGATGCATCACAGTACACAACAAATCCATATAAACTATCTGGTAATATTAGGACTGGGGCTGTAGTAAGTCGAGTCTTTAGCTTCTGAAAACTATTCACACATGTATCTGACCACTGAAATTTAACTTTATTCTGAGTCAATTTGGACATGGAGGATGTAATAGATAAAAACCCTTTAATAAACCGATGGTAATAGACAGCTAAACCCAAGAAGCTCCTAATATCTGATGGAGAAATGGGTCTAGGCCAGTTTTTCACCACTTTGATCTTTTGAGGATCAACTCTAATGCTATCACCGAAAATAATATGACCAAGGAATGCTACTGACCTTAGCCAAAATTTGCATTTACTAAATTTAGCAAAAAACGATGTGCTTTGAGAGTTTGAAGTATGATTCTGAGGTGATCTATGTGATCATTCTCGCTACAGGAATAGACAAGAATGTCATTGATGAAGACTCTAACGAACATATCCAAGTACTGCTTGAACACGTAATTCATTAAGTCCATGAAGACTGCTAGGGTATTTGTGAGACTAAAGGACATGACTAGGAATTCGAAGTAACCATATCGAGTTTAGAAAGCTATTTTTGAAATGTCACATTCTCTGACTCTGAGTTGATGGTATCCTGATCTGAGGTCTATCTTTGAAAAGTAATTGCCACCCTGAAATTGGTCAAATAAGTCATTAATTCTAGGAAGTGGATATTTATTCTTGACTGTGACTTTGTTCAACTGATGGTAGTCTATACACATTCTGTGTGAATCATTCTTCTTACACACGAATAGAACTGGTGTACCCCATGAGGAAATACTAGGTCTGATGGTTCCTTTAATTCTCTGAGTTCAGCTGGTTCCATTCTGTATGGCAGAATACATATAGGCTGAGTATCTGGAAGAAGGTTTATTTTGAAGTTGATTTTCCTTTTGGGAGAAACTCTAGGAAGATCTTCGGGAAACACATCTGAGAATTCATTTACTACTGAAACTGACTCAAGACTAGGAGTCCTTGAACTAGAGTCTTTGACTCATACAAGATGATAGAAACATCCCTTGGATATCATTTTTCTCGCTCTAAGGTATGAAATAAAATGACCTTTAAGCGTTGTGGTACTACCCCTCTATTCAAGGACTGGTTCATTTTGAAACTAAAAATGAATAATTTTGTTTCTATAATCAACTGAGGCATAGCATAAATGGAGCCAATCCATGCAAAAAATGACGTTGAAATCCATCATCTCTAACTCTATAAAGTCTACTGAAGTGACTTTCTGAGATATCATAACCAAATAGTTCCTATATACCCGCTGGACTATGATAGACTAACCCACTGGGGTAGAGACTGAGAAAGGTTCTGTTAAGATTTTTGGTTTGACTTTGAAGTTGGCTGCTATGTAAGGAGTTACAAAAGAAATAGAAGCTCATGAATCTAATAAGACATAAACATATAAATATAAGATCTGTAATGTACCAGTGACCACATCTACAGAACTTTCCTGATCTTGTCGAGACTGTAGTGCATAGAGCTTGTTTGGGCATTGCCCACTAGTGGCACTGAAAGTAGCACCCTGCTGATTTAGGCGACTGAACTGAGTTGAAGGACGATTTCACTGACCCTAGAAACCTGACTGAGGATATACCTAACATAAATATCACTGCCAGCCCTACAGACACCCTGATAGTTTTTTCCATATTTCTGACAATGAGGATTTGTTCGAGCATTTATGATACTACCCTGAGATTTAGAGCCTGGATCCCTATATTTGTCACCATTATTGAACTTAAGGACTAAAGCACTGGCTGAAGACAGAGTTGGAACTGAAGATTTTGAGCAAAATGGGGAATGGTTACCGCCCTCTAACTTAGGCTGAGTGAAATATAAGCTACCTATTCTATCTCTCTTATTCCCCCTCTCTCTATCCTTATTCTTAGCCTTTTTTATCTTCTGAGCATGGACCATAAGCCTGGATATATCCATCTCCTTAATTAACATCGTAATTTTACACTCCTTAACTACACATCTGATACCCCAGATATAAACTTGCTCATTCCAGACCTACTGTCTGCTACTACAAAGGGAGCATATCTAGCTAAATGATTAAACTTAAGGGAATACTCTTTCGTACTCATGCTTCCTTGCCTGAGATTGATCAACTGTAACACCTTGGCTTCTCTCAGCTCTAAGGGAAAGAATTTGTCTATAAAAGCAGTAGCAAACTCTTTCTATTCTATGGGATTTACATTTGTACCCCTGTCTACCTTCCACTACTTAAACCACGTATGAGCTACATCTTTTAGCTGATAGGTAGCTAACTCGTCACTCTCACTGGAAGTTACTCCCATAATAACTGTGACTTTTTGCACCTGATTGAGGAACTTCTATGGATCCTCTTTAGACTTAGATCTTGAAAATAGGGGATGATTCATCCGAGTAAAGTCCCAAATCCTGGCTGTAGCAGTATTGGCCACTAGGTTGGCCTGAACAGCAGCTGGATGTTTATTCTGAGCCGCTACAAAATTGGCTAGAGTGGTAAACACAGCTCTAAATTCTACATAGGAGATATGCTTGTCCAGGGGATCTACCTGAATGGACTGAGGTGCTGGTTGGGTTCTTGTTCTTCTTTCGTTGGTCTTTTTGGGAGGCATTTTCTATAAATGGAAGGAAGAAATGAATTATACTAAGAGTTTAACTTGAGCTTATGCTCATTCACATGACATGAATACTGAAAGAAGGGAAACTTTTCCTAAAATGTCTTATAGCCTCTTGTCCATAAGTGTGGAGCACTACACACACATTCACAAGCCTTTTGTCCATAAGTGTGGAGCACTACACACACATTCCCAAGACTCTACTAGATGCATCTTTCAGACTCCTTAGGACTCTGTTGAACCTTAGGCTCTGATACCAAGTTTGTAATGCCCTAAGTCTGTACCTCGGATGCAACACGGTGCTTACAACCCTCAAAGGACCACAAGCTAACCCATGAATGGTACCTGCTGTAAGCACTGAATAATAATACTATAATAATGCGGAACATAGGCTAAAATTTCATAAGGTTCATAATATGAATACTAATAATAATAATATCTGACGATAATTTCTGAAAACTAAATGTTGTCTGAACTAGTCTAGTATGAAAAGCCTCTAATTGAACTATCTGAATATGGTGTTGACGGGACAAGCTCCCAACTAACTTTGACTAATGACATACTGAAGCTACTGATAATACTGAAATGAAATTATATCCTCAATAAATGAGGACTCACTACTAAATTAGCTATTGCTATCTAAACTTTTCTAAGTTTGGTCGGGAATCTAAGCATCCAAATTTATAATATAAGACATCATAGCGCAAAGAGAAAGTATACATCAGTATGTAAAATATACTGGTATGCTAGATGAGGTAAGGATGAATGTAAGGGTTCATACGCATGAACAATAACTGGTTGAATAATATGTAAAAATTGAATAAAGGTACATGGATAACTGAAATTGCTGTAAATACTGAGAATGCAATACTACGCCTATACATATATACTGTATCTGAGCTTTTACTGAAGCTGAGTACTGATTTATGATAACTGAGCAACTGATATATGAGATTTATTGATAATTGAACTTCTAATACTGATAGACTATATCTGACAACCCTGATTCTATAGAACTGAACTTAGTTATATACTAAGACTGAAACTAAAATTGTGGGAGGTAATCATCTAAACGACATACCCTTTTTATAAATACATTTGCGGTACAACCTGTAACCCCAGCTGGAAGGGTGTCAGCATCATGCCACGGGTGAAGACAAACTAAAGATTCACCCTTATCTGGCAGGTGCCCTAAATGAGAAAGGTGGTACCCTCAACTGGCAGGTAAAACACCTTATTAGCCCTCAACTGGTAGGTTGATGTGTCAACCTATGCTCACTATATAGTTCTGGAACAAAGGGACTGCTTCTAAGTATCACACCCTCTACTGGAAGGTGAGCCCCCATCCTTGGGTTCACTCGATGCTGAATCTTACTCCCAACTGAATGACACTAATTACTAGACTGAGTTAAACTAGACTGATACTAAGTTTCACTAAGTTCTATAACTGGCTAAGTATTTACTATTTATGGACATGACTGAGACTATTCTGTAACAACTATAGCTCTAGGTAAACAACTAGATTTTTGGGTATTAGATACCCCCAGGACTCGATAGAATGAAAATAAAGCATAGCATGATCTTGAAAAGCATAAAAATGTCCACTTTTTCATAATTCATTCGTAGAGACATTTTATCAAATACTTGTAAGACATGAGCTTGTACATAATTGGGACCACGTAATGACATGTCATGATTCCACAATTTACTTCACATAGGCATTTTAGAAAACACTTGGGGAGCATGGATTATGTCACATGATAATGGTCCTCACATGAACATCATGAATACAATACTCAATTGTAAATTCAAGTGTTTTGCATAAAATTCATATAATTCATCACATAAACTATTTATATTTCACAGAAACTTATAATTAATCATGAATTGAAACCCAATTACAATCCTGAACATGAATACAATCAATTTCAAGCATGGAATTCATAAATCAAAGATCTTTTCAGTTTAAAAGGGGGTTCTTGGACTTCATGGGTGAAAGAAACCCATGAATAAACACCTAACATACCTGAGAAAATTAATTCTTGAATGTTCTGGGAGGAATTCTTGAGCTTTGTTCTTGTTTTCTTAAAAATTAGGGTTTGCTAATTGAGAAAGAATGCTTTTAATCTTAAGAAAAGTGAGTAAATAATGATATAATAGGTTATTTAGGGGTTTAATTTCATGTTTAGACTGATAAGGGCCATGGAAAAATACCAAATTATCCCTGGGAATAAATTAAATTTCATCACTGAAAAATCCTGAGTTTTTCCTCCACCGTGATGCGGTGGAATCGTGGTGAGCCACTGGAATTAGGATGGCACTATTCATAAAGGGACGAATGTGAAATGGACCCTTGGCGCGACGCGGCACCATCGCGGAGCCTTACTGCAATTTGACAACTGGGAAAGCGGCTAGTGGCGCGACGCGGTGGTATCGCGTTGCAAACTAGAATATGAAGATTGTGAACTGGAGCATTAGCGCGATGCACCAGTATTGAGGACCTATCCTGGAAACTGACAACTATCATTTAGTCGGTCTCCGCAACACGCTGATATGCCAGGTGGTACTTTATTTTACAAAAATGGCTCTAACTCTTTATTCGAATATCGAATTTAGGCAACTTTTATATCGTTGGAAAGCTGAATGAATTTCCTACATAATGGTAAGATGTAAAATGAAAAATTCTGAGTATTTAGAAAAATTTATATAGGATAAATCATATACTGAGAGCTAAAATAAGCTAAGGAAATATGGCGTATTATACATTCAATCTCTATTTATTGGAGAATGAGATCTACTTCACTTTTCATAACCAGCTTCATCTAGGTCATTTTTCACCTTAGATCCACCATACTGAAACACCTCAGATTTTGGCCCTTGAAAAAATCCTATGCTTTGAGATCATTGTCCTAGTAACGACCCTTCATACAAGTCATATAGTATGGTTATGAGGTAGCTGACCTTAGTTGTAAGTGTCCAGTGGATGGTGGTTGGATTTTTTAACTTGGTTAAGACTTGGTGGTATGAGTCGTTAAGGGCAGTGATGAGTCATTAGAAAGAACCTTTACCAAATTAGTAACTTAGTGACATTACTCTGCTTTGAATACGAGCGGCTTACTGGGAGTTGTGAGTATACATTACAAGTTGTAGGATTGAGTCGTGTGTTGTCCAGTGTCGATTTCTTTGGATTCTGTTTGGATATGACTAGACCATATGAGTCATATGGTCAGGTCATGAGTGGGGTCATAGAGTCATAAGGAGGATAGTGTAAGGGTATCCAACTCACTATCTAGGATACGAGTCATGGATATAAGTTGTATGTGGGGTGACGAGTCAATGGGTTGACTCGTAACCAAGGTTGCCTCTTTTACAGCATTTAAGTTGAGGTCACTTTGGGCATTTACCATGATTAAATGTATGTTTTTCATAGTATTATTATGATTTTGAAATAAAGGTTTGGGGTTTTGAATGTTCGTTGCTGAATAATGCTTTCCCATCGTTTAATTATGGTTTTCATATTTTTATTATGGTTTTTAACATCTGGTTGTATGGGTATGGTGGTTGAACTTGATAATGGTAACTTTCCCTAAATTTTGATTTTTGATCTGGTTATAACCCCAACCTTGTATTGTGAAACTGGTTAGTAGTTATGAGGAAGGTGGAAAAATATGAACTAGGGGTGTAATGGAATCCCCAAAGTGTTTCTTCTAACTTATTTTTGAAACCAATACATGGTATAATTGATTAAAATGGTTATGGACGGTTTTGAAAACCTTGTAGGGTACACAGAAATCCCCCAAGTGAACTTATAATGAAAACATTGTGGGTTACACAAAAATCCCCAAATAATTTTAATAATGGAGTCTGCGGGGTACATGGAAATCCCCTAAGTGTTGGCTAATGACATTGATTGGAAGATATATTTGGTATGCTGATACCACTTTATAATGCCTTAGTAATTGACTCCTAAAATTGGTGATTTGGTTATGTGCTAAATGTTTTAATTGGGCAATAATGGGGTTGTGATAGCTTGCCGTAAAGGTGTGATTTTGATGGACAAACACTGAAAACTCATGTTTGTTGACACAAGGTTTGGTCTTGGTGACCTTATGCTTGTGGGGTACATGAAAATTCCCTAAGTCTATACTTGTATATATGTATCACGGAAGGCAAAAGGTACACAAGAATCCTCGGCCTTCTGTGATATCTCCTGTTCGTATGGATACATACACTGGGGCCCATTCAGGGTGTAACACTAGACCTATATAGCTCATGGATGGATTTATGATGGCAAAGCTACACAAACTAGGTAATGGTTTTAGATGCATTATAAACTTTGTTCCCTATCCCGACACTATATATATGTAAGTATGTCATTGCATATGGTTATTTGATTTGGTTTGAATGACGACACTACTTTATCCTTATCCCTGAGTTACATGCTAGAGTTCACTTCGCTACCCATCTTTGGGTGCTATTTTCTGATGCGATGCAGGAACTGACCATACTTTCACTCCTCCTACTCAGTGACTTAGATTCGGGGGACAACTTTTAAGTCAGATTAAAGAGGTGAGATTCTATACTCTGAAAGACCTTATTTTATGCTATGGACTTCTTTTTATTATTGTTATTTCTTTGGTTTTGGTTTTGTTTTGGTTTTGGTTATAGTTGGGGGCATGTCCCAACTAGATATACTTTGATTATGGTTAGAGGATTTATTGGACTACTATGGGCATGGACGGTGTAGTTATTAGTGTTAGCATTGGTATTGGTATTGACATTGAGTTTAGTATTGGTTGAACACTTAGTTGTTACTATTTGGTTGTGGTTATATATTTTGTCTAATGTCCTTAAATTATTATTACTTTATCTTATTATATGTTTGTAATTCATCCAATATGGGATATAGGGTGGTTAATGGTCTGAGCATTGGGGGTGGTCTTCGGTCCTAGTTAGACTTGAGATACCCGACACGACTAGGACTTAGTTTGAATCATGTCAGATTGGTATCAGAGCCCTAGGTTCATGGTCAATTGGGAGTCCACAAAGCCGTGTCCAATAGAGTTTCTTTTAGGGGTGTGTAGATTTAACACCCCGCATTTCGAGCTAGAATGAAAACCATCATTTCTATACGTAGATGATCCAAAAACCTTTCACACGAATTAAATCACCCCTTAAGTGTTATTAATCAATCACTATCGGTTTTACAACATCAAAAACTTCCTCTTCACTCTCAAAATAAGATTAAATTATGGTTTTCTCTAAGAACAAGAAATTCAAGAAAATCAAGCCTTAAGTTCAAGATCTCCAAGAAACAAATCAAGATCCGATTTTCATCTATCAAGATCTAGGTTCTATCTTTCAGATCTTATAATTTAAGGTACGTGGGGTTTATCCTAAAAACTACATGGGCTTAAAATCATTAGAGCCTAATTTTAAGATTTTTATGCATGAATTTCAAAGGGGTTTTGGAATCTATGTTCTAAATTACGTACTCCAAATGTTTTAATGTTACAATTGCTTTGAACTTGTGGTCCTATCTCCTAAATTGATTTACATGTATGCGTATATGTATGGGATTTGAGATTTAAGATTGTTTGAGAGCATAAATTATGAACTCCCTTTCTTGTATTGGATTAAAGCTCATGGTATTGTTGGAAAAGAGTTGAAATGCATGTTTTATGATTTGAAAGATATTTTATCAATGTCAATGTACTTGAATATGATTTTGAATTATTGAGAGGGTGTTTCTTCATATAAATATGTGATGTTAAAGAGAAAGAATTGCATGAGAATGAGACTTTTAACATTACCACCTTTGTTTACTGAATCATTGATAAAGAGAATTAACTGTATGGTTTTACATGAGTTTTTTGAAAGAATTATTGATATGGTGGTCCTGAATTTTATGATTTTAAAATAGAGATATAAATTGCTATAAATGGCTCAGAGAATGTGACTTGCAAGTCAATGGTATGACGATACCATATATGTGTATATGTCATGACAGAGTTAAAGATTTCAGAGTATGTTTTTAGAGCATGCATGTATAAAGAACTAAAAATGGGCATAAAGAGGGTTAGGTGGTTACCTGAAGAAGGCATGAGTTCAAGTAACTCTTAGCTTGAAACCGTATTTCCTAATAAAGGTAGACTATTATTGTACACTAGCGACGGCCATGTGGCGTAGTAGATTCAAAGACTCCGACCCTTGCAGCACACTTGGGTTGAGGGCTTGGATGCGGATTTAATGGAATATCCCATATGGATCATAGGATTACAGATTGTAGGGTACACCACCTAGAGCAAAAGTAAGACAAAGAGTGTCACAGATTTCAGATGTTTTCACAGAGTCTTTTAAAATACCCATGTGATTTCTTACTATATGATATGTTTATGAACTGCTTTAAATTTCTCTCAAATATGTTGAATATAAATGATTATTTTGGATTTACTCTGTGTACCAGTACATTTTTTTTGACCCCCCTCCCCTACCTCTCAGGTTCTAAGGCTCAGTCTAGGGGTCCAGATAAGCAGTAGATAATTCAGATTGTGCAGTGGTGAGCCTTCTCTATTCCAGAAGGCCTGTCTTTTTAGATTATGTCATCTATTATAGTTTTGGTCTACTGGGGGCCTTCCCAGTTTTCAAATAGTTGTCAGATTTTCATGTAGTAGAGATTTCACAAACTATTCCAGATATTATTTAGTTGATTTTGAATTTCATCCCTTATTGTTAAACTTAATCTAGAGCATGACCATGTTTCCATATTAGATCAAAATTCCACATTTTCTTTTATTATATGAATGTTGTGCATGACTACTACATAGAGTAGGACGTCCACGCCTTCATGGATTGGGATGTCCATCATGGCCAAGCCCTAATTTGGGTCATGACAAACTTGGTATCAGAGCCATTTTTATGGTCCCAGGGTGTCTGCAAAATCACGTCGGGTAGAGTCTTATTTAAGGATATATAGCGGACCACACTTATAAGCAGGAGGCTACTAGGCGTTTAGGAATGTCTCCCTTTCTTCATGTTCTAGTTCATTCTATGGAGTCAGAATATTCCTCTTTCATACTCTAATTCATGCTATGGTGTCGCCCATATGAAAGTAAAGTTATCCTAATTCTTTTTCTACTTTGATGTGCTCAGATATGTCTCATTATTGGGGTGATTCAAGTACAAAACTTTAGCGTCTAAATAGTATGGTCCTTTCTGATTGGGCCATATAAGATTTTAAAATTTTGCAAGGTCTTGAGAAGAGCCCATTAGTTCTTCAAAGTGTATTGATTCTAGTGTGAACTTTGATTCTAATGAGATCTTGCTTTTCAGCCTACAGTATTAAGTGTATTCAGTCCTTTTCAAAATTTATGTTGCAGATGTCATGCCTAAAAAGGGGAATATGTGTAGCAGAATATTGGAATAATATTTCCACCCGAATAGCAGTATGAGTTAAAGTGTTATTGACATGACCTATTGGTAGTGATATTGGACCAAGAAGTTGGAAATATGAAGACACAAAGTTAGAAGTCAGAGTGAGGGTGACTTTTATGTAGATAAATATTTTAGTTGAATAACTGATGTTTGAGGATGATTTACCCCTTTTATAGTGATAGACTAATGCAGTAGCTTAGCATGTGTGGATTGCATGGTAGTCTGTAGGGCAAGTGTTTGACTTAGATTTTTATTTATATAGAGTAAGATGTGTATTCTTAGATCATTGATTATTGTGTGTCAAGTTTCTATCTCTCGTAATCTTTTTATCATTGTGTTGTTGAAACTAAAAGTCTAGTGAAGATGTGTGGGGCTCTTTCGATTCACTAG
This sequence comes from Capsicum baccatum var. pendulum, assembly GCA_030864225.1. Classification (NCBI taxonomy): domain Eukaryota; kingdom Viridiplantae; phylum Streptophyta; class Magnoliopsida; order Solanales; family Solanaceae; genus Capsicum; species Capsicum baccatum. The sequence goes on along the minus strand of CM061554.1, from coordinate 216,821,107 downwards.
CATAGTTGCCTTGTCATTCATCTCGTTTTCTTGTTCAAAACACAAAATCAAAGTCTAGTGAAGCCGTGTAAGACCTATTTCGATTCACTAGCAACTTGTTGTTCAACTTATTGTTCTTATGTTGGTTGAATATAAGTATAGCCGAATATTTTCACATGATATTGAGTTGGTAATGAAGTGATACGTCCTTGTGTGTTAGTTTAGTAGAAGGTAGAGAAGGAGTTATTAGTCAAGGTGATATGAGGTTACAGTATTTTTTTCCTTCTAAGGCTATTACATATTATGAGTAGCTAGTGGTACCGTTGAGTTTCTAGGTGGACAAAGACTAGTTAGATGGTACATGGTGTTCTAAATGGCCAATTTAAGGAGTTTTAACTGCTAGTCCTGAGCCTTTCGATATGATCTTGATCCTCATGGTAGAGAGAGATAAGTTTGGGGTCGTGATATTAGTAGGCTATGACGAAAAAAGTATGGTTCATTAAAAGCTTGGTGATATCCATGTTAAGAGTTAGAATCTAAGTTTGAGTTTTGAACGTTGAACTAATAGAAATAAGAGTAAAAGCACCAAAGGGTGTGCACTTCAACTATGGGGATACTCATGAAGATTCGAAGTTAGTAAATGTTCAAGTATTATATGATGACTATTGGTGGCTATAGAAGATAGAGTGTATCTCAGAAGGTAGTATTAACAGTGGGTTTTCCACTTTCAAGTGTAGTCATTCGGGTTAAGTTCTATGGTATGCGTGTATGGTCATTTTTCCAGACCCTAGAGTTCAGTAAGTGTAGTTCAATTAGAGTCTAGTAAGGGATCTCTCAAACTTAAGATGATGGCTTGAAGCTAAGGGGGTGATGATAGAACAAATAACCAAGACAGGCTCTCAAATTCTAGTAGTGATGTCAGTATGATATAGATCATCAGAAAGTGAGGGTGAGACTTAACCCATTCTTATCTCAGTATTTTTTAGTTATCCCAATACCTAGTCATAACTTAAATTTCAGTTCCATGATCATGGTCCATGTTCATGCATATGATAGAAAATCATGTGCTCTTCCAGTTCCTAAATGAGGAATTCCAGTTCATTTCAGTAGTTGTAATCACATTCCATTGAACTCCAAGTTGGGGTGATACAGCTCATGACTCATTTACTCACGCTTTATAGTGTGCTCAGTTCCGATAACTCATGATACACACCAAATAATTAGCTAGATTCAGCTTATAGATAGGTATACTCTCAATCCATATCACTTTGATGAATCCCTGATGTTGATTCATTGTTCCTCAGGCCTTAGTTAAGTGTCAATTCTCGTATAATATACTTTCATGTTTCAAGGTCTTATGTTCTAACCTTTTAGTGACTCCTCCTTATGTAATGATAGTGGTGATGAGTAGATATTTCTTGTTGATGGAAGATCATTGTATGCTTTTCTTAGATAAGACCATAAGTGTGAAGAAAGATTTGGGGCCAAGTCTTTGGTATATGTGATGGTTAGTGGAAATTTGTGTGTGTATGTTATTGAGATAGTGCGTGGGAGTTATATTGACAATGGTTTAGAGACTATGTGAAGTATGTATTTACGGGTGTCTACCATGAAGTTCATATGTGGTTATAAAGATAGGCTTGAATAGCATTTTGGGATTTAAGTATAGGAACGTAATATGTGCTAGTAAATCCATAGTAAGAGTTCAGAGTTAATGATCATTGAAGTGGTAAGGCACGTTATGTTTAGGGTGTGATCTCTAAAAAGATATAGAAGACTGAATCATATGGTTTAGACTAGTATCGTTGTGCGGTATGTTGTAATTTATGGTTTAGAGTTAGGCTTGATCGCGGTGAGAGGATTTAAGTCACTTTAGACATCAGTAGAAAGATTTATCAATGCCCATATGAGAATTTTAAGTTGAATCGATTGAGCATGGTATTTAAGGGGAATAGTATAGTTAAGGGAGTATTCGGGAAGTGTGCTAAGCTGGAAAGTAAGAAGTTGCATTGCCTAAGGCCTGGTAACTCTACCCTAGTTTATGAGTTATATGTCTATATTCCATGCTATAGAGTAGTGTCAATGTTGTGATTCCTTAGCCAGATGTCTGGTGTAGATTATGCCCAAGATTCTTTTGCTCCCTAATTTTTCTAGAACTTCCTTAGAAAGAGTGTTGAAGAGATACTCCAGTTAAGTATAAGTTTCCAAGTATAATTCAGTCTATATAGCCAGCAATTCAGTTTAACAGTCATGCAGACAAGTTACTGTGGTTTTCCACTTTTTCACCCAGTCCTTCTATTTAAAGTCCCATGCGTATGACCATCCTTAAGAGATAATATATTCCATCCATGTAAATTGAAAATCCAGTTCAGTCTAAGTATCATGTTTCAGATTTAGCTATTTAGTCAGGACTTAGTTCATAAGAGTTCAGCGCATAATCTCAAATTTTTCCAAGTATTTTAGCTCAGACTGTGTGAAACCCTGGTACAGTCTAAGTCTTGTTACCTCATGATTCGGACTTGCCTAAGTTATCACTTCTCAATTCAATATATATGATTGGATCATGAACACTTCAAGGGAATCCTAAATTCTCAGCATGAATCAGCTCTTTTAAGCAAGTAAAGTCAAATCAGCACAGAATTCAGTTTCATGATAGAAGTTTAAATGTTTCAAATTAGTTTATCCTTTCATAGAAGACATATCATGTCTGCATTATTTCATACCTTTAAGATTCAACATTCCTACCCATTATTCGTGGACGAATGATCCCAAGGGGGAGATAATGTAACACCCCGCATTTCAACCTAAAACAAAAACCGTCATTTCTATGCGTAGATGATCCAAACACCTTTCACACGAATTAAATCACCCCTTAAGAATTATTAATCACATACTATCAGTTTTACAACATCAAAGACTTCCTCTTCACTCTCAAACTAAGATCAAATTATGGTTTTCTCCAAGAACAAGAAATTCAAGAAAATCAAGCCTTAAGTTTAAGGTCTCTAAGAAAAAAATCAAGATCCGGGTTTTATCTATCAAGATATAGGTTCCATCTTTTAGATCTTATAATTTAAGGTATGTGGGGTTTATCCTAAAAACTACATGGACTTAAAACCATTAGAGCATGATTTTAAGATTTTTATGCAAGAATTTCAAAGGGGTTTTGGAATCTATGTTCTAAATTACGTACTCCGAATATTTTAATGTTACTATTACTTTGACCCTATGGTCCTATCCCCTTAATTGATTTACATGTATACGCATATGTATAGGATTTGAGATTTAAGATTGTTTGAGAGCATAAATTATGATCTCCCTCTCTTGTATTGGATTAAAGCTTATGGTTTTGTTGGAAAAGAGTTGAAATGCATGTTTTATGATTTGAAAGATATTTTCTCAATATCCTTGTACTTAAATATGATTTTGAATTATTGAGAGGGTGTTTCTTCATTTAACTGTGTGATGTTAAAGACAAAGAATTGCATGAGATTGATACTTTAAACATGACCACCTTTGTTTACTGAATCATTGATAAAGAGAATTAACTGCATGGTTTTACATGAGTTTCTTGAAAGAATTGTTGATATGGTGGTCATGAATTTCATGATTTGAAAATAGAGATATAAATTGCTATAAATGGCTCAGAGTGTGACTTGAAAGTCAATGGTATGACGATACCATATATGTGTATATGCCATGATAGAGTTAAAGATTTTAGAGTATGTTTTCAGAGCATGCATGTTTAAAAAACTAAAATGGGCATAAAGAGGGTTAGGTGGTTACCCGAAAAAGGTTGAGTTCAAGTAACTCTTATTCTAAAACCATATTTACTGACATGGGTAGATTATTATTGTATGCTAGCAACGACCGTGTGGTATAGTAGATTCAGAGACTCCGACCCTTATGGTACACTTGGGTTGGGGGTTTCGCTGCCGAGTTAATGGCAGATCCCATATAGCCCATGGGATTACAGATTGTAGGGTACACCACCTAGCGTAGAAGTAAGACAAAGAGTGTCACAGATTTCAAATGCTTTCACAGAGTCTTGTAAAATACCATTATGATTTCTTACTATATGATATGTTTATGAACTGCATTAAATTGCTCTCATATATGTTGAATATAGATGATTATTTTGAATTTGATCTGCATACCAGTATATCTGTATTGACCCCTCTCCCCTACCTCAGTCTAGGGGTCCAGATAAGCAGTAGACAATTCAGACAGCAGATCAGATTGGGCAGTGGTAAGCCTTCTCTATTCCAGAAGGCCAGTCCTTTCAGATTATGTCATCTATTATAGGTTTGGTCTACTAGGGACCTTGTCACAATTTTCAGATAGCTGTCAGATTTTCATGTAGTAGAGATTTCGCAGACTGTTCAAGATGTTGTTTAGTTGATTTTGGATTTTATCCCTTATTGTTAAACTTAATCCAGAGTATGACCATGTTTCTGTATTAGATCAAAATTCTGCATTTTCTTTTATTATATGAATGTTGTACATGACTACCAGATAGAGTAGGACATCTGGGCCTTCATGGTTCGAGATGTCCGTCACGGCCAGGCCCTAGTTTGGTCATGACAGTAGTGTTTAGGAATGTTTCTCTTTCTTATGTTCTATTTTTGGGCTGTAAAGACTAAGATCATAAAAGCTTCTCTAATATTTGTTTGTTCGTTTTTCATATCAAGCCTTCCAGATGATCTGAATTTCACGAAAACTCCTCTCTCCCACTCGAGGTCAATGTTGATGGTACATGCCTGTTTATTGGGTTCATACTCGGTCTTAGGGTCTAGTTCCTGATTGCCCTTCTGGAGTTCCACCGGTCCGCTCCACTCCTTCTCGATCTCCTCAGGCTGATGTTACAAACGTTGAGTTTAATCAGTCTATTAATATGTTGGCATAGTTGGTAGCTTCTTATTCTAGGCATGGTGCTTCTGTTACTCCATCTTCAGAGGCCACAAGGTTTACTCAGTTTATTAGGTTGAACCCTCTAACCTTTACTGGTGTTAACGTTGAGGGGTATCCTCAGGGTTTTCATGATGAGATGGAAAATATCTTCCATTTAATGTATGCCATTAATGTGGAAGGCATGGATTTTTTCGCCTACCAATTGAAAGATGTGGCGTATCAGTGGTATGAGAAATGGGACCAGTCAAGAGGTGTGCTGACTCAGCCCTGTGGGATGATTTTTCTAATACTTTCTAGAGCAATTCTTTCCTCAAGAGTTGAGAGTGGCAAAGGCAAAAGAGTTTGTTAACCTAAAGCAAGGCAAGATTTCAGTCCAGAAATATGCCTTGAAGTTTCAACAGTTATCGTAATATGCTCCAGAAATATTTACTAGCATGAGGGCTAGAATGAGGAAGTTTTCTTTTGGTTATCCCGATACTTTAGTTTAAAGAGTAAGGTTTCCTTGTTAAATAAGGACATGGAACTCTCCAGGTTGTTTGTATATACATAACAGGTTGAGGAAGAGAAAAAAAATAGGCAGAAATGGGGAAGAGGCATAGCAAGAAGTTTAGACTCTCTGATCAGAGTGGTGTCCAACAACAGAGTGGTAGGTTTGGTGGAAAGTGGTATAATAAGAGGTGGGGCAATTTTGGATCCCACACGACGGCTACTGCCCTCTACCCAAAGTCTTCTAGTATAGGCATTTTTAGGGTGATGATATTTATAGGGCATAAGGCACCCAATATCAGGCTAGTGAGGCCTAATCAACTCTATCATATCCTCCCTACAGGTTTTGTGGTTGATTGTATTAGGGTTACTATGATGAGGGAAAGTACAAGTGCTTTAATTGTGGTCATCCAGGGCATATGCCTAGAAACTGCCAAGTGGCCAAGGTTTCTTCTTGGTAAAACAAGGTTCTTAATGTCTCTTCATCATCTTCATCACTAAAGGGTACACCATCTGGCTCCGTCACTGGTTGAAACCAACTTTATGATCTCATTATTCATCAGGAGTCTGAGGCTTCACCTGATGCCATTACTGGTATGTTGAAACTCTTTTCCTGTGATGTGTACTAGTTACTTGATCCAGGGTCCACTCTCTCTTATATGACCCCATTTGTGGCTGTGCATTTTGATTTTGGTCTCGAGTATATTTTGAACCTTTTTTCTATATCTGCCTTAGTAGGTGACTCAATGGTGGCTAAAAAGTCTATAAGGGTTGTGTGGTAGTGGTGGGTGGGCGGGAGACCTTGGCGGATCTATTTGAATTAGACATGGTTGATTTTGATATCCTATTGGGGATGAATTGGTTGTACTCGTGCTATGCTTCTCTAGACTGTCGAACCCGTAAGGTTAAATTACCTAATGAGCCAATTATTGAATGGAAGGGTGGTTCCCTAGCTTCAAAGAAAAGGCTCATATCATATCATAGATCCCAGAGATTACTCTCCAAGGGGGTGTCTCTATCACTTGGTTTGGGTTAAAGATTCTAACTCAGAGGGTCCATCTTTACATTTTATCCCGATTGTGAATGAATTTCCTGAGGTTTTCCCTGATGACCTTCCTGATATCCCTCTCGATAGAGAGATTGATTTTGGGATTGATCTTGTTCTGGACACCCGTCCTATTTCAATTCCTCCATATAAAATGAGCAACTAAATGATCTTTAGACAAGGGTTTAATCCATCCTAGTGTATCCCCATGGGGTGCACCTATTTTATTCATCCATCCTAGTGTATCCCTATGGGGTGTACCTATTTTATTCATCCGTAAGAAGGATAGTTACCTTCGCATGTGCATTGACTATCGATAGTTGAAAAAGGTGATGGTAAAGAATAAGAACCCTCTTCCAAGGATAGATGATTTATTTGATCAGATTCAGGGTGCTAAGTTTTTCTCTAAGATTGATCTTTGATCCAGGTATCATCAGTTAAAGATTAGGGAGGTGGATATCCCAAAGACTGCCTTTCGTAACTGATATAGGCATTTTGAGTTCTTAGTCATGTCTTTTGGGTTAACTAATGTCACGACGATATTTATAGACTTAATAAATAGAGTCTTTCATTAGTTTCTAGATTTGTTCATCATTTTGTTCATAGATGATATTCTCATGTACTCTAAGATCAAGGTAGATCATGCCGATCACCTCTGCATTGTATTGCAGACCCTGAAGGATCAACAGTTGTATGCCAAATTTTTGAAATATGAATTTTGGTTGAATGTTGTCACTTTTTTGGGTCATGCCATTTCTAGTGAAGGAATCATGGTGGATCCACAGCAGGTTGCAGTGGTTAAGAAGTGGCCTAGAGCCACGACTCCAAATAATATTCAGAGCTTCTTAGGTTTAGCCGGTTATTACAGGAGGTTTGGGAAAGTTTTTTTACTATAGTTGCTCCATTGACTAAGTTGACTCAGAAAAAGGTGAAGTTTTTGTAGTCTAATGCTTGTGAGGGTAGTGTAGAGAAGCTGAAGGATAAGATGACTTCAGCTTCGGTCTTGACTTTTCCTGAAGGCACTAATGGTTTTATGGTCTATTGCGATACGTCCCATGTGGGGATTTGTTTCACTTTGATGAAGCATGGCAAGGTGATAGCTTACGTCTCTAGACAGTTAAAGGTACATAAGAAGAATTATCCAACTCATGACTTAGAGTTATTGGTTGTGGTGTTCATACTGAAAATCTGGTGTCACTATTTGTATGGAGTACATGTGGATATCTTTCCTAATCATAACATCCAGCAGTATGTGTTTACCCCAAAAGATCTTAACCTTAGGCAAAAGAGATAACTTGAGTTGCTCAAAGATTATGACATGAGTCTTCACTGCCATTCAGGTAAAGCTAACGTGGTTACTAATGCTCTTAACAGGTTATCCATAGTGAGTCTGGGTCATGTGGACGAAGAGAAGTAGGAGTTGGTGAAAGACATTCACCAGTTGGCTAACCTTAGAGTTCGTATCGTGGACTTTGAGGATGGTGGCATGTTTGTGTAGAAGGTGGCATAGTTATCTCTTGGTGCTGAAATAAAGGAGAATCAAGTGTTAGATCCTATCTTGGTGTAACTCAAGGTTCATATAGGTGGGTAGTAGCTGATGGCCTTCGAGATTAGAGGTGATGGTATTTTTTGCTACTAAGAGAGATTAAATATTCCCAACGTAGATGGATTGCGAGAGAGAAATTAGATAAGGCACATGAGTTGCATTACGTCGTTCATCCTGGTTAGACAAAAGTGTATCATGACCTTAAGGAGATGTATTGGTGGAACAATATAAAGCAAGATGTGGCTAGATTCGTGGCTAAGTGCATGATGTACCAACAAGTTAAAGTTGAGCACATAAGGGCTGAAGGATTGTATCAAGAAATTGAGTTACCAGTGTAGAAGTGGGAAGTGATCAATATGGATTTCGTTACCGGTCTTCCTTGGTCTCATAATCAATTTGATTTAGTTTGGTTCATCATGGACAGTAAGACAAAGTTTGCACATTTCTTGTTAGTGAGGTTAAATTTTTCGGCAGAAGATTAGGCAAGGTTGTACCTTTAAGGAATAGTGAAGTTGCATGGGGTACCTGCTTCTATCATCTCGAATTTTGGTACATAATTTTCATCACACTTTTAGCGGTAGTTTTAGAAAGGTTTGGGGACTAAAGTGAGTCTTAATACTGCCTTCCATCTGCATTCAGATGGGCAAGTGGAAAGGACTATTCACATATTGGAAGATATGCTTTGAGATTACATAATTGACTATGGTGATAGTTGGGTTGATGTAACGACCCGAACATACACCCTAGTCGCCACATAGTGCTTACGATCCTGAAAGACCACAAGCAAACCCATTACTAGTACCTGCTGTGAGCACTGAATAAGATCTCAAAGAAAATATGTGCAGAATTTAACTGAAATGCCATAAGGTTTTAAAAATTGTAACCAATACTGAAACATGATGTTGACATCTGAAAACATACTGAAAACTGACTAACTGTCTGTACTAGTCTGAAATCCTCTAACTGAATAACTGAGGAGTTGATGGGACAAGCCCCCAGCTAACTTTGACTGTCTCATAAAACTGAGAAACTAAAATAACATAACTGGTCCTCGGAACATGATGACTCACCACTTCTGCTACTAGCGCACTAGGATAACTAGGTACGGTCGGGAACTTGAGCATCCGAACCTATGATATGAAACATCATAGCACAAGAAACGAGTATGCGATTAGTACTCTGAATATACTGGTATGCTAAATAAGGTAGGCTAATATGCATAGTTTCATGTGCATGAGTAATAACTATATGAATGAATAACATAGGACAACTGAACATGAAGTAATAACTAGCTGAATAATATGAGATAACTTAGTGAACATGCATAAAGCAAAGACTGACTGGTTAGCATGAGAATACTAAATATCAATGCGTGAAAGGTGTAAAATTTGAGAATGCATGACCAAGCATATAATATGTCTCTGATATAGTCTATAACTGAAGTACTGAAATTTGATAACTGAATAACTGATAAATTGTATGCTATGGTCAAGAAAAATTGAACTGAGTTTTATACTGAAACTGAAAGTGTAGGAGGTATTATCTAACCGACATGCTCCGCTCTGAACTGATTAGGGTCCAACCTATAACCCCAGTTCAAAAGGTGTTAGTACCTTGCTAAGGATATTAACAATGGCTGCAAGTTAACCCTAATTAGCAGGAAGACATTTTTTCAACATTCACTGGCCAGGAAAACTCATGTGAGATGGGTCAACCCTTATGTGGCTGGAAGTAATCTCAACCTACGCTGTCTATGTATTTTTGTAACTCAGGGATTGCTACTAACGTTCAAACCCTAACTGGCATGAATGCCCCCATCCCTAGGTTTGCTCGGTACTGAATCCTACTCCCAACTGATCTGACACTAATTTCTGGACTAACTAAGCTTAACTGAATGGGTAACTGATCATGATGACAAACTGAGTGGTAGTACTCATGGTTTATCTAAACTATTTTGATACTACTGAAATTCTATAAACAGCTAAGTTTATGGGTATTCATAACCCCCAGGATTCGATAACAACAACAATAGGTACACATGAAAGCCTTGAAATCATGGAAGGGAATCATTGTTCATAATTATTCACTTAAGTATTTCATCAAACACATGGGGGTCAAGACTTAAACATGAGGATATTTCTGGACAGGATGAGACATCACGATCACATGACAAAATCATAAACTGAGGATTTATTCTGAATTCTCGTGAACATGATATGGAAACCACAATATTTAAGACATATAATAATGCATTCCATTTGAAAACACATTCTAAAATCTTAACTTGTAAACATGTAATAAGTAGTCATTGTTCAAAACCCAATCATTTAGGCATTTCATCAAACACTTGAAAAATTTATGGTTTAAACTAAGCATGAAAATAGTTTTAAAACTTGTAGTAATAGCAAGATTTCACTTTTAAGATCACCAATTAGGGTTTTAAATTCAACAAACAACTCATTCAAATATGTAAGGTTTAATATCACCAATACTTTCATGGAAACATGATAAAAATTTGAAATTCATGTAAGTTCATGGACAAAATTCATAAAATATGTAATAAGGGCTGCTTTCAATGAAATAGATTTTAAACATCATGTATAATGAAAATCCATAAAAGCTTCATGGAGAGAAATCATTATAAAAATGTAATTTCATGATATAAAACATGATAGATGGATTCTTGGACTCCATGGGTGAAAAAAGCCCATGGATGAACATCTAACATACCTTAGAACTTTAATCTTGAAAGAGAATTGACTTTTCTTGAACATTCTTGCATTGGGAACCTTAAATTCTTGATAATCTTGTAAAGAGTGTAATGGAGTCTTGAAATTCTTGGGAGATTACCTTAGGAAGAAACCCTAATCTTGTTCTTGAGAGTGGAGAGGATTAACGGTTTCTAAAACTGATTTATAATGGCCATGTACGTATTTCTGATGATTTAAGTCATGGGATGTGAGGGAAAAGACCAAAATACCCCTCCCAATCCACTTAGGGATTGCTGAATTTCATGGGTGACAACTTGGGCTGATAAATCGTCACTTAGGTGACAGCCCATCACCCCTGGTCATCACTTAGAAGCTGGAATTGATGATTTTCTGCCTAAAGCTGATGACTTGGGCTGATAAGTCATCACCTAGGTGACGGCCCGTCAGCTCAGGTCGTCACTTTGTTGATAGGTTGACATGCTAGAGTAAAATAGGTATAACTTTTCGCTCCGTTACCGGATTAAAGTAAAACCAAATGCGTTGGAAAGAAGATTGAAAGATCTTTCTTTTGATATATAGTAGTCCATGTAACTCATTATGTACAGGGAGTAATGGTCATTGAAATTTGACACAAGATGAAATGTTCACTAAAATTTAATCAATAGAAGTGTTCTCGACTCGTCTTTGAGTTTGGAGATTTTTTTATGACCTCGACTGATATAAAAGGAAATTTTCACACTATAGTATTGATCATCTCACATATATATACATAAAATCATTGGGTTTGGGTCTGCATACTTAGGAGCAACGGTTTGAATTCTAGCCCAAAAACTTGGGGTGTTACAATATCTCCCCCTTGGGAACATTCATCCTTGAATGAGGCTGGTTAGACTGAGAGTACTATACTAAGGTAACTGGGAGCATATACTAAACTTGAACATACATGAATCTTAATGTGATTGCATAACTGAGTCTGGGTATGATATCTAAACTGACTTGGCCTCGTGGATACATACACTAAAATGAGAATGGTTATAAGGATGAGATCAAAACGAGAGTCAACTTATGAATAACTATTACCTCCACCTGTATCTAGTTTTATTAAGTAAAGATGAGAGATTTAGGACATGAAAACTCAGGGTATTACAATATCTCCCCCATGGGATAGTTTGTCCCCCGAATGATACTGACTTAGCTGAATTACTAAGGAAAAACTGAGATGATGCATAGGACACTTAGCAACTAAATCATGACTGAATATCTGGATTCTAAAACTGATGCATAATGAATGAACCGAACTGGATTCACAATCCACATGGATGCAAACAAACTACTTCTTGGAAGGGACATATTCATGAACTTCAGATAGTAAGACTAGATCGAAAGACGGTAAAACCATAGGAACTTATTTTTCTGAATGCTAATTTGGATTACTGGCTATAAAAACTAAGTCATACTGAAAGCATATACTAAACTGGAGTATTTTTTTCAACATACTTTCAATGAAGTTCTAATGACTTTAGGGAGTAAAGAGTCTTGGGCATGGTCTGAATAAGACATCTGGATAAGAAATCACACATGGCTAAAATTTTGTAATATGAAACACAGACCTACGAAACATCAACTAGGATAGAGCTACTAAGCCTTATGCATTGCAACTACTAACTTCAAGCTTAGACATACTCCTCGAATACTCTCTTACATTACACCTTAATACTAAACTTCACCTGAGACTACTGAAATATTCACATGGGCACTGATAACTCTATCTACTGAGGTGTGAGCTGGACTGAATTCCCCCACCATGTTCAAGCCTACTCGAATCTATAAAATGTACACATAACACTATAATATTAGTCTGAGTCATGAATTCAATACACTCTGCAGTTTCACAACTTCTCATCCCATGAAAAATTTTGATTTCCCCTTCAACAACTAAATACAACCTCTTACTAGCCATTCACTAACGCGTAATACATCTATCCACTTACACACCAACATGAAATTCAAGCCAATCTTCATAACTACAGCCTCGAGTAAAACAAGCATGGAATGATTTTTCCTTAACATGAAACACTTACGCTCTCCCATCTAAGCAATTACTCATCACTACATCATTTCATAAGGAGAGGTCACTAAAAGGCTAAAACATGAGGACTTGAAGCATAAATGAACACTATATAGAACTTGACACTTAAAAGAGGCCTGAGGAATAGAATATCAACATCATAGATTCACCAAGAGATCTAAACTGAGAATGTACATGACATAAATCTGAATTTTGCTAATAAATAAGAGTGTATCATGAGTACTAGAACTGAACATACTATAAAGCATGAATACATGATCCATGAGTTGCATGACCTAAGTTTGGAGTTCATAACTTCATGGAATATAATTCGAACTACTGGGTGAACCAAAACTCCTTTTACTAGGAACTGGAAGCATACCTGACTTTCGATAAAGTGCTTGAATATGAGCGATGATCATAGGGCTGATACGTAAGGCATGAGTAAATATCGTGATGACTGAAAAACCTTGCACTAAGAAAAGAAAGGGTTGGGCATCATCCTCTCCTACTGCTTTTCTACACATACTAACATTACTACTAAAATTTGAAAGCCTAACTTCGTTACTTGTTCTATCATCTCCCCTTTAGCTTAAAGTCATCATTCTAGGTCTGTGAACCACTTAATCAATAACTTTAAACTAAACTATCACCACTTTACCTTAGAATCTGGGGTATAACAATATGCATAAATGATGAACTCACCCTAAAAAACTACACCTGATAGTGTAAAACCCGGTGCTAGTCCTTTCTTCTGAGATAGAACTCTTAACTTTCTATAGCCCCAATATTCATCATACAATAGCTTAAACACCGACTAACTTAGAATTTTTAGCTCTTCTTTTTATTAGCTCAACCTTCAAAGATTATAATTTAAATTCTAACACATAATGTGGATATCCCCAAATCATTAATAACCATACTACTTTCATCATAGCCTACAAATATAGCATCCACAACATATGTTTCAAATCAATAAACTTAAGTTCTTGCATACACTACTTTAAGCCTACTAATTCACCTTTCATACAACTAGTCCCATGAAATATAATCTGCTCAAATTCATATAACACTATCCCAACTCCACTACTATTGCTGAACTCCTAGTTTCATGTTTCTAACTCTAGGTCATATACTATCCTAGAATACTGAGAAAGGATCTGAGGGCATAACTTACTTTGGGTTAGTGCATGAGTTTTCATGATCATAAAAGAAATCTTTAACACTTTAGAACATAACAAAACTGATGGGATACTTTTGATCCTGTGGCAATCCTATAGCTATATGTGGGGACTATCTAAGAAAGCTCTATCTATAGGGATTTAAGCTTGATTGTTTCTTTTACCTTGAAAACAAGGCAGAGATGGCATGAATAGAGCAAAAATAAGAATCTTTATAATATTCTTAGAGGACCTTTCTATAGGACGATCTGAGATATGAAAGAAGGGAAACTTTTCCTAAAATATTTTGTAGCCTCTTGTCCATTACTGTGGCGCGCTTCACACCCATACACAAAACTCTACTTGACATGAATTTCAGACTCCCTAGGATACTTTAAAACCTTAGGCTCTGATACCAAGTTTGTAACGACCCAAAAATATACCCTGATCGCCACACGGTGCTTACAGTCCCGAAAGACCACAAGCTAACCCATGATTGGTACCTGCTGTGAGCACTGAATAAAATCTCAAAGAAACTATATGCGGAATTTAACTAAAATTCCATAAGGTTTTAAAAACTGTAATCAATACTTAAATATGATGTTAATATCTGAAAACATATTAAAAACTGACTAATTATCTGTACTAGTCTGAAAGCCTCTAACTAAACAACTGAGGAGTTGATAGGACAAGCCCCTAACTAACTCCGACTGTCTGCTAAAACTGAGAAACTAAAATAACATAACTAATCCTCAAAACATAAGGACTCACCACTACTGCCGCTACTAGTGCGGTAGGATAACTAGGTACGGTCAGGAACCTGAGCATCCAAACCTATGATATGAAACATCATAGCGTAAGAAATGAGTATACGATCAGTACTCTGAATATACTGCTATGCTAAATGAGGTAGGCTAATATGCAAGGTTTCATGTGCATGAGTAATAACTATCAGAATGAATAGCATAGGATAACTAAACATGAAGTAATAACTAGCTGAATAATATGAGATAACTTAGTGAACATACATGAAGAAAAAACTGACTGGTTAGAATGATATTACTGAATTTCAATGCGTGAAAGCGGTAAAATCTGAGAATGCATGACTAAGAATATAATATGTTTTTTATATAGTTTGTAATTGAAATACTGAAATCTGATAACTAATAAATTGTATGCTATGGTCAAGCAAAACTGAACTGAGTTCTGTACTGAATACTGAAACTAAAACTATGGGAGGTATCATATAACCGACATATCCCGCTCTGAACTGATTGGGGTCCAACCTGTAACCCTAGTTGGAAGGGTGTTAGTACCTTTCCACGGGTACTAACAATGGCTATAAGTTAACCCTAACTGATAGGAAGATATTTTATCAACCCTCACTGGCAGGAAAACTCATGCGAAATGGATCAACCCTTATCTGGTAGGAATTCATATAAACTTATGTTGTCTACGTAGTTCTGCAACTCAGGAATTACTACTAAGGGTCAAACCCTAACTATTCTGAGACAACTAAAATTTCGTAAACAGCTATGTTTTTGGGTATTCATAACCCCCAGGACTCGATAACAACAACAACAGGGACACATGAAAGCCTTGAAACCATAGAAGGGAATTATTGTTCACAATTATTCACTTAAGTATTTCATCAAACACATGGGGGTCAAGACTTAAACATGAGGATATTTCTGGACATGATGAGACAACACGATTATATAACAAAATCATAAACTGAGGATTTATTATGAATTCTCATGAACATGATAGGGAAACCATAATATTTAAGACATACTATTATGCATTCCACTTGAAAACACATTTCAAAATCTTACTTATAATTATGTAATAAGTAGTCATTGTTCAAAATCCAATCATTTAGGCATTTCATCAAATGCTTGAAATTCATGGTTTATACTAAGCATGGGAATAGTTTTAAAACTTATAGTAATAGCATGATTTCACTTTTAAGATCACTAATTAGGGTTTTAAATTCAACAAACAACTCATTCAAACATATAAGGTTTAATATCACCAATACTTTCATGGAAACATAATAAAAATTTGAAATTCATGTAAGTTTATGGATAAAATTCATAAAATATGTAATAAGGGTTGCTTTCAATGAAAATATATTGTAAACATCATGTATAATCAAAATCCATAAAAGCTTCATGGAGAGAAATCATTATAAACATGTAATTTCATGATTTAAAATATGAGAAATGTATTCTTGGACTCCATGGGTGAAAAGGGTCCATGGATGAACATCGAACATACCTTAGAGCTTTAATCTTGAAAGAGAATTGACTTTCCTTGAATGTTCTTGGATTGGGAACCTTAAATTCTTGATAATCTTGTAAAGAGTATAATGGAGTCTTGAAATTTTTGGGATATTACCTTAAGAAGAAATCCCAATCTTGTTCTTGAGAGTGGAGAGGATTAAGGGTTTCTAAAACTGATTTATGATGGACATATACGTATTTTTGATGATTTAAGTCATGAAAGGTGAGGAAAAAGACCAAAATACCCCTCCCAATTTGCATGGGGATTGCTGAATTCATGGGTGACGACTTAGGCTGATAAGTCGTCACTTAGGTGATGGCCCGTCACCCCAGATCGTCACTTAGAAGCTGGAATTGATGATTTTCTGCCTAAGGCTGATGACTTGGGCTGATAAGTCATCACATAGGTGAAAGCCCGTCATCTCAGGTTGTTACTTTATTGACAAACTAACATAATGAAGTAAAATGGGTATAACTTTTCTCTCCGATATCGGATTAAGGTGAAACCAAATGTGTTGGAAAAAAATTCAATGATATTTATTTTGATATATAGTAGTCCACATAACTCATTATGTACAAGGAGTAATAGTCGTTGAAATTTGACCCAAGATGAAATGTTCTCTAAAACTTAACCAATAAAAGTGTTCTTAACTCGTCTTTGAGTTTGAAAATTTTTTTATGATCTCGATTGATATAAAAGGAAATTTTCACACTATAGTATTGATTATCACACATATATAGACATAAAATCATTGGGTTTGGGTCTGTATACTTAGAAACAATGATTTGAATTCTAGCCCCAAAACGTGGGGTGTTACAGTTGAGCATTTACCTCTTATAGAGTTTGCGTATAATAACAGCTAACACTCTAGCATTGGGATATCCCTATTTGAGGATTTGTATGGTAGAAGGTGTAGGTCTCCTATTGGGTGGTTCAAGGTTGGTGAGCCAGAGATGTTTGGCTCGGATTTGGTTCACCAAGCCATGGAGAAGGTAAAGGTGGTTTGAGATAAACTTAAGACTGCCCAAATTTGCCAAAAGTCCTATGCATATGTGAGGTGAAGGAAGTTAGAGTTTGAACCTGGGGATAGGGTTTTCTTTAAGGTATCTCCCATGAAGAGAGTGATGCAGTTTGGGAAGAAGGGGAAGCTTAGTCCCTGAAATATTGGTCCATACTTAGTTTTGAGAAGGCTTGGCAATGTTGCGTATTAATTGGAATTGCCCTCTATTTTGAGATCCATTCACCCGCTGTTTCACATATCTATCTTGAGAAAGTGTGTGAATGATCAGTCGTAGATTGTTCCTATCAAGGATATTAGTATTTTGGGTTTCCTATCTTATGAGGAGGTCCTACTTAAAATTTTATATCGGCAGATTCGTCTGTTATGGACCAAGGATGTAGCTTCGGTAAAGGTTCTATGGAGGAACCACAAGGTTGAAAAGGCTACTTGGGAATACGAAGAAGACATGAAGTCCAAGTATCCATTCATGTTCCCCATTTCAAAAAATCATGCTTAAGGTATGTGTTGATCTTACCATCTTTTTACTAACTTTGTTAAATGAAGGATTGATTTCCTCGGCATCTTTGTTTTGTAACTTATTTAAATATAAGAGTAGTAATATTTGGGATTTAATCATGTCAGTCAATGCCTTGTCCCATCATTCAAGGATGAATGATCCTAGTGGGGATAATTGAAACACCTCGGATTTTATCCCTTGAAAAATTCCTGAGCTTTGAGCTCACAGTCCTAGTAACGACCCATCATATGCATCGTATGATGTGGTTACGGGTTAGGTTACCTTAGTCATAAGTGTCCAGTGGATAGTGGTTGGATTTTCTGTCTTGGTTATGACCTAGTTGTATGAGTTGTTAGAAGTGGTGACAAGTCATTAGGACGAACCTTTACCAAATCAGTAACTGAGTACGAGTGGCTCACTAAAAGCTGTGAGGATATGTTACGATTGGTAGGATTGATTCGTATGTTGTCTAGTTTCTAATACCTTGTATTCTATTTGGATACAACTAGACCATACGAGTCGTATGGTTAGGTCATGAGTGGGGTCATGGAGTCATAAGGAGGATAGTGTAGGGGTGTCCAACTCACTTCTAGGATACGACTCATGGCTATGAGTTGTATGATATGGTGACGAGTTAATGGGTCGACTCATAACCAAGGATGGATCTTTTACAGCATTTAAGTTGACGTTACTTTAGGCATTTACCACGTAAAACCCTTAAGACCCCACGTCCCTAAAACACTTTTAGGAGCATTCATTCCACACTTTACAAGATTAAACATCCACTTTATCCTCTCTAAATCCTCTCAAGCAATATTGGCTAGGGTTTCTCTAAAGTGGTCATCTTAGGGTTTAAGAGTCAAATTCTCTTAGTGAATCTTTTTAATTCAGGTATATTACTCCTCCGTTATTGTTATTTTACTAAAAGCACATGATTTAATGTATGGTTTTCATAGTATTGTTATGGTTTTGAAATAAAGATTGGGGGTTTTGTATGTTCGTTGTTGAATAATGATTTCCCATGGTTTAATTATGATTTTCATATTTTTATTATGGTTTTGAACATATGGTTGTATGGGTATGGTGGTTGAACTTGATAATGGTAACCTTCTCTAAATAATGATTTTTGATGTGGTTATGACCCCAACCTTGTATTGTGAAACTGGTTAGTAGTTATGAGGAAGGTGGAAATATGAACTAGGGTACAATGGAATCCCCAAAGTGTTTCTTCTAACTTATTTTTGAAACCAATGCATGGTATAATTTATTAAAATGGTTATGGATGGTTTTGAAAACCTTGTGGGGACACAAGAATTCCCCAAGTGAACTTATAATGAAAACCTTGCAATGTACATGGGAATCCCCTTAGTGATTTTAATAATGGAGTCTGCGGGGTATATGAAAATTCCTATAGTGTTGGCTAATTACATTGCTTGCAAGCTATAGTTGGTATGACAATACCACTTTATAAAGCCTTAGTAATTGACTCCTGAAATTGGTGGTTTGGTTATGTATTAAATATTTTAATTGGGTAATAATGTGAGTTGTGATAGCTAGCCATGAAGGTGTGAGTCCGATGGACGGACACTGAAAACTCATATTTACCGACATGAGGATTGATCTTGGTGACCTTATGCTTGTGGAGTAAATGGTAATCCCCCAATTCTATACTTGTATATATGTATCATGGAGGGCAAAGGGTACACGGGAATCCTCGACCTTTTGTGATATCTCTTGTTCATGCGGCTACACGTACTGGGTCTCGTTTAGGGGTAACACTAGGACCCATATAGCCCCTGGGTGGGTTTATGATGATAAAGTTACACAATCTAGGTAAAGGTTTTAAATGCATGCTAAACCTTATTCCCTATCCCGGCACGATATATATGTATGTATGTTATTGCATATGATTATTTGATTTGGTTTGAATGATGGCACCTAATTTACCTGCTAGCGTTCACTCTGCTAACCATTTTTTAGCATTGTATCCCCACGCGATGCAGGAACCGACCATACTTTCACTCCTCTTTTTCAGTGACTTAGATTCGGGGGATCTCTTTCAAGTCAGATTAAAGTGGTGAGCTTCTATACGCCGAAAGACCCTATTTAATGCTATGAACTTCTTTTTATCATTATTATTTCTTTGGTTTTGGTTTTGTCTATGGTTGGGGGCATGTACCGATTGGATATACTTTTATTCTAGTTAGAGGCTTTGTTGGACTACTATGGGCATGGGCGGTGTCGGTATTAGTGTTAGCATTGGCATTGGTATTGGTTGGACACTTGGTTGTGACTGTTTGATTGTGGTTATAGATTTCGTCTAATGTCTTTAAATTATTATTGTTTCATCTTTTTATATGTTTGAAATTCATCCGACATGAGGTGTAGGGTGGTTAATGGTCTGAGTATTGAGGGTGGTCTTCGGTCCTGGTTGGACTTGAGATACCTAACATGACTAAGCCCTAGTTTGAATCGTGTAACTTACCAACCTTTGTCATAAGATGATCAAAATCCTCTTTTCTATAAGCCTTCGCCATAGAATAATATAAGTCATTAGGACTGATTTTGCTCTTACGAAAGTGGCTGCAAACATTCATTCAACGATGCTAAATGCATGCAAGATGTAGGAAACTATGATACACAATACTTGCACTTTTGATAATGTTTTCTTTCCGATCTGATACAATACACATATTTTTCCATTTACCCAATACGGATCTAAACTGTTGGAAAAATCAAGTCTATGAGCAGTCATTCTTGATATCAACAACCCCATAAGCAAGTGAAATATGCATCCTACATCATGGACAATTAATATTAATATACATCCACCTAAATGTATAAGTAACATATACATAAAACATGAACATAGTGTCTTTTAAGTTAACATATTACTAAACCAAATCAAAATACTAATACATGCACCATCCAATGTTCTCGTCGAAAGAAAAGTTCCTTTATATGGTCCACTCAAATGAGCAACATTAACAACTACATTAGGTCTGCAGAACTCAAAACCCCTTATCACTGGATGTAAGGCTATAAACAGATACATGAACTCATTATCCGCTGACTTGTGCATTCTAATATGCGAATTAGGATACACGGTATTTAGCATATGAATGTATCTCGATATTTTTTTATATTCATCAGTCGGGACACCTCTAAGCATCTCAATAGTTCGCTCTTTTTTCTCCATACCTTCATATAATTAATATCAACACCATAAACGACTTTCATTTCTTCAATAATGTCTTCAGATGTGTGTTTTCGCTTATGATTAACTAATTTTGGGGCTATAAATTCATTTACAAAACCCATTGTCGCCAACATATTTTTCAGTATCCTATCACTGAATCGACATGTATATTCCACAAACATCAAATTTTTGAATGTAGATGCTTTTAAGATCCATTTACATTCATCATTATAACAATGTAGGACATAGTTGAAAAATTCAATTTCTATCAGAAGAGTATATAACAAAATATGATAAATTTCACCCAAAGAAAAAGCTAAAATATAACTGTCTCGTATAATATACAGTACTCATAACATATATACATATTATGCAAATATATGTTAAACCATATACATAATAAATATATGTATATACATCAACCATATACATAGATAACGACATAGAAGAATCGATGTTGTGCAGTTTGTTACATAACAGTAAATGCGTATAGTTATAAACCTCAAATACATATATATAATGTATATGGTTTATGAAAATAATATTAAAACAACATAATACAGCTCTGAAACAACACACTTAAAACAAAAGCAATTAACAACAAAATTAATCATAAAATATAAAAGTACTAGCAACAATACCTATTTTTGTCAGAATGTCTAGCTCTGAAATTAAAATTATGAGTTAACACATATTTAGTCATTGCTGCTACATGAATCGATTTATCGTTAGACAACTATTTCACCTTCACTTCAATATTCTTGCTATCAAAGATTAAGTTTTCAACTTCGAACTCAGGAACATACAGTGAATATTGATTTTGATTCTCAACAACGGAAAGAGCAAGCACATTCATTTTCATCCCTTCAACATAAACAACAGCTCCGATTTCTCCATCGAACTCTATATCCTCTATACGTTTATCCGTCGTTTTTATGCACAACAGATACATGACAAAATCAGGAAGACTCTTCTTCAACTCAACATATAGCTTAACACCATTATCATTCCTAATGAAAATTGGTGATGCATTACCTTCACCAACATAACAGACATCAATCTTCTTTCAACATTCATCGACGTCTAATTAAACAGTAATTGCCAAAATCAACCTCAAATAAGAAATTATTTCTGCAACAACAATTCCTTCACTTTTGTATCCTTCGTATCGTATTTCGGATTTTCATTCACCTGAATGGCTCAACAGAATTGCAATATTCATCTTTTTAAAAAAAAAAATCAAACAAAAAGATAAACAGATTAGGCAAGAAATCGGACAACAATCCATTTTGAACGATGACAATTGTGTTTTCTTTGATCCTTTTAGTTGAATTTTCTGTTTCAAATTTAAAATTGAAAAGCTATTATGAAATTAAAGAGATTCAGTAAGCCAATATTAATAAACATTGTGTTAATTATGTCCCATAATAAAGAAACATCTGCTTTTTCCTTTTTTACCGCATGTTATGTATATGGCCTACCACTTATATACAAGAATAATTATTTCTAGGAAAGATAAATTTTAATTGAAAAAGAAGGAGAGAAAATAATTATGTTTAAAAAAGGTGGGATTTATGTTAACCATACATATATATATTGGTAATGATATTGTGAGGATCCTCATTTTGGATTTATGCCGGACATATTTATCTTTGTGTGTATTCAGGCTGTAGTGTTGTGTCATGATGAAATGGGAGGCAATTACATAGTACATGTTTGAAATGTGAATGCAAGAATCCTTTTTTTAAAAAAAAAAAATTATATAGTCAAACTAACTCAATTGGCTAGTCAATCTCAAATATTTTATCGACTGATTGCGTACCCCATGACACTTATATTTCACAAAAAATTCTTCCATTCATTTTTGTACTTGAATGGAAAGGAGAAATTATCCAAATATCAAGGAACACCAATATACTGATGCTAGAGCAGAAGTTAAAGGTAGTAGGAAAGGAAGAAACTTCACATGAAAGGGAATTCATTGTTTGTCTGCTTGCACATTCTTTATTAGGATAATTTTTTATTTTGGAACTTGAATATATCTAGTAATAATAACTCAACCGGCGATATCTATATATTAAATTCATAGTTATACATCATATATACATGTTTTAAACATCATTTATGTAATATTGATATATCATATATACAATACATAATCATTTATAAAATATCGATACATATTTATATACCATTTATATAATATTGAACACATTTATACACTATTTAAACAATATTGATATATCACATATACACTACATAACTATTTGTACATCATATATGCATGTTTATATGCCATTTATACAATACCAAAACATTAAGAGAAAAATCATATTTTCCCCCCTGAACTTGTCCTCCCAACTCACTTTAGTACTTAAACTTAACTTCCGTTTATTTACCCCCTTAACATCTTTAAAGTGTATTTATTTCACCCCTCAAAATCAAATACCACTCTCACAACGGAGAGTGGGTTACACACGTGCCATGTCAGTGCCAAATCAGTGCCACATCAGTGTCAGGTCACTGCCACGTAAGAAATTAGAAATTTTTTTAAAAAAATCCCACACATACTATTTTTATATATTTTTTTAAAAAATCAAAAAATATTATTTATATATGTATATATATATATATATATATATTGAATAAAAAATGCCTCCACCCCCACCCCATTTTTATTTAAATAATATATATTTTATACAATTATTTTTATGTATTTTTATTTTAAAAATAAAAATATACATGTACTATATATACCATTCCATCCCCTTCCCCCCACCCCCCGCTCTTCTTTCCTTCCAACCCTCCACCCCACCTCACCCCTGTTCTTTCTCCCCTTCCAGCGCTCCCCAGCCCCACCCACTATTCTTTCTTCTTTTTAATTAAAGGAAAGTGTTGTTTTAGGTGGTGTTGTTAATGGAAGAAAGTGAAAAAAAA
This sequence comes from Capsicum baccatum var. pendulum, assembly GCA_030864225.1. NCBI lineage: Eukaryota > Viridiplantae > Streptophyta > Magnoliopsida > Solanales > Solanaceae > Capsicum > Capsicum baccatum. Next base: position 216,797,262 of record CM061554.1, on the reverse strand, counting down.
TTAAAGAAAAGTATTGTTCTTGAGTGGTGTTGTTAATGAAGGAAATAAAGAAAAGTGTTGTTCTTGAGTGGTGTTGTTAATGGAGGAAAGTGAAAAAAAAATTAAAGAAAAGTGTTGTTCTTGGGTGGTGTTGTTAATGGAGGAAAGTGAAAAAAAATTAAAGGAAAGTGGTGTTCTTGGGTGGTGTTGTTAATGGAGGAAAGTGAAAAAAAATTAAAGAAAATTGTTGTTCTTAGGTGGTGTTGTTAATGGAGGAAAGTGAAAAAAATTGAGGTTATTAATGCAGGTTTGAGTGTTGTTGTTGATGATGATTTGAAGAAGAAAGAAGAAAAAAAGTCCATTTTTTATTTTATTTTTAATTTTTAATTTTTATTATATTTTAAATATAATATTACTGAAATTAATTTTTTTAATAAATAAACGCGCCCCTTTTTTAAAAAAAATGTCACGTCAGCGGGAAAAATATGTCTTTTCTCATACATTGAACATACACTACATAACTATTTATGCAATATCAATATATTACATATAGGTGAAAATCATTTTCACCCCCAACTTTGATTTAAAAATCAAATTCCCCCCTCAACATTGAATAATATTCATACTCCCCCCTTTATCCCATGCAATGTCCATTTTGTCCTTATAATTTTAATTTTATGTTTATGTAATGTCTTTTTATATTATATGTAATGAATATTTTTTTAATATGGATATTTATAGCATTTTATTTAAGTTTATTAACTTTATACGCAAATTAATACATTTTATAAATTTATCACAAAATTTAATATTATTTTAAAGATCGTTAGTTTAGTATTATATGTATTAAAGAGTCGTTTGGTGTGAGGTATAATTATAATAATTCAGAGATAAAGTTCATGATTATTTATCCTGAGTTTGATTAGATGCATTATTTAGCCTCAAAATTATTTGTCGCACCATTTATACCACAATGATGAGATAAGTTATCACGAATACATGTTGGTACAACTTATTTTGTAATAACTAATCCTGGAATAACTTGTTTCCAAACAACCCACCACTAAGTGTGTATATATATACATATGTATGTACTATTACTTTATGTAGTTATTTAACACTAAAGGGTAAAAAAAAAACATAATACAATTATCTTGATTTCACAAATTGAGCAGATAAACTAAAACATTTATTTTTAGCATGAGGATCAAGTGAAAAGAAATAATATTATCTATTGTCTATATCAGTAAATAAGCTGTGATTGTCATTAACAGAGTATTACATATTTTATAATTTATATAAATAAATATAATTTTAAAAATTTGACTTTATTTTTATTCGAGAAAAACATCTAGTATCCCCGAACTATGACCAAATTTGTTACAGCACACGTCAACTTCACGGGGGTCCTATTACCCCTTAAACTAAATTTTAGCGTATTTCTGTTAATCTTTTTAGCTAACGTGACACCTTTTGTCAATGTTTTAGATGGCGTGACACATTTGATATGGGCTCCATTTTATGTAATAAACGTGTCACATTAGCACAAAAATTGATAAAAATATGCTAAATTTGAGTTCAAGGGATAATTGGACCCCTGTGAAGTTGGATTGTGTCGAAACAACTTTGACCATAGTTCGGGGTGGTACTAGAGGCTTATCTCTTTCATTTATTGTTTGTATTTTCTACATTGAAATATGTTTATAAAATTAGTAGTACTTATTATTTTCACTTGTTAAAATAAATATTATAGTTTTGATTATTATTAATAAAACTAATTTTCTTATTATGCTAATTTACTTCATAAAGATCATCATTAGCTTATATATTTCTTACTTTTTTTTCTAGAAGATAATGTTTATGTTTTTATGAAAAATTTGTTATATGATTTTTTTTTAAAAATGAAAATATGATGATTTTAAAGAAGTTAAAAAAAAAGAATAAAAAGTTGATGATAAAGGATAAAATAGAAATTTTAAAAAGTCGATTAGGATAAAGAGGAGAGTATGATTATTGTTCAAAGTTGAGGAGGGAGTTTGATTTTTAAGATAAAGTTGGGGAGGGAAAATGATTTTGACCCAATTACCCATAAGGTACAAACTATTTGTACATCATATACACATGCTTATACATCATTTATAAACTATTGATACCTGGATAAAAGTTGTACGAAAAAAGATGGAAAAAAACAAAACAAAAAAAAGCCTTTTTGCTATTTAAAAAAAGCAACCAAAAAATAAAAGAATTTTTTTCTTAAGTTACTGCTGAAAAAAAGAAGGAAGAAAATTGCCTAATAGTCATTTTAAGTAATAAGCAAAACCTTGACTAATTTTGTAGTAAACTATTTACTTTTATATATATATATATATAAATGAAATTTTCCCTTTTTTATATACACAATGTGATACAATAGTAAGTGTGATACATTTTACTGCACATATGATATTGCCAACATTCATATGATACTTTGAGAAATGTTAGAAATACGTTGTGTGATATACATTATATGTTATACATATGGTACACAATAGATATACATTATTTGATATACATATAATGTGAACTGATTTCATTTGCAGCATATTGTGATACATTTTTATATGTAAAATGGATATAAAAAATTTAATAAGCTGCATATCAGACGTCGGCTCTCATATTTTTTAAACAAGTGTATCACATTTAAAAAATATTGTTACCCAATCAATCGTTACTTTACCTTTTCTTCTTTGCCATTTGGCCAGATAATGACGGTACTTTCTTAAACTTGCTTAAATATTCTTTTGGCAAGTCCTAATTAATCACCACCATGGTTGTTGTGTTGTAGTGGGACTGCGCCACCCTTAATCAAAGGACTTGAATTCGAGTTTTGAATATAGAAAAAGTCCTGTTGGGAGCGATAACCCAAGAATGGTCCTCTAATGCGCGATCTAAATGTTGGGTTCGAAATCGAGAGGGCGCCATGCGGAAGCTATTAGTTGCAAACTATGAGACGATAAATAAGATGACAACGAAAAATAATACTAAAAATATAATTTTATTGTATGATTTGGCCAACTGATCTACATATAAAACCTAATATTAAAAATATAAAACTAATAAGAGAGAAAATCTCCACCTAAACGAAAATCTTAAAAGAGTACATTGTGGATGCTATTGTGTTATGGTAAGAGAAGGGGATCTTCTATTTATAGATGTCCAAAACCTTTTGTCCAAGAAAGAGGCAAAAGAGGTTAGCCAAATATGGAAAAGAATTTTTTCAGGAAAAGTAAAAGTAATTATGGTAACTTTTATTTTCCTTCTAAGAAAAAGTAAAGCTTAAATATAGTAAAAAAATCAGGGCAAAAATCCTAACAAATCTCCCCTTTTTGGCTTGATTTTCTTCAAAATATTCTTGATCCTCCTTCATATATCACTGTTGTTTGACATGCTTTAAAAATTGAAGCTTTTTGGATTAAAAATATATAAGCTCTTTCGGATTAAAAACATTGAAGCCCTTTATAGGGTTAAAAGTAAGCATTTTTTTCAAATATGTAATAGCAGAATTATTGAAAATATGATTGATAACTACATGTAGTTTTTGGACATATATCTTTATTATCATCAAATTTGGTGCAACTTTGTTCTCAACATGCCCTCAATCTGAACCATTGGATTATTGAACCACAGCTTCTGATAGCACTTGTAGGGTTCGAAGTCGAGAGGGAGTCATGCGGGAGCTATTAGTTGCAAATTATGAAACAATAAATATGATGACAACGAAAAACAATACTAAAAACATAATTTTATTATATGATTTGACCAATTGACCTAAACATAAAACCTAATATTAAAAACCTAGCACAAATAAAAGAGAAAATCTCCCCCTAAACGAAATCTTAAAAGAGTACGTTATGGATGCTATTACGTTATGATATGAGAAAGGGGTTGTATTTATAGATGTCCAAAACTTTTCTTTCAAGAAAAAAGTTAGCTAAATATGAAAAATAATTATATTTTTTCTTTCAGGAAAAGTAAAAGTAATTATGGTAACTTTTATTTTTCTTCTAAGAAAAAGTAAAACTTAAATATAGTAAGAAAAGTCCTAATTAGTCTGTATTATGGACGCGGTACTGACTTGATTCTCTAGGCGTGTTGAATTGAGCTTAGTTCTGGTCATGAAATTAGATTTGAGAAGCTACTGCGATAACCATTTGAATAATGGTATCTTTATATAAACAGCCGGCCAGGTTTATTATTTATTTAATTTTTAGTCAATGTACATTGGTCATATATTGTGTATATATATATTTATACAAGTATTAAACAATTCAACATGAATTGTATATACATATATTGGATATTTGTCGACTATTTTTAATTTAAATAATTAGATGGACTGCTATTTATAATAATTCCTTTTTTAAAACATAACTGCATTTTCAGGTAAGTTGTATAATAGATTATTCTCATGGCAGTTGGAATATTTCAGATGTCTTATTGTATCGGCGGCTTCTAACGACAATCATTTTAAAAAAAATTAAAAAAAAATGAAAAAGACTAATGTCATTGATTCAATAGTCAAATCTATAATCTATAATCTATAATCTATAATCTATATATAATCTATATATAATCGATATTTATATCTATTTATAATTTATAATCTATAATCTATAATCTATATTTATATTTATATTTATATCTATAATTTATAATCTATATCTATATCTATACCTATAGTCTATATCTATATCTATATCTATAATCTATAATATATTAAAAGTGTGAAGCACCTTAAAAATTTTGTTTGAACTTTTAGTCTTTCATTAAAAGTCTTTGTTTTAGACAAAATAGTTTTTTCACTACTTTTTCTAATATTTAAAAGTTGAAAAATAATTAAATATATTTATGGTAAAAAACTTTTCTAATTAGAAGTCATCAGAATTAATGACAACTAATTTTTTTCATTAATTTAAGAATTCTAACCAAACTAAATTTGATATTAAGAAGATTTGAAAAATCTAGAAATCAATGTAAAAGTTTTAGAATAAGAAAAATTTAAGAAGTATCAAATTTTTAAAAAGTTTAAAGTAAAAATTAAAAAAAAAATATTCGTACTACAAATATGGTTCAAATTGATGTATCTCTGACAAACGCAAAAGTGATGATCCATCAACTACTTAAATTTTTAATGGTAAAATATATATGTGGTTACACTAAAATATATTTTTATGTTTACATTATTATATTAAAGTTTGAAGAATCTTTGAAAAGTGATTTAAATTTTTACATTTTATTAAAAATATTCGTAATAGATAAAATTATTTAATTTTAAATAATTAAACGTTACACATGTGAGATGCGAGACACGTGTGGTTAAACTAATTAATCTAAATATGTGTCACTTTTAAAAAATAACAAAGATATTAATTATTTCTTTCTATTATATAAATAGATGATCTGAAAAATTCTTCAAAATCATATAAACGGTTATTGCTCATCTTGAGGCATGAATATGATGATGATGGGGAATTTAGTCTATAAACCTTCGATGATTAATACCATAAATTAAACAATTTCTTTAATTAATGATTGTAGCAAAAACATAAACATTAGAAAGTGTAGTATATAAAAAAAATATCTTATGAAAACAAGAGGTTGCTAAAACAGGGAAGAAACTAATTAATTGAATAAGGAAAAACATCTTATCACGCTCAACTGACTTGGTCTTTTTTGTTAATTAAAAAATTGTCAATATTCATCACTATTTTACGTACGTGGAAAAACTTATATAAGTGATTATCCTCTTAGAGAACGTATCAGTACTAAACTTTGAACAAAGATATGGCTAACATGATTTCCTTACTTCTTCGCTAATTATCCTTGTAATATTCACCCAAAATATTAATGCAGTCGATTACACGGTCATCAACATGGCCGCGAACACCCCTGGTGGTTCCCGTTTCAATCGAGACATTGGTGCCCAATATAGCAAGCAAACAATGGCAGCTGCCACTTCCTTCATATGGAAGATCTTCCAGCAGAACTCTCCAGCTGACCGAAAAAACGTGCAAAAAGTTAGCATGTTTGTCGATGACATGGATGGAGTAGCTTACGCTAGCAACAATGAAATTCATGTTAGCGCTAGGTGAGTATACATTGATTCAATAAATAAGTAGTGAATACATATTACGATATTAAATACACTATGCTCCTTATATAATTGGTTTATATTAAATTCGTGTTTTGTAGGTACATCCAAGGTTACTCAGGTAATGTCAAGACAGAGATCACTGGAGTATTATACCACGAGAGCACTCACATTTGGCAATGGAACGGAAACGGACGGGCTCCTGGAGGATTAATTGAAGGAATTGCGGATTATGTGAGACTCAAAGCTGGCTATGCACCTAGTCATTGGGTGAAACCAGGGCAGGGTGACCGATGGGATCAGGGCTACGATGTGACTGCTCGATTTCTCGATTATTGCAACAGCTTGAGAAGTGGATTCGTGGCACAACTAAACAAGAAAATGAGAACCGGTTATAGTGATCAGTTCTTTGTTGACTTGCTGGGAAAGACTGTTGATCAACTTTGGAGGGATTACAAAGCTAAATTTCGTGTCAAAATAAAAAATATTATCTAATGCCTTTGTACGATTCAAGGCTATACGTATCATGATCTTGTTGAATAACAGTAAGAAAATATATAATAAGAATAATTACAAGGGATTAACAAGAACCTATCTCACTCATGTGACTTTTTCATTTTTGCCTTAGCTATTTAGTTTTCAAAATTCACTAACTTGATTAATCAAAATTCGCATCATCTATAATTTATTTAAGAAGAAAATGATCTCTTCGAACAATTTCTTTATTTACAAGCTTGAACTCACACCTAGCATATTACCAAACAAAAGAACTATTACTTCTTCTATTTTATTTTATTTTATTTTATTTTATTTTATGCGACTTATTTTTCTTTATCTGTCTAAAAAAGAATGTCACATTTCCTTATTTGAAAACTTTTTAAAGATACAAGTACTCTTTTACCTTTGTTGGTCCCACTTAATTAAAAAGTAAACACGTTACCTTTTATTTTTTAAATAAAATTAGTACAAGTACATTTTTAATAGCAAAGAATAATATGGTAAACATTATCGAGCCAAACCTTATTTCTTAAACTTCATGTCCAGTCAAATTAAACCACATAAAATGGGATAAGGAAGTAATTATTACGAAGGAACTTTATAACATAACAACTGTATAAGATGTTGACGAGTCATCCTAATTTCTTAAGAAAATCCCTAAGGATCTGTTTGAAAAGTCACCTGCAAATTAAATTTGTGTGTGCTTTGATGTTCTTACACATTTTGACGTGTTTGGCTGACCTAATAGGAAGTTGGGGTCTGTGAATGGTTGTTAATACATGGTGTAGTTACAAGGTTATTTTTAATTTCTTCCTTTTATATTCATCAAAAGAAAAATATAACTTTTTCATATTTTATCCTTATGATTATCTACTTAATTGTTCTCCAAATCATTTTTAAGAGCTACGACTAAAATCAATTAAAATGTGTATTATGGTAAAATACTCATACTAATCATTACTCCTTCAGTTTCATTTTATTTAACCCTTATTAGCCTAGAACATCCCTTCGAAAACTTTAATTACAAATATATTTTACTAAATTAATCTTATTATCTAAAAATAGTTATTTCAATTCAATTACTTAGTTTTTTAATTAATATTTTTGCGCTTGTTAAGCCTTTTATTCATTCCAAAAGGAAGTAAGTCTGGCCATAGGCCTAATCCAATAATAAAAAAAGTGAAAGTAAAAGCAAAAAATACAACATTTGTAAAATGATTGGTCCGGCCCATCTAATTTTGGACCTTACTCCAAAGCTTATAATAGTTTATGGAGCACACTTTCCATTTACCTCTCTACCATTGTCTTCACTAATCCCAAGATATTTTTCGTTTACTTCCACCTGAATCGCCACTTTCGTTTGCTCCTTCTTTGGGTCATCAACAAACTAAATTTTGAGCTCCCTATGTTCATCATTCTCACACAAGGATCTTCATTGTGCCAAGGTAATCGTTGTGTTCTCCTTTTTCTATTCCTTTTTTTTCTTACTTGGCTAATAGTTTCCTTTTGATAAGATGTTTGGAGTTTGTCCACCTCAGATTGGATTTGAAGGAGGTGACTCGTCCGGAGTCCACAACTCTCCCATCTATAAGTCCCGCATGACTCCTTTCTTCATCCCTCATTTTCGTAGCCTTATAACCCTAACAACCTTTTCGTGTACCTTTGCTAGCCGTATCATGGAATGGACTACCCTTCGCCTGTACAAGATAGGAAATGTAGCTAACCTTCAATGAAATAAGTCAGATTTAACACCCACCCCATTTGTTTTGGTAAAAAAATTTGTGTGCTAACATAGTTTAGCAAAACTTGTAAAGCTGCCTTTATGTCCCTGTAAATCGGGTATACTCTTAGCTCATGCTGGTGCCTTTGTGTGCTAACATAGTTTAGCTCTTTCAATTATGTGACTCTGCTTCCACTATAATCTCATGCTGGTGCCTTTATTTTTCTTTTGCTTATTTTAATTATCGATATTTGAAGTTTAACTGTGTTTAAGATCCATCTTCCTTCCCCTGACATATCTGTGAATGAGTTAAATTCCATCTTATTATTTGTGTGTTCTGCTCGGTTAATAATATAATCTGCTAGTTGATTTTCTTTCCTAAATGTGTGTTGGAATGTAACCCTCTGCTTTTCTACCCCCCTTTTAATTTCTTCAACCATTTTTACAATTTTCCAAGGCATTTGCCAGACTTCTTTTATGATATTTATTATTATCCAAGATTCTGTTTCAATGACAACTATCCGTATTCTTTGGCTAGAGCAATATCTTAAGACTTCTAGGATTGCTTTATCTTCAGTTATCATATTTGTGACTATGCCTATTACCCCTGTCTTAGCATGAACTAAGCCCCCTTTGTGATCTCTAAGATTAAAGCCATAAGAAATGACTCCAGGGTTTTCTTTGCTATCTCCATCCGTATTACACTTATACCTGGTAGCTCCCACCTCACCACATAGTTGTGAAGTACATGCTTGTAACTTCCCAAGAATCTGATCAGCTCCCTCCATTCCATTGATTGTACTTTCAATTATGGGTATATTACTTTCATCATAGAAGTATATGTGTTTGAATGTGTTGCACCATCAAAGTTAGGGTAGTATCTCCTCCATGTTTTCTCGTGTTTTTTCTCTTCCACAACTCTCACAAAATTAGTGTTGGTATACCTTTGTAAACTTTTTTTAGTTTGCAGCTTGCTTCCATGCTCCACCACTCCTTAATAAGTTGATTTAGCTACATTCCTTCTATGTTTAAACCTACACAAGTAGCAAACTTCTTTTATAGCTTAGTAGCGATAAGAGCTGTTAGAAAAAGGTGTGTCATTGGCTCCTCCTTAGCCTCGGTACAACACCAGCACTTGAAAACCAACTTAATTCTTATTCTTTTTAGATTATCATCAGTTGCTATTCTTCCTTTCCACACTTTTCATTGGAAAAAATGATCTCGAAAGGAAGGCCCTTCTTTCAAATGTACTGATAAATTTATTTAACTTCTCTTTTATTCTTGACATACTCCCATGCTGGTTTAACTGAAAATTTACTATTAGGGGTTCCCATCTACTATGATCTATTCTCTATCTCTGCTAGAATATTAGGACAAACATTATTGATATTGTGCTTCACCATTTTCTCTAATAGTACTTGTTGCAACTTTTCTATGTTCCATCTGTTTTCATTAATAAACTCTTTTACTTTAATTTCCTACTCACCTTTATTATTCTCCTCTACGTAGTATAAAACTCTTATTTCTGTCTAATTGTCAAACCAAAAGCTTGTATTCTCACTCTTAATTTGCCACCATATGTTGTGTTCTATTTCTTCTCTCATCTGTACATCTTCCTCCATACATGTGATGTCTCTGTGCCCTATGCCAGTAGTGGATGCCACTTCTTACAATGCTTGTTCCACATGAATTCACTCCATAAAGAGTTTGTGTAAGTCTTAAAATTTCACCATAATCTTACAAATAAAGCATTTGCTACATGATGTAGTGATCTGAAGCCAACTCCCCCTTTTTTTCTTGGTAAACACATCTTCTCTCATGCCACCCATTGTTTGCTTTATGCTCCACCAGTGTTTCACCAAAAGAATTTTGCCATAATTTTGTGAATTTGATCAATTACTCATTTTGGTGGATTCACTGCAGACATTAAGTGGATAGGCATTGATTGCAGTATATGAGAAATTAGTGTGTACCTTCCTCCAAAAGAAAGTAACTTGTTCTACCACATCATCATCCTTCCCATTATTTTTTTCTATGAGTCCTTCCCATTATTTTTTTCTATGAGCCTCTTCTCAGCCTCTGTCCAATTTTGATTGGAGTCTTCTCATTCAAATATAAGAAACTTTTATTCAATTTTATCTACTGCCCTGATACTTCCTCATATCTCCTTAATATCACTATTATTTTTTTGACTGACTTTATATGCTCCGAGCAAAATAAAATTGTATCATCTGCATATAACACGTGATTAATCTGTTCACTCAATTAGGTAGACTGAAACCTATAAACTCTCTATCTTTAAGAAGATTATTCAATCCTTTAGCTAGGTTTTCTGTAGCAATAATGAAAAGGGTTGAGGATAGAAGGTCACCCTGTTTCAATCATTTACTTGAAGCAAAGAATCCATGAGATTGTCCATTATCTAGTATTGAGTACCAGTTATTGGACACTAATCTCCAAATCATATCTATCATTCTCTCCCCAAAATCAAACTTCCTTATCACCTTAGTAAGATAAATCCAAGATACCCTGTCATATGTTATTGCCATATTTAGTTTGACCACTACATTATGATGCTTGTTCATTTTATTAATATCTTTGATGATTTTCTGAGCAAGTATAATATTCTGTGCAATGATCTACCTTTCATGAATCTTGATTGATTCATAGAGATTATTTTAGGAAGAAATTCAATCAATCTTTCATATATGACTCTAGAAATAACTTGTAACGCCCCGAATCTGGTACTCGAAATGCTACACGGTGCTCATGATCCCAAAGGATCACAAGCTAACCCAAAGGATCACAAGCTAACCCATGACTGATATCTGTACTTGAACACTACATAATATACTATATAAATGTGGAAATAAAGGTTGTAAGGCCATAAGGTTCAAAACTGTAATATAACTGATAAAACATAACATCTAAAGGGCTATGAAATACCCAAAACAACTTAAATAACTATCTGAACATGCTAGTCTGAAAAGTCTCTAACTAACTGAACTATCTGAATAAGAAGTTGATGGGACATGTCCCCAACTAACTCTAACTATTGAAATAAATTAATTAATGAGATCACAAAGTAATGGTCATGTCCTCGAAGGTTGAGGACTCACTTCTGAAATTGGAATCCTACTGATGCTCTGGGACTTGTGCTTCTAAAACTTTGGTATAAAACACAATAGTGCAAATGCGTCAGTACGTTTGAATGTACTGGTATGCATGTGAGGTAGGTTGAATGCAAAGGGTTCACATGCATGAACTATACTTACTGACTGAATAATATGAACGTGAGAATACATGCATGACTACATAATAACTATAATTGAGATCGTGATAACATGATTACTAAGTTGGAGTACTGATAACATGAGATATTGATATCTGTATAACTGAAATAACTGATATTAAGCGACTGTATCTGACAGTCTAGGTTTTGATGGAACTAACTGAGTTTCGTACTATACTGAGGTAACTGTATCTGACAGTCTTGAATCCTGTAGAACTATCTGAGTTCTATTACTGAGATTGAATAACTGTATCTAACAGTCCTTATTCTGTACTGAAATTGTGGGAAGTAGTCATCTAATCGGCATGCCCTAAATAATGCATTATAGCTGAGTTAGGGTCCAATCTGTAACCCCAATTGGAAGGGTGTCAATACCGCGCCACTGGTAAGGACAATCTGTGAGTAGCCCTCATATAACAGGTAACTCTAGTGAGAACGGTGGGAACCTCATATAACAAGTTAATCTACCTTATCTACCCTCATATAACAGGCTATGATGTCTCAACCTACATTGGTTACGTAGTTCTAAAATGCAAGGACTGCTTCTAAGAATCACACCCCCATATAACAGGTGGGTTCCCATCCTTGGGTTTGTTCGGTGCTAATTTCTACTCCCATCTGAATAGAGACTGAACATGATTAACTGAACTGACTTAACTTAGTTAACTGAGTTTCGTTGACTGATGAAATACTACAGAGATTACTGAATTTCTAAGGTTTCTGAAATTACTGAGTTTACTGAGTTTTATTGAGTCACATGACTGACTGAACTTCTATGAGCATGGCTCGACTGAGAGTATCTTGAAAATATGACACTGATTTTGGGCAAACAATGAAATTTTTTCGGGTACAAGTACCCCAAGACTCGATAGCATGAAACTGACAAAGCATGACTTTCTTGAATACATGGCCAACATCACAATCCATAATACAATAAGTTGGAGAATTCATAAAGTAGAAGTTTTAAAGCACCACAATGCCCACACATATATCCATAACTCATAGACTAAGACATTTCACCAAACACTTGACATGCATAAACTTGTATATAAATGGGGATTTCATATTATCATACTAGTATGACACTTTTCCTTTACATAGGCATTTAATCGAACACATGGGGAGCATGCTTTGGTTATACAATAATCAACACATCCAATAATCATGGATACATCAATCAATGTGTAAATTTAAGGGTTTATCATGATTACTATGCAAATCACCACATCCTACGGTTAATCATTGGAATATGTAATTTCAAACATAATCAAAACCCCACAACATCATGAGCATGAATTTTAATTCAATTTAAATCATGAACATTGATAAATACACAAATCTTAGACTTTGAAAAGAGATTTTTGAGCTTTATGGGTGAAAGGGACACAGGACATACCTGGATGGATGATTTGTTGAATATTGATGGAGGAAAACTTAAATTCTTGACTTGGAATTAAACACCTAGGGTTTCTTGTTCTTGAGGATTGATCTTTGAGAGAAATTTTAACTTGATGTTATAGATGAATAATAAAGTTATGGGCTATGGTCTGGTATAATTAGGGGTTAAAACAGAAGGAAAAAGATTCAAATACCTTTTTAAAAATGACTTTAAATTGCTGAACGGGATCTGCGACAGCTCGTGCGATGGTCCATTGCTGGCTCAACGGTTTATCGTTTTGACCGTCGCACCTGGGCCAAAATAGGGACTCACTGCCTTAGTAGCGATGGCTTGGGCGACTGTCCGTCGCAAGTTCGATGGTCCATCAACCTGTCCGTCGTACCTTAGCTAGAAGACTGACTTACTGCCTTAGCTGCGAAGGTCTAGGCGATGGCTTGGGCGACTGTCCGTCGCAAGTTCGATGGTCCATCAACCTGTCCGTCGTACCTTAGCTAGAAGACTGACTTACTGCCTTAGCTGCGAAGGTCTAGGCGATGGTCCATCGCTAGATAGACGGTCCGTCAACCTACCCGTCGCACCTGGGTGGTTTTGATAACTCTCGGTCTCTGATTCCGGATTTGGACGAAATTGGTATCGTTGGAAAGTTATTTCAATTTTCCACTCTACAAAAATTGAAAATCTTAAAAATTCCACGTGTACAAGATGGATTCATATTTCAAAGTAATTCTCTAATATTCTTGGGATGATTTCAAGCTAGGTAGAAGTACGGGGTATTACAATATCTTCCCCATGAGAATATTCATCCTCGATGAGACTGAGTGAGAGGGGAGAAGATAAACTAACGTACATACTGAACATGAATAACTGGAACATGATCTCATGACTGACAGATTGATAACTGAATATATCATACCGAACATGCATATCTGATGCATGTGTAACTGATTCATGAATTCATAACTAAGTGCTTTGATGAACTAAGGTTCTTGCAATGAGAATGCATGTATGATGCATGATTATATAACTGAACTAACATGTGAATGCAAGGCTGGATATGCAATGGCATTTTCTACCAAGTTGTAATGGAATTCTGAACATGAAACTGAGTAAGCTTAAGGAGACTGTTACCTTGAGCTAGACCTGAGTTGGCAGAGAAGAGGTAAGGATACTTGGTACGTATGTCTGCTTCTTCTTCCCAAGTAACTCCCTCAACGGATTGATTTCGCCAAAGAACTTTGACTAGAGGGACTTCTTTGTTCCTCAGTCTGCGAATCTGATAATCAAGAATTTTAACTAGAATTTTCTCATACGAGAGACTGTTTTGAATAGCTACGCCCTCAACAGGGACTACAATTCCTGGATCACCTATGCGCTTCTTTAGCAAAGGGACATGAAAGACTTGATGAACTGAAGCTATATCTGAAGGCAATTCGAGTTCATAAGCTACTTTGCCTAAGCAACTGAGAATTTTGAAGGGACCGATATATTGGGGACTGAGTTTTCCTTTTTTGCCGAATCTCTTCTCCCTTTATGGGAGAGATTTTCAAAATACTTAATTTTGATCTCAACTCGAGATCCTTTACTGAACACGCATGAACAGAAATATGAGAACATGACTAAGTTTGTAACATGTGACATGGACTGACTATCGCAAACTAAACTGAGCCATTGAGTACATGGCTTACGGATGAGATTGGATATAGAGGGTCAACCTATGGGTACCCACTACTCCAAAATGGGTTCGTTACATGAAGAGAGAGTGGCATGTTTATGTCATAAAAGTTTGAGGGATTATAGTGTATCTCCCCCTTGGACATTATGTCCCTTGAAGAATACTGAGACAAGGAATCGTGACTGAATATTTGGATTCTGAAACTAAGGCATGATACATGAATTGAGCTGGACACGTGACTACCTGGTTGATCCATCTTTGAATAGTTACATTCACGAGACTTCGGATAATGTGACTAGATGGAAAGAAAATGGGAAGCCACACCATACAAAATTATTTATCTGACTGCTAAATTGAATCGATGGCTCTGTGGACTAACTCATACTAAAAACTTATACTCGACTGGAGTATTTCTATGACACTTTTTCTATAGTGTTCTAGTGACTATAGGGAGAAAGGAAATCCTGGCTTGGTCTGAGCAGGACATCTGAATAAGGGATCACCACATGGCTGGGATTCTTGTATTAGGAGGCAATGCCTATGAAACAACAACAACAACAACAAACCCAGTGTGTTCCCACAAAGTGGGGTCTGGGTAGGGTGAGATGTACGCAGTCCATACCGCTACCTCCGAAGAAGTAGAGAGGCTGTTTCCGATAGACCCTCGGCTCAACATAAAGAATAGTAAACAAGGTCGTAATGAAACAAGTAGCAGGATGAATGACATAATAGAAATAAGGAATAAAATAGCAAAACTAGAAATCATAGAAAATGCGAGATAAGAGAAATAAGAGTACTACGAAATAAAGACCAAGAAATAGGACACCCACCAAGTAGGAACATACACGCAGAGACCAAAGACACCCACCACACCTAAACTCTCTTGGCTAGAGACTCCTACCTATGGACACAGTCCAAAGAATACTAACTCGGCTACACAAGAAAATCACCTAACTACTTGCTACAACCCACACACTCACACTAGCCTTCTACCCTTATCCGTGTCCTCTACACCTTCCTATCTAGGGTCATGTCCTCAGTAGTACTTACAAGCATTCAAATCAAATACTTAATAGGTGTGTTTCATTAGAGATTGTTATTGTTATCTTATCTCCCTTCAAGGAGGAAAAAAATTAGAAAAGGACCTCTCTTCCCAAACAACAATTCTCGAAACTTTTAACAACCTTGTAACTAAATTTATTATGGTTGCTTTATGCCCATACTAAACATCAACTACAAAAGTATGGACAAATAAACTCCATTAGTATCTAATTTGATCGGTAAAGTGTAAAAATCACACGATAAACTCAAACACAAGATGCAAGGACAACATGAGGACAATACCCCTAGAGCAATATTAGAGTTCCTCCTTTAGTGACCTGTAGATTATGGATTTGATATGTAGCATATATACACCACCTATCCTCATTTCCGATACTAGTCACGAATCTAGAAAACACTTCATGCACGGGGTAAGCCCTTATTGACAACTGCATTACACCCTTCCTAGACCCCACTTTGTGGGACTACACTGAGCATGTTGTATTATACATTTCTCCGAAATTTTTTCATCTTTCCTTAAATGGGTGAATAAATTTGCCAAGGATGTCGTACAAGCACAAGTAGTAGTGAACAACTTCATTCTAAATCAAGAACACACCCCAAACACTTGTTCCATATACATTAAATGCATCCAAATAGCATTCTACAAAAATAACAACAACAGCAAACCCAACGTAGCCCCACAAATGAGGTATGAGGAGGGTGGTGTGGACGCAACCTTACCCTTACAGGTAGAGAGACTATTTTCGATAATCGAAGCAAAGGAAACAATGAGTGAATAAATTTGCCAAAGATGTCGTACAAGCACAACTACATTCTAAATCGATAACACAACCAAACCACTTGCTTGTGTCAAATACACTCATGCGTCCAAATGGCATTCTACGAAAAATAACAGCAACGACGACGACTAGCCCAATGTAATCCCACACGTAAGGTATGTGGGGATAATGTATACCCAACCTTACCCCTGTGAGGATAGAGATGTTATTTTTGATAGACCCTCGACTCAAACAAAGCATATCAAACAACAATGTAAAGCAAATGCAAAGGCGAAGAGAACAATATCAACATAAATACTATAATGACTGAAGCAAAGAAACAATAGGTAATATAAAACTGAAAAGAGAACTAGACATACTCGACTACCTACTAGACTTCTATCCTAATACTCATCACAATGTCTTCCTATCTACAAAAAATAAATAATACGATAATTGAAACAAAGGAAAGAACGGGTAATACAAAATTGAAAAAGGGAACTAGACACGTTTTGAGCACCTACTAACCTTGTAGCCTAATGCTTGACCACCATATCTTCCTATCTACCAAAATTAAATAATACGATAATTGAAGCAAAGGAAACAACAAGTAATACAAACTGAAAAAGGGAACTACTCACACTAAACTACCTACTAATCTTCTACCTTAATACTGGACCTTCACATCTTCCTATCTATGAAAATTAAGTATAATTAATCTAACTTTGGTACAGTGCCATTTTATGAATGATTAACAATACAAACAACTGCACCATACATTTTCTCCCAAATTTCTCAATATGCACGATAAAAGAATGCTTGAGATATAGTACAAGAACTACTCCCTACGTTCATTTTTACTTGTCCAGTCTTGACTTGTCACACTCTTAATAAGCAATAAATAGAATGACAATTTTACTATATCACCTTTTGAACATAATAAATTTAATGCTTTGGAAATTACAGTGAGAATCAGTTTCGATTTATGTCAGGACGCTCGACTACAGAAGTCATTCACCAAATAAGAAGATAGGTGAAACAATGTAGGAAAAACTTACATATGGTGTTCATTGACCTAGAAAAGGCTTACGACAAAGACCTTAAGGAAGTTCTTTGGAGGTGCTTGGAGGCCAAAAATGTACCTCTGGCGTACACTAGGTCAATTAAGGATATATATAATAGAGTCAAGACTCAAGTAAGGATAGTGGAAGGAGACTGAAAGAACTTCCCCATTTTATGGGGTTGCACGAGGGATCAAGCAATAGTCTATTTTTATTTTCTTTAGTGTTGGATGTATTGATGCAAGAAACTCAGAGTAAGGTGACATGTGTATGTTATTTGTGGATGACATAGTTTTGATTGACGAGATTCGTTCTAGGGTTAACACTACATTGGAGGTGTTGGAGATATACCCTAGAGTCTAAAAGGTTACAAATTGAGCAGGACAAAGGACAAAGACAGAATACTTGGAGTGTAAGTTCAGTGATATGATCTGGTGCCTAAGCTGAAGAAAAAGTGATGTTGGACACAAGCCATCCAAAAGAGAGGTAGTTTTAAGTATCTTGGATCTATTATTTAGGAAAATTGGGAAACTGAAGAGGATGTCACTCACCGTGTTATAGAAGGGTGGATGAAATGATGGCTCGCAACCGCATTTTATGCAATAAGAAGGTGCCTCCAACGCTTAAGGCAAGTTCTACAAAGTGGTGGTTAGACCAACCTTGTTGTATGGGGCGAAATGTTGACCAGTCAAGAACTCACATATTCAAAAAATGAAAGTGGCGGAGATGAGGATGCTGCAATGGATGTGTGGGTATACTAGGAGATATAGGATTAAAAATGAGAATATCCGAAACAAGGTGGGAGTGACTTCGGAGGAAGTCAAGATGCGAGAAGCGAGGTTGAAGTAGTTCGGACACGTGGTGAGGAGATGCACAGATGCCCAGTGTAAAAGTGTGAGGTTGTTCATGGATAGATTTAAAAGAGGCAGAGGCAGACCAAAGATTGGGGAGAGGTGCTTAGAGAGGATATGACGCAGTTGCACCTCTCTGAGGACATGGCCTTGGATAGAAAGATGTTGATGACACAAATTAAGAAAGAAGGGTAGTAGGTAGGAATCTGTCTTTACTAGTAGGTAGGAGTGTATTGACATGTTGTCCATTCTAGTAGTGGTAGTATTACTCTTCTTTCTTGTTTTTCAATTTCTGTTATCATTTCGAGTAGGCTAATTATAGTATTATTTGGTGTAGTATGGTTTTGCTACTATCTATTGTTTTATTCCTGTGTGATTTTATTTATTTCCATCACTTCCTTTTCATCTAAAATAGAGTGACAAAGCCTTATGCACTGCATCTAAAATTTTCAAGCTTAGACATATCCCTCGAATACTCCTTCCACTATACTCTCTGCCTTAGTACAATACATTATTTGAGACTACTAAAAATATTCACATGGGTGCTAAGCACGAATGCATAAACATACTAACTTATCTGATTAACTGTATGGATAATAGCTGAATACTGTGCATGTAAGACTAAACTATAATTAGTCTGAATAACTGGACTGGAAATATAGAGCATTATGCATAGAAGGTAATGATTGACTGGGTAACATGAGATTACTGAGCATGAATGAGTGAAAACTATATTATTTTAAGGATGCAAGACCAAGCATATAACATAATTCGGAAACATTCTGTAAACTGAGGTACTGAAATACTACTAACTGAATAGTTAATAACCGTATGCTATGTTCAAGCAAACCTAGATCTGGACTGAGTTTCTGATCTAATTACTGAATTGGAGTTGACACTGTAACTAAGACTGCTACTGGACTCATATTGGAACTAAATACTGGGTTCTGATAGTCGAATATCGATAGTTAAGGTTTAGACTGATACTGAATTCTGATGGCTAAGTAATTGATAGATGAAAGACATGGTTCTGCAGGACTCTCTGAGTCCTTTACTGAATATTGATTATTGAACTGACGTTGTAACTGAGGCCTGAGGGATAGAGCATCAACACCATAGATTTCGCCGAGGGATCTAAACTGAGGGTATACCTGACATAATCTGGGTTTGGTTGATCATTCGAAGTGGAGCATGAGTCATGTGGGCTGAAGATACTGTAAATCATGACATGAGTGCATGAGTCATGAGCTGCATTACTTAGGGATGAAGTATCTATACTCATGGGATATGATTCGTAATATGGAGTGAACTGGAACTTCTTATACTAGGAATTATGAGTGTACATAATTCTCACTAACGTGCACAAATATGAGTGATGATCATAGAGCTGACATGTAGGACATGAATAGATATTATGATAACTGATGGGTTTTAAGGGTCTGTAACACTTTTGAGATGGTCTGCATGATCACGCTCACTGCGGGAGTAGACAAGAATGTCATATATGAAGATCATGACGAACATGTCCAAGTACTGGTTGAATACATAGTTTATTGAGTTTATGAAAGTTGTTGAGGCATTGGTAAGACCAAAGGATATGATTAAGAAATCAAAATGACCATACTGAGTTCTGAAAGCTATTTTTCAAATATCACATTTGTTGAGTCTTGCTGATGCCATTTTGTATGGCGAAATAGATATGGGCTAAGTATCTTGAAGAAGGTCAATGCCGAAGTCTATTTGCCTTTTAGGAGGAACTCCGAGAAGATCTTCAGGAAAGACATTTGAATATTCACTCTCAACTAGAACTAACTCAAGACTGGGAGTTTCAGAACTAGAGTCCTTAACTCGAACAAGATAATAGACTTATCCCTTAGATATCATTTTCCTAGCTCGTAAGTAGGAAACAAGCTGACCTCTGAATGCTGAAATACTACCCTTCCACTCAAGGACAGGTCTATTCAGAACTGAAACTGGACAACTCTATTTCTGCAGTCGACTGTGGCATGGAAGGGATAAAGCTACTCCAGGCCGAG
This sequence comes from Capsicum baccatum var. pendulum, assembly GCA_030864225.1. Taxonomy (NCBI): domain Eukaryota; kingdom Viridiplantae; phylum Streptophyta; class Magnoliopsida; order Solanales; family Solanaceae; genus Capsicum; species Capsicum baccatum. Next base: position 216,776,801 of record CM061554.1, on the reverse strand, counting down.
AATGACATCAAAATTAGTCATCTCTAATTTGACTAAGTCTGCTGAAGTGACCTTCTGAGATACCATCACCAGACAGTTCCTGTATACCAGTCAGCTATGATGAATTTACCTACTGGGGTAGAGACTGAGAAGGGCTCTGCTAGAATTTCAGGACTGACTCCGAAATTAACTGCTATATATAAGGAGTAACAAAAGACCAAGAAGCTCCTGTATCTAGCAAAGCATAAACATGCAAATGAAAGATCTTTAACGTACCAGTGACCACATCAGGAGAATTTTCCTAATCCTGTTGGGAATGAAGAGCATAGAGTCCGTTTGGGCATTGCCCACTAGTAGCACTGGAAGTGGCACCCTGCTGATTTGGGAAACCGAACTGAGCTGAAGGATGATTTTGCTGACTTAGTGGACCAACCTTAGTTCTTATCACAAGTCTGACAACAAGGATCGATTTAGGTACTGCTAACACTGCCCTAAGATCTAGGGCCTGGCGCCCTATCTCTGAATTTAAGAACTAGAGCATTGGCTGAAGAAGGAACTGGAACGGATGACTTTGGGCAGAACTGAGAACAACTTCCATTCTCTGACTTAGGTTGAGTGAAGTTAAAATTACCTGTTCTCACTCTCTTATTTTCTCTCTTTCTTTCTATGCTTTCCTACCTCAATTTGCTGGGCATGAGTCATATGCCTGGGTGGGACAACAACCTACTGATTGCTCTGAGCTACTACTGAGTAATATAAAGTAAGGGAGTCGATTCTAAATTTGCCATAAAAGATATGCTCGTCCAGGGAATCTGCCTGAACAGGCGGAGGTGCTGATTGATTCCGGTTATCATTTTATTAGTCTTTTTGGGAGGCATGTTTTATAATAAGAGGGAGAAATGGATTAGACTGAGAGTTTAACTTGAGCTCATGCTCACTCGCACTACATAAATACTGAAAGAGGGGAAACTGTTCCTAAAACATCTCATAGCATCTTGTCCATAAGTGTGGTTCACAACATACCCATGCACAAGACTCTAATTGATGTAGCTTTTCATATTTCCTAAGACACTATTGAACCTGATTCTGATACCAAGGTTGTAACTCCCTGAATCTGGTAACCAAAATGCTACACGGTGCTCATGACCCCAAACAACGAGAAGCTAACCCATGACTGATATCTGTACCTGAACACTGTATAATATACTATATAAATACGAAAATAAAGGTATAAGGCCAAAAGGCTCAAAACTATAACATAACTGATAAAACATAAAATTTGGAGGGGTATGAAATACCCAAAACAACTGAAATAAATTGTCTAAACATGCTATAGTCTGAAAAGCCTCTAACTGACTAAAATGTATGAATAAGGAGTTAATGGGACATGTCCCTAAATAACTCCAACTAATAAATTAATTAATGAGATAATAAAGAAATGGTCATATCCTCGAAGGATGAGGACTCACTACTAACTCTGACTGTTGAGACTGGAATGCTACTGATGTTTTGGAGCTCGTGCTTCTGAACCTATGGTATAAAAAGCCATAGAGAAAATGCGTCAGTACGTTTGAATGTACTGGTATGCATGTGAGGTAGGCTGAATGCAAAGGGTTCACATGCATGAACTATACTAACTAACTGAATAACATGAACATAGGAATACATACATGACTACATAATAACTATAACTGAGTTCGTGATAACATGATTATTGAGTCTTAGTATTGATAACATAAGATATTGATATCTTTATAACTAAAATAGCTGATATTGAGCGACATCTGACAGTCTAGGTTTTGATTGAACTAGCTGAGTTCTGTACTGTTCTGAGTTTTTTGTATCTAATAGTCCTGAATACTGTAGAACCATCTAAGTTCTATTAGTGAGACTGAATAACTGTATCTGATAGTCTTGATTCTATACTGAAACTATGGGAAGTAGTCACCTAACTGAAATGCCCCAAATAATGCATTTTAGCTGAGTTGGGGTCCAATCTGTAACCCCAATTAGAAGGGTGTCAATACTGCACCACTGGTAAGGACAATCTGTGAGTAACCCTCATATAATAGGTAACTCTAGTGAGACCGGTGGGAACCTCCATATAATAGGTTAAGTCACCTCATCTACCCTCATATAACAGGATATGATGTCTCGACCTACGCTGGTTACGTAGTTTTGGACTGCAATAATTGCTTCTAAAAATCACACCCTCATATAATAGGTGGGTTCCCATCCTTGGGTTCGCTCGGTGCTAATTTCTACTTCCATCTGGATAGAAACTGAACATGGTTAACTGAATTGACTGGACTTAGTTAACTGAGTTCCATTGACTGACGGAATACTACTGAGATTACTGAATTTCTGAGGTTTCTGATATTACTGTGTTTTCCTGAGTCATATGACTGACTGAATTTCTATGAACATTGATCGACTAAGAGTATCTTGAAAACATGACACTGATTCTAGGCACACAGCTAAATTTTTGGGTACAAGTACCCCCAGGATTCGATAGCATGTAATAGACATAGCATGACTTTCTTGAATACATGACCAACATCACAATCCATAATACAATAAGTTGGAGATTTCATGAAGTAGAAGTTCTAAAACGCCGCAAGGGTTACATATGTATCCATAATTCATTGACTAAGACATTTGATCAAACATTTGACATGCATAAACTTGTACTTGATTGGGTATTTCATATTATCATATATGGCACTTTTCTTTCACACAGGCATTTAATCGAACACATGGGGAGCATGCTTTAGTTATACAATCACCAACACACCTACTAATCATGGATACATCAATCAATGTGTAAATTTAAGGGTTTATCATAATTTCTATGCAAATCACCACATCCTCGGGTCAATCATTGGAGTATGTAATTTCAAACATGAATCAAAACCCTACAACATCATGAACATGAATTTCAATTCAATTTAAATCATGAACAATCATACATACACAAATCTTGGATTTTGAAAAGAGATTTTTGAGCTTCATGGGTGAAAGGGACCCATGAATGAACACATGACATACCTGGGTGGATGATTTCTTGAAGATTGATGGAGGAAAACTTGAATTCTTGACATAAAATTAAACACCTAGGTTTCCTGTTCTTTAGGATTGATCTTTGAGAGAAACCCTAATTTGATGTTATAGATGAATAATAAAGTTATGGGCTATGGTCTGGTATAATTAGGGGTTAAAATGGGAGGAAAAAGACCCAAATACCCTTTTAAAAATGACTTTAAATTGTTGAACGGGATCTGCAATGGCTCATGCGATGGTACATCGCTGGCTCAGTGGTTTGTCATTCTGACCGTCGCACTGGTCCAGAATAGGGACTCACTGCCTTAGTAGCGACGGCTTGGGCAATGGTCTATCGCAAATTGGACGGTCCGTCAACCTGTCCATCGCACCTTAGCTAGAAGACTGACTTACTGTCTTAGTCGCGATGGTCTAGGCGATGGCCCGTCTCTGGATTGACGGTCCATCAACCTACCCGTCGTACCTAGGTGGTTCTGACAGCTCTTGGTAAAATGTCCATAACTTTTTACTCCGATACCGAATTTGGACAAAATTGGTATCGTTGGAAAGCTAATTCAATTTCCCACTTAACAAAAAGTGAAAGTCTTAAAAGTTCCATGTGTAGAAAATGGATTCATCTTTCAAATTAAGTTTCTAACATTCTTAGGACGATTTCAAGCTAGGTAGAAGTACGGGGTATTACATAACTTTATTGACCAAAGTACTCAGACTTGTTAGCTTGAGGTTTGAGAATTTTCTCACTATTTCTATTTTGGGAATCAACATCAAGTTGTTGTATGTGATGTATTTACGGAGTTCATACCCATAAAAGAAATCAATTATCAACTTCATCATGTCCTCCTTTATTTTATCCCAGCATGTCTGTAAGAAGTTTCATGAGAAACTATCTGATCCACAAGCACTTTGTGTACTAAGCTTAAAAACAGTCTCTCTAACTTTTTCCATCTTTTGGGGTTTGATCATTCTATCATTGTCTTCTTATGTGATCTTCTTTGGAATATGATCTAGCGTAGAGTAATCTTTAGGTCTATCCACATCTCTAAATTGATCTTGAAACACTTTGACTACCTCTTCTCATATCTCTTATTGGTTTTCCAATAATATGCCTTTCTCATTTTCTATTCTCTGCAAACTTTTATTCCTTCTTCTTCCTTTCACATAAGCATGAAAAAATTTAGTATTTTTCCCCCTCCACAAACCATTGCATTCTTGCTTTTTAGCTTCCAGTAGTCGTGTTTTATCTTTGAGTTTTTGTAACTCTTCCTCCACTCCTCTCAAATCTGTCATATTTTCTTCGATGGTTTTATCTCCAGTTGCATCTCTTTCACTTTCACCAAGGCTTTAACAATATGAATTTTCTGAAATATATTTCCGTAACTTGTTTTTCTCCATTGTGACAAAGTTTTTCTGATCCTTTCATCTTCTCCTAGAATACTTTGCAAGGTGCTTCAATGCTCCCTTCCCAGTTCTTTTGAACCTCTTTTGTAAAAGTATTGTGTTTCATCAAAAAGTTTAAAAATCTAAAAGGCTTTGTTACTGGTTCCTGACCTATTTTACAGGTTACATACAATGGGGCATGATTTGATCCATCCCTAATTAAATGGTAAACTTTACTTTTTTGAGAATTCCTGAATAAATTCTTGATTTTTAAAGATCTATCCAGCCTTTTGAATATACAATCCTCTTCAATTATCCCATTCCACCATGTATATAGACTTCAGAAAAAGATAACTCTATCAATGTATAATTTTTTTATACTGAGCAAAGTCCATCACCTCTTGTTGAGATACTGGTAGTTCTCCAAGCAGTGGTGGAGCTAGGATTTTCACTAAGGAGGTTCATAAGTGAACATACGAGCTAGAGAAAGGGGGATCAACATTTAACATTTACTATAGTTACATAAAAAAATAATTTTAACCATGCATAAATAGTATAATTTTTCACCGAAGGAAATTCGGATAAGCCCCTTTGTCCAAAGATGGCTCCTCCCCCGCCTTTGAGTTATTTTGATTCATCAAGTTTCACATTAAAATATCCTCCTACTATTCATGACACATCTCTTATTTTTGCATTATTCTCTAGACCCTCCCACAGTTCTAATCTTTTAATGCACTACACCTTGCATATACTACTGTGATGACAATATTTTTTTGATTAACTTCATGCAAAAATTTTATAATGATTTGCTGAAGCGTATCACTCATGACTTCCCTTTTCCATTTTGAACTCCAGAAAATTCATATTTTATTAGATAAATTTATAGCAGCATTCTCCATACATAGCCTTCTTCTATAAGCTTCTAGTCCTTGTGGCCCTAAAAAATGTTCTAAAAGGGTTATGAATGAATAGTGGTATATCTATTTTAGATCAAGTACCCTCTCAAAAGAGTTCTAATTTTGTACTGGCCTAACATTCCAATAACGAATATGGTCCACAATCATCTACTTAGTGAGGGACTATAGAGCTACTCGTGTTTATTTAACCTATTTTTTCATGGATTGTCTTAGATTTCTTCCTTTCTAATCTTAATTTCCCTGTATGCATTGGTGAGAGGTCCCCATTAGCACTTACCTCATTGGTATTTTCTTGAATATCTCCATCTTCTTAGTCATTCCTGATTTGCTCATGTATATAAATTTTCCCCCCCTTTTGGACCATCTCTATTAACTGTGTATATATTAACTGTGGATCCGATGGTTTGTTGTTCCTTGCCCCATCACCATGTTTTGCTTGATGCTCTGAAGTAACCTCTTCTCCCTTTTTTCCTTATCCAAAGTCCTCCACTCTTTCTTTATTGACACTTATTTCTCCTGAATGCATGTTTGTGGATTATTGGTGCTCTACCTCTGTCTCTTTACTCTTCCCATGCTGCATCTCTATGACTGCATCACTCTTTTGTCCTTCCTTTGTTTTTTTCTTTCCCAACTCTTTGTTATTTTTTGGTGTTACTTTGCATTGCCTGAGTTTGTTTGTTCAACTCTTTGTCTGAACTGTTTTTTGGTTATGTGTTTTGTTGTTGAATCTAATATTTTGCTATCCTACCAAAAACCTCCTCCACCTATTGCGTTGTTGTTTCCTTCTTTTTCTTCTTGTTAGTGTTTTCCTTTTTCTGTTCCTCTCTTCTTTTTTTCTGTTTCCTTCCTCTCCTCTTCATTCTTTAGAACCTTAAAACTATTTTCAGTACTCAGTCCTTCTGATTTTTGTAGTTCTTTTTGGTTCCACCTTTGCACCATTCCTTCTTTGTATTGATATCTCCCTTTTTGTTCTTTGAAATTATTATTCTCCTCCTCTTCTTTATTTTTTCTGTCTTGTTTCATTGTCTTCTCCTTCTCTGCCCCTTGATATTTTTTGCACTACATGCTTCTTGATGCACTTTTCTTTGTTTTCTTTCTCCCCCTTCAGGATATAGTATAGGATGCAAAATAAAACATTCATTCTCATTATGCTCTTGTAGTTTAAAATTCTTACAATTTTTTGGCAAATAGTCATACTTCTTTGTGATCCACTTTGCTACTATCTCTCTTGACTTCTTTTTAATGCCAATGTTAATTCTTTTCAAAAAATCTCCCACCAAATTCATTTCTGCCTTTACTCGCGCACAACTAGGTCTTATCTTGTTGGTTGTTGATGTATCCACCTGCAATGACTTTCTTATAGTTGCTGCTATTAAGAAAATTGTTTCCTTTCTAATGAAATTCGGTGACAAAGGAAGAAATGAAATTCATGCAATAGTTGTTGCGGTTTCTTCCTCTAGATAAAAAAGAGGCTACTATTTTAGGATTCTCATTTGATAATTCCAATTTCTATGAGCAATTAGAAAATTGCTTTGATAGTAGGTTAACATAGTCCTCCAGTTGTGACGCCCTAATGAGTATATATCTATTGCTTAATAAACCAATGTTAACATATCCCTTCAACTCACATTGCTTTGGAATCAATTTCCTCAACTCATGTATTTCTGCCCAACCATACGAAAACTTACCCACCACAATATATTCTAGTTCTTCATTAGTTATCATATGCGAGATCTCATCTTCCTCCCAAACTACTCTTGATTCCCCATTGAAAAAATTAATAGTTTTAGCGACAGAGGAACATGTTTTATTGAATATGGGAGTTGCAGGATAGTTGCATAATTCCTTGCAGGGTCTATGTTACTATTAGTTATTGGTTGAGCAACCTCTGACGGAGGTTGTCCAACGGCCGCTGCCATGGTCATGATCGTTGCTGAAAAAAATTGGTAAAAAAGGTTTTCTATGGTTTAGAGAGCATTTCTTTTTCCTCCAATTAAAAAAAGTGGTATAAGCATTTAACATGGTTATATTATTAACAATATTTAAAAATAATTCAATTACTTGTTTAATTTATGAAAACAAGAGAAATTTATCATATTCTTCCAATATTATTTCTATTATTTAATGACTATATGAAGTGGTATTAATAATTCAGAGATAAAGTTCATGATTATTTATCCTACGCTTAATTAGATGTATTAGGTAGTCTCAAAATTATTTATCGCACCAGTTATACCATAATAAGTTATCTATCACACATACATGTTAGTACAACTTACTTTGTAATAACTAATCCCGGAATAACTTGTTTCCAAACAACCCACCCCTAAGTGTGTATATATACATATGTATGTACATGCATGTGTATATATTTTCGTGTTTTATCACTCTTTTACTAAATTTGTTTCGTATTACTTAACTTTTTGTTGATATAACACAATTCTTAAGAAAATTTTACTTAGAGGTATATTTTGCTAAATTAACCTTATTAATAATAATTTGAAACTTTAAATTTGTCTATACTGTTACTTTATATAGTTATTTAACACTAAATGGTAAAAAAAACATAATACAATTCTCTTGATTTTACAAATTGAGCAGATAAACTAAAACATTTATTTTTAGCATGAGGATCAAGTGATAAGAAATGATATTATCTATTGTCTATATCAGTAAATAAGCTTGATTTCCATTAATAGAGTATTATGTATTTTATAATTTATATAAATAAATATAATCTTTAAAATTTGACCTTATTTTTATTTGAGAAAAACATCTAGTATCCCCGAACTATGACCAAATTTGCTACGACACACGTCACTTCACAGGGGCCCTATTACCCCTTACACTAAATTTTAGCGTATTTTTGTCAATCTTTTTAGCTAGCGTGATACTTTTTGTCAATAGTTTTAGATAGCGTGACACCTTTGATATGAGCTCCATTTTATGTAATAAAGGTGCTACATTAGCACAAAAAATGATAAAAATACGCTAAATTTGAGTTCAGGGGATAATAGGATCCCTGCGAAGTTGGAGTGTGTCATAACAACTTTGACCATAGTTCGGGGTGGTACTAGAGGCTTTTCTCTTTCATTTATTGTTTGTATTTTCTGTATTGAAATATGTTTATAAAATTAGTAGTACTTATTATTTTCACTTGTTAAAATAAATATTATAGTTTTGATTATTATTAATAAAATTAATTTTATTATTATGCTAATTTACTTCATAAAGATCATCCATTACCTTATATATTTCTTACTCTTTTTTTTCTAGAAGATAATGTTTAATTTTTATGAAAATTATATTATATGAATAATGTTTATGTTTTTATGAAAAATTTGTTATATGAATTTTTTTTTAAATGAAAATATGATGATTTTAAAGAAGTTAATAAAAAGAATAAAAAAATTGATGATAAAGGGTAAAATAAAAATTTTAAAAAGTCAATTAGGATCAAGGGGAGTATGATTATTGTTCAAAGTTGAGGGGGAGTTTGATTTTTAAGATTGGGGAGGGAAAATGATTTTGACCCTTACTTTACTTTATTGGTACATTATTTATAGTGCATCATAGGAGCTAATTAATCAAAAACCATGTTAACATAACTTTATTCGTGAACATATTTCTTCACTCAAAAATAACATAGTTGAATAGAATACAGAAGACAACAACACTTGAAACATAACACATACTTTATTTGTAGTTACTAAAAAACAAACTAAAGCATTAAATTCTTGACATAGCTGAGATAGATAAGATAGGAATATATTTCTGGGATGCTTAGTATTAATTGTCTCGTATATTCTTCTTCAGTAATATTGCTGGCAGGCTTAGGGAACACAATTGAACTTCAAAAATTTAGTATGCAGTATAATATGTCATGAATCAGCAGCAATTTAAGAAATATTATAGGAAACAAATAATATAAATGTTGTACACAAAATGAAGAGACAATCAATTGCCACTTTATATCTGTTATCCCATTATTACTAAGTAATTATTTATCATTTCATTTCCAATTGATTGAAATGACTTAAAGTAATAAGGGGTGATCGATATAATAATAATTTTGAGTTAAGAAAGAATTAAGATAGTAAAAGTATGAACCGTTAGTAGCATCGGTGAAGAGCACGATGAAAAAGATAAATGGCATCAGAGCTAGGAATTTGACGAAGAGTGTACAAATGTTTTTCTCAGTTGCGTTAAGGGTGTTCAAACTTAAATAAATACTCATACTAGCTAACATTTAGCCTATATATACAATATAATTTTTTGACGAAAGCTTTGCACGTGGCCATCTTTTGATATAGATGGATCCGCGATGATTAGAAGATAGCAACTTGGTGATTGGAACCATTTGATGATGATAATGAACAGCTAGCTAGTGCAAGAGTGTATCCGTGTGTACGTGTATGGTACGGTGATTTCTTTCTTTGACAAGGATATTCATATTTATAGTAAGCCTGTTAAGTGGGCCGGTTCGGGTCAAACCGGCATCAGCCCGTAAAAATTTTAGGTCAGTTCCGGTACCAGATCATTGTAAATGGGCCGGTCCGGTGCGGACCCAAACAGTAAAATGTGCTCAAATGAACCGAAATCGGCCCACTTAGGAATTATCCGATCCAGACCGGTCAAAACCGGTAAAAATGGTCAAAATTAAAAAAAAAAACATATTCTCATATTTTTTTCAATAGACACACACCTATATATATTTTAAAAACGTTAAATAATATACATACAACATATATACACTAAATATATACTACCTTAGAAAACATATACGTGCGTATACTTTAAATAGATACTAGTTTAGATTCTATAGAAAATATATACACATATATATGTACAATACAATATATATACTATTCTACATACTATACATACAACATATATATGCACATAAATACGTACAATACAATATATATACTATTCTACATAATATACATATAACATATATACACTAAATATATACTACTTTAGAAAACGTATACGCATGTATACTTTAAATAGATACTAGTTTAGATTCTATAGGAAATATATGCACATATATACATACAATATAATATATATACTATTCTACATAATATACATACAACATATATACACTAAATATATACTACTTTAGAAAACGTATACGCGTGTATACTTTAAGTAGATACTAGTTTAGATTCTATAGGAAATAGGGAAAACTATATAGAGTAGCATACCTAAGTATTAAATTACAAAAAATAACAACACTTATATCAAATTACACTGTGTAGCAATAATAGCATTGTTTTTAATAATGGTCCCCTACTTTTGCCGCCTAAGAGAAGTTACCGTGTGTTTTCTCCCCTTTTCACGCTTTCTTCTTCTCTTTCCTTAATTCAAAAAATCTTTTCCTTTTTTTACGCCATTAACACTGATTTTCCGCTTTGAATTTCTTTCCTTTCACACGATTCTTGCACTATATGATAAGGATTGTGTTCCTCTATTTCAGGTAACTATTTAATTTAGTTATTGCATGTTAGGTTTTTTTTTTAACCGTAATACATTAGCAAATTTAATTTTTTAATGCTCTAATGACTGAACACACACCAAAATCACAAACAAATAGTGATATATGAACTAGTAATTTGGTGTATGATTATGCACCATCTTTTAGTATTGGTGTAACTCAAGAAAATGTAGTTAATGTTGTTTCAAATTCTATTCATTCGAAGAAATCTGGGAGTTCGAAGGAGATTAGGTCCAAGTTTCACAACAACCCAGTGAAGATGACTGGAATTTTGAAAAAGAAACGGATGAAGAAAAATCCTTCTCCAAAAGAAGAAAAAATAAAAAAACACGAGAAGAAAAGGAAAGTCAATGAAATTGAAGAATTAAGTAAGGTTGAGGACGATGTTCAGAACAATTTTGCTGATGAATCTGAAGAAGACATTGAGGAGGAGGTATATTATGTATATTTGTAAATTTTTGTACTGCTCATGAAGACTTATTTGGATATATATATGTTTAGTATAATTGATATGTATTTTTCAGTATTGGTTATGTTCTGATCAAAATACATATGCATGCTATATGTATTTTTTTTTACTGATTTGGTTGTGTTTTGTTGTTTAGGGATTGTAGTGAGCTGATTTGTTTTTAACATTTAAATTTTTGTTAGGTTTAATATACATTTTAAGGTATAAGGTAGCATTTGTATTTTTATACATAAACATTAGATATCTTATGTATTTTGCTGTAGTGATGACTTTGTATTTTTTCTGTTCAAAATACATATGAATGCTATATGTATTATTTTGGCTAGATACATAGGTGATTGTTTTTTCAATTTTTTAACAGTTTAAGAAGTTGTAGTTTTACTTTGAATAGGTGCTACGAGAAAAAATATTCATTGTAAAAAAACTTTCAAGATTTGCACCACATATGTGTTCGTACAGTGATAATGATATTGATGAAAGCATATGGGCCATATTAAACAAGGAACAATATAAAAAGTTTTGCGACAATATCATTTTTGGTTATTTCATGAAGCAGCACTGTGTAGTTCAAGCATAGTTGTGCAGATGTGTTATATCGCTCGAGATAAAGGGTAGTTCTTCTTCTGCGATAGTCATTCGGGCTAATGACACTTCTCTTCATTTTAATCTTAGGAAATTTGCTATCGTTACTAGATTGAATTGTGCCTCTAATAGGTACGACTTTATTTTTGACAAGGATATACCAAACAGGATTGTTGAGAAGTATTTCAATGGTGCAGAATTTATACAGAAAAAACAACTATTTCTAGCATTTACGGAGAAAGTTTGGGGGAAGAACAATGATGAGGATGCTGAGAAGTTTGCAATTTTGTATTTCCTGCATTTTTTTGTGTTATCGAATGTTAATACTGTGGTTATACCTCGATTTCATTTTGATCCGGTAGACAGTGAAAGATATAAGGATTTTTTATAGGGTACTTTATTATTTGAGGATCTAGCGTGAAGTTTGAACAACAGGTTGAAAGCAGTTGGAAAATTTTATTTGATACAGGGAATTTCACTGGCTATTCAAGTGTGGCTTTACGAAAGTTGTTCAAATGTCCCTCGAAAGATTGCATCGAAGGTTGATAATCGGATTTTATCATTATTAAATTAGAATACAAATCCACCTCGACCACGTTTGAAGTATTTGATGGATGCTATGTTTAATGACGATGGCAAGATTTGTTGTTAATAAATACATATCTATTAATATGTATTTTATAGTCTACATATATACACTTGAGTTATGATTGTTTAACAGATACTTTAACATAGCTAATCTATATTCGTAGGTTGTATTTAAGAACATAGAGCCAACTCAAAGGGAATTGGCAAAGTTTCAAATACCGGAGAAGGATGTACTTGAAGATGAAGGTTCAGTTGATTCGGATGATGACTTCTAGGATCCACCACCAAAATCGATCAATGAACATTCAAAAAAGAAACAAAAGGTTGATTCATCAACCCCAGCAGTGAAGAAATCATTAAGCAAAAAAATCATACAATATTGTTGACGAGCATACCCAAAAGAGGACACCAGTTCCTCGTGCTGCAAAGGTTGTTGGAGTCAAGGCACTAATTATCAAGCCAATTCAAACATGATAGATAACTCCTTCAAGAAAGAAGAAAGTGAAGCAAACAACTAGGGTTATTTTTCCTGTAACGCCCTGAAATCTCATCCCGGAATGTCAAATGGTGCTTAAGGCTACAAGTAGCCTCAAGCTAACCCTTTGAGCCTGCTACCACTTCTAACACTTACTTTAGGATAAAAAAACCAAGCAACAACACTATATCATATCAAATCTGAACTGAACTAACTGAAATAATCATCTAAGAAATCAATACTAAAAATCTGAAATTCAACTACTAGTTTAGTCCAACAAGCCTCTACTTACTAATGAACTAGAGAGTCATTGGGACAAACCCCCAACTGACTTGACTGAACTGAAAGCAATAACAACTAAATAAAATTGGAGATCTGAGAAATAGGTCCTTGAACCATGAGGACTCACAAACTATGGAGTGTAGACTAAGGTACTCGAGAATCACTGTCGCGGCTGATACTGAGTGTTTGAACCTACATTATGAGACAATGTAGCACACAGAAGTATATGTGGATCAGTATTTTGAGGATGTACTGAGTATATGGGGGTGTATGCAATAATTAAAACAATAATATCATCAATCTTGATAGAAAATAGGTATGCTGATATAACTGACTCACATAGCTTGAATAACTCTAAAAATGTAAATCTCATAAATTATGAATAATGGAATGCATAGTATAAATCTCGTGAGTCAATATACTTATTTCTGAAATCTGTAGTTCTATTCCCTTCTCAAAACATATAGACTAAGTGGTAAAGTGCTCACCTCTGTATCTGAAAGCTAAGACCGTAACTTTGAAACTGCAATCTCAAGTAAAACAATAGTTGAATAAGTTTGTGAGCCTTTACCCTTAGTATAATAAAAATTTTTACTGACCAGAATATCTTTCAAAGCTTTAGGGTAATTAACTCATCTCAAAGGAACATACTTTACTTTAGGAACTGATTATTTACTTTTACTAGCAGGGAAAATACTTTAAGAAACTACTCTGAAAATCTTACTATTAGGGAGGTTCTCTTAACCAACATACACTATGCAAGTTACATGGAGTCCAAAGTTTTGTCCTCCTATGGAAGAAATCTTACGTTGAGGAGAGGCTTCATACTCTTTCCAAGGAGTATAACCTCAACTCAGTGATCACTATGTCAACCTCGGGCTCATAAATCTCAATCCTATAGTGGCACGTAGTTATGGAGTATGAAACCATACTAACTTACCCGACTCGGTGCTAAATACTACTCTCTTTAGTTAGCTACGCTCAACTCATGAAAATCCACATTAAAACTCGCATAAGGGTTTATTGGAAAACCATTTATGCATTTAACATTATACAAATAACTCTGGGAAGTGGATTTCAAAACTCATGTAAGGATCAAAAGATCAAATATGGTTTGTACTATTTAATATCATTGTATCAACTCATATAAATGCATGAAAAATCATCATGCTTTGTAAGCTTCTCAAAATTCTTCAATAATACCAAAAATGATAACTTCAAATCATAATCTCTTGCTCAATTCAATGGAAAACTATAAACAATGTCTCAAATCATGCTCATGGTATTTAACATCATAAAATAATATTCTTTAACTCAAAGAAACCATGAAATTTTATAAATCAATCACATCATGCTCAAAATTCCTCAACAAGATACTTTTGGTATAAATTCAATATTTAAAATCATAAAAAATTCATAAAAATATAACTTTTGGGCACAAAGGCTAAAGGATTTCCCTTGTTCAAACCCCACATACCTTAGATTATGAATTTATATGAACAAGCTTGCTTGAGACTCTTTTTTGTACTCTTGAGTGAGGGTTCTTGAAGTTTTTGACTTGGGAAGCTTGAATCTTAAATCAATTTGCAAAAACTATGGTAAAATCTTGAAGAAGGAATTGGGTCTTGCTCTTGAGGATTAATCTTGAGAGAAAACCCTAGTTCTTGATGCTTTGGATGAATCTTAAGTTCTATACTTCATTTTGATATATATATCTAGGTGTTAAAAAAGGTGAAAAGGACCAAAAAGTCCTTTTAAAAATGGATTTAAAATGTTGAACAAAATCTGCAATGGCTCATGCGACGGTCCATCGTTGGCTCGACGGTCCGTCAGTCTGACCGTCGCACCTAGGCCAGAATAGGGACTTACTGCCTTAATTGGAATGGTCGGAGCGACTGTCCTTTGCTTGCGCGATGGTCCGTCAACCTGTCCGTTTCTCCAAGGCAGTTCAGACAGTTCTCTGTAAAACATCCATATCTTTCTGCTCCGACATCGAATTTTGGCTAAATGGATATCATTGGAAAGATAATTCAATTTTCCTCATGATAATAAGTCAAAATTAGTAAAATTCTATATCATTTAAATATAACTCACTTAGGAAATTAACCCTTAATCTTCTAGAGACGAAATTAGGCTTGAAGAAAGTTTGAGGTATTACATTTCCTCTGGTACAGTCAAAGTGAGAGAGTCGTGTAGAGGAAGATGCCTTGTCAAAGGCAGAGAGTCCTGTAGAGGAAGAAGCCTTCATTTCTAAGAAAGTTTTTGATGCATTCTGTGATGAGGTAAGTTTTTTGTCAAATACTTATTTTACATTAAAAAGTATTTTTTATTGATTTTGTATTAAAACAGGTTCGTCAAGAGTTTAAAGGAATTCATAGACTAGTGACAAAAAAAGTTCAATCTGATGCTCAAAGAAATTGAACAAAGCAAGGTAAAATTTTTATTATTACAATATTCTTTACAAAATTTATCTGATTTTGAATATGTATTCTTAGTGGATTGAATTATATAAATACAACACATTTGCCAAGTAACTCATTAAATAATTGTACATATATTTTGTTGGAACTATTTGCAGATAAAGAAGCGGAACAACAAAATGTTGATGATGTTGGTTTAGACAAATCTGGACAACACTTTAATTCTAATGTTGTTCAGACTTTGGATAATATGTTTGATGGTACAAAGGTAAATATTAAACTTTCAAATGCATATCTACAAGCACTTTTAAAGATTCTGATATCCAACATATGGATTATGCTGGTACCGAAACATCAGCACAATGATTTAGTCCGAATGTTGATCACAATTTGGGTGAAAATCTAGACGGTACAAAGGTAAATAATTAACTAACATATGTTTATTCATGTGAGTGCACATATGTAATTTTGTATTTAGCAGTTATATGTTATTTTATATATATCTATATAAACATAGATAACTAAATTTTTGTTTGATGTTGTTTTAATTTTTTTAACTTGTTTACAAGGGGTGCACTAATTTGCATCAGGATAAAACAAATGTTGAAACTGATTCTCAATATTTCATCCCTGATAAGCTTCTTCAAAGTATAAATTTGAATTATATACATTCTAATAAGGTTGTTCAACATGATGGTCGAGTATGTATAATGAATTCAACTTTAAGTTTATGTGATGTAATAATCCAGAGGACAATTATTTTTTTCTTTTATTTTTAGGGAAGATCAGTGATGAGAAAATGGATGAAATAAATTTGTCTTATTCGCAATTTACAATCCCAGATGAAATGTTACCGAGTCGAAATGACTACCAGAGAGGAAGCATCACCACACATCCATCGATAACCCATGTAGAAGAACCTACTGATGAAAATTTGAATTATAAAAAGTCTGAGTCTGTTGTTGAAGATGATTGTCAAGTATATATAATGACCATATTTTTGAGGTTATGTGGTTTATTTTGGACAGAACAAATTAATCTTTTTCCTATTTTTTGAAAGACAAATAAAGAGAATGCTGGATTGAGTTCAAAATCAGAGCTGCACGGAGAGGTTGATCTTTGTACAAAGGAGCAAATTATGACAATTCCTAAAATACAAGAACTAACCACTGATGAACAAAGGGATATATCAGTTTGTCCTGATTCACAAAACACAATTCCTAATGAGCTGCTTCCTAGTCTAAATGCCTACAGTAGTAAAAGTATCATTGTTCATCCTTATGCTAATCGTGAATTTCAAAATCCTTTACAAAATTTAAGGATTAGGCGACCATCCAAATTTAAGGAGTCGCCATACACGAGTAAGTTTGGTTTAGCAGCCGGTAAGTACACTAAGATATATATTTTTTAATATAATATGTTTTGTAAATACGTTTTTACTAATTATATTTTTGTATTCTGTAATTATATAGGGAGCTCATCAGGGCACATACATATATTCTCCCAGAAACATCCATTTGTTTATCACCCGATTGATGGGACAGTGGATACGAAGATGGTCAAGAAGTTCATGGATTGGATTTTTGTCAACCTTCTAAAAGGTCATGCTAAAAGGTATTTCTTTTGAATTACTTCAATTTATTTTTTTATTTTCATTATGTTTCATGATTTACCATGTAATGAAAAAAAAACAGGAAGGAAAAAGTGGATCATTACAAAAAGGTCAAATTAGACATTCTAATGATGCATTTAGAAGTTGAGACTATTGTAGATAGAAATTGATTCTATACTATGGGATTCTCTGATCAGTCATGGATAGACTCGGTTAGTATATTATTTTGATAATTTTTCCTTTACAGTTGTAACACTACTTAAAATACATATTATGTTACCTGCAAATACATATGTGTTTACTAATCTACAAATGTTGTGTTGAAAATACATATATAACTTATTAATATACATTTGAAGTTTTTATTAAATCACATATTATTGAATATACTTTTTTCTTACATTGTTTGTATATAAGTGTAGTTTACAAATGAAATTATACATACGCAAATCTTAGACATTAAACTAAAAAATGCATATGTATTTTATATTACATATACATGCTAATTTAGTATACAAATTGTTTGAATGTTCTAAGATTTGTTGTGTTAATTACTGCAGCAAATTGATGTTTGCTTCTACTACTTGAGGAAGAAGTCAAAGTATGAGCCAACAGCTCTTACAAATACAACACAGTAGATTATAACTTCATGAACATAATTAGGTTTGTGATGAATGTTTACTCTGTGGATGATCCAAACCTTAATGCGAGAGGACAGGAGGACCATATTAACGAATACCTCAATGGGTTCCGTATACATATGCAGTGCCATGGCATACAGTGAAAGACATTTATATTTCAGTCAATATAAAGGAAAAATATCATTGGGTTCTCGCAGTTTTGTTCTTCTCAGAGAGGTGCATATTCTTATATGATTCATATGAATCAAGAGGTCATTATACGGTTGTTCTTCTTGAGATAAAAAAATTAGCTGAGATTATCCCTTTGTGTCTCCAAGCTTGTAATTTCTATGAAAAGAAAGGTATTGATCTTCAAAAGCATCTGAGATACAAAGATACAGACTCCTAAGATCTTTTTGATGTGTTATTTGAAGATAATTTACCTTAACAACCAAGTGGAAGCTTGTAAGTATTTTAATATATATATATATACCAAAATTGTAAGTTTGTACAGAATATATTTTAGTTATTAATCAATAATTTTTTAGGGACCGTGGTTTGTTCATAGTTACATACGCAGAGTGCCTTTCATATGGTCAAATAGTTCCTTCAATTGAGTTCAACTCTAACGCACTCCGTACAAGATATGCTACACTATTATGGGACTATGGCATGCGAAAACAAGAAGCAAATGCTCATAGTGACTTCGAAGCACCCTTGAGGCCTATTAAGCAAAGCAGAATAACTAGTGTAGCTGAAGTTTTTGATGTATGATGGTTGATGGATTTATTTCATTCGATAGTTGACAAATTGGTGCATGGATGTAGGTTCGAATTGTACAAACTAACTTTCTGTTTTATAGTGTTTCAGACATACTTATTTTGAACTGCATGAAAGTAATTCATTTACTCATTTATTTTTAATATGTTTTCAATAATTTTGTACTAAATCTTTTATTATAGTGTTCAGTTATATTTGTTGCAGTGAGATTTACCTGCAAAATACATATGCAGTTTTAATAATTTGTATTAAAAATACATATGCAGTTACAGTCATATGTATTTAACTAAAAAATACATGTGCAGTGTTCAAATTTTTTATGTGAGATTTAGTTTAAAAATACATATGCAGTGTTCAGATTTTTCTATAAAAATACATATGCAGTACACATCATATGTATTTATCTTAAAAATACATATGCAGTGTTAACATTTTGCAAAATACATACATCATATATATTTTAATGTTTATTTATTTATCTTCTAAAATCAAACATTAAAATATGTAATTCATATGCAATATATATTGTGCATTTCAGTTTTGACATTTTGCATTAAAAATACATATGCAGTTACAATCATATGTGTTTAGCTTAAAAATACATATGCAGTGTTAACATTATGCAAAATACATACATCATATCTATTTTAATGTTTATTTATTTATCTTCTAAAAGCAAACATTAAAAGATGTAATTCATATGCAATATATATAATATGTAATATATGTCATATGTATCTAATCCTTGCTTATTTACTACCAAAGTAAGTTTGAGTTGTTCAGATTTTATAATAAAAATATAAATGCAATATACAACATATGTATTTAACTAAAAAATACATATGCAGTGTTCATACAGTGCATTAAAAATACAGATGAAGTTTACATCATATGTATAGTGTTCAGATTTTGCAATATATACAATTACAATATTCGGATTTAACAAAGTTCGGATATCATTTTGAGTTATAAAGGGTAAAAAGTACATATGAGTGTTAAAAATACATATATAGTGTTAAAAATACATATGAATTGTATCTTCAAAACACATATATAGTGTTCAGATTCTGCAACACATACAAATACAGTATTCAGATTTATCATAGTTTAGAAATCTACTGATGCATAAATGTCTTAACCAAAAAAAATGAGTTCATTCTTATAAAAAAAGTAGAAGAAAATTTTATGAAATAATACGGAAGAACAAATGTATCATTTTTTATATTTCCTACAAGAAATCCTATTGTGACCCTTAGCCCCACAACCACTGCATGAGTTGATGTTATTCTTTCCAAACATATCTCGGCCTGATTTTCCACGGTCCTTATTTGCAGGTCTTTCTGGAGGGTGTTTGTACTTCAGAGGCAGTACTATTTCACCAAGTATGCTAACTGGAATCATCAACCTTTATCTAAAGGGTGTTTGAGTTATTCTTTCAACTCCTTAAGCTTGGCGGGATCCATACGATATGGAGGAATAGAAATAGGTTGAGTATCAGGAAGAAGGTCAATACCAAATTCTATCTCTCTATCAGGAGGTACCCCTGGGAGATCTTATGGAAAAACTTTAGGAAACTCATTGTCCACTTGGACAGACTGGATTGTTAGAGTCTCAGACTTTGTATCTTTGACTCGAACTAGGTGTTAAATGCAACCTTTGGATATCAACTTTCTGGCCTTAAGATAAGATATGAAATGACTCTTAGGAGACACTGAATTACCTGACTAGTCAAAGACTGACTTATCTGGGAACTAAAAATTCACCACTCGGGTGCGAAAATCTATGATTACATAACAAAAATGGAGTCAATTCATACCAAGAATAAGATCAAAATAAACCATATCTAACTCTATTAAGTCTATAACAAGACCTTATGAAGAACAGTGATAGGACACTTTCTGTAAATCTGCTTGGTGATAACTGACTCACTTACTGAGGTAGAAACCAAGAAAAACTCAGGGATCTTTTTAGAACTTACCTCAAAATTCACTTCAAATAATGGGGTCACTTAAGAGAAACTCGACCCAGGATCTAACAAAACATAAACATCAAGATAAAAGATACAAAGCATACCAATAATAATATCTGGGGAACACTTCTGCTCCTAACGGGCTAGCAAAGAATAGAACTAATTCTGGCACTAACCACCACCGGTACTGGATAAAGCACCTTAAGGAGGGGCTAGGCGACCTAGAGGGGCTGGTGCACTAGTAACCTGAGTTTGGGGGCGGTCATCCCTATTTCCTTGTCTAGAATATAGGCACTCTTTGATTTTGTGACCTATCTGGCCATAACCATAACAACCTTTCTGACCCCATAAACATTCACCCGCATGATTCTAATCACATTTAGAACATGGGGGATGATTGGGCTTCCCACTTATACTATTCAAAGATCTGGACATAGACGACCTACCCCACTACTATTATTTGTTTTTGGGTGTAGGAGCTCTAGCTGAAGAAGGTGCAAGCATAGATGACCAATTCTGAAACTGCGAATGATTTCCTCCTCCAGACCTATTATGACTATAATCAAACTGCCCTATCCTAGCCTTCTGATTTCCCCTCTCTCTACCCTTCAACTTCTCTATCTCTATATATTGTGCATGAATCATCAAACTAACAAGATCTATGTCCCCAATAAGCATAGCAGTCCTACACTTCTTAACTACCAACCCAGACACACCGATCATAAACTTACTCATGCTTGACCTAGGGTCAGCCATTTGATCAGGGGCATACTTAGACAACTGGTTGAACTTGAGGCTATACTCCTTCACTAAAATTGATCCTTGCCTCAGGTTCATGAACTCTTCTATCTTGTATTCCCTCATCTTACATGGGAAAAAATTAACTAAAAACACATCCTGAAACACCGCGATGACATGGGAACTGCATTCTCCCTTCTACTTTTCTTCTATATTACTACCTAATCATAAGCAATATCCTTCAGCCTATAGGATGCCAACTCTACACTTTTCTATTTAAAAATATGCATAATCTGGGTGATCTTCTTCACCTCATATAGATAAAACTATGGGTCCTTACCTACCATCGACCCAAAGAATTCTGGTGGGTTCATTCTCAGAAAATCTCAAATTCTAGCTGTGGCTAAGTGCTTATTTTGCTGAAGTAGGACTGCAGCTTGACGATTGCTCTGAACATTAGCTATCATATCTTGGGATAGCGCCTAAAAGGCATCCTGAAACTCTACATGTGACACATTCTCATTCAAAGGATCTACGGGTTGCATGTGGCACATTCTCATTCAAAGGATCTATGGGTTGAGGTGGCTGGTTATCATTTTTGCATGCGTTAGCTCAACGAGGAGGCATTTTATATTACGTGAAAGCACGAGTTAGAAGCAGATAGAGACACTGAATGCATGATAGATCATGAAAGAAGAGATGATTTCCTAAAATGCTCTATAGCCTCTTGCTCATAGATGTGGTGAGCTTCACACCAATGATCAAGACTCTACGTAACATGTCTTGTCTGACTCCCTAGGACTCTATAAAAGCTTAGGCTCTGATACCAAGTTTGTAATGCCCTAAATTTGATTCCCCGGATGCCACACATTGCTCTAAACTACAAGAAGTCTTGAGCTAACCCTGGCTGCCTTCGACTAAATCTGAATCTCAAAATAGGGGATATGAATATAAAATCATAATATATATATATATATATATATATATATATGGAAAAACTATTTGAATTATCTAAGTGTATCTGAAAATACTAATCTCATCAGTCTGACAAGGCAAGTACTAAAAATCTGAATACTGCAACTAAAATCCAAAACTGAATTTAGTAGTTCGATAAGCCTCTACTGACTGAATCTAGAGAGTCACTGGGACAGGCCCCAGCTGACTCAAACTGTCTAAAATAAATACTGAATCATCTACTAATAAACTGGAAATCTAAATAGCTAAGTCCCCAAACTATGAGGACTCACTAACTACAGAGATGTAGATGAGATGCAAGAAACTCACTCACACTGCTGAGACTGAGCACCTGAACCTATATTATGAAACAATGTAGCACATAGACACATATATGGATCAGTACTAAACATATGGGGGTGAATACAATAAGTAAGAAATATCATCACAATTTATAAAATCATGCATTCTAAAGGTAAATAACTCAGAAAGGCTGGAGAAGTCTGAAAACTGAAGATCAAAAATCATGAACAATAAAGCATATAGTATAAATCTTGTGAGCCATTACACTTAGTTCTGAAATCTTTATTCTATTTTTATTCTCAAATTATACAGTCTAAGTGAAATTTGTAAGTTTGTACCTAAAGGCTTATGTAAAGAAATATTTTAAACTCAAGAACTTTAAAGCCGTAGAGAAAATACTTTATCTTAAGGGTTTAGAAATCTAAAATCTTATTCTGCATGAGAGATTCTTCTAACTGACATAAACCATGTGAGCATTCATGGAGTCCAACGTTCTTTTCCCCCTAAGGAGGAATCCTCATATTAGGGAGAGGAGTCATTCTCTTGCCGGAGAGTATAACCTATCTAAGTGATTGCATATCTATAATCCACATGAAGTGGGAACAATCTAAATCCTATGTTGGAACGTAGTTCTGGGGTATGGAACCATAGTAACGTACCCATCCCAATGCTAAATACTACTCCCATTAAATCTGTATACTCATTCTGATGGAAATCCACTTCTAAAATAGTATAATGGTTTACAAAGGAAACCAACTGTATATCTGTAAAGCTAAAATTGTAATCTGAATCTATAAAGTGGATTTCATATCTATTCTTGAGACCAAAAGGTCAAATCTTTATCAATAATCTAAAAAAGAGTCTAGTCATAAAGTGCTCATAGCACAATCAACCTTGAAATAACAGTCTTTAATTAAGGCTTAATGACCCATGCATCAAACTCATGTTAAAACATCATAATATTCATGCTTGGTAATGTAAACATGTATAAATCAACTTAAAATCTGGAAATTTCTGCAATATGCATGAAAATATGAACATAGACATGCAATTCAACTTTTAAATCCCTTGAAATCTCATAATCTCATAAATAGCCATATTGGGTGTAAACCTTAACTTTAATTTCATGGGAAATCACATAAAATTCAGTAAATTTATAATTAAAATAAGTTTTGGGAACAAGGATGAAAGGATTATCCTTGTTGAAAAGCCCCACATACCTCAATTGATGAACTAGATGTTGAGGCTTGACTCTTGGATCCCTATTGATGCTTTCAAAGTTGAATTTATTTGGATTTCTTAAGTTGGGAATCCTTAATCTTGAATTGCCTTGGATAATTAATGAGGGAATTGGATTTCTTGGGGAGTACGCTTTGATGATCTAGGGTTTTGTTTAAGAGTATTTTGGTGAAAAGTGGGTATAATATGCTTAGGATAAGTTAAATGATCTATTATTCATGATTTGGGGCTAGAGAAAAGACCAAAGAGCCTCTTTTAAAATTTTACTTAGACTGGAAAAAATTCTTAAAATTGTCCTACGGTGTAACGCGCCATTATCGCGGTGGCCTACTAGAAACTGTAAACTGGAACGTAGAAAATCACCATGATGCTGAGCTATCGTGGTACGCTTCTGAATTTCCATTTTGTCCATCTCTGTGATGTGCCATTATCCCAGAGGCTCACTGGAAAGTGATAATTTGGATATTGGACCTCTCCGCAATGCGGTACGATCGTAGTCTCACTATATTTTTATCAGACGCGTTACGGGCCCAAATCATGGTGTTTTATGACTAAAACTTAAAATCACCATAAATTCTCGTCCGATTATAGAATTAAGGAGAATCTTATATCATTGGAAAGCTAATTCAAATTCTTACACATTGGAGAGTTAAAATCTGGAAAATTCTATATGTATGAATAGTCATTATCTCTTGAAGCCAACACTTGACATTCTTAATGTTAAATTAGACTAGGAAAAGTACTGGGTGTTACAATATCTCCCCCTTGGAAACATTCATCCTCGAATGTGGCTAGTTCGACTAAGGACACTGAGGAATTTGAGGCTATCTAATAGCATTAATAACTGTAATAAATTGCACAACTGATTCTAAATTATATTGAACTTCTGAGCTAATCTGTGAGTGCATTAATTTTCAATGAGGACGACTATATAGCTAAATCTGAAACTAGAAAGATACTAAATTAAGGAAGAGTATTTCCTTTGACTGAATCTAAATTTGCAGAGAAGAGGTAAGGGTACTTGGCTTGCATATCTATTTTTTCTTCCCAAGTGGTGCCCCCAACAGACTGATTCCTCCAAAGAACTTTGACCAAGGGAACTTATTTGTTCCTCAGTCTAAGGATCTAATGATCTAAAATATCAACTGGAATCTCTTCATATGAAAGGTTGTTCTGAATATTTGAGTTTTCTAAAGAAACTACAATAGTGGAGTCGCTGATGCACTTCTTAAGCATAGAGACATGGAATACAGGATGAACGACTGATAATTTTGCGGGAAACTCAAGCTCATAAGCTACTTTCCCAACACGACTCATAATTTTGTAAGGGACAATATATCGAGGACTAAGCTTCCCCCTTTTTGCCAAATCTCTTCACCCCTTTCATGGGTAAAATCTTCCGATACACAAAATCACCAACCTCAAACTCGAGGTCCTTTATTCTAAAATCTACATATGATTTCTGACGATGCTGGGATATTTTCAATCTTTCTCAAATCAACTGAACCTTATCAATAGCTTTAAATACTATGTCAGGCCCAAGAAAAGTGGCCTCACCCACTTCAAACTAACATATGGGTGATCTACATCTCCTTTCATAAAAAACCTCAAATGGGGCCATCTGTATGCTAGAATGGTAGATGCTATTATAACCGAATTCAATCAATGGCAAATGCTCATCCCAACTACCTTTGTAATCAAGAGCACATGCTCTCAACATATCTTCTAGAGTTTGAATGGTCCTATTTTCTTGACCATCTTTCTGAGGGTGGAAAACTGAACTAAGATGGACTTGGGTACCAAGTCCCTTCTGAAAGGCTCTCCAAAACTGGGAGGTGAACTGAGTACCCCTATCTAAAATGATAGACAAGGGAACTCCATGCAGTCAGACTAACTCTCTGATGTACAACTTAGCATAATATTCAGCGATATAAGACGTGTCAATTGGCAAGAAATGCGCTGACTTAGTCAATCTGTCTATAAAACCCCAAATCAAATCATGTTGATGATGCAAATAGGGTAAACCAGTCACAAAATCCAAATTCATATCTTCCCACTTACAAGTGGGGATAAAAAACTCTTGCAACAAACCACCAGGTCCTTGGTGCTCTACATTAACCTATTGAGAAGTTGCACACTTTGCTACAAACTCTTCTATATCTTTCTTCATACCACTCCAGTAATAGATTTCCAAATTATAGTACATCTTGGTGTCTCTTGGGTGAATCTAATAACGCACGCTATGCGTTTCAGCCATAATTCACTGTCTCAACTCATTAACACATAGCACACATAATCTACTTTGGTATCTCAATACACCATCTCCCCCTTGGGAGAAAACCTCTACTTTTTTGGTCTTTAACTGACTCCTTTAGTTTGAACAAACTAGAATCAATATCCTTCTCCTTCACTTTTGAAACTAGGGAAGATTCGGAGCTACTCTAAAGCCAAACATTCCCTTCGGCTAAATCAACCAACCTAACACCCAATCTATCCAAACGATGAACTTCTCGAGCTAACTTTTTCTTATCGTTATTCACATGAGCAGCACTGCCCATACACAATCTACTAAGGGCGTCTTCCATTACATTGCCCTTGCCCGGATGGTACAACACACTCATGTCATAATCTTTCAACAATTCTAACCACCTTCTCTGACGGAGATTCAACTCTCTCTGGGTAAACACATACTGCAAACTTTTTTGATCCATGCACATATCAACATGCACCATATACAAATAATATCTCTAGATTTTCAAATAAAACATAACAACAGCTAATTCAAGATTATGGGTTGGGTAATTCTTTTCATGAGGCTTAAGTTGCCTAGAGGCATAGGTTATGACCTTACCACTCAGTATGAGAACAAAACCCAAATCAACTCTAGAGGCATCATAATAAACCAGTAAACCATCTGTACCATTAGGTAATGCTAAAATGAGGGCTGAAGTGAGTCGAGTTTTCAACTCCTGAAAACTCTTCTCACAGGAATCTAACCACAGGAACTTAACTTTCCTTTGGGTAAATCTAGACATAGGAGATACATGGATGGCAAACCCTCAACAAAACATCTGTAATAACCAGATAGGCCCAAGAAACTCTTAATGTTTGATAGAGAGATAGGTCTAGGACAATTTCTTATGGCTTCTATCTTTTGGGGATCAACTCTAATACCCTCACTAGAAATAATATGACCAAGGAAAGCTATTGACCTTAGCCAAAATTTGTACTTGCTAAATTTGGTAAACAATGGTGATCCCTAAGAGTCAGTAACACAATTCTAAGATGGTCTGCATGATCATCCTTACTATAAGAGTAGACAATGATATCTTCTATAAAGACTATGATAAACATGTACAGATACTGTTTGAACACTCTATTCATCAAGTCTATGAAGACTGCTAGGGCATTGGATAGTTTGTAGGACATAACAAGAAACTCAAAATGACCATAACGGGTTCTGAAAACTGTCTTAGGAATATCACATTCCCTTACTTTAAGCTGATGATAGCCAAATCTAAGGTCTATCTTTGACAAATGACTTGCACCTTGGAGTTGATCAAATAATTCATCAATTCTAAAAGAGTATATTTGTTTTTGACTGTGACTTTATTCAGTTGACGATAGTCAATGCACATACGCAAAGAACCATCTTTATTTTGCATGAATAGGATAAGATCTCCCCATGAGAAACGCTAGGCCTTATAAATCGTTATCTAAAAGATCTTTGAGTTATTATTTCAACTCCTTAAGCTCAGCGGGAGCCATATGATATGGAGGGATAGAAATAGGCTGAGTACCAGGAAGAAGGTCAATACCAAATTCTATCTCTCTATGGGGAGGTTTCCCTGGAAGATCTTCTAGAAAAACTTTAGAAAACTCATTGACCACTCGGACGGACTGAATTGGTGAAGTCTCAAACTTTGTGTCTTTGAATCGAAATAGGTGGTAAATGCAAACTTTGGATATCAAATTTTTGGCCTTAAGATAAGATATGAAATGACTCTTGGGAGACGCTGAATTGCCTGACCAGTCGAAGAATGGCTTATCTAGGAACTGAAACTTCACCACTCAGGTGCGAATATCTATGGTTGCATAACAACATAACAAAAATGGAGTCAATCCATACCAAGAATAAGATCAAAATCAACCATATCTAACTCTATTAAGTCTGCTAACATGACCTTATAAAGACCAGTGATAGGACACTTTCTGTAAATCTACTTAGCAACAACTGACTCACTTACTATGGTAGAAACCAAGAAAGGCTCAGGGATCTTTTCAAAACTTAACTTAAAATTCACTGCAACTAATGGGGTCACATAAGAGAAACTCGACCTTGTGTCTAACAACACATAAATATCAAGATGAAAGACACGAAGAATACCAGTAACAACATCTGGGGAAAAGTCCTACTCATGATGGGCTGGCAACAAATAGAACCGATTCTGGTACTGACCACTACTGGTACTGGATGAAGTGCCTTGAGGGGGGGCTAGGATACCTAGAGGATCTTGTACACTAGTATCCTAAGTCTAGGGGCGAACATCCCTATTTTCCTATCTAGCATACAAGCACTCTTTGATTCAGTGGCCCATCTGGCCACAACCATAATAACCTTTCTGACCCTACAAATATTCACCCGCATGATTCTTACCATACTTAGCATATAGGGGATGATTGGGCTTCTCATTCACACTATTCTGAGATCTGGACATAGACAACCTACCCCACTGCTCCTATTTATTATTAGGTACAAAAACACTGGTTGAAGAAGGTGCGGACATAGATGACCAATTCTGAAACTGCGAACAATTTCCTTATCCAGACCTATTTTGACTATAATTAAACTGCCCAGTCCTAACCTTCTGATTTCCCCTCTGTCTACCCGTCAACTTCTCTTCTTCTATCTGTTGGGCATGAATTATCAACCTAGAAAGATCCATGTCCCCAATAAGCATAGAAGTCCTACACTCCTTAACTACCAACCCAGACACACCGATCATAAACTTACTCATTCTTGACCTAGGTTCAGTTATCTGATCAGGGGCATACTTAGACAACTGGTTAAACTTGAGGCAATACTCCTTTACTAAAATTAAGCCCTGCCTGAGGTTTATGAACTCTTCTATATTGGCTTCCCTTATCTCATGTGGAAATCTAGAAATGCATCCTAAAACACTTACCATGACATGGGAACTGCATTCTCCCCTATACTTTTCTTCTACATCACTACCTAATCATAAGCAACGTTCTTCAACCTATAGGATGCCAACTCTACACTCTCCTCTTCAGAAATATGTATAATCTGGGTGATCTTCTTTACCTCATCTAGATAAAATTGTGGGTCCTCAACTGCCTTCGACCTAAAGAATTTCGGCGGGTTTATTCAAATAAAATATCAAATTCTAGATGTGGATAAGTCGTCACTTTGCTGAAGTGAAACTGTAGCCTGACAATTGCCTTGAAAATTAGCTATCACGGCTTGGACTAGTAACTAAAAGGCAGCCCAAAACTCTACATTAGATACATTTTTATTCAAAGGATCAGCGGGCTGAGGTGGCTGGTTATTATTTCTATATGCGTTAACTCGATGAGGAGGCATTTATTGTCATGTAAAAGAATAAGTTAGAAGCAGATAGAGACACTGAATGCATGATATATCATAAAAGAAGAGATTTCTAAAATGCTCTATAGCCTCTTGCTCATAGATGTGGCGCGCTTCCCACCGATGATGAAGACTCTACGTAACATAGCTTGTCTGACTTACTAGGACTCTCTAAAACCTTTGGCTCTGATACCAAGTTTGTAACACTCTGAAATCTAATTCCTGGGATGCTACACAGTGCTTCGAACTACAAGTAGTACTGAGCTAACCCTGGCTGCCTTTTACTAAATCTGAATCTCAAAATAGGGGGATATGAATATAAAATCATAATAAATACAAAAAAACTATCTAAATTATTTGAGTATATGTGAAAATACTAATCTCATCAATCTAACAAAGCAAATACTGAAAATCTGAATACTACAACTAAAATCTAAAATTAAATCTAGTAGTCCGACAAGCCTCTACTGACTAAATTTAGAGAGTCACTGGGATAGGCCCCAGCTAACTCAAACTGTCGGAAATGAATATTGAATTATCTACTAATAAACTGGAAATCTGAATAGCTAAGTCCCTGAACTATAAGGGCTCACCAATTTCAGATATGTAGATGTGATGCTCAAAAATCACTCACGCTGCTGATACTGAGCACCTGAACCTACATTATGAAACAATGTAGGACATAGACGTATATGTGGATCAGTTTTTGGTAATGTACTGAGAATATAGGTATTAATAGAATAAGTAAGCAATATCATCACAATTTTTAAAATCATGTATGCTGAAGGTAAATGACTCACAAAGGCTAGAGAAGTCTAAAAACTGAAGATCATAAATCATGAACAATAAAGCATATTGTATAAATCTTGTGAGCCTTTACACTTAGTTTTGAAATGAATATTCTGTTCTTATTCTCAAATCATACAGGCTAAGTGAAATCTATAAATCTGTATCTGAAGGCTTATGTAAAGAAATATTTCAAACTCAAGAACTTTAAAGCTGTAGAGAAAATACTTTATCTTAAGGGTTTAGAAATCTAAAAACTTATTCTGCATGAGAGATTCTTCTAACCGACATAAACTATGAGAGCATTCGTGGACTCCAACGTTCTTGTCCCCCTTAGGAGAATCCTCACGTTGGGGAGAGGAGTCATACTATTGCCAGGGAGTATTACCTATATAAGTGATTACATATCTATCATCCATGTAAAAGTGGGAACAATTTTAATCCTACATTGGCAAGTAGTTTTGGGGTATGGAACCGTAGTAATGTACCCATCTCGATGCTAAATACTACTCCCCTTAAATCTATGTACTCATTCTGATAGAAATTCACTTCTAAAATAGGATAATGGTTTTTAATGAAAATCAACTGTATATCTGTAAAGCTAAATCTGTAATCTGAATCTATAAAGTGGATTTCATATCTATTTTTGAGACCAAAAGGTCAAATCTTTCTCAATAATCTGAAAAGAGTCTAGTCATAAAGTGCTCATAGCACAATCAACCTTGAAATAACTACCTATAATTATGGCTTAATGACCCATGCATCAAACTCATGTTAAAACATCATAATATTCATGCTTGGTAATGTAAACATGTATAAATCAACTTAAAATCTGGAAATTTCTGTAATATGCATGAAAATATGAACATAGACATGCAATTCAACTTCTAAATCCCTTGAAATATCATAATCTCATAAATAGCCATATTGGGTGTAAACTCTAACTTTAATTTCATGGGAAATCACATAAAATTCAGTAAATTTGTAATTAAAATAAGTTTTGGGAACAAGGATGAAAGGATTATCCTTGTTGAAAAGCCCCACATACCTCAATTGATGAACTAGATGCTAAGGCTTGAATCTTGGATACCTATTGATTCTTTCAAAGTTGAATTTATTTGAAGTTCTTGAATTAGGAATCCTTAATCTTGAATTGCCTTGGATAATTAATGAGGGAATTGAATTTGTTGGAGGGTAAGCTTTGATGATCTAGGGTTTTGTTTAAGAGTATTTTGGTGAAAAGTGGGTATAATATGCTTAGGATAGGTTAAATGATCTGTTCTTCACGACTTAGGGCAAGAGAAAGGACCAAAGAGCTCCTTTTAAAATTTTATTCAAACTGGGAAAATTTCCCAAAATTGGCCTACGGTTTGACGCGCCGTTTTCGCGGTGGCCTACTGAAAACTGCCAACTGGGACCTGAAAAATCACCACGATGTGGAGCTATCATGGTACACTTCTGAATTGCCATATTGGCCACCTCCGTGATGCGTTATTATCGCGGATGCTCACTGGAAGGTGACAATTGGGATATTGGACTTCTTCGTGATGCGTTATGATCGCGGGGTCTCACTGGAATTTGACAATCGTAATTTTACTCTTCTCCGCGATGCGTTACTGGCCCAAATCACGGTGTTTTATGACTTGAACTTAAAATCACCATAACTTCTCATACGGTTATAGGATAACGGTGAATCTTATATCATTGGAAAGCTAATTTAAATTCCTACACATTGGAGGGCCTAAATCAGGATAATTTGATATGCATGAAAAGTCATTCTCTCTTGAAGCCAATGCTTGACATTCTCAATGTTAAATTAAACTAGAAAAAGTATGGAGTGTTACAATTTCCGTCACAACACGAGCCGAGACCCTGGATACAATGGGCATCCTGAACTACGAAGCCCCGAGAAACCCCTGTCTCTGCCCAACCCAATAGTGATATTGTCCGCTCTGGGACCTGGACCGCACAACTTTAAAATGCTTCATTAGCAAGTAAGGCTTGCTTACTTATATACCCAGCATCCCTCCTCTGTTTTACAGATGTGGGACTCCTTATCCTAAGTTGGGGTGTTACATACACCTCCTTATGGACTCAGCGTCCTCACTGAGGTTTTCCCCGCCGAATGGGATTTGCCTAGACTCAGGACTGAGGTTTGCCCCGCCTTATCGGGATTTTACTACACTCAGTTTAAACTCCGACCCACATTGATAGGGCTGACACAGGAGTGACTCTGATATCATTCTATCACGACCCAAGCCGGGGCCTTAGCTATGATGGGCATCCCAAACCATGAAGGCCTGAGAGACCCCTGTCTGTGCCCAACTCACTAGTGATATTTTCCACCTTGGGCCCAAGCCCGTACGACCTTAAAACGCATCACTAGGGAGTAAGTCTTGCTTACTTGTATACCCAGCACCCCTCATGTGCTTTGCCAATGTGGTACTCCTTATTGTAAGTTGGGGTGTTACACTATTCCTGCCACTATCAGTATTAGAAGTGGTTCTTAGGAGCAGGAGCCAAAGAAGTGGTGATTGGGACTTTATTAGGTCTAACAGAAACCCTGGATAAAGTCCAATATTGATGCATATGACTAAGTTGATCACAATTATAACATTGATTTCTCCCCTCCTCACAATATACACGGTAAACTATCTACAAAAATGGCAAGGAGGATATGGTGGGGTTGACTGAACTCCACTAGACTGAGATTGGGCACTCTGTTCCTTAGGACCACTGCTAGCCTGGAAACAACGATCACCTGAAGGATTAGGATAAGGAGCACTAGCTTTCGAATAAGAATTACCTCAATTCTTCTTCTTAGTCCACTGCCTACCATATTTATCACCGTTCTGCTGATTTGCACCCTGCTTTGAATATCTAAACGTTTTGTTCTGCCTTTCCCCCATTTCCACCTGCTTCTTCTTTTCATTCTCCACCTATGGTATATAAACTATTAAAATCAAAATATCAATGTAATTATTCAACATGGATGCCTTACACTCTAACACCAAATAACGGGACAACCAAAAGCAAACTTTCTTATTCTGGACCTCATATTAGAAATCAATTCTGATGCATAATAGTCCAACTTCTAAAATTTATGGGCATACTCCTTAATACCCATCTTACATTCAAGTTAACAAACTCTTCTACCTTATCTTTCCTCAACTCCTAAGGAAAGAAGTGATTAAAATTCGCCAAAAAATTCATCCCACATCACTAGCTTAGCATCGTCACCCCTCATTCCTTCCCAATCCTCATACCACGGGTAATTCACATATTTCAACTGATAAGCAACAAACTCCACATCTTATGAATCAATAGAATGCATCACCCTAAAGATCTTCTTCATCTCACCAACAAACCCTTGAGGATCCCCCTCAACCCTAGAGCCTGTAATGGTTGGAGGATTCAACCTCATAAATTATCCAACCCAATTAACCTCAGATGAATTAGACACAAAATCAACATGATCAGGCCGACAATACTGAGATCCACCATTTGAGTAAGCACATAAATAGACTGACAGAACTCTATATTAGAGATATCTCCCTGAGGTGACTGAGCATAAGTATCACCATCCTAGAAATCTCGAGGAGGACTAGTAGATATCGCTAAAAACCCATGTCGAGCGGTATAGTTAAGAGTAGGGACCCTAAAACGTTTCTGCACTCTATAGACAGGGTGAGTCCCTTCCATATTTTCCTTAGGTAGGACAGAGTTTCTAGAAGAGGGTAGGACAGAGTTTCTAGAAGAGTTTCTACGACCGTCAGATCTTCGGGGAGACATGATCTAAAATGCGAGTAAGCTAGGAGCTAGAGAACTTTCATAGCAACTAGACTCTATAGACTGAAATAAAACACAATAAAGGAAAATATTCCTAAATGTCTTGTGGCCTCCCCTTTATAAGTGTAGCATGCTACACACCTATAAAAGGGACTCTACTCGATATGGCTTTATGGACACCCAACGACCTTGAACTGTACTCTTAAATCAAGCTTGTCACAACCTAAACCCAGGCCTAGCCGTGATGGGTAATCTCAAGCACACCTTTGACCGAAGACAACCCCCTTAGCCTTACCTCAAGATAACATAAATGTAAATAATAGAAACCAAACAATTAATAATAAGAAGGATAGATAGTCAAATGAAATTTCTAAGATTCAAGACAATCAACCAACCCCCACAACTTGTCCATAAAAACCTCTAAATACAAAACTAAGTCGGGACATACCCCCGACTATGACCAAAAAGAATCTAAAGTACTAATATGACAAGGAAGATAGTAAAATAATTAGTCCTTTTAAAAGACAGAGACTCACCACTTCACAACAGCTCAACAAAAATACTCAACTACCTAACGCTGCACAAAAGCAACTACTTCATAACAGCTCAACAAAAGTACTCAACTACCTAACACCGCACAAAAGCAACAGAAAGTCCTTCAAACCTACATCAGGAAATAACATCTGAGGACGGTCAGTAGGGAGAGCACTGGCATGTGACTCAGGGGATATGGATAAAATAATTCAAATACCAAAAATTTAGTTATAAACGATATGCATGACATTTATATAGATATATATAAGATGTCGGGATAGGGAAAAAAGTCATAAAAGTAAAATTTTAAAGTATTAACCTGAACTATGTAGCTTACTCCATCCTAAGGGCGCTCATGGGATATATGGGTCTAGTTCTCCATCTAGAAGGGCCCGAATGCATGTAATTTGTATGAACCTAGGAAAAAACAAGGAAGGGCAAAAGACATGCAACCCTCCCAAAATATATATAAAGTATGCACCAAGTACACGATCGCATGGATCCCCAACACCAAAAAATGCGGTTTCCAGTGTTGACCCCCTGGGACCTACACCTTCAAGGTGAGCTACACAATTCTCTTTAAGCCCAAATTAAAAAAATTCACACAAACAAACCAATAACGTAGGAGTATTTTATTAAGGCATTTACCAACTTGGTATTTTCATAGCAATATTATATCAAGCTAATTCAATTATACCAAATCAGTCCATTTAACCAAATTGACTCCCAACTTCCATTTAAAACCAAGCCACGGCCACCAAGGCCATCCAAATACATTGTTATACATTTATCCTTTAGAGGAATGCAATAAGTTAAAAAAAAAGTTAAACCATGCAAATATCCTTATTCAAAATAAATTTTACAAAGTGGGTTGAGGTTAATTCCATTCCAAGAAAATAATTCACCAATTTGGTGAAACTTGATGACGTCCAAAATATACCTCCTTTTAAAAGATGATACAGTTGTTGTCAAAATATAGTAACCCAATAGAGGTTGGGGTTGAATCCCAAGAGAACACATGGAATTGTGGATCTCAACAATTGCCGTCAATAGGTAGAACAAGAAAAGTAAATGGGGGGGGGGGGGGGGGTTGTGTAGTAATATTGACCAAGTAACTATACCAACTTTGGTTGTAATTAGTCGTAGGTAAACAGTAGAATTGTTTTCTCCATGGCTTCTCAAATCTATAGGATTATCGTGCTTTGTTAAATCAACCCGATACTTTGCATGCAGGATTGATAAGTTATGCACATTCTGGAGTCTTTTGGATAAGCAAAAGGATTTCACCCTTTACCTTTTGAGTCTTAGGATGTCGCCTTACTAACACTTATCTTGATCCCAGTTAACTATTACCTTTTGAGTCTCTAGTTATTAGATAAAATCTAACTGTCTTACTTAGATAAACCCTAGAAGCATGGATCGACAATTAAACTCCAAATTACTATTGTCTTTATCTTCTTCTAGTCACTACTCTACTTTTTGAGTAAGCAACAATATCTAGGTGGTATCCTAACATGTGCACCCTTTAAGAAAACTATTATAATAAAGATAATGCAATGTATGCATGGGTATCAATTCAAAACAACAAAAGCACTTCCTCTGCTTCATTAATTCATCGGGTTTCAACAACCCTAGATATAGGTTCTTGCCGCTCATGCTTGTGAAGAAATCAATATTATTCGTAATCGGAAACACAGATGAAATCACAATGATAAGAAGTAATAAAACCCATAATCATAACTGAATTAATCAACTAGCGTTAATACAAGAGAATTAATCAATTGAATTAAATACTGGTTTTGAAGGAATAATAAGAATCTGTTGGTTTTCGACCAAAAAAAATTGAATCTTGGAATCTAAATATGTTTGTGAGTATCAAAAATAGGAAACTCCTACTAAAAACACATAAAGGGAATTTATAGTACACGAGGAAACCCTAAAACCAACTCCTAAACAAATAGGAGAAAATGGGGTCGATGGCCACATATGGTCTATACGTGTGCTCTAACCCTTGGCACAAGTAGCAGATACAAAATTCTGCAAGTTCAGCTCTCAGTATTTTAGACTTCTGGCACTTTCTTTGCCTACTTGCGGTTCGTAGGTCATACTTGTGGTTCACATATTGACTTGGTAAGTATCGGGAGACATCTTTTCAGATCTTCTTGGATTCTCGAACATGCTTTGATCATGACCAAGTTGAAAAGTGTCCAGAATATCCATAATTTCTCCAAGAAGTAGCCAAAAACACCATTTTATGAACTTATCATCTTAAAAATGATTTCCTACAAAACATACCCAAAATGCATTATATCTAACAAATAAGCTCTGAAATTTGCATATTTTTCTTATTTTAAGCATCGAAAGTACTATATTTATATAGAACACCAACAACCTCAACTTAGAATGTTTGCATGTACTCAGGCAATAAAACACAACAAAAATAAAAATGATGCTTAACTAGGAGAATCTAAGCTATTAAAGGCAGTCAGTCAGCACTTAAAGCTCAGAACACAACACCTCCTCCTATCTCACTTTTCAAAACTAATTATGTATGAACATAAAGCACACTAATATGACACAATGGGATCAAGGTATGTCAATTACATCAGCAACAAACAACCACTCATATATACAAGTTACACTACCCGAAAGAAACAAATAGCTAGCAATACGACTCAAGTTCCCTTACAACAAGGATGTCCCACTCACTCATATGAAATAATGCAAGTCTGTGCAGGGACAGTCAAGAGATGCTCATACTTAGAATAGAAGTTCCAATCAATGCCTGTCAAATACCATAGACTTGTCCTTATTTTCTTTACCTTAGCATTCAAATAGTCAAGTTAGGATCACAATAGGACTTTTCTCAACTTGTAATGTAGGTTTGGGGATGGTGTAGTACATACGGACATATCAATTGACTAACCCTCCTTGGTACTACAGTAACCTTGGGGTCTTACCAACTAGCCAATTTTTTTTATTCCACCCTTATTTCTCCCTTTTATTCTTTATTGCACATTCAAGTTGGGTGTGGCCTTTTATTCTATCTTTTCCTCTTTTCATATTTTTTCTTTTCTTTTTCTTTAATTTTCTATCACACTCAGCCCTACTAACTTTTTTCTCTTATTTTACCCTTCTTCATACCTATTTTATACTATGCACCCCTATAATAACCACCCTCAACTTAGGCATTTTTCCTGAATTGAGGTGCACAATGTCTAATAAGGTCTAGGGCCAAAATAGATTCATTGTAATATAAATGGGAAGGTGAATGGTGAAACAAGTAAAATAGGCGTATAAGGCTCAAAACAAGGATCAAGGGATATCACTTACACATGGAAGGTCATTTAGACTAAAAGTGGACTAAAATAAAAATGACCTATGATCTTTTTGTAACTAAATTTCCTTCAACGTAGGCAAGACTAACCAGGCAAGTTCTGAAATCAACGCGCAAAGGGAACTAGGTAGTATCTAATGCACACATAGTACAGAGTTAATATTACCAACGACTACCTATCCAATTCATGCAATTTTTAGCAAGTAATTATCATGTTCCTAATTCTAATGTCATAACAAGATCCACAATGTTCACACATATATACATTCACACAATTCTAAAATATAAGAATTTGAAAAAGTGTCAAAAATTAATTAAAATATGACTACTGCCCTAAATACTTAAAAATCTCCTAATTACATAAAATCAAAACATAATACAAAATAAAACACGATATGGCATAAAATTGTCCTAGATATTCCAGTTCTACAACCATACCATGACCGACAGAAAAAGAAGCACAACAATAAAAACCTATGGCGGCATGGTACACCCACCCCCAACTAAAAACTGCGCACTATCCTTAATGTGCTAAAACAAAATAGAAGGTAGTGAGAACATACCTGGAATGTACTAAACATTCAAATCATAAGCATCCCCAGATGGGGGCATATCTACTGGTGGAGGCGGTGGCGGTGGTGTTGCACTACTAGATGATGCACTCTCTACTAAAAATGCACTTCTTTTCCTATCAACAAATACAGTCTCCAATGAATTATGTCTAACCTTTTTAATTCCTGGTCATATGAAAAATCAAGATCCTGTAAGACGTCTATGTGACCCCTCTTGGCCCCTACTACTAGGACCTTTTCATTACCCTCAGCAAAGAAATCAAACTGTCTTGGTGTATGAGGAGTTGATACCTGGACCACAAGAGGTATAATTGAGGGAGTGGCTGCTATATGACTCTCTATGAGACAGAGTAACTCTACTCATAATATATCAAACTCCTCTTAGCTAGGCTAGATTTGACGTATTTGTCTGTATGAATAAGGCTATAACCCATCTCTAAACTCATCAATCCATGCCTAGAAATCAATATATATCTCAAATAATGTAGATCACAGTGCAACCTCCCATTGATCCTATGCTTGCTTAACTCTAGTCTTAACCACTTATCTCATCTAATCATAGAGGGTAGCCATCTCGATCTCAATAACCCTCAACCTAATATCAGTGTCTCTCTAGTTGTCCACTAAGCTCTATAAAATCTCTCTAGATATAGTAATGATACCTGAAGTAGGAGCTCTAGTGGATAGGTGAGTAGGCTCTAAAGCTACACCAATAGGCTCTGAGGTTGAAGTCAGGGCTTAATACGAAGTAGCTAGTGTCCCCTCACTCTGCATACTAGAGTCTGGAGTCTCTATTTACTTTTCGATCTTAATTTTGATAGTAATATCTACATCACCTTGATGTGCCTCATTAGACTTTGTGGAAATTATTGGGCCCTTAATCTGGGCCCGTGGTACTACTGCCTTCCCTCTCGATCTCTTGGAAAGGCCTGTACATACCAGATCCTTTATAGTCTTTTTTTTGTGCAATTACCATTGCAAGTATCCTCTCGTCTACTTTGTATCTCAGGCACATCGACCTCATCACACAACCTCTGAATTATGTCAGGGAATGAAAGATTAGTCAACTCCCCAAATGCTCTGTCATGCAACTCATACCTGAGAATGACAGCAAAATTAACAATATATCCAACCATCATACAAGCAACTAATATTTCTCCCTCCCACAACAATATATTATTCAAAGTAGTGGGTATCGGTTGGTATCTAATTAGAAACCACTAAAACTTAGCCTCAAATGTAAATAGGCCCTTTTTGATCACACCATGACCCTAAATCCATGGGTTTGCATCACCCAAAGGTGAAATATAATTGGCTATCCACTTAGCTATCTCAACCCTATCTCATTGGTACTCAGCCTTCCACATGAAATATCAATTATGTGTAACCTTTAGTCTGTGATCAAACTCAGCTGTAGAAGCAGGAGTAATGTAATCTAGGATGAAAGATAACTCTGCAGATAGTCTTTATCGAAATGTCAACTCTGACCCCTCTAACTAGTGTATGCTCAAGCTGTGGCTACTTCAAAAATCTTACCAGTCCTAGATTTCTGCACATAGGAAGGACTATGGTAGCTCTATAGGATGTATAAAATTCTTATACCATAGTTGAACTGTAATAATCGAGTGGCCTAGTCATCCATTCTAGCTTATATCTATCAAATATTGCCCATAACTGTGGTATTTGATCTAGCCATAATAGGTCAATCTGGAGGTCCTTATAAATGCACCTCATCGGCTTGCCTGCCTCCCAGATACGATAGTCGATAGTAAATATCTCCTGCATCCCTTCCATACACCACCTCAAAGGTCCCTCCTTGAGAGGTGTATCTAGGGAATATGTAGGTGTAAGACCCTCTCCCTATTGTATTGATACATCATGGGTAGCCTACTTTATACCCTATTTATACTGGGTACATCTATTTATTGTACATGAGTAGTGGTACCCATATTATACCGAGGCACTATTGATAGCTCCTCCTACTCTACCTCTTCAGACAAGGGACCCTTTCTCATATTAGTGGTCCTGAGCAGCAACCTGTGGAGTAGACTCAAAATCTATCTCCTCATCTTTATCATCACCATTAGGTGGAAGCGTGTGTGGTGGAGACATCCTTGCTAACTTTATCCATAGTTGGGCTGCAACTATCTGAGTATCCTAGTGCATCTGTCATCTCATAACTCTTTATGTCACCCCTACTGTACTGTCTCTACATCGCTGCCTCAGGTACTCATCCACTGAACCACTAGGCATGGGAGACTCTTCCCATCTCCTCGAGGTGTTAGTCTTCATATTTTTCATATCTTTAGGTGCCATATTTACTTGAAAACCAATTGTTAGTTTCCAACAAAAGTGAGGGATAGAAAATGTCTAAAAAAACTCAAAATTTGAATTTTCCCCAATTTTCACACCCCTATAACCTATTTGAAATCCCAATAAGTCTAATGTGCACTCATCTATCATAAATCACAAATTTCAAAGAAAAAAAATGCTCAACTAGTGGTATTACTTTTATTCATTAAAGTTTAACTTCCAGTTGGGGCCTAGCTTTAGATTTTACTTCAAAACAAGGCCCTACATTAAGATTTTAGGCTATTTCAAGGATCCTACATACAAGCATGATAAATTTTATATATTTTGCAATGGAATACACATATCAACTTGTTTAAAAAATAAATAGATCAATATATAACCATTAGGAGCTTAGAAAGTTACCTCTTTTATGGAAAACTAGAAGTGAATAATGAAGAAGTCAAGAAAAACCAAAGTTAAAACTTGTTTTTAGCGTGTTGGGATAAGATGGTATCTTAAATAAGTTTCAATTTAGCTTTTACTTAAGTGTGGGCTTAGTTTGTGATTTAAGATAAAAGTTTGAATTCTAAGACCAAAGTGAAGTGTTGAGGATTTGAATAAGATAGAATGAGGTTAAGGTTGTTTAAATCTAGGTGGAGGGCTATTTTAGGTCATATATATGATAAGTTAGAGATTTGGAGACAGACCCTTGAGTCTAAAGGATTTCGGTTGAGCAGGACCAAGATGGAGCACTTGGAGTGTAAGTTTAGTGATGTGTCGTAGGAGACCAACGTGGTTGTGAAGTTGAACTCTTAGGTTATTCAGAAGAGGGAGAGTTTCAAGTATCTAAGGTCTATGATGTAGGGCAATAGTGAGATTTATAAGGATGTCACGCATCGTATTTAGGTAGGGTGGTTGAAATAGAGTCTTGCTTCAGGAGTTTTATGTGATAAGAAAGTACCCTCAAAGATTAAAGGTAAGTTCTACAGAGTGGCAGTCCAACCGACTATGTTGTATGGTGCAGAATGTTGGCCAGTTAAGAAATCCCATATCCAAAAGTTAAAGATGGTGGAGATAAGGATGTTGCGATGGATGTATGGTCAGAAAAGAAAGGATAGAGTGAGGAATGAGATTATTCAGTATAAGATAAGAGTGGCTTTGATGGAGGACAAGATGCGAGAAGTAAGGTTACACTGGTTCAGGCATATGATGAGGAGGGGTTTTGATATGCCAGTGTGGAGGAGTAAGATACTGGCTATGGATGATTTTAAGCAAGGGAGAGATAGGCTGAAGAAATATTGGAGAGAGGTGATTAGGCATGATATGAAGTAGTTACAGCTTACTGAGGAAATGACCCTTAATAAAAAGGTGTGGAGGATACAGATTAGGGTAAGGGTTGGGGGTGGGAGAGTGTCAGTAACAGCAAGGGAGTGTTTTGTATTTGTGTCTGAAGTTTCTTATTCGTAGGTATTGAGTGTTGTCCATGGTTTTGGATTTATTGTTTTAGTATTATATTATGGCTAGCATTGTTAGTTTATTTTTCATACTATATAAGTTTATATCCATTTATGTTTTATGTTTTTTAGATTGTTATTAGTTATGAGCCGGGGGTCTATCGGAAATAGCCTCTCTACTTCACCTTAGGTACTGGTATGGACTACGTATACTTTATCCTCCCCAGACCCCAGTAGGTGGGAATAAACTGGGTATGTTGTTGTTCTATATATGTGTTTGTGGTCTTAAAATTTAAAATAAAAATTGGTCTCACAAAAGTCCAACCCGTGACTTCCACCTGCGACCAGGCTTTGGGCACAGGTGCCACCCGCGGCTTGCAGGTGTTGGGCGTATGTGATGAGCCAAAAATTTTGGCCCACTTTCCTGCAATCCATACTTGGCATTTTGATATTCTTCCATAGAATTATGGTTTCATAACCTAAGTTTGAGGTCTCAAAAGTAAAATTAGATGCCAAAGTCCTTAACTTTCCAATTTTCATCCTCAAAATTTCAAATTTTCTATTTATTACTCAACTTACTGTGTGGGATTTGTGACCATGATAAGTTGATATCACAGCTCCCTTACCTGGAAATTGATGAATATAGCAATTTTTTACCATATTCTGGGTAAGTCCAAGTGTAAGAAACTACAAAAAAGAAAAAAAAAACACAAACACTAACAATAGTGGGTTGACTCCTACTAAGTGCTTGATTTAATATCGCGGAACGATGTGGCATGTTGTTTACTTATACTTCACCAACAAGTCCATAGGTTTCCTTCCATGTAGTGCTTCATTTAATGGTATGACACGATGCGTTTATCTTGACTACTCAGAACTCATCAAGATACCCATAGGAGTATCCTCCAGGTTCATCAATTCAATCAATCACCAAGACTATCCTCATGTCGGGTGGCTGCTTCATTGACTTTTGAATGTTGAATGTAGCCTACTCACCATTGACTTAAAATTTTAGCTCACCTTTCTCCATGTCAACCATAGCTCTGCATGTGGCTATAAATTATCTTCCCAATATAATGGGCATCTTGATATCAACCTTATAGTCCAGGATGATAAATTTAGCCAAAAATATGAAGTTATCCACCCTCTCAATCACATCAAAAGAATTCCCATAGGAATTTTCATTGTGCTGTCAGCCATCAACAATCGCATCAAAGTTGGTTCCGAAGAGTTTAAGCCCAATTACTTGAATACAGTCAGCGGCATAAAAGTAATGCTGGCCCCTAAGTTACACAAGTCTCTGGAAAATTGGGATGACCCTATAGTGCATAAT
The DNA here is from genome assembly GCA_030864225.1 of Capsicum baccatum var. pendulum. Lineage (NCBI taxonomy): Eukaryota > Viridiplantae > Streptophyta > Magnoliopsida > Solanales > Solanaceae > Capsicum > Capsicum baccatum. The sequence goes on along the minus strand of CM061554.1, from coordinate 216,733,232 downwards.
ATAGTGAATGCTTCGGTATCACCCTTTTTTACACCAAAGACCTAGTCGTGGATACACAGCAGTGGTGCACACCATAAACATCCTTAAATATTTCTCTTTTATTCTTTGTGACCAATTGTTTCATGAACCTGGCGTATCCAACCATCTGCTCTAATGGCTCAAGAAGAGGTATTTTCAAGCTCAATTCTTCAGTATCTCAATAAATTGCTTGAACTTACCTTTCTCTTTCTTTTGCTTTAATCTCTGGGAAAGGTGAGGGTGGTCTCAGCATTAGTCTGATTTCTGGATCAATGACCAAACCCTTACCTTTGTCTTCAACAACTTTACCTTTATCTTATGTTACCTTCTCAGACTCAACTTCAGGTGTCTCATCATCAGCAACTTCTACATCAGGTCGTAGGGGATCCATAGTAGTGAAACCATTCCTCATGTTAATATCAAGTAAATAATCATCATTTTTTAGATTTTATATTGTGTTGCTCAGAAGGGTACCTGGTGGCCTCTAGTTCAGAGTTGCTTACATCTGCCCAAACTGGTGCTCTAACTACTGATTTCAGTGGCATGTGACTCAACCTTCTGGGTAAATCTTGAAAAGCCATCCTTAATCTCCTTAAGGCTAATCTCTTGATTTTCTTAAACCTTCACCAGCTTAGCCAGCATCTCTTCCATAATAGATTCTGCATCACGTATATTGGGCAGAATATACCATCCCCTACTCTCTGTAGTTATCCTTATTCCTTCAGTCATTATCTCGCTCTTTGCTATGGTCCCTATATCTATCATAGTAGACGACCTTGGTTCCCTTGACCTTAGGCTCAGAAACCCACCAACTGATGATCCAAAAAATTTGTTTCCTCTTTTAATTTTGACTTATAAGCTTTGGAATCCAACCTCTATACTATTCTTGCAATTACTTTCTCAGAAGTTGCTGCTTTGCTAGTACCCCAACATTAATTCTTAGTAATGCAATCTCTTGTGCTACTGAGTCATTAGCTACTTTTTGGTCGCGTAAGTCACCAATAACATATGTACTAGATCCCCTCTCAGCCTCCCAAGTTTACCACCCCCGATTAGTAAGTGAGATCTAATCTAACATCTCTGAAGCTAACTCCCAGCGTAGTCTTATAAAAGCTTCTCCAGATATGGTATCTTCATGGCTCTAGAGATGATTCTCAAGGCTTAGTAGAATATCTCTAATAAGTTCATCCCTAAAAATCGATGGATGGGCACCATACTCAGCTTCTTCTTAAACCTGAACCATGCCTCGTACATAGATTCTGACTGTAGTTACCTGAAGTTATAGATCTCATCCTTAAGTTTCACCATCTTGGATAGAGGAAAGAACCTGTTCAATAATTGTTTGTGCAACTCATTTCATGTAGTGATAGAGCCTCTTGGCAGTTTTCCTAACCATAAAGATACTTCTCTTGTAAGTGAGAATGGGAACAGTCTCAGAGTGAGTGCTTCCTGATTCACTGGTGGATTTGTATATGAACTGCAGATCCTAATAAAATTGGCAAGGTACAAGTTTGCATCATCTATAGGTAGATCTGCAAATACACCTTTTTGATTTAGAAGTTTGATCATTGCGCTCGTTATGTCAAACTTGATGCCTGGGGGTAAAACAAGAGAAACTATGTCTACAGTCTCTGCCGGCTCAACATATCACAAGTCTTCTTATTCATCATTTATATAAGGTTGAACATACTGATATGCTCAGATTACTTAAACACGGGTACCACTAGCTTTGTTAGGGTTTCCACCGAGTGTTCTTAGATTTTTGCTGCTTATCTCTACTTATTTAGCTCTGCCTCCCTAGATACCCATTGAGCTTTTTTTGTTGCTCTCCTCTCGACTTCATCTTGAGCTAATAGATTACCAGTATGTTCTACTTAGACATCTTACTAGGTGTTCGTAGGATTCTCTCTGGATTTGAATTCAGTGGGAGTAAGGGATTACCTCTACTCTATGTGCTATCCATACACTGATGTATGCCCAACTAAGAATAAAACAAAAAGAAAATCCCAAAAAATGCAACAACTTCAGATCACAAATCAACATAGTATTCCCCATCAAGCACCAAAATTTGATGATGTCCAAACTATATCCTCTCAGAAGATGATACAATCGTTGTCAAAATTTAGTAACCCAACCAAATTTGGGGTCAAATCCCAAATTAATACGTGGAATCGTAGATCGCAACAGTTGTAGTCAACAGGCAGAACAAGAAAAGTAAATGGGGGCTTTTGTGCAGTAATCTTGAGCAAGTAACTATATTAACTTCGGTTGTAATCAGTCGCAGGTGAACACTAGGATTGTGTTCCCCCTGAATTTTTAACTCCATAGGCTTATCATGATTTGTTGAACCATCCCAATAATTTGCATACAGAATTGATAAGTTATGTACCTTCTGAGGTCTTTTGGACGAGCAGAAGGATTTCACCCTTTACCTTTTGAGTCTCAGAGTGTCGCCTTACTAACCCTTATCTTGATCCCAGTTAACTATTACCTTTTTATTCTCTAGTTATTAGATGAAATTGAACCATCTTAGTTATATAAACCCTAGAAGTGTGGATCGACAGTTAAACTCCAAATTATTGTCTTTATCTTTTCCTAGTCATTACTTCTATTTTGGAGTAAGCAACAATATCTAGGTGGGATCCTAATGTGTACACCCATTAAGAAAACTATTATAATAAAGATAAAGCAATGCATGCATGGGTATTGATTTAGAAAAACAAAATCACTTCCCCTATTTTGCCAATCCATTAGGGTTTTCCCAACCCTAGCTATGGGTTTTAGCCACTTAGGCTTGTGAAGAAATCAATATCATTCATAAGTGAAAGTATATATTAAATCATAATGATAAGAAGTAATAAAATCCATAACCGTAACTGAATTAATCACTAAAGTCAATACAAGAGAATCCCTAGACCAAAATCTAATCTTAGAATCAAAATATGTTGTGAGTATCAAAAGTGTGTAACTCTTACTAAAAACACATAAAGGGTTTTTATAGTACCTGAGGAAACCCTAAAACCAAAGGCCGAACAAGATAGGAAAAAGCAGGGTCGCTGGCCACTTGTTGTCTGTACTTGCGCTTTGACCCTAGGCGCAGGTAGTACCTGCGGTCCTAACCCCGGGCACAGGTAGAGGATGATAAAATTCTACAAGTTCAGCTCTCAGGATTTTGGACTTCTAGAACTTGCTTTGCCTACTTGCGGTCTGTAGGTCCTACTTGTTGTCCATATGTTGACTTTGTAAGTACCAAGAGTCATTTTTTTAGCTCTTCTTCAATTCTCGAACATGCTTTGATCATGATCAAGGCGAAAAGTGTCCCGAATATCTATAATTGCTCCAAAAGTAGCCAAAAACATCTTTTTCCACCTTTTCACGAATTTATCATCCAACACATGATTTTCTGCAAAACATACCCAAAACGTATCATATCTAACAAAATAACCTCAAAAACTTGCATATTTTCCTCATTTTAAGCATTGAAAGTGTTATATTTCAATAGCACATCAAAACCCATGTCTCCCATTCCATTCATAAAAACAATGCACCAATTTAGTCCCAAAAATCATATAAATCATGTGTCATCAATTTAAATAATGGGAAGAGTAATTCAAGTAATTCCAAACAAAAGCCCTCAACCAATTTTCAAATCCAGAATTTAAATCACATGATCATAAGGCCTAGTGTTTCTCCATGGGGCACTCCCATCCTATTCGTATGAAATATTTCAGTTTTAGATTTTAGTTGTAGTATTCAGATTTTTAGCATTTGCATTGTTAGATTGATGAGATTAGTATTTTCAGCTATACTCAGATAATTCAAATAGTTTTTTTGCATTTATTATGTTTTTATATTTATATACCCCTATTTTGAGATTCAGATTTAGTAGAACGCAGCCAAGGTTAGCTTAGGACTACTTCTAGTTTGGAGCACCATATGGCATCCCAGGAATTAGATTTTGGGGTGTTACAAATCGCCTTTATGAACTTGCTACTTCACGGGAATATGAGGCTTCCCCAAATATTATTACCGATATATTACAACTCTTCTCTCATGATGTTTATTATTTTCTTTATCTGGGTTCTACCCTATCTTATGTGACCCCTTATGTGGCTGTACACTTTGGTTTTGTTCCTAAAACTATTTTCGACCCCTTTTTTATGTCTACTCCGGTGGGTGATTCTATTGTTTCTAGAAAATTAATAGAAGTTTTTTAGTGTCCATCTTTCATAAGGAGATATTTATGGATTTGATAGAAATTTATATGGTAGATTTTGATGTAATCTTGGGTATAGATTAGATTTATTTGCGGTAGGCATCTCTAAATTATATGACCCAAAAGGTCAGTTTCCATTTTCTTAATGAGCCGATAATTATATGGGGGGAGTTACTTAGTACTCAAAGGAAGGTTTATTTCCTATCTTAAAGCTTAGAAAATGATTTCCAAAGAGTGTCTGTATCATCTAGTTTGGGTTAAGGATTCTAATTCTGAGAGTCCCTCTCTGCAATCTATCTCTATGGTTAATGAATTTCCTAAAGTTTTTCCCAATGATCTTCCTGATATTGCTACTGATGAGAGATAGATTTTGTGATTGATCTTTTACCTGATACCCATTGTATTTCTATTTTACCTGATATAATAGATCTAATTAAGCTAAAGAAGCTAACAGACCAATTGAAGGATCTTCTTGATAAGAGTTTTATTCATCCTAGTATTTCTCTGTGGGGTTCTCCTACACTTTTATGCGAAAAAAGATTGGTCTCTTTGGATGTGCATAGACTATCGTTAGTTGAATCAGGTTACAATAAAGAATAAGTACCTTCACCCTAGGATTGATGATCTTTTCGATCAGCTTCAGGGTGCTAAGTGTTTCTCTAAGATTGATCTTTGTTCGGGTTATCATAAGCTAAAAATTAGGGAGGTTAATATTCTCAAGACTGCTTTCCAAACCCAAAATGGCTATTATGAGTTTTTGGTTGTATGCTCCAGTTGCTTTCATGGATCTTATGTATCTGGTTTTCAGCTAATTTTTAGATTTGTTTTTTTACAGTTTTTATTGACGATATCTTGGTGTACTCTAAAAGTAAGAAGGATCATGCCAGTCACTTCTTTATTATGTTACAACTCTTAAGGACCAGAGATTATATGCTAAATTTTCTAAATATGAATTTTGGTTAAGTGTTGTGACCTTTCTTGGGCATATTGTTTCTAGTGAGGAGATTAAAATGGATCCACAAAAGGTTGAAGCAACTAAGAAATAGCCTAGACCTATGGCTCCAATTGATATTAGGAGCTTCTTGGGCTTAACTGGGTATTATAGGCTCTTTGTGGTGAGTTACTCATCTATTATTTTTTCGCTGACAAGGTAGATGTTAAAAAAGATTAAGTTTTTATGGTCCGATGCTTGTGAAGGTAGTTTTAAGAAATTAAAGGATAAGTTGACTTTTGTGCCAGTTTTGACTCTACTCGAGGGTATTAATGGGTTTGTTGTGTATTATGATGCATCTCGTGTGGGACTGGGTTGTATTTTGATGCATCATGGAAGGTTTTTTGCCTATGCTTCCAGGCAACTTAAGGTTCACGAGAGGAATTATTCGACACACGATCTAAAGTTGGTGGCAATGGTTTTTCATTTGAAGATATTGATCTATTATCTATATGGGATGCATATGGATATTAATTCATAACATAAGAGCTTACAGTATATGCTTACACAGAAAGAATTGAACCTCAGGCAGAGGCGGTGGCTCGGGTTACTAAAGGATTATGACATGAGTTTGCAATACATATAGGTAAGGATAATATTATTGTTGATGGTCTTAGTAGGTTATATATGGGGACCCTATATCATGTTGATGAGGATAAAAGAGGATTAGTGAGGGATATTCCTAGGCTAGATAATTTCAGGAGTTTGTCTTTTGGACTTTGAGGACGGAGGGGTGATTGTTCAAAATGTGGTTAAATCATCTCTTTATGTTGAGATAAAGAAGAAGTTGGCTTTGGATTCCATAGTTATATAGATTAAGGATGATGTGGGTCAGTAAAAGGTTATGGCTTTCGAGATTAGGAGAGATGGAATCTTGAGATATCAATGAAGGTTGTGTGCTCCTAATGTTGATGGACTGTGGGAAAAGATTTTGACTAAATCTCATGAGTCCTAATATATTGTTCATCCTATTCAACCAAAATGTATCATGACTTAAATGAAATTTACTGGTGGAACAATATGAAGAGAGAGGTGGCAAATATTATAGCTAAGTGTATGGTTTATCAGTAGGTCAAGGTTGAACACTTGAGACCTAGTGGAATATCCTAATAGATAGAGTTGCCTATGTGGAAGTGGGAGATAATCAATATGAATTTCATTACGGTTCTTCTATGGTCTCGCAATCAGTATGATTCTATTTGGGTCATTTTGGATAGAATGAATAAATCTACTTACTTCTTACCTGTGAGGACTAACTACTCAGGAAAGGATTATGCTAGGTTATTCATTTAAGAAATAATTAAGTTGCATAGAGCACCAATGTCCATTATTTTAGATCGAGGTACGTAGTTTTCTTCTCACTTCTAATGTTCATTTCAGAGAGGTTTGGATATTCGGGTGGACCTTAGCATCGTTTTCCCCCTCAAATGAATAGACAAGAAAAGCATACTATTCATACTTTGAAGGATATGCTAAGGGCCTGTGTGATTGAATTTAAGGGTAGTTGGTTTGACCATTTTTCTCTTATTGAGTTTGCTTAAAATAATACTTATCATTCTAGCATTCAGATGACCCTTTTTGAGGCTTTTTATAGTAGAAGGTGCAGGTCTTCTAATAGGCAGTTTGGGCTAGGTAAGACTAGATTATTTCATCCTTATTTGGTTCATCAAGACATGGAGAAGGTAAAATTTATTAGAGAAAGACTTAAGACTGTTCAAAGTTACGAAAAATCTTATGCGGATATGAGGCGAAGAAAGTTTGAGTTTGAGGTAAGTGATTGGGTGTTCTTAAAGGTTTCACCTATTAAAGGACCATGAGGTATGAGAATAATGGGAAGCTTAATCCCTCTTATATTGGTCTGTATCAAATTTTAAGGATAATTGGGAATTTCTCATATAAATTAGATATGCCAATGAATTTGGCTTCTATTCATCTTGTTTTCTATGTGTGTATGTTGAAAAAACAAGTGGGTGATCCTTCTTTTATAGTGCTTATTGAGGAGGTTGTGTGCCAGATTTACTATCTTATGAGGAAGTTCTGATTGTTATTTTGGATAGTAAAGTTCGTATATTGAAAACTAAGGATGTAGCTTCAGTACGGATTCTTTGGACAAATCAAAAGGTGAAAGAAGCAACATGGTAAGCTAAAGAAGATATGAAAGCCAAGTATCCGTTCTTATTCCCTTGTTTGGATGAAAGTGCTAAAGGTATGAGTTTCATTTCCCTCTAGAATTTTTTGTTTGATTCTAATGTATTCTTTCTATTATCGTGCTAAAAACTTCCTAACTCATCATTAGGTACAAATGATCCTAGGGGGCATAATGTTAGACCCTGCAAAACTTTGACAATTTTATTTTTGACCCTCCCGCATTCATAATGTCAATTTTTCACTTGAATTATGTTTAGGGGTGCTAAAAAAGTGTTTTGGTAAGGTTTTAGAATATTTCTAAAGGCTTTGTGGTCATTTTGGAACCCCGAGGTAGTGAGGGTTCGCGATAGTGGTGTGCCACGGAGATTAGCCTCCGTAATAAGGGCATGGAACGGAGGCTACCCTCCAGAATAGCGGCATGCCATACTGCTACATTAAATTTATCCAATTTTTCTTTTATTCACTTGGGGTGAGGAACTTTTGGTCTTTTTACCCCTTGCATGACCTTATAATATAAAATAAACCTCTTTCCTTCAGTTTTCAAAGATCAAAGTTCATTCTTCTCTTCTCTGACTCTCAAGTCAAGAATATTTAAGGTTTTTACAAGAAATTCATTCTTCTCTTCTCTAACTCTCAAGTCAAGAATATTTAAGGGTTTTACAAGAAATTCATCCTACAAGTTCCAAGTTTTAATTTCTCTTCAATTTCTTTAGTATTTCAGGCATGTTTCTCTTTCCCTAACTTGAATTTTACATTATAGCATAAAATGATTGGATATTCATATGATTTAAATTATGGGTTTGAAATTTTGTTGTGGGATTTTGTTTGGAATTACTTGATTTATTTTCCCCATGTTTCAGATTGATGATGCATGGTTTAATTTATGGTTTTTGGGATTTAATTGGTGCATTATTTTAATGGATAGAATAGAGGACATGGGTTTCCCCAAATTGGTGAATTTTTAGCTTGGAATCGTATTAACCTCAACACACTTTGTAAAATTGATTTTTAATATGGATATTTGCACGGTTTAAATTATTTTTGAGCCCATTGCATTGCATTAAAGGATAAATGGATAACAATGGATTCTGATGGCCTTGGTGGCCATGGCTTGGATTTTAAATGGAACTTGAGAGTCAATTTGGTTATATGGACTGGTTTGGCATAGTTGAATTAGCTTGCAAGCATATTGTTATGACGATACCAAGTTGGTAAATGGCTTAATGAAAACTCCAGGGTTACTTATTGGTTTATGTGCAACTATTTTAATTTGGGCTTAGATAAAATTGTGTAGCTCACCCTGAAGGTGTACGTCCCGGGGGGATAAACACTGGAAACCACATTTTTTGGTGTTGGGGGTTCATGTGGCCATGCTATTAATGCACAGATTATATATATATTTTGGGAGGGCTATAACTTGGTATCTTTAGATTTCCTTGGTTTTCCTCAGTTTGTGTAGCTAACACGCACTGGCCCTTCCAGCAGGGGCAGCTAGACCCATATAGCCGATGGGTACCTATAGAACAGAGAGAGATACATAGTTCAGGTTTATACTTTAACCTCTCACGTTCATAACCCTTATCCCTATACCGACATCTTATAAATATGTATATGAATATGGTGCATATAGTTTATAACTAGATTTTTTGTATTTGCATTAATTTATCCATATCTCCTGAGTCACATGCCAGTACTTGCCCCACTAACCATCCCTGGATGCTGCATCATTTCATGATGTAGGTTTAGAGAACTTTTATATTGTCCTATTCAGCATTAAGTGGTTGAGTACTTCTGTTGAGCTGCTGTGAAGTAGTGAGACTCTAATTTTTTGAAGGCCCAATTATTTCATTGTTTTCCTTATCATCTTAGTACTTTGGATTATTTTCCATCATAGTCGGGGGCATGTCCTGACTTAGTTTGGTATTCTTTGTTTAGTGAATTTTGTGGACTATTTGTGGGGGTTGGTTAGTTGTCTTGAATCTTAAAAATTTTATTTGACTATCAATTTTTCTTCTTATTATTTGGTTGGATTCCTTTGTTTACATTTATGTATTCTTGAGGTAAGGCTAAGGGGGGTGTCTTCTGTAAGACACCGCAATGATCTTAGCTCATTTCAGTCTTATGTTGCATACTAAAGGGGTTCAAGACTTACAAAATTTAGCTAAGTGTTAATACTTATTCTTATTTTGTCCTCTCAACTTAGATGAGTTTTATTTCGACCATCCCGACCTTAGATTATCAATTTTTAAATTGATTCATGATCATGGTGATGTATAGGTCATCTCAGGTGAGTTTCAGAATTTTTGGACATCATTTGAGATATGTTGGGATGACCTAAATAGTGAGCCAACACGATCAGGATGCATCGCATTGACTATCGTGTCATCACCATCAACGCGGCATGTCGATCATTGTGTCAGGTTGATCGATATGGCACGTTGCTTGTTGCATCACTGGACACATTTTTATTTATTAAATTATGGGTTTGCGGGGGCAAAGGAGTCATTTTCCACCCATTTTATTCAGCCATATCACAAAATTAAGCCTCCCAAAAGGAAAATTCACTCATTATTTCATAAAATTCTCTCAAGTGCAAACCCTAGGTTCATCAAAGTTCAAGTCCAAATCTTAAGAATTTACCAACAACTTTTCCAAATTCAACTACTCAGGTATGTTAGATGTTCATCCTTGGGTCCCTTCCACCCTTGGAGTCCAAGAACCTCTTTTAAACTCAAGTTATGAGTTTCACATGATTTATATTGAATTATGTCCATGTATGTGTTGTTACTTGAGTTTCAAGTTAAGAAAATATGAGTTTCATGTAAAATAAATCAATAGGTATGTTGGTTGATGTAGATCTCATATCAAACCCTTGAATTGTGAATTGATTGTTGTAGTCATAATGCATTAACATGTTGTTCATTTCCATGTACAAGATTATGCCTCCTAAGTGTTTGACAAAATATCTAAGTGAATGAATTGTGCATTGTGATCTTTTGGTGATTTTAGTATTGAAATCATGCTATTACTACATGTTAAAAACCATTCCTATGCTTAAGCAATGTTTTATAAGTATTTGATGAATGGCCCAAAAGAATGAGTTTTGAATAAATGCTTACATATCATGTCCTCAAAGTTTTAGTATAATCTTACTATTATTGCTATCGATTCTTGGGGGTTATAAATACCTGAAATCTAGCTGTTTACCTAGTTTTCAGTACCCATAGAATGATTTCAGAATATGTCATGATCATTATCAGTTCAGTCAGTCATCATAATCAGTTAAACTCAGATCAATTCAGTACTCCGTGTTAGCTCAGTTGGGATTGGGATTTAGCACCAAGCGAATGTAGGGATGGAAACTTCCCTATCAATTAGGCAGAGTCATTAGCAGCAGTTCTTGTATTCTAGAACTACGAAGCCAGCGTAGGATATGAGGAGTCACCTATCAATTTAGGCTTGACTTCTTATTCAGAGGTCACCCATCAGTTAGGATTGACTCAATAACCATTATTATTACCTATGGCACGGTACTAACACCCTTCCAATTGGGGTCATAGGTTGGACCCCAATTAGCTCAGACTGGGGCATGTTGGTTAGATAAGACCTCTCACAATTTCAGTTTCAATACTCAGTTTGGTCTTGATTAACCATAACATAGAACTTATCAGTTATTTAGTTATCAGTTTTCAGTATTTCAGTTTACAGGGTATTTCTGAATCATGTTTTATACTTGATGATGCATTCTCAATCTTTGTAGTTTCATGCATTTTTACTCAGTGCCTTATGCTATATATTCAGTCAGTTATTACTTATGCACATGAACCTATGTATATTAGCCTAACCTTATTTAGCATACCAGTACATTCAAAGTACTAATCACATACTCGTTTCTTGTGCTATGATTTCTTATACATAGGTTCATATGCTCGGAGTCCCAACCGCACTTAGACTTTCCAGTGCATCAGTAGCAGCATCCGTGGTGAGTCTTCATCCTTCGAGGATGAGTTATCTTATATTCTGTTATGTGAGTAGTTCATCTATTTTAGTTAGTCGGAATTAGTTGAGGGCTTGTCTCATCAATTCCATAGTCAGACAGTTTAGAGGTTTTCAGACTAGTATAGACAGTCAGTCAGTTTTCAGTTGTTATTATCAACCATTTTATCAATATTATCAGTATTGTTTTATAGAAATTATTATTATTTAAAACCTTATGGCATTCCTCAATTAAATTCTACATATGATCTTTTGTTATCAGTTTTACCCAGTGCTCACAGTAGGTACAAGCTTATAGGTTAGCTTGTGGTCTCTTGGGATCGTAAGTACCATGTGGCGCACAGGGTGTACTCTTAGGGCTTTACATTTTTGGTCCAAGGTAGACTTGAGATTACCCGTCACAGCTAGGCCTGGGTTTGGGTTGTGATAGGCACGTAGATGTCCGTATTTATTTTTGATAGGCGATGAGATATCTTTAGTAAGCTCCTTTATTCTGTTCCTTACTGTGCTAATTCTTTCACACCTTATGTTCTAAGTCATATTTCACTCTTTTCTATGCAGATGGTGAGGATCGAATCCATTGAGGCTAGAGATATGAATCCATTATCTGAGGAGTGAGCCTAGTCTTAAGGGCGAGTTACAAGTTATAGTCAGTCTTGAGAAAGGGGAAGGGCACGAGGATCTTCCCCCTCCAGAGATAGCACTAGAGGACTCTCCCTTGAGCCTTGGTTGAGCATGTTGGAGTGATAGAGCCTACTTTGATCTGACAAGTTCTTCTACCCCAATTGTATAAGGGTTGTTGATTCGATTGTTGACCCATTTGGAGGGAGCTACCATGAGTACACCTTGTGTTTATCTAGCTCTGAGTATGGTACCTCTGTACATGCAAGAGTCTACTTATGATGTTCCTTCGATCCTGAGTGTAGATCCTTCTACTGTACCTATATTTGCTTATGGTAGTTCACAAACTCCAATTATTGTTCCTCCTTTAGTGCCTATATTTGAGTATGGTATTTCGATATTTGGAGTTCATCCTGCTTCTATGTTTTCTCATCAGGTGGGTTATCACCAAGCTAGATTTACTATGCCTCCTATTATTTTAAGTATAGCTTTATTTTCTGAGGATCAAAAGTGGTTTGAGAGAATCACTCATTTTGATCCTTGTAGGTTCATTTGTGTTGTAGCCAAGGATAGCTATGACTTCTTGATAGATTGTCCAGAGAATTTACATCTCCTTGGTGCACTTGAGTCACATGGGGTTGCATATACTACTTATCAGTTAAGAGATGCAGCCAAAGATTGGTCGAGGTCACTTATTGGTTGCTGACCTCTTGGGTTGCTAGAGATGAATTGATATCAATTTACTGAGGCCTTTTTAGATAGCTTTGTACCTTTCAGTTTGAAGGATCATATAAGATATGAGTTTGATCATTTGGAGTAGGGCTCCATGACTTTTGTGGAGAATGAGGCACATTTTCATGCATTGTCTAGATATTTTTATGCTATTATTGCCACTGAGTCTAAGAAGATTTGAAATTTTATGAAAGGGTTGGATGTTTCTCTTCAGCAAACTACGACTCAAGTGGTAATGTACTTTGGCATTGTTTTAAAGTATTGTGGATCATGCTAAGATGACTAAGTTTATTCTTCGAGCATCTTAAGGAGGCTCCAAGAGGGTGCACCACTAGGATGAGTTTAGGGGTCACACTTATTGAGGTATAGATCTATAGAATTCTATGGGTATCATGGTAGACCAATGTAGATAGCCTTGTAGAGTTCAGGTAGTGAGTCTTCTAGTTCAACATCTTTGGGTAGTCATCCTAGCTCAGTCATACATCCTTCTAATGCATCGAGCTATAAGGTTTACTTTATGTGTGATGAGGTTGGCTGTGTGGCTAAGAACTATCCCTGCCGAGTTTTCAGAGCTACTCATTTATCAGTTGTTAGAGGTAGAGATTCTACTAGGGATGGGCAAGCAAAAGTAGTGGTTCCCGTGGTGGTGATCGCGAGACTACCTTGTTAGATAATAGACATGGTCAGTTTTATGTTATACCTGTCAGGACAGAGGCAAAGGCCTCCCTGCTGTTATCACAGGTATTATCTCTGCTTGTTTTAGATCTGTATCTATGTTATTTTAACTAGGACTGACTTTCTTCTATGTGTTTGTATATTTTGCTTTGGGTTTTGAATTTACTTGTGAGCCTCTTAATATATACATCTATGTATGTACCTCATCGAGATTCTTTAGTGGTGGATCGGTATACCAATCCTGTGTTGTGACTTTTGTTGGGCATAAGACTTGGGTTGATCTGATTGCCCTTTATATGGTAGATTTTGATGTCATCTTAGGTATGGATTGGTTATCCTATTGCCATGCTATCCTGGATTATTATGCTAAGACTATGACTTTAGATTTGCCTGGTGTGTCAAAGATAGCTTAGAAGGGTGTGCTTCATTCGGGTACCTAGAGAGTCATGTCTTTCCTTCAGTCTCATCGTTTGGAGGAGAGGGGATATTTGTCTTATTTGGACCATATTCATGATATTAGTGTAGTTTTTCTTTATTTTTTGGATTCTGTTTGTGCTGTTCATGGGTTCATGGATATTTCTGTATGGATTTGCCTGATATGCCTTCGGATCATGATACTGACTTTGCTATTGATGTTGAGTCGGGCACCAAGCCCATTTCTATTTCTCCTTATAGTATGGCACCAGCAGAGTTGAAGGAATTGAATGATCAGTTTTAGGAGTTATTAGTTAAGGGATTTATCTGACCTAGTGTGTAATATTGGGGTGTGTCTGTCTTGTTTCTGAAGAAAAGGGATGGTTCTATGGGCATGTGTATTTATTAATGATAGTTGAATAAGGTGACAGTTAAGAATAAGTATCTTGTTCCTCGTATTGATGATTTGTTCGATCATCTTCAAGTTGCCTCAGTGTTTTTGAAGATTGATCTAAGGTTTGGGTATCACTAGTTGAGTATTAGAGCTTCGGATATCCCAAAGATAACTTTTCGAACTCAGTATGGTCATTATGAGTTCTTGGGTACCATGGTTGATCTTAGTACATCTTTTCACCCCCAGACTAACGGTTAGTCGGAGTGGACTATTCAAGTTTTGGAAGATATGCTTTGTGCTTGTGTTATGTACTTTGGAGGTCAGTGGGAGCAACATCTAGCTTTGGTAGATTTTATGTATAATAATAACTACTATTCTAGTATTAAGATGGCTCTTTTTAGGCTTTGTATGGTAGGAATTGTTGCTCTCCAGTTGATTGGTTTGAGGTTTCTAAGATTAGACCTCGAGGTATGTACTTGCTTCGTGAGTGTTTGGATAGAGTTTGAGTCATTCAGGATAGATTTCAAGTGGCTCGGAGTAGGTAGAAGTCCTATGCAGATCATAGACTTCATTCCTTGTGATTTAATATTGGTGATCATGTCTTTCTTCGGGTCTCGACCATGAAGGGTGTGATGAGATTTTATATTGGACCTTTAAGATCCTTCAAACTATTGGGGATGTGGCTTATGAGATAGCATTACCCCAAGATTTATTAGTTAGTCATCCAGTTTTTCCTATTCTTATGCTTCGACATTACATTCATGATAAGTCTCATGTCATTCGTTGGGATTTAATCTAGTTAGATGAGTGATTGTCTTTTTTTGAGGATCCCATCTCTATTCAAGCTAGGGATTTTAGACAGTTGCGTTATAGTGATATTCCAGTGGTTAAGGTCCAGTACAGAAATAGACATGTAGATAAGTCTGTTGGGAGGTCAAGTCTGATATGGATGGCAGTTATCCCTAGCTTTTCGTTGATTCAGGTATTTTTATTGCCTTTAGTTCGAGGACAAACTAGATTCTTAGTAGTAGATGATGTAATGACCTTTTGGTGATTTGTGTGAAATGTTATCTTGTATAATTTGACCATTTTACCCTTCCTCATGGTTGCATGTGGTGTTTTTGGGGTTTGGGGATGATTGTCATAGTTCCCAATGAATTTTAGTGTTATTTATGTGAGATTGTGATTTTCGATGGCCTAAAAGGCTTATTTGTTAACTTTAGTCAATACCGTTTGATCTATGTGTTGGATAGAAAAACAAACTATGCTAGTAGATACAAAATATCGATTTTAGGTTGGTAACATAGTCATTGTGGTTTTACGACTTTTTTATCTCATTTCGACCTTCGTTCAAAAAGTTGTAAATATAGTTCTTGGGAATTAATTTTGTGAAAATGATATTTTTTTCAAAAATCTACTATCGTCGTGGAGTTCAGAGCATCAAATTTGATAGGCTAGCATAGTTCGTTTTGCATTCTTGAGTTCCCAAAAAATTCTTAGGGGCCCGTGGAGACTTGAAACTTTCCAAGTCTCCATAGCCGGTGCAGCTACTAAAGCACCACTTGTCCACTTCAGCGGAAGGCACTAAAGCACCACTTGCCATCGGTCGACTCTAGCTGGACAAGGGCGCTTTAGTGGTTCCCTATCCTCTTTAGTGGTAGGCGCCAAAGCAGTCTTGTCTACTTTTAGTGGTACAAAAAATAATAAATTCAAAATAAGAATTAGATACAAAAAAGAAATTACAATCATTTTTAGGATTAGTAAACCAAGTAAGGGAATATATACCAAAATTAGCAAAAAACCCAAAGCCCTTACAGAAAAAATTAAAAAAGGATGTAGAATATAATTACAACAAAGAAGACAAAAAACAAGTTCAGAAAATAAAAATACTTTGTAAAGAGTTACCAAAATTACAATTCCTAGACGAAAATAAAAATTTACATATATAGTAGAAGCAGATGCTAGTGAATATAGTTATGGAGGAGTACTTAAATATAGATATGAAGAAGAAAAATTAGAACACCATTGTACATACTACTCAGGTACATTTAATAAAATAGAAATAAACTGGGAAATAATAGAAAAGAATTATGTTCGTTATATAAATGTTTATTAGCATTTGAACCATATATTGTATATAACAAATTTGTTGTGAGAACAAATAATACCCAGGTTCGATGGTGGTTAACAAGAAAAATACAAAACTCAGTTACAATGAAGGAAATTCGGAGATTAGTATTAAATATATTAAATTTTACATTTACAATTGAAGTAATCAAGACTGACAAGAATGTTATTGCAGATTACATATCAAGACAAAGCTACTCAAACTGATTTACCAATGGAAGAAGCTGATGTCAAAGATACCCAAACACTTAATATTATAAGTGTTTGAACAAATGAAGTTATTACAAGAATGAGTTATCACATTAACTACTGAAGTTACAGATGTAAAAGTGCAGGTTGAGCACTATAAAAAACAAGAAATAGCTATTAGCAAAGATACTGTGCAGGAAGAGCACATTAAAAAACTAGACCTAAAAGGTGACGATGAGAAACACCTAAGAACTCAAATTACTAACGAAATTATAGTTACAGCTGCAGGCGTAGGAGATGTAACCAAAGGAAAGAATATAGTCACTCAAAATAAACCTTAACCACCAAAGAAAAAGAATTATAACCTCAACCAATTATTCTGAAAACCATATACACCAAATATACAAAAATCAGAGTCATCTAAACCTCCCGAGATACACACATATTCCGAATCACTCAATCAACAAAAACAGACTTATAACCATATCACTCGTACATATATTGATAATATTTATACTTTAAAAAAATTGTTAAATACAAAACCTATCCAGAGTAAAGATTTAGCAAAACAACACCAAAGATATATTACACAAAAAATGTCACAACTATAACAAAATTATTGCTTTGCCTAGCACCAGTGCAAACTTAATTACTTCATGTTTCTATTATGGACTATATCTACAGTCTACACAACTACTGGAGAATATTTAATAGGAATTCTAGATATTTACAAAGGATTTATGGATTATAAGAGGATTAAGAGACAGTTATTCTATGTCCGTTTCTACTCAGCACCAGTAGAAATATTGTTTAATGAAATAAAACAGACAATTACTGTTGTCAAGATAGGAATGACACGAGATTATATAATCCTTGAAGAAATATGCGAACAAGAAGAGATAACCAAAAATTAGATATCGGACTTCTACCGAAACAAGAGAGTTATTGGACTTAGCAGTATATTGATTGAGTTAGCAAATAATTAGATAAATCAAAACCCATTTTGGATTTACTATAATAGAAATCAATTATTGGTTTACTCTACTTGTAAAAATATTAGATAAAATGATAGAGAAGAGATAAGAAAATGGGTCATGACAATCCTAAAACCAGAAGAGTTACTAGTCACAAGATATATTATGAAAGAAATTATTTCAGAAGAAGGTATAGATCAATTTTGTAAACAAGTTGGCCAAAGATACAATGACCACATATGCAGCAGATGTAGTGGCAGACACAACTTTATTCCACATGTAATGTTACAATAGTAAGAAGATGAAAAAAAACAGCAGATACGACAAGAAGAAGATAGAGACAGTAACAGAAGAAAATCAACTACAGATGAAGAAAGAAAAAGTCATCAAAAATCAATTAAAGTTATTTGAAGCGACACATGAAAAATAAGATAGCTTTTACATAAATTATTATGTAGTATCTTTAGCCTTTTTGACTTTTCTTATTATTTATTAGTCTTTTTTGGCAAGTAGTGCCATTATTAGTTTAAACTTTTATAAAAGTAGCTTTAGGACTTTGTAGAGATATTTTTTATACTTTTGTAGAATAGATGACAGGTGTAAAGTAAAATAGTATACGCGTTTTCATTCTTAGATTATAAATAGACGAGTATCCGCTTAAATAAAGGGTAAGTCTTCATAAGTTGAAGCAAAACCCTCTCTTGTACACAAAACTTTTGAATTATTTAATAAAAACAGGTATATTTCCAAGAAAAAACTATGAATCATCAAACAACTATGGAAAATCTAGAATTATTAGATTTACCATAATAGGTATTTATATTTGTGATTATGAATAGCTAAATTCATAAATTCCTGACAATCATGATATGATAAAATAAGTTCATGTTAGTTACTTTATAGTAGAATTATTCGAAAAATAGCATGTTAAAAAGTTTATCAGCAAAATGGAAAAGGAGAAAAATTCCTAAGAACTATGCCATCCTAAAGGTGAAATCGGTGAGGGAAGAAAGCCGTGATAAGGGAGTAGCCTGAGTAGAGGCGTTGTTTAAGGAAAAAGTATCCAGATCACCATGCTAATAGTGACCGAAGAACATGTTATTTAAGAATAATCTAGTATATAGTAATCTAAAATGATCATATTTTGTTATGTGTATGATTGAAGGTAATATTTTGAAAAAGCATCATATAAAAAATTAATACTTATTTATTTGACGAAATGATATATAAATTTAAAATACTTGTTTTTATATACTTAAGGATATAGAAATTGTAGATATAAGAAAAATCATATTGAAAAAAATATTTGATAAATATTTTATGACTAGAATAAATTACATACCATACCTACCTACCTACTCTTACAAATACTTACATACCAAACCTACACATCAACCATGATAAATTACGTATATTTAGAATATTAGAAAATGGATATGAAAAATACACAATTAATAGAAAAACTAATGAAAACAAATCTAGAAAAATATATGAGAACTAAAGATATAAAATATATAGAATTCCTTAATGAAAATATACAAGAATTATTAAGACTAAAACAAATAACTAATAAATAATATGATAAAGCAATTAATTACTAGAATCCAATTCCAAGTTATCCAAGTTATTCGTAGAAGCCTAAGCATAATATGAATAAGATGACAAGTTATATATCTGATGAAACTAAGATACTTGTTTTATATATCATAAAAGATTTAGAATTAGAAGACATAAAGAAAATAATATGGAAAAAAATATTTGATTTTGAAGATGAGTTACTAAGTACTAATTGGATAGAAGATAAATTAGAAAATATAGATTTCTATAGTAGAAATTATTATTCAGATAGTTATTATGCAGATAGATATTATACATATTAAAAATGCTAGAATATATTCAAAGAGTTAGAGAAAAACAAAGTTGGCTATACAACGAAATTAATTATAGAAACCAGCTTAGAAAAGGAAGAGAACAATTAAAAGGAATATTAATTTGGATAAATAAAACCATAAAACAACTAGAATTAAAAGACAGGTTAGAATATGATTTAGATATAGAATTATTTATACACGAAAAAAATAGGATAATTAACGAAATAGATAACCTAGAATTTAATATCAGATATAGAACAATTAGATAAATTATTACAAAGAAATTTGCAGTAGCACAACTACTTTAGGATAAACTAATAGACTATGAGTATTTAAAATATTGGAGACAAGATATGGAAGAAATAAGAGCAACAGAGATACTGATGAAAGAGAATTTAATTGAATATTTTAGAACAAAAGATATAGATTATTTAGAATACCCCCAATATAATATACAAGAATTACAAAGACTAAGAGAAAAAACTAAAGAATATTGTAGTAAAGCATTTAATCAAATACCATCCAATCACTCCCCAAGATATAAACATTAATAAAATTAAAATAAATAAACTAAAAATAAAAATGTTTATAGAAGTTAAGAAATATCCACGCACAAATAAAAATAGATCCATTAGAGCTATAATAGATCTATTTAAGTTACCCAAGTTATCCGCACTCATTGGCACGTATCGCTAAAGCAGTACTTGACCGCTTTGGCGGTGACCTCTATAGCAACCATTTAACCACTTTAGCTACATCGGGTACCCATAATATAATATTTTTCTCAATTTCTTTCTCCATTTTTGAGACTTAAAGCTTTGGGTTCGAATTTTTAGGTATTTTCTTCCATTTTTAAGTTTGGGTAAGCTCTAAAACCCTATTTCAATTGTTTTCCTTTGATTTTTAACATTTAAATCTTGTTAAAACTCAAATTTAAAGGTGAAATTTGAAGATTTTGGCCTGGAAGGCCTAAATTTGCATTTCTTTGATTCAAACCCCAATTTCAATCAGTTTCACTTGGGTTTTCTCCTATGAGTTCCTTTAATCTTGGGAAATATGTTTTTTTGTCTATAACTCTGGTTTTACCCTCCTTTCATGAAAACTCATTTGAGGGGTCTATTTTGACCCCAATTCGAAAGTGGGGAAAATGAGTATCGTTAACTTTTTTTGATTCGTAGATTCTATATTTATGTGTTTTAGCTGATTCCAAGCCCGTGCATGAGGTGAAATCTCAATGTTAAAGGTTTATTCTGGCGGTATCAATTTTTGAGGTAGGTTATGACTTAGATTTCTTCAGACTAGGTTGGGTAGTTAATAATAATGTAAAAGCATGTTATATGTATAGGGTTATATCATGGAAAGTGTGTTTAGGTGATTTATATTCCTTTGTGGGGGCTTATGTGGATAATTTTTGGCGGTTTTGAGACATTATTTGCTATGTGTGACCGTATGGGGTCTTATATGATATTTTTGTCCCAATGGAAAAAAGCTAGATTTTAGAATTTATGTGGTATCAATGACCTTTTCCTTTCATATTTCACTTGATGGTTTCTGGATTATATTGGATCATGGATGGTTAGTTGACTTGAGTGGATTTTAGGCTCATGTGGTTGATATATTGGTTGGATATTAGAAATTCACATTTTGGTTGGTAGTGAGCATTGCATCCTCATATAATTTTTATTCGTGAAACATTGGTACCATCATGGAAATACTGGAAATACCGACTTTTTATGACAAAAAATAAGGTATCTTTAAAACCTCTCTACTGATGTATGTGTCGGAGAGGAGTTATGGATATTGGTAATAGATATTGGTTGTATATGGATCCTACCTAAAAGCATATCTTATTAGGTGTATATGGAGGAGGTGTGATGACCTCGTGCATCACATCATCATCATCATCATCCTTATTGTATTTCATAAATTGTGTTTATTCTATGATTGTATTTCTGTTCTTGACTTGATATTTGTCCATTTATTCTATCTTTTTATACTTGTATTTTGTATACGTTTATATTTGTTCTTCCTTCCCCTACCTATATTTATTATATGTGCATATAGTAGAACTTTTAAAGGAGACGGTGTGGCCTACTATTTGGGATATTTTATGATTGCAGGTGGCATGCCCATTGTTTTTGTTTGTATACTTTATTCTTAACTTTACTCAGTCGACCTAGGATACCTACTGAGTAAAAGTGGACTATACTCATACCCACTGCTCTTTTTCGGTGCAGATCCAGGTATGAGGTCGCTGCATGGATAGCTGATTCAGGTGGTATTTGGAGTATATTTGAGGTTGAGAATGTCCTATGCTTCAGTAGTTGGACTACTACCTCTTCCTGTCTATTTCATGTCTTATTTTGTATCTTGATCCTTTTTGGACTATTATTATATCTTTGACATTTGAGATGTATTTAGTAGTTCTTACACTATGACACCATGTTTTGGAATTTGGTTTGGTATCTTTGATTTTATTTCCGCTATCATCTTGTTCGTGTTGGCTTCTCTCTAGAAGTCTTGCCTTGAATTTTTAGTATTATTTCCCTTTTTAAATCAATTTAGGTGATAGATTTACTTATCTAAGCTTTCTAGGACAAGTCTCATCACGACCCTTGATTTTTGGGCCATGACAGCTTGCTAGAATTTTAAGTTATGGATTGGGTTCGGGTAAAGTTTAGGCTGAAATGGGTTTAAATTAGGTAGGGAATTTAGTCTATTTAGGAAATGGACAATAGATTTAGAAATTTGCCAAACTCAATTAGTATCAAACCCAACTAAATTTAAATATAGTCAAATGCATTGCTATTGTAGCCATTTTAAATTACAAATGCACCCACATTTAACAATCGAATAAATTAAAATAGGATTGAGATGAATTGAAACATAATTTAATTATGAGGTTCTTGATTTAATAAAATCCAAAAAATTTACTTTCTAAAATGATTTATTTCAAGACAAAAATGGATTTAAATCAAATTATACTGATTAAATCAATTCTTAAGAGGTGAACTCCGATCAAAACCTGGTTTTAGCAAAAGATATTTACTTAAATAACAAAATATAAGATTCCTATCATTTGAATCTAAGAATGCATTTTTTTAATTTGAAATGATCAAATTAACCTGAAAATCACTTAGAAAATTCAAAATCTAAATAAATAAATATTTTAATTTATTA
The DNA here is from genome assembly GCA_030864225.1 of Capsicum baccatum var. pendulum. Taxonomy (NCBI): domain Eukaryota; kingdom Viridiplantae; phylum Streptophyta; class Magnoliopsida; order Solanales; family Solanaceae; genus Capsicum; species Capsicum baccatum. The sequence goes on along the minus strand of CM061554.1, from coordinate 216,710,686 downwards.
AAAATTGAAGAGGCTCAAAAATTAAACTACTTATGGAGGGTGAAATTAGGTGTCAACATAACGCTCAAATCTAGAATAATTTCGCCATAAAAGATCGTTCTAATAATTCTAAGATTTTATTGGAATGAAAGATGGAGATGATGACTGAAGAACTTACCTCACCAAAGAATTTTCACCTGAAGACTTGGAAAATCACCCCTAGGGGTTTGGACGAAATCTTTGGAGTTAAATCCTCAAAAATGTCAAAACTCAGGTTATTAATTGCCTAGTTGCTGCTACAGCGGCCCAATTACCGTTGTGCCAGCCAACTTTATAGTCCTAACATTGTTCAGTAAATGGTCATAACATTTAACTTCGATATCGGATTAATGAATGGTTGGTGGTGTTGGAAAGAAGATTTAGATATCTTTCATTGTATGTTAATTTCACCCTACAACTTTTTATATTCTAGGATATATGCTCATTTTATGTTGACTCTAGTTTAAACTTAGCTCGAAACTCAATCAGAGAGAACACCTCCAACTTAACTGTATGCTACGAGTATGGTATGACCTTACTTGATGTCTAATGTACTTCCCTACTAAAGAACTAACCCTATAAACTATGATGAATGAAGTTCTTATGCCTTTACCATAGATATTTTCGACAACAACTGAATGAGTTGTTACACCTATCCTATCCAACTGTGGTAGGTAAGCCTAACTCAATGCATCAAAAAGATTAAAAAATAAAAGTAATAGGTAATAAATCCAGATAAATAACTGATAAAAATAAAATAAGTCCATATAACTCAAAATATAACTGAACAAGACAAATCTAAAATCTTAATACTCAGTCATAAGTACTAAAGCGGCTCTATAAAATATCAAATCAAAGTACAAGGTTGTTTGAGATACAAAATAAGATAGAATATAAAATAGATGAAGATGAAATAATCTATGAAAGGGGGAGTTCACCACACTTCAAATGCCACAGAAAGGCACTATCGCGAGTTGTGGAGACCATTCATATGGGGATATGTATTGGAAGAATATAGAAAAATAGAAGTGAGTACGATTTACTTGTACTCAGAATACATCATAGACCAACTGAACTTAAATATAGAACTATATCGACTAAAGAATACCAAAATAACATTGCACACAAAATTCTCAGTATTTTAATATCAAATAGTGTCATAGTTTACTTCGATTAATAGTTTAAGTAAACAATGCAATGCAGTGATGTGCTATGATACGCATTGATCAATTCACTACCTATACACCCTGTCCAGTTATTTGTTGCGAGGCAAGACCAATGGGAATCTTGTGAGGTCCATATAAACAATCACTCAGCTACATCAGACCTCACCAACCAGAAAATGCAACGGATCAATTAGAATATTAAATCTCACCATTCGGTAAACGCATTAGACCACTCAATTTAAAAATCAGTTTCCTTTCAATTTCACTTTTCAGAAATCTATGAGATAAATGAATATGCATGATCAGAGATAATACGACAATGTCAAATGTGCTAAATAGGGATAAAAATTTAAAATATCAATTAACTCATAAACACAGTCTTCAAGTCTCACTTTCAAACCTAAAATTCTATTTCACATCACTATCACGGTATAAGCTCCAATTTAGACATTCATCAATTATCCATATGAAACACCACTTTAAATAACTAAATCACCCAACCTATAGTATACTTTAAATGATAAGTCCCCAACCAAGCAAAATCTGAAGAAATTTAAGTCATAACCTACCTGAAAGCCGAAGCTCAAGCCTCCATAATCACAAACTCTCTTTCCCCTTTAATGACTTTGGAATGCAACCAATCTATCAAAAAAAAAATCTACTCATACACATGGATCTAATCATATCTGTATTTTTATATTTCTATTTTGTGTCCAAAAAGTTGACCCTGAGCCCTCAAGGGCAAAATTAAAAGTTCATTCCAAATTAATTTTTCCATAACTTAAGAAATTCAAATCTGAAATTTAATTTAAAATGGAGTTAAAATTGACATTGAAATCATCAAAAAAACATTCTTTAACTTTACCAAAAAAGTTCTAAAATTTTAAATTGAAAAAAAATATTTGCGGGTTAAATTATGAAATAATCATTGGACAATATGTAGAAATAGTGTAAGAAACTTGCCCGATGAAGAAATCTTAAAAAATCCCTTTTTGATTCTCCCCAAAATAAGTTTTCAATGCTTTAAAATTGAGTTATGGAGTTTGATATTTGAAATGACATTTTAAAATGGTCCATCTTCATCCTTCTTTGCAAACGTGAACGGCTAGTGGCCAATGAGATAAACCAATCTAGTGCACCATCACGACCGTATTCATTCCATAGAGAACGCAATGGGCAAAGTCCTCGAGCCAAAACCAACTAACCATTCAAAAATGTGGCAACCCCATGTGTTAGTAATGAGCAATATCATCCCTTCTTCGCAAACGCATTCACAACCTTGCAAACGCAAAGATGAAACTTTTGTTGCACCAGCAATAGTAAAGTGTAAAAAATATCCAAATAAATCCTCAGAATTTATTTAGAACCCCATGAAATAAACCAACTAAGCTACTAGGCTAAAATCATCATTCCAAACACAATGGAATCATCAAAATCACCAGCGGGGGTGGTTGGCAATAAATGTTAACCAAAAATAACTCTAGATCATAATTAACCAACTTTTTAGCCAATGACTCAAAATACAACCAAACGCCTTGAGATCCAAACCAATAACTCTACTATTGGCATTCCAGGCTAATGGAACTAGTGAAATTGTCATGTGACGTCTAAACCTCCAAATGTTGACCAAAGACAACCCAATAACCTTCAAAACCTTTCAAAACCAAAATCCCATATCTAACTCAACCAACCACCTCAAGAATCATGCCAACCACTTCCACAACTCACAATGATCATAAGACATTACAGGGAGGATAAAATGATCAAAATATGCAAAAATCTAAAATTCGATATGAGGATTGTTACAAAATATTTTCTTAAAACATAACAAAATGGTAAAAGTATGGTGAAATAGTCTGAGAGAATCGTGTATTTAGTTTGTTTGTCATTCCATCCCTAATATTCCATGAAGTTTTGTCCACACACTTACACTTGATTAAAACAAGGGATGAAAATCATTTTCACCCCCAACTTTACTTTAAAAATCAAACTCCCTCCTTAACACTGAACAATAAATATTTTCCACTCTTTATCCTAATAATAATAATAATAATAATAATAATAATAATAATAATAATAATAATAATAATAATAATAATAATAATAATAACATACCAAGAGTAGTTTCATAAAGTGGGGTTAGGAGGGAGATAGAGTGTGTGCAGACCTAACCTCTACCTCAGAGGTAGAGTAGTTGTTTTGGATACATCTTCGGCTCAAGATAAAAATAGTTTAAAAAAATAGTGGACATAAAAGAAATCGCAGACTGTAATAAAATAACAAATAGTAGCAGATTAATCCTAAAATAATACTACTATCAAACTAAATGTGACAAAAAATAATTATATAAATCTACGAATAAGAACAAGAATAATAGTACGACTATTATGGACAACAAGTCAATAAATCCTACTGGTACGAAAATACTCCTTCCAACTATCCTTCTACCTTAATTTATGTCCTCTACACCTTCCTATATATAGTTATATCCTCGGCGAGCTGCAACTGAATCTTGTCATGTTTAATCAACACTTCGCAATGCTTCTTCGGTCCACCTCTACCTTTCCTAAATCCATCCATGTATCACTTCTCAGAATTCAATTTCGTGATTGCATCTACCCCAAATCAACTTTGGTTAGTAAGTCCAACACCCAAAAAGAATCATTACAAAAAGAAGTTAAATAAGTAAGTGAAATATGAGACTTACGATAAAAACCAAATCAACATAGTAACAAAGATAAATATCTGAAATGCAACTCAAAATCTCTCAAGTATTTAGTGTCATGAGCAAAAAGTACTTTAAATCTGATATAGTGTACGAAAATACATAAATTTTATCTCTTAATAAGGAATAAAAACATAAACTGGATGAATTCAATTACAAACTCTGAAACGGGGAGCTCACCTGACTTCCAACCATAGGTTGCACTCGAATTAGCACCTAGACTAAAAAGGTACAGAAAGTAGGAGTGAATACGGTCCACTTGTACTTAGTAGGCATTATAAGCGGACCAAGTAAAGTAGATAAAACATATAAAGGAAACTATGAGCAATGCTTTCATTTGCATACAGAAAAGTTTCCAATGGTAGATTAAATCGTACAAGTACTAATAGTATTAATGATACAACTACAATAACAGTATAAAAGTAACTGCACAATAGATATATATACAAAATAAAGGACTAAAATATATGATATCATTCACATATAAGAGATGTAAGTGATGCAATGCAATGAAATGATAAGAATGCAATGTTCCAATATCTCTTCGAATACATCTTCTAAGTATAAGCTTCCAAGAAAGGACCCATGAGGGGTTCACAACCTATATACTATCACAATCTCAACAATCAGCTTTACAACACATTCCTCAATTAAGGAATTTTACAAAGTGTCTCATTTGTTTCTCAGTAGTACCTATATCATGAATATAGATAAATGAATGAGCATAACTAACTCAACAACACACAATAGATCAACTCAATATGAGAACAAGTCACCTCAAATTTTAATAGATCATGATACAATTCATCTTATGGCAACACAGTACTAAGCAAACATGTGAGACTTTAATAATAACAATTCAAGCCCCCGCATGGGCATCACAAATAATAATAAAGAATAAATAATTCTCAAACAAAATGAATACCAGCCCCTATATAGATATCTCAATGATAATAATCTCTCAAGTCAATAATATGATTCACATAAGCCTTGTTGATGCCTAATTTTGGCTCTCCTTACTTAAAATTAATGCATTTAAGCCCCTGATCGTTAAATGGCACAATATGCAATTTTTTTCACATATTTTTTGCAATTGTTAATAAATTGTTGATAATCATCATTATTTTAGAATTTTTAATCATTTATTGTCATATTTTAATTTCACATAATTTATTGATAACTATCTTTAATTTTGCAAATTTTAGAATTTTTATTAGTTTATTATTATTTTAATATTTTTGCACAGTTCTCTACATACGTACATAGCATAGCACTGCAATTTTTACTGTACAGTATAATTTTAATTATTTATAGCATAATATATTTTTTCAAGATAATTATATTTTTTAGTTTTTATTTATATTTTTTTGTATTTATACATTAACATTTATTATTTTATATGTTATTTAACATAACCTACAAAAGTAAGTTAATTTAATACATAAAATAATAAATTAGTTAAATCAAGATCTCTTCGCTTTCTAAATTTTTTAATTTTATTTCACTCAGTATCCCTAATTTAAGGGATATGTTGGAAAAAGTAATATGATAAATTATTTTTTTTCCTTTTTAAATACACACAACACACATTCACAGTACACACACATTCACATCTCTGCACATCAGCCGCCACTGCCGGAGCTCCGGTGAATGGGCTCCGGCTAACACCACCACTTTCACACTGCCCTTTCTTCTTTTCACATATGCTGGCCACCAAAAACCACCTCCAGCCGCATCACAAAGCCAAACCAGATTCGCTCCACCTCCACTGGAAACCCCTCTCTCTTCTTTTGTCGCGCCCCATCGGAGTTGATCGCTGGCGGGCGGGCTTCAGCCAAACACACCAGCGGCGCCCCCTCTCCATTTCTCTTTCACTTTTCTCTGATCTTTTCTTTAATGTGTTGACCGGATAAGTCTAGATCTGGTCGGACGACTAATACTCCGGCGCTACTCCGGCAAAGGCCATGGAAACAACGTTACTTTCTTCACTAGTTTATGTTGTTGTCTCCATTGAATGGGGTCTTTTGATTTTTTTTATGTTGTTATGTTATTGTGGAAATCTGGTTGGAACCTATATTTTTGACAATTTCTTGGTTGTCCGGGCTCATTTTCGGTGAATTTTCTATTCTTTCAGAGATACTTGTTGGTTTTTGCATTGTATTGTTTTGTTTGTTGATTCACCATTGTTACATTGTTACTGGTATACTGTTTAGCTTCTTACACCCACTTATTATCCCTTCATTTTGATATTGATCGCTATTGTTTTATGCAGTTAAGCAGTTAGAGCATCGGTGTGATGTGATGTGGTTCTATTTGGACTTTTGACAATCTTTTGTTATCTGAATTTGATTCATACTGGTCCTATTTTGTGATTATTTTGGGAAATTTTGTGTTTACTGCTTTTTGTTTGAAAATAAACAAGACTGGCCAATGAAATTATCTTCCCGTCTGGATACTTGAGGCCTTCCAGTTACGAAAGACTAGATGTTATTTTTCTTAAATTTATTATTTTATACGAAGTGTCGACACTTGACCAATGAAATTATCTCTTTGTATGAATATTTGAGGTCACCCTATTATAAAATATGAATTTTATTTTATCAAAGTTATTATTTTATTTTAAGGGCTGACATTTGGTCAATGAAGAAATTTTTCGTCGATTTTTGAGGCCTGCACAAATAAAGACGTATATTACATATATAAATAAATAATAAAATAAATAAATTTGGGCGATGATGAAATTTTTATAACAACACAAAAAGTTTTATGATTCGTATCTTGGCTAAACGATTTAGGACGGCTAATAAATTATCAACCACTTCATAGCCATGACATATTTAAAATCTAATTTGAGCCCACCTTTTAACAAAAAAATATATTTTTTTATACATATATGTACACATACGTTCTCAATTTATTTTAATAGTTGTTTATTTGTTACTAACATTTTACTATAAGTGTTTGTACAAGATACTGAGAATATTTATCGGGAATGGCATGTAAAGAAGATTTTAATTTTTATGTTCGTATTTTGTAATCTTACACTTGTACAAATAGTGATTATAGTGAAACTTTTATTTTTTGGGGCATTGGGCTGGGATATTTTTACTTACACAGTATTCATCGAGCGTTTAGGCAAATTTAAGCCATCAATGTTTATATTAAATTGATTTAGATATTTAATCAAATAATTTACACTTTTTACACTAAAAATATTACGTAGTCTTTTCTTTAAAACAAGTTTTCTTTATTCGATTTAGTATATTATTTATATACATACACTAATATACATTTGTTTATATATTACAACAACATACGTATTATATTATTTAATGCATATATTTGTAATTACAAACATTTAATTTTTCCTTTATCTTTTAATAAATCTAAGTTTGGTCGGGAACCACATTATGGATTCTGAAGGATGCCTAATCTCTTTCCTTCGGAATAATTTGAACTCTTACCTAGAATCTAATTTGGTTCATAGATTAAAACACAAGTCATTCATATTAATAAATAAATAGTTTTTCTTATTTTCCTTCAAAATTAGGTGGTGACTCTGCGTAAATTAATTATTTTTAAAGTCCATAATGTCGTGCTCATTTTGACCTTAGGTAAATACTACGTATGACAAGCCTCACGGACAATATGATAATACAATAATCTCAACAAATGAATACAACAATAAAATTTCTAACCCATAACATATTTTACATGAACCTAGTCTAAAAATACTACTGGCTATAACATTTATAGCTACAAAATCTAAGGTATAAATTTAAAAATCATAGTTATTACCTAGTAATAGCCATAAAATTTTAAATTTTATGGTTATTTATATATTCATAAAAATTCTTAGTCACAAAAATTAAATTGATGAAGCGAATTTCTCATTTTTGCTATAATTACTAACAATCGTGATAATTGTTGCCTAAATTGCTATAACTTTGTTGTCACAATAAAATTTTGTAGCTGGTTATAAGTTTTTGTGACACAAAAAAGTTATTGTACCAACAATATCTTTTTAGTCAGAGTAAACCATTTGAAACAAAATATTGTAGCTAAATCAAATGTTTTGCTTCAGGATATAAAAAAATTGTAGCAACACTTAAATGATATAGCCACGTTTGTTTTTCTATGATAAAATTTAGTAGCTAACTATTATTTTTCTCTATTAATTAAAATTTATTGTAGCAATTAATAACTTTTTAGCAACAAATATAATTTGAAATAAAATATTGTAGCTTAATAAATCTTTTTTCTTGAAGTTATAAAAAAATTTATTGCAATAGCTAAATGATATAGTCATAGATTTTTTTCATACGATAATGTTTCGTAGCTAAAATTATTAACTTTTACCATGTGTTGAAACTTGTTGTAGCAATAATGATCTTTTAATAATAAAAAATAACAATGCACTAACTATTTTCTTTAATATTAAAAAATTATGTCAATAATTGACATAATATAGTTGATAACCTTGTGTCCACAAAACATTTGAAATAAAATATTATAGATAAATAAATCTTTTTTTCTTCAAGTTATAAAAGAAATTATTATAATAACTAAGAGTCTATTTGAAAAGCTATCATGTAATTATCAACCTAATAATTATGCCGACGTGTTTCTTCGACACAGTATCATTACAAGTGTATTATTTGATTGCACAAGTCAATCACATATTTATATTAAATTTTCAAAATAAAGTTAATCATCGAAAGTTAAAAATCACAAATATTTGCAAATAAATGAAATTCTAAAGGACATTAACTTAGGTATTTATATTATATATTGTATTTTGAAAATATATTAATTGACAAACACATACTCTTAACTAATATTATAGAAAAAAATTAATATATTTTTCACATTAATATATTTTAATAGATTAATCATAAATCATAAAAATTAAATATATATAATTTTTTAAGAACATCATGAAATGCATGTTTGATAAAAATATTAATATTATAAATATAATATAATAAATTATTAGATATCTAACGAAAAGATAACTATAAATTTTAATTGCTAAAACAACGAGTCAATAATATTAATCAAATAAATTGAAATAAAAAATATAACCTAAATTCAATTTTCAAAACGAAACAAAAAAGTAACATAAAACACTTACATAAAGTTTCAACATAATTTACATAAATATAATTAAAAAAAAAAAACTGTAAGTGTATAACCTTATTCGACAATGAATTATACTTTAATCTAAATATTAGAATAAAAACAAAATTATATTAAATGAAAAAATATAAATAAAAATAAATAGCATATACAAAAAATAAATAATACGAACAATTGCATAAAATCACAAGAAATATATATTGAGAGATGAAAAATAAGGAAATGAAATATAAATACTATAACTAAAAAAATATATTTTTAAAAAATATTATTATAATAAAAATAAAAATTTAAAATAATAGAAATAGAAATTAAATAAAAATTAAAATTAAAAGGGATAATCTAAAAAGTAAATCAAAATTAAAGTAAATGAAAATAAAAATAAAATGATAAAATTAAAAAGTAACCTTGAAATTACACCAGGTAATTATCAACATTCACAGCTCCTCCGTGAGAATTTGGAGAGTGTAATTACCCTTTGTCAGTTACACTCAATTAGAGTGTAATTACCCTTTGTCAGTTACACTCAATTACCTGCTAATTAAGTAATTACCTGATTAACTAAACATGTCAGAAAGTGTAATTCCACTCAGTTACACCAAATTCAATTTTCAGGGTGACTTTCTAAACATGCCTTAAACGATAAGGTCATATATTTTTTGATACGATAAAGTTAGTGGCTAAAATTATTAACTTTTGTCATGTGTTAGAACTTGTTGTAGAAATAATGACCTTTTGAACATGAAAAGGGTTATTGAGAATAAAAAAAAAATGCAAAGAAATAAATATTTTTGGTCTGGATATTAAAATATTATGGCAATAATTGAATTAATAACTATACAGTAATATATAGTAATAAGTTTCATGAAAATATAATTTAAAATTATTATTGTAATAAATTTGATAGCTAATAGTTATTTTTTAATCCGAGCTGAAATTTATTGCAACAATGTTAATCTAGTGTATTGAGAGGTATTGATCATTTGATTCGATTCAATTTTAAATACTTACTTGTCGATTTTAAATATAATTTAAATAAATAGGTAATCGTATCTAATTTATGTTAATTAATTAATTAATTATATCTTACTTAAATATAACATCACTAAGGCCTCATTTGTTTGCACTTAATGGAGGTCTGAATTTGAATGGTTCAGACTTCAGACCATTAAGTGCATTTATTTTTTATTAAGATTTTAACTCTTAATAGGTCAGAATAGGTCTTAATTATTTAGATCTAGAACCAAGTCTTAATAGGCGTGAAGGGATATTCTGGTGTTAGATAATATTCACCACTCTATTCATAATCAGCAGTCACTACCACTAACCACCTCTGTCACCGTCACCATTGTCAACCACCACCAACCACCTTCACTATCACAACCACTATTGACAAAAATTCTGCTATCAACCAGAATTGTCAACCGCTACCACACCTACTATCTCTTTTACTCTAATTATATTCATCATCATCACTGTCGTCAACAGCACTACAATCAGCAACTACTACCGGCCAATCCCTGCTATCAACCAACTTATCTATCACAACTAACACCACCGCTAACTACCACTAATACATCACAACCTCTACACATTCTTTGGCTTCCACCACCATTGTCACTAGTAATGCCACCTCTACCACCACTTCAACCAGTTATCATCGCTATAATTTATCTCTACGAACAACCATCTCCACCATCACAACAAATAACATCTCCAACCAGCACCACCACTTTGTCAATCATCATGCATTCATGTTTCAACCAACACAATCAACACCTTAAATTACTAACATCAAGATACGTCACATCACAACAACCACCACCACCATCAATCGCCATCATCATATTAGTCACTACAATACCAACTATCACAATTATCACCACCAATACTAATAATCAGTAACATCAATTATTGTCACGGCAACCACCATTATAAGCCACCCCCACTGTCCCTAACAAACATAAATGTTTTTTCTCAATCAAATACTAATAATTTTGTTGTATTAAATTACATACTTTTTTAATATATAATTAATTTTTTATTTAATTCTTACTTAAAATCAAATTTGAAATAATCGAATGTAGTGGAAGTATGACTCTACTATAATAGAGCAGTGTAATACGAATTTGAATTTAGGTTACTAATATAAGAAAAATTGAATTGATATTTTTTTATATGAAATTTCTATCTTAAAATAATTTTCAAACATGAATTTTATAGTAACTAACAATCACAATATTATTTTTCTTCTCTTCTGTATAGATAGATTTTCTGATATTGATAATTTTTTTTTTATATAATTTTCTATTTTAAACTTGACATTTTATTTCATATAAATCATTCTAAATTCATATACAACGACAACATACCTAGTGCGGCCTAAGAAGAATAAAGATTTTATCCCTAACTTAGAATTTGAGAAAATCATTTAAATTATTCATATAATTATTTTTTTGAATTACTATGTTTTAGTGTGTTTTGAAAGTATAAAATTAAATTAAGAATAATCATAAAATTAACACAACATTATAAGTTAAAAACTTATTAAAATAGGAGAAAAGATAACAAAATTAATGATATCATGAAAGACCCAAAAATTGAAAAGAAATATATTTTGAAATAATATTTATTTCGAATAGATAGTTACCTTTTTTCAGTAACTTAAAGTAAAGTATTTATTTCATTAGAGAAAATTTATTAGTTATTAATGATATAATTTATAAAAAGAAAGTAAAAATCATACATATAGCAGAACTAGAAGTATGAAAACGTGACCTAGAAAAAAAAGGTAAAGGAAGTGGAAAAGACCAAAAAAAAAAAGAAATCTTAAAGTGTTCCAAATCAAATAAAATTTTAAAAAAATTTCAAATCTAAATCTCTCTCCAACTGTGGTCTTCTTTTCCATTTTAGAACCAAACACAAAATCCTCCCCCCACCCCCACTCCCCAAAAAAAATAATAATTTAAAAGTTTAAAATTTCCCTCTAAAATTTTCAATCCTAATCATATAACCTACTCCTCCTACCACTTTAAACACCTAGATCCCTTTTTCCTCTCCCCACTTCTTTCTTTTCTTTGCCTCCTTTCCTTCTTTTTCTCCACTCACCATTTTTTTATTTAAGCCACTCGGTGTCCGGTATCTACTTTTTAAGAGTCTGATTATATACAGACTCGCCCCGCGTCAGACCCTATTTGGTGGGGAGAGCTCTCAACAAAGTGTTTGTCCATACCAGAGGCGAACCCTCGACCTCTAGGTTGGTTGGAGTAGCCCCTTTCTGCTGCGCCATCACTGCTGTTGGTCTCCCCCCACCCTTGCTTATCTTAGTTTATGATTCTATTTGAATTTTTATGTGTATTGTTTTGTTTATCAACTTTTTATTTTTGTAGGTTCTTACAACATGGAATTCTTCAAGTAGGTGAGATAAGTTTGTATAGTATAAGTATTGCACTGGATTTTATATATTTTTGCTAATGTAAAGATAACTTTTTTATATACATGTGTTCTCAAAGTTGATATTGAAATTTGATATTTTTTACTCGTGAGATTATATTGGTTATGTTATTGTTGTTGTATTGATATTTGAGATCTACATCTACATATTCTAAGTTGCTTTGAACTTTTTCTTGTTTTTGTTCGTTAAAACTTAAGTAAAAAGAATTATATAATACATATGTGTTTTCTCCTCGAAATTCTACACACACACACATATATATATAATTAGTTGATCTTGATTTTCTTGACGCTCATCATTATTGATAGGCATACTAATGAAGAAGTAGCAGGTAAATGATAAATTAGGATGGATGTTGATCAAGTTAAGGTGCAGTTGAAAACCTTGAAAGGAGAGATAGAAGAAAACTATGTTGCTTTGAGCTCAAACAAGATTATGTTCGAAAAGAATTGTATATTGTGACTATTCTTAAAATTGTAAAACACAATTATATGTAACTTGACAATCGTATTGAAATCTCAAAAATGAATTCATAACTACTTTATGTAATTTCTATCAAGAACAAAGCTAGTGAATTTTTTTTAATTTGTAATATGTAATTTTGAATTTCTGTACTCAAATTAAGGAATTCTTTGATTAATAATGTTTATGGTTGAATTCTTCAATTTATAGCAATAAATATTATAGTTTAGCTACAATCTATATATTATAAAAAAAATATGGCTATGCATTCACTTTTAATACAAAAAAATTAGCTACAGTTTCTGTATTTCATAGAAAAAAGAATAAATTTTTAGCCATATATAAAAATATTTGTGGTAAATATTTTAGTTTATAGCTATAGATTTTCTAATTTGTAACTAAATACAAATATTATTATCAGAAAATTAAAATGTAAAATAGCCACAATTTTTTAATTTTTATAGCAAACAAATCAAGTCTTTTGCCACAATAGAACATATTGTGTCTATACATAAAAATTGCCATAGATTTTATTTATCGTGGCAACAAAGTAAAACTTTTTGCTACAAGTATATAATCTGTAGCAAGAACTTTTTATCATCAAAGCTACAACACAATATCTTTTGTAGCTGTAAGTATTACTCCTTAGCCACCGGTTATGTAAAGTATGTAGCTAACTTTTATGTCACTTCTTGCTACGGATGTTACGGAAGAAAAAATTGTGGCTAAAGTGTTTAGTCACAAAAATTTTCATATTTAGCTACGAGGTATTCTGTAGCTATGCATGTCTTATTTTGTAGTAAAGTTAAGTCATAAGCTATCTCGAAAGTCTAAAAATAAAACCAAATCTCTCAACAAAAAGTATTCCCCTTGTGAACAGCTTCAAAATGCTCCCAATCTATAAAAAAGAATTATATATGTGATTGGAAGTCTATCGATATCCATATTGGCATACTTTGGTTTCAGATTCAAAATCACTTCAAAAATCAACCCCAAATATAAAAGGGTAAAGACTGAAAAATTAATAAAGAATCATATTACTCATACTTTAAAGATTCTAAATATGAAAATTTATCAAAAAAAAAAAGTTGAAAACGAGTTTGAAAAACTAATTTCTCACTTTACTGGATAAAACTCAAAATCCCAAGTTTAAAAGCCATGTTTAGGAGGTGTTTAAACATTATAATCAATAGGTAATGATAGAAATTAGGTTTAGAAGCTTATCCAGATAAGTTTGAAGAAAAATCCTCTTTAAAATTGCTTATTCTGAGGTTACAAAGCTCAAAAATAAAGTGAAATCGCGATATTAGAGTATTTATATTGTTCTGTGAACGGTACCTCAAAAATTCTCAAAGTTTAGTTAATTGTACCCCAAGTAAGAAAGTAAAAATAGAAAGGTACAGTAAAAATAGAAAGGTACTCCCTTCGTTCTCTTAAATAAGTGCTCCTTTTGCCTATTGATTTTGTTCTTAAATAAGTTTTGTTTTAGTCTGAATAAATTGGTCATGTTCTTCCAAATTTATCCTTGTTTGGATAAAATGTAATTAATGTCACTTAGAAAGAGATAAATTTAATCAAGGGTAAATTGGTAAAGTTATTTTTTAATTTTTAGGAGTTAGTAATTTGTTAAAGAATATGTTCAACCCCAAAGGAGAACTTATTTAGCGATGAACAAAGTATAAAAGTCTTTAGAAAAACAATACCAATAATTGTATGCAGAAATTCACGCAAAATTAAATAAAAGTGGTTATTCCCTTCATTCCTAAATAATTTTTTTTTTACTTGGGCACACCCTTTAATAAACTACTCACTTCTAAAAAATTAAAGATAACTTTAACAACTTACCCCTAATTAAATTTTATTTCGTTTCAAATTGATATTGATTACCATATTTAAACTCAAGGCATAATATGAAGATTATGATTAAAGTATTCTTGAAGACTTAGACATACACTTATTTGAGAAAGTATTCTTAAGACTTAGACAAATGCTTATTTAAGAATAAAATCACAAAGTGAAAATTATCCTAGGCATACTTTTAAGAAGCTTTATCGGAGGTTATAACTCTACTTTTTCATAAATATTCAATTACAAATTTTAGCAATTTTGATAAATTATAAGATATTTATTAAAAGAATAAAACGTAGGCAGAAAATAATCCTAAATTATATATTTTCTCTCTCCTAAAGTATCCTAAATTATACAAATCAGATCATTTATTTTCTCTCCCCTTTTTTCTCATCTCCATGACTCCATCTCTCCTCTTTTTACTCCTCTGCATCTCACATCTTTTGACACCTCTAAAAGAATATACAAGTGTAATCTTCACCAATCTTTTTATTATTATTATTTTGTGATTTCTATTATAGGTGTTTTTTAATGGATGAAATAAGTATCAAACTGGTATCTATGAATTGTCATCCAATTCAAATGTTAAACAAGATTGAATGGATTGAGTATAAAAATGTTGACCAATTGATTTACTTGATTTTTTTAAAAATCAAATTATATAAATACATATTTTCGTATATGTATAATGTATAAAATATGATATACTATTAATTTATTTAGGCGTGTTTCTATTTTAGGGGTTAGAAATTTGTATAAAAATTGGTGTATCTTCACTTTTATATTTTTCTACCTTACAGCACTAATTAAACTCAACCAAAGATAACAAACTTATATTATCTTCATACATCAAAAATCATTAATAAAAGCACATCATTTGTATATACCATCTTACATATAATTCTGTAATACTAAAACTTCAAAATTAAAAATCATTTGTTGTATGATATTATTATACAAATCGATTTAAACTTGATTGGTTAAAATAAGACAATAATACCATATTGTACACAAATATAAAATTAATACACAATATTTGATAAATAATAAAAGAAAACTCTTCATTTTATTCATGTTTTGAAGAAAAAAAGAAACATAAAAAAGCTATTTGTGAGAGAAAATTAGATTTGATATTTAAAAAGAAAACATCGTTGGATAAATAAAAAGAAAGGTGAGCGACAAAAGTGAAGAAATTTGGGGGACTTGATATTTCCCATTCATTTTAGAGAAAAGACATAAAGTCATTTCTAAACTTGTTCGAATTTTGCAAAAAGACACTTAATGACACAAGAATTACAAGAAGAACACAAAACAAACACCAAAATAGTCCACTAGTTAAGAAAACCATGGACCTGTTTGATGACCACACTCGGATTCGAGATTACAAGACAAGAATGAATAGGTTCAAGGTGTTTAACAGCTATTTTCAGCCAACCCAAACTGAGTTAACCAACAATAAGATGAAGAACACATTAATATAACACCAATAAACAATACACGGCTTCACAAGACAAGATACCAATGGTTACAAAGATGACAAAATGTAAATGATAGATAGATAGACATACACTACTACCAAGACTAAGAACCTAAGCGTATGTCACACTCAAAGACCCTTAGCAATGATAGTAGTAATGTATCCATACGGGTCCGCAAGACTCTACTAGACACGGCTTCATAGACACCCTAGGACACTTGAACTCTGTGCTCTGATATCAAGCTTGTAACGCCCCAAAATCAGATCCCGAGACGTCACACGGTGCTTAAGGTCACAAGTGACCCCAAGCTAACCTTTCATTTGGCATAACCCAAAGCAACTGAATAAAATATATAAAATAGAAGAAATAATGCGGAAATAACCCATAACTTAGTATGACCAACATGAAAGTACATTTACACGGTCACAATTCTGCTCATATATATACAAATCTGAAACTGAATACACTGACTACTAGTGACTGTCTATAAAGCCTCTACTAGCATTGACCAAAGATAGTCGGGTCATGACTCCCAACTATCCCTACTCAATACAACTGAATACAGAAAATACAATACACCTCAAATCTGAACAACTCAAGTCCCTGAATCAAAAGGACTAATCACCTACCAATCAAGTGTTGCGACCCAGCTGAACATGATATGTGCACTACAGCTTGTACCCATATTTTGGTAAGAATGTAGCCCATGGAAATATGTGGGTCAGCACTTTGAAATGTACTGAGTATGTGAGGGTGCATGCAACAATATAAATAGTATAATCAATTTCATGAAAACATGCATACAAACAATGATGACTTACTTAGCTTGAGTTATATCAAATCATACTTTTCGTAATTTCATAATAAACAATTCATATGATAAAATATCATAATCCACGTAAATAATTATAAATCATAAATTATGATAAATCATCCTAAATCATCATAAATTATCATATCGTCAAAAATCATCATAGGTAATTATAAATCATTATAAATGACCATAAAACATCATAAACATCTCAACTCTTTGACTCAAATCTCGGAGTGACTCGGTAATTCAAGAAACTTAATCTTATGGATGCGGAAGTTTTCTATAACTGACAACCCCACGTGAGCTACGTGGAATACCAATGTTTGAAACCCCTATTGGCGGGAGCGTCATACTCTTTGACAGGGAGTACGACCTTAAAATTGCAATCACAATCGGGCCCTCTAGCCAATAATATCATCATCAAACAACCCTACGGTGGCGCAGGGTTAAGGTAAATACCAAATTTCCCTCTCGGTGCTAAGTACTACTCCCTGACAAGCTCAGAACGCGTTAGGAAATTCACCACAACATCACAAGGGTCTATCATAAAGACTAAATCAAATCTCTTTCTCATTTATCAAGTCATATCAATTTGTGGATTCCTAACTCAACACATTTTAGCTCAAAACATTTTAATCTTCCTCAATATCAACAAGGTATCAATGCATTGAACCATAACCGACTCGATATTTAGACAAGGATATGAAGACTCAATACGTAATATTTTCAACAATTTAACTCATTAAAACCATCCGAAAAATACCAAGACTCATTGCAACTTCTATATCAATATACCCAATAACTCAAATCGTCATAAGGAAGCTCAAAATTTGACACATGGTTCGAAAACACTTGGAAATACCAATAATTTATTCTTGAACTTAAAACGTGGATACATGTTCAAAATATATCAATTCTTGATAGAAACACCAAGAATTCCAATATTAAATCTCAATCATAGAACGAAAATAGTCAAATACTCATGTGATTCAAAACTTACAATTCAAATCTTTATAAGTTCATAATCGAATTATTTAGACATAATTCAACTTACAGAACTATATGAATCCATTAAATAATCATAATTGGCAAGATTGAACAATTTACATATATACATAATCAAAATCTCATGGTAGGATATCTTGAAAATAAATTCATTTGCCAAACTCATGATAATCCATAATAAAAATTAAAGATACGGGCACAAAAATGGAAGAATTATTCTTGTTCAAACCCCCGCATACCTAAAAATGGAAGATGAATATGAACTTCCGACTTCGAAACTTTATTCACGAAAATAAAGGGTGCTTCTCGAAGCCCTTAACATGATCAACTCGAATCCAAAATCAATTTGAAATTTCTACGGTTCAATCAAGAGACATAGAAGGATGAAATTTGGAGTAGTAGGGTTGGGGTTTGAGCCTTAGGAAATTTTGAAGAAAAATGAGCTATTGGATGCTCTTAATGGACTTAAATCCATGGTTTACCCGGATGATTAGAGTGGGAATGACCAAAATACCCTTAGAAATCAAATAATGTCAAATCTGTCCTTTGGTGGACTATTTTGATAGACTGAAATAGATCGACCATAATTTTTTGCTCCGATGGACAAATTGGATGAAACTAATTTCATTGGAAAGAGGAATCTCAGAACTTTCTGTTGATATATAGTAGCTCACCCAGATAATTATGTACAAGGAGCTATGATTGTTTGAAGTTGATCCTAAAATTTGCCTAGCCTCAGTATTTTTTCCGGCACATTTACTGTTCACCACTATTCACGGTCAGATCGGAATGATTATAACTCATCGCTCAAGTGTCCATTTTGGATGATCCACATATAATTGGAAAGATTATTTGATGCTCTACGCGATGAAGGATCGCATATCCAGAAATTTCACACAAAAAAATTATTAATCATGATAAAGAAGAGAATTCAACACATTTTCGTCCGAGATCTTAACGGACTCTTGGAAAGATAAAAAGGCTTTAACGACTCGACATGTTTGGGAGCGAAATATTTAATGGGAAAACTCGAGGTATCACAAGTAACACCTACACTCTTCAAGGAGGCACAAGAGGGACCTCAATCCTTCAAGCACCCCAAGTTCCAAGTAAACAAACAACAATAGTGAATCCACACTAATGTTGTACCTATTTTTGGCCACGTCTCAAAAGGAAGAGAACTTGTGTGTTCAAGTGTGTTATACAATATTCAATATGCAAAAACTAAGTAAATTAACCCTAAAATGTTTCTTATATAGTGTATTTTAAAAATAGAAGGCAAAAATACCAAAATGCCCCTTAGAGATTAGGCGCCCCTCTAGTGTGAATTAGTGATTGTTTTGATGTGTTTTAAGCCCTTAACTACACTTCTCTTGAACACACACTTGATCGAATTCAATAAACATCCTCATAAGTCCATCTACGTGATCGCACTTGTATCACTTAAACTTTTCGGGCAACCTAATACCCCACATAAATTACATAAACCATAGTTAATAGACTATTTTGACAAAAATTTTCATCAATCCTCAATTTTAAAAAGACGCGTGTTTGGTACACTCTATTTTATTAATAATTGAAATAAATTATTGATAAAATGGCGGGTTTAACCCCTTAACCCGACCCGAATCTCTTCACATTCCTAAAAAAATGCCTTATCTCCTTTCAGCTTCTCTCACTTCACTTTTTCTTTTTCTTTTTTGACAGAACTAAATTCACACTTGAAAGGAGATTAAGCTAAAATTAGCAGCTTAGTTGATCATTTTGTTGAGGAAAATAGTTATTAAACAAAAGTTGAGGAGTTTACAGGTTAGGGTTTCTTACATTTAAGTAGTTTCTCACTTCTGATGGTTTTTCGAATTTGAATTTTTTTTTGGGAAAAATATATTTGTAGGGAATATTTTAGTGAAATCATGTTAGTGTGAAATTTTGAGTTATTTTGTACTACATATTTGAAGGGTTTTTCGCATATGTTGTTGTTATTGTTATGATGTTATAGTAGCTTATATAGTTGCAACTGTATTTTTTGAGGTGTGGGTCAAGTGGGGGTGGGGTGGGGTCCCTCTTGTACTATTTTTTTTTGTGGAAAATATCCAAAAATAGTGCTTTTAAAGTTTTGTTTGCTATTGAGATTTATAATTTTGTTTACTGATTTCAACGTGTTTGTGTGATTGAAATGTTGTTTTTTCAGGAATCTTTAATGTCTTTTATTCTGATAACTTTAAGATGGTATCATGGAATTGAAATTGAATTTGGTACCCCACCTGAATATATTGGTGGGTCTGTGACTAAGTTTTTAGATAAGGATGTTAATATAATGTCCCACTTTGAGTAAAAGACTAAACCGAGTATGAATTCTTTGTTAAATGGGATGACTATTTAGTATAAATAAAATGTGATAAGGTTATTTGTGACATTGTCAGCAAGTTAAAAATAGGGATGAACTTGAGGTGTATGTTTCACATGGGGTTAGTGAACCTTGTTAGGCTCCACTTAAATTGGAGTTTGTCCCCAATGCAAGTGATAATGGGGTAGCTGAGGAATCTTTGAACCCTATTAATGAGGGTGATGCTTCTAACCCTAATATTCAGCTTTTGTCTCTTAATTTTCCTTCCAACCCGCCTGATAAGACTCATTTTTCTACTATACCTTCCTACTCTCTTCACCCTACAATAGATCAAGATCCAAGTGATCATGATTTAGAGGATGATTCAAATTTAGAAAGGAATACTAGTGAAGACAGTGATGTCCATCAAGAGTATATTGATACAAGGGAAAGTAAGAGGCATTTCGGTAGGTCACAAAGAAGAAATAGAGGCACAGTAGATGAACAAATTAATGTTGGTGAAAAAGGTCCAAATATAAGGTATGATGAGACAAATGTTGGTACTAGGGATAGCCTAGTTAGTAAACTGGAAGGTGATGTACTTTCCTATCTAAGTGATGAGGCTCCTAGCTTTGAATTAGATAATGAAATTGGTTGGGGAGATGGTGAAGAGATTGATGAAGTAGTGCATAAACATGAAAGAACAAAAAAAATAGAGCTTTTTTTTAGAGCTTTTTTTACTATAAAACCCATGAAAAAATTATTTAGGAATTAAGATTGGTTTTCCAAGTATAAAGAAATTTACCCGCGAAGTAACCACATATAAAATTCAAAAAAATATTAATATTAAAAAGTATATAAATGAGCCCAAAAGAGTTACAGTGGGGTGTTGTAAAGAGATGTGTCCTTGGTTGTCCCGTGTTAGCAAGGATAAGACCAGAGGGGATTTTATTGTTAAAACATACAATCCTATTCATACTTATTTGAGATCAACTTTTAACTATCTTTGCAACTTAAAGTTTTTAGCAAGTATATGAAAAGATAGAACAAGTCAACAACCAAATATTAGAATTATCCAATTACAAGAGATTATTATAAAGGAGTGGATATCCATGTTGGTAGGACAACTACCAGAAGAGCTAGGTATAGAGTGCTACAAGAGATTATGGATGGTCACATTGTGGAATATGATAGGATTTTATATTATAAGGGTGAGATTTTGAGAACTAATCTAGGTAGCACTTGTGTTATTAAGGTTGGAGATGCTGATGAGATTGGACAGTTAAGTTTTAAAGGATTTTATGTGTGTTTTCATGCTTTAAATAAAGCATTCTGTGGAGGTGATAGAAGATTGATTGGTTTGGATGTTTGTTCCTTCAAACGTGTGTGCAAAGGTCAACTATTGGTGGTTGTTTGCAGAGATGGAAACAACCAAATATTGCCTATTGCCTGGATAGTTGTTGAGGTTGATAATCAATTTACATAGGGATGGTTTCTTGAACTATTGAGGAATGATCTCGAGCTTGGAGAAGGTCATCAATTAAGCATCATAACTGATATGCAAAAGGTATGCCTCTATTCTTAACAAGTGTTTGCTATTCTTTTTCTTTAGTTCTATAGATTAATATACTAAATTTTTTATTAGGGACTAAAAATTGCTTTAAAAGAGCTTTGCCACTGGCTGAACACAGTAAATATACAAGACATATTCTTGCTAATTGGTTTAAAATCTGGAAAGGAATAGAAAGAAGAATAGTGTTTTGGAAGACTATAAAATCCATATTTGAAGAAGAATTGAAGGAGAATATAGAAGCAATTAAGTTGTTGGGAAGGGAGTGTATGGATGATCTGTTGCGGTATAATTTGGAGACAAGTTGCAAAAGATACTTTGAAGAGAATTGCAAATGTGATGTTGTGGATAACAACATGACAGAGAGTTTTAAAGCACGGGTACTACTTGCAAGGTTCAAAACAATCATCACAATGCTTGAGGAGATTAGGGTGAAGACGATGAAAGGAATTGGTAAGTTGAGATAATTTTCAAATACTTTAATCACTGATATTTCTTCCATGGATCTGAAGATTCTCTAAGAAAATATTGGCAAGTCAATACAGTGCAATTTGTCTTGGAATAGGGAAAGGGGTTTTGAGATTGTTAACAAGGGTTGTACATATACTATGGACATTGTTAGTAGGAGTTGCAGTTGCAGAGCTTGGCAGCTTTGGGGCATTCCTTGTCCTCAGGTGTTCCCTTCAACACAAGGAATATGAGTCCATTAATTTTATAGATAGCTGCTATCACAAGGATACCAACGTGAGAACATATGCTCATTTTATTCAGTCAATGATTAACATGAAAATATGGCCAACATCAAATAATCCTATTGTGAAGCCACCAAAGATCAAGAAGTTGCCTGGAAGATCAAGTAAAGTTAGAAGAAAGAAGGCTGATGAAGTACAAAAACTGAAAAAACTTAGTAAATATGGTACTTTTATGACTTGTAGCAAATGTAGTACACAAGGACAACATAAAAGAAAATGTCCTACAAGAGATCAACCTCGTCCAAGTCAATCAGCCGGAACATCTTCTCAGGCACATATATTTTTATAATGATTATCTAATGTACTTTTTGTTAAGTATAAGTATTAATCTTTTAAAAAAAGGCTGGAGCTTCTTTTGGTAGAGAAAGAAAGGGAGCAAGAGACAACAGTCTAAGTCAGTCAGCTAGAATGAAACACATCATATTTTTAGGCTAGAATTCAAACCATCGTTCCTATGTGTATAAGCTCTAATCCAAATGATTCACATGTGAATACAAGTGTCATGATCATTATTATAGTGTTGATAGCACTTAAGAGGTGAAAAATGTTCATAGATATTACTTACGTAAAGTTGATCTAAGAGTCTTTGATTCAGCCAATTTTTTTGTATTTGATTCTATAAAGGTCAACTTTGAATGGGTATAATTGTTTATATATGTGGAATTTTTTAGCTCAAGACCCACCAAATTGTATATAATTGAATTATATTTCCACTGATACCAATTTTGCCTTAATTTGATACCGAGCAAAAAGTTATGATCTTTTGTGAGAAACAGTAAGCCTCCGCGATAGGCCCGCAATGCATTGGTCTCTTCCCCGGAGTAAGGGGCATGCCGGGGAGGTTATTCCCCCACTATTTTAGCTTCCTATGGGGCAAGGGGAAATTGTGTCCTTTCCCTTCAACCCTAATCATCCAAAGCACGATTTATAACACTCAATAGGGCATTATTTGCCCATCTTCCTAAGAAATAACTCACTAACAAACCTTTTCTTTCCTCAAGAACTAAATTCAAGCTTTTTCTCTCAATAACACAAGGATGTAAGTCCCGATTTCAAGATTTCTTCATGAATTCATTCAATTAAGGTATGTGAGTTTATGAACAAGGGTATCCTTTCACCCTTATGCCCAAAGTACATGGTTTAAGATTTAATTTACTTGTTTTTGAATTAGGTTCATCCAAAAATTATCTTAAATTTATGAAATTATCATGTGATTGAAGTATTAAAGTGCACACTTGTTATCATATATTTATGTTTTGACTTAAAAAAATTCTCTATTATGATTTAAATACCATGATTTTGATTTGAAACATTGATTAATGAGTTCCAATTGAGTTTTAAGCATGATTGTAACGACCTAAAAATTTGATGAAATTTGTGATTTTATGTCATTTGACTATTTTATCCCTCCCCGTAGTTGCATTATGGTATTTCTGGGGTGTGGAAGTGGTTGACATAATTTTTGATGCATTTTGGTATCATTTATGCAATATTATGGTTTTTGATGGCTTCGAGAGCCTTATTTTGGACTTATGTAGTTATATTTTGATCCATGCGACGGATGACCGAAAGGACTGCGCCAGCAGCTCCGGAATATTGATTTTAGGCTAGGTAAACCTTTGGTTTGGGTCCTGGTTCACCCGAGCTCATTTCGACCTATTGATCGGAAAGTTAAAAAATTAGAAATATGGGTGTGGGACCCATATTTGATCGAAATGACCTCGGATGAAAAAATTGACTTATCCAACAGATCCGGAATGTTGATTTTAGTGTGTTAGCATATTTTTCATGATTTTACAGCATTTAAATCTCATTTCGACCCTCGATTTAGAAAATTGAGATTTTGGGTCTCTGGGGTCAATTTTGTTAAAACGAATTTTTCTGAAAAATATGGTATCACCATCGCGTCCAGAACATCGAATTTAGTATGGTTACATAGTTTGTTTGCATAAATCAGACTCCGAAAGAATCCCGAGCACCCCGTCGAAATTCATTTCGAGTTAGAATAAAAACTGCTCAGTTATGCAGAAAAATCTGCAATATATATAGCAGTTTTTTCACATTTTTGGCCCATTTTTGCTCATTTTTCATCTTGTCTCTTGAGTTAAACCCTAATATTTTGGGAGCTTAAAAGTGAAGTTTGTGAGAGCTTGGGAAGCTAATTAACACCTTTTTTTTTATTTTAATTACGGATTTAAGGTAAGAATTCACCCCTTTCTTAGAAATTTCTTGATAAATTTCTCAAAACCCCAAAAATCTTAGGACATGATTTTAAACTCAAATTTCATCCCCTTTCACTTGAATAATATTTTTATCTTATAATTACTAGGTTTTCATCAATTTAACCTTCAAAACAACCCCGATTCTTGATTTTAACCAGGATTTCAGGGATTTTACCCGATAAAGCTCAAAAATAGTTTTTCTTTGATTTGAACCCCGTTTTTCACTCGATTTAACTTGAATTTTCAGCTGTAGGTTCCTAAAAATATGGGGAACATATTTTTAAAGTAAAGTTCTAATTTTTCCCTTCTTTTTCGAAAACCTATTTTGGGGGTCTGTTTTGACCCCGAACCAAAAGTAGTCAATATGGGTGTCGTTGGTTTTGTTTTGATGCGTAGATTTTATATTTGATGTTTTTAGTAGAGTTCGGTATTGTTCGTAAAAGTAAGGTCGCGGGTTCAAGTGTAGCGGACCGGTTTCGGCTTTCGAGGTAGGTTATGGCTTAACTCTTCAGACTGGGTTGCGTAGTAAATGATGGTACAAAATGCATTTTAAGGGTGGGAACTAATCATAAAAAATGGCTATCTACGTGTTGTGCCTGTGTGGGGGCCTATATGTGATGTAATTGTCGAAATTGAAATATTAAGTGATATGTTTGACTGTGTGGGTCCTATGTGACATTGATAGCCTTGAATACATGTGAGTAATTATATTGTATTATTTAATGTGGTATCATAGGTGTATTTTGATTATATTCATACTTTACTGGCATATGAGACATGTGAAAATTCATGGATGAAATGAAAATAACGAGTGAATATTGGCTTATGTGGTTGTGGAAATGTATCATTGTAGTTGGTTGTAGAAATATATCATGTGGTTGGTTGTGGAAATACTTATTGTGATTGGTTGTGAGCATTACATCTTCATATCATACTCATTCATGAAACATTGGTACCACCATGGCAATATTTGAGAAAGACTAGCAACATCTTTTTAAAAATATTGGAACACCTTATAAAACCTTTTTCGAGGGATGTGCCAGAAAGGAGATATGAGATATGTGGATTGTATATGGGTTGACGAACCTCCCATGGGTCCTACATCGGGAAGCTTTGGCTCTGTAGGTGTATACGGAGATTGTAAGACGATCCCGGAGGTTGTACGACAACCTCGTGAACCATCATCATCATCATCATCATCACCATCATCATATACATTGGACTTACTTTATTGTGTTTATTTTGTGTTGTATTGCCTTATTGACTTGTCATCTGTGTATTTGTCTTACCTTTCTTTACTTGTATTCGATGATCTTGTATCTATATGTTCTCTCTTGCTCTATTTTATATGTGACATAATCTATACTTCTGTTCTATATCTTGATGTGTTTTTACAATATATGCGAGATATATTAGAACTATTAGTACAAGCGGTGTAGGCTACCATTGTAGGACATTTTCTGATTGCAGGTGACGTGCCCTTAGTGTATATTTTGTATGCCTTATTTACTACTTTGCTTAGTCGGCCTATGATACCTACTAAGTACAAATGGACCGTACTCATGCCTACTGCGCCCTTTCGGTGCAGGTCCTAGCTCGAGTGCGCCTCAGCTTACTTGATTCGGGCGGTTGTTAGAGCTTCCAAGGTAACGGTTGGACATTCATTCGTTCGAAGTTCACCTCTATCTTCCTATACTAGTTATGTCTTTATTAGTGTTCGGAGACATTTATTATTCCTTTGTGGTTATTTTTTTTATGTACTTGACTCTTGAATTGTATTAGTAGTTCTTACACTATTGACACCTAGTTTTGGGCATGATTTGTGTTTTGGATAAGTTCTTTCCGCATTGTTATGATTATTTATATGGTTCGACTTCATTCTAGAAGCCTTACCTTGGGTATTTCTGTCTTTTTATCTATTCGTATCAGTTTGGGTGATAGACTTACTTGTCAAGGTACGCTGCGACAAGTGTCATCACTACCCTTATTTTTGGGTCGTGATAATGATATTGATACAATTTCCATGAAAGAAAGTATAAGATTTAAGGCTTATGTTTAAGCACTAAGTTTACAATAAAGGTTTGATATTTTGATTCAAATGATAAGGATTGAAATCCACAACTGTTTACTTTACTCTTGATTTAAAGCAAAGAAAAACATAATTAGTTTCTAATATACTAACCTTTATGCTATTTTAATGTGGATTTCCTGAAGTATAAGCATATAAGTAATATCGAAGTAGTATTTAGCATCGAGTTAGGTATGAGTCCGAGGTCACATTCCCTAGAAATACATGCCGTCGTAGGTTTAAGTCCCAATGTGGGTTAAGTATAGTAATCACTCAAGTTAAGGTTCTACTCCGATGGCAAGGGTAGAACAACTCTCCTCAACGTGGGTAAGACATTGGACTCTATGATAGTTCACATGGTTTATGTCGGTTAGAAGAACCTCCCTAAGAAACTATAATAAGTAAATCTTTTAGAAACTAAGTGTTATGGCTCACAAAGTTATTCTTATGCTTCATTACTCTTTTTATGATTTTGCAGTTTTTATTTTATTCAAGCTCAAAGTAAGTCATTTACACTTAGCATGTATTATTTGAAAGTTTATATGAATATTTGGTTATTGTTTTACTTATGCATTCACCCCTACATACTCAGTACATTCCAAAAGTACTGGCTCACATACATATCTATGTGCGACATTGTCTCATAATGTAAGTACCAGTTGTAGCCCACACATCATAATCAGACAGTTGCAACTTCCAGTTAGTAGGTGAAGAGTTCTTTTGATTTGAGGACTTGGGTCAACTCTAGTTCTAGTAGCATTTATTTTATTTAGGCGTATTGAATACGGATAGTTGGGGGTCATGTACCGGCTACCTATAGTCAATATTAGCAGAGTCTTCATAGACGGTCATTTAGATTTGATGTTTTACTTTCAGTTTTGTTTTGTATAACAAGAGTTGTAATCATTTTAAATAGTTTTGTTTTGAACATGTTCAGCTAAAGATATCTCTTCCGCATATTTCGTTTAGATTTATGGAACATATTTTGTTGCTCATGAGTTCTGCAAATATCATGGGTTAGCTTAGGATACTTGTGGTTCTAAGCACCATGTGACGTTCAAGGGGTAGTCTCGGGGCATTACAAACACATCTTATTAGGTAGAGGTATATTTATTTATTTTTCATTATCTAATTTTTTTAAGTATATGTACTAATATGTCAATAATCAAGCCACCACTATCATTGCAAGTGCTACAGAAAGTGTTGGAGGAAGAGGTAGAGGAAAGGGCAGTGTTTCAAGTGCTTAAGTGTTCCAAATATCCCAACTACTCCAAGTCAATTAGATGGAGATTCTGCACAAACACTAATAATTTTATGTAATTATTTTTAGAAAACATAGATATGTTGATTTGAGTCTCAATACACATACTTCAATTAGTGGTAGCGGAAAAGAAACATCTAGAGGAATGTGTAGTGACAAAGGAAGAGGGATGACTCAACAAAGACATGTGAATAAATACATAGGTAGAGGAACAGGTCTGACTCAAGAGAGCCAAACCAGTTCTGGTAATAGAAGAGGCATAGGGAAGGGAATGTCTCCTCAAAGACAAGACTATGAAGACAGTGGTAAAGGACATATAAGACCTTTTAAAAGGTCAAGAATGGCAGGGATTAAAATATACCAAGCTGAAGATGGCCTTACCACTCTTAATGTAAGTAATGTGTAGAACGTTTTTTGACTTAATCATATTTATTGCCTTTTAATTTCTATAATTTGTCTGTGCAGCCTGGATTGTCAACTAGAAGAGTTATTACCACTGGTGCAAAGGTGACAAAGAGGTCTGATGTTGTAACTAGTGATATTGGCTACAAACCAAGATAGAGATTTAAATGAAAAGGGAAGTCGGCCATTACCAAAAGAAAACTTGAAAGGATGAGGGTTGAAAAGGTTATTCAAACCAGGTCTGCAACTGCTGCTAAAACTCAAAGCAAAATTAGTTCAAGTAGAAAGACTCATAAGCCATGAAAGTAGGGCATCTTGCTGATATGATGTATTTAGCATTTTTAGAGATGTTGTTGTTGATATTGTCTCAAATAATTATTTTTGTTATATTTTGGTGCTATTGTTGATACCATTTTGATCTTCTTATTTTGTATCAATCAAACACTATTTTGAAAACTTTGTTTTGTTAGGAACCTTTAGGTATTAAGCTATGTTTTTTTAAGTACCAAACAAAATGTCACGGCCCAAAATCCCATCGGGCCGGACTGGCATCCGAAGCCGAGAAGGCCCTGGAGATCCCGTTCAAATACCTGTACTTTTACTTACATGTCACCAAAAATTTGGGCAACACTTCACTGCATATAAAAGGGTCTAATTACCTGTATCAGCACAACACGCACAACTATATATATATATATATATAATACTTGGCCGTCGGGGCCACCCCATATACGACTATAACATCACTATATAAACTTCCATGACTTTACCCTTTCTTATGTCTACAAAGCCTCTAGGATATACATGACATAACCAGGGTCGGGACAAACCCCCACCCACACATAACTCCTGTACAATAACAAAATATAAGAAACCGACTCGGAAAGCCCCGAAGCAAACTGGAGCTCACCAACAACATCTGTATGACCTGGCTCCTACTGGTGCGGTGTATGAGCTGAGGTACCTGTGCCTGCAGCATGAAATACAGGTCCCCCGTAAGGGACGTCAGTACGAGATATGTACTGAGTATGTAAAGCTGTAAATAATCATATGTGATATGGGGGATCAAGAAAATCATACACATGTGAATAAATCATAATAGAAGTGAACCAGACTTCAGACTTCATAAACACTTTTAGGATCATGTACATTATTATTAATCTGAATTGGGTTCTTGAATACAAACACATTTGTGGAACGGTATACATTCGTTCATTTCATTCTTTACAATTGTTATTCGCCATTACCTCCTCCTCCCGAACCTCCAACCACCTAACAATAATCAATACTGTACCGTACTGTGACCATTAGGCTGCCCCCAGTACATATCAATTGGGATCGACCCATGCTAGGCTTATGCCCCTGGGATACCACCCACACGTATATCAAGTAACACATAAGAGATTTTTCCAATAACTTAGTTCAAAAGTTTTTGAGATTATTACATTAGTGTTCATGTCAATATAGTACCTTTGGAATAATTATACATCAATAGGAATCAAGTAATAGACCTTCTATACAATAACGATGTAATAAGGACTCATTGGTACATCAACAATATGTTTCAGAATCATCAATATCACAACAATGAAATAGGAGCCTCTTGGTATATCAATGAAACATTTTGACACTTTATAGAATGGAAACAACTTCATTGGTAATGTACAACAATACATGTGTTTGGATAACCTCGGAATCTTACTTGATGGAACATTGGTGTTTTCATGCCAAAGAACATCGTTAGAGTATGCTTTACATACCTCGTTGTAGATTCGGATACCAATTCAACACAACTTCCCGCCATTACAAATCACTTATCTACAATGAAATATTTGGCATCTAGTATTAGCAACC
Organism: Capsicum baccatum var. pendulum; assembly: GCA_030864225.1. NCBI lineage: Eukaryota > Viridiplantae > Streptophyta > Magnoliopsida > Solanales > Solanaceae > Capsicum > Capsicum baccatum. The sequence goes on along the minus strand of CM061554.1, from coordinate 216,680,122 downwards.
CAACACCACAATTCTCTTCCATAATTCCATACCACCAATATTTGCAAAGCATTCCAAAAACCAACTTGAACAATAGGTTTATGTGTATATATATATATAATCATCATTTCAAAACCATATCATCAATACCACATCATCCCTTCACAATTCAACATAATCCAACCATGCACAAGAATGATCCAACATCATTTCCAATCATCTTTCAACAACAATCAAATAACATACTTCTTATGCTCACATGCATATATATATATATATATATATATATATATATATATATATATATATATATATACATATCCATATAAATAACACCAACATAATTTACATCCTTACCATATAATTGCCCTTTGGGTTTTGAAGTCCTGTTGGCACAAATAAGGGGTGCTTTTCGAAGCCCTTGAGATGATGAACACAACTACGGAATCAATTTGGACTTTCCACGGTTGAATCACAAGGTAATTAGAGTTGAAAATTTGGCTAGGGTTTGTTCTTTCCTATAATTGATGATGAATATGAGTTTTTGAACTCATATACATGTATATATACACATATTCCCGTCCATAATACCATAGAAAATGACCAAAGTGCCCTTAAAATTTAAATAATGTCAAATATGTCCTCCGGTGGACTGTTTTGACAAGCTGAAGTAGATAGACCATAACTCTTTGCTCCGATATTGAATTTGGGTGAAATTGGTATCATTGTAAAGATAATTCAAAGTTAGTTCATTTCATATAAATTAGGCCACCCAGTTCATCCTGTACAAGGAGTTATGATCGTTTGAAGTTGACCCTAAAAATCTGTTTTGTGAGGCTGAAGTAAAACGCGTATAACTCCTTACGCAGATGTTGAATTTGGATGAAACCAGTTGCATTGGAAAGAAGACTCAAAGATATTTCTTTTTATATATGGTATCTCTCCCAGTTCATTATATTGAGGGAGTTATGATCGTTCAAAGTTAACCCAAAAAAATGGCAGGCCTCAGTATTTTCCTGCTAATTTACTGTTCACAAAAATCTGTTATGAGAGGATGAAGTAGAACGAGTATAACTCCTTACTCAGATGTTGGATTTGGATGAAACTAATTGCATTGGAAAGAAGACTCAAAGATGTTTCTTTTGATATGTGGTAGCTCTTCCAGTATATTATATTGAGGGAGTTAGGATCGTTCAAAGTTGACCTAAAAACTGGAAATTTTCCTGCAATTTTACTGTTCACATCCCGGCCACCGTTTTATAGTTTCGAGCTTGCTCGCTTATATCCGAAACTTATCCGTTTTTGAAAATCTTTATATCGTCGGAAAGCTTATTCAATAACCTTCATATGGAAACATCGACGGGCAAATTCCGGTATAAATAAGGTCGATTCCTATACACATATAATCAAACTATACACTTGAAACCATCTCAAAATAATCAATACTCATATATACCTAACTTAGGATCAATACATATACTCCAACACATATAACAATGGCTAATGCAAGTAATTAAGTACGGGGTGTGACATCCTTCCCCCCTTAAGGACATTCGTCCTCGAATGTGAATGTAGTTATTTAGCCAAAACAAGTTCGAATTCATAATTGATATTCACGTCATCATATAGATATTATGCATATGTAAAAACTTACTTGTTAGTGTCCCAGTTCCACTCCTTGCACTTCTTTTTCACCTTTGAATAAATAAGGGTATTTCGATTTCATTGCTTCCTCCGCTTCCCATGTAATCTCTTCCCTTTGTTGATTTCTCCAAAGTACTTTCACCGATGCTACTTCTTTATTTCTCAACTTCTTAACTTGACGATCTAATATAGCAGTAGGAATCTCCTCATAGGTAAGATCTTCTATTACTTGCACATCTTCAGTAGAAGTAATAAGGGTCGGATCTCCGATGCACTTTCGAAGCATCGATACATGAAATACTGGATACACTAATGAGAGTTCCTGGGGTAGCTCTAATTCATAAGCAACTTGCCCACATCTTCGAATAATCTTATATGGGCCTATATATCGTGGACTCAACTTTCCTTTCTTACCAAATCTCATCACCCCTCTCATTGGCGATACCTTCAAAAATACCCAATCGCCTAACGAAAACTCTAGCCCTCTTCTTCTACTATCCGCATATGACTTGTGTCGACTTTGGGCCGTTTTCAACCGTTGCTGAATCACCTTGACTTTTTCTATGGCTTGATACACAAGATCCGGTCCGAACATAAGAGTTTCACCCGCTTCAAACCATCCTATTGGTGATCTACACTTCCTCCCATATAAAGCTTCATATGGTGCCATTTTGATACTTGAATGATAGCTATTATTGTAGGCAAACTCAATAAGAGGTAAATGATCATCCCAGCTGCCTTTAAAATCTATAACACATGCTCGTAGCATATCTTTAAGTGTTTGAATGGTGCGCTCTGCTTGTCCATCCGTCTGAGGGTGAAAAGCTGTACTCAGATTCACTTGTGTTCCCAAACTCCGTTGGAAAGACTTCCAAAAGTTTGCAGTAAATTGAGTTCCCCGATCTGATATAATAGAAGTTGGCACTCCATGTAATCGGACTATTTCTTTAACATACAACTTCGAATATTCTTCAAATGTGTAAGTGGTCTTAACGGGTAAGAAATGTGCAGATTTAGTAAGCCTATCCATAATCACCCATATAGAATCAAATTTTCGAGCTGTACGAGGCAAACCTGTAACAAAATCCATGTTGATCATGTCCCACTTCCAAGTTGGAAGATCTATGCATTGCATATAGCCTCCGGGCTTTTGATGTTCCACTTTAACTCGTTGGCAATTTGGACATCCAGCTACAAATTCTGCGATGTTCCTTTTCATGTTATTCCACCAATACATATCTTTCAAATCTTGATACATTTTGGTTGATCCTGGATGAATGAAATACCTTGAAAAATGTGCCTCTGTCATAATCTTCTTTCTTAGCCCGTCTACATCCGGCACACATAATCGGTTTTGGCACCGAAGTACTCCTTCTCGCGTAAGCTCAAATGCCTTGGTTGCACCACTCTGAATGTTCTCCTTAAGCTGTAATAAAATAGGATCTGCATATTGCTTCTCTTTCACTTCAGCTACTAATGAAGATTCCGCAACATTATGTACGATAAGCTCTTTGTCCGGAGTTTCAAGAAGGCGAACTCCCAAACTAGCTAACTGGTGAAGATCTTTAACCATCCCTTGCCTTTCTATAGGCATCATCATAGCCTTACGACTTAACTCATCAGCTACTATATTCGCTTTCCCTGGATGATACAAAATATCTACATCATAATCTTTTAATAGTTCCATCCACCTGCGCTGCCTCAGATTTAGATCCTTCTGACTGAAAATATATTGTAAGCTCTTGTGATCAGTATATATATCAACATGAACCCCATATAAATAGTGGCGCCATATTTTTAAAGCAAAGATAACCGCTGCCAGCTCAAGATCGTTTGTAGGATAATTTTTCTCATGTGGCCGCAATTTTCTAGAAGCATATGCTATTACCTTACCATGCTACATCAATACACATCCTAAACCAATTCTTGAAGCATCGCAATACACTGTATACCTTTCTGTACCTTCTGGAAGAGCCAACACAGGTGTAGAAGTCAACTTATTTTTCAATTCCTGGAAACTCTCCTCACAGGTATCATTCCACTGGAACTTGGATGCTTTATGCATTAGCTTGGTTAAGGGTGCTGAAATGGAAGAAAAGTCTTTAACAAATCTCCTATAATAACCGGCCAACCCGAGAAAACTACGAATCTCCGTCGGCGTTGTGGGCCTTGGCCAGTTCTTCACAGCTTCTATCTTTTGAGCATCAACCTTTATCCCTTCACTAGATACAATATGACCCAAAAATGCCACCGACTTTAACCAAAACTCACATTTAGAGAACTTTGCATAAAGCTTACAATCACGAAGAGTCTGCAATGTCTGTCGTAAGTGATTGGCATGGTCCTCTTCTGATCTAGAATAAACTAGAGTATCATCTAAAAAAATTATCACAAATACATCCAGGAATGGCTTAAACACCCTATTCATCAAATCCATAAAAGCTGCTGGTGCATTTGTTAGCCCAAATGACATAACTAGAAACTCATAATGACCATACCTTGTTCGGAAAGCTGTTTTGGGTATATCTTTTTCTTTGACCCTCACTTGGTGGTAACCTGACCTCAAATCAATCTTAGAAAAGCACTTGACGCCCTGTAACTGATCAAATAAATCATTAATTCTTGAGAGAGGATATTTATTCTTAATAGTCACCTTATTCAATTGCCGATAATCAATACACATCCTCAGCTAGCCATCCTTTTTGTGCACAAATAACACTGGTGCTCCCCAGGGGGACATACTAGGCCTTATGAATCCCTTCTCAAGCAAATCTTTCAATTGCTCTTTCAATTCTCGCAATTCTGTTGGGGCCATTCTATATGGAGGAATGGAGATTGGTTGGGTGCCTGGAATTACATCAATACCAAACTCTACTTCTCGTTCCAGAGGCAAACCTAGAAGATCTTCAGGAAATTCATTTACCACCGGAACAACGTGAAGAGTTGGTGGCTCCGCTTCTGTATCCCTTACTCTAACTAAATGATATAGGTATCCCTTGGAAATCATTTTTCTTGCTTTGAAATAAGAAATAAATCTACCTTTTGGTGCGCCAATCTTACCTTGCCATTCAATAACTGCTTCATTCAGAAAATGTAAATACATCTTTTTTGTACAACAGTCAATTTTGGCATAACAAGACGCCAACCAATCCATACCCATTATAATATCAAAGTCTACCATTTCTAGTTCCACGAGATTGGCCATCGTGTTCCGACCACACACAGTTACTACACAATCTTTATAAACTCTTTTAGCAATAATAGATTCCCCAACCGGGGTAGACACTTCCAACGGCTTATCTAACAATTCGGGGGTTCTTTTGAACTTTCCAGCAACCAAAGGAGTAACATATGATAATGTAGAACCGGGATCAATTAGAGCATATACATCAAATGAAAATATGGACAACGTACCCGTAACCACATCTGGGGAAGCCTCTAGATTCTGTCGATCCGCTAAAGCATAAGTGCGATTCTGAGTCCCGCTGGAACTGGCGACTCTTGTTTCATTCCTAGCGTGACCCACGGGTCGTGCGCCTCTACCAAAATAAGATATCGGTGACGATGATGCAACAGCTGATCCCAAAGGTCGTGCTACACCACCTGCGCCCCTTCGTGGGCATTCTCTCATCATATGCCCCGTCATACCGCACCAATAACAAACATTTGTTCCCATTCGACATGCGCCCATATGATGCCTTCCACATTTATTGCATGGCTCTCGAGGAGGTCTCAGTTGGATCATATTCCTTTGCCCATGATAACCCCGTGATCGCGAACTATGACCCTCACTTCTTTGCCCAATTTGACTGCCTCTGAACCCCTGATGCTGTAGTGGAGCACTAGCTGCAGAATAAGAAAATAATGGCCTAGGTGGTCTAGCAGAAAATTGAGGTCTAAAACCTCCCTGTGGCGCCATAAACTGCCCTGTAGATCTGGCCCTCTTAGAAGATCCGCTTTCAAATTCCTGCGTTCTTCTTCTCTGCCTCTGATCTTCCATTTTCTGTGCAAATGCTTGGATCCTAGCTATATCCATATCTTTATTCAGTGCAGCAATAGTACAATCCCTAACCAAATACGGATCTAATCCGTTCACATATCGATGAACTCTGTCATCCATAGTAGCTATAACATTAGGAGCATATCTGGACAAGGAATTAAATCGAAGACTATACTCCCTCACACTTGTATTACCCTGCCGAAGATTTAAGAACTGATCCGCACCTTTGAATCTATACGCGGCTAACTTTGAAATGGAAGGTAATGATCAATAAATGCCTCTTTGAACTCTTTCCAAGTAGCTGGGGGTGCATCAATGCCCCTCGACCGTTTCCAGTCTTCATACCAATATATAGCCTCACCTTTGAATCTATACGCGGCTAACTCCACTGTCTCTCTGCCCGATACATGCATCACCTCTAGGGCCCTTTGGATTTGATCAATAAAGTCCTGCGGATCTTCATTAAGATTGGATCCGGTAAAAGTAGGCGGATCCATCTTAAGAAAATCTTGCGTCCGAAGACTAGCCGCCCTATCAGTACTGCTAGAACCCGCGACAGGAATGGCTTGCCCTTGGACTTGCCCAGCAACTATACGAGTCAAAAGTTGCACTGCATTTCTAAGATCTTGATCAACAACATTAATAGGTGGCTCTGGGGATATAGTTCTCCTCCCCCTTATTTCTTCTGGACTGGGGGAAGTTTCTGATGCATGCTCAGCTGGAGCCTCACTTTGATTAGCTGGTATAGTGGGTGACTTACTAGTCCCCTCTCCGGCAGCCACATCTACTTGCTTACCGGTATTCTTGCTTCTAGTAACCGGCATCATTACTATAATAAGAGAAACAAACTGATTCAGTGGTCAACTATGACTTTATATACAATATAAGCTCTATCGCACGATCTAAGACATGAAGAAAAGAAACAATTCCTAAATGTCCATAGCCTCCTGTTTATAGATGTGGTGCACAACACACCGATAAACAAGATTCTACGTAGACACGGCTTTGTAGACTCACTAGGACGAACCGCTCTGATACCACTTTTGTCACATCCCAAAATCCCATCGGGCCAGACTGGCACCCGAAGCCGAGAAGGCCCGGGAGAACCCGTTCAAATACCTGTACTTTCACTTACATGTCACCAAAAATTTGGGCAGCACTTCGCTGCATATAAAAGGGTCTAATTACCTGTATCAGCACAACACGCACAAATATATATATATATATATATATATATATATATATAATACTTGGCCGTCGGGGCCACCCCATATACGACTATAACATCACTATATAAACTTCAATGACTTTACCCTTTCTTATGTCTACAAAGCCTCTAGGATATACATGACATAACCAGGGTCGGGACAAACCCCCGCCCACACATAACTCCTGTACAATAACAAAATATAAGAAACCGACTCGGAAAGCTCCGAAGCAAACTGGAGATCACCAACAACAGCTGTATGACCTGGCTCCTACTGGTGCGGTGTATGAGCTGAGGTACCTGTGCCTGCAGCATAAAATGCAGGTCCCCCGTAAGGGACGTCAGTACGAGATATGTACTGAGTATGTAAAGCTGTAAATAATCATATGTGATATGGGGGATCAAGAAAATCATACACATGTGAATAAATCATAATAGAAGTGAACCACACTTCATAAACACTTTTAGGATCATGTACATTATTATTAATCTGAATTGGGTTCTTGAATGCAAACACATTTGTGGAACAGTATACATTCGTTCATTTCATTCCTTACAATTGTTATTCGCCATTACCTCCTCCTCTCGAACCTCTAACCACCTAACAATAATCAATACTGTACCGTACTGTGACCATTAGGCTACCCCCAGTACATATCAATTGGGATCGACCCATGCTAGGCGTATGCCCCTAGGATACCACCCACACGTATATTAAGTAACACATAAGAGATTTTTCCAATAACTTAGTTCAAAAGCTTTTGAGATTATTACATTAGTGTTCATGTCAATATAGTACCTTTGGAACAATGATACATCAATAGGAATCAAGTAATAGACCTTCTATACAATAACGATGTAATAAGGACTCATTGGTACATCAACAATATGTTTCAGAATCATCAATATCACAACAATGAAATAGGAGCCTCTTGGTATATCAATGAAACATTTTGACACTTTATAGAATGGAAACAACTTCATTGGTAATGTACAACAATACATGTGTTTGGATAACCTCGGAATCTTACTTGATGGAACATTGGTGTTTTCATGCCAAAGAACATCGTTAGAGTATGCTTTACATACCTCGTTGTAGATTCGGATACCAATTCAACACAACTTCCCGCCTTTACAAATCACTTATCTACAATGAAATATTTGGCATCTAGTATTAGCAACCCAACACCACAATTCTCTTCCATAATTCCATACCACCAATATTTGCAAAGCATTCCAAAAACCAACTTGAACAATAGGTTTATGTGTATATATATATATATATATAATCATCATTTCAATACCATATCATCAATACCACATCATCCCTTCACAATTCAACATAATCCAACCATGCACAAAAATGATCCAACATCATTTCCAATCATCTTTCAACAACAATCAAATAACATACTTCTTATGCTCACATGCATATATATATATATATATATATATATATATATATATATATATATATATATATATATATATATATATATATATATATATAAATAACACCAACATAATTTACATCCTTACCATAGAATTGCCCTTTGGGTTTTGAAGTCCTGTTGGCACAAATAAGGGGTGCTTCTCGAAGCCCTTGAGACGATGAACACAACTACGGAATCAATTTGGACTTTCCACGGTTGAATCACAAGATAATTAGAGTTGAAAATTTGGCTAGGGTTTGTTCTTTCCTATAATTGATGATGAATATGAGTTTTTGAACTCATATACATGTATATATACACATATTCCCGTCCATAATACCATAGAAAATGACCAAAGTGCCCTTAAAATTTTAATAATGTCAAATATGTCCTCCGGTGGACTGTTTTGACAAGCTGAAGTAGATAGACCATAATTCTTTGCTCCGATATTGGATTTGGGTGAAATTGGTATCATTGTAAAGATAATTCAAAGTTCGTTCATTTCATATAAATTAGGCCACCCAGTTCGTCCTGTACAAGGAGTTATGATCGTTTAAAGTTGACCCTAAAAATCTGTTTTGAGAGGCTGAAGTAAAACATGTATAACTCCTTACGCAGATGTTGAATTTGGATGAAACCAATTGCATTGGAAAGAAGACTCAAAGATCTTTCTTTTTATATATGGTATCTCTCCCAGTTCATTATATTGAGGGAGTTATGATCATTCAAAGTTAACCCAAAAAAATGGCAGGCCTCAGTATTTTCCTGCTAATTTACTGTTCACAAAAATCTGTTGTGAGAGGCTGAAGTAGAACGAGTATAACTCCTTACTTAGATGTTGGATTTGGATGAAACTAATTGCATTGGAAAGAAGACTCAAAGATGTTTCTTTTGATATGTGGTAGCTCTTCCAGTGTATTATATTGAGGGAGTTAGGATCGTTCAAAGTTGACCTAAAAACTTGAAATTTTCCTGCAATTTTACTGTTCACATCCCGGCCACCGTTTTATAGTTTCGAGCGTGCTCGCTTATATCCGAAACTTATCCGTTTTTTAAAATCTTTATATCGTCAGAAAGCTTATTCAATAACCTTCATATGGAAACATCGACGGGCAAATTCCGGTATAAATAAGGTCGATTCCTATACACATATAATCAAACTATACACTTGAAACCATCTCAAAGTAATCAATACTCATATATACCTAACTTAGGATCAATACATATACTCCAACACATATAACAATGGCTAATGCACCTAATTAAGTACGGGATGTTACACAAAACAAGGTCAAACTTTAGTTGTAGTTCAAATTAAAACAATGATTATGTTGAAATGAACTCCTCACTTTATTTCATTGTAGTTGCCTTGTTACTTTATTGACTGTATGAATATTAAGTTTTGAATGCTCACAAATTCCATCAATATCACACTATATTAATACAAAATATATTGCATAGGTCAAATCATGATGATTTGATACAAAATATGTTGCATAAGTCTTACACAACCAAATAAAATTACATCTTGTTAAACCATTACTATTCCGACAAGAGAAGAGACATAAACACTATTTTGTAAAGTAAAACAAGAGAACAACTCTGATAATTTCAATTGCATGCAACTACATTTGCCATTTGTCACATTCTTGGTAATGCTTGTCCAAAATAGAAAAACACCATGACAATCATGACGATGAGCTTCCAATTACAACATTTGATCTTCTTCTCCTCCTTCACCATCCATTTTCCATTACTATCATAAAATGTCAATGCTTCTTCCAACTCCTTGATTCTCTTCGCCAATATTGGAATAACTGTCTTGGATCGTAAATCAGTCTTTTCGGGTCCCTCCATTTAAAGAAGTTGTATGATTTCTCCTAAAATGGGCCATAAATAAATTAATTTAACGAAAACAAGAGAAAAAATAAGAGAATATGTATAGGGCATACACGATAGCATGGACAAGATCAAAATTTTTTAGTTGGGTTGTCCTCCGACCATGATGTTTGCATTGACTAAGTCTCCATGTTTGCATCACATTTTTATATGAAACATGGGATCATTCTCGTCATTACAAATATGATTCAAGATTGCATTTGACATTACAAAAATATTTTCCTCAAAACCTAATCACAAAATTTAACTTGATTTTAAATTAGTTAGGAAAATTGAGACGAAATTAAATCTTTTACGGCTGATTCTGTTTAGAAATTAGAACATAAATGGAAACATCTTACCTTTTAAGGTTAATTTTGTTGAGAAAAGTTTGAGAAGAGAGACAATTTTTTTCTTCAAAATGAGACAACGACTATATCAATGGAGGAAGAAGAGAAATTAGTCTTTTAAAGAGGAGAAGATGGGGTTTTTGAAATAATTAAGAAATAAATTACACGCGACATTTTATAATTGATTGTTTCAATCAAGTTTTATGCATTCACGCGTGTCCTATGCGTGTAGACACACATAGACAAAATTTCGATCAAAATGATATATTTACTATGATCTACGTAATTTATGTAGGGTACTAGATAGCCCGCAAAACTTAGATGTCTTTTTATAAAAGTCGGATAGATTCAGGGCTGACTTTATATCTTTTTCTCTTAATTTTAAGCTGATTGTGTTGGACTATTCTTTAACATTATTTACGGTTTTTTTTTCTTACTTTTTTCTCTTGACTAGGCTTTGATTAAAATCTAGTCTATAGAATGAAAACTAACAAAGATTGTTATGACTTATCATTATTAATCTAGTATTGTATATATACTTTTTTTTTCCAATCTCAAATCCAAAAGAATAGCTTATAAAGAGTTGGAGGGAATAGTATCTTAATCCAAATAAGGAATTTCCATTATATAGAAGAGAAGGTTTCGAGATGCCTCTTCAGTAGGCGCTTGCTACGTTATTTTACTATATCACCTCTAATTAATTACTATAAGTCATTTATATATTAAAAAATTAATAATATCAAATTAAAAATAAAATATACATTTATAACATGTCTGCTTCAACTTCTTCAAACGTAATTTTATCATATCACCACTGGTTAATTATTATAAGGCATTTGCATATTAAAAAATTAATAATATCCAATTCGTGATTTAACTATATCACCCATACTTAATAATTATAAGTTATTTATGCATTAAATATGAAAAATATTTAATTAGAAAAAGATAAAATAAATATTTATGATATATCTGCTTTAGTTGCTTAAATCGTGATTTTACTATATCACCCCTATTTAATTATTACAAGTCATTTATGTATTAAAAATTTAAAATATTTAATTAAAATTGATAAATTAACTCTTGATGTTTTAACTTAACTTAACGTCTTATATGAGGTCCACTTAAAAAAATTTAACAAGTATTTTTTATATTAATTTTGTTATGTCACTTCTAATTAGTTGTTGTAAGTCATTTAAAACATTTATGCTTCGCTGTTTCAATCATGATTTTATTATATCACCCTTAATTAATTATTATGTCATCTAAGTATTGTGCCACTTAAATTGAGAAAAAAATATTATTAATCACAATGATTAAAAATTTAAATTATTTAAAAAATATAATTGACTATCGACGATAAAAAAAACTCTAGACAAAGAGAGTAACATATATAATTCAAAAATTGCATAAAAAACATTATAAATTACAATAGTTAACAACTTAAAATATCTAAAAATAATTTAATTTTTTTATATATTTAAAAAAATACATAAAAACTACTATAAATCACAATAATTAACAACATAAAAAATTTAAAAGATATAAAATTTGACTCTCGAAATTATATTAGTGTCACTTAAATTGGAATAGAGGAAAAGTATTATAAATCACAATAATTAAAAATTTAAATTAGTTTTAAAATATAATTGACTATCAATGCCACAAAAGTTTGGACAAAAAATGTAACGTATATTATTTGAAAATTACATAAGAAAATATTATTAATTACAAAAGTTAACAACTTAAATTGTCTAAATACATATTAAAAGTATGATTGATTATCTAAATTCTATTTGTGTCACAAAATTGAGACAAAAAATAACACATATTGAATCAATGCTACATCTCGGATGAATCTTACAATGTATATGCAATCCTTTTTTTAAAGACTTTTGTTTAAATATATCAAGATTGAAAAGACAAGTTCTAATACAACACACCAAGCAGTGTATAAAAAATAATGTTAGCATAAATAATACCAGTATTACTAATACAAACATTATTAATACAAACATTACTAATACATTATATTCAAAATTAATTTTATACACTCTAACAGATGACTTCTACGTTTCAATGGAAGGAACATATACAAAAGCAAAGTCTGATAAAACATCTACAAAAGTATATTTTATCATGTTCTCAAAGTCAAATAACTTAAATTAATATGACTGATAGTAACTTATAGTTTTCTTTTTTATATAACTTTTGAAACACTTAAAATTTAAATTTAAAATATTAATTTAATTTAACTTCAACGAATAAGTTGACAAATAAAGGGAAGGAGAAATGAAAGCAAAGGATGTTTATATCGGCTTAGCAGGGAATACAATGCAATTTTGAGTTATTAATTGCAACCCACATGTGATGTAATATGCAATGCTAGATAACACTTTATTTTTTTCCACAATTATTCTCTATTTTATATATCATGTGTCAAATCTTATGCATCAATTTTAATCTGGTATTTTATACTTAATGTAGCAAATCTTAGTCGTATGATTAAAGATCTAAACTTCAAAATGCATTGAATTTTGTTATTTATATGAGTATGTTATACATAGCTATCTTGTGAGATAATTTGGCTCCTTGAAAAATACTATCAAGTAATTAATATATGTTTTGTGTATTCATGTGTTATAATTCATAATTTAAATTGACATGAATCTAATTTATCGTACATATTCAAAATATCTTAATGTGGGCCAGTGCTGACACGATACATACATTACTCGATCAAAGTACAATCTATATTGGACAAACAAATTCCAACTTTTGTAATTATCTAGACGTGGTTCCTAGCCGCTTTTATAGGTGAAATGGTCTCGTAGACCCTTGTACTTATTTTCGTTTGTAAAGTGGACATTTCTACTTAGACTTTTATCATCTGAACCCCTCGACTCAATAAAACTCAATATTTTAAACCCTTTACCCATCAAAACATGACATTTTAAACCATTTTTCATCCAACTAATGTTAGCGTAATACACTCGCCGACACGTGACATGCCATGTCATTTTTCAATGACACATAGGAAATTAAATATTTAAAATATACATAAAATATATATAATATTTTTTAAAAAATAAATGTTTTACCCACCCCCTCAATAATTAAAAAAAATAATATTAAATAATTTAAAAGAAATTGATAAAAATAATTGCTACTATCAAAATAATTTGTTCAATTTTGGAGACAATTTTTGAATTAATTTTTTTTTCGTGTGTGTTTGTGTGAAACCATTTTTTTTTCTTTTGGATTTTGCAGGGGTGTGTATGTGTCTGCTGGGTGAGGGTGGGGGGCGGGGGAAACTTGTGGTGGGATGGAGGGTGGGGGGGACTGGTGGGGGTGGGGGGACGGGAGAAGAAAGATGTGTTAAGAAACACGGCGGAATGGAGAAATTGAATTGATTGATGTTGAAGGTGAAAGTCCTTGCTTTCAGATTTTTGATACTGAGATTGAAAAGGCTAGAAATTTGATAAAAGGGAATGACTAACTTTATCAAACAAAGTTGCATTTAGGGAATTGGACAATTGGTGGGGGTGGGGACGGGGGAAAGGGGTGGGGGAACTGGTGGGGGGCTGGGGGACGGGAGGAAAGGGAGTGGGGAACTAGGGAGGGGGGAAGGAGTCAATGAAGAAGAAGGGGCTCAATTTTTTTTTTCTTTTAAATTTACAATTATTTGAAAAAAATATAAAGGAAAAAAATTGGTTTCACACGTTGAAACGCACGTGTTCTACATTAGCTTTGTCAAATCATCCAGTTAATGTTACATAAGCAAAAAAAATTCAAAAAATTATTTTTAATAGGTTAAAGAGTTCAAATTACAAAAATCTAAGTAGAAGTGTCCATTTTATAAATAAAAATAAATACAAGAATTCACAGGATTATTTTGCCGCTTTTATATATTAATTAAAAAAGAAGTACAATTTTATTTGAAGACGACTTGTTTTTCTTTTTAAAGGGCAAAAGAAAATCACATCAACTGAGTATACAATTTGACAAGGTAATTATACCATCAAGTCTCATCCAAATTTTGAACAGCCAAAGTCGAAATATCCTTAGGGATAGAGGCGTAGGTAGTGGCATCAACAATCAATTAAATTTTATATTAGTTTTAAATTTATTTTAGAGTTTATTGTATATATATATATATATATAATAATTCACTTTTAAGTGTCATGTTTCGTTTTATAAAAATTAATTTAATTAAATATTTGAAGAGAATAAATTATATTAATTTTATATTTTAAATTTAAATATTTAAAAATTACACATTAAATATTATAAATTATAATCCTACTTAAGTGTATATAATATGGATGGTCAAAATTTACTCAGTTTTGATTGTCCAAAATAAAAAAGTGACAAATAAAATAGAAAAGTAACAAATAAAAATGTCAAAAAAATAATACTTATTCAATTTTAGCTTCACATCTGAATTTTCCATGACTTAGTCCTCTTGATTTAAAGAGGCGTGTAGCAGTAGCTAGACGATCCGCCTTTGCCCAACTACCAAACGTAAATAAAAATGTCAAAGAAATAAGACATATTCAATTTTAGCAATGTCAAAGAAATAAGACTTACTCAATTTTAGCTTCACATCTGAATTTTTCATGTCCTAGTCCTGTTAGATTTATCAGACCCTACTAGATGAAAATAAACTAAATTTATTGTTGTTGTAGTCCTCTCGAATTAAAGAGGCGTGTAGCAGTAGGTAGACGATCCGCCTTTGCCCAACTACCAAACGTTATGTTCAATTATCCACCAGTTTTACATAACTCCCATATATATTAAATTACCACGACACCACCGAGTCTTTCTCGCTTCTCAAATTAGCAAATTTGCAAATAAGCAGACGAAATGGAAGAATCAATTCTGCAATCAGTTCTCCTACTAGCACTTGTATCTTTCACCATTTATGTCACCTTTCACTTTTACAACAACCAACGTCGGCGTCGGCCTTTATTCACCCCACCGTCTCCCCCGGCGCTCCCTGTAATCGGTCACCTTCATCTCCTAACCGACATGCCCCACCACACCTTCACCCAACTCGCTCATAAACTAGGCCCGATCATCCACCTTCAACTTGGCCAAGTCCCGACTGTAATCATCTCCTCCCCTCAACTCGCTGAACTCATACTCAAAACCCATGACCACATCTTCGCTAGCCGCCCACAACTCATTGCAGCTCAATACCTCTCCTTCGGTTGCTCTGATATTACTTTTTCCCCTTACGGCCCTTACTGGCGCCAAGCTAGAAAAATCTGCGTCACTGAGTTGTTGAGTTCGAAGCGAGTTAACTCATTCCAGATTATAAGAAATGAGGAAACTAACCGTATGTTACGAATGATCTCCACTCATTCTCACTCCGAGGCGGGTGAACTCGACATGAGTCAGGTTTTCTTCGCTCTCGCGAATGATATTTTGTGCAGGGTGGCGTTCGGGAAGAGATTTATTGATCATGAGTTGAAAGAGAAGAAGGATTTGGTGAGTGTGTTGACGGAGACACAGGCTCTGTTAGCGGGGTTTTGTTTGGGGGATTTTTTCCCCGATTGGGAATGGGTTAACTCAGTGAGTGGTATGAAGAGGAGATTGATGAAGAACTTGAAGGATTTAAGAGCGGTGTGCGAGGAGATTATACAAGAGCATGTAGAAAGGAAGGGTGAAAAGAGCGATGCTTCATCAGACTTAGTTGACGTATTGCTGAGAGTTCAGAAAAGAGATGATCTCCAAGTGCCCATCACTGACGACAACCTTAAAGCTCTTATTCTGGTATTTATTATGTACTTATTCTTTTGAGTTCATTTAAATTCAATTTGATTAAACTTTTAGAAGCTACACCAATCCAACTAAACTAAATAAATATTCTAATTAAATTTTAAATACTTTTATACTCCTGATTTTTGACTTATTTTGATATTTTTAAGCTTAAAATAAGTACTTAAAAATATATTTTACTTTTTCAAACACTATCAAAATTTAAAAAAAAATTAAAAATCAAAAACACCTTGAAATAAGCCAATTCAAACACCTAAGTAATAATAGTGGTGAGAAAATATCGCTTAAATAACTGGTTAACTTTATTTATTAGTGCCTGTTTAAGATTGCTTATTTTCCAAAGAAAAACACTTATTTTGAGAAAATATTTTTTTTTAAAAGATGAGTGTTTGTTAAACTTGTAAAAATGATGTTAAAAAGAAATAGAAACAGTTTTTTTTGCTTCTGAAAAAAAGCAGAAAATTTCAGCTTTTCAAAAAAAGCAGAAGCAGAAAGTTACTTTTTTTCATAACTAAAATATCGCTATCACTTTCTCTCTCACACACACATACACTAATATATATATATATATATATATATATATATATATATATATATATATATATATATATATATATATATATATATAGTTTGATTTTAATATTATAAGTATGATTAAAGTTTGATTTTAATATTTTATACTTCATATTATATCGTAATTCTTTATTTTATTTATGATTTATATATTATTATTTTATTTTCACTCATTTTCATTAAATAAATTTTAAAATATCATTGATGATGATTGAAAGAATATATAATTTTTTATTTTTTATTATTAATGATAACAAATGACAAATGAATCACGTTACAAGAATAAATAATATTTGACAACACTTGTAAATTTTTTCTCGAATATTTATTTTTTAATAAATAATTCATAAAAAATGACATATGTGTTACCATGTAGTTTACATCTAATGAAGAAGGAGTACAAGACAGATCTTCTACTATTATGGAGATATTACATAATAAAATTAGGGATAAAATCATTGAGAATTTTGTGATGTATGAAGAACTAATTACTTTTTTCGTTAATTTTTTCATAAATAATAATTTAATTTATGAAATAATTTTTATATTTATTTTTGTTTGATATTTTAAAGTGATATTTAAATTATTTAAGTAATATATCATTATTAATATTTTTAACGTATTTATGTATATAAATATTGATTGAAAATTTTAGAGCACGTACTTTTTAATTAAATAAAAATAAAATCTTAATTAAAAATATTATAATAGATATTTAAAATAAATTTTCTTTATAAATTGATTTGTTAGTAAAAATCTATTGATACATGTCCTTTTTGATCATTTGTCTCAAAAAAACATTTCTTGAAAAAGATTATCCAAACACAATCTGTTTATCAAAAGTACTTTTCAAATTGATTTACCAAACACAAATTGCTTTTTTCAAAAATACTTTTCTGAAAGTGCTTGTTAAATAAACAATTTTGTAATAGCAATCTCAAATGGTCTCCTACTTATACTAATTATAAGGAGGTGTTTGGGAAATCTCAAATCTCTCTTTAAAAAAAAAAGAACAACTTGATTCATATCATGATTTTACATTTTTTAATCTAAAAATTGATTTATAAGTTTATATTTTATATAAATAAATTTAGTCATTTTATATTTTGTCAAAAAACTCACGCTAAGCCTAAATTACCATGTGAAGAATCATATTAATGAATAAGTAATTATTACTTAGGCAGTTAGATTTTTATAAAA
The DNA here is from genome assembly GCA_030864225.1 of Capsicum baccatum var. pendulum. Lineage (NCBI taxonomy): Eukaryota > Viridiplantae > Streptophyta > Magnoliopsida > Solanales > Solanaceae > Capsicum > Capsicum baccatum. Next base: position 216,662,074 of record CM061554.1, on the reverse strand, counting down.
TCATATATATTGAAAAATTTGTAATCACAAACATTTACTTATAAAATAAAGATGAACATATGCAATTTATGAATGAAATGTCTTAGCACATTACTATAACTTATTTATTAACTATTTGAATTGCTCATTGATAATATTATATAAGAACTGGAAAAAAATTTAATAATTTTTATAAGTTGTGGGATTTTGATGCTTATGAGAACACATACAACTTAGGACTAGTTTGACAATAGACTTTACAAGTATTATTTGAAAAGAAACTTCGCAAATAATATTCCGTCATATAATTTGCGCTTATTTGATAAATATTTTTAATGAATACTTTAAATTTTCATATATTAGAAAAGATTAGTATTTGAATCAAATTTCATTATTTGAAAATCTTTAAAAAATTAAATTTTATCCCACACTTATATTTTTATAAAAATATCTCACTATTTATTAACCCCAAGTAATATTTATCTACCAACAAACTCATTAATAAACTTTATTAGTTGATTTAGGTATGTAACAATATTGTTGCATAACACCTAGTAAAAGTAACGTAAATAAAAAAAATTAAATATTTTTTTGTGAGTTGAGAAAACTTCAGTAGTTCTTACACTAACATGTGAAATTATTTATAAGTACTAGGTTGAAGCTTCTAATATATGAGTTTAATTTTTCACATGGAATATCTTCATTATAAAATAATAATACAAAGTTACGGATAATTTTAATAATTTTTAGAGCTTACGAGCATAAATCATATTTCTTAAAAAGGAAAATATTTTTAAAAATAATTATAACCAAACACATAAAAAACTTTATTTAAATCTTGATAAAAAATAACTTGTCAAGAATATTTCAAAAATTATGACCGAATGCTAAATTAAAAAATTTAAATTATATATTTTAATAAAACTTTAAGTTTGTATTATGATATAAAATCATTATTTTATGTCACAAGGTCATACGGGCCTTAAATAAAGGTGAGAATCAGCAAGCATCTTATAGCCTAACATGTTTGACTTTAGCGAGGGTGGGACATAAATAAGACTCTTGCAAAGAAGTTTTGTGAATTGGGCATATTAAAAGTTTGCTCTTTCCATCAGTTGACGGATAAACCCACATGCTTTTCATTAATTTTACCGGGCACCATACATTTTGTAATTTTTGAATGTCTTAATGCAGTGGCTCTCACGTCACTTTTGCACCTGAAGTCATCCATATTTTCTTAATTCAAAGGGAAAAAAATATTGCTTTTGTTTGTCAAAATCTTGACTAAACTAAACTGTCTGGATTTCAAAATGACAGGCAAAATTTGCAATTTCACAAAAAAAAGTCAGTCATAAATCCCGACTAAAACCAAAATTTGGCCACAAGTCTTGACAGATAGTCATAATTTGTTGTGTAGGAAATTTATCAACATACTTTTGCTTCGAAATGAGTTAAACTACAAATTACTCAAGATTTAATATATATAACTTTCTAATATCAATCCTAATAAATTTTAACGGTTAAATTTAGCCTAAATCTTAAGAAATTAGTAGATTCATTTTATCTTATTTAAGTTTTATATTTAAACTTAGCAATTATTTATTTATTTATTTATTTATTTATTTATTTATCGTACATGAAGTTTTCACCGCTTTTGCTCACTTGGTATTTCGAACTCACAACTTTAGAGTTGGAAGTGGGAAGCGCTTATCACTTGAGCAACTTCCTCTTCTCACCTCAATGAAAATCGAAGGATGTGGTTCTTCAATGTTCTACCAACTAACTCAAATCATTGAATATTTGATAATGTTAGGTTAATGGAACATTACATATTTGTTGAAACACAGGAATTACACACCACCAAGGGATCAGGTCCCCAACAGACAAAATATTATAACACACGCAAATACAGAACAAATAAACTGTAAAGTTAAAAATGCAATGATTTAACGTGGAAAACAACTTATTTAAGGGAAGAAAAACTCTTCCTAATTATAGACTCAATTGAACTTAACTCTAAGTTCCTCTAATTTATAATAACTATATTACAAACACCTCTTGACAACTCTGTCAATTTCACTCTTCAATATTGGTTAACTTTAACCCTTGCAAACTCAGATAACTCTACGTGTCAACAATAATAAAATTTACTCTTATATTTGAGTAAATCGATTACAAAACAAAACTTGCCTCAAGAACACCTAGACCTTAAACACAAAAGATTTAGAACTTGAGCTTAAAGATTTTTTGCCGCCACTATGAGATTCTTCAATATGCAAAAGCTGTGGAGGAAAAAACATCCTTAAGTATTTATAGTAGTGTAGAATTGAGGATAGAATTTTGATTGGACCAGGTGTAAAATCAGGTACGCTGCACACCTACACAGTTTGTTGCACTAGCAAACAAAACTATGCAGAATGTGATAGTTGTACCAGAACAAAGTATGCAAGGGACCTGGTCCTCCAAAATCATTCTGTCATCATCAAAACATAAGACAACAATTTTCTCTCTTTTTGATGATGACAAACCATGTTCTCAAGGTATCAAAATTCATTCATATTTAGAGTAAGAAATTGTCTCTACACCTGCATTCCCCCAAGCAGTGGCATCCCTTCACTCTCTCTTATCACATATATCTTAATTGTATCAGTGTGTGTTCCCCCATCGATATTCCCCCTGTCATCAGCACTGCTGCACATCATATTACTCATGGTACCTGGTCTCTACCATAGTGAATCTATTTTCCCCCTTTTGGCATCATAAAAAAGTATGAACAGGAAACCAAGATAGTAAATCGGAACAAATTGGTTAACTCATGGCCACTGGAGCAACACTAACATGAATGAACGACTATAAAAAAGGAGAGACAGTTGATAGACACAAATTAAGATTCCATTCATTAAATATAGCAAGTACCATACAATGCAATGAAAAATAACTTAAATTTCTTGATCCTAAAAAGCAATCGAAATCAAGAAAGGGAAACTGAAATAGGTTCAAAAGGGAGACTAAGTAGTCATTTGGCCATGAAAATTACTTTTTAAATCAGAGTGGGAGTTGGAGTTGGATTTGAAGATGAAGTTGGAGTTGGAGTTGTATTTGACCATGTCTTTTTGAATTTTTTTTTTTAAATATGATTTTATGCCCTTAACTTTTAAAAATTATCGAAATCACTCAACTACTAATTTACCTACTAACATACAATAAAATGTTGAGAATATAATTTATATGTCTTCAATTGATAAAATAATTAACAACAAACTAATTATTATGATTTTTATTCTTCTAAAATTTGAATAAAAATATCAAAGCACAAGCTAAATAAGTTTATATAACCATAATTGATTGAATAGAGTAAATATATTTTGATAAATATGATTGATGGATATAAATATATTTTATATATTCTTAAATTTGTTGATAAAAATTCTTAATTACTTTTACTTGAATTAATTATTTTATTGAATTTGGTGTTTTTTTAAAAAATTTACGGATGAATTATTTCTGAATAGAGTAGTGCTAATTTTTTGCTTTTTCTTTATTGATGATATTGATTTTCCTTGAATATTATTGTATCGTAAATATGGATCGTTACGTTATGTTTGATATGCGACTTTATTGACCACTTTTTAATAATTTTTTAAAATCATAATAGCCATTATATGACATATACAGAAAATTAAAATGGCAAGAAAAAAATTAAATTTCTCACTTTTAAATAACATAATGTACTAGACCTTATATTTCTATAATATAGTTCATTCAAAACAAAGTTGATACATTTCTGTCATAGATTGCCATTTATTGTTTTTTACTTCACGTTAGTAAATTTTGATTAAAAAAAAAGAGATTAGAATATCTGTAACAATTAAAAATGATGTTGTACCGTAGAAAATAAAAATTATGTACATAGTTGTTTAGATGTAAGTTTATTTTTTATTTTGGAAGACGGCATAGCACTACTTAGATAATTCTTGCTACCACGTGAAGCTATGGATTTAAATTTGTATACATTAGTGTTCTAAATATAGTAGTAGAAATGTTTGAACTTTATATAGCATTTTGGAGCACAAAACTCTTCTACTATTGATACAATTATATTTGAATCTATAGGATATGTTTGTCGCTGGAACAGATACATCAGCAGCTACACTGGAATGGACAATGACAGAGTTGGCTAGGCATCCAAGTGTTTTGGAAAAAGCACAAGCTGAAGTTAGGGAGATTGCAGGTAATAAAGGAAAAGTAGAAGAATCTGATCTTCAACACCTTCACTATATGAAAGCAGTAATAAAGGAGACAATGCGACTACACCCCCCTGTCCCCCTTCTAGTACCTCGAGAATCCATGGAGAAATGCACAATCCTTGACTATGAAATACCTGCAAAAACTAGGGTACTAATCAACACCTATGCCATTGGAATGGATCCAGAGTCATGGACCAATCCTCTGGACTACAATCCTGGAAGGTTTCTTGAGGAGGACGTTGATTTCAGGGGATCACAAGATTTCAGGTTCCTACCATTTGGAGGGGGGAGAAGAGGTTGCCCAGGTTATGCCCTTGGTTTAGCTACTATTGAGCTCTCATTAGCTCGTTTGTTGTATCACTTTGATTGGACATTGCCTGCCGGAGTAGCATCTCAAGATGTGGACTTGTCGGAGATTTTTGGATTGGCTACTAGGAAAAAAGTGGCTCTAAAGCTTGTTCCAACCATCAACAGGCTCTATGTGTCCGAAGAAGAGGAGGATCTGCAGTCAGCTACTCTCTGATTTAAGACCTAAAGACATCCTTAATTTAAGACCTAAAATATTTCAATAGAATACAATTATACTTTTATGTGTAAAAACTAATAAGTGTTTGAGAGAAAATGCTAGAGAAATAAAAGAATGTGCAACTTGATATAAATTATCTAATCAAAGGTAAAAGTATACGAAATGGAGAGTATTAAGATTTCTATATATTATCCATTTTTGGTAAGGGCTATTTATAGCCAAAACACAAAATCAAGGACTTTTCAAAATGAAGGGGTGGGGGATTACATCATTAATTTTGGGCTTTGATAAGGTGGACAAATGGACATTCATTTTGACACATGAATTCATGTGTCTTTACAACACTCTCCCTTGGATGTCCATGTAAAGAAAAACTTTCTGAATACGCATTTGAGTGCTGCCTTATTAAAAATCTTACCAGGAAAAATTCAGTGAGATAAAAACCTTGGTTAAGGAAAAAAAGAGTACAATGCGTATTCTTACTCCCTCTGATGAAGATCTCGATTCAATCGGTTCAGCCTTCGCATCCCAATCTTGTATACCATCTTTTCAAAGGTTGAAGTTGGTAAAGATTTGGTGAACAAATCTGATAGATTGTCCCTGGAGCGGATATGCTGCACATCAATATCACCATTCTTCTAGAGATCATGCGTGAAGAATAACTTTGGCGACATGTGCTTCGTTCTATCTCCCTTTATAAAGCCTTCTTTTAATTGAACTATACATACTGCACTGTCTTCAAATATGACCGTGGGTATCGATCTTCAGGCCATATCTTTCTTTGATGGAATGTACCACTGATCTTAGCCATAAGCATTCTCTACTTGCTTCATGGATTACTATTATCTCAGCATGATTAAAAGAAGTATCAACAATGGATTGCTTCGTCGATCGCCATGATATTACAGTACCTTCGTAAGTAAACACAGCCTATTTGAGATCGTGCTTTATGTGGGTCAGATAAATAACCTGTATTTGCATGACCAACAAGATCTGGACTAGCTTTGTTAGTATAAAATAAACCCATATCAATAGTCCCTTTTAGGTACCTTAATATATGCTTAACTCCGTGTAGGATAAGAACTATACCTCTCTAGTAAATTAACAAAAAATGCTATATCTGGTCTTGTTGCATTAGCGAGGTACATAAGTGCACCAATAGCACTGAGATATGGTACTTCGGGATCAAGAATCTCTTCACCTTCTTCTAGAGGTCGAAATGGATTTTTACTCACTTCGAGTGATCGAACAACCATTGAAATACTTAATAAATATGCTCTGTCCATGCAAAATCATTTCAAAACCTTCTGGGTCTAGGCAGTTTGGTGAATGAAGACTCCGTCCACTAAATGGTCAATTTGTAGACCAAGACAAAATTTTGTCTTTCCTAGATCTTTTATTTTGACCTCTGTCTTTAGATATTTAATTGCCTTTTGGACCTCTTCTAGAGTCCCAATGAGATTTATATCATTCACATAAACAGCGAGTATAACAAATCCTGACACCATTTTCTTTAATGGAAATACAAGGACAAATGACATCATTTATGTATCCTTCGCTTTTCAAGTACTCACTTAGGCGATTATACCACATACGCCTTGATCGTTTTAGACCGTACAAAGATCTTTGTAATCTGATTGAATATAATTCATGAGATTTGAACTATATGCTTCAGGCATCTTTAATCCTTCTGGGATTTTCATGTAAATATCGTTATCAAGTGAACCATAAAGATAAGTTGTAACCTCATCCATTAGATGAATTTTAAGATTTTCATGTACAGCTAGATCGATGAGGTACCAAAACGTTATTGCATCCATAATAGGTGAATATGTTTCTTCATAGTCGATACCGGGTCTTTGAGTGAATCCTTGTGCCACAAGGCGTGCCTTGTATCTTACAATTTCATTTTTCTCATTTCTTTTATGTATTAATACCCATTTATAGCCAACTGGTTTTACACCATCTGGGGTTTGGACTACAAGTCCAAAAACCTCCCGTTTAGCAAGTGAGTTCAATTCCGATTGAATCGCCTCTTGCCATTTTGGCCAATCTTTCATCGTTAATATTCTTCGAAATATAGAGGTTTAAGGCCCTCATTTTTTTGCATAATATTTAGTGCGACATTATATGCAAAAACATTATCCACAGTAATTTTTGATCGACCTAAATTTACCTCATTACTAGTGAAACTTATTAAAAGTTCTTTATTCATATGAGTCTGGGGTTCACTGATTTCTTCAGGAATATCCGGATTAATCAGATTTTGAGTCTCTTTTGGAGAATCTTTTATAATATTATCTTTATCATTTTTGCACTTCTTTTTCTAGGATTTTTATCTCTTGAACCCAAAGGCCTACCACGCTTTAGGAGTGTTTGGGATTCAGAAGCTATTTCATTAGAAGATGGTTCTTTTGAATATATAAAACATAACCATAATGCCGTGATTCAGTAAACCATGATAATCCACTGAGTCAAGTAGTAAACCTTATACTAAAGGGTTATTATCCTCTACTATGTCTAACATGCTAGTAACCTAGGGTAATAGGATCCTATACGTGTCACACCCCTTTTTATCAAAGAATTTAATTTTTAGTATAAAAGGGTTTTCAAAAGTGAAAGTAACAAAAGAAAAATATGTTTCAAAAAAGGATTTTACAATTAAAACTCAGAGTCACAATTTGACATTGATTTGGTGTGCCAAGTCACCTTTTAAATTCCCTTTTCAAAAATAGTTTTGACTCTCAATGTTGGTCTACAAATATAGATTTAGGTTGTGGAATTCTGTTGATCGAGGGGAAGATATTAGGAACCCATCGATCTTGTGGTTCGAATACAATTACGTCTTTGAATTCTATCGACTTATTTCACACTATGAAGTGAATAAACTCATAAAAAGCACATAAAACAAACAAACTAACTAACAAAACAAGAATTCAAAATAAAATAATGTCTAGCCCGATTATACAGTCCCAAAAAGTAAACCTATTCTATCCTAAATTAACCCAAAACTACTCTCCACCCGATGTTCAAGTCTTGTCCATGAACGACGCCAAGTACAAAATATCACGGGGCATTCTTGGGAAAATGAATACATAGGACCTTGGGGCAGCTCCCCCCAAAAATGAATATATTTTGATTAAGTATGATAAAAATAGAAAATCAATTCAAACAATTATTAAAACATTCGATAAATATGAAAACCTAAAATTTGCCTTCCCATTTGATATCCTAATCATGATACTACCGATTGAAAAGATTTAACGATTATACACAAACTAAAAATAGCGGTGAATCAAAATAAGCAATTTATATCCAACTTTATCAATTTAGAATCCCTACCCCAATTTTATTCTCAATCACATGATTAACCAATTTCAATATGGAATCAATCAATCAAGCCACGACAATTAGAGTTGTTAAACCATACTTAAAAAAAAATCACATCATCAACCACATATGAGTCACGTAATCATATGATTAACACACCATGGTAAGATAAAATTAAAATGGATAGAGTTGAAGAATTAGACCTCAAATTGAAGCTTTCGAAATCAAGTATTACTCAATTAAAAAGAAAAAATTCATGCCCAAAAACCTCAAATCGAACCTCAATAATGAACCTCGAATTCCATTTTGCCTAAACCAAAATATTTTTCCGATGTATTCCGATGCTGGACTAGTTACTTTTGTTTTTTCCAGTGAGGTCGATGGAAATCAGAGTTGTTCTCATTTTCTGGAATAACTTCACCAGAAATGGGTTGATTTTGCATGCTTTTAGGTGCAGTTTTTAAGAACTTTGGATGGTGTTTGGTCGGCTTTTGGGGGTGTGGAATAGGTAGTGTTTGGTTGGTTTTTGGGTGTTATTTGGTCAATTTTTTTTGAGGGTGGGGGTGGGATTTGAGTCACTAATTGTTGTTTTCCGGCGATGATTTGACCAAAACCAAACTAATTCAATGCCATTTTTCAGCAAGTAGGGTCGATTTGGTATGGGTTTGATCGGTAGTGGGGAATGGGGAGTTGGTAGATTTTGTTTTTCGGTGAAATTTTTTCAAAAAAACCCAAATGACTGATATGTTTTCCCCCTTTGCTTCCACTATTTTTATATCTTTTTCTCTATTTTTCTCTATCTTCTCTCTCATTATTTTTCTCTCTTAATTCTCCTTATTGTGCTTCATGATCTGAGTCTTTCTTCGTTAGTGTGTATTTTTCTCTCTCTATAGCTATGTGTATATATAGTTTTCTTCCCCTTTCTCTGATATTCTTCTCTTTTTATTTTTTCTCTGTCTTTCCTTTGTGTTTTTGTGTAGAGATAGTGAAAAAGAAAATAAAAATGGAATAGAGAAGGAATTTGGTTTCTCCTTCTGTCAATCGAAGGAGTCAACTTCTAATGATAAGGGAGTTTTCTGTGTTTATATATTTCTCTCTTTTTTTGTTACTGTTGTGGTGAGGATAAGTGAGTAAAACACATGACTGAGTGGTTAGGGTAGGCCACATGGGATAGGGGGATACTAGGTCGGTAATTTGTTAGGGGTTGTTATTTATTATCTTTTGTGGAGGTATTATTGGATAGGGTAAGGGTGTGTGGTAAGGATGCAATGAATGAGATAAAATTTGAGAATACGATGTTTGGGAGAGTCCAAATGATGTGTCGACATGATGCCCCTCTTTGAATATAAACATAGAGTGTTTTCGAACAAGGAAGTAGACAACGAGATAAATTTGACCCGGCCATTATTCAAAAAGAAAAAAGAAGATAGAGTGCTACCAAGTCGTTGTTTTGGGCATCCTACTTGTCTCAGGTTATGAGGAAATCAGGTCACGTGTAGTTTAACGGTTTGAAAAAAAAAAGGGACTATATTGAGTTGGAGGGTCAAGTGAGATTCTGTTGAGTTTCTAGTTCGAAACACCTGTCATTACATCTAAAATAAAAATTACAATCTAGAAAGAGAAATGAAATTACAAATCTCCTATGTATGCATTTTTTTTATTCTTGACTTGAATCTTCAATGGTTTCTCAAGTAATAAAATATCTTCTTTGGGTTGATATTGAAGTGAATTCTTTCTCCATGCGAAATTTGGTATTGGAGATGAACTTGAAAATGACAATGTTCTTCAGGTGGGACTTTTGAATTTAAACTTGAACTTGAAAATCTTCACTCTATTCTGCAGGTGGGCTCTTGACTTGCAATTTAAAATTTTTACCCTATTCTTTAGGCAGACTCCTGACTTGCTTTAGTAAATTTTTCACCCTATTCTCTAGGCGGGCTGTTGACTTGCAATTTTAAATCTTCACTCTATTCTCCAGGCGGGTTCCTGACTTGCAATAATTTTCCCTCTATTCGATAGATGGGGTCCTGACTTACAATTTTAAATCTTCATCCTATTCTTCAGGCAGGTTCCTTACTTCCAATTTTAAGTCTTCAACCTTTTCTCTTGGTGGGCTACTGACATGCAATTCTAAATCTTCACTCTATTTTTCATGCGGGCTCCTGACTTGTAATTTTAAATCTTCACCCCATTCTCCACGCGGTCTCCTGACTTGCACTTTTAAATCTTCACACTATTCTCCAAGCAAACTCCTAACTTGGAATTTTAAAATATTCACTCTATTCTCTAGGCGGGCTCTTGACTTGCAATTTTAAATCTTCACCCTATTCTCCTGGTAGGTTCCTGACTTGCAATTTTAAATCTTCACCCTATTCTCTTGGCGGGCTCCTGACTTGTAATTTAAATATTCACCCCATTCTCCAAGCGGGCTCCTGACTTGCAATTTCTTTACCCTATTCTCCAGACGGGATCCTGGTTTGCAATTTCTTCACCCTATTCTCCTGGAGGGCTCCTGTCTTTCAATTTCTTCATCCTATTCTCCAGGCAGGCCCCTGACTTGTAATTTCTTCACCCTCATATATACGCTATCAATATCATATTATATATATCTCAGTCGTGATAATAAATTAGTTGGTCAAATGAAATATTTAGGTAAACATTAATCTTAATACTAAAAATTTCCGGTTAGATAGCATAATTATTTGAAATTTAATAAAAATACATTATAACGGGTAGAACAAAAATAAAAATGTGTCAAATAGCAGGCTCCTTACTTATAATTTCTTTACTCTATTCTCCAGGCGGGCTCCTGACTCTCAATTTTGTTACCCTATTCTCTAGCGGGCTCTTGGAATCAAAATCAAAACTAGAATGAATATTATCTCAAACAAAGATTATGCTAAAGAAAGATCCTATTTTTTGAAAAATAAAGTCCCATTTTTTAGTAGAGTCCTGAATAAAAAATAAAATGCCATTCTCCAAGAGGGTCCTAGATTGGAAGTAAAGTCCCAAATTATATGAATAAAATTTTTCTCCCAGTTTATCATCAACAAAGTTTTTTGAGTGTCAAACCAAATCATGACAACTAGCAAAATGCATATTGCAAAGATGAATTAAGTCTCTATACAACAGATGCATCTCTTGAAGGTAAAATTGAATGACCAAGACTAGAAAGTGTGTCTCTTAAGAGTAAAAGTGATAGTCCGACTAAAAAGTGTAATTTTTAGGTTTAAAAGTTCAAATTTGGAAGTGCACCTCCTATCCATGAAACATGAATGACCCAAATTAAAAAAATGTGTCTTTAGGGGTACAAGAGGATGAGTTTTACCATAATTGTGCTTCCCAAACTTATGCAAAAATATTTCCTCTTGCATTTACAGAAGTGAGGAATTGCCAGTTTTGATATTTAGGCTTTGAAGTCCTTGATTTGAAGGTATCATATGTTCCTGCTTCATAAAAAGAAAACTTGTGATTTTAAGAATATAATGGTTGGTTTGTGGCCTTAGGTTTTAAGGTGATTGTTCTTGTACTTGTTATATTTAACTTGCTCTAAACTATTGGCATATGCCACTGAATTCCTGCACCATTGATCCAAACTCAAGACTATTATGGGCAACTCTAAAAAAACCCAGTATCCCGAAGTTCGAATGCTAAGTTGGAAGAGTAGAACAGCCGGTTACTACATCAGGTGGGGATACAGCCGCCTAAAGATGGGTTAGTAGGTAAATGCTAGGAAGAACTTAAAATAAGGATAAAATAATATCATCTAGTAAAACCAAGTAAATCAATCATATACATACAACCACACACACACACACACACACACACACACATATATATATGTACGTGTATATATATAAATATATATTACCATGACGGAAAAAGGAAACGGTTTTAGTATGCATTTGAAACCATTAAACTGGGTATGTGAAGCATAACCATTCTTAACCATCCATGGGCTGTATTCATTCAGTGTAACCCCCTGAACGGGCCCCGATACATGTAGCCACACAAACCGGAGATACCATAAGAGTAAGGAATTCCCAAGTACCCTTCTCGCTCCATGATACATATGAACAATGTACTTTAAGGATTCTATACCTCATGAGTATTATATATGGTGCCCATGACCAACCCCTCATTTCGGCAAACATGAGTTTCCAGTGTTCGTCCATGGACTCCCACCTTCATTTTTAGCTATAACACCCCGCCATCCTTACCCAATTAAAACCATTTTCCATCCAACCAATTCATTATTAACCAAGTTTATGAATAGTGGTATCGTCATACCAACTATAACTTATAAGTATTGTCCTTATCCAAACCATAAAATATCAAGGGACTCCTATGTACTTGTGTGAGTACCATGTACCCCACAAGTGATCCATTATTATGATTACTTGGGGATTGAATTGTACCCCACAAGTGTGTTTATTGAATAAAATCAATCATTTAACCATTCCAAACCATTAAACCAATTATGGTTCCGTTACCAAACCATACCATGCAATAGTTTTCATTAAAAGTCCAACAATGTAGTAAAAACATTCTCATAGCCATTTTATCAAACATATTGGGGGCATAGTGTTTTTTAAACCAATTCCAATTACCAATTAATCATTCCCATGCAACCAGGTAGCCAAACCCTAATTAAAACATTGTAAATACTAATTAACACATGGGAAAGCCATAACCAAGCATTGATAACCAAAACCCCTAATAGATATTTGAAAACCAAAACCATACAATAACCACGCCATAAAAACATTGTATAAAACCATGCCTTTAGTTGGAACTAACAATGAGGGAAGAGAAAATGCCTTGTACAAAGAAGACGATGAAGATGAATCATCACCACAAACCCCAAATTGATCCTCTAGATTTAGCCCTATCCTTCCTTTACCCAAAAGCCTTAAAGAGAATTATAGAGTGTTTAAGAGAAGTTTATAAGTATTAAATGATAGAATAATAGGGTAAATAGCCTCCTAAGTAGTTTAGAAGTGTGGGGCCTTATTAGGTTAAGTGGAGAAATATCTAGATTGCCCTCACTTAAAACACCTAAATCTCATCAGAGGGATATGAGTATCCAAATACGAGTGGTACCCACCACTCGTAACCAAGGCCATATCCTTTGGACCCAATAGTGTCCAAGTTACAACACAGCCCAAACATTGTCGTATCTAAGTATACACTATTACCCTCAACCAGTACCCCTAGCAGAATAGAATCCCAAGAGGTTTGAACACTGATTACCATACGAGTTGAGGTTATAACTTATACCCTAGCTCACGACCCATGGTGACCCACTCGTACTCAGATCCAAGTTATGTTACCTAGTGTAAGGTTAAGTCAAGGAAAACCCCCAAACTAAAAGACTCGTATCTAACCATACGACTCGTACCATCCCAAGTCATATCCATTCCAGTAACCAACTCCATCTCACCAACACTGGTCAGCATATGACTACCACATACGAATTGTGTTTCATCTTGTGACTGGTACCCCTTAGTCATATCCTATCCAGAGACCAAAAATCTAAGAAATTTTCCAAGGGTAAAAACCCAAGGTGTTTCAATCTCCCCCACTAGGAATATTCATCCCCGAATGATGAACAAGGTAGTACATGCACGACTTACACCTCTTAGATGCCTCTACTCCTACCTTTAAGATAGAAAACAAAGATTCAAGGAAATCAATCTTTCCTTTAATAAAGATAGAAAACAAAGATATGTTTCAAGAACACATACCTTCCGTATGAATATCAAGATCAGAAAAAAATACAGATACTTGGACTTTATGTCCGCTTACACTTCCCATGTAGCCTCTTCCACCTTGTGGTTCTGCCATAGAACCTTAACCAAGGCCACATCCTTGGTCTTCAACCAATGAACCTTCTGATCCAATATCTAAACCAAGATCTCCTCATAGGATAGCAAATCTGAGCTACCCAACCTCTCTAAACAAAAAACAAAAGAAGGATTACCTAGACACTTTCTCAATATAGAGATGTGAAATATCGGATGAATAGAGCTTAAAATAGAAGGCAACTCCAATTCATACGGTACCTTACCAACCCTCCATAAAACTACATAAGGAATATTATATTTGGCACTGAGCTTCCCTTTCTTGCCAAACCACATTACTCCTTTCCTAGGAGATACCTTGAGAAACACCCTATCTCTAACCTCAAACTCTAAGTCTCTATGCCTAACATACACATAGGACTTTTTGCAACTTTGGGAAGCCTTAAGCCTATACCAAATCACCTTCACCTTTTTTATAGCCTGATAAACCAAGTTTGGACCAAACATATTCGCCTCACCATGCTCAAACCACCTAATAGAAAATCTACACCTTCTACCATACAATGCTTCAAGAGGGGCCATTCCAATACTAGAATGATAGATATTATTATAAGCAAACTCTACCAAAGATATATGCTCAACCTAATTTCCACCATAATGAATCATACATACACGAAGTATATCCTTCAATGTTTGAATAATACTTTCTACTTCCCCTTTTATTTGTAGATGAAAAGCAATACTCGGACTCACCATAGTCCCCAATCCCTTCTGAAAGGACCGTAAGTGAGATGAAAACTATGTACCCCGATCAGAGAAAATCGAGGACAGTACCCCATGCATCTTTAAAATCTCCCAAAGATACAACCATACTTAACTCTCAGCCAAAAAAGTAGTCCTTACTGGTAGGAAGTGAGCAGACTTTGTCATCTTATCCTCGATGACCCAAATTAAATCAAATTGGTTCCTAGACCGAGGAAGAACGATAATAAAATCCATATTAATTACCTCTCATTTCTATTTTGGCAATTCTATTTCCTGGTACAACCCACCAGGGCTCATATGCTCAATCTTAACCTGTTGACACATTATGTACTTGGCCAAAAAATCAGCCACATCCCTCTTCATACCATTCCACCAATACATCTCCATGAGACCATGATACATTATAATGCCCCGAGAGTACACCCTTGATGCCACACAGTGCGTATAAGCCCAAAGGACCATTAGCTAACCCATGCTGGTACTTGTTATAAGCATTGAATAAAATAATAGAGAACATGTGCGGAATTTAATTAAAAATGCCATAAGGTTTTAAATAAGAAGACAACACTGAATTGAAATATTAAAACGACTGTCTGAAAATAATACTATAAAATTGTTAATAATAATTGATAATTTAATGACTAACTAAAAGTGTCCAAAAACCTCTAACTGACTGACTGTGGAGTTGATGGGATAAGTCCCCAACTAACTCTAATTGACTACTGAACTGAACTGAAATAAACATAAATGGTCCTCGAAATATAAAAACTCACCACTGTTACTGCTGCTGATGCGCTGGAAGGTCTACGTACGACCAGGAACATGAGCGTCCGAACCTATGATATGAGATATCATAACAAGGAAAAACAAGTATGCAACTAGTACTTTGAATATACTGGTATGCTAAATGGGGTTAGGCTGATATGCATGTGCTCATGTGTATGAATAATAACTAACTGTATTTATGGCATGAGATAACTGATGCATAGGATGCATGAAAGCTGCAAAATCTGAGAATGCATGACCAAGTATATAATATGATACTGGGATAATCTGTAAACTAAAATACTGATACTGTACAACTAGTGACTATATGCCATGGTTAAACAAGCCTCAAACTGAGTACTGGACTAAAATTGTAGGAGTAATCATCTAATTGATATGCCTCAAAATAAGTTGGTTGGGGTCCAAATTTTGACCTCAGCTGGAAGGGTATCAGTACTGTGCCACATGTACTAACACTGGCTATATGGATCTACTAAAGTGTGGTTCTGAAGGACTAAGGGTCATCCTCAGTTGGTAGGGCCCTAATAAGATATGTGTCAACCCTCAACTGGCAGGTTAACATCTCGACCAAAGATGGATACGTAGTTTTGGAATGCAGGGACTGCTACTAAAGATCACACCTCAATTGGAAGGTGATCCCCCATTCCTGGGTTTGCTCGGTGCTAAATCCTACTCCCAAATAAACTGACTCTAATTATTAAGCTGAACTAAGCTTACTGACATGACATACTGACTGAAATGATAATTCTCTAATGTGTATATGAAACCATTTTGAAAATACTGACACTAAGTAAACAATTATGTTTGCATGTATTCATTACCCCCCGGACTCGATATCAATATCAATAAGAACACATGAGAGAATTTGAAACTATAATACAACTTGGAAGACATCATAAATAGTTATTGTTTAAAATTCATCTATGAGGCATTTCATCAAACACATGGGAGTCATCGAATTAAAGCATGGTGCTGATTAAAACATGTTATAGTAGCATAATTTCAATACAAAAATCATGGGTTAAGGAATTAACATAAAATTATCATCCTTCAAACATGAAAAGAACTAATTCCAATGAAAAACACATGTAAACATGATATAACATCAAAATTCATTGATATAATTCATAAATACATGTAAAGATCAAATCTTTAAACTTGAAAATTGATTCTTGGACTACAAGGATGAAAAGGATCCATGGATGAATATTTAACATACCTTAAGGTTTTAATCTTAAAAGAAAATTGTAGTTATTGATTGTTCTTGGGTGGAAAAGCTTAAATTCTTAAGCTTTCTTAAAGAATCAATGGTTGAACTTGAAGAACAATAGGAGAGCTTAGGGTTTCTTGTTGAATAAAATTGCAGAATATGGGCAAAATATGCCCCTTCAATTATTAAATCTCGTGTTTTCACGACCTAGGGCCATGGGAAATGTAAGACCCCATATAAAGTTTTAGTTCAATTCAGTACTATATAGCTTATAATAAGGGATCCCATACTTAGAATATTTTACTAAGTGTTAGGACTTTTTCATTTCTAAGACCTTCAAATATTAATGAATTTTTATTCATCCTTACCATAATTAAAACACTAACTTTTAAGTTGATTCATGATCAGGGCCACATGTAGGTAATCTCAGGTAAGTTTTTGATTTTTTAGACTAGCGCAAGGGTGAGTCTGGATGTCCAAAATAGCAAGGGGTCATAATAGGGCCACGTCGTAAGGGCTAGTTAACCCAGGATTAGGGTCGTTCCGCAAGGGCTGCTTGACCTAACCAGGGGTTGGCTGCGATGGCCTCTTGACCTAAGAAGGGGTCGCGGCACGATAGGGACCCCGTTCAGTATCTTTAATCTGGGTTTGTGGGGGTAAATGAGCCATTTTTCACTAAATTAAGCTACCAAAAGGGAAAAATACATTCATTCTTCTAAAAACCCTCTCAGGTGTTCCAAGATATGCCCAAACATCAAGTTCCAAGAAATCTCCAACAATCTTCACGAATCCCATCACTCAGGTATGTTAGGTGTTCATTCTTAGGTTTTCACCCAACCTTGGAGTTCATAAACCCTTTTTAAAACTTTAATTATGATTCCCATGTTATGAATTGAATTATGCTCATGTTTGTGTTGTTGTATGGGTTTCAAGTTAAGATATTTATGAGTTCCATGAAATAAGTTAGCATGCGTGTTGAATTTTGAATCTCTCATGTTAAAACCCTTGAAATTGCAAGTTTAAGTTGTAGTAATGATGCTTATGTGTTATTCATTACCATGTACATTAATCATGCTCCCCAAGCGTTTGATAGAATGTCCATGTTAATTGAATAGCGTAATCATGACACGTTAGCATGTGTTCTCATTCAAGTAAAAGTTCATAATCTCCAAGTGTTTGACAAAATGTCTCAGTGATTGAATTGTGAAAAATTGACTATTGTTATGCTTTTAAGATTTGCTATGTATTATCTATTATGCTATAGAGTTTTGGGGGTATTTATTACCCGAAATCTAGCTGTTTACTTAGTTGCAGTAATTATAAATTAGTCCCAGTAAAGGTCAAGAACAGTAGTACTCAGTCAGCTAATAGAACTAAGCGCACTCATTCTAGTTCAGTCAATCAACACGATCAGTTTTAGTTCAATCAAGCAAAATATAGTCTAGTGGTCAGTTCAGTGTCGATTCAGTTAGGAGTAGGATTCAACACTGACAAAACCCAGGGATGGGTGAATTCCTGTCAGCAGAAGGTTTGACCTTTTTAGCAGTCCCTGTATTACAAAAATACGTAGCCAGTGTAGGGTAAGTCGTCTTTCTGCCAGACTAGGGTTGACATAATCATATATATATTTCATGATTCTTCCTACCAGATTAGGGTTGACCCAGCATAATTAGTATCCCGTGGAATGGTCATAACATCCTTCCAACTGAGGTCACAAGATGGACCCCAAATTAGTTTATATCAGGGTATGTGGGTTAGATTAACACTTCCACAGTGTTAGTTTCAGTCTTCTGTATAGAACTCAGTTCATTTCTACAAAATCATGACTATTATTAGAAGTAACTTAATTATCAGTAATTCAGTTATCCGAACCCTGTACTCAATTTCAGTATAACGCAAATACATGATATATACCTATGTATGCAGTATTGCATACTCAGTGTTTACTGTAGTTTCAGTTCTCTATGTACTCTCATTTAATTACATCATATTATTCAGTTAGTTACTGTTCATGCATATGAGCCCATGCATATTAGACTTACCTCACTTAGCATACCAGTACATTTCACGTACTGATCACATACTCTTTTTTGTGTTATAATGTCTTATATCATTGGTTCGGACTACGGGTTCCTGATCATACTTAACATTCCAGAATATCAACAATAGTTCAGTAGTGAGCCCTCGTCCATTAATGATATTATTTTATTTTAGCATTTTAGCAGATTTAGTAGGTTCAGTTAAGTAGTTGAAGTTAGTTGGGGGACTTGTCCCATCAACTCTATATTCAGATAGTTAGAGGCTTTTAAACTAGCATAGTCAGTTATTTCAATTTTTTATGATGTTATTATCAGCTATACTCAGTTATTATTTCAGTATTTTGAGAAACTTATGGCATTTTTAGAATTGTTCTCTCTCTATATATATTATAGTATTATATTCAGTGCTCACAGCAGGTACCAGTCATGGGTTAGCTAGTGGCCCTTTAGGATTATAAGCACCGTGTGACGCCCAGGGTACAAACTTGGGGCATTACAAACTCTGTATCAGAGCCTAAGGTTCTAAAGTGTTCTAGGGAGTCTGAAAGTTACGTAAAGTAGAGTCTTGTGCATGGGTGTGTAGCACACCACACTTATGAACAAGAGGCTATGAGGCATTTTTAGGAAAAAGTTCCCTTCTTTTAGTTTTCATATCGTGCGAGTGAGCATGAGATCAAGTTAAACTCTCTTTTTAATCCAACTTTTCTTTTTATTTATAGAACATACCTCCTATAAAGACCAATGGAAAAAGAAATGGGAACCAACCAGCACCTTCGCTCATTCGGGAATATCCCCCTAATGAGCACGTTTCTCATGTAGAATTCAGAGCAACTTTCATCACTTTAGCCTATTTTGTGGCAGTTTAAAATGAATGCCCAACTGCTGTTCAGGCCAACCCAGTGGCCAATACTGCTGCATCTAGAATTCGAGACTTTACTCGAATAAAACCTTCATTATTTTTGGGGTCTAAGTCAGAAGAGGACCTACAGGATTTCCTTGACATGATGCAGAAAGTAACAGATATTATAGGGGTAATCGTTAGTGAGAGTGCTGGGTTAGCTGCCTATTAGTTACAGGATAGTGTCACATATTGTTTAAGTAGTAGAAGGTATATAGGGGAACAAATGTAGGGCCTATATAATGGGTGGAGTTTTCTATTGCCTTTTTAGATAGGTTCTTTCCGTTGGAGATGAGAGAGGGTAAGGTGTTAGAATTTATCAATTTAAAGCAGGGCAACATGATAGTAAAGGATTATTCTCTCAAGTTTACTTAGTTAGTTCCACATGTGGTAGATGATTGCAGGTCTAAGATGAGCAAGTTCGTGTGTGGTATGTCTAATAGTGTGGTCAAGAAGTGTAGGACCACAATGTTGGTTAAGGAGATGGACTTGGCTAGGTTGATGGTCTATGCTCAATAGATTGAGGAATAGAAGACTAAAAAGAAGAGAGGAAGAACAAGAGGGCTAGAACATATAACTTTAACTTCTCTTAGCCTAAGTTAGAGGGTGGTAATTGTCCTCAGTTCCACCCAAAATCTTCAGTCTCGGCTCTGTCCTCTTCCAGTGCTCTAGTGCCTAAATTGAAAAATAGTTATAAAGATAGGGCGCCGGGCTCTAAATCTCAGGGTAGTATTAGCAGTGCTCGTACAAATCCTCTTTGCCAAAAATATGGCAGAAACCATCAAGGTGTCTGCAGGGTTGGGAACAAAGGGTATTTTGGATGTGGCAAACCAGGTCATAGAATTAGAGAGTATCCTCAGATGGGTTCACAGAGTTAGCATAATCGTCCCCCAGCTCAGGCCAATTACCCATTTCAGTAGGGTGCCATTTTCAACGCCACCAGTAGGAAATACCCAAATAGGCTATATCTATTCTAGTCTTGACAAGATCAGAAAAGTTCTCCTGATGTGGTCACTAGTACATTACAAGTTTACCATTACATATTTATGCTTTGCTAGATCCAGGAGCTTCTTTGTCCTTTGTAACTCCTTATATAGTTGTTGACTTCAGATCAAGTCTCGAAATCCTAGCATACCCCTTCTCAGTCTCTACCCTAGTGGGTAAATCTATCATAGCCCAACGGGTATACAAGAATTGTCCGGTTATGGTGTCTCAGAAAGTTACTTCAACAGACTTAGTAGAGTTAGAGATGACAGATTTTGACATCATTCTTAGCATAGATTGGCTATATTCATGCTATACTTCAGTTGATTATAGAAATAGAGTTGTCCATTTCTAGTTCCCGAATGAACCTATCCTAGAATGGAGGAGTAGTGCCACAACGCTTAAGGGTCAACTCGTTACATACCTCAGAGCAAGAAAAATGATATCCAAGTGGTGTGTCTATCAATTGATGAGAGTGAAAGACTCTATTTTTGAGACTTCTAGTCTTGAGTCATTCCAATAGTAAGTGAATTTATTGATGTGTTTCCCAAAAATCTTCCTAGAGAACCTCCCAAAAGAGAGATTGACTTTGGAATAGACCTTCTTCCTGATACTCAGCCCATCTCTATTCCGCCATATAGAATTGCTCCAGCTTAATTTAAAGAGTTAAAAGAATAGTTGAAAGACCTCTTAAACAATGGATTTATCAAGCCCAACGTATCTTCTTAGGTGCACCAATCTTATTCGTGTGAAAGAAAGAGGTTTTCTTAGAATATGTATAGATTACCATCAATTAAATAAAGTCACAGTCAAGAATAAGTACCCACTTCCTAGAATCGATAACTTTTTTGACCAATTTCAAGGTGTCAGTTACTTTTCTAAGATTGACCTCAGATCCGGCTATCATCAGCTTAGAGTCAGAGAATGTGACATTCCCAAAATAACTTTTAGAACCCAATAAGGTCACCTCAAGTTTCTATTCATGTCATTTGGTCTTACCAATACCCCAATATCTTTCATGTACTTGATGAATCAAGTGTTTAAGCAGTACTTGGACATGTTCATCATAGTCTTTATTTATAATATTCTTGCTTACTCCTGAAATAAACATAATCATGTAGACTATCTCAGAATAATATTATAGACTCTTAGTGCCTATTAGTTGTTCGCCAAATTTAGTAAGTTCAAAATCGAGCTAAGCTCAGTAGCTTTCCTTGATCATAGAGTTTTCATGATGGCATTAGAGTTGATCCTTAAAATACTAAAGTTATGAGAAACTTGCCTTAACCTCTCTCTTCATAAGATATTAGGAGTTTCTTGGGTTTTTCTAGTTATTATCAATGGTTTTTTGAAGGATTTTCATCTATTGCATCCCCCATTTCCATATTGACTCAGAAGAAAGTCAAGTTCCAGTGATCAGATTTTTGTGTGAAGAATTTTTAGGAGTTGAGGACTCGACACACTACAACCCTAGT
This sequence comes from Capsicum baccatum var. pendulum, assembly GCA_030864225.1. Taxonomy (NCBI): domain Eukaryota; kingdom Viridiplantae; phylum Streptophyta; class Magnoliopsida; order Solanales; family Solanaceae; genus Capsicum; species Capsicum baccatum. The sequence goes on along the minus strand of CM061554.1, from coordinate 216,640,031 downwards.
TTTGACTTTGCCCAATGGTTCAGATCGATTTGTTGTATATTGTGATGATTCTAGAGTTGGCTTGGTGTGTGTTTTGATGAAAAGGAGTAAGGTTTTGATAAAGAGGAGTAATGTTGTGGCCTATGCCTCTACATAGCTTAAGACCCATGAAAAGAATCATCCCACACATGATCTACTGCTAGAAACTATTGTGTTTGCCTTAAAAATTTAGAGGAACTATATGTATGGGGTACATGTTGATGTGTTTGCAGACCGTAAAAGCTTGCAGTATGTGTTTTCACAGAAAGACCCAAACTTGTGTCAAAGAAGATGGTTAGAGTTGTTGAAAGATTATGACGTGAGTATTCTGTATAATCCAGGTAAGAACAATATAGTTGAAGATTTCCTTAGTAGGTTGTCCATAGGTAGTGTTGCTCATGTTGATTATAGTAAAAAGAAGTTAGTTCAAGAAGTTCATCAGCTTGCCAGGTTAAGTGTCCATTTGGTTGATTCGGCTGAAGGTAGTGTTTGGCTGTAGAATAGTTTGAAATCATCATTGGTTTCTAAACTAAAAGAAAAATAGGATAAAGATCCTAGTTTAGTTAAGCTGAAAGAGCCAGTTAAAGACCAGCAAGTAGAGGTTTTCTCCCAAGAGGGAGATGGTGTGTTACGCTGCCAGGGTTGACTTTGTGTGCCATGTGTAGATGGATTGAGGCTGCAAATTCTTGCACAAGAACATGGTGCGCGTTACTCTATTTATATAGGGGATACTAAGATATACTGCAACTTGTGGGAATTCTATTGGCGAAGTGGAATGAAAAGGGACATTGCAGAGTTTGTAGCTAAGTGCTCTACTTGTCAGTAGGTGAAGATTGAGCAACAAAAGCCTAATGGTTCTATGCAGGAGTTTAGTATTACCACATTGAAGTGAAAAGAAGTGAATATTGACTTCATGGAAGGTTTGCCTCATACTCGTCGACAACATGATTCGATATGGGTTATTATGGACAAGGTACTCAAATCAACCCATTTCTTGCTAATTCATACCTCTTATTTAATCTAGGATTATGCCAAGCTCTATGTTAGAGAGTTGGTCAGATTACACAGTGTCCCGTTATCCATCATTTAAGATAGAGGTACACAGTTCACCTCTCACTTTTGGAAAGCCTTTCAAAAGGGTCTTGGTACCCAAGTTCACCTTAGTACAACTTTTCACCCTCAGACAGATAGTCAAGCAGAAAAGATTATTCAAACTTTAGAAGATATGCTGAGAGCATGTGTTTTTGACTTTAAGGGTGGTTTGGATGATTACTTACCTTTGATTAAGCTTGTATATAATAACATTTACCATTTCAGTATACAGATGGCTCTGTTTGAGGTTCTTTTTGAGAGAATTTATAGATATCCCATTGGTTGGTTTGAGGTAGGTGAGGTTGCGGTAGTAGGGCCTGACTTGGTGTTTGATTCTTTAGAGAAAGTATAGTTTATCAGAGAGAGACTTCAGACATCCCAGAGACGACAAAAATCTTATGCAGATGTGAAACGGAAAGATCTCAAATACTGTGGGAGGTAGTCATCTAACTGACCCTGAATAAAGCAATATAGCTGAGTTGGGGTCCAATCTGTGACCATAATTAGAAGGGTGTCAATAACGCTCCACAGGTAAGGACAAACTATGAGTAACCCTCATCTGGCAGGTACTCTAAGGATAACGGTGGGAACTTCGTCTGACAAGTTAATCTATCTCATCAAACCTCATCTGATAGGTTTTGATGTCTCAACATACACTGGCTACGTAGTTCTAGAACGCAAGGATTTCTTCTAAGAATCACACCCTCTACTGGCAGGTGAGTTCCCATCCTTGGGTTCACTCGGTGCTGAATCCTATTCCCAACCGAATCAACATTGAACTAATTATACTGCCTTAAACTAGACTGTGTTCATTGAATTCCGTTGATGACGAAATACTATTGAGTTATGTTAACTATCCGAGTTTGCTGAGATTACTGAGTAGAATTGGATTGATAATGAATTTATTGAGTTTTCCTGAGTCATGTAACTGACTGAATTCTACTGATCGTGGCTTGACTGAGAGTATCTTGAAAACTAACACTGGATCTAGGCACACGACTAAATTGTCAGGAACAAGTACCCCCAGGACTCGATAGCATGAAACTGACAAGACATAACACTTCTTGACACATGACCATAGTCAACAATTCAAAGCACAATCATTAGGGATTTTTCATAAAGTATTTGATATTAATAATCTTGTTCATGTAGAGGAATGCATTCAAATATATCATGGTTTCACAATTCTAGTCTTATGGACATTCCACCAAACAATTTCAATGCAAAACAATAACATGGGAGTCACTTTGAACATAAGGGTAAAGCATGAATTCATCATTTAAGACCTAATGAGTCATAATGCATAATTCTTGTTCTCTTAGGCATTTTATCAAACACCTTGCATGTATAACTTTAGGCTTAAGCATGAACATTAAATCAATACATCATGATTACATAAATCAACACAATTTAATAGATTTCACCCACATGCTAGCATAGATTCATGAAAACACATTAAAGATTCCACCTTGGGAATCACACAACAACATCAACAAGGTCATAATCAACCCACAACATGAACATCATAATTTATGATTTTAAAATAGGATTCTTGAGCTTCATAGATGAAAGGGATCCATAAATGAACACTTGACATACCTTAAAACGTGAATCCTTAAGACTTCTTGAAGGAATTCTTGAGCCTTATTCTTGAATTTCGAAACTAGGGTTTCTTGCTTTTGAGAGAGAATGATGAACTTTGGGAAAACTTGTGTGAATAATGAAACATTTAGGTCATTCTAGAATAATTTTGTGTTTGGGGATGACCTGGTTCATGGGAAAATGACCTATTTACCCTTAAAGACGCGATCATTTAATGACTGAAAATTGCGACGCAATTGGTGACGTGGCGCGTCGATGGAATTTACGCAATACCCGATGCGTCATACCATGATCGTTCCAAGCCTCATTAGTTTTACTGGCAATCCCTACAATAATCTTAAGCAAGACGATAGGCAACACAGTGCGCCAAGATCACGTTGGTCCATTGTTTTAGGACACCAAATGTGGTCCAAAAAATCCAAAACTAGTCCGGGAACACCTATTGATCTCTCTGATCATGAATTAACAAAAATATGGACCATTAAAGGACATTAAGGTTACAAAATGAGATTACCAACTTTTGAAGGCCAAAATAAAGTAAATCTGAGAATTTAGCTAGAATTTTCTAAGTCTGGGACCTCTTGACAAGCCTAAAGGACTGAATTCAGTTTAGAAATTTGGTAGGGTCTTACAATATCTCCCCCTGGGAACATTCATCCTCCAATGAACTGACTTAGTGAGAGAATCGATAAGTTGAAGTTCATACTGGAACTGAACAACTGAAACATGATTACATGGCTGACATTACTGACATTCGTACTGAGCATGCATATCTGATGCATGATTTTATGACTGAGATGATACATGAATACATGATTGAGAGTACTGATAAACTGATAATGCATATATGATGTGTGAATACATGACTGAACTGACTCATGAATATGCGACTGAACATATAATGGTAAAGATAACCAATTTGAAATGAAAATTATCATAGAACTGAATGCCAAGTTTGTAACTACAATCTGAGCATGAAACTGAATAGTTTTAAGAAAAGCTATTACCTTGGGCAGAGTCTGAGTTTGTGGAGAAGAGGTGAGGATACTTGGCCAACATATCTGCTTCTGCTTCCCAATTAGCTCCCTCAACGAACTGATTCAACCAATGAACTTTGACGAGAGGGACTTCTTTGTTCCTCAAACTGCAGGTCTGATAGTCAAGGATTTTGACTGGAATTTCCTCATAAGAGAGACTGTTCTAGATATCTATGTCCTCAACAAGAACTACAACTGCTGGGTCACCTATACACTTCTTAAATAAGGAGACATAAAAAAACTGGATGCACTGAAACTAGATTTGAAGGAAATTTGAGCTCATAAGCTACTTTACCGAAGCGACTGAGAATTTTGAAGGGACCGACATATCGGGGACTGATCTTTTCCTTCTTGCCAAATTGTTTTTCTCCTTTCATGGATAAATTTTCAAATAAACATGATCACTAATATCAAACTAGAGATCCTTCCCGCGCATATCTACGTACGATTTATGTTGGCTCTGAGCTGTCTTGAGCCTTTATCTAATAAACTGGACTTTCTCTAAGGTATCGAACACCAAGTTAGGCCCTACTACTGTAGCCTTACCAACTTCAAACCAACTGATTGGAGATCCGCATGTCCTATCGCAGAGAGATTTAAATGGAACCATCTGAATACTGGAATGATAGCTGTTGTTGTATGCAAACTCAATCAAAGGCAAATGGTCATCCCAAATACCCTTGAAATCAATTTCACACGCCCTTAGCATATCCTTTCAGCTTGACCATCTGTTTGAGGATGGAAGGTTGTACTGAGATAAACTAGGGTACTAAGACCCATTCGGAACACTTCCCAGAAATGAGAGGTAAACTGGGTACCTTTATCTTAGACAATAAACAACGTAACACTATGTAATCTGACCAACTCCCTGATATAGAATTTGACTTATCCTTGGCTGAATAAGAGGTATGGACTGGAAGGAAATGAGCTGACTTGGTCATTCTATCTATAATGACCCAAACTGAATCATGCTGATGATGAGTACGAGGCAAACCCATCACAAAGTCTATGTTCACTTCTTCCCATTTCCAAGTGGGAATATTGAATTCCTGTATGGACCCACTAGGCTTTTGATGCTCAACCTTAACCTTCTGACATGTTGTGTACTTAGCCACAAACTCTGCAATATCTCTTTTCATCCTACTCCACCAATAGATCTCCTATAAATCATGATACATCTTAGTGACCCCTGGATGAATAGAGTAATGCGCACCATGCACTTCTACAAGAATTTGTTGCCTTAAGTCATCAACACCTATCATGCACAGACGACCCTGACAATGCAAAATACCATATTCACCTTAGGATAAAACCTCAACCTTTTGATCTTTGACTGACTCTTTCAACTTGACTAGACTGGGATCTCTATCCTGCTTTTCCTTAACTTCAGAAACTAGAGATGATTTTGCACTATTCTGAACCCATATACTACCTTTGGCTGAATCGACTAAGCGAACACCTAGTCCGGCATGTTTATGGACTTTCCAAGATATCTTCTTCTAATTGTCCTCAATACGAGCAACACTACCCATAGACAATCTACTGAGAGTGTCGGCCACTACATTGGCCTTTCTTGAGTGATAAAGGACACTCATGTCATAATCTTTCAAGAGCTCTAACCACCTTCTTTCACAGAGGTTAAGATCTTTTTAAGGGAATACGTACTGAAGGATTTTATGATCTGTGAACACATCTACATGAACACTGTACAAGTAATGCCTCCAAATCTTTAAGGCAAATACTACGGCTGCTAACTTAAGATCATGAATTGAATAATTCTTCTTATGGGGTTTAAGCTGTCTAGAGGCATAGGCTATGACCTTACCATGCTATATGAGGACAAAACCCTAACCTACTTTGGTTGCATCATAGTACACTACAAACCCATCTAGAAGAGCCAAAACTAGAGTTGAGGTAAGTCGAGTCTTCAACTCCTGAAAAGTCTTCTCGCAAGGATCTAACCACTGGAACTTGACTTTTTTTAGAGTCAATCTGGACATAGAGGATGCAATAGAACAAAATCCCTCATAAAACCATCTGTAATATCCAGCTAGACCCAAGAAACTCCTCAAATTTGATGGATAGATAGGGCAAGGCCAGTTTCTTACTACTTTGGTCTTTTGAAGATCAACCCTAATGCCATCACCAAAAATGATATGAGCAAGGAATGCTACTAACCTTAGACAAAATTTGAACTTACTAAATTTGGAGAACAATCGATGATTTCTAAGAGTCTACAATACTATTATAAGATGATTTGCATAGTCATACTTATTGCAGGAAGTAACGAGACTGTCATCTATGAAGACTATGATGAATATGTCTAAGTATTGCTTGAACACATGGTACATCAAGTCCATGAAATATTCTAGGACATTGGTAATACCAAAGGACATAACTAGGAATTTAAAATGACCATATCAAGTTCGGAAGGCTATTTTTGAAATATCACATTCTCTGACTCTAAGCTGATGATAGCCTGATCTGAGGTCTATCTTAGAGAAGTAGCTGGCACCCTAAAGTTGGTCAAACAAGTCATCGATTCTGGGAATTGGATACTTGCTCTTGATCAATACATATTCTGAGAGAACCGTCTTTCTTACGTATGAATAATACTGGTGCACCCCATGGGGACACGTTGGGTCTGATGAATCCCTTGTCTAGGAGATCTTTTAACTGTTCCTTCAGTTCTCTGAGTTCTGCTGGTTCTATTCTATATGGCAAAATGAATATAGGCTGAGTATCTGGAAGAAGATCAATGCAGAAGTCTATTTCCCTTCCAGGAGGGATTCCTGGAAGGTCTTTAGGAAAGATATCTGAGTATTCATTCACTAATGGGACTAATTCAAGACTGGGAGTTTGTAAATTAGTGTCCTTTACTCAAACAAGATAATAAACACATCCCTTATATATCATTTTCCTAGCCTGTAGATAAGAAACAAGTTGACCTCTGAATGCAGAAGTACTACCCTCCACTCTTAGATAGGTTCATTAAAAAATTGACACTGGAAAATTCTATTTCTGCAGTCAACTATGGTTAGCAGAAATGAAGTCAATCCATATCGAGAATGACATCAAAATTTGTCATCTCTAATTCTACTAAGTCTGCTGAAGTAACTTTTTGAAATGTCATAATCGGATAGTTCTTGTATACCCATCGGGCTATGATGGTTTTACCCACTAGGGTAGAGACTGAGAAGGGTTCTGCTAGAATTTCAGGACTAGCTCCAAAATCAATTGCTATATAAGGGTAACAAAACATAAAGAATCTCCTGGATCTAGAAAAGCATAAACATGTACATGAAAGATCTGTAATGTACCAGTGACCACATCAGGAAAATTTTCCTGATCTTGTCGTGATTGAAAAGCATAGAGTCTATTTGGGTGTTTCCCACTGGTAGTGCTGGAAGTGGCACCCCTCTTATTTAGATGATCAAAATGAGCTAAGAAAAGGTTTTGCTTACCCTGAATATACGACTGAGGACAATCTATGACTCTGTGCCCTGGCTTACCACATTCTAAACACACATCACTTCCAGCTCTGCAAAAAAGCTTGTGGTTCTTACCACATGTCTGGAAAAGAAGATTGGTTCGGGTACTGCTAACACTACCCTGAGACTTAAAACCTGGCTCCCTATCTTGGTTACCATTCCTGAACTTAAGAACTGGAGCACTGGTTGAGGAAGGAGCTGGAATGGATAACTTTGGGAAAAACAGAGAATAGTTACCACCCTCTGACTTAGGCTGGTTGAAGTTGAAGCTACCGGTTCTAGCTCTCTTATGTTGCTTTTACCTCTTCTTAATATTTGTTTCTCTATCTATTAAGCATGGATCATAAGCCTGGATATGTCCATCTCACCAATCAACATGGCCGTCTTGGACTCTTTGACAACACTATCATTCACCCAAGAAACAAACTTACTCATCTTGGCCCTACTATTTGCCACCATATGAGGAGAATATCTAGCTAGTTAAGTAAACTTAAGAGTACTCTTTCACTATCATGTTTCCCAGCCTGAGGTTGATAAACTCTAACACCTTAGCTTCTTTAAGATCTAAGGGAAAGAATCTATCTAAGAAGGCAGTAGAAAACTCCTCCCACTCAATAGACCCTGAATCTGCACCCCTCTGTGCTTTCCACTACTTGAACTATGTGTGAGCCACATCCTACAACTGATATGCAACTAGATCAAGACTCTTACTAGTGGTAACCCCTATGATATTTGTAACCTTTTAAAACTGATCAAGAAATTCCTGAGGGTCCTCATTTGTCTTAGACCCAAAAAAGGATGGAGGATTCATTCGGGTGAAGTATCAAATCCTGTATGCAACAGTATTGGCCACTGGGTTGGCCAAAATAGAAGATGGACATTCATTCTGAGCATTAATTGAGTTAGCAAGAGTAGTGAATACAGCTCTGAACTCTGCATGAGAAACATGTTAGTCCAAGGGATCTGCTTGGATGGGCTGAGGGGCTGACTGATTTCCATTTCTTCTTTTTGGAGGCATTTTCTATAGAAGAAAGGGAGAAGTGGATTAGACTGAGAATTAAATTTAAGCTCATGCTTACTGGCACAACATGAATACTAAAAGAAGGAAACAGTTCCTAAAACATCTTATAGCCTCTTGTACATAAATATGGTGCGCAACATACCCATTGATAACGCTCAACTTACTCCTCAAATAAGTGCAAGGCGGTCATCATCAATATATTTACCCAACTTTAGAGTCGAGTTCGAATCCACAGGGAATAATATGAGTGGCGATTAAACTAGTTCAAAACTATAGCTACAAGTTAAATTCCAATAAATTATAAGAAAATACAAAATAGGGTTTTTTATCAATCAAACAAATTTTAACGTTTCAACTTATTTTAGAACTCAAAATTTAGATTTCAATATTTCGAATCAATGATATAGAGAAACTAGGGTTGTGATCACTATGACTATTAATCTCTATTGAATAATAACTGTTCATGATTCTCATGATAGGTGGGAAGAGCAGATTATCCCTGCCGATGATACTATCTGACTTATCTCTCTACCTCATCAAACAATTTATTATCTAATTCTCTCAAACTTAGATAACATATCTATTTCCAGCCGGATATTATCTTAGGTAGATTGATCCTGTTATGGCATCAATCATTAAATAGAAGGTTGCAAGCTTCTGAGTCCCTATTGATAATTCACGACCTCTAGTCTATTTCTATGTTAGAAGTATATAAAACTTAAGGCATAACCTAATATTTGCAACCAATAGATTTAAGTTAAAACAACAGGATTTCAAGACGTTCCCACAATCACTCAAACTCTAATCCAACTATTAAATCAATGAAATAATAATCATAAATTCCACAAACCCAGTTGTGGGTTTTAGTTTCTCATAAGATAGAAAGAGATAACAAAGATTAAATTCATAACTTAAAGCAAGTGAACTTACAAAAGATGAAATTCAAAGTTGTTTCTCCTTCAAGTACAATAAAAAATTCCCACAACTAAATCAAAGGATGGAGAATTGAATTCTAAGTTAAGAGAGTAAAAAACAAGTGAACTCCCCTTTACTAAGTTGCAAGATGTCAAAAGTTGCTTCCTCAGTTGTGAATAAAACCCTGAAAGATTCTATTTATACTAAAGCCTAATTAAGGTAATAAAATAACAAAATCACAGCTGGGCTCAGATTTAGGTGATAGCATATTGGTGTTGATCGTCAGGCTTATGACGGTGTCTCAGATATGTCATTAGAAGTTATGCCTTCTTAACCTGTTCTGCCTCACTCTGATGATGTCCTCTGACGGCTTACAGAGGAGTGAAGGCATGTAACAAATGTCATCAGACCTTCAGCTTATTTCACTATGTTCTGTCCCACTTGACGACATCTTCTGACGGCTCACCACACTTGTAACGACATATTCAGAATGTCGTCACCTTCATCCAACAACTCTTCTTTACTATTCTTCCTGACGCCTTTTTTCTGGTAGCTTACCACATCTCTGACAGCTTGCAAGAAATGCCGTCAGACTTATATCAGCTCATTTGTACCAGATTTTACTTATTTTGTTCATCTTTCCTATGTTTTCCTCCCATCCTTACTACAACTACAATATCACAAGAAAAAGATAAAAACATCCAAAAATTGCTTAAGACTTCACAATTATTTAGAGTTAAAAGCCTCAAATGTGTTAGCATCTCCTCATATATCACCTATGCACCAAACTCTTCTAGATACAACTTTTAGACTTCCTACGACTCTATTGAACCTTAGGCTCTGATACCAAGTTTGTAACGCCCCTAGCCTGGTTCCCCAGATGCTATATGGTACTAACAATCCTAAAGGACTACTAGCTAACCCATGAATACTACCTGCTGTAATAACTGTATCATAACACTTTAAATGCAGAATAATGGGCTAAAAATATGCCATAAGGTTCAAAACTATAATACTGATATAAAAATAAAATGTGGTATAACAATACCAAAACTAAATATAAAATTGAACATACTGAAGTCTGAACATCTAGTCTGAAAGCCTTTAAACTGTCTGACTAAAGAGTTGATGGGACATATCCCCAACTAACTCCGTCTACTGAACTGAATGTAATGACAAATGAAATAAGATAACATCTTTGAATAATGAGGACTCACTGCTAGTCTATCCGCTGAATGCCTAATATGCTAAGGATGATCTGGATCTCGTATGTCTGAACCTATGGTATAAAACACCATAGCGCAAAAGAAAGGTATGTGTCAGTATGCGTGAATGTATTGGTACGCAAAGTGAGGTAAGACTAAATGCAAAGGTTCATATGCATGAACTATAACTGACTGAATATCATGAGAATAACTAAATGAAAATACATACATGACTATATAGACTGTAATTGAAATCATGAGGATTCTAATGGAACTAGATAAGTTCCGTGTTGAACTGAGTGACTGTATGCGACAGTCCTAACATCTGTAGAACTATCTGAATTCTGTTCTGAAGATTGAGATTGAGACTATGGGAGGTAGTAATCTAATCAACACACCCCGAATAAATCAATATAGCTGCGTTGGAGTCCAATCTTTAATCCTAATTAGAAGGGTGTCAATACCGCACCACTAGTAAGGACAAGTTGTGAGTGACCCTCATCTGGCAGGTACTCTAAGGAGAATAGTGAAACCCTCATCTGATAGGTTAAGTCACCTCATCAACCATCATCTGATAGGTTTTAATGTCTTAACCAATGGTGGCTACGTAGTTGTTAAACACAAGGACTGCTTCTAAGAATCACAACCTTTGCTGGTAGGTGTGTTCCTATCCTTGGGTTCACTCGGTGCTGAATCCTACTCCCAACTGATAGACATTGAACTGATTATATAGAGTTGAACTAGACTGAGTTTACTAAATTTTTTTGACTGATGGAATACTACAGAGTTTTGTTAAATATTTGAGATTACTTGTAGAACTGGACTGATAATGAATTTATTGAGTTTTCCAGAGTCATATAACTGACTGAATTCTACTGATCATGGCTTGACTGAGAGTATCTTGAAAACTGACACTGGCTCTAGGAACACAGCTAAATTTTCGGGTACAAGTAACCCCAGAACTCGATAGCATGAAACTGACAAGACATGAAAATTCTGGACACATGACCATAGTAAACAATTCATAGCACAATCATTAGGGATTTTTCATGAAGTATTTGATATTCATAATCTCTTACATGTAGAGGAATACATTCAAATCATAATTCTAGTCTCATGCGCATTCCATCAAACAATTTCAATGCAAAACAATAACATGGGAGTCACTTTGAACATAAGGATAAAGCATGAATTCATCATTTAAGCCCTAATGAGTCATAATGCATGTCTTGTTTTTTTAGGCATTTTATCAAACACCTTGTATGAATAACCTTATGCTTAGGCATGAACATTAAATCAATACATCATGATTTCATTAATCAACATAATTTAATAGATTTCAACCCGCATGCTAGCATATATTCATGAAAATCATAATTTATGATTTTAAAATAGGATTCTTGAGCTTCATGGATAACAGAGATCCATTAAAGAACACTTACCATACCTTAGAACGTGAATCCTTAAGGGTTCTTGAAGGAATTCTTGAGCCTTGTTCTTGAATTTTGAAACTAGGGTTTCTTGATTTTGAGAGAGAATGATGAACTTTGGGGAAACTTATATGAATAATGAAATACTTAGGTCATTTAGGGATCAATTTCGTGTTTGGGGCTGACCTGAATCATGATAAAATGATCTATTTGCCCTTGAAGATATAGTCATTTAATGACTGAAAACTGGCATCGATACGATACCTAATGCGTCATTCCATGATCGCACCAAGCCTCAGTAGTGTTACTGGAAATCCCTTCAACAATGTTAACCAATGCGATAGGCGATGCATCGCGCCAAGATCGTGTTGGTCTAAACGAGGTTTGAAAAATCCAAAACTTATCCAGGAATATGTATGGACCTCTCTAATCATGAATTAACAAAAATACGAACCATTAAAGGACATTAAGGTTGCGAAATGAGATTTCCAATTTTTGAAGGCCAAAATAAACAAAGTCTGGGAACTTAGCTAGAATTTTCTAAGTTTGGGACCCTTAACAAGCCCGAAGGACTGAATTAAGCTTAGAAATTTGGCAGGGTCTTATACGTAAACAGCTAAATTATCGGGTACAAGTACCCCCAGAACTCAATATCATAAATTATGAGACATGGTACAAGCTTGAAACATGTAAACCTAGTACTTGATTATCATTCATTCATTGTGGCATTTTAACAAACACTTATATGGCATAAACTTGAATACATGCTAATATGATATAATTCCACTATTCAACTCATATGCTTAATTCATCAATCACTTGAAAAGCATAAAATAGGCACATAATCCTAATTAACATGTGAGCACACAATTACCAATATCAACTTCACAATTTGAAGGGTTTAGCATGATCTCACATGATAACGCATATAATTCAATTAACCCTACATAAAATTTATCATGAAATATGGATTTGAAACCCAATTAATCATTATAAACATGAATATTATAAAACCCAACATGGAATTTATGAATTTCATATACTTGTTGTTTAACAATAGTTTCTTGGACTCCAAGGGTGGAAGGGACCCTTGGAGAACACTTCACATACCTTAGTGCCTGAATGTTTAGGGATTGATGGTGAGTTCTTGAGTTCTTGATTTGAAATTGAATCTCCTAAGGTGCTTGTTCTTGAGTATCTTGAGGAATAATGAGTATAATTGCTCTCCAAAGGGTTTAATTTCATATTTTAGGGGATGAAGGTCATGAGAAAAAGACCTAATTACCCCAAGGATGCGGTCTTTTAATGACTGAAAAATTGTGTTACTGACACGTAGGCCGACATGCTACGTTGTTGGCATCAACGCGATAGCCAGCCTGCCGCATCGGTTCACTGAAATTTGCACTAGAGCTGAGGGAAAAAATCATCCATCGATGCGATGGTCGACGCAGCGTACTATTTTGGGCACTCAAACATGGTCTAAACTAGGTCCGAAAAATCCAAAACTCGTGCGGGAACTCCTATTGACCTTCCAGATTATGAATTAACTTGAATATCAATATTTAATGGACGTAAAGGTCTTGAAATAAGATTTTCAACTTTTAAAGGCTAAAATGGCTCTAAATTTGAATAATTAGCTAAAATATTCTAAGTATGGGACCCCTTGACAAGCCTAAAGGACTGATTTAAGCTAAGAATTTTGCGGGGTCTTTCATGAATTGACGGTGTATCCTTAAGAAAATTATTTTTCTCAAGTACCCGAGGTTATGGAATATATCCTACAAAATAAATCAAATCGACAGAATGATGGTACCTCAAACTCTATTGAAAAATGAAAACACTAAATAAGGAATATCTTCTAAGAAATTTTGAAGCCATTCAACTTCTTCATCAGCATTAGCTAATGTGATAAATTCAGATTTTATTGTAGAGCGGGCAATACATATCTGTTTGAATAATTTTCAAAAGACTGCTTCTCCGCCCAAATTAAATACATATCCACTCATGGATTTTTCTTTATTCAATCTGGTGATCCGATTTGCATCACTATATCTTTAAATTACCGATGGATATTTGTTATAATGCAAAAAATAGTTTTGAGTATGTAGTAGACAACCCAAAACTTTTATCACTGTCATCCAGTGAGTTTGATTAGAATTACTTATGTACTAACTTAATTTAATAATAGTAGATGTAATATCTGATTGCATACAATTAAAGATATAAATCAAATCTCACAACACTCTTGCATACTCTGATTGTGAGTTATTTTTACCTTCATTCTTTTGAAGTGCATAGCTCACATCCAATTGTGTCTTGAAAATATTGAATCCAATGACGTGAACTTCTACAGTACCATTTTTATGTAATGATACTATAACAAGGCTAAACCTTGGGTATTTCTATGAATTCTTCTCCCTAAGATCACACCAGCAATGTTCCGCACACGCAAGTGTACATGGTTCACCAAAAGTAAACTGACCTTCAGAAAGCCAAGTATCAATCCCACAGATGCTTATATTAAAAAACTATCCAATTATAGTCTCATGATGAAGATTAAGCAAGTTCTAAGTAACCAAAAATGTTTAAGAGTTGTAAGTTACGAATAAAATTAAATAATGTTATAAAGTAAATTACTTGAACAATAATAGGTAGAACCCAAGGCTAAGTCACTGTGAACACTCCTACTTAGCTATGTAAACTCATTGGCTTAGTTAATTACGTTTGTTGTTGGATCAGGTGGTTCATAGCATGATCATAATCTTTCGAACCTCTAATCAATTATCTAATTTAGCCTCACAACTACATCATTAAGCATAGATGCAAGAACTAAGCTAAACGTATTTGTATTCTTCTCGTTATGTGCCTAATAAGGCTACTTAGGTATATTCCTATCTAATAGAAAATCATAACTTCAATTCATTTAATGATTACGATCTTATTACATATATCCCATATTCTATTCTATCATTCCTCCTTCGGACTCATGGCAGAAATATCGATTTATCCTACGGTCGCGAATCTGTAGAATAGTTAAAAAAAAGATTCATGAACAACCAATAATGATAATAACATAAACCAAATCAATTAACAAGAAAAAATGTCATGTTCTTAGCCTTAACCCTATATGAGGGAATTTATCCAAACATGGAGTTACAAAGAATCATAGTTAAAGAATCCATGTAATAATCCAAAAGAAAGCTAAAGAAAAAAATTTAAAACCCTAATTTAAGCCCCCACAACCGTGTTTCAATTCCCTTAAGTCATCCAAGGTGAATACCCAATAAGTGAAGTATCCTATTTATGGTTGAATGAGAGTTGCCGATTTGAACTACCCAGTGTGCCATGCCAATATCGTGTTGCTTAGCCAGTGTGGCATGATGATATTGTTCAGGCACACTGGTTTGGACAATTTCCCTTGCATCCACGGGCGTGTCATGCCATTATATTAGTGGCTAAGTGTGTGGTACGCTCCTAAGTCCACAAATTTCAGTTTTGAACATAGTATTTTTTATGCGTTTGGCCTTCAAGTTATTGGTGCGTGGTTTATCTTACTCTTCAATTAAAACTTGTACATTATTCCAACATAAATTTAAATATCTGAACAAGCTTTCTATATCATCAAAATCGATGAATTATATATTTAAGCAAACTAGAATCAAGCAAGATGAACTAGAATAGCACATAGCTCAAGCTAAGAATACTAGTTATCTCGTTTGAACTTTAATTGAAAATTTTTCTTCGAAACTTGATTTGTACACACCTTAAATATTATAAGCACTTTGATTATTACTTTGATACTCATTTATACAATGATTAACTCATTACGCGTACGAGAAGTCCTCAAAACTAAGCAAAATAAGGATAGATAACAATACTTTGGTGCATAAATCCACCTAAGATCACCACCCCACATTTAAATCCTTGTTCGTACTCGAACAAATCTTCACCTTAAGCATCATATCAAGGAATACTCTACATTTTTACTGTAAGTAATAAACTCAAGCGAGCACTGCAATGACTACACAGATTGCAAGTTTTACACTAAGCTTGTCATATATATTTGAAAGCTCACGAACTCTACTTCCAAAACATCCTAGCATCAAAAATTGACTCACCCAGTTGGCAAACTGATGCATACTACTCAATCAAAGAGATCATACAAATCACCTAACTATCATCAAACATGTGCCCTACCCCAAGAGAGTTACCTATACTTACTCACATAGATGCAATTTATCACAGGAATGGGTACAAGAATCAAATTATGCTCACACTCACAAAAAATACATATGCCACATAAGATGAACCATAGGATTTCCCTTAGTAGCACTCTACTAATATTAGAATTTTAAAGCTTACGATCAAATAGGACTTTAAGGGTTGTAATGTAGGCTAAGGGATGGGTAGGAACTATTTGGTTGGTAATAGTGACTATCTTCCCTAAGAACTTCAATACCTTACATTATAAAGTAAAATCTTCTCTAAACAACAAAGCTTTCACCACCTCTACCTTCACACATCTCTTTTGTTTTGCCCCATCTCATTAAGCTAGTTCACAGTAAGCTAGTTCACATATAGAAAGGAGGGAGAATTCTTAATCAACACATGATTTAATTTTTTCTCTTCTCATTACATTAATTCCACTCCCAACACATAAACTTTTCCTACACCACTAGCTACTACTTTTGGGCTTCAAATTCACCTTTTTCTTCTTTGATTCTACACTCCTTAACTCCATTAATTTTTTAACTAAAGTGCTTAGGATCTCTAGATCAAGTTATGGTCATTTAAAAAAGGGAAGTAGGCTACATATGAGGCTACCATGGAATTAAGCTAAGGCTAAATGGGGCTAACTAAGATTATGCACAAGGGAAGGTAAAATAGAATATTAACATGCTTATCAAAGAACTGCCTTTATCATCTCCTAATCCCATACTCTTTATTTCTCTTTGCATACACACCAGGAAAGTTCTACACATCACATTGTAACAAGGAATATACAAAAAACTTTCCACACACATAGCACATCCTCAAATCAAGTTGGATCATTATAGATTCTCAGCGTTTAAAATACTTTCAAGGTAAATAATGTTCATAGAAAACACTTAGAGTGAAGTGGAGTTAAGAACTTTCGTTATCGACCAAATTTGGGTATTTGATTCTACTAGGGTCAACTTTGAATGGGTATAACTTCTATAATATATGGAATTTTGAGCCTCAAGACCCACTAAATTAAATATAATTGAGTCCTCTTTCCAACACATCCAATTTCGGCTTAATCCGATACCTGAGTAAAAAGTTATGAGGATTTCCATGAGGAATCAGTGAGGGTCCGCAATTTTGATGTATCACGGACCCTGTTCTCCATGATAGGAGCGTGGAATGGACCTTTTGCTCTGAGATTTTGCTATGGAATAAACCTATATTCAAATACACTAAAACCAATATTTCTCTTCAGTATTTCATTGGTACAAAGGTCCTTAACCCCCATAACTTCCCCAATCTATCATATAACCCTAAGTTAATTCCAAAACCAATTGAAATCCCCCAAACCCTAATTCTGTTTCTCTAAAGATTTCCAAGTAGGGATTTCTCAATCCTTAAGCATGTAGATTCCAAACTCAAGGTTGTTATTCAATTTTCTTTAGTCAAAAGGTATGCGGGACTATCCTAACTCACATGGGCATAAGTTTAATGTTTTATCAAGTTTTAAAAATGTATATGCAGGTATATGTAATGCGTTTTGGAAACCAATTGAAGAGCATGCGCCATAAACCCATGTTTAATGAAACTATGTAATTACGGGGGGGGGGGGGGGGGGGGTTCCATGAACATGAGTTATAGTTATGTGTACATATATAATGAGTTTCGAAAAGTGATTTAAGAGTATAATTTCTAAAATCCTCCTTGAATGATGAAAGTTATTTTCTTAAAATGTTATGGGATGTTCAAATAAATGATATAAAAGCTTGAGTTTAAGCACTTACTATCACTTATGGATTTTGAAGTGGATTTTAGAGCATGAACTGTAAGTCCCTATTTTTCAAACATGAGATTCATTTATGACTAGTGTTGGGGCTGCTTTATGAATGATGATAATTCTTGTGTTCTAAATGCCTCTTTATCAAATATGCATTGTCATTTTCTTTAAATATTTTCAAGAGGTGTGATTATTGATAAATGCCTTTTTATGTTAAATGGAGGAATTTCATGCCATTTATGAAAGAATGGGCCACCACATGTTAAAGTCTTGAAAAGAGAGAGTGTTTTACATAAGTTTTATATGCTATTTGAAATAAGAACTCTCATGTGATTTTTTAATCTTTTGGTGGTCATTAACATACTTTTGAATGTGAAGGACTATGGATTTTATATGATATGATATGGCTTGCAAATCTAGGTATGACGATGCCTATTATGAAGTGCCCTTGACATGCAAAATAAATAAATAATTTAAAGCACGAGGCATAGTTTTAAAGGACTAAAATTGGGCTTAAAGAAAGTTAAATGATTTTCAAAAGAAGGCATTTGAGTGTAAGGGTTGGAAATCAAGTTTTTCCGACTTGGGAGACATAATTGATGATGGAAAATGTATACTTGCCTCCCACCACTGGTGTACTAGAATAGTATGTAGGACCCCTGTAACACTCCGTACTCTTGGGCTAGAATCTAGACCATCGTTCCTAAGCCTATAGACCCGAACTAGATAATTCCTTGTTAATATATGTGTGGTTATCAATCATATAATATGTGTATACCTTTGAATATGAATTGAGGTCACAAAAATCCCCTAACTCTAAGATGAGTTGAAAATATTTCTAGCGATTAAGTTTCAGTGGACGTTTAAACTTAGATCAAATTTCATCAACCATAAATTCTTGTATATATCTCATTAGAGGTCATACTATATATCAAATGAAAGGCCTTCGAAGTATCTTTCCAACAACACCAATTTCGCCAAAATCTAATAACCCTAACAAAAAGTTACAGCCATTTTCATGAGAGAGACAGTAGCTGCGCACGATTAGTGTGTACCGCACGTACCTAATTTTCAAGTCCTATTTTCACATTTTAAGGGAAATTTGGACCTTTACCTCATCCAAGGTCTGTCCATAACATAAGATTCACGCTTAAAACATAGAATGCACTCAATAATTCAATTTTTCCTCTCAAATTAAAACCCTAAATACTTTCCCTCAAGATCAAGAATAAAGATCTTCAGTTCAAGACTCCAAGAAAAGGGTCAAGATTTGGGTTCTATCTATCAACATCTAGGTTCCATATTTCAACTCTTATAGTCTAAGGTACGTGGGTTTTATCCTAAAAACTACACTGGCTTGTAAACATTAGAGCATGATTTAAAGATTATTAAGCATGAATTTTAAAGGGGTTTTGGAATCTATATTTAAATTATGTCTTCCAAATGTTTCAATGTTACTATTGCTTTAGCCTTGTGGTATTTTACCCTAAATTGATTTACATGTATATGTATATGCATTAAAATTGAGATTTGAGATTGTTTGAGAGCACAAATTATGAATTCCCTCTCGTGTATTGAATTAAAGTTTATGGTTTTATCGGAAAAGGGTTGAAATGCATGTTTTACGTTGTGATAGTAGTTTTATCAATGTCATAGAAATTGATCATGATTTAGAGATGACGAGAGGGTGTTTCTTAAGATATCTATGTTTTGTGTTAAAGAGAAAGAATTGCATGAAATTAAGAATTTTGACATGACCACCTTTGTTTATTGAATCGTTGATAAAGAGAATTGCTTGCATGGTTTCACATGAGTTTTAAAGAATGAGTTTCTTGAAAAGAATTGTTGATATGGTGGTCCTGAATTCCATGATTTGAGAATAGATACATAATTTGCTATAAATGGCTCAGATAATGTGACTTGTAAGTCAAAGATAAGACGATACCATGTAAATATATGCTATAACAGAACTAGAGTCTTCAGAGTTTGATTTTTAAAGATTGCATGTTGTAAAAAAATTAAAAATGGTCTTAAAGAGAGTTAGGTGGTTACCTGAAGAGGGCACGAGTCATTGACTCATAGACAAAAATCATATTTTATCGATACAGGTATATTACTTTTATACGCTGGCGACAGCCCTGTGGCATAGTAGAGATTCAGAGACTCCGACCCTTGCAGCAAACTTGGGTTGGGGGCTTGGCTATTGAGTTAAGGGAAGATTTCATATAGCTCATGGAATTACAGAATTATAAGGTATACCACCTAGCTTAGAAGTAAAACAAAGAGTATGTCACAGAGTTCAGATGGTTTTATAGAGTCTTTTAACCACGCCCATGTGAATTTTACTATGTGATATATTTATGAACCATTTTTAAATTGCTCTTATATATGTTGAATATCAAATATTATTTTGGGTTTGCTCTACGTATCGGTGCAATTGTATTGAACCCTACCTCTCAGGGTCTGAGGCTCAATCTAGTGGTTCGGTTAAGTAGTAGATCTTTCCAGATAGAAGTGTAGAGTTCAGTTGGTGAGCCTTCTATGTTTAGAAGGCTTGTTTATATTTCAAGCATTTATTTATGATTTTGGTATACTGGGGGCCTTATCCTAGTTTTCAGACATCTTTCTTTCATATGTAGTAGAGGTTTCACAAATGGAGTCAGTTATTATTTTAGATGTTGTTGAATTGCATTCTTTAATATTTTGTTGATTTCAGAGCATGACCATGATCCCATACTAAGTTATATTTTTGCATTTATTTTTTGTATATGAATGGTGATGTGATTACAAGTTAGATGGGCATCTGGGCCTTCATGGTTTGGATTACTCGTCATAGACAGGGCCTTGGTTTAAGTCTTGATAAACTTGGTATCAGTGCACGGTTCATGATCTGAGGGTGTCTGCGAAATCCCATCGGGTAGAGTCTTATTTATGGGTATGTATCACTCCACACTTATAAGAAGAAGGCTACAAGGCATTTAGAAATGTATCTCTTTCTTCATGTTTTAGTTCATGCTATGGAGTCGAAATATCCTCTTTCATACTCTAATTCGTGCTATGGTGTCGCCCATATGAAATAAAAGTTATCCTAATTATTTCCTTACTCTGGTGTTTCTAGATAATGCTCTCAGATTTACTAGCAGGTTACACAAAGGGCTTGAGAGGAGCTCCCTAGTGTGTCGTAAGTCCCTCAAGTTTAAAGTTGTGTCCTTATTCTTATGAGGCGTTCAGTTAAGAAAAGAGTAAGATGTGTATTCTTAGGTCATTGAATATTGTGTGTTAAATTTTCATCTTTTGTGATCTTGTTATCATTGTGTTGTTGAAACTAAAAGTCTATTGAATCCGTGTGGGGCTCTTTCAATTCACTAGCATAGTTTCTTTTTTATTCATTTTATTTTCTGGTTCAAAACACAAAAGTCAAGTCTAGTGAAGCCATGTGAGGCCTATTTCGATTCACTAGCAACTTGTTGTTCATCTTGTTGTTCTTGTGTTAGTTGGAACTGGGGGTTTAGAGGTGTCGTGACAAAAAAAGTGGTAAGGGCAATTTATTGAATATATGTAGCTGAATTTTTTTTTTACATATGATGGAGTCAGTAATGAAGTGATATATCCTTATGTGTTAGGTTAGAAAAAGGTGGAGAAGGAGTTATTAGTTAAGTTAAATTGTTGTTTGCTTGAAGTATGTAAAGAGTTGTTGATAGTGTTTGTTGTGCTATAAAAGTATAGGTTATTGGTGAAAGTACTTAGTGGATGAGTTTTGTTAATTTAGGGTTCCCTGAGGTTGTAAGAGGGAGTTTAGTTGAAACTTATAGAGCTATGAAAGAAGTTTAAGTTTATAGATAGGTAAATACTAATGATGTGTAGAAAAAGGATGCGTTAATAGATTGTAAATAAGATAGGCCATATGATTATGGCCGAATATTGTTGTTATGATATTTTGGTGGGCTAGTGTTTCTTGATGTCTTATTCTATAACTTTCAAGTGAGAATTGTATGTAAGGTGGGTTATTATATAAGATTAAGGTTGACTATGTCTATTATATGACTTTACCCTTTGACCCTCTTTCCTTTAGTGGTTGTAAACTAGTACTTCATGTGAAAAGGTATGAAGTGGATTTTGAGCTATAATAGTGATGTCATAGAGAGGATTGTGATTGTAGGTAGTAGTTAAATGAAATGAGTATTTAGAGTTGTTTTCCCAATCTGATGGACTGGTACATTATGTTGCATGCTTTGATTATTTAGTGGTAGATGATTGATGCTAGACTATAGGATTGGATTCTAGATGTAGAATATGGTGGTAAGAATAGTAGCTTAAGATTAATGAAGTATGTTTTATGAGGATGAATTTGTAGTCTTGACATGATTTGTGAAAGAGCATAGGTTGATAATTGATGAAAGGTTTAAGTTGTAATTGTGAGGTATATGTGTATATGAGAACGAGTATTAAAATCATGACTTGTGGGTGAGTCATTAAGTGGATAAGGGCGTAAGTATATAAGAATAAGTTGCCCCCCGGTAGTATGACATTAGGTAAGATTTTATGATATGAATTATGTGATTAACGATCATATCTTAGAAGGTTAAGTAGTGGAGAGTGTACTTTTATGTGATAAGAATCGAGGAAGTGTATGCTCATGAGACTGTATGTTGTAGGTTGATGACTGTAGAGGATATCAAAAGTTAAGAGTAGCATTCTTGGAAATCAATGACTTTAGAGATTACCTAGAAAGGGGAAGTTTAGCTTTTATGTGTATATGTGTTTTACATACCTGGTTTGTGTTCTAAATTATAGTATGGACGAATATGGTGAGTTGTTTTACGATATTCGTTACAATTGAATTGAGGAAATATTGGTAGGCAATATGAGCATTGGGTATGGTTTGACAAAGTTTGTTAAGTTATAAGTTATGTGATTAGAGGTGTAATGCGGGTATTCTACGGAGTTAAAGATAGAGTGTTAAGTGTTTAGGAGCGGGGATGTCCATTCCCATAATGATGTTAGTCATGAGTTGATGACTTTGGGGTTAGAGAAAGTTGATTGGTATCCCTGGAGGGGGGGGGGGTGATTGTCCCAAAAGAAATTTAGTTCCTTTATGTTAAATTATTGAGAGGAGTTGTATTCATGTACATATTGATATCCCTTAGTAATAAGGAGTGTGAATGCGTACACTCATGGGAGTAGGGGTTGTAGAGTGATGGCTATAATGGTTAGCAAAAGTTAAGAGTAACATCTACAGAAAAGCAAGGCCTTTGAGGTATAGATCATTAGGGAGAGTTGGAGTTTAAGTATATGGTGATGTCTCTTTTATGTTGAGAGTTGTGACTTTGATCTAAGGGGGAGATGAGGAATTAGGTTAGTTCCTAAAATTTTCTCATTGTGGCGAGTTGGGGAAGAGTCATGATGAACCTACTCCTATTAAAGAATGTTCCTCCTGCTTCAAACTAAGAGGTCACTCTGGTAATGCCTAACGTTATGTATCCAACTCCTACCTATGTCTAAAGTTTGAGCACCCGGTGTAATTCGTGATATGTCCTGACTTCCAAACTAGAAAAAATAATATCCCTCGATGATCCAATATTCTAAGCATCCAATCTCTATGTGACGTTGCTCATGACTGATAAATCTGTGTCCCAAATCATGATTGGTTCTAAGGAACTATGTTTTTCATATGATGACGATTCATTTTATGTCGGGATTCGCCAAAATGATAAAGTTATGCAAACTCATGACTAATTCAGTTCTGAAAATGGGAAGTGATAGATCTAAGTAGAGTCCTTGCCAAAATCATCGAATTCATGAACTCTACTCTTATGTTATAAGAATCATGATGTAAGCTTTCATGTTTCTCATTATGGTTGTCCTACGAACTCGTTCTATGTTGAAATTGTGCCAAAGCGACTCTTCACTTGTGATCCAAATACTTGATATATGAAATACTCTACGCATGTACCGTATGTTCAACTCATGTCCCACCTTTAGTATGGAAATCAATATATGTTATAATCGAATAGTGTTACTTCCTTTCATGATGCTCTTGCTCAGGTCCTTTAATGACCCTCTGTATGCTAGTATGATGGTGGTTGTGGAGGCATCGAAAGGTGTTAGGTGGGGGAGTAGATGTTCTTAAAGGTGAAGATTTTGATGTGGTTGTCGAGCTAAGGTTATAACTGAATGGAAAAGAAGAAGATGAACTTTTGTTGTGTGAAATAGCTACGAAGGAGAAATGTGGCGGATATAGTTTTGAGAGTGATTGAATTGCTGGTCTTAGTAGTGAGATCCATGCAGTGGTTATAGTAATGATTAGGCTTGAATGTTCTAAATGATCAAAACACAAACCTATGTGCCATGTGGTTAGTATTCTTTGAATTAAGACTTGACATTGTTGGATTACAGTGATGAGGTGAGGTGATTTCTTAATGTGATGTAGGGTGTAGGGCCCCGTATTTTAACTTAGCCCTTCTTTCCTCTGAGTTAGGCTTGAATATAGAAGTATTATACGGAGGGACAAATTCTAATGGTTAAATGCGTTACGGGAGAATTATAAGTTGGGAATGATGAAGTATGTTGATTAATATCGGAGTATAGATAAAAAGTGTTGCTAAGTTTAAGTATTTTCGCAGTATTTTGTAAGATGAAGAATGCTAATACTCTTTTATTCCGCGAGAAGCTTATCTCATGTATTGTACCGATTTTAATCAGGCCGAGGACTCTTAGAAAAAGTTATGTTTTGCAATGTTTTGATCATGTGCCATAAAACACATGCCAAGATCATGTCGATGTCAAGTTTCATTGTCTTTGGTATCGTGCTTACTCGTTTCCCTAGAGGTTATTATGAAGATCGTATGATATCTTTGCATATTTTTGTTGAGGAAAAATGCTCAAATAAATTTTAGGTTCTTTATTCTACACTCTTAGAGCTTCAAAAGGTCCCTACCCATCATTCAGGAACGAATAATCCCAAGGGGGAGATAATGTAATACACCGTACTTTTGGGCTAGAATCTAGACCGTCGTTTCTCCGCGTATAGACCCAAACTACATAATTCCTTATTAATATATGTGTGTTTATCGATCCTGTAGTGTGGGAATACCTTTGAATATGAATGGAGGTCACAAAAATTCCCTAACTCTAAGACAAGTAAAACATTTCTAGCGATTAAGTTTCAGTGGACGTTTCAACTTGGGTCAACTTCCATTGACCATAATTTCTTGTATATATAGAATTAGAGGGAATACTATATATTAAATGAAAGGTCTTCGAAGTATCTTTCCAACGATACCAATTTTACCAAAATCCAATAACTAAACGAAAAGTTACAGCCATTTTTGTAAGAGAGGAAGTAGCTGCACGAGATTACAGTGCAACGTGCGTACCTAATTTTCAGCTTCTATTTTGGCATTTTTAAGGGAAATTTGGACCTTTACCTCACCCAAGGTCTATCCGTAACATAAGATTCACGCCCCAAAAGTAGAATACACTCCATAATTTATTTTTTCCTCTCAAATTAAAATCCTAAATCTTTTCCCTCAAGATCAAGAATCAATATCTTAAGTTCAAGAATCCAAGAAAAGAGACAAGATTCGGGTTCCATCTATCAAGATCTAGGTTCCATCTTTCAACTCTTATAGTCTAAGGTACGTGGGTTTTATCCTAAAAACTACATGGACTTGTAAACATTAGAGCATGATTTAAAGATTATTAAGCATGAATTTTAAAGGGGTTTTGAAATCTATATTTAAATTATGTATTCCGAATGTTTCAATGTTACTATTGCTTTGGCCTTGTGGTCTTTTCTCCTAAATTGATTTACATGTATATGTATTAAAATTGAGATTTGAGATTGTTTGAGAGCACAAATTATGAAATCCCTCTTGTGTATTGAATTAAAGTTTATGGTTTTATCGCAAAAGGGTTGAAATGCATGTTTTACGATGGGAAAATAGTTTTCTCAATGTCATAGAATTTGAACATGATTTAGCGATAATGAGAGGGTGTTTCTTAAGATATCTATGTTTTGTGTTAAAGAGAAAGAATTGCATGAAATTATGAACTTTGACATGACAACCTTTGTTTATTGAATCGTTGATAAAGCGAATTGCTTGCATGGTTTCACATGAGTTTTAAAGAATGAGTTTCTTGAAAAGAATTATTGATATGGTGGTCCTGAATTCCATGATTTGAGAATACAGATATAATTTGCTATAAATGGCTCAAAGAATGTGACTTGCAAGTCAATGGTATGATGATACTATGTAAATATATGCCATAACAGAACTAGAGTCTTCAGAGTTTGATTTTCAAAGATTGCATGTTTTTAAGAATTAAAAATGGGCTTGGTTACCCGAATATGGCATGAGTCAATCGACTTATAGCCTAAAATCATGTTTTTCCAATACGAGTATGTTACTTTTGTATGCTGGCAATGGCTATGTGGAGTAGTAGAGATTCAGAGACTCCGACCCTTGCGGAAAACTTGGGTTGGGGGCTTGGCTGCCGAGTTAAGGGCAGATTCCATATAGCCCATGGAGTTATAGAATTTTAGGGTATACCACCTAGCGCAGAAGTAAAACAAAGAGTATGTCATAGAGTTCAGATGGTTTTTTAGAGTCTTTTAACCATGCCCATATGGATTTTAATATGTGACATATTTATGAACCATTTTTAAATTGCTCTAATATATGTTTAATATCAAATATTACTTTGGATTTGCTCTACGTACCAGTACAACTATATTGACCCCTACCTCTCAGGGTCTGAGGCTCAATCTAGCAGTCCGGCTAAGAAGTAGATCTTTCCAGACAAAAGTGCAGATTTCAGTTGGTAAGACTTCTATATTTTAGAAGGCCTATTTAAATTTCAAACATTTATTTATGGTTTTGGTTTATTGGGGGCCTTGTCCCAGTTTTCAGACATCTTTGTTTCATATGTAGTAGAGGTTTCGCAGACGAAGTCAGATATTATTTTAGACGTTATTGAATTGTAGTCTTTAACATTTTGTTGATTTCAGAGCATGACCATGATCCCATACTCAATTATATTTCAAAATTTCTTTTCTGTATATAATGATGTATGTGATTACAAGTTAGATGGTAGTTTGGGCCTTCATGGTTTGGATTGCTCGTCATAGCCAGGGCCTTGGTTCAGGTCGTGACAACCCCTATCCTTCTGGAAAACTTAGGTTAGGGGGCTTGGACACCAAGTTAATGACGGAATCCATATAGCCCATGGGTTTTTAAAAATGTAGGGTGTATCATCTAGCTTAGAACTAAAGTATATAGTTGAGTCAATGCTTTGCAAGAATGTTTTGAAGCTCTTTAATTATGCCCATGTTTATATATATATATATATATATATATATATATATATATATATATATTATGCTAATTGTTGTCACAATGCTCTAGATTATTTTACATAAAATATACGTTATTTTAGATTGTTTTGCATTCCAATACCTTCCAAGTGTTGACTCCACCCATAATACAGGTTCTGAGACATATTCTCGTGGTCCATCACATTAGTAGAACACTTGGATATGGAAAAGTTGGTGAGCCATTAATCTTTTGAAAGGCAATTTATTCATATTTTGACTTCTTTCAGCTTATGGTCCAGCTGAGGGCCTTGTCTCGATCTAGATAATTAGTATTCAGTTGAGACTTCTTAGATGAGATTTGATTATTGTATTGTCACTACATTGTTGACATGGTTTGGATCATATGTTTCACTTGAATTTTATTATATCTTCCACACTTTGATTTATATATAGATTTATGCTTATGATAGTATGCTACGGGGTCTCCCAGGCCTTGTGGTTTGGGATGTCCATTGCAGCCAGGGCTCAGATCATTTGGTTGGTCTTCAACTTCAAAACTCTATATATTAAATAAGTCACACTTCATTTAAAGTTGACCCTTGTTGGCTCAAATACTAAAACTCAATCGATAAGAAATGTTCTCAGCTCAACTTTGCTCTAAATGCTTTCTATGAAAGTGATTCTCTTCGAAAGTGCTTAACACATTAGGTGAACGATCATGAAGCCTGTATATGATTAAACTAATCATTTTTAGCCTTTTAAACACATGATTAATGGTTAGAATCATAGCTAGGAATTTGTAGGGTATTACATCCTATCTTTTTGATATCAAACTTGCTCTCAAACATTTGTTTCATAGCATTTATGTCTGATACATCTCTACTAGTATCAACATGTCATCAACATAAAAACAAATAATGACACTATGATTTGGTGTGTCTTTAATTTGAAAACATTTATCATATTTATTTATCTTGTATCTATTTGCAAATATTGTTTAGTCAACTTTATATGCCACTGTTTGGGTGCTTGTATTAGTCCATAGAGTGACTTAACAACTTTGCACACTTTTTGTTCTGTAACAACCTGGGTGCTTGCTTTAGTCCATAGAGTGACTAAATAAGTTTGCATGCTTTTCGTTCTATAACACCCCAACTTTGAATAAGGATTCCCACATCGACAAAACATAAGAGAGATATTAGGTATATAAATAAACAAGTCTTACTCCCTAGTGATCATTTTAAGGGCATGCAAGTTTGGGCCTAGATCAAATAATATCACAAGTGGGATGGGCTATTACAAATGGTACCAAATACACACTTGTGTTAGCATTGTCGATGTGGAACAGAGTTCAAACTGAGTTTAGAAAAATCTTGATAAGGAAAGAAAAACCTCAACCCCGAGTCTAGGAAAATCTGATTCGGTGGGGCAAACCTCAGTGTGGATGTTGATTCCATAAGAGATAGTGTATGTAATGGTTTCGATGGATTTGTAGTATATTGTGATGCATCCAGAGTAGGTTTGGGTTGTGTCCTTATGCAGCATGGTAGAGTCATAGCCTATCCCTCCAGATAGTTAAATCCCCATAAGAAGAATTATCCTACTCATGACCTTGAGTTAGCAACAGTTGTCTTTGCCTTAAAGATTTAGAGGCATTATCTATATGGTGTTCATGTAGACGTCTTCACAGATCATAAGAGCCTTCAGTATGTCTTTTACTAGAAAGATCTCAATCTTCGTTAGAGAAGGTGGTTAGAGCTCTTGAAGGATTATGATATAGATATCCTTTATCATCCTGGCAAGGCCAATGTAGTGGCCGACGCACTCAATAGACTATCTATGGGTAGCGTTTCCCATGTTGAGGATAGTTAGAAGAAATTAGCTCAGGAGATTCATCAGCTTGCCAGACTAGGCATTCGCTTAGTCGACTCTTCAGAGGGTGGTGTATGTGTTCAGAGTCATCTCTAGTTTTTGAGGTGAAAGAGAAGAAAGATAGGTATCCTAGCCTTGTCAAGCTAAATGATTCAGTTCAGAGTCAGGAAGTAGTTTTACTCCCAAGGGATAAATGGTGTTCTTCGTTGTCAGGGTCATTTATGTGTTCTCGGTGTAGATGATTTGAGGCAATGAATTCTTTAAGAATCACATGGTGTGCGATATTCTATTTATCTAGGGGCCACTAAGTTGTACCGCTACTTGTGAGAGATCTATTGGTGAAGTGTGATGAAGAGGGAAGTTGAAGAGTTTGTGGCTAAGTGCTCTACATGTCAGCAGGTTAAGATAGAGCATCATAAACCTAGTGGTTTTATGTAGGAGTTCACTATTCCTACTTCAAAGTGGGAAGAAGTGAACATGGACTTTGTGATGGGTTTTCCTAGAACACGTCATCAACATGATTCAGTTTGGGTCATTGTAGACAGAATGACCAAGTCAGCTCATTTCCTTCTAGTTCGTACCTCTTACTCAGCCGAGGATTATGCCAAACTTTATATCAGGGAGTTGGTCAGATTACACGGTGTTCCACTATCTATCATCTCAGGCAGAGGTACCTAGTTTACCTCTTACTTCTGGAAAGCATTCCAAAAGGATCTTGGTACCCAAGTTCATCTCAGTACAGCGTTTCATCCTCAGACAGATGGTTAAGCAGAAAGGACCATTAAGACTCTAGAAGATATGCTAAGGGCATGTGCAATTGATTTCAAGGGAAGCTGGGATGACCACTTGCCTTTGATTGAGTTTACATACAATAATAGCTATCACTCCAGTATTCAGGTTGCTCCATTCGAAGCTTTCTATGAAAGGAGATGTAGGTCTCTGATCGGTTGGTTCTAAGTTAGTGAGACTGCAATCATAGGGCCTGAGTTAGTATTTGATGCCTTAGAGAAAGTTTAGTTGATTAGATAAATACTTCGGCATGCTCAGAGCCGACAAAAGTCTTATGCGGATATTCGTAGAAAGGATTTCGAATTCGAGGTCAATGATTATGTCTATCTCAAGATATGTCCCATAAAAGGAGTGAAGATATTCTCCAAGAAGGGAAAGCTCAGTCCCCAATATGTCGGGCCCTTCAGGATTCTCAGTTGCTTTGGCAAGGTAGCCTATGAGCTCGAATTGCCTTCAGATCTAGCCTCAGTTCATCCAGTCTTCCTTGTCTCTTTGCTCAAGAAGTGCATAGGTGACCCAACAGTTGTAGTCCCTATTCAGAGTGTTGACATTCAGAATAGCCTCTCTTATGAAGAGATTCCAATCGAAATCCTTGACTATCAGACTCATAGGATGAGGAACAAAAAACTCCCTCTAGTCAAGGTTCTTTGGCGGAATCAGTCCATGGAGGGAGCTACTTGGGAAGAAGAAGCAGACATTCGAACCAAGTACCCTCATCTTTTATGAACTAATTCATAATTAGCTTGAGATAACCATTTTCCTTAAGCTTATTTAGTTAAATGTTTAAATTTCCAGTATAAAATTGGTATCAAGTATCAGTGCATAGCTTATCATGCATTCATGAGTTCAGCTTATCAGTCATGCATCAGATAGGCATGTTCAGTTGGGCTATATTCAGTTTAAAATTCAATTCAGTCCTAAAATTATGTTCCAGTTGAGCTTGATCAGTGTATGAGTCGTTTTATCTTTTCTCCCCTCTCAAGCAGTCATTATTTGTGGACGAATGTTTTCAAGGGGGAGATATTGTAATACCCCAAAAAATCAAAACCAATATTAGAGCCATGTACCAAGATCATGCATAGCACATCATGGTTCTTTTATAGTTTTATGAGTAGGTTATATGTATTTTAAAGCTTCAAATAACTCCCAGCTATCAGACGAACCAAAACATTCCTTACCGATTGAATTCTTAAGAAAGATATTGGTACAGTCAACTTCAAATGAGTATATATCTAATTATATATGGAATTTTTGAGCTCATGACCTATCAACAGATATATAATTGAATTAGCTTTCTAACGATACCAATTTCACCTAAATCTGATATCGAAACAAAGAGCTATTCCTATTTTACTCCAGCATGTCAGGCTGGAAATAGTGTGACGACATTCGTAGTATCTTACCAAACTTGTGACGCCCTATGACGAAGGCCGTTAGCCTTAGGCAAAAACCAGATCCTAAGTGACTACATTCGTGGTAGCTTACCACACTTGTGACACCCTATCACGAAGGACATCAGCCTTAGGTAGAAACCAGCTTCTAAGTGACGACATTCATGGTAGCTTACCACACTTGTGATGCCCTATCACGAAGGTCGTTAGCCTTAGGCAGAATCCATCTTCTGTGTGACGATATTTTTGATGGCCTGTCATATTCTTGATGCCTTGTCAAAAAATATCGTCATCTATGATTTTTAGCAACTAGAAATTCATTTCATAAAGGTATTTTGGTAATTTTCTTTACCTTTCACGACTTATAACCCTAAAGAGGCATAATTTTTCCTATCTTTCTTCAGTTAAGCATCTCAAAAACCCTTTATTATGCTCTCAACCACAAGATTAGGGTTTCCATCAAACTCATCTCTCAAAAGCAAGATTCAAGCCTTTTTTCTAAGATAATCGAGAATTACGTTTCCTAATCCAAGAACTCTCCAGCAAATCATCAAGGTTTCCTTTCTAAGGTATGCATAGTGTTCATCTATAGATCCAATCCGTTCATAGAGCTCAAGAACCATGTTTTAAATATTATTTTGTGAACTTTTTGTGGTGATATGAGTATGTACATGTTGACGATTGTTGTTTAAGTTTCAATGTGATGTCTAAAGGTGTTTTCATGAAATATATATGTTTGTTACTTGAAAACCATGAACTTTAGGTGGTTTAATATGGAGCAAGTATGAAACTCACCTATTCCTTGAAGAATGCATGCAAGTTGTTTGATAAAATTCTTAGGATACTAGAAATTCATGTTTCTATGGTTCTATGATGTCTAAATGACAAGTCCATGTTAGCTATATACTTTAATATGAATCCCATGTTTTTCATGTGTTACTATTGTGGTGGTATGAATCATGTAAGATAATGGAGACATACAATATGTACACAAAATATATCCATGAATTCCCTACAATGTTTAATATGTTGAATAACTATATGAAATATGATATCCCCTACTTATGATATTATGAATTGTGGACTCAAATCTTGTGATCAAGTTATGTCATGTGTGTCAATTTACTTCTATCGAGTCCTGGGGTATTCATATTTGAAAAACATAGTTGTGTTCCTAGATCCATGTCATGTTGTCATGATAATATCAGTCAAGCTATAATCTATAGAAATCAGGCAGTCATGTGACTCAGGAAACCTCAAAAATCTCATAATCTCAGTTAACTCTCAGATAATAGTACTATTCCATCAGTCAAAGGAAGTCAGTTAATCTGTCCATGTACAGTCATTTGAATCATGTTTAGTCTCTTTATAAGGGAGTAAAATTAGAACCGAGTGAACCCAAGGATGGAAACTCACCTACCAGTTTAGGGTGTGATTCATAACAGTCATCCTTGTGTTCCATAACTACGTAGCTATCATAGGCTGAGACATCTTAGCGTATAAGATTAGGGTTGATAAGGTGTATTAACCTATCAGTTTAGGGTTCGTACCATTCTCTTTTTGAATACCTTCCAGCTAAGGGTCACCTACAACTATCCTTACCAATAGCACGGTATTGACACCCCTTCAGTCGGGGAAGAGATCGGATCCCAACTTAGCTATATATGTTATTGGGGTATGTCAGTTAAACAACTACCTCCCAGAGTTTCAGAATCAGTCTCAGTAATATAACTCATATAGGTCTTCATATTTCAGTATATCAGGACTGTCAAATACAGTCAAACTTAGTTACAATATAGAACTCATATAGTTCCATCAGATTTAGGATTGTCAGATACAGTCGCCCATGTTATCTAAATTTTAGTATCAGTTATGTTATCCATCAGTAAACTATGTATTAGTATACAGGACTAGCTATCACGCACCCACGATTTCAGTTACTATGTATGCATGTTTGTACTCTTACATTCATGTCAGTTAGACAGTTAGCATTGTTCATGCATGTAAACCCTATTTATATTTAGCCTACCTCACGCATTTGTGCTATGGTGCTTTCTTTTCATATTACACCATAGGTTCAGAGACATGAGCTCCAGATCATCTGTAGCAGTAGCATTTCCAGTCACAGAGATTCAGTGAGTCCTCTTCATTCAAGGATAATATGATTTGATTTATTCATTGTTATTTTAGATAGGTATTAGTTTACGGAGTTAGTTGGAGACATGTTCCTTAAACTTCTTATTTAGAAAACACTTAGAGGCTTTCAAATTCAGTATTCAGACTTATGTTCAGATTTGATTCAGTTTTCAGCTATTTTGGGTATATTTCACCCATTTGGATATTATGTTTTGACAGATTCTTTATTCAGTTGAACCTTATGGCCTACATGTTCATGTTTTCTGTATTAATACATTATATATGCAGTGTATAGGTACGGATATCAGTCATGGGTAAGCTTATGGTCCCTTGGGGTTATGAGCACCGTGTAGCATTCTGATTCAGAAAATCAGGGCATTACAGAGATTAGTCAAGAGCCCAGTCAGGTGGTGGGTATGGTTAGTTATATGCAGTACTTACTATACCCAAGATTGAGTCTTCAGATGCTGTTGTTACATGTATGATTAGAGCGTGCCTTCTGTCAGCCCTTGCTTTGTTAGATCTTGGATTTACTTATTCTTAGGTGTACGGTTATTTTGCTCCACAGTTACAATTTTATTGGGATTCATTATCTATGATATTACGTTTTTCCATTCCCATGGGTGATTTTTAGTAGTAGATCAAATTTTCTGATCATGCGGTTATGACAGTTAAAGATATTGATACAAATACTAATCTTATTATATTAGATATGGTGGATTTTGATGTAATTCTGCACTAGTTATCCCACTATCATGTGATCATGGATTGTTTTGCAAAGATCGTTACCTTAGCCATGCCCACCATACCCCCGATCATGTACCAGGGAGTTTTTGGGCATGATCCGATGGGGATTATTTCTTATATGTATGCTAGGAGACTTATTTTGAGGGGTTGTGAGTCTTATCTCCCTTATGTTTGTGATATTAGTATGGAGACTCTATCGCTTGACAATGTTTCTATAGTCCACGAGTTTCCTGATATTTTTCTTACCGATCTACCTGACACACTTCCTACTGATGAGATTGACTTTGTTATTGATCTTGTGCCTAGCAACCGACCTATTTTTGTGGTACCTTATCATATGGATTTTGTTGAGATAAGGAGCTAAATTCTTAATTTTAGGATCTTCTTTGTAAGGGTTTTATTAAACTGAGTGTGTCTACTTTGGGAAATCCTATGTTGTCTGTGATGAATAAAAATAGCTCCATGCAGATATGAATTTATTATAGGAAACTTAATAAGGTAGCAATGAAGAACCATTATCCTATGCATCACATTATTGACTTATCTGACCAACTTTAGGGGACAACGGTGTTTTCTAAGATTGATTTGAGGTCAGCTACCATCAGTTGAGTATTTGGGCTGAGGATATCTTTAAAAAAACCTTTAGGACCTGTTATGGTCACTATGAGTTCTTTGTGATATCTTTTAGGTTGACTAATACCCCAAATGCATTTGTGGATCTGATAAACTGATTATTTAGGCCTTACCTAGATTCTTTTGTTATTGTGTTCATCTAGGACATCCTTTTGTATTTGAGGAGTTGAGAGATGCATGCAAAATATTTGAGGGTTGTACTCCAGACTTTGAGAGATCATTTTCTTTTCGCCAAATTCTCTAAGTATGAGTTTTGGATTGAGTTTGTGATATTCCT
This sequence comes from Capsicum baccatum var. pendulum, assembly GCA_030864225.1. Taxonomy (NCBI): domain Eukaryota; kingdom Viridiplantae; phylum Streptophyta; class Magnoliopsida; order Solanales; family Solanaceae; genus Capsicum; species Capsicum baccatum. Next base: position 216,605,076 of record CM061554.1, on the reverse strand, counting down.
TGGGCATGGGGTATCTAAGGAAGTGATTTTGGTAGACACAGTAAAGATTGATTCCATTCATTATTAGGCTAAGCCTACATCTCCAACTAAGGTTTATAGATTTAATGGCTTGGCCTATAATTTTAGATAATTCATCAATGGTTTTGCTACAATTTCAGCACCTATGACTAGATAAACTCAGAACGAGGTTCCTTTTCAATGGTTCGAGGAGTGAGAGTCTAGCTTTGGAAAGCCCAAGAAGTTTCTTACTTCAACTCATATTTTGGCTCTTCTTCACCATGTATTATGATGATGTTGACATCATTTTGGGTTGTGTTTTAAAGAAGTAGGGTGTTATCATATATGTTTTGAGGAAACTCAAGGTGCATGAGTGCAGTTACCCCACTCATGATTTAGAGTTAGTGATAGAAGTTTACATACTTAATATTTGGCAGCATTATCTTTATGGTGTGCATTGTGAGATTTTCATAGATCATCATAGTCTTTAACATCTTATGATCTAGGAAGAGCTTGATGCTAGACAATGTAGATGGATAAAGTATCTTAAGGATTATAATATCTCTATTTTGTATCAGCTGAGCTAGGAAAATTTGGTGGCAGATGCTTTGAGTCAAAAGCAGTGAGTATGGGATGTTTGGCTTGTATTTCAGTTTCTCAGAGGCAGTTGGCATGGGAAAATTAGTCCATAGCCAACTTGATGGTACAATAGGATATTTCAGACATTAGGAGGATTCTTGCTAGTGTTGAGGCTAAATTCTCACTATTGGAGCAGATTCGGGATCGTCATCTTGAGAATAGAAGAATTTGCATTATCCGTAATTAGGTGTTAAATAGTGAGTCCAAAAGGGATACCATATATTTTAAGGGTGTCTTAGGATTTGATAACTGCATTTGTATTTTGAGGGTTGATGACTTGATCAGTCTATTTTGCATGAGGCTCACAGTTATAGATGCTTTATTCATCGGGGTGCAACCAAGATGTATAGAGATTTGAGAAAACATTATTGGTGGAGTGGTATAAAGAGAGATGTGGTACACTTTGTAGCTCGTTACCTATATTGTCAGCAGGTAAATACTGATCTTTAGAGACCAGGTGGTTTGATTCAGAGGTTGCCCATTCCCTAGTGAAAATGGAAGAGAACTACCATGGAATTTGTTAGTAGTTTTCCTTGTTCTTCCCGTATTCTAATGGTATTTGGGTTGTTTTGGATTGGTTGACCAAGTCAGCACATTTCATTCCTGTTCAGATTTCCTTTAATGATGAAAGGTTAGCTTATATCTATGTTAGTGAGATAGTTTGTTTGCATGGTGTGCTTATATCTATCATTTCAAATCGGGGTTCAATATTCACTTCTAGATTTTGGAGAGCATTTTAGAAGGAGTTGGGTACTCAGGTAGACCTTATTACAGTCTTCCACTCACAGACCGATGGCTAGTCGAAGCGGACTCTTTAGGTTTTTGAGGATATTCTCTGACCATGTGTTATGAATTTGGGAGGTCAGTGTGAGAAACACTTGGCCTTGGTAGAGTTTGCATAAAATAACAGTTATCATTCAAGTATTGAAATGGAGCCTTTTAAGGCTTTATATGGTAGGCAATGTCGTTCCCCGATTGGATGGTTTGAGACTTTTGAGATTAGACCTAGTGGTAATGATTTTCTTCAGGAGTTGTTGGATAGAGTAAGGGCGATTCATGACAGGTTAAGAGCATCTCAGACTAGGCAGAAGGCTTATATAAATCATAGGATTCATACTTTGAGATTTGGAGTTGGTGATCAGGTATTTCTCTGTGTGTCACCTATAAAGGATATGATGAGGTTTGAGAAAAAGGGAAAGCTCAGAGCCCAATATAATGGACCATTCGAGATTATTTTCATTATTAGTGAGGTGGATTATGAGTTAGCCTTACCTTTAGATTTTCATAGTTGTCCATCCATTTATTTATGTCTCTATGTAATACAAGCAAAATGAGTGTCAACGCTTTTGATCATATAACTCAAGTTCGACACAAGGAGGTCAAAGATATGATCACCTTAAGGCTTCAAGAATTTTTTTGGAAGACCTTCTTTAAGCTCCCAATTGAACAATGTCGTAGAAAGAAGATAACCTAGAGCCGAGGAACGCTATGGCACAAGGAATAAAGAGAGCCCTTGTGGTTTATTTCCAAAATAGTCACTGGTCTACTTATGTAATAGGTTATTTGTGCAGAGGCAAATACTATAAATAGGTGCCTTAGATATTCCATTTTCTTATACTTTGATGAACTATGAATGATTACTCCTTTATGAGTGAGTGGCAAGCTTGCTTAGCTTATGGCAAGCTTGGATTAGCTTGTGTTGATCTTTCATTTAGAAACGTTGGTTTCTTGAGAATCCAATTCCATTCCGGTCTTTATAAGAGCTAGGTGCTTGTAGGTAATAAATAATGGAGGTCTTTGGGTTTGATACACCCTTTGGTTGCCTTTTTGTTGTCTTCTACTTTATTGTTCTTTTGTTTTTGAATCTTATTTTAGTTTTTTTTTTGTACTTTATTTTTATGTCATTTGGTACCTGGAATACCCCGATAATCCCAACCAATAGTACAACCATGATTCAAGCACATGACAAATAAATTATAGTGATTTGGTAGTTTTATGATCAAGTTAGATGTATATTAAGGCCTCAAATATGTCCCAGCGATTAGACGAATTAAAACATCCCTTACCGATTGAATTCTTGTGAAGGATATTCTCATAGTCAACTTCAAACAAGCATATTTTTTGTTATACTAAGAATTTTTGAGATCATAACCCACCAACAGATATATAATTTAATTATCTTTCCAACGATACATATTTCGCCAAAATCTGGTATCGGAGTAAAAACTTATGAACATTTTATTGAGCTATCCAAGCTGCCCAACAGCGACGGGCAAGCTGACGGACCGTCAAGTCAGTGGAAGACCATTACTTTGGCTATTGAAACTGAGGTATTAAGGCCATTATATGGCCTAAAACTGATGGTTGGAGTGACGGTCAGTCACTAGAGTGACGGTCTATCACCCAGACCATCAATTTTGTTAGAAACAGTGTTGAAACAACATTTTAAAGGGCTTTTTGGGTCTTTTAGCACCCTTTTAACCCCTAATTACATCAAATCAAATCACATAACTCCTCATTCATCCATAATATCAAAATTAGTGTTTCTTTCAAGATCAAAATCCAAGAATAAGATTTAAACCCTTCTCCAAGAAAATTCAAGAATCAAAACGTCACCATTCAAGAACCTTCAAGAAAAGTTAACCTCCTTCAAGATTCAAGCTTTTGAGGTATGTAAAGTGTTGATTCATGGGTTTTTTTTCACCCATGAATCTCAAGAATCCAATTTTTAAACTCATGAATTGTGATTTCCATGTGGTTGGTTGATTTTAATTATGTTGATGTGGTTGTATGAATCCCAAGTTGGAGTCTTTGTGTACTTTTTATGAAATTATGCTAGTATGTGGGTTGGAAACTTTTAAATAGAGTTAATTAAATTAACCATGATGTATGAACTAGTGTATATGCCTAAGCCTAAGGTTATGCATGCAATGTATTTGATAAAATGCCCAAAGAACAAGAATCATGCTTTAGGACTCAATTATGACCAAATTGATGAACCCATGCTTTACCCTTATGTTCAAAATGACTTCTTGGTTATTGTTATTCATTGAAATTGTTTGATGGATTGTTCATGAGATTATCCTAATAAATTATGACATATTTATATGCTTTCCTATTCTTGTACCATAACATGATAATCAAGTTCCTCATGAAATTCCCCAATGATTGGATTATAGATCGTTGATTATGGTCGTGAGTACAGGAAGTGTCATGTCTTGTTAGTTTTATGATATCAAGATCTGGGGGTACTTTTACTCAAAAATTTGGTTGTGTTCCTAAAGACAGTGTCATGTTTTTAAGATACTCTCAGTCAAGTCATGTTCAATAGAATTCAGTCAGTCTCATAATTTAGGAAAACTCAGTAATCTCATTAATATCAGTCAGTTATCTGATCTTAGTAATATTCTGTCAGTCAATGGAACTCAGTCCAGCCAGTTTAGTATATCTAATTCAGTTTCTAATCATATGGGATTAGGATTCAGCACCGAGTGATCCGAAGGATGGGAACTCGCTTACGAGTAGAGGGTATGATTCTTAGAAATAATCCTTGTGCTCCAGAACTACATAGCCAGCATAGGTTCAAAGATCTAACCTGTTAGATAAGGGTTGATGAGTTGGATTAACCTGTTATATGAGGGTCCCACCATTCTCATTAGAGTACCTAGTAAATGAGGGATCACTCACAGCTTGTCCTTACTAGTGGCACGGTATTGACACCCTTCTAATTGGGGTTACGGATTGGATCCCAACTCAGCTATAATTCTTTATTTGGGGCATATCGGTTAGATGACTACTTCCCACAGTTGCAGTCTCAGTCTCAGTAATAAAACTCAGATAGTTCTATAAAATTCAGGACTGTCAGATACAATCACCCAGTTCAGTATGGAACTCAACTAGTTCTATCAGTAACAGGTCTATCAGATAGTCATTCAGATAATAGTATATTAGATATACGAAACTTATGTTATCAGTATTCAGATTTAATGATGTCATGATCTTAGTCACAGTTCACGTATTCGTGTATGTATTCTCACATTCATGTTATTCAGTCAGTTAGCATTATTCATGCATATAAACCCATTGCATTAAGCCTACCTCACTTGCATACTAGTTTATTTAATTGTACTAACGTATTTGCACTATGGTGTTTTATACCATAGGTTCAGAAGCACGAGTTCCATAGCATCCTTAGTAGATCAACCGTTCAGCAGACAGAGTAGCAGTGAGCCCTCATCATTCAAGGATGTTATTATTTGACTATTTCATTCTTTCATTAATTAGTTTATTTCAGCAGTTGGAGTTAGTTGGGGACATGTCCCATCCACTCCTTATTCAGACAGTTTAGAGGCTTTCAGACTAGTATATTCAGACAGTTATTTCAGTTGTTTTAGTATTGAAATATCATATCTACAAATGTTATATTTTATTAGATTTTTGAACCTTATGGCCTTTTAACCTTTTATTCCTCATTTATACATTATGTTATGCAGTGCTCAGTTACAAATATCAGTCATGGGTTAGCTTGGGGTCCTTCGGGATTATCAGCTCTGTGTCATATTCTAGGTACCAGATTGGGGGCGTTACAAACTTATTATTAGAGCATAAGGAACAATAGTGTCCTAGGAAGTCTGAAAAGCCACATCTAGTAGACTCTTATGCATAGGTGTGTTGTGCGCCACATTTATTTACAAGAGGCTATAAGATGTTTTAGGAACAGTTTCCATTCTTTAAGTATTCATGTCGTGCCAGTGAGCATTAGCTCAAATCTAACACTTAATTTAATCCATTTCTCTCTTTCATTTATTGATCATGCCTCCCAAAAGGGCTAACGAAAGGAGAATTGAGAATCAGTTAGCACCACAGCCCATCCAGGAAGATTCCCTAGACGAGCATGTCATTCATAGTGAATTCAGAACTGACTTCCTTACTTTATCTTACACAATAGTAGCTCAGAGTAATAATAGGTTGTTGTCTCACCTAGGCATATGATTCATGCCCAGCAAAGTGAGGTAGGGAAATGTAGGGAGAAAGAAAGAGAGAAAATAAGAGAGATAGAACAAGTAGCTTCAATTTTAATCGATCTAAGTTAGAGGTTGGGAATTATTCTTAGTTCCGCCCAAAGTCCTCAGTTCCAACTCTACCCCAGTCAGTGTCCCAGCACCTATGTTCAAAAATAGTAATAGTGCTAGGGCTCCAGGCTATAAGTTTTAGGGAAGTGTAGCATTTTCCCGAACTAATCCTCTTTGTCAGACATATGGTTAGAACCACAAGGGTATTTGCAGAGCTGGCAGTGAGGTGTGTTTTAGATATAGCAAGCCCAACCACAGAGTTAGAGATTGTTCCCATTCAGGATTTCAGGGTCAGCAGAACCATTCCACAGTTTAGTCCGATTTCCTGAATCAGCAGGGTGCCACTTCCAGCGCAACCAATAGGCAGCTCCCAAACTGGCTCGAAGCACTTCATTCCCAACAAAATCAGGAAATTTCACCTGATATGGTCATTAGTACATTAAAGATCTTTTATTTTCATGTTTACACTTTGCTAGATCAGGGAGTTTCTTTGTCTTTTATTACTCCTTATATATCATTTTATTTCGGAGTCAGTCCTTAAATTCTAGGAAAACCCTTCTCAGTCTCTACCCTAGTGGTAAATTTATCATAGCCCGACGAGTATACAGGAACTGTCCGGTGATGGTATCTCAGAAGCTCACTACAACAGACTTAGTTGAATTAGAGACGACTAATTTTGATGTTATTCTCGGTATGGAGTGGATTTATTCCTGCCATGCCACAGTCGACTGCAGAAATAGAGTTGTCTAGTTTCAGTTTCGAATGGACCTATCATTGAGTGGAAGGGTAGTATTTCAACATTCATAGGTCAGCTTATTTCCTACCTACGGGCTAGGAAAATAATATCTAAGGGATGTGTCTATTATTTGGTTCAAGTTAAGGACTCTAGTTTCGAAACTCCCAGTCTTAAGTCAGTTTCAGTTGAGAGTGAATATTCAGATGTCTTTCTCGAAGATCTTCTCGGAGTTCCTCCAAAGAGGGAAATAGACTTCGACTTTGACCTTTTTTTAAATACTTAGACCATATCTATTCCGCTATACGAAATGGCATCAGAATAACTCAGCAAATGTGGCATTTTAAAAGTAGCTCTCAAAACTCAGTATGGTTATTTCGAATTCTTATTCATGTCCTTTGGTCTTACCAATTCCCCAATAGCTTTCATTGACTCAATGAATTGTGTATTCAACTAGTACTTGGACATATTCGACATAGTCTACACAGATAACATTCTTGTCTACACCCAAAGTGAGTCTGATCATGTAAACCATCTCAAAAAAGTGTTACAGACCCTCAAAACCTATCAGTTATCATTATATCTATTCATGTACTTCATATCATCTATATTATTATCACTCATATTCGTGCACGTTAGTGAGAATCATGTACGCTCACAGTTCCGAGTATAAGGAGATCCAATTCACTCCATGTTATGAATCATGTCCCATGAGTACAGAGACTTCAGACTCAAGTAATGCAGGTCATGCTTTATAGTATGCTCAGCACACATGACTCATGCTCTATTTCGAATGATCATCCAAACTCGGATTATGTCATGTATACCCTCAGTTTAGATCCCTCAGTGAAATCTATGGTGTTGATGCTCTATCGTTCAGGCCTCAGTTACAATATCTATTCAATAATTAATATTCAGTAAAGGACTCAGATAGTCCTACAGAACCATGGCTTTAAGCTATCAGTTACTTATCCACCAGAATTTAGTTCCAGTATGAGTCCATTTGTAGTCTTAGTTATAGTGTCAGCTCCAGTTCAGTAATTAGATCAGTAAATTAGTCCAGATCCAGGTTTGCTTGACCATAGCATATGGTTATTTGCTATTCAGTTATTAGTATTTCAGTACCTCAGTTTACAGAATGTTTCTGAATCATGTTATACGATTGGTCTTGCATCCTTAACATAGTTTTCACTTATTCATGCTTAGCTATCTTATGTTACCCAATCAATCATTGCCTTCTATGTATAATGCTCTGTAGTTTCAGTCCTGTTATTTAGACTAAGTATAGTTTAGTATTACCTGCCTAGTATTCAGCTATCAGCCATGCAGTTAATACATAAGTTAGTATGTTTATGTATTTGTGCTCAGCACCCATGTGAATATTTTCAGTAGTATCAAGTGAAGTGTTCTACTAAGGTAGAGAGTATAGTAGAAGGAGTATTCGAGGGATATGTCTAAGCCTAAAAATTTTAGATACAGTGCATAAGGCTTATTCACTCTATATTAGATAATGTTTCATAGACATTGCCACCTAGTATAAGAATCCCAGCCATGTGGTGATCCCCTATTCAGATGTCTTACTCAGACCAGGCCAAGATTTTCTTTCTCCTTACAGTCACTATAACACTATAGAAAGAGTATCATAGAAATACTCAAATCGAGTATAAGTTTTCAGTGTGAGTTAGTCCGCAAAGCCATCGATTCAGTTTAGCAGTCAGACGAAAAATTTTGTATGGTGTGGCTTCCCATTTTTCCATCTAGTCAACTATCCGAAGTCTCATTAATGTTACTATTAAAAGATGGATCAACCAGGTAGTTGCGTGCCCAGCTCAGTTCATGTATCATGCCTTAGTTTCAGAATCTAGATATTCAGTCACAATTTAGTTCGTAGTTGCCTTGCGTATCACCTCAGTTTCCTCATAGCTAAAAAAAAAGAGAAAACCAGCCCAACATTCTTCAAGGGACATAGTGTCCCAAGGGGGAGATACACTATAATCCCCTGAAATTTCATGACATAAACATGCCACTCTCTCTTTACGTAACAAACCCATTTTGGAGTAGTAGGTACCCATAGGTTGACCCTCTATATCTAATCTCAGTCGTAAGTCATGTACTCAATGGCTCAGTTCAGTTTATGATAGTTAGTCCATGTCACATATTACAGACTTAGTCATGTTCTTATGCTCCTGTTCATGCGTGTTCAGTAAAGGATCTTGAGTTGAGATCAAATAAAATATAGTATTTTGAAAATCTCTCCCATGAAGGGAGTGAAGAGATTTGGCAATATGGGAAAACTCAATCCCCGATATGTCGGTCCATTCAAAATTCTCAGTCGCTTAGGCAAAGTAACTTATGTGCTCGAATTGCCTTCAGATCTAGGTTTATTTCATCCAGTCTTTCATGTCCCCTTGCTAAATAAGCGCATAGGTGATCTAGCAGTTGTAGTCCCAGTTGAGGGTGTATATGTTCAAAAATTCTCTGGTATGAGAAAATTCCAGTTGAAATTCTTGACTATCAGATTCACAGACTGAGGAACAAAGAAGTCCCTCTAGTTAAAGTTCTTTGGCGGAATCGTCCGTTGAGGGAGCAAATTGGGAAGTAGAAGTAGATATACAGACCAAGTATCCTCACCTCTTCTCTGCTAATTCATACCCAGCCTAACGTAATAGCTTTTCTTAAGTTCATTCAGCTTATGTTTCAAATTTCAGTTAGAAACTATGCTCAATTTTCCTTTCAAACTTGGTATTTTTACACTTACATGTTCAGTCGCTTGTTCATGAGTCTGTTCAGTCATGTATACACGCATTAGATATGTGTGATCAGCTAATAAGTACTCTCAGTCATGTATTCATATATCAGCTTAGTCATAAACCATGCATCATATATGCATAATCAGCATGAATCTTAATAATGTCAGTTATATAGACATGTTTCAGATGTTCACGTCCTTTAAGTAAGTTCAGTCTATCAGAAATCTCAGCTTAGTCAGTCCCATTTGAGGGAGAATAATCTGAAGGGGGAGATATTATAATACTCTAAGAATCCCAACCTATAGTAGAACTGATCTTGGGTGTATTTATACGCCTAAGCACCATAATTTATCCATATTTTAGCTATGTTTAGAGAACAAAGTGAGTTTCTTATGTTTTTACTCTACTTCTATGTAATTGAGCTAACCGATGAGATTAGCATGATTTTAGGTATAATGAGGTAGATGAAGATATTATGGGACTATGGAATGCGGATAGCATATGACACAAGAGAGAGTAGCTAACTGGACCAAATATGGCATCTAGAAACTATGTCCAAGACTAGTTTGTCATTTATAATTAGTTCAGGGACTTAGAAGGCAATTATGAGAGAAGAGATTATTAAAAGGCTTAATGCTTAATTTTTATTCATTATTCATTATTCTGTATTAGTTCTTAAGGAGGGAGAGTGGCGGCTTAGCTTGAGGAGAGGAAGAAATGTTTCTTCTCTCTTACTTTCACTATTCGTACACCAAGATCGTCTTCTAGTTTTTGGTATCATGAATATATTTATGATGATTTTATTTTTATTCATGAGTAGCTAAGTTTATTAGTTAGGGTTATGGAAACCTTGTAGCATACAATCTATCACTTTGGGTTTTGAATTCATTATGCATTGATTAGTTTACATCATACTTTCTTCGCTTATCTTGAATTCTCGTGGTTGCAAACATAGAGGATATGCCTTAAAACACAACTTATTTGAAAGATAGGTTGATGTTTGGAAAGGGGAGTAGTGACAAGAAAATAGGATTACCAACCCCTATTTCATAAGTTAATGTCTTAGAAGGATTAACTACTTGGAGATTTTGTATTATTATTGGTAAACACTTTTGATTCGAGAGAACTAAAGTTAATTAGTCCTTGATGGTTGAGAAACACTTGGATTATGTTATTAAATATAATACGTTTCTCTGTAAACACGATACATGTATGAATTCGTAAAACCCATAGTTAGAAAGTATTGAAAACTACAAGGTGGACATAACCCTAGCTTGCTATTTCTCTAAATTTGAATACTACTACACATATTTCTTCTCATTAAACTGAAACCATTAATTTGTGAACTGAATAAAACCCCTCTATTTATTTTATAGAAATGAACGATTAAAAGTCAATTAATTTACATACAACTTAATTATCACCATATTCCCTGTGGGATTTGACCCCAACCTAGTTGGGTTATATATTTGACAACGACCGCCTACTCTCTCGTAAGAGAGGTGTAATTTGGGCATATCAAGAACCATGTGTCATGCTTATGAGAAATAAATTATAGTTATTTTGTAGTTTTATGATCAAGTTATATGTATATTAAGGCCTCAAATACGTCCTAGCTATTAGACGAATCAAAACATCCCTTACTGATTGAAATCTTGAGAAGGATATTGTTATAATCAACTTCAAACAAGTATATCTTTTGTTATACTATGAATTTTTAATCTAATGACCCACCAATAGATAGATAATTGAATTATCTTTCCAACTATACCAATTTTTCCAAAATCCAGTATCGAATTAAAAGGTTCTATCCATTTTACTGAGAGCTATCCAAGCTGCCTAGGAGCGACGGGCAAGATGATGGACCGTCAAGTCAGCGATGGACCATCATTTTGGCCATTGAAACTGAGGTAGTAAGGCCATTTTTTGGATCAAAACTAATAGTTGGAGTGACGGTCAGTCACCAGAGTCACCAGAGTGATGATCCATCACCCAGACCATAAATGTTTTTTTTTGAAACAGCGCTGAAACAATGTTTTAAAGGGCTTTTTGGGTCTTTTTCCACCCTTTTAACCCCCAATTACATCAAATAAAATCACATAACTCCTCGTTCATCCATAGTATCAAAATTAGGATTTCTTTCAAGATCAAAATTCAAGAATAAGATTCAAACCCTTCTCCAAGAAAACTCAAGAATTAAAACATCACCTTTCAAGAACCTTCAAGAAAAGTTAACCTCCTTCAACATTCAAGATTTTGAGGTATGTAAAGTATTTATTCATGGGTTTCATTCACCCTTGAAGAGCAAGAATTACATTTTTAAAATCATGAATTATGATTTCTATATGGTGGGTTGATTTTAATTATGTTGATGTGGTTGTATTAATCCCAAGTTTGAGTCTTTATGTACTTTTCATAAAATTATGCTAGTATGTGGGTTGAAAAACTTTAAATGCAGTTGATTAAAGTAACCATGATGTATGAAATAGTGTATATCCCTAAGCCTAAGGTTATGAATACAATGTGTTTGATAAAATGCCCAAAGAACAAGAACCATGCTTTAGGACTCAATTATGACCTAATTGATGAACCCATGCTTTACCCTTATGTTCAAAATGACTTCCATGTTATTGTTATGCAAAGAAATTGTTTGATGGATTTTTCATGAGATTACCCTTTGAAATTATGACATGTTTAAATGCTTTTCTATTCATGTACCAACCCATGATAATCAAGTGCTTTATAAATTCTCCAATGATTGTATTATGGATTGTTGATTATGGTCGTGAGTCCAGGAAGTGTCATGTCTTGTCGGTTTTATGCAATCGATTCTAGGGGGTACTTGTACTTGATAATTTAGCTGTGTGCCTAGAGCCAGTGTCATGTTTTCAAGATACTCTCAGTCAAGACATATTCAGTAGAATTCAGTCAGTCTCAAGACTCAGGAAAACTCAGTAATCTCTGTAATCTCAATCAGTTATTAGATCGCAGTAATATTTCGTCAGTCAATGGAACTCAGTAAACTCAGTCCAGTCAGTTCAATATATTAATTCAGTGTCTAATCAGATGGTAGTAGTATTCAGCACTGAGTGAGCCCAAGGATGGGAACTTACCTGCAAGTAGAGGGTATGATTCTTAAAAGCAATCCTTGCACTCCACAACTACGTAGCCAATGTAGGTCGAGACATCTAACCTATTAGATGAGGGTTGATGAGGTAGATTAACTTGTTATATGAGGGTCCCACTATTCTACTTAGAGTACCTGTTAGATGAGGGATCACTCAGAGCTTATCCTTACCAGTGATGCGGTATTGACACCTATCCAATTGGGGTTACAAATTGGACCCCAACTCAACTATAATGGTTTATTTGGGGTGTGTCGGTTAGATGACTACTTCCCACAGTTTTAGTATCAGTCTCAGTCTCAGTAATAGAACTCAGATAGTTCTACAAAATTCAGGTTTGTCAGATACAACCACCTATTTTAGTATGGAACTCATCTAGTTTTATCAATAACAAGACTGTCAGACATAGTCAATCAGATAATATTATATCAGATATACGAAACTTATGTTATCAGTATTCAAATTCAGTGATGTCATGATCTTAGTCATAGTTCACGTATTCATACATGTATTCTGACGTTCATGTTATTTAGTTGGTTAGTATTGTTCATGCATATAAACCCCTTGCATTCAGCCTACCTCACTTGCATACCATTACATTCAATCATACTAATGCATTTGCGCGATGGTGTTTCATGCCATAGATTCAGAAGCACGAGCTCCAGAGCATCCTTAATAGATCAGTTATTTAGCAAACAGACTATTAGTGAGTCCTAATTATTCAAGGATGTTATTATTTGACTATTTCATTCTTTCTGTACTTAGTTTATTTAAGTAGTTGGAGTTAGTTGGGGATATGTCCCATCAACTCCTTATTCAAACAGTTTAGAGATTTTCAGACTAGCATGTTCAGACAGCTATTTTTGTTTTTTTGGTATTAATAAATCATACCTCCAGATGTTATGTTTTATAAGATTTTTGAACCTTATGGCCTTTTAACCTTTTATTCCATAATCTTATAGTATGTATTATAGGCTCAGTTACAGATAACAGACATGGGTTAGCATGGGGTCCTTCGGGATCATCAGCTCTGTGTCACATTCTAGGTACCATATTTGGGGCGTTATAAACTTATTATAAGTTCTTAAGGAACAACAGTGTCCTAGGAAGTCTGAAAGCCGCATCTAGTAGAGTTTTGTGCATGGGTGTGTTGGATGCCATATTTATGTACAAGAGGCTATAAGATATTTTATGAACTATTTCCCTTTTTTCAGTATTTATGTCATGCCAGTGAGCATTAGCTCAAATCTAACTCTCAATCTAATCCATTTCTCCCTTTCATTTATAGATTATGTCTCCTGAAAGGGCTACAAAAGGAGAACCGGGAATCATTCAGCACCATAGATCATCTAGGAAGATTCCCTAGATGAGCATGCCATTCATGGAGAATTCAGAACTGACTCCCTTACTTTATTTTACTCAATAGTAGCTTAGAGAAATCAGCAAATTATTTTCCCATATAGGCATATAATTCATGCCCAGAAGAGTGAGGTGGGGAAACATAGGGAGAAAAAAGAAAGAGAGAAAATAAGAGAGCTAGAACTGGTAGCTTTAATTTCAATCAGCCTAAGTCAGAGGGTGGGAATCATTCTCAGTTCCACCCAAAGTCCTCAGTTCCAACTCCAACCCAAGTCAGTGTCTTAGCACCTAAGTTCAGAAATGGTAATAGTGATAGGGCGCCAGGCTCTAAGTCTTAGGGTAGTGTAGCATTTGCCTGAACTAATTCTCTTTGCTAGACCTGTGGTAAGAACCACAAGGGTATTTACTGAGCTGGCAGTGAGGTGTGTTTTGGATATGGCAAGACCGACCAAAGATTTAGAGATTGTCTCCAGTCAGGATTCCAGGTTCAATATAACCGTTCCTCAGTTTAGTCCGGTCACCTAAATCAATAGGGTTCCACTTCCAATGGAATCAGTAGGCAGCTCCCAAACCGACTCTATGCTCTTCAGTCCCAACAAGATCATAAAAATTCTCCAGATATGGTCACTGGTACGTTAAAGATCTTTCCTTTATATATTTATGCTTTGCTTGATTCAGGAGTTTTTTTGGTCTTTTGTTACTCCTTATATAATAGTTGATTTCGAAGTCAGTTCTTATATTCTAGGAGAGACCTTCTCAGTCTCTACCCAGTGTGTAAATCCATCAAAGCTCGATTGTTATACAGGAACTATCCAATGATGGTATCTCAGAAGGTCATTTCAACAGACTTAGTCAAATTAGAGAAAACTAATTTTGATGTCATTCTTGGTATGAAGTGGCTTTATTTCTGCCATGCCACAGTTGACTGCAGAAATAGAGTTGTATAGTTTTAGTTTTGTATGGACCTGTCCTTGAGTAGAAAGGTAGTATTTCATCATTCAGAGGTGAGCTTGTTTCCTACCTACGGGCTAGGAAAATGATATCTAAGGGATGTGTCCATCATCTTGTTCGAATTAAGGACTCTAGTTTCAAAATTCCCAGTCTTTAGTCAGTTCCAGTTGAGAGTGACTATTCAAATGTCTTTCCCAAATATCTTCTTGGAGTTCCTCCTAAGAGGTAAGTAGACTTTCACTCAGTGAATGTGATATTCCAAAAATAGATTTCAAAACTCGGTATGGTCATTTTGAATTGTTAGTCATGTCCTATGGTCTTATCAATGCCCCAGCAGCTTTCATGGATTCGATGAACCATGTATTCAAATAGTACTTGGATAAATTCGTCATAGTCTTCATAGATGACATTTTTGTCTACTCTTGCAGTGAGTGTAATCATGCAGGCCATCTCAGAAAAGTGTTACAGACCTTCAAAACCTACATGTTAGTTGTATGATCATTTCTTATATTCGTGCACGTTAGTGAGAATCATGTACGCTCATAGTTCCTAGTATAAGGAGTTCCAGTTCACTCTATGTTACGAATAATGTCCCATGAGTACAGAGACTTCAGACTCAAGTAATGCATCTCATGACTCATGCACTCAAGTCATGCTTTACAGTATGCTCAGCCCACATGACTCATGCTCCACTTCAAATGATCAGTCAAACTTAGATTATGTCATGTATACCCTCAGTTTAGATCCCTCATTGAAATATATGGTGTTGATTCTCTATCCCACGGGCCTCAGTTTTAACGTTAATTCAGTAATCAATATTTAGTAAAGGATTCAAATAGTCCTGCATAACCATGGCTTTCAGCTATCAGTTACTTAGACACCAGAATTTAGTATCTCTCTTAACCTTACTAATTGGTATTAGGCTATAGGAACCCAATATTTAGTTCCAGTATAAGTCTAATTGCAGTCTTAGTTATAGAGTCAGCTCCAGTTCAGTAATCAGATCAGAAACTCAGTCCAAATCTAGGTTTGCTTGACCATAGCATATGGTTATTAGCTATTCAATTATTAGTATTTTAGTACCTCAGTTTATAAAATGTTTCTGAATCATGTTATATGGTTGGTCTTGCATCCTTAAGATAATGCAATTTTCACTCATTCATGCTCAGTTATCTTATGTTACCCAGTTAATCATTACCTTCTATGCATAATGCTCTATATTTTTAGTCCAGTTACTCAAACTAAGTATAGTTCAGTCTTACCTGCCCAGTATTTAACTATCAGCCATGCAGTTAATCAGATAAGTTAGTATGTTTATTCATTCATGCTCAGCACCCATGTGAATATTTTCAGTAGTCTCAAGTAATGTGTTGTACTAAGGTAGAGAGTATAGTTTAAGGAGTATTCGAGGGATATGTCTAAGCCAGAAAATTTTAGATGTAGTTCATAAGGCTTAGTCACTCTATTTTAGATGATATTTCATAGGCATTGCCTCCTAGTATAAGAATCCCAGCCATTTGGTGATCCCCTATTTAGACCAGGCTAAGATTTCCTTTCTCCCTACAGTCATTAGAACACTACAGAAAGAGTGTCATAGAAATACTCCAATCGTGTATAATTTTTTAGTATGAGTTAGTCCGCAAAGCCATCAATTCAGTTTAGCAGTTAGACAAACAAGTTCATATGGTGTGGCTTCCTATTTTTCCATCTAGTCGCACTATCCGAAGTCTCATGAATGTAACTATTCAAATATGGATCAACCAGGTAGTTGCATGTCCATCCCAGTTTATGTATCATGCCGTAGTTTCAGAATCTAGAGATTCTGTCATGATTCAGTTCGTAGTTGCCATGTCCATCACCTCAGTTTTCTCATAGCTAAAAAAAGGGGGAAATTAGCCCAGCATTCTTCAAGGGACATAGTGTCCCAAGAGGGAGATACACTATAATCCCCTAAACTTTCATGACATAAACATGCCACTCTCTCTTTATGTAACGAACCCATTTTGGAGTAGTAGGTACCCATAGGTTGACCCTCTATCTCTAATCTTAGTCGTAAGCCATGTACTCAATAGCCCAGTTCAGTTTATGATAGTTATTCCATGTCATACATTACAGACTTAGTCATGTT
Source organism: Capsicum baccatum var. pendulum (assembly GCA_030864225.1). Lineage (NCBI taxonomy): Eukaryota > Viridiplantae > Streptophyta > Magnoliopsida > Solanales > Solanaceae > Capsicum > Capsicum baccatum. The sequence goes on along the minus strand of CM061554.1, from coordinate 216,588,322 downwards.
TTTATGTTCGTGTTCATGCATGTTCAGTAAAGGATCTTGTGTTAAGATCAAATAAAATTTAGTATTTTGAAAATCTGTCCTATGAAGGAAGTGAAGAGATTCGGCAAGAAGGGAAAACTCAGTCCCCGATATGTCGGTCCCATCAAAATTCTTAGTCGTTTAGGCAAAGTAGCTTATGAGCTCGATTTGCCTTCAGATCTAGTTTCAGTTAATCTAGTCTTTTATATCCCCTTGCTAAAGAAGTGCATAGGTGATCCAGCAGTTGTAGTCCCAGTTGAAGGCGTAGATATTCAGAACAGACTCTGGTATGAGAAAATTCCAGTTGAAATTCTCGACTACTAGATTCACAGACTGAGGAACAAAGAAGTCCTTATAGTTAAAGTTATTTGGCGTAATCAGTCCGTTGAGGGATCTACTTGGGAAGTAGAAGAAGATATGTGGACAAAGTATCCTTACCTCTTCTCCACTAATTCACACCCAACCCAATGTAATAGCTTTCCTTAAGTTCATCCAGCTTAGGGTTCAAATTTCTATTACAAACTATGCTCAATTTTCGTTTCAAACTTGGTATCTTTACCCTTAAATATTCAGTTGCATGTTCATGAGTCATTTCAGTCTTTTATTCACATATCATATATGCGTGATCAGCTTATTAGTACTCTCAGTCATGTATTCATGTATCAACTCAGTCATAAAATAATGCATCGGATATGCATGATCAGCATGAATCTCAGTAATGTCAATCAAATAGATATGTTTTAGATGTTCACTTCCTTTAAGTGAGTTCTTTCTATCAGAAATCTCAGCTTAGTCAGCCTCATTTGAGGATGAATGTTCCGAAGGGGGAGATATTGTAATACCCCGAGAATCCCAACCGATAGTAGAACCATGTTTCAGGATCGTGAGAAATAAATTATAGTGATTCGGTAGTTTTATGATCAATTTAGATGTTTATTAAGGCCTCAAATTCATCCCAGCTATTAGACGAATCAAAATATCCTTTACTGATTGAATTCTTGAGAAGGATATTGTCATAGTCAACTTCAAAGAAACATATATTTTGTTATACTATGAATTTTTGAGATCATTACCCACCAACAGAAATATAATTGAATTATATTTCCAACTATACAAATTTTGCCAAAATTCAATATCGGAGTAAAAGTTATGGCCATTTTACTGAGAGCTATTCGAGCTGCCCAGGAGCGACGGGCAAGTTGACGGACCATCAAGTCAGCAACGGGAAAGATGATGGACCGTCAAGTCAGTGATAGATCATCATTTTAGCCATTTCAACTGCGGTATTAAGGCTATTTTCTGACCCAAAACTGATGGTTGGAGTGACGGTCAGTCACCAAAGTGACGATCGTCACCCAGACCATCAAAGTTTGTCCAATACAACACTAAAACAATGTTTTAAAATGCTTTTTACGTCTTTTCCCACCCTTTTAACCCCTAATTACATCAAATCAAAGCACATAACTCCTCATTCATCCATAACATCAAAATTAGGGTTTCTTTTAAGATCAAAATCCAAGAACAAGATTCAAACCCTTCTCCAAGAAATCTCAAGAATCAAAACATCACCATTCAAAAACCTTTAAGAAAAGTTAACCTCCTTAAAGGTTCAAGTTTTTGAGTTATGTAAAGTGTTGATTCATGGGTTTCTTTCACCCATGAAGCTCAAGAATCCTATTTTTAAACTCATGAATTGTGATTTCCATGTGGTGGGTTGATTTTAATTATGTTGATGTGGTTGTATGAATCCCAAGTTGGAGTTATTATGTACTTTTGATGAAATTATGCTAGTATGTGGGTTGGAAATTTTTAAATGGAGTTGATTAAAGTAATGATGATGTTTGAACTAGAGTATATGCCTACGCCTAAGGTTATGCATGCAATGTGTTTGATAAAATGCCCAAAGAACAAGAATCATGCTTTAGGACTCAATTATGACCAAATTGATGAACCCAAGCTTTATCCTTATGTTTAAAATGACTTCCATGTTATTGTTATGTATTGAAATTGTTTGATCGTTTGTTCATAAGATTAGCCTATGAAATTATGAAATGCTTATATTCTTTCCTATTCATGTACCAAACCATAATAATCAAGTGCCTCATAAAATTCCCTAATGATTGTATTATGATTGTTGATTATGGTCATGAGTCTAGGAAGTGTCATGTCTTATCAGTTTTATAATATCGAGTCCTGAGGGTACTTATACCTGATAATTTAGTTGTGTGCCTAGAGCCAGTGTCATGTTTTCAAGATACTCTCAGTAAAGCCATGTTTAGTAGAATTCAATCAATCTCATGATTTAGGAAAAATCAGTAATCTTAGTCAGTTATCAGATCTCAGTAATATTCCATCAGTTAATAAAACTCAGTAAACTCGGTCTAGTCAATTCAGTATAATTAATTTTGTGTCTAATCAGATGGCAGTAGGATTCAGTACTGAGTGAGCCTAAGGATGGGAACTCACTTACGAGTAGAAGGTGTGATTCTTAGAAACAATCCTTGCGCTCTAGAACTACGTAGCCAGTGTGGGTTGAGACATCTAACCTGTTAGATGGGGGTTTATAAGGTGTCTTAACCTGTTAGATAAGGGTCCCACCATTCTCCTTAGAGTACCTGTTAGATGAGGGATCACTCAGAGCTTGTCCTTACTAGTGGTGCGGTATTAACACCCTTCCAATTGGGTTTACAGATTGGACCCTAACTCAGCCATAATGCTTTATTTGGGGCATGTTGGTTAGATGACTACTTCCCATAGTTACAGTCTCAGTATCAGTCTCAGTAATAGAACTCAGATAGTTCTATAGAATTCTGTCTATCAGATATAGTCACCAAATTCAGTACAGAACTCAACTAGTTCCATCAGCAATAGGACTGTCAGACATAGTCATTCAGATAATAGAATATCAGATATATAAAACTTATGTTATCAGTATTTAGACTAAGTGATGTCATGATCTCTGTCACAGTTCACGTATTCATGCATGTATTCTCACGTTCTTGTTATTTAGTTAGTTTGCATTATTCATGCATATAAACCCCTTGCATTCAGCCTACCTCACTTGTATACCAGTATATTCAATCGTACAGATGCATTTGTGTTGTGGTGTTTTATACCATAGGTTCAAAAGCACGAGCTTCAGAGCATTCTTAGTAGATCAGTTGTTCAGCAAACAAACTAGCAGTAAGTCCTCATCATTTGAGGATATTGTTATTTGACTATTTCATTCTTTTAGAACTTAGTTTATTTTAGCAGTTGAAGTTAGTGATGATAGTAGAATTTACACGCCTATATCAATATATTTTGCCCATATTTGTGCCATGTTTTGAGAACAAATTATATATTTCATGCACTTTTAGTCCTTTTTCCTGTAAGTGAGCTAACGAACATGATTAGCAAAGTTTCAGGTATAAATGATGCAGAATTCAGCATTTTATGGCTAACTTGACGCCAAAGAAAGCTTCACGAAGGAAGAAAAGGAAGCTTGGACGCCTAAGGACCAAAAGTGATGCATGGAAAATCTGTCCCGGGCTAAAATAGCATTTCTGAAGACTTTGGGGACTAGCAGTAACTTATTTGGATTAGGATAATGATACATTAACCTAGTACAATTGGGTTAATTATTTCATTAACCTATTAGGATTTGGATAATGATACATTAACCTAGTACAATTGGGTTAAGTATTTCATTAGCTTAGTAGGATTTGGTTAGATATTTCATTAGCTTTAGTAGGATTAGGATATGGGTATTATAAATACCCTATCAAGCTAGAGATTTTCATTCATTCTTCTATTCTTCTCTTATTCTTCTACAACAATTTTCATTAATTCTATTTTTCTTCTTCTATTCATCTATTCTTAATTTCCGCAACACGAGAATCGTTACTTTTGCAAGAAATCACGCCTAACGCATACCACTCTTGTGCTACATGAAATCTATCATTATTGTGGTATAATAACAATGTCAATTGTGATTTCCTTTGCATTCATGGGTAACTAAACTTCTCTGTTGGGGTTATGGAAGCCGAATGAGATACTATCTATTGCTATGAGTTTGTGAGTTCGTGACATGTATGCTTCTTATATCATTATTCTCTTCATCTTAATCTAAATTCTTGTGGCTACAGACGCATAGAATAACTCCAGTATAACTTTTAACTTGTTCGAAAGAAAAGTTATATGTCTGGAAAAGAGATAATGGCAAGGTAATAGGTTCCCATCCCCTATTAAAAAGTTAGTGTCGTAACTGGATTAACCTCTTGGAAAATTTGTACCGTTAGACACGCTTTAAGCTCGAAAGAGTTAAAGTGAAATAATCCTCAAATAGGTCGAAAGACGCCTGGATTTACCATTGAATACAATTCTCTATAAGCACATGCATGTATGGATTCAACACACTCATAGCCAATAGAGACGTATAACTCAGAAGCTGGACATAACCCCAACGCCTCAATTCTCATTGTTTACAACTTACGTAACATTCTTCCTCTTTTTACTTTGCTATTTTCAGCTTTTACTTTATTGTTTTGGTTACACATTACAATCCCCCCTTCTTACGAGACTTGCACTAGAAGTCTAGTAATTTTGCTTACTTGTTGGCCAAGCTATTCCCTGTGGGATCGACACCCAACCCAGGTTGGGTTCTATATTTGCTAACGACCGCTTTACACTCCTACGAGAGCTGTAGATTGAGCGTTATCAGTTAGTTGGGGACATGTCCCATCAACTCCTTATTCAGACTGTTTAGAGGCTTTCAGACTAGCATGTTCAAACAATTCTTTTAGTTGTTTTGGTATTGATATACCATATCTCCAGATGTTATGTTTTTTCAAATTTTTGAACCTTATGGCCTTTTAACCTTTTATTCTGCATTTATATAGTATGTTATGCAGTGCCCAAGTACAGATATCAGTCATGGGTTTGCTTGTGGTCCTTTGGGGTCATGAGCATTGTGTGGCATTTCGAGTACCAAATTCGGGGTGTTACAGTACCAGAGTCGAGCTTGGTTTCATTCCTCTGAAGTGTATCTTAGGTCTAGTCATCTTAGAAAATTAAAAATCACAATTTTTTTTAATATTTACATTTTTGGTCTTAGGTCAAATTTTGAGTTTTTGATCTCTATGTTTTCTTTTGTTTCTAGTGTCAAAATTGTGTTATGTAACACTATACTAGTCTATAAACCAAATTTAAGTCAAATCGGAGCTTATTTGAGTGGTCTATCATTGTTGAAAGCTTGAGTTGAAGAAGTTTGAAGTGAATTTAAAATTTGAAGAATTTGAGCAAAAGAATGTTTGAAATGTGTTTATAATGTTGAAAAGTGGCTAGGTTTAAAATTTCAACTCATTCAGAGCCAAGGAGAAGAAGTTAGAAAAGTGGATGTTCTTGGTGAAATTGTTATCTTCAAGTTGAAAAATTCAGCAAAATCAGATATTTTATCCAAAAAGAAGGAGTAAAAAGTGTGAAATGGTGTTTGTACTACAACATCTACAAATACTTCAATAGAAAGATTACACAAAGGACATCATGAAGGGCATTTTTGGCCATTTAGCAAGCAATAGGGGGCCAACTTGTGCACAAGGTGCATTGGAGGTACTATAGTAGATGGAATGCACCTCAAACCAGTAACCATACCATACCAGATACAAGAAAAATGGGCGTCAGCGCTTTTGATAACATAACTCGAGGCTGACACAAGGAGGTCTAAGCCATGAATACCCTAAGGATTCATGAATCTGCTTGGAGGACCTTCTTTGATCTCCCAATTAAACAACATCATATTTGAAAGATAGCATGGAGACAAAGAACGCCATGGCACAAAGAATAAAGAGATCCCTTGTGGGTTGTTTCGAAAATATCTACTTCTAGATTACTTTTGTAATAGGCTATTTATGCAAAGGCAAATACTATAAATAGGTGACTTAGATATTTCATTTCCTTAGACTTTGATAAATTATGAATGATTACTTCTTTGTGAGTGAGTCGAAAGCTTGGATTAGATTGTCGCAAGCTTGGATTTGCTTTTGTTGATAATTTATTTAGAAAAGTTGATTGCCTAGAAATCCAATTTCATTGTAGTCTACGTAAGAGCTAGGAGCTTATAGGTAATCAATAAGGAAGGTCTTTGTGTTTGATACACCCTTTGGTTGCCCTTTTGTTATCTTCTTTTGTCTATATATCTATCTTTTATTCCTATCCTTGACTTTATTGTTCTTTTGTTTTTGAATCTTATTTTAGTTTTCATTTTCATACTTTGTTTCTGTATCATTTGGTATCATAGCCGAGCTTGATTTCGTTCCTACGAGTGAATCTTGGCTCTAGTCGTCTTAGAAAATTGAAAAATTGCAAAAAAAAAATTATTATTCACGTTTTTGGTCTTAGGTCAATTTTTGAGTTTTTGATTTTTGAGTTTTCTTGTATTTCTAGTGTTAGTTTGAGTTCCCTAATACTATTAGAGTCCAAATATCAAATTCGAGCTAAATCGAAGCATTATTGAGTGTTTTATCCTTGTTGAAAGCTTGAGTTGATGATTTTGAAGTTGGTTACAAGAGCTGAAATTTTTGGTGAAGAATTTGAGCAAAAGAATGTTTGGAATGATTTTAGAATTTTGAAAAGTTTTTAGGTTAAAAATTTCAACTCATTCCGAGCTAAGGAGAAAAAGTTAGAAAAGTTGGTGTTCTTGGCGTTCTTGAAGAAATTGTTATCTTCAAGAAGAATTTTCTGTAAACATTGATGGTTTGATCCATCAAGAATAAATAAAACGTAAGGAAAATTATTTTTACTAGGTCATCTCCAAATATTCTAAGGATATTACAAGAGAAAAAGTACAAAAACGGGACCATTCGAGGGCATTACAGCCATTTCAAAAGGCATTTTTGGCCTTGTACAAGCTGAATTTCGGGTCATCTTCCTTGGAGATGCCTGGGAAGTGTGCCCAACCTGCTAAATAAAGTCAAGGGAACCTTAAACCAGTATCTCCTACATCCAGGCTTCCTTGCACCTGCGTTCCATATGCAAAAGCAGGTTGTCCAACACAGACAACCCCTCCCTAATGCGGATTGAGTTTCAAGCCTCAAATTCAAGCTTACAAAATGCATTTCGACACTTAAAGTACTCCATTTCTCAAGGTTTGATTATTTAGTTTTATTTTCTTGATTCCTAAACTCATCTTTTATTCTTAAACTACTCATCAATTAGTAATTCATCTACTAAGTTGATTGATTAGTTCTTGAGTTTCATTTCATTCATCGCCCAATTTCTTTCAATTTTTTCTCTTTTTAATTCATTGTGATTTATTGATTCAAGTCCTTAAGTAATTTTTTTTGAGTCATTCAAACAATAATATATTCTGACCTCAAGCTACAATTGGTTCCAAGAAAACTCATTAGAGTATAAACAATTTACCAATGCTTGCGACTTCAATTGAGAGAAAAACAAAGGTGTAAACTTTGAGAGCTTGTGAGGCTTATTTATTAAATTTAATTTGTTTGTTGTTTTTTTTTTTTAGTATTTTTGTTATTAGGTATCATGGATGACAACACCTCAAATACTATCTTATCAGCCCTTGAAGCTCTCAATCGTAAAATAGTTAACATCCGTGGGAGTATGGATAACATGATAGATCGTTTAAACTATTGTAACTCAGAGTCAGCTGAAGCATAAATCTTCTAAAGCCTAGGATTTAAGACCCCAAAATTTGGGGGCTCCAAAATTTTCTAATATTTGTATTTTATATATATTTTAATATTTTATAAATAGTGTTTTTAGTTTGAGTATGCTTTTCAAAAATTACTTATTTTTTAAAAAATAAGAAGTGTTTTTGCTAACTTAATCCTAATGGAATACTATAAGTAAAGAAGTGATCCTTTAATGGTGTAGAACTTCATATATTAAAACAAGAATAATTCAGGAAGCATAAGATTATTCCTTCTTGAAATACTAAAACATCACTTATTATGAAAAAAATGAAAATGTTAAAACAATACTTATCTAAGAAAGGAGAAAGTACTCATATGTCTCAATTATGTGTGGCGTTTAGATTTCAAGGATTAAATGAGTTATTTTTTTCATACTAATTTTTCATTTTCTTAAATGAAGTATTTTAAATTACAATTATTATGGCTTAGAGTGTTGGGTTCAAAATTGAGAGGACGTCATGCGGAAGCTTAAAGTTTGCAAACTAAATCAGATGACAAAGAAAAACATAATATTAAAAACATGTTATTGATATGGTTGGTTAAACGACTTCTATATTAATAATAATTATTGAAAAACATAAAACCTATTGGGAGAAATCTGATCTCCCCCTAAACAAAACTCTTTGATAACTACGTTGTGGATGCTATTGTGTTTTTGGCTTGAAAAAGAGAGACTTTCTATTTATAAAAGTAAAAAACCCTTCCTAAACGAAAGAAGAAACCTAATAAAAAAAGAGATCCTTTCCAACAAGAAAACTTTTTTCACAAAAAATGTAATTCTAATTTTCATAGAAAATCAGGTAAAGTAGGAAATTCATTGCAAATCCTAACATATATTACTTGTCAAAATCAATAATTTTGAATCTCGAAAAGCAAAAATTATCATATAAATTGGTATTATTTCAAATATTTGAAATTTTGTATATGAAAAATTAGCAAAATAGACTTCAAGCGCTATTATATACAATATATATAATATATGAATTTACATTTTGTAATAAAATTTTGAGGCATCTCGTTGAAGTTTTTCTTTAGGCCCCCATATATGTTGAGTTGCCCTTATCGTAACTCCAACCTTCAATCTTCCTTGAGTGGACATGCTCCAAAAAAAATTCAAGGTAACCAAGCAAACTCTTGGACTCTAGTAAATGTGAAAGATCATTGTGAGGCTAGTAGTCAACAATGTATGAGTGATAGCTTATCTATAGATGAGCCTAATGTCTCTTTAATTCATGATGATAATTTACAAGTTGAGAGTGTGGATACACTAGTTAAATTTAATAATGACCTAATTGAATCTTATAGTCAGATCGATTTGTGTCCACCTATTGTTAAAGCCATTGTGTTAAGTGATAGTACATTATATTTTGAAAATTATGTGGACCAACTTTTGTGTGAACCTATTCCACCACTTGAGGATATTTGTGATGTGTTAAATGAATCTCGAGTAAATGATGATGTTGAAAATGTTGGTCAATCGACTAGTAATGACCCTTTGTATATCTTTGATGATGCTTATGCTAGTTTAGAGGGTATAACTCTTTGTATTAGTGGTATTCTTGGGGGAGGAGTGTGTTGTCTAAACCCATGTCTATAGACCTTCTCCTTATTTGACCTCAGTGACCATGTGGAATATGATGGTTCTTATTCACCCCACTTGGTTCTTGTTCAAGATCACACGAAAAGGATGGTTGAGGTTGTTGTAACTCATCCATATGATGAAGAGTCTTTCTTGATGATTTCTAATCTACTTGAGAGACCAAAGTTGAGTAAGGGAAGGATCTCCAACAAGGATGGGTATTATAGAGGGGTTATGTGCTTATTGAGACATGAAACTCATCTGAGACTTCATGAGCGGTTGATTGATTACCATGGTTCCTCTAGCCTTCTCCGTTGTCCAAATCTCTTGAATGGCCAAGCAGCTTCTATATTATGGGGTTAAACACCCTTGATTTATTATTTTAATGCTTGGTTATATCTTCAGTACGTGCAACCTTGGCACGATGTTATGATTGATTAAGCTAACTCTAACCCTCATTCCATGATGATATTGTGTTTGATTTTCCTTCTAAAGTATTGCATGGTTCGAATTCAAGGTCAAATCCTTTTTTCAAGAAAGGAAGGATGATATAAGTAAACTATGCGTCAATATTTTCCATCATACAACTCGAGGCTGACACAAGAAGGTCAAAGCCATGATCACCATAAGGATTCAAGAATTTGCTTGGAGGTCCTTGTTTGAACTCCCAATTAAACAATGTCGTATTTGGAAGATAGCTTGGAGACCAGGAATGCCATGGCACATGAAATAAAGAGAGCCCTTGTGGGTTATTTCTAAAATAGCCACTTTTGGAATGTTTTTGTAATAGTTTATTTGTGCAAAGGCAAATACTATTAATAGGTGCCTTAGACATTTAATTTCCTTAGACTTTAATGAATTAGGAATGATTAATCCTTAGTGAGTGGGCGGTAAGCTTGGATTAGCTTGTGGCAAGCTTTAATTATCTTATGTTGATCTTTTATTTAGAAATATTGGTTGCTTGGGAATCGAATTCCATTGTGGTCTACGTAAGAGCTAGGTTCTCGTAGGTAGTCAATAAGGGAGGTCTTTAGGTTTGATGCACCCTTTGGTTGCACTTTTGTTATCTTCTTGTGTCTATCTATCTATCTTCTCTTCATATCGTTTACTTTATTATTTTTCATTTTTGAATCTTATTTCAGTTTTGTTTTCATACATTGTTTTTATATTACCATATTGTAGAGATAGATTCCTTATACATCTCATGTGCTTAAATTGGATTTAGTCTAGTTGGATGAGCAGTTGACTTTCGTGTAGGAGCCTGCACTCATTTTGGCTAGTGATGTTAGGCGGTTATGCACTAGGAAGATTCTTATAGTTAAGGTTTAGTGTAGAAACCACCCAGTAGAGGAGGATACTTGGGAGATCGAGATCGGGATGTGGAGATCTAGTATTCTCAGTTGTTCGAGCCTTTAGGTACATCCTAATCCAGGACTTTCGCAAATGAAAGTCCTTTTAGTAGTGGATATTGTAATGATCTTTCAGTTCATTATTCATATTTTTGCTTATTTTCATCATTATATCTTTCATCTAGTTTCACAATTTATTTATGACTTGTTGGGACTAACAGTTCAATAATTGCGCGGTTCGTTTATTTTTTAGATCCAATTTCCTATTTTGAAGTCTTCACTGGTTCAGATTGACTACCAGGCAAAAATTTTTGCAAAATGACCTCGTGAGCCAATTCTCACTGTTCTAACGGCTTTGAAATATCAATTTTAGACTAGGTAGACCTTTGGTTTGGGTTTCGAGGTACCCAGGCTTATTTTGACCTATTAGTCAAAAGGTTGAGATAATGAAAAATTAGATATGGGATCAACTTTTTGTCGAAACAACCTGAAATAGAAATTTTAACTACGCCATTAAGTTAAAACTATTGAATTTGATAGGGTAGCATAGTCCGTTTGTGTATACAATATTTCAGATGAATCTTAAGAGGTTGGTGGAGACTTTGAAAGTTCCAAATCTCAGTTGCCGCGATCGTGATAACATGTGCCGTGATCGTGATACCATGTGTTGCGATAGAGACTCATTTTACAGCCACAAGATACCCCGATCACGGGGGTCGGGTGGTGATTATCTACTCCCAAGCATCTGGTAAAGGTATAAATATTTCCCTTTTAACCTTTTTTTTTCCATTCTTAAATCATTCCTTCAAGACTTAAACCCTAAAGAGTGGATTAGCTTGGGAATAGCTCTTGTGGGTGATTTGGGAGCTTGGGTAATGATCATTTACGCGATTTTCCCTCAAATTTGAGGTAAGATTCCTTTGATTCTATGGTTGATTTTTCCCTTTCTTCCTTAAAATTCCTAAAACTCGATGACTTGATTTTTACATCAATGTATCTCGAATTCCACCCGTTTTTAGGGTAATTACTCCTGATCATGAAGGAACATTGGGTTGGCCTCGGAAATAAATTTCTGTAAACAGGACCCACATGGAATTTTTGAGTATTTTTGGACCCAAATTACAATGGTACAATATGGGTATCATTTCTCTCGTGTTGATGAGTAGATTGTGATTTTGGTAGTTTGGCACCTTGCGGAAGCTCCTGGAAAGGGAAAATTGATGATTTAGCGGATCCTTCAAACTTTCTTCGATGTCTAGGTAGGCTAGGTTTATCCTCTTCATAGATTGAGCTATTTCATAGTATGTATATGATATTATGTTATATTGGGATAGGTTTTAGGTGTTTATGATAAAATTGACAATACTTTCGTAAGTTGGAATTCTAGGCTATTTGGAAACCGTAATTTAGGTGTATTTGACTTAATTGCTTAGATAATTAGTAGAATTGCTATATTAGGGCTAATTAAGGATTTTTTAACTTCTAAAATAGGATTTAGGTTCCATATCCTAGTTTGGGTTAGAGTTAGCCTTGTAATGGATTTTCAGAAATTTAGAAGTGGACCCTTCGATCCACCTTACACCAAGATTTGTGTTAATGATTGTAAACTCTTTATACATTTTTGATTCACCTAGAAAATGCTTACTAAGTTAGTATTGAAAATATTTGGTACTCAATGGTGATGATGGGTTGATATTAAGAGTTGATGTTTATTGGTTATGATATTAATTATGCTATAGATCATGAATTAGAGGATGCTAACGATGATATTTATATATATATATATGCTTACTAGTTTATTTCCAGATATTGATGATGATGTTGATGACATATATATCCAATTCAAGTTGAGAAGATTATTATGATATTAATCATATAACTACTAGTTCAAGCTCAGATAATGACTATGGCATTGATGATATACTTACCGATTGATGATAGTCGAATTTGCACGCCTATAGTACTATATTTTGCCCATATTTTAGCTAAGTTTTGAGGACAAATTATATAATTCATGCACTTTTAGTCCTTTTTCCTGTAAGTGAGCTAAAGAACATGATTAGCAAGTTTTCAGGTATAAATGATGCAGAATTCAGCATTTTATGGATAACTTGACGCCAAAGAAAGCTTCACGAAAGGAGGAAAGCAAAGCTTGGACGCCAAGGACCAAAAGTGGCGCATGGAAAATCTGTCCCGGGCAAAAATAGCAATTATAAAGACTTTGGGGACTAGCATTAACTTATTAGGATTAGGATAATGATGCAGCAAGCCAGTAGGATTGGGTTAAGTAATGCAGTAGCTTAGTAGAAATAGGATAGGAGTATTATAAATACCCTATTTTGCTAGAGATTTTTATAATTCCCATTCTACTTCTAATTCCACAACTTACAATTCGAATTCTAATTCTTCCATTAGTTTTACTTTTTATTTTTCTTCTATTCATCTATTGAATTCTTAATTTCCACAAAAGGAAAAACTTTACTCAGCAAGGAATTCACGTCATTCTTACCCATATACCTAACGTGAGATATTTATTGTGGTACAATGATAATGTCTATTGTGATTTACTTCGCACTCATGAGTAGCTAAACTTCTCTGTTGGGGTTATGAAAGCCGTATGAGATACTATCTATTGCTATGAGTTTGTGAATTCATGACACATATGATGCTTATATCATTATTCTCTTCATCTCAATGCTAATTCTTGTGGTTGCAAACGCATAGAATAACGCCAGTATAGAATTAACTTGTTCGAAAGAAAAGTTATATGTCTGCAAAAGAGATAATGTCAAGGTAATAGGGCACCAACCCCTATTAAAAAGTTAGTGTCGTAACTGGATTAACCTCTTGGAGAATTTGTACCTTTAGATACGCTTTAAGCTCGAAAGAGTTAAAGTGAAATAGTCCTTGATAGCTCGAAAGACACCTGGATTTACCATAGAATACAATTCTCTATAAGCACATGCATGTCTGAATTTCGCATAACTCATAGTCAATAGAGACGTATAACTCATAAGGTGGACATAACCCCAACTCTCAATTCTCATTGGTTAACATCTTACCAAACATTCTTTCTCTTTACTTTATTATTTTCCGTCTTTACTTTATTATTTTGTTACATCAATTGCACGTTACAATCCCCCCTTTTTACGAGACTTTCACTAAAAGTCTAGTAATTTTTGCTCACTTGTTGACCGACTATTCTCTGTGGGATCGATACCCAATCCAGTTGGGTTATATATTTGACAACGACTGCTTACACTAGTTTGAGCGTTATCAAAAATTGGCGTCGTTGCCAGGGAATACGGTTGTCAACTAAGTTTGTGATAATTACTAGACCCTTTGGTCAAAGATTCTCGTACTTTTACTTTTATTTTTTGTTTTTTTATTCTACAGGTTTTTATTCAGTGCATGCCCCATACTCGAAGTTCTGGTCAACCGTTATTACCTATCAATCCTGAGCCACAACGTATTGGCAGAATGGAGGCACAACACGAAATTGAAAGGATGGCTGCTCAACAGGAACAGGCGAGACTAGCTTCTCTAGCCACCGCTCAAGTGCATCAATAGAATATTGATAACCCTGGGCGAGCAACAAATCCTGACGATGAGGATCTAGGTGATGACGAGTTACTAAACCCTAGGGGTGATGCTGAGATAGTAACACCTTCTAACAGAAGAGATTGTCAAGCTAGGTTTAGGTATGAACGCTGACCTGTGCAACCAGCATTCGACGATGATGATGATGATCTTGATGGAGCCGGAGCCACAGGAGTCATTATTCCTCCACCATTGGCACCCGAAGCCAAGTTCAAAATCACGAGCACCATGATTCAGTTATTGCAACTCAAAGGATTATTTGGTGGACTGGCAGGCGATGATCCGAATATGTACCTGATCAACTTTATTTCTACATGCAAGTCATTTGACAATCCTGGTGTTGGGCAGAATGCAATTCGATTACGCTTATTTCCATTGTCTCTGTCTGGGGAGGCAACTCTATGGTTGAATGGGCTGACTCCTGATTCTATTACAAATTGGAGGCAATTGAAAGACGCTTTCCTAGAAAGATTCTTTCTGCCATCCAAAAGAGCACAATTGAGAGATGAAATCAGCAACTTTCGTCATCTTCCAACCGAAGCCCTTCATGAAACATGGGAGAGGTTCAAGACGAAGCTAATACGGTGCCCAAACCACCATATGACCAATGTCCACCTAACGGTGATACTATATTGATCCTTGAATTCAATAACTAAATCAGTGGTGGATAATGCGGCTGGAGGATCATTTATGGACCTCACCTTTAGTCAGGCAAGCAATATGCTAGACCGGATGATGAAGCAAAGTAGAGCTTGGCATACCAGGGATTCTGAGGTAGCAAGCCCCACTTTATCTATTGGCATGACTGCAGACCAAAGGAGAAGAGAAGAAGAACGTGATCAAGGTATGGCGCACATAAAAACACAAGTGGATCTTCTTACAAAGCATCTATTATCAGGGAAGACCAAAAAAGTCAAAGCGGTTGCGTTAAAAGGAAGAGAGGAATCCGATTCTGAAGAAGAAGTCAACTACTTGAACAGTCAGGGGGGTTTTCGAGGTAATACCCAAGGAAACCAAGGTCGGAACTAATATGATAAATCTGGAAACAAGGACCAAGGTAGTTAGAAGAACAAGAATGAAAAGAGTGGGTTATACGTTCCCCCAGGAAGACGTGACACCACTACATCTGGTTCTGGAAGTATGGAAGATATGATGGCTAAACTATTGAAAGGAGTGGAAACAACCAGCGCGGGAGTAACGGAGGTAATAAATGATTTGTCTTCGATGAAGAAATTGGTTGACTCGCATTCCAAATTAATAAAGCAAATAGAGCAGCAATTGAGCCAACTTTCAGCAGCACACAATCAAAGAAAGGCTGGCACCTTACCTAGCGACACTATGTAAAATCAAGGAATGATGGATTATGCATGGCTATTACTACTCGAAGTAGTAAGGTGCTGGAAACTTCATCCAAAGACAAGCAAGTGGTCGATGATGTAGCGGACAACGATGATAAGGCTAATGGAGAAAATGCCATAGAAGCCGACCACGACGTCCATAACGTCACACTGAGTATGTTGCAGCCTGAAAAAACTAAAATACGGAAGCAAGAGGAGAAGAAAGCCATGGAGAAAACATTCCCACTTCCACCACCACCTTTTCCTCAAAGATTGAAGAAGATTGCGGATGATACAAAGTTCAGCAAATTCATGACTATGTTAAAGCAACTGACCATTAATGTTCCGTTGGTGGAGGCACTAGAACAAATGCCTGGGTATGCAAAATTTATGAAGGATCTTTTGACAAAGAAACGTGCAACAAGCTTTGAGTTAAAAGATATTGTTCATCATTGCAGCGCAATTGCTACCCGATCACTAGTTCAGAAGAAGGCCGACCCCGGTGCTTTCACTATTGGATCTTTGAATTTTTCCAAGGCATCATGCGATTTAGGAGCCAGCATCAATTTGATGCCATTATCTATTTACAAAAATTTAGGGTTGGGTGATCCTACTCCAACTAATATGAGGCTCGTAATGGCGGATAGGTCGGTAAAACGACCTGTTGGCATTCTATGTGATGTATTGGTGAAGGTGTCTTCATTCATCTTTCAAGTAGACTTTATTATATTGGATTGTGAGGCAGAATCAGAAGTTCCCATAATCTTGGGGTTCCCTTTTCTTGCAACAGAAAGTGTGCTTATTGATTTAAGAGCTAATGAACTTTCATTCCGAATAAATGATGAAGTAGTTCGCTTTGATGTGTGCAAATCAATGAAGCAACCCAAAGAGCTGAACGTATTTTTGGTAGATGATATTTACTTTGATGATGAGAGAAAATTACTTAAAGAGGAGCAAATTATTGATGACCCATTGGCGGCTGTGCTCATGAATGTTGAGCATAAGGATGCTGAAAAATATGAAGAGACTATTGGTGCTCTAACAGGATTAGGGTCATATCCTCACGCTCCCAAGAAGCTGGACCTTGATCTCAAAAATCGACCCACACCACCAGCTAAGCAATCTATTGAAGATCCACCCACGTTAGAATTGAAGGAGATGCCTAGTCATTTAAAGTATGCATTCTTAGGAAGTAGAAACACACTTCCAGTTATTGTGGCGGCAGATTTGAGTGAGCAACAAGTTGCAGCTCTCATTGCTATTCTACGGAAGAATATAAGAGCCATTGGTTGGACCATCGCTGACATTATTGGTATTCCACCGGGATTTGTACACACAAGATTCAGCTTGAAGAAAATTGCACACCAACTATTGAGCATCAAAGGCGTCTCAATCCACCTATGCAAGAAGTGGTGAAGAAAGAAATTATCAAGTGGTTAGATGCAGGAATTGTATATCCAATCTCTGACAGTACATGGGTAAGCCTGGTATAATGTGTTCCCAAGAAAGGAGGCATGACGGTAGTTGCGAACGAGATGAATGAGCTTATTCCACTCAGACCCGTCACAGTATGGAGAGTATGCATGGACTACCGAAAACTGAATTCATGGACACTCAAAAATCACTTTCCAATGCCATTTATGGACCAAATGGTCGATCGATTAGCGGGGAAAGGATGTTTTTGTTTCTTAGATGGTTATTATAGCTATAATCAGATTTGTATTGCCCCCGAAGACCAAGAGAAGACAACGTTCACATGCCCATATGGTACGTTTGCCTTCAAACGTATGCCATTCGGGCTATGTAACGCACCAGCCACCTTTCAGCATTGTATGATGTCCATTTTTTCTGATATGGTTGAAGATACTTTGGAGGTATTTATGGACGATTTTTCAGTTGTTTGGTGAGTCATTCGAAACGTGCTTGGCAAACCTAAGTATGGCATTGCAAAGATGTGTTGAATTCAACCTAGTGCTGAATTGGGAGAAGTGCCACTTTATGGTTAAAGAAGGTATTGTTCTTGGGCATAAAATCTCCAAAAGATGAATTGAGGTTGATCGAGCTAAAATAGAAGTTATCGAGAAGCTACCACCTCCAATTTCCATGAAGAGAGTCCGTAGTTTCCTCGATCGCGCAGGTTTCTATCGGCGGTTCATCAAAGACTTCTCCAAAATTGCCGGTCCCTTATGCAAACTTTTGGAGATAGATGCAAAGTTTGACTTTAATGAAGATTGTTTGAAGGCATTCGAATGCCTCAAAGTAAAACTAATTGAAGCTCCTATCATGGTAGCACCAGATTGGTCTTTACCGTTCGAAGTCATGTGTGATGCTAGTGGGATAGCTTTAGGTGTTGTACTTGGCCAGAGATGGGAGAAGTTATTCCATCCTATCTACTATGCTATCAAGGTCCTGAACGAATCCCAAAAGAACTATACTGTCACAGAACAAGAGCTCCTAGAGGTTGTGTATGCATTTGAAAAGATCTGTGCTTATTTATTGGGAACCAAAGTGATCGTTCATACAGACCATGGAGCTCTAAGATATCTAATGACAAAGAAGGATGCAAAACCAAGACTAATTCGATGGGTATTACTGCTGCAAGAATTTGATTTCGAGGTAAAAGATAGAAGAGGTTGCGAGAACCAAGTGGTTGATCATCTATCTAGACTCGAGAACGAGCATATGGCGCAGTCTGAAATCGAGATTGATGATGCATTCCCTGACAAGGATATCTTAGCCACGATAATGGAAGAGTTACAATGGTATGCCGACTTTGCGAATTTTGTGATGAGTAATGTGATACCTACAAACTTATCTTACCATCAAAAGAGGAAGTTTATGCATGATGTAAAACACTACTTTTGGGATGAGCCATATTTGTTTCGACGATGCGCGGATGGTGTTATCCGACGATGCATATCCCATGTAGAGGTGCCTAATATATTGGAAGCATGTCACACTTCCCAAGTTGGGGGACATCATGCAGGTAATCGGACAGCAAGGAAGGTATTGCAAAGTGGATATTATTAGCCTTCGATATTTAGAGATGCCTATGACTTTGTGAGAAGATGCGACCAATGTCAGAGACAAGGTGCAATTTCGAAACACCATGAGATGCCCATGTCGAAAATTCTTGAAGTAGAGCTCTTTGATGTATGGGGTATTGATTTCATGGGTCCATTCATAAATTTGTTTGGAATAAAATATATTCTAGTTGTTGTAGACTATGTTTCAAAATGGGTTGAAGAAGTAGCGTTGGCCGACAATGAGGGAAAGTGTGTTGTTGCATTCTTAAAGAGAAATATCTTCTCTCATTTTGGAGTACCACGTACTATCATAAGCGATGGAGGATCTCATTTTTGCAACAAGCTATTCAAATCCGTGTTGGCCAAATATGGTGTCAAGCAACATAAGGTAGCCACACCTTATCACCCACAAACTAGTGGACAGGTAGAGGTTTCCAATCGAGAGATCAAGCAAATCCTTGCAAAGACGGTAAATGCTAATAGGAAAGATTGGTCTCGGAAGCTGGACGATGCACTATGAGCTTATAGAACTGCATTCAAAACGCCAATTGGCATGTCCCCGTACCAACTAGTTTATGGGAAGGCTTGTCACTTGCCCATTGAGCTCGAGCATAAAGCATTGTGGGCTTTGAAGCGGCTTAATTTGAATTGGGATGATGCAATGAATCTGAGATTGGAGCAGCTGAACGAGATGGATGAATTCCGTCTACATGCTTATGAAAGATCGGATCTCTACATGGAGCGGATGAAAAAGTATCATGATCAGCGGATTGTTCAACGAAACTTTCAAAAGGATGATATGGTACTTCTCTTCAATTCCAGACTGAAGTTATTCCCAGGTAAGTTAAAGTCCAAGTGGTCTGGTCCGTACAAAGTTAACCAAGTCTACCCGTCTGGAGTAGTTGAGTTGGAAGACAATAATGGTGTTGTCTTAAAGGTGAATGGCCAACGAGTTAAACCATATATCGGTCCTCTTGATTAAATAAACTATATGGCCATCACTTATCTCGACGAAGTCTAAGTACTCGAGGTAACTATGTCGTGCTGCGATAATAAATCAAGTGCTAGATGGGAGGCAACCCATCATTTTTTATTTTTTTTTCTTTCGTTCTATTACATGTTTGCTTTTGACAAATAAAAATCCAAAAAAAGAGTCGTTCCACGACCAAAACTAAGGCGCTTGATGGGAGGCAACCCATCGTTCTAATCGTTTTTGTTGTTTTTGAGCAAGTGTAGGTGCAAGAGGTGTAAACGAGGAGATTGGTTTCAAATTTTGATTTGGACGTATTTCATGTTAAAGGTGGTAATGAGGCTATGGAGTGGGCATTGCTTATGAAAATATAGGCAACGAACAAGGCAAGTACTATGTAAATCTAGGCCACGAACAAGGCAAGGAATATACTATGGCCTAAGCTCTCGGAATCTAGTGTGCCATAGCATAGGCGCCGCCCATGCCCAAGTATGCCATAGCATAGGCGCCGCCTATGCCAATGCCTTTTGTCTCTGAATCTCATATGTTATGGCATAGGCACCGCCTATGCTCAACAATGCTTTGCAAAAGGCGCCGCCTATGCCAAGCATAGGCAAAGGAAAGAACGCTGTCTATGGTCACTTCTTGTCTTCAAATCCGATTTTAAATGGGTCAAAACCCGACACAAGCTTGTCCGATAAATAAGAGACTTAGTCTTATACCAAAAACACATATCAAACCTAGCATAAGCTCCGCCTACCTCTCCAAATCCTCTCAAAAATTTTACTTTTGCTCTTTTACTTTGCAAGAAAATCATCCAAAGGCATCAAATCAAATAAGTACTTCTTTGTTCTTCATTTATATTCCGTAAGTACTACACTACTACGCCTATTATGAATTGTTAAATCTTGAAGTAGTATTGGTGATTTGAATGTGATTGAATTGTTGTGATACACTAAGTGAGTGAACGAATACGTAAGGATGATCTTAACTTGTTTCCAACTTGTATTTGATTTTGATGTACTGTCACACTTTTGCGGAATTGACATGGTCACAAAATTTGCATAATCTTGTCAACAGAAAGCTTACATGTTGGAATAACTTGTTCATCGAGATGAGAATTATGGTTGACTACCAACATATGAGGTTGTGATTATTTTTAGATGCTATACCTTGATTCGATCCCTATGTAGTAGTCTTGATATATCAAACATGAAAGTATTTCCAAGGTTTCACGAAGTATGACTGCACTGATTTTATTGTTGGAATATAGCGCCTAAAACGTATATCGATGAAGTCTGAGTAATCGACAACTTTCACTTCACTAGTCTGTACCAACAAACTAAGTGTGGGGTGGTGCCACTACTGCTTGTTTATAGATTGTATCCATCGAGATGATGCTAACATGACCATGGTTTTAATATTAGGTACAATGGCACCCAAAGCAAGACAAGGCAAAGATAAAGCAATCACTTCACAAAAAGGCAAGAAAAGAGACCGAAAAGAGCAAGGAGAATCCTCCTCGATGCAAGTACCACGCCGTATGTTTGGAATTAAATGGGTTCTAGAGGAGGAAGCCAAGGAGTGGTATAGGAACAATAAAGAGAGAAAATATGTTCATGTGGACTTGATACACAAGGAAATCCTAGCAAAGAAAGAACCGCGCATGTTGGCCAAACTCATGGCGTTACATCTTGATTTCATCTTCTGAGATATGGGAGAGTGCAATCTTGATCTAACAAAAGAATTCTATGCCAACTGGTCACCGAAAACTATAGGAAGTGAGGTAAAG
The DNA here is from genome assembly GCA_030864225.1 of Capsicum baccatum var. pendulum. Taxonomy (NCBI): domain Eukaryota; kingdom Viridiplantae; phylum Streptophyta; class Magnoliopsida; order Solanales; family Solanaceae; genus Capsicum; species Capsicum baccatum. The sequence continues at coordinate 216,566,957 of CM061554.1, read as the reverse complement.
ATTCGGGGCCAAGTTCTACAGCTAAATGCGGATTTCTTCAACTCCTTTCTAGGTTTGCCTTTCGTTGGTCCATCACCACTCAAGGAGCTGTACAATAGACATCCATACAGAGCCATTCGACACACACTTTGTGGAACAATATCTATGGCACGATGGAGTAGACACAAGGACACAGGTCGACACAACACCTTCCCATATGCTCCTTTGAATAGGGAAGCAAGGATATGGTTGTGCATAGTCAACTCTTGCCTAATTCCAGGGATGCAGTACACAAAGATAACAAGAGATAGAGTGTGCTTGGTATACGCATTGATGACGAATGTCCCTATCAACATTGGGTCAATTATTCGATCCACAATGCGTAAAGCCAGGCTACACAAGAGGTTCCACTTCAGCCTTGGCAATTTATTGACTGCAATACTAAGGAAGGAAGACATCGAAAAGGAACCGGTTGATCATAAACTCCCACACAACCCAAAGAAGGTTGACCTCACAAAGGTTAAAGATGTTGAAACCACGCATGGCGTCAACCTTACCACTTCAGAAAGGCATGCTCGAGATGAGAGTTTCTTTTGCCATCTGTATGGCATGACTCAGTTTACAATGATGAGTGGGGGTCGTGTTCCAACTGTTGTAGAGCTCCAATAGCTGGATTATGACTACCCAATGAATGAGCATGCAAGGGCGATGTGTGGAGTAGGTACATATTTTGAGGAACCTCTTGATGACAATGTGCCAACCGATGAGGATCGACGAATGCCATACTCCGACGTGGAGGAGAATTCTGATGATGACGACTCCAATGATCATTCCGACGAAGGGGGTATGACCCCCGACATAGAGGAGGAGTTCGACTAACCAGGTTCTTCTTATTTATTTTCCACTGAGGACAGTGTGTCCCGTTTAAGTATGGGGTGCTGGTAATTGCATGCTATACTTCTCTATCTGCATTTGCATTTATTTATGTTTGCTTGTTTTTGTTTGTTTGTTTTTTTTAATAGTAAAGTTTTTTTAAATGTAACTTTGCATGAAATTATTCTAATAGGCAGCATGAGATTATAACAAGAGTTTGTGCTAAAATCATGACTATTGAGACGTTTAGGCTCTAATTGTGACTCACTATGTGATAATTGTTTGGTTTAATTCCTTCATCTGTTGGGTCAAGAGTCTATACTACTCCCAATAAAGTCGACCATGTGCCTTGTGTGTGAGGATATAGCATATTCTATATTTGTGGCTGATGCTAGAACTTGCCTGGTATGTATGTAAAGCGGAATAAAGAGTGCAAGTTAGGAAATGATTTAGACATTTCTTTGGCAACCTATACTTGTTTACCTTCTTTTTACCTACCCGTGGACATCATCCTAGATAACCCCCTTTGAGCCTTTAGCCTATTTTCTTTGACAACCTCATATGTAAGCCTAATCCATTTTTTTCAAGACCATAATTTGATCCAAATTCCTAAGTGCTTTAAAGTGTAAAGTCATGTGACAAAATAAGAGGAAATTGGGTGAGTATGATGCTTTAGAATGTATTGGTTCTTGAAATTGTTAAAAAAAAAAGAATTGCTATCGTAAGAGGTGTGTTATAAAAAAAAGAAAAAGGAAAGGAAAACTGAAAAGTTAGTTATGTTTAAAATTGAAAAACAAAGGTAGAGAAAAGGGGTGGTAGAATAAAAGAAATTAGAAAGGTTGTTTGAAAGAAAAGTGTTAATGACATAATGTGATGTATTAAAGCGCTTAGGAACATAGTCACTATTTCTGTCCAAAATAGTCCTACCCATCCCTTAGCCTACATTACAACCTGCAAAAGACCTATTTGATCCTAAGCTTAGCATTCTGATATTTAGTGGAGCATTACACTAAGGGCAAGACTATGTTCATCAGTTGCAGCATATGAATTCTTTGTGAGAGTGAGAGCAAGGATAATCTTATACCCATGTTCGAAATTTATACAATACTTGCGAGTGATTATGGGTGATATATTGTGAGACACACATGGTTGATGAGTTTTGGGTAGTTTTGTATGATTCTTTGTGCCTTAACTTGTGGATACGAAGTAACCATCATCAGGAGTCTATGTTGGAGGTTGAATTGTTTCTACTAATGATCAGAAAACTACTCTTTGTTGATAATTGTTATGCTTGTCTTGATGAATATTTTGTGTGGTTACTGTAAAACCCTAAGTAAATATTTAGATGGACATGATAGTTTGTTCGAGGACGAACAAAGCTTTAAGTGTGGGGTGTTGATGATAGGCGAATTTACATGCCTATAGTATTTTGCCTATATTTTAGCTAAGTTTTGAGGACAAATTATATAATTTATGCACTTTTAGTCCTTTTTCCTGTAAGTGAGCTAACGAACATAATTAGCAAGTTTTCAGGTATAAATAATGCAGAATTCAACATTTTATGGATAACTTGACGCCAAAGAAAGCTTCACGAAAGGAGGAAAGCAAAGCTTGGACGCCAAGGACCAAAAGTGGCGCATGGAAAATCTGTCCCAGGCAAAAACAGCAATTCTAAAGACTTTGGGGACTGGCAGTAACTTATTAGGATTAGGATAATGATGCAGTAACCCAGTAGGATTGGGTTAAGTAATGCAGTAGCTTAGTAGGAATAGGATAGGAGTATTATAAATACCCTATTTTGCTAGAGATTTTTATAATTCTCATTCTACTTCTAATTCCACAACTTACAATTCGGATTCTAATTCTTCCATTAATTCTACTTTTTATTCTTCTTCTATTCATCTATTCAATTCTTAATTTCCACAACAAGAGAAACGTTACTCATCAAGGAATTCACGCCATTCTTACCCATATACCTAACGTGAGATCTTTATTGTGGTACAATGATAATGTCTATTGTGATTTACTTCGCACTCATGAGTAGCTAAACTTCTCTGTTGGGGTCATGGAAGTCGTATGAGATACTATCTATTGCTATGAGTTTGTGAATTCGTGACACGTATGCTGCTTATATCATTATTCTCTTCATCTTAATGCAAATTCTTGTGGTTGCAAACGCATAGAATAACGCCAGTATAGCATTAAATTGTTCGAAAAAAAAGTTATATGTCTGCAAAAGAGATAATGTCAAGGTAATAGGGCACCAACCCCTATTAAAAAGTTAGTGTCGTAACTGGATTAACCTCTTGGAGAATTTGTACCGTTAGATACGCTTTAAGCTCAAAAGAGTTAAAGTGAAATAGTCCTTGATAGGTCGAAAAACACCTGGATTTACCATAGAATACAATTCTTTATAAGCACATGTATGTCTGAATTCCGCATAACTCATAGCCAATAGAGACGTATAACTCATAAGGTGGACATAACCCCAACTCTCAATTCTCATTGGTTAACATCTTACCAAACATTCTTTCTCTTTACTTTACTATTTTCCGTCTTTACTTTATTATTTTGTTACATCAATTGCACGTTACAATCCCCCCTTTTTATGAGACTTTCACTAAAAGTCTAGTAATCTTTGCTCACTTGTTGACTGACTATTCTCTGTGGGATCGATACCCAACCCAGTTGGGTTATATATTTGACAACGACCGCTTACACTCTTACGAGAGCTGTAGTTTGAGAGTTATCACCGGTTCGAGTTCAAGAATTGATTATGACTATGATGATATATTTTATGGTTCAAGTTCAAACAATGATTATTCGAGTTCGGCTACTACTTCTGACATTGATTATAAAATGACAGGTTCAAGTCAGTCAATGGAGTATGATATTGAGAATATAGGTGACAACTTGAGTCTGGAAATGGGAAATGGTGATAGTATGACATGATACAGATGAATTCTAGTTGTATTGGTGTTGTTGGAAATGAATGGTAATTCCAATTATACTTTACTTAATTGTACCCTCTGGGTTGGTTTATTTACTTTTTCGCATTTATTGCCTTATGGGGCCAATTTGTAGTTGTAATTGCAAGTGTTTATGTTATCATTCTAGTTTGTTTAATCATTTGTGTAAACGATATTTGACTTAGTTATGTTATCTCATATTTTATCATATTTATGATGCCTAATGATTACCCATATTTTTGTACTCATACTACACTTCTGTAACTTTTTAGTCCAGATCTGAGTACTAGTTGTCGCCGCTAATTTGACGATCGTGTTGTGTTTTTGTAGATAGGATGAGCTCTTGGAGTAGCATCGCTCCATTTCTTTCTATCTTATTTATGTCTAGTCTTTAGTTTTGAGACAGGATGGTATTGACTATTTTAGAACTTGGGTTGTATTTATATAATAACTCCTGTACTGCTGTACCAGGACATTGGATGGTTTTCTATATTATGAATATATTTTAGACTATCCTATTGCTTTGTAATTTCTTTCTTTATTGTCTATTTCGCCCTTTTGGGGGCATTTCCACCAATTTAACCTATTACATTTAGCTTCGAGTTACGGTTCGGCTTACCTACTGGCAGGGTTTAGTAATTCCATCGTAAAATCCTTGATTTGTTCTATGTAAGTTTTTTCCTCTGATTCTCCATTCAAGAAAGTTATTTTCACATTTATTTGATAGATTTTAAGACCATTTACCATTGCTAATATAACTAACATCTGAATGGACGTCATCCTTGGCAAGTATATGTCAAAATAACCAAGTCCTTTTTGTCTAAAGTCATTCACAACAAGTTTTGTTGTGTATTTTATTAGTAATACCATCAGCTTTCATTTTTCTTTTGAAGATCCATTTATAATCTAAAGGTTTATTTTCTAAAGGAAGAACAACCAACTCCAAAGTATGGTTTCTCAAGATTAAATTAGTCTTACTATAATAGTCTTTTTCGGAAAGGAAGAATCCGCAGACAACATAGTTTCTTTGTATGTTTGAAGGTCATTTTCAAGAAAAAATGTCACAAAATTAGATATGAATAAAGTTGATTTTCTTTGTTTCTTACTATGCCTTGGATTCTCTTCATTAAGTATATTCTCCTTTAGTTGATTCTTAGGTCATTTAGCCTATTTACTAGACAGCTCATGTATAGTCTTATATGGATAAATATGTTCAGATAACTCAACATTATCTTATTCAATTGCCATAATATCATGAATATCTGAATGTTCAGATTTATGAACCAAAACTCAACATACTTTACTATTAAATCATATCTGATGAAAACATAGTCCACAGTCTTAAGCCCTATTTCGTCCTTTTGGGTATAGGAAATTGGACTTTAGCTAAATACTCCCGCACTTTAAAATATTTCAAGTTGGATTTTCTTCGATACCATTTCTCATATAGAATATATTGTGTCTTTCTATGTGGCACTCGATTGAGTATTTGAGTAGTTGTAAGGGTAGCTTTCCCCATAAGTTTTGTGGTAAACCTGAACTTATAAGTAAGTCATTCATCATTTTTTTCAACGTTCGATTTTTTCTTTCCATAATCCCATTTTATTAATGTGAGTGGGGTAGTAGTTTGATAGAAAACTCCATTTTTCAAACATACCTCTGTAAAAGGAGATTCATATTCTCCACTCCTATCATTTCTTATCATTTTAATTTTTTTTTATCCAACTGGTTTCCAACTTCAGTTTTATATTACCTAAATATTTCTTACTTTATATTTACTATTCAACAAATAAACATAACAATATCTACTACAATCGTCAATAAAAGTTATGAAATACTTTATCCCACCACGAGATGGTGTTGACTTCATATAAAAAATGTTAATACGAATTAAATCAGAGGAAAATGAATTCTTTTCAACAGACTTATACGGATTCTTAGCATACTTTGATTCAACACATATTTGACATTTAGATCTATTGCACCTAAAGTTAGGCAAAACTTCAAAATTAATTAATTTTTACAAGGTTTTGTAATAGAAATATCCTAAATTAGTATTCCACAAATCATTTAACTCAAGAAAGTAAGAAGAAGCCTCATCATTTCAACAATCATTACATCAAGTTTGAAAAGGCCTTCATTGAGGTAGTCGTTTCCTATAAACATTTCATTCTTGCTTATTACAACTTTCTCCAAACCAAACATACACTTAAATTCATTTGTAATAAAAAGTGTTGTCAACACTAAGTTCTTCCTAATAGTAGGAACATGGAAAACTTTGTTGAGAGTGAACGCCTTGCTGGAAGTCATTTTTAGAAATATCTTCCTACTTCCTTCAACCTTGACTATTACATTATTTTTCATGAAGATCACTTTTTTGGGACCAGCGGTATCATAAGTAGCAAAAGCATCTTTATCCGCACAAATATGTCTACTGTCTCCAGATTCAAATCACCATTCAGTTGGATTTCCAACTAGAATGAATTCCGTGATCATGGCACACAGATTTTCAATCTCTTTAGTTGCTTTCAACATGTTTTTCTAAATTTTTTTTCTTGTTCTTATTCAGAATTAGATAATTTAAAGCTTTATGGTCAACATCACTATAATTTTGGCACTTGCCGTTGAGCCTTTCTTGTTCTTCTCTTTCTCTTGTTCATAATACTTCTTCCTTTTCTTATTATGTGTACCATTATCTTTAAAAATATTTGCAACTATCCTTGTTGATTTCTCATACAACTCATAATCCTATTTTATCTTGAGATGAATCAAAAGATCTTCCAAACCAGATAACTGGTTTTAAAATATTCCTTTTTCAAGAATTTGAGGATCTCTACTTGTTAATCATTGCATTTCAAGTTTATTAAGCTAAAAAAATCATTTGTTGTTATTCTTTGAAGTTCATCGCAAAAAAAAATTTTGGTTTGTCTGTCAACTGTTGAAGCAACATCTGAATGACTTAATGACGTAACATTGGTTGCCATTGGGACAACACCATTCACAATCGAATTAATTTATTGTTCAATTTCATTCTTCATTTTTCTAACAATCTTTGATAAAACTTTAGTATTTCAGAATACTAACAATAAAGACTTTAGCCTTTAACCAACTTGTTTCTAGTCAATGATGAAGTTTTCATATCTTCAAATCATAAACGAGTGAACTTTGAAATGTGATGAAGTCTTTATGACTTTAAACCAGAATTAAATTCAAACAGAGTGAAACCCCACAAGTTTTAAACTCCAAAAACCAATGTGGAAATTTCAATGAAACACTGAAATTTTTATATTCTCCGAACTGAATTTCCACATTGATTTATCCGTGAAGTTTTATATTCATCCAACCAAGGGATTAGAAAATTCCAATAATTTAGTCTCCTCAAAATTAGTCCCAATACATATTACAAAAGTACTTAATATTTTCCTTAAGATTGTTGTTTTTTGAGTTTAATAAAATCTATATTTTCCAACAATAACTTTGAACATGTGTTCAAACTAACATATGAACAATCAAATAAAGTTGTAACTCTGCATTCACAACTTTGAACTTTAACGATAAGTTCAACCGAACTTATGAACAACAATAAAATAATGTTCAAACAATTTTCTACAAAAATAGCAAAACCAAACATTTGTAAAGAGATGAAGATTAGAATATTCAAATCCACCGAATTGACAGCATGTTCTAAAGGAAAATACTCCACTAAAGTACTTGTGGTTATAGAATATATCCTCGAATAAATAAATCACATTGACAAAATTGTGGAACCTCAAACTGTATCACAAAATAATTGCACTCAACATTCGTAAATCACACTTGAGTTTTTCAAGCAAAAGAAGTATTTCCCTTCAAAAATTTTGTGCTTATACCTGAGGTAAAATTTAGGTATTTATAACCAAAAGGTGGTGCTTCAGAAAAGAAGCAATGATTCTTAAAATCGCACTGTTTCAGACCATCAGATCCACATGCGCCTGCAAACAAAAACTTTTGTGCCACTTGTGGACCCCATATGCATTCGTAGATGGTGACTTATGTCCACAGGTCACGTTCTCGTTTTCACATAGTACTTCTAAGGTTCGCATCTCTTTGAGGTGCGTTGTGACATACGTCCGCACATGCTCGTGTGCTTCAGTAAATGGAGAATATTTCACTCATAAATTTTAAATAAATTTTATCAAAAAGATAATCTCTCGATTGATTTGAAGTCGAAGCTGAGCGAGCAACGACGGCGCGAGGCTTGTCTTCTTTTTGTCTCATTATTCACATGAATGGGTACTTCTATACCTAAGAACTAGGTTTTTTGTTTCTACCACTAATTTGTGTATAGCACCCCACATTTTTGGGTTAGAATTTGAACTGTCGTTACTACATGTATGAGCCGAGCCCAATGATTTCTATCTAAATATAAGTGTGATGATCAATTCTTTAGTGGGTAAACATCTCTGGAGATGAATTGGAGTTATAAAAATCTCCTAACTCAAAGTTGAGTTGAGAACTTCCCTACCAATTAAGTTATAGTAGACGTTCTTACTTGGGTCAACTTACATTGACCATTACTCCTAGTATATAACGAATTACGTGGACTAATATGACCAAATTAAAGATCTTCAAATCATTGTTGCAACTCAACTAACCTCTCATCAATTCGAATTCGAAGTAAGAAGTTATGAGTGTTTTAGTGAGACGCTATACAAAGTGTGCAATTGGTCGCACGAGCGACTGGACCTCCAATTTCCAGACCTAAAATTTTTCTATTCTCTTATTAAATTAGGGGCACATGGTCCTTTCACCCCATGTGACTTCTCCAATTCATTTTTAATCCTCAAAATCATCCTAAACTATAAGAATTATTTCCAAATCTCTCATTTCTCTTTTCTCCCAAAAATCCCAAACTCCCAATCCTAAAGTTTCAAGAAGGGTCAAAGATTATGGTTTCTTCTCAACGTTTTCTTACCAAATTCATCATCAAGGAAATGGAAATCAATCCAAGTCAAGTAAGTCTTCATATCAATTTCAAGTTAGGGTTTAATCCCCAAGGTTAAGTATTCAAGATTTTCTCTAATTTCTTCCATCAAAAAGGCATGTTGAACACTTCCTACATCCATTATTATCATAAATTATGGATTTTAACTATTCTTGTGTATGTTTCAATTGGTAATTTTAAACTAGGGTTGAGGATATTATTGTGAAAAGCCTTATATTGATTTCTCCTCTTATTTTATGGGTTTTTAAAAGCATTATTAATGGGTTTTGAGCTGTAAATACATTATATAAAAATAATGAACTTGTTAACATGGATTCACAAGTTTTTAAGATTGTGCATGATGAAAATATGACCCTCAACTAATTTCAAACTTGTTTTTCGTGGAATTATCGTGATTGCTCCGTCTTTTGAATAATGTGTGGTATAAAAAGATGAAATGTTAAATGGTTGAAAGACCTTGGGGGTTCTGTCTATGAATTCAAAGACAAATTTAGGAGTCTAAAATATTATATGAAAATGATTTGGCATGTTAAGGATTGCTTGAAAGTCTTGATATAACGGTATAGAATGTGAATGCCTTAGTGAAAGATTCCATAAATAAAAGCAAGGAAAATATTTTAAGTTGGCTCAAAGAGGATGGTGTAGTTGAACCAAGAAGGTGTGGTTCTTGTGACTAACACTTGAAACTGCGTTTGCCGACGTGGGAGGTCTTGTCCTTGACAAAGTATGACCATTGTTTGTTTGCTTCGCATAGTATTATGTAGTTATGTTTACAAATGATGACCAAAAATATGACTACCTCATAAATGCGGCTAACATGGATTAAGGCTCTGCCGATTGGGGAGTACCAGACCCATATAGCCCGTAGGTAACTTAATGTCGGTATAAATTACATAGTCCAGAAGTAATGTTTTTAAATGATTATGTTTTGTTTACATTCTTGGTCATTTACTACTTATTATATTCGTTTTGAGCTTATGACATGAATTTTAAAAACTATTTATTAAACTGGTTTAGTTCCCTTTGTCATGGATTGCATGCCAATATTCAACGTACTATCATCCTTGGATGCTACATCCTTTAATGATGTAGGTTCCGAAGCTCACCCCTACGATTCGATTAAACATTAGAATTTCACTCGGGATGGCAACTAGGAAGTGGTGAGCCATCCATATTTTGGAGGGCTATGTTTATTTCTTACTGTTAGAGCTGGTTTATTTTAGTTTTATGATATATGTCGGGGTCGTGTTCCGGCATAAGATTTTTATTCATATTGTTAGAGGCTCCATCGACAGAGTCAAATAAATGTTTTCATGTCATATTTCGAAACTTGACTTTTTTCATTGTGTACGTTGAATTTCATTTCTCATGTGTCTACTTCCGCAACTTTAATTATGACTATACTTATGATATAATGCTAAGGGATCATCTCGGGCCTTCATTTCTTTAGGATGTCCGTTGTGATCAGGGCCGCAGTTCGGATCATGACAATGGGAGAAGGTTCCTATTATAAAGTGAACATACATTTCACCTTTCCACCATTTCCTTTTCTCTATTTCCCATTCTCATTTTCACTAGAACTCCACAGCCCACTCATACCCCCCTCAGCTCCTCTTCACGAGATGTTGATATGGATAGAAAAAGAATGGTTCAGATAAAGCTATTATTGAAAGTAAATGTTGATTTCGAAGCAACGGTAGACACAGAAAGAGGCAGCTTCATAAACACTAAACACTTTCAAAAGTAAAAGTTAAATTTTCAAATTGAAACTTATTTCCTTCTTCACATGAGGGCAAATTTCCTATTATTTTTCATGAAGTTGTACTTCTTCCTTTTTTTAATAATTAGTTTAGTGTACATGCATTGCACATGAATTTTATGTTTATAAGAAAAAAGGTGAACAAAAGATAGAATCTATATCTATAATATATTAAAAGTGTGAAGACTCTTGAAAAAGTGATTTGAATTTTTTGTCATTCAATAAAAGTATTTGCTTTAGACAAGATTGTCTTTTTCCTATTTTTTCCTAATATTTAAGTGTTGAAAATTTATTCAATATATTTATAGTAAAACCTCTTCTTATTAGAAGTCATCAAAATTAATGACAATAATAAATACATTAAAAATGAAATAGTGAAGAAATATATTAACAATGTGAAGACGAAAAGTGATTTGAACTTTTTTCCCTTCAATAAAAGTATTTGCTTTAGACAAAATCATTTTTTCTCAATTTATTTCTTATATTTAAGTGTTGAAAATCAATTCAATATATTTATAGTAACATTTTCTTATTAGAAGTCATCAAAATTAATGACAATAATAAATATATTAAAAATTAAATAGTGAAGATTTTCTATTTATAACAGAATTCCTAAACTTAGGGTAATATTTTGTTTGTTATTTTATTTTGCGTGACCTTTTACCAAAAAAAAAGTGTTGATTGACTTAAAAAAAGATTTTGTTTTTGTCCTAAATCACTGTAAGGAAACAAAATCTAATTAAGATACTTTCTAAAATTTAAAAAGAGACATTAACTGAAAATGAAAAATAAAAAGTTCTTCTACTTATAACAAAATTTCAAAATTTATGATAATATTTTATTTGGTATTTTATTGTGCGTGACCTTCTACCCCAAGAAAAGGGTCGAAGGACTTAAAAAAATGGTTTTGGGTTTTGTCCTAAATTTCTGGTAAAGAAAAAAATATCTAATTAAGGTTTTCTCTTTAAAAAAAAAAAAAAAAAGAACAAGACAGTAACTGAAAAATGAGTACCCAATTCAATTCTATAAAATAGGTTTAAAATCACTCTTTGAATTTTTTGACATTCATTAAACATTTTCATAATAGATAAAATTATCTTTTCATCTTTTTCTTTAATTATTATATTATTATTCTTATAATATTAAATATAATATTGACTTCTAAAATATATAATCTATATCTATAATCTATAATTTATATCTATAATCTATGCCTATTGGGAGAATATTATTGATGCTCAACTAACTTGATTTGATTTCGTGTCTAGATTGGTTGATGTTTGATTTTGTAACCGTCAACTTATTCACTGTTTTTGTTAGCATAATAGAATTCAACATATATATATATATATATATATATATATATATATATATATATATATATATATATATATATATATATATATATATATATATATATATATATATATATATATCTTCTTTGTTTTCTTTCAAAATCATTCTTTAGGGTCAAAATTTTCACTCAGAAAAGAATTAGTTCGAACAAAATCGAAGTTTTGTGATTATATATATATATATATATATATATATATATATATATATATATCTTCTTTGTTTTCTTTCAAAATCATTCTTTAGGGTCAAAATTTTCACTCAGAAAAGAATTAGTTCGAACAAAATCGAAGTTTTGTAATCACTTTCATACTGTTTTCTCATAGTTAAAAGTTCGTAGATGAAAATCGGTTGGTTTTGAAGAATTTCTTGCGTAAAGGTTAGGTTTAATTGTATTGTTTTGATATCTTTATTACCTTCTTATTTTATATTAATTTACAAATGCTAGATGAATGTGAGTCGATTTTGAAAATTTTTTAAGGTAAAAATTAGGTTTAATTGTATTATCGTGATATCTCTGTTAGTTTGTTATATTGTGTTAGTTTACAGTTCGTAGATGAATCTCGATCGGCTTTGAGAAATTTTTGTTTGTAAAATTTAAGTTTAATATATTGCTTTGATATCAATATTATCGTATTATTTTGTTTCAGTTTATAGGTGATAGCTAAATGTTGGTTGGCTTTGAGGAATTTTTTTATTAAAATGTTAGGTTTAGTTGTATTATTTTGAGATATCTATTATCGTATTATCTTGTTATTGTTTGCAGGTGATATATGAGAGTGTCGGATGACTTTGAGAAATTTTTAGTGTGTAAAGATTAGATTTAATTATATTATTTTGATATCTCTATCCTTGTATTGTTTTGTTGCAATTTACAAATGATAGATGAATGTCGATCAACTTATAAAAATATTTTTGGTATAAGTTAGGTTTAATAAATAAATTCTTCATCTTTACATACTCAAAAGATATTAAATTTAATTATTATATTCATCTTTATTATTTAAACAAATATCAAATTTAATATAATGTTTGAATTCATTAAATTGAGGTACACGCGCAAGGCCCGTACATCTAAACTAGTAAGAATAAAGTATGTGTAATATCAATTAACATTGAGTAAATGTTATGATAAATATTATTATATTAACATACTATTTGAATTCAAAGTAAATTGAGTATTATTTGAACACGTAAAAAATAAAAAAAAAAATTAGGTTATTTCGTGAGTTTTATGTTTATAACCAAAACATAGAATAAGAATAAAGCATGTGTAATATCAACTAATGCTGAGTTATAGCTGTCAAGTGGGTCGGGTCGGGCCAACACGGAACTGGCCCTATTAAATTAATTGGGTTGTGAGTCGAGCCGAGTTCGGATTGGGGATTAAGTGGGCCAGGCCGGGCTCGGCTCAACAGTAAAAATTTCAAAACCACCCTAACCCGGCCCACTTAACACAACCCGGTTAACCCACCTAAACCCGATTAAAAATTCGGTCAAACCCGGTGAAAAATTAAAAAAAAAACTATTCTTTCAATATACACAATATATACCAACCTATATACATTTTAAATACGTTAAACAATATATATACATTATGTATACAGTATATACTACAGTAGAATTTTAAAAATATATAAACATATACACAATTACACATATATATGCAGCATTCAATATATACGACTATACCTACTACTTTAAATAAAACATATAATCCAACATATATATACTACAATATGTATATAAGTATAAATATATTATAGAGTTATATACTAATTTATAAAACATATCCATATATATACATTAAACATACACGTATATAAAAGATATAAATACACAAAAATACGCACCATTCAATATATGTATACTACTTTAAGTAAAGCATACACTACAATATATGTATATACTACGATATATATATAGTTATTTACTAATTCATAAAACATATACACATGTGTACATTAACTATGCATGTCTATAGAAAATATATACACAAATATACGCACCATTCAATATATATGTACTACTTAAAAGTAAAACATATATTACAATATATATATATATATATATATATAGTTATATAATAATTTATAAAATATATATGCATGTATACATTAAATATGCACGTCTATAGAAGATATATACACAAATATACATAGGGCTGCATATCGGTCGGTTCGGTTCGGTTTTGAAAATTATCGGTTTCACTTATTCATTATCGGTTTGTATATATGCTAAACCGTTAAAGAACCGTTAAGATATTGGTTAATCGGTTATCGGTTTATCGATTTTTCATTGTTATCGGTTCGGTTATCGGGTTAACCATTAAGGGCGTTGAGACCATAGCTTATTACTACATGACAGCACCGTTTTCTCTATAGTGTTGTCATACAACTGCCTGCCTAAAGAGCGACTCGCTTGGTATTTTCAGACAAGATAAGCTTACAAGCAGACTAAAATAAACTGCCAGTGACACTAGCAAGAAGCCCCTCAAAATTTAGATTCAATGGCTGATATTCAAATGCCTTAAAGTGAACTCTTTTCCATACGACATAAAACTGGAATCAAAACATCACAAAACTGGAACAAAACAGAAGCAAAAAACTGCACCAAAACTATTAACAAGCAGCAACAGAAAATGCATCAAAGTTAAAAAAAAACATCAACTAGTTACCAACACACAATGACATTCTTATAAAATGGTATTATTCAAAAACTACAAAATACTAGTAACTTGTTCCCAAATACAACTTTCAAATCTAATTAATATAAAAAACCAACAAAATATAATAAATTTTGTGCCATTACATAACAGTGAAAAACTATAAAACAACTAGATAATGCAGTCATTTCTACTTGATGCCCCGCTTTATCTTTAGTTTACCAAATTTTTGTTCCTTTTCAATTGTTAACTAATTTGAGGCCCTATCTGTTTTTCCTTTTCACATAAGATTTCTTGCTAAATATGACAAATTAGTAGGCTTTAATAAATACTCCAAACGAAGCCAGAATTTACTAGAACAGGCCAAATGGGAAGATTGGGATGATAAATCAAATGAAAGTCACAGAAGAAAAGACAAAAATTCTTACCTGTTGAGAGCAAAAGCAAAAAATCTTCTTTGGTCTCTACAGAATATCAGCAAAATTTGAGCATCAATACTGAGATTTCAGCAAAAATTCTGAATATTGAGACTTTCCACCCTTGGCATAGTTATCGCGCAGGGTGACAGTCCGATTAAAGACCACCTTTTCAGAAGTTGAATCCTTGTCAACAGCAAAATACCCTGCAAAATGCAAATGTCATCAGTCGAAACAACTCAAAGCGTTAGCCTCCATACCTGCATTTTGAAATAAAAAGGAGCATCAAACGAGACATGAGAAAGCCTTCCAAAACCAAGAACAATATTCTTTTCTTACCTTTGTTCAAGTTGCTATATGTCATCAATGCTAGGTTCTTTTCCAACTTTAGCCAAATCTAAATAAATTAAAAGAACAAGTCAAGACTCAAGCATAAAAAATATTAAATAAATAATTCACCAAATACAAGATTTTTTTTTTTACCTTGTTCAAGTTGCTCAAGAGAATCTAAATCCTCCTCGATACTTATAGGTTGTGATTCACTTCGAAGCCAATCCTGTAGACACACTAGAGCTTCTACCAATTTAGAAGTTAATGAACTCCTAAATGAAGACGAAGTGCAACCCAAATGAGTAAAATAATAACAACCCACAACAAAATCACAGGCCAACCCAGATCCTATAATCAAAATTTATTCAAGAACCTGCAACAGAGTGTTATGATTTTAACTAATTCAAGAACCGCAAATGAGTAAAATTAACAAAATCAAAAAAGAAAAAAGCCAAACCCAAATCTTGTATTCAACCAAAACAATCAAAAATTTGTTCTTTCAGCACAATAACAGAATAAGCTAAAACAGGCTTAAAATAAAATTGGGCTAAAATAGAACTTGTTAATAGTATACGGTGATTTTAACTAATCCAAGAACCCCCAAATGAGTAAGGATAACAAAAACCAGTAACAAAAACACAAAAATGACACCAACCCAGATCTTGTATTCAAACAAAAGAATCAATATTTATTCTTCAGCACGACAAATCAAAAAAATTCAAGAACCTCCAAAATGAGTAAAATAGACCCACAACAGAACACAAAAAACAAAGACAACCTCAACAAAACTCAACTTGTAATGCGAGGTTCCGGCAGCAAAGCAAACTCAACTTGCCTCTTTTGCCAGATTTTTTGGTCTCGTCTCCGACTCTCCGTTCTCTTAACAGTTAACTCTAACCCTAATCACTAATCAGAAAAGAGTAGTAATGGGAATGGGTGGAAGTTACGGGAAGTGTAATGTAATTGTAATGGGTGGGAATTTGCCATTTGGGCTTGACATTTGGGCCCTAGTGGAAGTGTGGAATGAGACATCAGACATGGCCCATGGGTCTAATGTAGTAATGTGTATTAATTTTTATCGGGTTATCGGGTGCCCCGATAAAAAATTTAGGCAACCCGAGCCCCGAACCGATAACCCGTTATTTTTTTTTTTAAAACCGACACCCGAACCGTTAACAAAAAAAACCGACCCGTTAAACCGATAATCAAATTATCGGTTTGGGATAACGGTTTGAACCGAAATCTGCACAACCCTAAATATACACACCATTTAATATATATGTACTACTTTAAGTAAAACATATACTACAATATATGTATTTACTACAATATATATATAGTTATATACTAATTTATAAAATATATACGCATGTATACATTAAATATGCACGTCTATAAAAGACATATACACAAATATACGCACCATTTAATATATATGACTACTTTAAGTAAAAACATATACTACACTATATATATATAGTTATATACCAATTTTTAAAACATATACACATGTATACAATAAATATACACGTCTATAGAAGATATATACACAAATATATGCACCATTCAATATGTATTACTTTAAGTAAAACATATACTACAATATATATATATATACACTACAATGTATATATAGTTATATACTAATTTATAAAATATATACGCATGTATACATTAAATATGCACGTCTATAGAATATATATACACAAATATATGCACCATTCAATATATATGTACTACTTTAAGTAAAACATATACTACAATATATGTATATACTACAATATATATATAGTTATATACTATTTTATAAAATATATATGCATGTATACATTAAATATGCACGTCTATAGAAGATATATACAGAAATATATGCAACATTCAATGTATATGTACTACTTTAAGTAAAATATATACTACAATATATGTATATACTACAATGTATATATAGTTATATACTAATTTATAAAATATATACGCATGTATACATTAAATATACATGTTTATAGAAGATATATACACAAATATACGTACCATTCAATATATATGTACTACTTTAAATAAAACATATACTACAATATATATATATATATATAGTTATATACTAATCTATAAAACATATATACACATGTATACGTTAAATATATACCTCTATAGAAGATATATACACATATATATATCGAAGCTGAGAGAGCGAAATCAGGAGAATGAAGAATAGGAACTGAGAGAAATTGAGAAAAGGTTGGGCGAAGATCCGGCTAGCATCGAATTTTTTGGCATCTTAACTATTTTTTCGACGTCTTGACTATTTTTCCGGCGAACATTTTTGCCGGAATTGGTTTATAGATTTTCCTTTGATCGAATTCAAGTGTAAAATTCTAAAATCTCATCTACCAGTCTCAGTTTGTTCGTATTTTTATTTATGGGATTCATCTGTTCTTCGTCAAATAGCTAATTCGAGTCGGATATTGAGTATATCGCGGTTCGAACCGAATCATAACTGATTTGGGAGTCGAGGTTTGGTATTCTTTGAGGCTCCAAACATCTATTTTATTCTTGTCATAATTGCTCGAAATACTCAAAAGGTCCATTCCTTTAACTCTGTCTCTCTGTTTTACTTTAATTTATTGGATTGATGATGTGATTATGTGTTGGGCGATTACGATTGTTTGATGTTGTTGATGTTATGATTATGTGATTGACGATGTGATTTCGGTGGTACGAGGAATGAATTTGAGTTGATAAAAACGATGTTGGAGGTGGGAATTAAAAATTGACAAAAAGTTAGATTTGGATTAATTTTGATTTATTGTTGATATGAAACATGATAGTATCATGATAGGTCAAATTGGGTAGGCAAATAGTAGGTTCGGATAGGTAAATTTAGGAACTGTGGAATATTGAATGCTTGAAACATGTGTTGAACGGCTTAGTTTTATTGCTTTTAGGATCAAATGTATCATTTGACCGGGGAATGTTCCAGGTATTAGCGTTTATTCGTCGGGAATGTCCCGAGGTATTTTGTATTTGGAGGACGTTTCTGACGAAGGCTCGAGGCATTGGGTAAAACATTAGAGCGTAGTTTAGGATTAGTGTAGGTTAGTGTAGGTTTACATTTTCATATTTTTTTCTATTTTTAGGACTGTATAATTAGATTGGATATTATATTTTTGGGATTTGTTTTGTTTGTGTTTGTTTATTGTTGTGTGTTTTATGTGGTTTATACAATCTTAGTATCGAATAGCTGATACGCTCCACAAAGCGACTGTGGTCGAACCACGGGATCGAGGGGTGTCTAACACCTTTTTCTCGGTCAACAGAATTTCTTAATCAGAATCTATGATTATAAACCAGTCTAAAGAGTCAAATCATTTTGAAAAGAATTTTTCAAAGGTGATTTGGTACACTAAATTATGCCAAGTGGCGACTAAATTTAATTTAAAAAATGAATCTTTTTCAAAATAAATTTTTATTTTATCACTTTACTAATAAAAAATTCTTTTGAACTTTAAAATCAACAATCTTTTTGGTTCAAAAAGGGGTGTGGTAAATTTTACCAGCTACCTCAAGATTTTAGTTTTGGAGATTGCTAAAACTTATTTCTTAGATTTTTTCTTATAGCCTCTACGAACTACTTTATTCAAATTAAAAACATAAATTGCAAATACCAAAAAAAAAAAAAAAAAAAAAACCGCATGTACGGCCTTAAGCAGCACACGTCCTTATGGACTACCAATTGGACAGTTACTCGGGTTCATTGCAATTTGCACCATAAATCCATAATGTGTGGTATCTTTTTTGACTTACACCATATTCTATTTTTGCTTATAATTTACATTTTAATCTCTTTATTTTCTTAGAAAGTAGTAAAATCATTCTTTTAATAATTTTTTCATGAGGGTAAAATAGAAATAACAATATAATTTCTTCGTTTAAAAAAAATGACCTTGTTTGACTTGGCATGAAGTTTAAGAAAATAAAAAAGACTTTTGAATCTTGTGGTGTTAAATTAAAGAAATGTTAAATGTATCAAAATGTCATTTAATCTTGTGGAGTTGAAATTAAAAAGTTGTTAAAAAGGAAAAGAGATTATTCTTTTTGAAACGGACTAAAAAGAAAAGTAGGTCATTCTTTTTACAATGGAGGAAGTATTATTTTTTAAACAGATAATACTCTATTACCCCTTTGAACTATATCCAAAACGGAAGAAACATACCTCAACTTAAAGGGGGTTCTATTACCCCCTGAACTAATTAAAAGTGTAATTTTGACACCCTTAGTGCCTACGTGGCACAACACGCTGAAGTGTCCACGTAGGCACATGTGTGTGCCGCGTAGACACTAAGGGTATTAAAATTATACTTTTAATTAGTTCAGGGGGTAATAGGACCCCCTTTATGCTGAGATGTGTCACAACCGTTTTGGATATAGTTCAGGAGGTAATAGGACCCCCTTTATGCTGAGATGTGTCACAACTGTTTTGGGTATAGTTCAGGGGGTAATATGGTATTTTTTTTTAAATAAATTTATTTAAATTTTAATGTAGGAGGCTAAATGGATTAAATTCTTCCTGCCATTTACTTTTTCATTTGATATATTAGGTTACACTTTCTCCAACGGTAAACAAAGCAACAATTCATATTTATTGAAGACAACAAATTACAATATGAGTAAATCATCAATCGATGAAAATAAAAAGAAACTGCAAGATCGATTGAAGAAGGATAAATGACATATTCTATAAAGAAGGAAGGTTTGTTGATTTTATTAGCCTAGATGATGATAGTGATGAAGAGGAATAGACTATTGATCAAAGAAGTAAGGAAACACCACTTTCTGAGAGAGGTCCCACAGAGATGCAACTGTATGGTCTTGATGAGCTTATTAAACCCATGAGTCTTCTAAATAGGAATATATCTTTAGGTTTATCTCCTCATATGGATGGCCCAAGTGATATATGACCACAAGCTATATATCAGAGAAGTCTCGGTATTGTAAATGAGGTTTACTGATCCTATTAATGTTCTTTCTATATATTCCGGTGCATCTGATATGTTTATATTATTATATAATAATTGTTTTGTCATATATCCTATCCATAATTGTATTGTTTTTTCTTTATCTATTACACAGTCTAGGTCTAAAAAATTATAATTTTTATTAACTATTTGTTTCGGTGTCCATTTGTCATATTCATTATATTTTTTAAACTTATTCTTATAATATATAGGTTTTCTTATTTCTGCTGTTTTAGGTATTATATTTTCATCTTCTTTTTATCAAGAGTATTTATTTCTGTGTTGGTGCTTTCTAAGTTTTCCTCATTAATTACTTCTTGTTTTTCATTGATCTCTAAATTTTTTGTATTTGTTAATATTTCTGTATATGTTTCACTATCTTCTGAATCATAATTATCTGTCTCTTCAACGTCTATATTATTTATTTCTAATTCTTCGCTTTTTATTTCCAATTTTTCCTTAAATTGATTTATCTCGTTCAGTAATTTTTGTTCCCTATCTTTTTCTTCTTTTTCCTTTTGTCTTTGTCCATACAGATCTTTTAACATTTGTAGTTCTTTTTCTAATTCAGCAATCCTACTATTTTTAGTTTCTTCTATTTTTCGTATTTCTTTCGTAGTTTGTTGTTTAATTTTTTCTATTTCCTTTTTTCTATCTATTTCTTCATTTTCTCTTTCTATTCTGACTATTGCTGTCAATTTATCTTCTAATTTTAATTCTTCTTTTTTCTAACATCAGATATAAATGTTCATCTATTTTCTTATATCTTCTTCCTAGATTAGAAAATACTATTTTATTTTTAATCCTTCGTGATTTTCATATATTTTTCATCTATTATAAATTCTTCTTTGTTCATTTTATTGTGAATAATTCATGTTGGTATATATATTCTAAACTGTCTATTTGTGATTCTAATTTTGATATTTCATCTTTTTGTGTATTTATTGAATTTTCACTAACTCCGGCAAATATATCATAATGTAGTCTTTCTATTCTTATTTTTAATTCTTTACGTTTTTTCAGAAATAATTTATTTTAATTCTTTGTATTTTTGCACTTTATTCATTTAAACCATATTTATAATATCCTGATGGATATCTAAATCTAATTTTATCATAATTAGGTGGTATGTGTCTCATTCTCTAAGATTTTAAATGGATTATTAATTTTACTTCAATACTAGATATTAGTGTAATTAGGTAGGCTAATATTTGTGGGTTTTCTTTTGTTTTATTTAGACTTATATATTCTTAATAATTACTAATTAAAGATTCTTTAATTTTTCTAAAAGTTTTTCTGTTTTTAAATGGTCTTCTCATAATTAATTCATAAATATATATATTAAATTCTAATGTCTCTAACATATGTTCTACTGCTGTACTTTTTAAATAACTGGGCTCTGATACCATTTGTAGGGGTGTGGATCTCATTTGTAGGGGGTGTGGATCTATGCGGATAACTAACTTATAAAATAGATTTATTATATGTGTAATGAATCTATTTTTCTTTATGTGTGGATATTTCTTAAATTTTGTTTCAATATCTTTTAATGATTTATTCTCTTCATAAGATGTATTCATTAATTTGTTTGGTTTATTATTTTATCCTGTAGTAATTGCAGAGTTACAAATTTCTGTATAATAATTTATCCTATCTGTACTGTAGTATATATCTAATTCTAGATTTTCAATATTATTTATTATCTTGTGTTGTTCTTCTCGTAGTGAGTTTTTTAAATTATATAAACTGTCACATGTACTTTTTTCTAAATTTTCTAAGGTTTCTTCTATCCATATTAATTTTTCTTTTAGATTTTTCATTATTTTTCTAATTCGGTTTCTATAATTAATTTCATTATTTAGATTATCTTGATTTTCTCTAGTTTTTCTAATATATTCTAACATCCCTTAATCCTGGTCAGCAGTAGAACATATGTTAGAGATATTAGAATTTAATATATATATTTATTGAATTAATTATGAGAAGACCATTTAAAAACAGAGAGGCTCATCCCTTAATCCGAATAATATCCTTCTGGGTAAATTTCTTGGTATAACTGTTCTAGCCAATTTATGGTTTCAATTTCATAGTCTATTATTTTTTCTAATATTATTTTCTTAATATCTATAATTTCTATATCTTTAAGTATATATAGGGTTAAGACCTTAAGATAATCAAGATGATCTATCTTTTAAAATTGATTTTACTATAATATTTTGTAGTTATTTGTTTTAGCCTTAGTAGTTTTTGCATATTTTTATTAAGAAATTCTATATATTTTTTTGTTTTTATTTTTCATGTATTTATCTATATTTGTTTTCATCTGTTTTTCTAGTAACTATATATTTAGCACATCTCTTTCTAAAAATTCTATGTAATTTATCATGATAAGTATTTGTAAGAGTAGTTAGGTAGGTATGGTATATAATTTATTCTAGTCATGTAATATTCACCAAATGCTTTTTCTAATATGATTTTTCTTATATCTACTACTTTTATATGTTTAAGTGCATACAAAATAAGTATTTTAAATTTATCTACCATCACATTAGATAAATTATCATTCATTTTCATAAATTGCTTTTTTCAAACTATTCCCTTCAACCATGTACATAACAAAATATGGTCATCTTAGATTACTATATACTAGATTATTCTTAAATAACATTTCTTCGGTCACTATTAGCATGGTAATTTGGATACTTTTTCCCTTAAACAGCGCCTCTACTCTGGTTACTCCCCGCCACGGCTTCTTGTCTCATTGGTTTCACCTTTAGGATGACATAGTTCTTAGGGATTTTTCTCCGTTTCCACTTTGCTAATAAACTTCTCAACATATTATTCTTCGACTAATTCTACTATAAATTAACTAATATGAATTTATTTTATCATATCATGATTGTTGGGAATTATGAATTTAGCTATTCATAATCATAAATAAATATACCTGTTCGGGTAGTTTTGATATTTCTGAAGTTTGTTCCTCCATAGCTTTTTCTATTGAAATATGTCTGTTTTTTAATTAACTGAGCAAAGTATTTGTTTGTGAACTGGAGAGAGTGTTACTTCAACGCATGAAGGTTTGTTTTGCAATGCCTTCGGTTTTCTTCATTTATAGAGAAATCTTTACAATATCCTTACACGTTATTAAAAATTATAATTGTAAGGTCAAAAAAGGCTACTAAAGGCTACCTAACCTAAAAAGCCTATACATAGCCTTTAAAGGCTAAAGAAAGAAAAGTCTAAGTCTATAAGTCTACTACATAATTTACAATCTTAACAATTCTACGTAAAAAATCTATACAATAATACAATTCTTCATAAATGATCCAATATCTTGTCTTCCGTTGATGTTGTCGTATCTGCTATATCTCCATTATTGCTTCTTATCTTATCTTTCCAGCTGACATTTTGTCGTCTTCTTTATTCTAGGTGTATTTCTGGAATAATGTTATCTTCTCCATTACATCTTGAACATTGATGATCTGGGTATTTGTGTCCGATTATTTTACAATATCTTGTCAGTAGTCCATCTGAAATAAATCCTTTTTTAATTGCTCTTGTGGTAGATTGTTTTTCTGGTTTAAGCAATGTTATTATCCATTGTCTGACATCTTTCATATCTGCTTGTCGTAGCTCTTTTGAATTTGAGTAAATCATTTGATGATCTCTCGAATAATAGCTCCATATTGGGTTTCCATTAGTATAACTATTTGCCAATTCTACTGTTGTACTTTTTAAATAACTGGGCTTTGATACCATTTGTAAGGGGTGTGGATCTATGCGGATAACTAACTTATAAAATAGATTCATTACACATATAATAAATCTATTTTATAAGTTAGTTATCCACATAGATCCACACCCCCTACAAATGGTATCAGAGCCCAATTATTTAAAAAGTACAGCAGTAGAACATATGTTAGAGACATTAGAATTTAATATATATATTTATTGAATTAATTATGAGAAGACCATTTAAAAACAGAAAAACTTTTAGAAAAATTAAAGAATCTTTAATTAGTAATTATTAAGAATATATAAATCTAAATAAAACAAAAGAAAACCCACAAAGATTAGCTACCTAATTACACTAATATCTAGTATTGAAGTAAAATTAATAATCCATTTAAAATCTAGGAGAATGAGACACATACCACCTAATTATGATAAAATTAGATTTAGATATCCACCAAGATATTATAAATATGGTTTAAATGAATAAAGTGCAAAAATACAAAGAATTAAAACAAATTATTTCTGAAAAACGTAAAGAATTAAAAATAAGAATAGAAAGACTACATTATAATATATTTGCCGGAGTTAATGAAAATTCAATAAATACACAAAAAGATGAAATATCAAAATTAGAATCACAAATAGACAGTGTAGAATATATATACCAACATGAACTATTCACAATAAAATGAATAAAGAAGAATTTATAATAGATGAAAAAATATATGAAAATCACGAAGGATTAAAAATAAAAATAGTATTTACTAATCTAGGAAGAAGATATAAGAAAATAGGTGAACATTTATATCTGATGTTAGAAAAAGAAGAATTAAAATTAGAAGATAAATTGACAGCAATGGTAAGAATAGAAAGAGAAAATGAAGAAATAGATAGAAAAAAGGAAATAAAAAAATTAAACAACAAACTACGGAAGAGATACGAAAAATAGAAGAAACTAAAAATAGTAGGATTGCTGAATTAGAAAAAGAACTACAAATGTTAAAAGATCTGTATGAACAAAGACAAAAGGAAAAAGAAGAAAAAGATAGGGAACAAAAATTACTGAACGAGATAAATCAATTTAAGGAAAAATTGGAAATAAAAAACAAAGAATTAGAAATAAATAATATAGACGTTGAAAAGACAGATAATTATGATTCAGAAGATAGTGAAACATATACATAAATATTAACAAATACAAAAATTTTAGAGATCAATGAAAAACAAGAAGTAATTAATGAGGAAAACTTAGAAAGCACCAGCACAGAAATAAATACTCTTGATAAAAAAGAAGATGAAAATATAATACCTAAAACAGCAGAAATAAGAAAACCTATATATTATAGGAATAAGTTTAAAAAATATAATGAATATGACAAATGGACACCGAAACAAATAGTTAATAAAAATTATAATTTTTTAGACCTAGACTGTGTAATAGATACAGAAAAACAATATAATTATGGATAGGATAGATGACAAAACAATTATTAGATAATAGTGTAAACATAACAGATGCACCAGAATATATAGAAAGAACATTAGTAGGATCAGTAAAACTATGATTTTCAAATTTAACTGAAGACAACAAGAAAGTATTAAGAGCTAATAAACCTATAGAAGGAACATCATCAACAACAACTAAACTAACACATATAATTATTAAAAAAATATGAAACAACTATAAAAGATGAATTTGGTAGTATGACAACAATAGAAGAAGAACAAGATGAAGAAAAAGATACAAATAGGAATTTAATGTTAAAATTAGCAATATGTAATATGTGTTATATAGATGAATATACTTGCGCATTTAAAGAATATTATTATAAAGGAGCATATAGTATAGAAGAAAGTAAAGAAATAAGAAAATTATATTTTAATAAATTACCCGAACCATTTAGTTCAAAGATAATAAAAAGTTGGGAAGATGCAAAAATAGTAGATACGTTACGAGCATGAATAAAATTTTTACAACAAAGGTATAGAAACTTATATGAAAAATATAGAGAAGAATTAAAAATGGAAAAAACATTAATAAGAAATTTAGCATGTTGCAAAAATAAAATAGCACCCCAATTTGAATGTGAAGAAAGATATTATAAGAAAAGAAAAAGACATAAGAGATATAAGAAATATAAAAAATCAAAATATAAATACAAGAAACCAAGAAAAAGATATTATATAAAAAATTATAAATACAAAGGACCATATAGAAAGAAAAAATCTATAAAGAATGTACTTGTTATAATTGTGGAAAGATAGGACATCTAGCTAGAAATTGTAAATTACCTAAAAATCCAAAAAATAAACAAATATCGGAAATAAAAATAGATAATACAGAATATATGCAGATAGATTATATAGATTATGAATTAGAAAGTGAGGATTATATATATGAAATTTCAAAAAACGAAATAGTTACTGAAATAGATAGTGAACTAGACGAATCAAATGACTGAAGAAGATATAAAAATAATAACAAAGGAGGAATATTTAAATGATGAAGGAACGGAACAAAAAATAATATTTGACAGTAACATATTTGATGAAATAAAAGGAAAAGAATTAGATTTAAGTGTAGAAAAAATATTTAAAATACCAACAATAAAAAATATGTTTACTAAGAAAAAGGATGAATATTATGTAGTATGTCAAAAAGAACATGTAATAGACTGTAGATATGCAAAAAGCAAGGCTAGTATACCACTAGTACCAAAAAGAATAATTAATAAAGAAATAAATGATATAAAAAGTAAAGGAGATCCAATAAAATATGTACACCTCGGAGGTACAAAGATATTAATAAACGCATGTTTTAGAGAAGGAATAGATACACCAATAGAATTATATTTAGCAGATGATAGAATTATAAAACCTATAGAAAAAAGCATAATAACTGCCGTAAAAGGAAATCTAATATATCAAAAATCCAAATTTATAATAAGTGCAAATTATCCAGTGACAGTAACAGATAAAAATATAGATAAATCACTCGTATTATATTGAAAAATATTAGGAATAGAATTAACCCTAGGAAGCAAAATATTTATAGTAAGATGCAAAAATTTATATGTATTAACAACAAAACATAAAATAACAGGAAAAAATAAGATTAACAAAATACGAATAAAAAGCCCATTTGAACAGATTGTAAAAACAATAGATTGATTATAGCTACAGAGACATAGATATAGAAGAAAATTTAGAAATAGTAAATGATAGAATAAGTACAACGAAAAGAATAGCTGATGAAAAACCAGAATCATCAAGCTCATAAAAAAGAACAAGTTATGAAATAAATTCAATAAGTAATTTAAACCAATATTACATAACAGGAAAAATAAATGAAAAAGAATATTTAATACTCTTAAATACAGGACAAGAAGAAAATTATATAGCAAAATATCTAGTAAAGAATGAAGAAATAAAAACTGATGATGATATGTGCCTAGATCTACCAAGAAGTTTAGTAAATAGTAAAAATATAGCAGAAAAAGAAATAATAATAGGAGTTAGAAAAATAAAAATAGAATTTGAAGTAAAGGAAGAGATGCAAAAAGCAGATATAATATTAGGAATAAAATGGTTAGAACAAGTAAAACCATATAATATAGAACATACACAGTTAACCTTAACATAAAAATGAAGATATATGTATTAATGAAGATAGTAGTAGAAGGATATTACAGTAGACATTACACGCCTATGATAGATACAGGAGCAGAAACTAATTTATGTAGATATAATTGCTTACCAGAAAGTAAATGGGATAAATTAAAAACACCAATAATAGTTAAAGGATTTAATAATGAAGGAAGCTTAATTACTTATAAAGCTAGGAATGTAAAAATACATGTATGGGATAAGATATTAACAATAGAAAAAATTTATAATTATGAACTAACATCAAAAGATATACTTTTAGGAATGCCATTTTTAGATAAATTATACCCACATATAATAACTAGAACCGACTGGTGGTTTACAACACCATGCAAACAGAAAGTGAGAGCAAAAAGAGTTAATAATAAAATAAGAAAGAAAACTGATTGGATAAAAGGAAGTAAAAAAATTACACAAAAGTTAGAAAATATAAAAAATACTGAAGATACAATAGAACTAGTAGTATTTTCGATAAATAAAACAGAAATAACTATATTTTCAATAAATAAGATAGAAATAATTAAGAAAAAAATTAGAGCAATTATATAGTGAAGATCCATTAAAAGGATGGGAAAAACATAAAACTACCATAAAAATTAAATTAATAGATAAAAATAGCATAATAACCCAGAAACCATTAACATATAATTTCGACAATTTAAAAGAATTTAAAATGCGTATAGATGAATTATTAGAAAAACAATATATACAAAAAAGTAATAGTAAACATAATAGCCCAGCATTTATAGTAAATAAACATAGTGAACAAAAAAGAGTAAAAAGTAGGATGGTTATTGACTACAGAAATTTAAATGCAAAAACTATAACATATAATTATCCAATACCAAATAAGATATTAAAAATAAGGCAAATACAAGGATATAATTATTTTAGCAAATTCGATTGTAAATCAGGATTTTACCATCTAAAGTTAGAAGAAGAATCTAAAGAATTAACCGCATTTACGGTACCACAAGGATTCTATGAATGGAACGTATTACCATTTGGATATAAAAATGCACTAGGTAGATATCAACATTTTATGGATAATTATTTTAAACAATTATCTAATTGTATAGTATACATAGATGATATATTGTTATATGCAAAAACCAAAGAAGAACATTTAAAATTATTGGAACAGTTTACAGATATAATAGAAAAATCGAGAATAAGTCTAAGCAAAAAAAAAGTTGAAATTATGAAAAATCAGATAGAATTTTTAGGAATACAAATAGATAAAAGTGGAGTAAAAATGCAACAACATATAGTACAAAAAATAATAAATTCGAAAGAAGAATTAGATACAAAAAAGAAATTACAATCATTTTTAGGATTGGTAAACCAAGTAAGAGAATATATTTCAAAATTAGCAGAAACTTTAAAACCACTACAGAAAAAAATTAAAGAAGGATGTAGAATATAACTATAATGAAGAAGATAAAAAACAAGTTCAAAAAATAAAATTACTTTGTAAAGAATTACCAAAATTACAATTTCCAGATGAAAATAATAAATTTATATATATAGTAGAAGCAGATGCTAGTGAATATAGTTATGGAGGAGTACTTAAATATCAATATGAAGCAGAAAAAATAGAACACCATTGTAGATACTACTCATGTACGTGCAATGAGACAGAAATAAAATGCGAAATAAATAGGACAGAATTATGTTCATTATATAAATGTTTGTTAGCATTTGAGGCATATATTGTATATAACAAATTTATCATACGAACAGATAATATGCAGGTACGCTGGTGGTTAACAAAGAAAATACAAAATTCAGTTACAACAAAAGAAATTCGGAGACTAGTCTTGAATATATTAAATTTCACATTTATAATTGAAGTAATCAGTACTAGCAAAAATGTTATTGCAGATTACATATCAAGACAAAGCTACACAGACTGAAATAATAGAAGAAGATACTCTAGAAAAAATACTCAACACCCTAACTACGCTTTCAATGAAAGTGGACAGTATGGGTAATGAGATAGAAAAGCTAAAGACTAATGAAGATAAACTGAAGTCTATAGCTATAAATCAGCTAACTCATCAGTGTGCAGAGCTATGTCGATCGGAAGGCATTAAAGTTCCAGAGCTAGAAGGAGACGTTGGGACACTCCATAAAACCCATAACATTTATCAATCTACTTTTGCAGGTACAAGCAAAGGAGTAAGTCGACCAAGATACCAGAATATGAATATGAATAAAATATTTGAAAAATCATTTACACCAAAAACACAAAAAGACCACTTGTTTATACCTCCACAAATTACCACATACCGAGATAGCCTAAACCAAGATAAAAAAGTTTACAACTACACAGGCCAGAAATACATAGAAAATATCTATAGAGTACAAACTTTTCTAAACCTTAACCCCAGAGCTACAAAGACCAAAGAACCAAACACCAACTATATAACCCAAAAATTACAAGGATATAACAAGCTAATTGCACTACCCAAAACTAACCCAAGCCTAGTAAAAACTTGCTTTGACTATGGACTATTAAACACCATATACACCCAAGACGGAGAAGAACTAACAACTATGGAAGAATTACACAAGATATTCACCACCTACAAAAGGATAACAAAAGGAAATTTATTTTATATAAAGTGTTATACTGCATCAGAGATATTATACGATGAAATAAAACCAATTATACAAGTTGTAAAAATAGGACTAACCAGAGATATGATCATACCAGAAGATATTACTCAGCAACAGGAGATACCCAGAATTGAGATACCCGATTTCTACGCAAATAAACGACTTATTGGACTAGCTACTATTATCCAAGAATTGGCAAATAATTATACTAATGGAAGCCCAATATGGAGCTATTATTCGAGAGATCATCAAATGATTTACTTAAATTCAAAAGAGCTACGACAAGTAGATATGGAAGATGTCAGACAATGGATAATAACATTACTTAGCCCAGAAAAACAATCTACCGCAAGAGCAATTAAAAAAGGATTTATTTCAGATGGACTACTGACAAGATATTGTAAAATAATCGGACACAAATACCCAGATCATCAATGTTCAAGATGTAATGGAGAAGATAACATTATTCCAGAAGTACACCTAGAATAAAGAAGACGACAAAATGCCAGCTGAAAAGATAAGATAAGAAGCAATAATGGAGATATAGCAGATACGACAACATCAACGGAAGACAAGATATTGGATCATTTATGAAGCATTGTATTATTGTATAGATTTTTTACGTAGAATTGTTAAGATTGTAAATTATGTAGTAGACTTATAGACTTAGTCTTTTCTTTCTTTAGCCTTTAAAGGCTATGTATAGGCTTTTTAGGTTAGGTAGCCTTTAGTAGCCTTTTTTTACTTTACAATTACAATTTTTAAAAACGTGTAAGGATATTGTAAAGATTTCTCTATAAATGAAGGAAACCAAAGGCATTGCAAAGCAAGCCTTCATGCGTTGAAGCAACACTCTCTCCAGTTCACAAACAAATATTTTGCTCAGTTAATTTAGAAAACAGACATATTTCAATGGAAAAAGCTATGGAGGAACAAACTTCAGAAATATCAAAACTATCCGAACAAGTATATTTATTTATGATTATGAATAGCTAAATTCATAATTCCCAACAATCATGATATGATAAAATAAATTCATATTAGTTACTTTATAGTAGAATTATTCGAAGAATAATATGTTGAGAAGTTTATTAGCAAAGTGGAAACGGAGAAAAATCCCTAAGAACTATGTCATCCTAAAGGTGAAACCAATGAGACAAGAAGCCGTGGCGGGGAGTAACCAGAGTAGAGGCGCTGTTTAAGGGAAAAAGTATCCAAATTACCATGCTAATAGTGATCGAAGAAATGTTATTTAAGAATAATCTAGTATATAGTAATCTAAGATGACCATATTTTGTTATGTACATGGTTGAAGGGAATAGTTTGAAAAAAGCAATTTATGAAAATGAATGATAATTTATCTAATGTGATGGTAGATAAATTTAAAATACTTATTTTGTATGCACTTAAACATATAAAAGTAGTAGATATAAGAAAAATCATATTAGAAAAAGCATTTGGTGAATATTACATGTCTAGAATAAATTATATACCATACCTACCTAACTACTCTTACAAATACTTATCATGATAAATTACATAGAATTTTTAGAAAAAGATATGCGAAATATATAGTTACTAGAAAAACAGATGAAAACAAATATAGACAAATACATGAAAAATAAAAATAAAAAATATATAGAATTTCTTAATAAAAATATGCAAAAACTACTAAGGCTAAAACAAATAACTACAAAATATTATAATAAAATCAATTTTAAAAGATAGATCATCTAGATTATCTTAAGGTCTTAACCCTAAATATACTTAAAGCTATAGAAATTATAGATATTAAGAAAATAATATTAGAAAAAATAATAGACTATGAAATTGAAACCATAAATTGGCTAGAACAGTTATACCAAGAAATTTACCTAGAAGGATATTATTCGGATTAAGAGATGTTAGAATATATTAGAAAAACTAGAGAAAATCAAGATAATCTAAATAATGAAAATAGTTATAGAAACCGAATTAGAAAAATAATGAAAAATCTAAAAGAAAAAATAATATGGATAGAAGAAACCTTAAGAAAATTTAGAAAAAAGTACATGTGACAGTTTATATAATTTAAAAAACTCACTACGAGAAGAACAACACAAGATAATAAATAATATTGAAAATCTAGAATTAGATATATACTACAGTACAGATAGGATAAATTATTATACAGAAATTTGTAACTCTGCAATTACTACAGGATAAAATAATAAACCAAACAAATTAATGAATACATCTTACGAAGAGAATAAATCATTAAAAGATATTGAAACAACATTTAAGAAATATCCACACATAAAAAAATAGATTCATTACACATATAATAAATCTATTTTATAAGCTAGTTATCCGCATAGATCCGCATAGATCCACACCCCTACAAATGGTATCAAAGCTCAGTTATTTAAAAAGTACAGCAGTAGAACATATGTTAGAGATATTAGAATTTAATATATATATTTATTGAATTAATTATAAGAAGACCATTTAAAAATAGAGAAGCTTTTAGAAAAATTAAAGAATCTTTAATTACTAATTATTCAGAATATATAAGTTTAAATAAAATAAAAGAAAACCCACAAAGATTAGCCTACCTAAGTAATTTACAATTTCTAGCTAGATGTCCTAACTTTCCACAATTATAACAAGTACATTCTTTTATAGATTTTTTCTTTCTATATGGTCTTTTGTATTTATAATTTTTTATATAATATCTTTTTCTTGGTTTCTTGTATTTATATTTTGATTTTTTATATTTCTTATATCTCTTGTGTCTTTTTCTTTTCTTATAATATCTTTCTTCACATCCAAATTGGGGTGCTATTTTATTTTTGCAACATGCTAAATTTCTTATTAATGTTTTTTTCATTTTTAATTCTTCTTTATATTTTTCACATAAGTTTCTATACCATTGTTGTAAAAATTGTAGTTAGGTTTTTATTTAGGGGTCGTTTGATACAATGTATAAGAATAATGCTGAATAAGGTGTATTAGTAATGCTTGTATTATTAATGCAAGTATTAATAATAATGGTATTAGTTATACATACATTATTTTTTACACAACGTTTGATTTGATGTGTTAAAGATAATATATATTTATATAATTTTTATAAAAATATGTTTGTTTACCAAATTACCCTTCCTTAGTCCTTTCTTGAATTCTTCCTTGTACATTGTATTTTCAACCGTGCAAGTGCAACAGTTATATTCTAGAGAAATGGAAAATCCACTTTCAATTTCTTCTCTGAATTAAAAAATTCCAGCAGTGAAATCAACGGAATTATAGCTGAAAAGGGGAAGAACTCGGAAAATAAGAATAATAAAGTGGAATAGCCGTTACAGAGCTGAAAAAGTTGAAAAAATAGGTGGATTCCGAAAGGTGGAGTTTTATTAAAGCCACCGCATCAATCAAGGAAGAAAACGATAGATGAGTTTACTCTATACACGAAAGGGGAGTTGGGTATTAAGAGGTCTAATGTTGTAGGTACCCATTTTAACTTTTGATTGTAATTGTTGTTTTTAGTTGTGCTGGAATACAAAGAAATCATTGGCCACATATGTACTTCACATTAACTATTGGTTATGCATCTAGTTGTTTCCAATAAGGAGGAAAAAGATCGTTACTTCTCTAAAATTAAAGAATGATTAAGCAAGGTCTTGTTAAATTTTGATCTTGTATTTGACATGTCTTGTGAATTGATAACAGGATTTGCAAGATATTGTGGCAAAGGTGAAGGATCGTAATGATGAGATCATTAAGATGGGCAGGGAGATAGTAGACTTCCATGGGGAGAGAGTTTCGCTGAAAAATTATAGTGCCCTCAACTATACTGATAATTTTGATTTCTTTCTTTGAATGTGAAAATTAGTTACACCTCAGAATTTTATGGGCGCCTCTGAGAAGTCTCTAGAAATGCACAAGAATTAACATTTCAGGATTTTGTTGTATGTTTGTATCTACTGTGATTGTCTGATTATTGTGCACCGAGATGGTGACATCATACGTCACTTTATAATCTCATAGGTAGCGATGAGCATTGAAGGATGTAGCTCTTTGGCAATGGGTTCATCTCAAGTTCTTTCAATGTGGTCTATAGATGATATTTGTGAACTAATATTACATCTAAATCCATAATATTATTAGTATGAGTTCAGTGCTAAAAACCTTAAAGGTCGAACTTGATTCGGTGATGATACATTCTGATATATTTCTATTTTATCTTATAGGGCTCGTAAAGATACTCATGAAGTATGACAAAAGAACTAGAGCTCTTCTTCGCTTGCCTTTCATTCAGAACGTCTTACAACAGACTTTCTTCACCATTGATTTGTTTTTCAAGCTTGTGATGCAATTAACTAGAGAGGGACAGAAGATCATCTGGCCAGAGTTATCGCAACAAGAGCTAAGGTCGATCTAAAGATAATCAATCGTCAATGAGTACCAGAAGAGGGATAACATTCCTATGGGTCACGCCATTGCCAAAGATACAAGATGAGATTATGAGAGTATAATGTTGGCTTTTCCTGGACAAGAGGACTGGGAGGATTTGGCCACTTGTGTTTTACAATGAGCAGCACAAATACTCAATCTTGGAGATAATTCAAGAATCTAGCCTAAATAGTACTCAGCAAACATAAGATCAATCTAGAATCTTGAAAAAGATAGTTCCTTTAGCACCTAAACAACAAGTGCAAACCAAGAAAAAGGCACCAAAATTCAATGAGCAGAACAAATACTCAATCTTGAAGACAAATCCAAGAACTTAGCATAAAACTCCTCTGCACACACAAAACCAATCTTCAATCTTGCAAAAAACAATTTCCTTTATCCCATAAACAACTATAGAGAACTAAGAGAAGTGTACCAAACATGCAATGAAGATGTAGAAAAATGGACAAAAAAAAAGAAAGACTATAATTGTTGTAGTAGAAATAAATGTGTCAACCTACTGTCATGGTCTTTGTCGCCATTGCTATCTCATTTGCCAATATTTGGATCCAAACTGTTGTAAATGGACAGTGCAGGCAAAAAAAACACTAGGTGGGTTCTCATCTGTTCAAGTCTTGGTGGATAGATTCAGTCTCTCGTGGAAAAGATTTTTCTTTTAATTTATATGAGTGCTCTGTGGTGCCAAGACAATTAAATTTGTGGTGAAAGATTATTCTGATCAATATATGTATTTATAAATAGTATCATGGTCTTTAGCTGGGGTCTATCGAAAACCACCTCTCTACTTCTTCGAAGGTAGTGGTATGGACTGCGTACATTTTACCTTCCCCCGACCCCACTTGGTGGAAATTCACCAGATATGTTCAATTCAATATAATTTTTTTGCTTTTTGAGGTGTCAAAATACTATTATGAAATAAAAGATTGTACCTGATTGCAAAAAGAAAATGATAGTCATAAAGTTTCTGCCATAAATAAACTACTACGCAGAATCTTTGAAACAAAAATTGTAGGTCTTTAAATTAAGAATCAAAACAATATTAAGCACCACTAACTTAGTCCACCTCCTCAATCTCAGCACCACTGCTGCCGCTAGGAGCAGGACCGTCATCATCCATGCCAACACTTATGTCACCACCTGCTCCCCGGTATATTTTTGCAATAATTGGGTTGCAAATAGTCCCGAGCTCTTTTATTTTTTCCTCAAAATCATCAGCCTCAGCAAGTTGGTTACCATCGAGCCATTAGATGGCTTGCTCAATGGCATCCTCAATCTTCGTCTTGTCATCAGCGGACACCTTGGACGCAATCTTCTCATCCTTCACTATGTTCCTCATATTATCTGCCCTTGTCATTTATGATGGTAATCTTGTTCTTTTATCCGGTGGTATTATCCTCAGCTGAGACATTCAAACTTCCACATATAATCCATATGACAACTGCATCTGCAGAACATCACAAGAGGAAAGAAATGCAGAAACACAAACATTAACAAGAAGACCAATTCATTTCAAATTCATTATGCTTTTCTCCGGTACCATTTTAAAACCTGAAATTTGTTCAAGCATATCTTCGGTTTGTCCGAGAACTGCAACTCTAGTTATTCTAGGAAAATCTACCATCGTTAAGTCGGGAACACCATTCTTTTTCACTATAAGTTTTGAAGAGATATTGGATATTCCCTTACCATGTCCAACAATCTCATTAGTTGCGAGAATAATGACATCTGCAATGTGAGCTTCATCGGTTGGAACCGAATTTCCATTATACTCCAAGTAAACCTAGGTCTCCCTGTGATTTTGGAGCCTCATGATGAGAGGCACTCTAGTGCAAATGCCTTTGCCTCTAGGAAGTTTAATTCCAGCAAGTGACTCAAGCACACTCTTATCAGAAGGCCTAGGTTCAGCTCTGGCTAGTTATCAGAGTCGAGCACTTTTTTACTTGTTAAACCAAAGATAACGTGAGCTTCAACTATTCAAGTTTAGACAATAATTTAGCCATGCACTTCTAAACTAATTTCTGGTGGCAATATTCTTTGAAGCAAACTTGTTGCACAACCATCAAATAAAAATTATACACTGATCAGAAAGTTGAATTCCAAAGAAGAGAAGTTTCTTGAAAGTTAGAGATATAGCTAGTCAATTAAGGAAAGGGCAGGCCGCACAGCATGAAGCAACATAGAACTAACATAGCAGATAAAAAGGAAATGGTTATACTTCCCCGCTAATTGTCATAGCAGCTATCAAATTGCACCATAGAATCTAGAAGTCAAACGGTTACAAAAAGAACTTGAATAACTGTCGTAGCATCTATAAAATTACATATACACTTAACATTTGTTCTAGAGTTGAAATATTTAACAAACATTAGTTACACAAAAATTTAGCATCCTTAGGTCTATAGCAATAACTAGGGGTGTCAAAAAATGGCACTATTGCCATACTTTAAAGATGTTAATCAAGCAAAAACGATCAAACTAGTGACGGCACTTATATCCATAAGTTTGTCATACTTCAAATTTCATCATGGACAGCCATCCACACCATTGTGTAGCACTCATCTTCACCCATACTTAAAAATAACTCTATTTTTTATCATCTTTATAGAGAAGCATTGCAGCTTTGATACACTGTTCTATAGTGTACAACTCCAAAAATACAAATGATTTAAGGATGGAATAAACTTGACCACGAACATCAAATCAATCACACTCTCTGAGCTTTTCAATCAAGGCACCCATTCTTTTGTATTGACCTTCAGTAAAAATTTTAAGAACTTCCATCATACCCTCAAGAAATGTATAATTATCATCCTCCACTATTTTTTTACTTTTCTTGTTTTTCTCTTTTCATTAACATTAGAAGAGGACCTTTTAGCATTCTCACCTTGTTTATGAGTCTGTCAGGATCCAACATTTTTATTTGTAGATGTTCCAGTTGCAATACCCCAATTTTAAATCAGAATGCTACACGATGGTTATGACCCCAAAGGACCACAAGCTAACTCATCACTGATATCTGT
Organism: Capsicum baccatum var. pendulum; assembly: GCA_030864225.1. NCBI lineage: Eukaryota > Viridiplantae > Streptophyta > Magnoliopsida > Solanales > Solanaceae > Capsicum > Capsicum baccatum. The sequence goes on along the minus strand of CM061554.1, from coordinate 216,529,116 downwards.
ACCTGTATACTGCATAATATATCATAAAATGTGGAAACATGAACATGAAAGGCCATAAGGTTCAAATTGAATAAACGTCTGATAACAAAATATCTGAAAAAGGTATAATAATACCAAAACAAGTCATAAATACTGAAAATAATGAGATCTGAATATCTAATCTGACATCTAGTCTGAAAGCCTCTAACTGAACTTAATAAGGAGTTGAAGGAACATGTCTCTAACTAACTCCATCTAGCAACTGAATAGTAAATGTAGCAGTAATCATATCGTCCTTGAATGAGAAGAACTCACTGCAAACTCTGAACACTAGAATGCTACTACTGATCTGGAGCTCGTGCCTCTGAACCTATGGTGTAACATAAGATAAAGCACCATAGCGCAAATGCATCAGTACGTCTGAATGTACTGAGTATATGAGTAAGGTAGGCTAAATGGAAAGGGTTATATACATGAAAAATGCTGACTAATATGAATGTGAGAATACATACATGCATACATAACTATAACTAAGCTCGTGGAGATACTGACTACTGTGTCTGAATACTGACAACATGAGTGTACTGATACTTAGTTACTGAATAGATGAACGACTATTTCTGATAGTTTGAATTATGAAGAATTGGTCTGGTTGACTGTGTCTGACAGTCCTGAAGCTGAATACTGATATCATGAATTTTGATAATTGATATGACTGATACATGAGTTCAGAAAACTAATATAACTGATATAACTATGATGATCGGCCTAACCGATGTAACTGATACTGAGCAACTGTATCTGACAATCTAAGTTCTAATGGAACTATCTGAGTTCCGTTCTACTTAGAGTAACTAAATCTAAGATCAGTCCTATCTAGCGGGTGATCATGAGTATACTGATAATAAGGATGATTTGACTTAGTCTGAGATCATTCCTATGTAGCGAGTGATCTTTAAATCTAATGATTCTAATAATAATTAATCATAGTTTAGATCAGTCCTAGCTAATGGGTGATCTTGAAGTCTATTTACAATGATAAGCATTGACTATATCAAACAGTACTGAATTTGTACTACTAAGCTGAGTTGATTGTGTCTCAAAGCCCTAATTTTGTAACTGAAACTGTGGGATGTGTTCATCTAAACAACATGCCCCAAGCTAAGCTGACCGCGCCACCAGTAAAGACATCTTCTGTAGAGTCAGTCTTATCTAACGGGTGACATCTCATACCTACGCTGTCTATGTAGATCTGGAACTTAGGAATTGCTTCTAAGGATCTCAGCCTTAATCTAGTGGATGAGTCTCCATCCCTAGGCTCACTCGGTGCTGAATCCTACTCATATCTAAAAGACATTGAACTAAATAATTGGGCTGAACTGAATAACTGAACTGAACTGATTAGCTGAACTGATACTGATTAACTATATTGATACTAGTGGTATTGTTTAACAAAGCTAAACTAAGTTTAATGGATTTCGATGACTGATGGAATGTACTGAGTTCTGAGGACTAGTTGAGAGTATTAAAATTACTGATATTGACATTGAATACTAAGGTTACAAATATTACTGAGTACTAAGATCACTGAGATTACTGAACTACTGAGATTACTGAGGTTACTGGATTTTTCCTGAGTCACATGACTGACTGAATTCTATAGATCATGGCTTGACTGAGAGTATCGTGATAACATGACATGGCTCTAGGCACAGAACTACATTTTCGAGTACGAATAGCCCCAGGACTCGATGGAAGGAAACTGACACAACATGACTGACTTGATCATAAGATTGGAGTCCACAATTCCCATTGTCATAAGTAGGGAATATTATACTTCATGTAGTTTTTCAACATCTTAAGCATGGTAGGGAGTGCATGGATATATTTCATGTACATATAGTATATCTCCATTATCATACATACTTTATACCACAACAATAGAAACATATTAATAGCATGGAATTTATATTAAAGTATATAGCTAACATGGACTTGTTATTTAGATATCATGGAACTATGTAAACATGAATTTCTAACATCCTAAGCATTTTATCAAACACCTTGCATGCATAATATTGAGCATAGGTATACTTAACAAATTTAGAAATCTTGAACCACTCAAATTCATGGGTTTCCAACTAACCTATTAACATGATTCATGAAAAACACATCAACACACAACCTTGAATCCAAACAACAATCATTAACATGCATATAGTCATAAAACAACAAGGAAATCACAATTTCTAATTTAAAACATGATTCTTGAGCTCCATGGATGAAAGAGACCCATGGATGAACACTATGCATAATTAGATTAAGAATTCGTGAAGATTGACGGCAAAATTTCCTTGAAATAGACTCTTCTATGAAAACCCTAGGGCTTGTTCTTGAGAGTTTTGATCTTGAGAGGAAACCCTAATCTTGTGGTTGAGAGTGTATGAGAGAGATTTTTGAGATGTTTAACTAAAGATAATGGAAGATAATATGATCTTTGAGGCTTATACGTCGTGGGAATTGAAGGAAAAGGACCAAAATACCCTTACTAAAACATCGCTCAATTGTAGGAAAAATATACTTGACGCCATCCGTGACAGGCCATCACGAATGGTCGTCACAAAAGGAGTCCGAATTCTTGATTTTCTGCCCAGGACTGATGACGTCAGAAATATCTTCAGAATGTGATGACATCGTTAAAAAGGTCATCAGAAACGTGATAGCCCATCAAAAACATCGTCACTGTTTTCCAGCTTGACATGTTAAAATAAAATGGGGATAACTCTTTGCTCCAATATCGGATTTATGAGAAATTGGTATCGTTGAAAAGATAATTCAAAGATATTTTATTTGATATATAATAAACCACCCAGTTAGTCATAAACAACGAGTTATGATTGATTGAAGTTGACTCAATTTTTGACGCTCACTAAAACTTGAATGATAGGAAAGGTTTCAACTTGTACTTGAGTTAGGGGACCTCTATGATCTAAATTCATCCTCAAATAGATTCCCACACTACATAATTGATTAACACACTAAATTTACATAGGATTCAAGGCTTTTGAAATGTCTATACATAGGAATGATTGATTTTTATCCTAGTTTGAAATGTGGGGTATTACAATATATCCCCCTTGGGAACATTCCTCCTCGAGTGATACTGGCTGAGATGAGAGAAAAGGTAACTTACACAAATATATAGCATGAATAACTGATCATGATTTCATGGCCGACATAACTGAAAACTGAGAATATCATACTATATATGCATATCTGATGCATGGGTAGCTGATTTGTTAATGTAGGACTGAGTGTTTTGATAAACCGAGTTTCTTAAACTAAGAATGCATATCTGATGCTTAACTGATAAGTTGAATCCATGCATATCTGATGCATGATTATATGAATGACATGATACGTGATTGCATGACTAAAAGTACTGATAAGCTGACCACGCATATATGATACGTGAATACATACTGAACTGACTCACAAACATGTGACTGAACATGCAATGGTAAAGGCACTAAGATTGAACTAAAACATGAGAACATGATTGATTTTACTACGTTACATATGGACTGAACATCATGAACTGAACTGAATCTCTGAATACATGACTTACAGGTGAGGTCTAACTTGAAGGTCAACTTATGAGTACCCTCTATTCTAGACTGAATTTGTTATGCAAGGAGAAATTGAAGGATCTAAGGCATGAGACCGTTAAAGAAAAGTTGGGCTATCTCCCCCTTGGGACTCTATGTCCCTCTAAGAACGCTTACCTTATGGAGATATTGGGTGATGCACAGGGCATCTACAAACTAGATTATAACTAAACTTCGGGAGTCAGAAACTAATGAATGATACATGAGATAAACTGAACTTGCAACTACTAAGAGGTTCTTCCTTGAAATTGTTACATTCTCTGAGATTTTGGATAGCATGAATAGATGCAAGGATGAGAAAATAAGCTATACAAATTTGACTGCTCGATTGCTAAACTAACTTGCTGGCACGACCTGGATATTAAAAGAAGGGAAACTATTTCTAAAACATCTCATAGACTCTTGCACATAAGTGTGGTGCACAACACATGAATGTACAAGACTCTACCAGATGTGGCTTTCAGACTTCCTAAGACCTTATTGAACCTGGCTCTGATACAAAGTTTGTAACACCCTAATTTTCTAAACTGAAATGCTACACGATGCTCATGACCCCGAAGGACCACAAGCTAACCCATGACTGATATCTGTACCTGTATACTACATAATATATCATAAAATGGAAAAACATGAACATAAAAGGCCATAAGGTTCAAACTGAATAAACGTCTGATAACAAAATGTCAGAAAAAGGTATAACAACACCAAAATAAGTCATAAATACTAAAAATAATGAGATCTGAATATCTAATCTGAAATATAGTCTGAAAGCCTCTAACTGAACTGTATAAGGAGTTGAAGGAACATGTTTCCAACTAACTTCATCTAGCAACTGAATAGTAAATGTAGTAATAATCATATCGTCTTCAAATGAGAAGGACTCACTGCAAACTCTAAACACTAGAATGCTACTGCTGATCTAGAGCTCGTGCCTCTGAACCTATGGTGTAACATAAGCTAAAGAACTATAGCGCAAATGCGTTAGTACGTCTAAATGTACTGAGTATACGAGTGAGGTAGGCTAAATGAAAAGGGTTATATGCATAAACAATACTGACTAATATGAACGTGCGAATACATGCATGCATACATAACTGTAACTGAACTCGTGGAGATACTGACTACTGAGTATGAATACTGACAACATGAGTGTACTAATACTGAGATACTGAATAGATGAATGACTATTTCTGACTGTTCAAATTATGAAGAACTAGTGTAGTTGACTTTGTCTGATAGTCCTGAAGCTGAATACTGATATCATGAATTCTGATAACTAATATGACTGATATATGTGTTCAAAAAATTAATATAACTGATATAACTGTGATGATCAGGCTAACCTATGTAACTGATACTGAGCAACTGTATCTGACAGTCTAAGTTCTGATGGAACTATCTAAGTTTCGTTCTTCTTGGAGTAACTAAATTTGAGATCGGCCCTATCTAGTGGGTGATCATGAGTATACTGATAATAAGGATGATTTGACTTACTCTGATATCATTCCTATCTAGAGAGTTTTCTTTAAATCTAATGATTCTGATACTGATTAATCATAGTTGAGATCAGTGCTAGATAATGGGTGATCTTGAAGTCTATTCACAATGATAAGCATTGACTGTATCTAACAGTACTGAATCTGTACTACTAAGCTGAGTTGTCTATGTCTAAAAGCCCTGATTCTGTAACTGAAACTGTGGGATATGTTCATCTAACCGACATGCCCCAAGCTAAGCTGAATGGGGTCCAATTTCTACCCAGAATGGAAGGGTGTCAGTACCGCGCCACCAGTAAAGACATCTACTGTGGAGTCAGTCCTAATCTTTTGGATGACTCCTGAGATAAGTCCTATAAATATAAATGTCCCAATGGGTGACCCCTGAGTATGTTAGTCTTATCTAATGGGTGACATCTCATACCTACGCTGGCTATGTAGTTTTGGAACTTAGGAATTGCTTCTAAGGATTTCAGCCTTAATCTAGCGAATGAGTCTCCATCCCTAAGATCAATCGGTGCTGAATCCTACTCCTATCTGAAAGAAATTGAACTAAATAATTGGGCTGAACTGAATTGATTAACTGAACTGATACTGATTAACTAGACTGATACTAGTGGTATTGTTTAGTGGAGCTAAACTAAGTTTACTAGATTTCGATGACTGACGGAATGTACTGAGTTTTGAGGACTAGTTGAGAGTACTAAAATTACTGAGATTGACATTGAATACCAAGGTTACAAATATTACTGAGTACTGAGATCATTGAGATTACTGAGGTTACTGGATTTTTCCTGAGTCACATGACTGACTGAATTCTATAGATCATGGATTGACTGAGAGTATCGTGATAACATGACATGTCTCTAGGCACACAACTATATTTTTGAGTACGAATACCCCCAGGACTCGATGGAAGGAAACTGACACAACATGACTGACTTGATCATAAGATTGGAGTCCACAATTCCCATTGTCATAAGTAGGGGATATTATACTTCATGTAGTTCTTCAACATCTTAAGCATGATAGGGAGTTCATGGATATATTTCATGTACATATAGTATATCTCCATTATCATACATGCTTCATACCACAACAATAGCAACACATCAATAGAATGGAATTTATATTAAAGTATAAAGCTAACATGGACTTGTCATTTAGATATCATGGAACCATGTAAACATGAATTTCTAGCATCCTAAGCATTTTATCAAACACCTTGCATGCATAATATTGAGCATAGGTATAATTAACAAATTTAGAAATCTTGAACCGCCCAAATTTATGGGTTTTCAACTAACCTATTCACATGATTCATGAAAAACACATCAAGACACAACCTTGAATCCAAACAACAATCATTAACATGAATATCGTCATAAAACAACAAGGAAATCACAATTTATAATTTAAAACATGATTCTTGAGCTCCATGGATGAAAGGGACCCATGGATGAACACTATGCATAATTAGATTAAGAATTCGTGAAGATTGACGGCGAAATTTCCTTGAAATAGACTCTTCTATGAAAACCCTAGGTCTTGTTCTTGAGAGTTTTGATCTTGAGAGAAAACCCTTATCTTGTGGTTGAGAGTGTATGAGAGAGCTTTTTGAGATGTTTAACTAAAGATAATGGAAGATAATATGCTCCTTGAGGGTTATAAGTCATGGGAATTAAAAGAAAAAGACCAAAATACCCTTACTAAAATGTCCCTCAATTGTAGGAAAAATATACTTGACGCCATCCGTGATAGACCGTCAGGTCCGAGATAGGTCGTCACGAATGGTCATCACAAAAGGAGTTCAAATTCTTGATTTTCTACCCAAGGCTGACGACGTTGTCAAAAATATTGTTAGAATGTGACGGCGTCATTAAAAAGGTTGTCAGAAATGTGATAGCCCGTCAGAAGCGTCGTCACAATTTTCCAGCTTGACATGCTGAAATAAAATGGGGATAACTCTTTGCTCCAATGTCGGATTTAGGCAAAATTGGTATCGTTGCAAAGCTAATTCAAAGATATTTCATTTGATATATAATAAACCACCCAGTTAGTAATATACAATAAGTTATGATCGATTGAAGTTGACCCAAGTTTTGACACTCACTAGAATGATAGAAAAACTTTCAACTTGTACTTAAGTTAGGGGACCTTTGTGATCTAAATTCATGCTCAAATAGATTACCACACTACATAATTTATTAACACACTAAATTTACATATAATTCGAGGCTTTTGAAATATCTATGCATAGAAATGTCGGATTTTCATCCTAGTCCAAAATGTGGGGTATGACACCAGCACTTGCTACAGCGACATTCTCTTCTCTAGTATACACACTAGGTACAGTGTCATTTTTGGCTCCACCAAATGAACTTGGTTTAGTGGAATCTTCAGCTATAGTAAATGCACTATGTCCAGCGGCATTTTCATCTTCTCCAGTACCTACTTTAGAGCTATGATAAACATCACCTTCTTCTTCATTATCAACATCAATAAGAAATCCCAAACTCATGTCATTACAAAGTGGTGGAGTTTTACTCTTTTAAATTTCCTCAGTAGCATGTAGCAGTGCTTCTGCAAACTCTCCAGTTGCTCTATCCTTGTCAAAGATTTCCTTTCAATCCTCAAACATTGGCTATTTCTTAGCATTCATATTCTTCGTTTTTGGTTCAGCCTACAAAAAAATAATTAAAATATAGTGTAATTCCATATTCATCAATTATGAAAGAATTTAAGAGCAATAATCTTTAATAAATGTAGCTCTTATTCCTTCAAATAGCAACAAACTTCAGCAAATCAAGACGTTTAGTAACATTTTTTGATAGGCTGTCAATTGACTTCCATAAATGTTGTGTAGTAGATTATCAAAAATGACACAAATGACTTCCATAAATGAAACATATGACATACTTAATATGAAAAGTGAAACAACTCACAGAGATAATCAGAATAGTAAGTCGGATCATATTAATTACCTCATAGAGTTATCCCAAAATGTTGGATCGTCAACTAATATAGCTCCATCACTATATTGAAATCCCAAACCACTTTGAGTCTTTAGGAGAGCTATAATTCCATAACATTTTTTCCAATATCGCATTTTATTTTTGATGTATGGTTCTCCTTTTAATGCACTTTTAGGATGATGTTTGTGGATATAATGTTCTAACTCCATCAAGTGGCCTGATCTAAAGGTTCCATTATCGCCTCTCCAACCATTAGCACACAACTCTTTTAATCCATCTAAAAGAGTTTGTTCTTCCTCTGGAATCCACATCCTTAACGTCGATGGAGTTGAGTTGCTTGGATTTTTTGATGCCTTGGTTGATGATGTCTGACTATTCATTTCACCTATAAATCTTGTATAATAGATTGTCAGAAATATGAAAAATAGAGCAGCACAATAACTTCAGAAAGTGTGTCAAATTATAAAAAATATATTTTTAAATTATACTACACTTTACAGTCAGAGAATAACATGAAGTTAATCTCCCAAAGATTAACTGATTCAACTAACCAACACAATAAATTATAGCATACAACAATCAGAGCTATAAAGAGTACAAAAGGATGTGCTATTAAGCTCACAAAAGTTAAAAGTTCCTGGCAGCTATACAACACATATAAAACCAATTCTAAAGAGCTAATAAAGTCTAAAAGTAGTCCATAGCTAACAGGTAGTAATATAGTCTCGAAAGTGGCAATAAATCAATTATTAGTTCTTTCATTCCACATTCGTTGAGCCAACTCATTCCTCCAACTACTCCACTCCTCCGACGATTCAATAACATCAATATTTTTTTATTGATGGCTTCTAAGAATTCCCCAACGTCCTTTCGAGAGACCGAATGCCCTTTCAATAATATTACGATCCCTAGAATGCCTCATGTTGAAAAGTTCTTCTTTACATCGAGGTGATGGATTGTCACCTCGGCAATCCTTCAACCAATATCTATATCCTTGAAAAGGTGACAGAAAACCTTTTCTAATTGTATATCCTCCACTGCAAAAATAATAATTACCTATAATATAAGCATATAATTTAGTTATTTCTATATAATATTCAATCCATGATGTAACTTGAAAGCATATACATTACCTACCCTCGGGGATTTTTAAACCATTTCTTCTTACTATAGCATCTCATAAAACACGGCCAGGTAAGCTGATCCTTTCCAACCAGGTAACACATACGTAAAATTGAGGTTTCTATTAGTGGAGGATTCAGGATTTTTCTTCAGGAGGTTCGGAAAATGAAAATCTAAATTTGTGAATAATCCAACAAAATATAGTTTCAAACAAAATATAATTGCAAGGGATTCTATCTTTTTTGTAATAGTAGCAACTATAACACAAAAATAATTGAACAAAAAATTAGGCACCATAGCGAGAATCGAACCCACGATATGCAACAAATGCATGCAGCCCAAGTAGGGGAGCCAATACCACGGAGGTATCTCAAATATTTGATTAAAATGATTCAAATTTAATATATGTACATAAATATAGGTTTTCTACCTTATATATGCGACATAAGTTTTTTTCGAGGGGGTTCAGGTGAACCCCCTGGAAACCACGTAGGTCCGCCCCTGGTTTCTATCATAAACTCCCAAAACATTAGTTGTTATCTCTCTTTTTCTTGTCCTATATCTTGGTTTGTATTAAGTTGGAACTCTAATAGAAATGTAAGTACCATTTAGCGCACCTAAACAACCCTATAAGGTAAATTATAATGTTACCTCAAAGTATAAAAGTTTTGTATTTAAAGAAGTGCTAAACTGTAATTTCACCTACCTCAAACCATTTCCAGCGATCTTTAGTCTCATCTTCAAGTATTGGTTTAGGATTAACAAGTGACAATGGGGTTAGTTTGAGAATAGCGTACAAGCATTCACTGAAAGCCTGACTTACGCTCCATCCTGATCTAATATAATCAACTTTGATAGATCTATTCTTCTCGTGATGAGCCAAGATATTTAAAAATATCGCTAACTTTTCACTGCTTGACATACTTTTACTATCGGTCAAACCTCCAATATTCTTAGTTAAGAGAACTGAAGTGTGAAAGACATTTCTATCCATTTTTAACTTATCGATACAAATACTATCACTGTCGTTTATTACATAATGCAAGTGAGAAATAATTTTCGGAACTCAAACACCCGTACAATACCTAAACTCACCCCTATTTCAATATCGTCTTCTTAGAGAATGACCATGACTAGCCATGATTATGAAAAGGTAAATAAGGACAACAAGAAATTGTTGAAACATTATCTCCTCAAGAATAATATATTCAGTACATGACAGTGGTTGATGATCCATAATAACACCTAAATATGCCATCAAAATAAAAAGAATGAATACATAAAAAATTTTAAAATAAATTTGTGAACAACCATATAGAGAGTGAAATAGATACTCAAACAAAAGGATCAATGATAAACCTAAACTTCATCATCAAATTCATTGACTTTGAAAGATTGTGTTCCAAAATGATTGTCACTCTCTTGATGATTGATTTTGGTATAAAATAAACTATATCCAAATTATGAAATAGGGATAGAAAAAATAAAAAATGACTAAAAATAAAGGTTTGATACAATTACTAACCTTGTGGAGAAAAACAAACAATATTGATTAATTTGAAGGATGAAGATGTGGAGAATATTACACTCTCTGTTTCATGGCAAAGTACCAAAACAGAGAGAACACTTATTTAATACAGTGAAAAGGAACAAAAATGAAATATAGTGGGAAAAGAACGCAGAAAAATAATTTTAAGGAGGAATAATGTCATTTAATAGACTAATACATGTGTTAAAAGTTTGGCAAAATGACCTTTTGGACCCTGTTAAGTTGGACACTTTTACTTACATGTTTGTCATCTGGACCCCTGAACCGACTAAAAAAAATTTAAATACTTTTTGGGTGAGTGTAACACACTCTCCCACGTCAGCTGCCACATCAGCTACCACGTGTCCCACGTCATCTTTCACGTCATTTTTATATATAAAAAATATTACATATTAAAATAAATAAATAAATAAATAAATAAAAATAAAACCCTCCCTTTATTTTTTTCTTCTCTTTTTCCCTGTTTCTTTCCATTTGCTATTCATCTTTCTCCATTCCCTTTCCTCATTTCTTACTTTTTATTGTTTTTCTTTCTTCATTTCTTCTTCTTCCTCTTTTTCTTACAAATGAAATTTTTCCATGTTCACTCTCATAACACACCATTACACACACTCACAATGAGCTTCCAACAATTATCTTCCACAGATTATACACCTACATAATAAAAAGGCATACACACATAGAGATCCATGACTTCCTGATATAGAGAAAACAATACAAACACACCCAGCTACCGAGAAAAACACACACACTCAACTCACACACACCACACACTCTTCACTAATATCATGCATACACACAGATCTGAGAGAGATTGAGCAAGAGAGGGTGCATAACTAATGCAAGTATTAGTTATGCATAGTCTAAAAAAGGATACCAAACATGGTACTACTAATACACAAATCATAATGCATGTATTGTATTTTTAATACACTCAACCAAACGACCCCTTAGTGTTCTGCTAGTGCAGAATAATTTTTCCCCCAACTTTTGGTTTTTTATTTAATTACTTAGGTATAGGTCTTAGGATTAGACTTTTTTTTCCCACAATATTTGTTGTGCGAGATAGAACAAAAAACTATTGTTATAGTGAATTAAAAGGAAATTGAAAGTTTCATCCCTTTATTTGCAAGTCTTTATTGGAGGCAGTTTCACTTCATTTCAGTATTAGCAATTTTCAAGTTAATTTGAGCTCTCTTATTGAGTGTTATTATCAAGGTGATAATGAACCCGTTGACTCAATCAACTCAAATCATGTTTATCATCGCTTGGTTTCTATCACCTTTTTACTTTTTACAGGCAAGCATAATCAAAATAATCTCTAAAAAATGATAGTTAATTTTTTCAATTGGGAGTACTTTTCAGTTTTCACTGAATCCATTTCATTTTTGTACTCAAAATAATCTCTTTTAAGACTTCAATTGCCCTTCTTTGATATGCACTTAAATTCATTATCTTTTCACTGAATCTATTTCATTTTTGTACTCAAAATATTCTATTTTAAGACTTCAATTGCCCTTCTTTGATGTGCACTTAATTCATTATTTTAATTGTTTCGTTTGTTATTGTTCAGATTGACGAGAGAAATGTTTCAACTCTATTTAAATATAATCATTATTACTGTTATCCCTATTTTACCCTCATAAAAATTTATTAAAAGGATGATTTTATTGAAGGAAATAAAGAGATTGGGGTGTAAGTCATCAAAAGAAAAAAAATAGAATAGGGTACAAGTAACAAAAGAAAGAACACATTAGAGTGCAAAATGAACGGACTCCAACTACTTCTTAGAAAAGTACTATTAAGCTTTTATACTTGCATTATTAAAAATAATTTTCAAATATTGAACAAAGTTTATACATTATTTAACTTTAAAAGAGGAAATACTGAGAACTAAAACTTAACTGGGAGAAAGTATATAACTTAGACATAAAAAAAAGCACGGAGCTAAAAAGAGAACGCCAGAATAAAAATTCACCACTTTTAACATAGATTTTTCTTAGCCATCTCTGTGTGTAGAATATATGCATTTCCTTCATTTCAAAAATCAATCCCTACAACCATACGAAATCATACAAAAAAGACATATTTTGTGGCGGGTAAAAGCTCCAGAAGAAGAGTATTATAATAATAATAATAATAATTAAAAAAATTAGATGAAAATAATTACGGAAAAACTTATGCAAATTCCTTTTTTAATTAGTTGTGCTTAGTTTTGTCTTGTACAAACAAAGTTAGCATTCATCCGCTACCGTAAATTTTCAAGATTAATATAACGTGTATTCCTAAAATCTAGATATGCCAATTCTACACAATGTTATCATGTATGAAAGAATAAATAATTTTTTTGAGGGGTATTCATATGTCTCTCACTGGCGTCTTCTTCCACTTCAACTTTTCCTTGGTATATAAATAATTAAATTCCGCAAAAAATTAGTCATAGATTCTCATGATTTACACATATATTAGTAATAGTTATTCGAATTTCTAAATTGCAAAACCCAACACAATATTAATTTTATACATGAGTAGCTTACTTCTTAATCAAGAGTTTACATGTCGGAGCAACTACAAACGAAGATGGTTTTGATGTCTCTTCGAAGGCCCTTAGGAAGGTTGCTTATCATCTTGCATTCTTCAATCTCACACATTGCTACAAAGCTTTGCCGCTCATAATTTATGAACCTCTGCTTAAATCCTTAAGGCTGCCTTCTTCTCCTCGTCTGAATGCAGAAATACCTTCACCAACATTATATAAGTATACACCATAACACATACAAGATATAGAATATACACATACATAATTATAGCAATTAACATCAACAACTCATCCTCGTATGCCCAAAAAAACATTAAATCAAAAAATAAAAATCAAATTAAACAAAAAAAAAGAAAGAAAAGGAAGAAAAAAAAGAGGAACAAAAAAGGAAGAGGAAGATGAAGAGAAGAAAGAAGAGGAGAAAAAAGAAGAGGAAGAGAAAGAAGAGGAAGAGGAAGAAGAAGAAGAAGAAGAAGAAGAAGAAGAAGAAGAAGAAGAAAAAGAAGAAGAGGAAGAAGAAGAAGAAGAAGAAGAGAAAGAGGAAAGGAAAAAAGTGGAGGAATACGAAGAGGAGGAAGAAGAAGAGGAGGAGGAGGAGAAAGAAGAAGAAGAAGAAGAAGAAGAAGAAGAAGAAGAAGGTAAAGAAGAAGAAGAGGAAGAAGAACAACAACAACAACAAGAAGAGTAAGAAAAGAAAGAAGAAAAAGAAGAAGAAGATGAAGAAGAAGAAGAGAAAGAGTGAGAAGAGGAGGAGGAAGAAAAGAAAGAGAAAGAAGAAGAAGAGGAAGATGAAGAAGAAGAAAAAGAAGAAGAAGAAGAAGATGAAGAAGAGGAAGAAAAGGAAGAAGAGGAATAAGAAGAAGAAGAAGAAGAGGAAGAAGAATAAGAGGAAGCATAAGAATAAAAATAAGAAGAAGAAGAGGAAAAAAAAGAAGAAGAGGAGAAAAAAAAAGGGGGTAGAAGAGGAGAAAAAAAAAGATGGAAGAAGAAGAAAAATAAGAAGAAGAAGAGGAAGGAGAGGAGAAATAAGAAGAAGATGAGGAGGAAGAGGAAGAAGAGGAAGAGGAAGAAGAGGAAGAAGAGGAGAAAGAAGAAGAGGAGGAGGAGGAAGAAGAGGAAGAAGAAGAAAAACAAGAAGAGGAGGAAGAAGAGGAGGAGGAGGAGGAGGAAGAAGGAACAACAACAAAGAGTTGCAAAAATTACTTACACTAAATTATAGTTTATGTAAATAAATATATAAAGTAATATTTTAATTGATTTAGAAAGGTATTTTTGAAATAGATAAATAGGCGAATGCATAAATAAAAAAAATCAAATATAATTTTTGTTTCAGATTTAAAATAGGAGACAACTTTTTGCGAGTTTTAAAGGAAATTAGATAATTTATTAGAAATTGTTTTCCTCCCTTTTCTCTCTATTTACTGTATAAAGTCCTAAATTTGAGCTATATAATTCAAACAAAGAAAGATCTAATGATTAAATTTAAATGAACTTTAAGTTTTAAATATTGGAAAAATAGTAAAAAGATAATTTTATCTAAAACAAGGACTTTTAGTAAAGATCAAAATGTTTGAATCACTTTTAATTAAGTGTGAAGGCCTCTTATCAATCCCGCCACAACTCTTGTTTGTGTTGTTTTCGGGTACAAAAAAATATGTATTTTGGCAAAACAACTTCAACACAAGTTCAAGAATAAATCAAGAACACTTATGAAGCTTCCAAAACCTTCACTACAAGATCAAAAATGATCTTTCAAAGAAGTGTGTTTTTAGTATTTTAAATAAAATTAGATGAAGCAAAAAAAGCCAAGTCCTCCAAATTCACGGAGTGTCCTTAAGGAAATAATTTCCCTTAAGTACTCGAGGTTGCAAAATTTTTCTCCCTGGATAAAATGGATTAACAATCGGATTGTAGTGGTACCTTAAATAATCGAATTCTCTTCAAACTCATTCAACGGTTAGATGATCACACAGAGTATTTTAGAAGATAAGAAATATTTTCAAGTGCAGAAAAAATCATACTAAACCTGTGAAAAAATATAGATTTATATATTTATTAAGTGCCACTTTCGAAAAGTGGCGATGGTTCACCGGAAAGTTATATCCTTTCTAAACAATCATGTCTGTCCATTTGAAAGAGTGTGTCTTTTCTGAATAGGCATAACCATTCAAACAGTCATACCTATTTCTGAAATAGTGTGTCTTTACTGGAAGAGTTGTGTCCCTTTCCATTCACATCTATTGAACACAACAATCCCCCACATGAACGGGGAATGACTACTCTTTGTAAAACTTTATGGACAATTATGCAATCATCAAGCAAAGACTGATTGCATCTGGATAAGTGAGTTTCCCTATGAACTTTTCGTAGTGAACATGCATCAGATGCACTCGGTCAATCGGTAGATTTGATATATTTGAACTATCAAGATTTAATATAAATCTAGATAACACATGTCACACAACCACCCTTTTACCGATTATGGTTCTTACGATTTTGTTCGTTTTAGCCATGAACACGTCCTAGTATCATTAGAGCTTAAAGAATAGGCCTTTAATAACATTCTCCCTGAATCGGCTTCCGCATCGCCCTCACATAGGTGATTTCTAAATGTTCAATCCAATAGATTAAACTATTTGGTCAAATCTATCAATTTAAATAATCATTTAAAGACTTCACACCATAAGTCTTATGCTTGTTTACTAAACATTGTCTACATCATGAGAATAGGTAGGGTATATTGACAATGTTGAGCCTGTCAATCACAACTTTATTTGATCTCCTTGAACCTAGATCTTGCGATTTGTAGTCTGCTAGGTAGAGTTACTCCCATGCTGATTTGTCCTAGGCGGTAAACCTTTCCCTTAGATGTCCTCTCAACTCCTTCACTAGATAGGACTTTGTAAGTGGATCCGACACATTATCCTTTAAATTCACATAGTCAACAGTGATAATTCCACTAGAGAGAAGTTCTCTAACGGTATTATGTGTCCATCTTATATGATGAGATTTACCATTGTACATCATTCTCCCTGCCCTACCTATTGCCGCATGGCTATTACAGTGTATACATACTGGTGCCACTAGTTTAGGCCAATAAAGATTATCTTCTAAGAAATTCCAAAGCCATTCTACTTCTTCACCAACTTTATATAATGTGATAAATTCAGATTCCATTATAGAGCGAGCAATACATGTCTGTTTGAATGATTTTCAGGAGACCGCTCCTCCACCGATAGTAAATACATATCCATTCATGAATTTTACTTCATTCAATCTGGTGATCCAATTTGCATCACTATATCCTTCTACTATGGATATTTATTGTAATTCAAAGCATAGTATTGAGTGTATTTAATATACCTCAAAACTCTTTTCATTGCTATCCATTGAGTTTTATTGGGATTACTCGTGTATCGACTCAACTTACTAATAGCACATGCTATGTCTGGTCGTGTACAATTCATGATATTCATTAAACATTCCAATGCTCTTGAGTACTCCAACTGTGAGTCACTTTAACCTTCATTCTTTTAAAGTGCGAAGTTCACGTCCAATGGAGTCTCGGCAATACCAAATTTCAAATACTTGAATTTGTCAAGTACCTTTTCAATGTAATGAGACTGTGACAATGTCAACCCTTGTGGAGTTCTATGGATTCTTATTCCGAAGATCACATCCGCACCTCCAAGGTCTTTTATATCAAATTTGATATCGAGCAGTTGCTTTATAGCATTTATGTCAGAAATGTCTCTACTAATGATCAACATATCATCCACATACAAACAAATAATGACTTGGTGATTTGGAGTGTCTTTAATGTATACACATTTATCACATTCATTAATCTTGAACCCATTTACCAACATGGTTTGGTCAAACTTCTCATGTCATTATTTAGGTGCTTGTTTTAGTTCATACAACGACTTAAAAAATTTACACACCTTATTTTATTTTCCTGGAACCACAAAACCCTCAGGTTATTCCATTTAAATTTCTTCCTGCAATTCTCCATTTGGGAATGTTGTTTTCAAATCCATTTGATGGATTACAAGGTCATATACCATAACCAAAGCTAATTAACATCTGAATTGACGTTATCCTCATTACAAGTGAGTATGTATCAAAGTAATCAAGGTCTTTCTTTTGTTTAAAGTCTTTTACAATAGGTCCTGCCTTGTATTTGTCAATAGTAGCATCAACTTTCATTTTTCTTTTAAAGATCTATTTAGAACCTAAAGGTTTATTTTTCAGAGGAAGATCAACCAACTCCAACATATGGTTGCTTTAGATTGAATCAATCTCACTATTGACTGCCTCTTCCTAAAAGGATGAGTGTGAAGACACCATCACTTCTTTAAACATTTGAGGCTCATTTTCTGAGAGAAATATTACAAAATTCAATACAAAAGAAGTTGACGTTCTTTGACGTGTACTATATCTTGGATTCTCATCATTATGTACATCCTGAATTAGTTCATCTCAAGGTCATTTAGACCCCCCATTAGATTGTTCATGTCTAGTTTTATATGGATAAATGTGTTTAAAGAATTCAACATTATCTGATTCAATTAGTGTATTGTTATTATATCCAGATATTCAGATTTAAGAACCAAAAACCGACATGCTTTACTACTTTTAGCATATCCTATGAACACGCAGTCCATCGTCTTAGGTCTTATTCTTACTCTTTTAGATATATGAACTTGGACCTTCGCTAGATACCCCCACACTTTGAAATATTTCAAGTTGGGTTTCCTTTCTTTCTATTTTTCATATGAAATTAATCGTGTCTTACTATAGGGCACTCTATTGAGTATTCAGTTAGCTGTAAGGATAGATTCCTCCCACAAGTTTTATGGTAAACCTAAACTTATTAGCAAGACACTTATTATTTACTTTAAGGTTTGGCTTTTACTTTCCGAAATACCATCAGACTGAGGTGAATACGAGGTCATAGTTTGATGGATAATTTCATTCTCCACATATATTTGCGCAAAGGGAGATTCATATTCTTTTCCCTTATCATATCTCATCATTTTGATCTTTTTCTCTAACTGATTTTCAACTTCTGTTGCCTAAACACATCTATTGCTTCATCCTTACTATTTATCAAATAGACAAAATAGTATCTAGTGTAATCGTCAATAAAAGTTATAAAATACTTTTTTCCACCACGAGATGGCATTGAATTCATATCACAAATATCTGCGTGGATTAAGTCTAAGGGATTGGAATTCCTTTCAACGGACTTATACAAATGCTTAGCATACTTTGATTTCTCACATGTTTGACATTTTGATTTATTGCACTCAAAGTTTGGCAAAACTTCAAAGTTAATTAGTTTTTACAGTTTTTTGCAATTGTCATGTCCTAATCGTTCATGCCACTAATCATAAGACTCAAGCACATAAGAAGAAACTGAACTTTTATTGATTTTAAGATTCATTACATTCATTTTGAATAGGCCCTCAGTGAGGTAGCTTTTTCCTACATACACTTCTCCTTTACTAAGTATAATTTTTTCAGAAATAAATACACATTTGAATCCGTTTTTATCAAGAAGTGATACAAAAATCAAGTTCTTTCGTAACTCTGGTACATACAGGACATTGTTCAAAGTCAACACTTTGCCTGATGTCATTTTCAGGCAAACTTTTCCCGTTTCTTCAACTTTTCCAGTTGCGGAGTTGTCCATGTATATCTTCTCTTCCCCACGAGTCGGAGAAAAAATAATAAATAACTCGTTATTAGCACAAACGTGATGGGTGGCACTCGAATCCATCCACCATTTTCGAGAATTTCCCACCAAGTTGCATTCAGAAAACATGACACAGAAATCATCCATTTCTTTCTTGGACTAAGCTATATTTGCTTGGCCCTTATTCTTCTCTTTCTTTGGGAAACAATAATCCGTAAACTTGTGGTCAATCTTGCCACAGTTAAAGCATTTTCCCTTGAATTTCTTCTTAGGTTGATTACTTTTCTGTCCAGTTTTTTTCAACTTTTTAGAGTTATTGTGGTCATCTTCTACAATATTTGCTCCACTTATTACAAAATTTCCTTTTTATCTTCTTTCCACGACTTTATTATCTTCATCAATACGCAGTCTTACTATAATATCTTTGACTGTATCTCTTTTTCCTTATGTTTCAAGTAGTTCTTGAAGTCCTTCCATATAGGTGGTAACTTCTCTGTTATTGCCACGACTTGAAATATCTCATTCACGATTAAACCTTCCACGAGAAGATCATGGATGATAACTTATAGTTTCTGGAATTGAGATACAACAGACATGCTGTCAATAATTTTAAACTCTAGGAATCTTGCAACGAAGAACTTTTTGGTTCCCGCATCCTCAGTATCGTACTTTCTTTCTAGCTCCCCCCACAACTTTTTTTCCATCTTCATTCCACTATACACATTGTATAGTTCATCTTGGAGGCCATTTAGAATGCAAGTCCTACATAGGAAATCTGAGTGTTTTCATGCCTCTATAATGATAAATTTCTCCTGCTCCGAAGTTCCTTCGGACACCTCAGGAGCTTCTTCAGATGTAAACCATTAAAAACATAAAGTTGTAAGGTAGAAGAACATCTTCTATTGCCACTTTTTGAAATATACCCCCGTGAATTTTCTAGGTGTCTCAGCTGGCTCAACTGCTATCAGAGCATTCATACAACTCGTTGTGGCAACATTAGTTGTTGCCACAGTCGTTGCAATATCATGCACTTGACTGTCAGTAGTCATTTTTCTGTCACAACAAGACTGTAAATTTAGTATATCAAAATACTATTAATAAAGTTGCAGCAACTTTAAACACTCCTTATTTCTAGTTTAACGATGAAATTTTATGATTTTCAATTGTCAACCGAGTGATCTTTAACTTGTATGAAGATTTTATTTCTTCAAATAACTAGTTAAGTTCAAATGGAGTAGAAACCTAAAAACTTTATTCTCCAGAAACCAAGCAATATAGATTTCGAAAAAAACTTTAGTGAAAAGAAAATTTCACCAAACAAGGAAAAAAAAATTTTTTTTTTGCCAAAATTATTTCCTTAAGATTGTTGTTTTCGGGTACACAAAAAATTATATTTTGGAAAAAAAACTTCAACACAAGTTCAAGAATAAATCAAGAACACTTATGAAGTTTCCAACATCTTCAACACAATATCAAAAACGACCTTTCAAAGAAATGTGTTTTCAATATTTTAAAGAAAATTAGACGAAGTAGAAAAAGCCAAGTCCTCTGAATTCACAGAGTGTCCTTAAGGAAATAGTTCCCCTCAAGTATCCGAGGTTACAGAACTTTCCTCCCAGGATAAAATGGTTAACAATCTGACTGTAGTGGTACCTCAAATGATCGGATTCTCTTCGAACTCACTCAACGGTTAGATGATCACATAGAGTATTTTAGAAGACAAGAAATATTTTCAAATGCAGAAAAATTCATACTAAACCTGTGAAAAAATACAAGTTTTTATAGCCATTAAGTGCCCCTTCCGAAAGGTGACAATGGTTCACCGAAAAGGTATATCCTTTCTGAACAGTCATGTCTGTCCATTCGAAAGAGTGTATCTTTTCTGAACAACCACAACCATCCAAACAGTCATACCTTTTTTTGAAATAGTGTATCTTTTACTCGAAGAGTTGTATCCCTTTCAAGCAACTTTTTATTTTTCATTCACACCTATTGAACCCAACAGTTTGATCTATGATTAACTATCTATTCATTAATAATATTGAAAACAACTTGGGTGTGATGAAAGAAAGACTCCCATATTGGTGATGGATGAGGTCTTGGGACTCCTTAATATGGATCTAGTGATGTTATTTTATTGAACTAGCTTTTAAGATTTAGTTAAACTCCTGATTGACATAATATCAGTCCCCCACCCCCCAATATGGGCCCCTATAGATTGTCCACATCCTGTAGGACCTGGTCCTAGGATAGGAAAGAGTTGGGCATGCAGGTGGTGAAAAAGATTTCCACACAGGTGATGGATGAGGTCTTGAATTTTCTTACTATGACTTGGGAAATAGTCCTCTTTAATCTAGCTTTTCAGGTTGAATTAGGTCAACGTCTCTTTAACATGGTGTATTTTAATAAGAAAGAATTGATAAAAAAATTCTTAATCCTTTATTTACTCTCAATAAAGAGGAATTTTTGGGGTCCATTATGACTTTGACGAATGGAAAGCCCACATATATATTCTTTGGGCATGTATTTTCAAGAATCCTCTATTTACTCTCAATAAAAGAGGAATTTTTCGGGTCCATATAGATGGCTGACTTTGACGAATGGAAAATCTACATATATATTTTCTTTGTGCCCTTATTTTCAAGAATCAACAATCGGACAAAGAATAACCCAAAATCACTATTTATTTCTCCCAACGTGAATGGCCAGGATACTGATTTATGGTTTGTTGTTTGATTCAAAACAAAATTTGTTGGGGTGATTAATGGCGGAGCTAGAATTTTCAGGGGTTCAAAATATAAAATAAACACAAAAAAGTTAAAAAAGTTAAAAAGAGTTCTAACATTTATTGTATGTATGTGAAATTAATTTTAATCATGTATAAATGATGTAATTTTCTATCGAAGAAGGTTCGGCTGACCTAAATGGGCCTTTTCTTGATCCGCCCCTGGCAGTGGCTGACTAAAATCTTTTGTTCTAAAATAAAAGTTAGATCATGGTTATCACTACTTTAGAAATAAATCATCCGTTGCTTTTTAATCATTATTGTATAAACTCCTACACTTCATAACTCCCCTCGTAATCTTCCTAGATAATGTCATGTTTATGAAAACATTTTGTGTATCTTTTTCTAACACTAAATTGAGAGATAAAAGAAAGAAACATACTATTTTTTTAAGCAAATCCACTAGGCGAGATGCCCAGGGATAGTTTATATATATATATATATATATATATATATATATATATATATATATATATATATATATATATATATATATATATATATATATATATATATATATATATATATTTAAAGCAAAACTCAAAATAAAAAGTACAAGCAAGAGAGGCTATGCCTTGCCTTACTAATCCTATTGAGGTAGAATGAAACCTCTTCTAATTAACATGCATGTAAAAAATAAGATGAAGAAAGAACTAAATATTCTATGATCATCACAGAGTTAATAACTAATAATGGATAATTACTAGACCCCTAGTTGTTGTAGAGTTCTTATAGTTGTTGTAACTTCAAGTCTATCTTTGTTTATATAGGTCTTATATATAGTCTTGTACAGATACTGAAAACTCAAGTCATTCAATCAATAACATACGATTCTATTCCCATCTTCTACTCTCTATCTCTATCTTTTTATGGTATCAAAGCCTATCTAAACTCCTACGAGTTGATCCTCTCATTTTTTTTCTTCTCTGCTTACTCACACAAATATCCTCTAAGATTTCTGTGACTAATGCCGATGGAATCAAGAATGCCGTCACTATTGTTCAATTCAATCCAGTTACCCAACTTCCCATTAAACTAACGGGCAGTCACAATTTCTCCTTGTGGAAATATCAAGTTTAATGCTTATGTGTGGTCACAATATTTATGGGCATCTCGATGGATCCATCCCTGCACTCACTTGCACCATCTCTCAGAACAATCAAGATGTTGATAACCCTGAGTTCCTTTCTTGGTATTGCCAAGATCAACTAATTCAAAATGCTATCTTGGCCTCTGTTGACCCTACGCTTTCCCTCACTGTTGTTGTTGAAATCTCTGCCAAACCTGCCTGGGATGCTTTACATACTGCATATGCAAACAAATCTCAAATTAGAATGCCCCGCCTCACTAAAGATTGTCGTCCAGTCACAGATTATCTTCATCAAGTTCGATCACTTTGTTATGAACTTGCAACTGCTGGTAGCAGGTATCAAACTTGAAACTCATTGTGAAAAATCCTCAGTGGACTCGAATCTGAATTTCGAGAACTCTTTGCTATCATTTGTGTTTACGATTCTCCTATTTCATATGAAAAACTTTACGAAAAGCTTCTAGATTATAATATTTTCCTCAAACACGAGGAAGACAAAAATCCACTATCAACTCCCATTACTGCTGCTATAGCACAAAAGACTAGCTCATCTTCTTCTCGCCAGAGCAATAACAATTACTCCAGCAATCACCGTCTAGGTGTAAACCCTCCTGCCAACAATCAACAATGGCACCCTCCTGCCAACAATCAACAATGCAAAGCATAACACCCATGAAGAAATAACCACCAGCAGCCCTTTAACATAAACCTTTTCCGCCAACTATAAGATCACGTAGGTCATTCTGCTAAAGTCTGCAGATCGCAGTCACATAACCATTTGCAAGCCTAGGCAAACTTTACTGATCATTTTCCTTCTCAATAATCCCCTTGGATCATCGACAGTAGAGCCACTCATCATATTGCATCTGATACTCAAAGCCTAACCACTACACATGACTACCACGGTACCGAAGAGATAACTATGGATAATGGTAACACCATTCCAATATCCCATATCGGTAACGCTAACATAAGTCCATCAAATCATCATTTCAAACTTCTCAATACCTTATGCTCCCCTATCATTAAAAATAATATTTTTTCTATTTCTAAGTTTTGTCATGATAATCATTCCTCTATTGAATTTTTTCCTTTCCAATATCTTGTGAAGGATCTGAGTACGTGGGCATCTCTAGTTCGGGGGTAGAATAAAGATGGGTTGTATGAGTGGCCACAGGGATGCACACATTTTTCTCCTAAATGTAATGTGGCCTTTCCAATTCACCTATGGCATCATCGTTTAGGCTATCCTAATCATCGCATTTTAAATACTATGTTGAATAAGTTTTCCCTTCCTGTGTCATATCCTAAAGCTAGCTCCATTTGTAATTCTTATTATTCAAATAAAATGCACAGGTTGACTTTTTTAGAAAACTCATTGTGAAGCAATAAGCCCTTGCAAATCCTTTATAGAAATTTGTGGGGTCCATATCCAGTGTTTTCAATTGATAAGAAAAGATATTATGTATTATTTGTTGATCAATTTTCAAAATACATGTGGTTGTTCACTTTAAAATATAAAAATGAAACTTTGGAAGTTCACCAAAATCTGTATACATTACTTGAACGCAAATTCAACACCAAAATTCAATATTTTTACACTGATGGTTGTGGCGAATTTCAGAGTCTATAGTCGTATCTCAAAGTACATGGCATAGAGCACTTAGTGTCACCCTCATATACTCCACAGAAAGTTGCTCTAGTCGAAAGACGACACCAACATGTTATTGAAACTGCTAGAACCTTATTGCACTAAGCGTCTTTACCCTCACACTTTTGGAGTTTTGCCGGTCAACAAGCGGTTTATCTTATAAATAGGCTAACTACACCGAATCTTCAACATAAGAGCCCCTTTGAAATTTTATTTCAAACTATGCCCAAGTATGACTCCGTTAAAGTTTTTGGTTGCTTGTGTTATCCATGGATAAAACCATATGCCAAAAACAAACTCGAGCCTCGTTATACACCATGTGTTTATTTAGGATTTTCAAATAAGCATTACTGCCACCAATGTTTTGATTCTTTAACTTTCAAAATATATTTATCTCGTGACATTTTATTTTTAGAAAACCAATTTCCGATTGAAAATATTTTTTCTTATTTGACAAACACACAAAATAAAAATGTGTCTTGGGAGATTTGTTCAACTGAACAGCAACCGTAGAATAATACACAATATTCATGTAATTCCCGCATGTTTCTAAGCTAGGAAGTGAATAAGTATTCCTACGTATGAAATCTCCTATCCTGTGATTCATACTTGAGTACATGACTTACAATGAATATCCTAGTGATCTGATAGCTTATGATGCATTAATCATGTTCAAGCTAAGAGTTTTTGAATCCATCAAGTTTTAGTGATCGATTTTGCAAGGGTCATATTTGAACGAGTATAAATTGATGTTAATATGGTATTTTGGATGATTTACACCCACCAAATTGTAGAGAATTAAATTAACTTTCCAACGATACTAATTTCACCTTAATCCAATACCCAGCGAAAAGTAATGCCCATTTTCGTGAGAGACAGTAAGGATAGGCGATTGGTTAGGCGCCGCCCAACCAAACATAGTCGATTGGCTAGGATCCGCCCAAACTAGATTAGGCAATCACTTGGGCACCGCCTAAGTCAGTTTTAGGTGCCAAAAATACTCCGTTTTGAGTTATTTAAAGGGTAATTAAGTCTTTTAACACTCCTTACACGTCCCTAAACTTAACCCTACAAAATATATAGCTTCTAAACATATTACAACCCTATTATCATCTCAAAGCTCATCATCCAAGAGAACTAAACGATAAAAACAACTCGGGTTGCGTAACTAAGCTTGAAGATCCGATTTCAAGGAAATTCCTCCGTCAATCATCAAGAATCTTCCTTCTAAGGTATGTGTGAGTTGATTCATGGACTCCTTTCGTCCATGAAGCTCAAGAACCATCTTCTAAATTTTGTATCATGAGGTTTATGCTGTTGGTAGTTGATGTTCATGTGGTTGGAGTTTGATGATGCCTAAGATGGGATCTTTGTATGTTTATTGTGAGAATATGGTGGTATTAACGTATAAAAATGTGAAATTGGTGGTTGAATATCTGTAATATTGATGAATCCACGTATGCCTAAGATGTGCATGTAAGGTGTTTGCGAAAATACCTAAGGGAATAGAAATCATGATTTTATGACATAATAAGTCCTAAATGACTATTCCATGTTCTAAGTTTATGTTCAACGTGATCCCCGTTCTATTGTCTTGAATTGAAGAAGTTGTACGATATGCTCATGATATTGTTGCGATATGGAATGACCATGTTATTGAAGCCATGCAAGTATATACGTATTGTGTGCATTCCCGATCATGTGATAGTTTATTGAGAATCATTCTTATTATGAAAGCCTTACTTATGATATTGTGAATTGTGGACTCAAATCTTGTGATCAAGTCATGTCATGTGTGTCAGTTTCCTCCTATCGAGTCCTGGGGGTACTTATACCCAAAAACTATAGCTGTATGTCTAAAGTCATGTCATGTTTAACGATATCCAAACTCAAACTATGATTCCATAGACTTCAATCAGTCATGTGACTCAGGAAAAACTCATGATCTTAGTCAGTTGTCAGATATCAGTAACATTCCGTCAGTCAACAGAATTCAGTAAGATTAAGTCATGCACAAGCATTTATTCATGTCCAGTCCTTCTAGATGGGATTAGAGGTTAGCACCGAGTGAACCCAAGGATAGGAACTCACCTGTCAGTTTAGGGTATGATTCTTAGTAGTCATCCTTATGTTCCAGAACTACGTAGCCAACGTAGGTTGAGACATCTTAACCCATCAGATTAGGGTTAATGAGGTGGCTTAACCCATCAGTTTAGGGTTCCCACCATTCTCATTGAGTACCCACCAGATAAGGGTCACTCACAGATTCTCCTTACCTATGGTACGGTATTGACACCCCTCCAGTCGGGGCAGAGATTGGACCCCAGCTTAGCCATAACGATATACATGGGACATGTCAGTTAAACACTACTTCCCATAGTTTCAGTATCAGTCTCAATAAAAGAACTCAGGGCATTCTTCAGGTTTTAGTATATAGAGGACTGTCAAATACAGTCGTCCATGTTATCAGTTTCAATATCAGTCATGACAGTTATCATTAAACCATGTATTATCTTACAGGTTATGCTATCACGTATTCATGGTCCCAGTTTCTATATATGTGTGTTTGTACTCCCACGTTCATATTAGTCAGTCAGTATTATTCATGCATGAAACCCTTTAGGTTCAGCGTACCTTCCTCATATACTTAGTACTCCAGTTTTACTGACGCATTTACGCTATGGTGCTTTCTTTTCATGTTAAACCATAGGTTCCGAGACATTAGCTTTAGCCCAGCAGTAGCGGTAGCCTTCCAGTTGCAGAGACATAGTGAGTCCTCATTGATTCGAGGACAGTATGATTTGATAGATTTATTTATTTCTTTAGTTCAATTTTACAGAGTTAGTTGGAGACATGTTCCTTTAACTCCTTATTCAGATAGTTTAGAGGCTTTCAGATTTACGTTCAGACTTAGCTTTCAGATTGAGTTGTTTTGGGTATTTTCACCCACATGATTTTATTCAGCTGAACCTTATGGCCTTACAGTTCTATGTATTCCGCATTATTATATCATGATTTGTAGTATGTAGATACAAATATCAGTTATGGGTTAGCTTGTGGTCCCTCGGGGTCATGAGCACCATATAGCATTTTGGTTCAGCAAATCGGGGTGCTACAATTCATATGATTCTTATGAGCTTCCCACTCAAATTGTGCAGCAGCCCATGGACATGCACTTACCTATCTCCTCTACCCTAACAGGAACCACCATCTCAAGTAATTCAATTTCTCCCTTATCTGCTACTTCTTCTCTAGCATCTCCACTCCCCCCTTCCCTCACCATACAAAAATCAGTTTTCAGCCGTAATTCACCTAAAACAAATGTTTTAACCTCACTGGTTCATTCTTCTCCCCATTTAAATACGTAGCCGCAATCCACAATAATCACTTACCAGAGTTGAAATAAGTCTACTGGTCCTTTGACCCAGAACCCTGTGGGACAACCCTCTTCCTCGTAACCTGTCCCATCTCCCGTGGCCCCAAAACCTTCTCTTGTTTCCCCTAGCTCTACATCAACGCCTACTCATAACATGATTACACGATCTAAGACTAATAGCCTTAAGCCTAAGCAATTCCAAACTGTTGTTCAAACTACTTCCTCCCTACCTAGAACCTTTAAGCAAGCTCAATAAGTCCCACATTGGTATGAATCTATGAAAAATAAATTTGATGCCTTAGTTCAGAACCGTACATGAGAGTTGGTACCATGTGATCCTTAGAAAAATATGGTGGATTGTAAGTGGCTTTTTCGGGTTAAATATCATCCTGATGGTTCTGTTGACAGGTTCAAAGCTCTCTTGGTTTCCAAAGGATTCAAACAATGACCTGTCCTTGACTTCCATTGCACTTTTCGTCTTGTGGTAAAGCCAACAACTGTTCAAATAGTTCTTGCGATTGCAACACAACAAAGCTGGCCCATTCGTCAACTTGATATCAATAATGACTTCCTGCAAGGTCGTCTTCATGAGGAGGTCTATATGCACCAACCCCTTGGTTTCGAATCTTCTGCACATCTGACGTATCTTTACAAGCTGCAAAAAGCTATTTATGGACTCAAACAGGCCCCAGGGCATGGTACACTGAACTAAAAATTTATTTGGTTACTTTGGGGTTTATTAAGTCCCAATCTGATTCTTCATTGTTTATCCTAAAGAATTTTGAGTTTATTGTTTATGTCCTAGTATATGTTGATGACATAATTGTTACTGGTAATCAGATTTGAGTTGTTCAAAGAATTATTAATAATCTTGCAACCCGATTCTCACTGAAGGATCTTGGTCCACTTCATTATTTCCTTGGTGTTGAAGTATAATCTTATCCTGGTGGTCTTTTGTTGTCTCAATAGAAGTACATTATAGATCTTTTGTAGGAATTTAATATGCAAAATTTCAAAGGTGTTCCAACACCAATGGCTTCAACTGTAACTTTCCCGAAGCCCGTGGAAGATTCTCCTGTTGATGGCTCTCTTTATAGGCGTATCATCGGTAAACTTCCTTAACTTTCTTTTACACGTCCGGACATAGCCTTTGTTTTTAGAAAACACTCACAGTCTATGCACCAGCCCTTTATATCTCATTGGACAACCATGAAACATCTCCTTCGGTATCTACACCAAACATCCTTATTTGGCCTCCTGATTGCCAAAGAACATGTTCACTGTCTTCTAGCTTACTCAAATTCTGATTGGGCTGGAGATTCTTTTAATTGAACTTCCACCACAGGTTATATTGTTTACCTTGGCAGCTCTTCGATATCATGGTCCTCTAATAAGAAAGGATCTGTCTCCCGTTCCTCTATAGAAGTAGAATATTGGGTTGTCAATGCTACTTTTTCTAGACCAATTGGCTAGCAAGTTTACTCCATGAGCTTCGGTTTCGTATCTCAGACATTCCTTGAATATTTTGTGATAATGTTAGCACCACCTACATTTATGACAACCCGGTGTTCCATAGTCAAAGCATATTGCTATTAATTTTCATTTTGTTCGTGAACAAGTTCAAAATAAGGATATCGCAGTTCAACACCTTCACTCGGCGGATCAAGTGGTAGATATACTGACCAAACCACTTACAAGAGTCTCTTTTGTCAATCGTTTTTCAAAGTTAGGTATAGTTGACACCACCAACTTACGGGGGCGTAGTAACGGATAATTACTAGACCCCTAGTTGTTGTAGAGTTCTTATAGTTGTTGTAACCTCAAGTCTATCCTTGTTGATATAGGTCATATATATAGTCTTGTACAGATACTGAAAACGCAAGTCATTCAATCAATAACATATGATTCTTTTTCCATCTTCTACTCTCTATCCCTTTAATAACCAACTCTATGATGATATTACAAATGATAATACTTAAGTAGTAAAAGATTAAAATAAGCAAGGGTGTGGAGTCAGATCCATGTTTCTTTAAAAATTAAAAATCTTCAAGAAGATATAGCCCTATAACTATTCGATTCTTTTCCTTGTCTTCTTCCTCCAACCAGTCTAAAATATCTTTATATTTCATCAATTCTTCTTGGTCTATTGAATCTTGTTTATTTAATTGAACCTTGTTTCCTTCTGCTTTTCCACTCTCATTGGTAATTGTCTTAGAATAACCTCTTCAGACACTTTACCATCCCAACTATATGTTTTTTTTCATGAGTCTTCTTTTTCTTGAATCCTTTTCTTTGTTGCCTAGGTGAAGGATCTCCATCCCTAGACACTTTAGCAAAGCATTCATCCAATACTTCATCCTCATCTTCTTTGTCAAATATGTCAACAACTAAATTACCCTCAAATTCTTCTATTGGATCTTCTACCAAATTTCCTAGCTTATACCTCTTGGCTTGGAACCCTTTGGTAGGATTATCCATAGCATTCAAAGGTTCACTTGTTTGAACCACAAGGTTTTCCACGGCTAAATATGGAAGAACCATTACATAACTTGGCATAAATTCTGAGGCATTTGGAGTCAACTTGCTACACGTTAGAGGGGATGAAGCCTGCTTCTCCTCCCCTACCATATCATCCCAACTCTTTACATTTGAACCACATTTTTTATCATGTCAGCCTTCTTGTTTTAATGCATTGGAGTTAAGATCACTACCCTATCTACATCTTGTTCATTCCCTTTGAACAATAATTTATGTTTAAAGTCATCCCACTGCTCACTAATTGACTCCATAGATAGAGAAAGGATCTGATATGCCAAAGCATCCAATGTAGTCATCAACGACTTCAAGACAGGTACAGGACAAATCAAGCTTGCAACGTGTTGTTGCATTAGCATATTTGTCACTTCTGGAAGTGCAATTTGACATTTAGGACTGTCCGAATCAGATTGATGCTCATTTTTATCTAAAAGAGCCTCAAAGGTGTTAGGATCCACAACATTCTTTGTTGCAACACATGTTTCTTTGCCACATTATGTTCTTTGCTAATTTGAGGACTAACAGATTGTTTGCGTAAAACCACTGTCCATCCTTCATCTCCAACATCATCTCTAGTATTGTTCAACTCCATATCCTGCTTAGAAATTATCAAACTCTTAGTCCCAGCACTTGTATCTACATCACTAGGTAGATTTTGAAGAGCTTTATTTTCAGCCTGTGCTCTTTCCAATAAATTTTCGGACACCCTAGCCAAAGCTTGACCTACTAGAATATCCGCCATCTTAATTTTATTTTGTTGTTTCTTCTTAATATTTTGATAATCACATGCATCTCCTTGCAATTTTTCAACCGAAGCTCCCTCAATCTCCATTGTCACATCATCTTCATTTTGGAGCACTATTTTTTTTCAATTAACATCAACACTTCTTTTCATCGTGACCCTGGTGCTTTCAATGGGTGCAATATTGAGGTAAATTATCATACACCACCTCCTGAAACTCCTCAATAATTCTACCTATAACTTTGTCCACACTTTGAAGTCGAATACGATCGGGATGTTTGTCCATTACGTCAAGGATGACTTTAATCATAGTCGTTCTAGGTTTTGATCTCACTTGTGTGGCCTTATCCACAGAAATAGATTTTCTAACTGCTAAAGCAACGAAAAGCAAAGACCTCTTAGAAAATAAATCCATCAACAAGTTTGAAAATGAAATTCATACTACCAAACGTGAAGTCTCCCCCTTAGGGTTGAATCCAATAGTCCACGAAAAAAAATCTTAATTTGACAATTTTTGTCATTGTGCATGAAATAATTCACACCTCTTGATAATGCAGCCACAAAATTATCATATTGATCCATACGAATAAGAAGTTGCCTTTGAGCGAGCAACCCAACAAGACAATGTCCCTTAATGCCGAGAAACTTAGGCAAAATTGATCTTAAAATTAATAAATCTGGTGATCCCATGGATAATTTAACCACTATTGCTTGATGAAGTCCCTTATCTTTGGCGAAAGCTTGTTGCTCATTCAACGTAAACTTTAATGTTGGGATTCCATGAACAACTTCAATAGGTATTGAACTAGTTTGTGAAAGATTAATAGTTGATTTTGTTTGATTTAACTTATCAACATAATTATAGTTTATATTGGTGTTTGTAGGTTTGTTTGTAGGGTTTCGGAGAAGCTCTCCCATAGCCAAAGGCTGGGGAGAGATGGTGGCAGCCATAGCTATCCTAGTTTCTCATGTCCAAGAGAGAGAAAAGGAGAGTCTAGGATTTATGGTGTTAATTGCGAGTCTCTTTATTGTTATTCTTGTTTTTAATTTTACAACAAATTGAAAGTTTAAATTTGTACAAATATGTAACTCAAGCAAATAAAAACATGAGCCATGGAAAATCATGTCTTTAGTTTTTCAATCAAAAATGGAATAATGAACAGATTTTCAATGAACTTATATTTTTGTAAGCTCAGATAAATTCGCATGGACTCGCAATCCACCCTGCCTCACAGTAATTTTTAAAAGAATTATTTCAACTCGTTCCACTTACTCAATCATAAACCTTCAACCGCCCTGCATAATCTAAAAATCACGCACCCTGCACCTGTCCGACTCTGATCCATCCCTATAACTGTCATATGTCCTGTAAACTTTAAATCATTGATCCGCCTCTACACTTTGTCCCACTGAA
This sequence comes from Capsicum baccatum var. pendulum, assembly GCA_030864225.1. Taxonomy (NCBI): domain Eukaryota; kingdom Viridiplantae; phylum Streptophyta; class Magnoliopsida; order Solanales; family Solanaceae; genus Capsicum; species Capsicum baccatum. The sequence goes on along the minus strand of CM061554.1, from coordinate 216,496,494 downwards.
GCCTCATAGCTTATTACCTACCTCCCTACCCCCCACCCCATCTATTGAGGCTTATTATTAGTGGACTTATCTTTTAACACTTTTACAGATCTTTTGGAAAAGGAAAGGTTCTAAATACAACTTAATATTTCCTTTTTTGTGTGTCTTCTTCTAGTGACTTTAGTCTGATATAAATGGTATCAAGGAATGGAAAGAAAAGGTACTTTGGCTTGATTAGAGAAAAATGGAAAGAGGAAAAGAAACTGAAGGACTAACAAAGAAAGGAAGGAGAACCAAACAATTCATTGGTATGTCATACAATTTTTATTTTTTATTTTTCACATAATTATTTTAGTCTTGTATTTAACTAGGGCCAGCCAAATGCCAAAGTCCTAAAGCATAGGCTTATTTACATTTTTAGGACCCATTAGTTTTATATTTATTTTTTGTTTTAAGTATATTTATAAAGTTTGTACTCTGTATTTTTTTTCAACTAGTTTAATTTACGTGCTTCGCACGTGTAACTTGCATCAATAAATAAAATTATGTATAAAAAATAAAAGAATTAAAAATAGCAATAGTGCTAAAATGAATTTACGTACATTCAAATGATGTAAATAAATATTGTATATCAAATATGTCATTGCCCGTTGTATAAAATTAAAGATCATGATTCAAACAAATCAAGTATTGATTTTATATAATTTATGTATAATCTTTAATGCGATTAACTGAATGAAATAACGAAAGGGTGAAAAGATGATAAATAAATGCAAGAAGATAATTAAATGTAGATGTAGTACAAAAATGGATCATATATGATGCAATGAAAAATTGTAAAATAACTCATCATGAAATAAAAATGAGAGACTATTAATTATTCAATTCTTTCAAATAAAGTAGGATTGCATACAAAACATTGATTTTAATATTGTTCCCTTTATCTTTAGGTCTAAACGCTTGAAGAAAAAGTGTATAGATAAATTAACCTACCAAAAAATTGAACCCTAGTATCATACTTATTTCTATGCCAGTATTAAATATTTTTTTTTTGTAAAAAAAAAAACTCGTATGACAATTTCTACACTAATTAAGAGTACTTGTCCTGTTATTTTATTTTTTTAGCTACGACTCTTTTTAAAAAAAGAAAAAAAACTGAACCAATTTAAGCTACATCAAGACTACTTGTTATCCTATTGTTTTATATTTTACCATGACAGTTTGACTCTTATTAACACATTTATTCTTCATTTTTTTCTTTTTTTGTGGTGCAGTTATAGAAATCTTTTACATAAGGTAAAGTTCTTATTAATTTAGGAGTAATAAAATTATGAATTTTTACTTAGCTCAAATAAAATTTTTAATTAATTCTTAAGTCTTAAATCTAAAGATAATAATTAAATGATAAATATTTTAGAAAAATAGTATATGACTATTTTGTGATTGTAGAAACTTTTATTGAAGGATAAAATTAACAGAAAAATTGTTAGAAATCAGCAATCCATGATATATTAAATTTTATATCATTCAGATGATATAACGTACGTGTAACAAAACCAAAAAAAGAAAATCATTAAAGCATATTATTTATAATAATAATAATGATATACCAGAGATCATCATTTATTCACAATAGAAACAATTACATATAATTAAATTTTAGAAGCGAATTCATATAAAAATAGAATGACTAACCATTTTCTCGTGATGGAATGTAACAATTTAAAGAATATGATAAAAATTACAAATAAGTCAATGTTAAATCATTAATTATTTATGTCATTATTATAAACAAAAAGAATAACAGAAAATTTTTTCAATTAGCAATTATCTATCAAGAATACATGATAACTTATTATTTTCAACATTGAGAACATACTAAAATCATAAAAGAAAAATTTTCAATTAGCAGTTGTTTATCAAAGTACAAGATAATTTATTCTTGTAAATATAAAAAAACATATTAAAATCTAAAAAAACGTACCTTAAAGCACAAACAAATTTATCTCTTCAATGAACAATACTATCAATATTTCATAAAGAGACAAAAAACTTTTAAATTAACAATTGTCTATCAAGAATACGTTATAATTTATTTATTGTAAGCTTCAAGAACGTATTAAAATTCTAGAAAACTTACTCCAAATTAATGACCATCAAACTTATCTATTTAATCATAGATACTATCAAGATTTTAAACATCAAGACCATATTAAAATTTTAAAAAATTTACCTCAAATCACAAGTAATTTATCTCTTCAATTATAAGATACATCAAAAATTCACACAAAAAATGCTTCTCAATGAGCAATTGTCTATCAAGAATACATGATAATTTATTTTATAAATTTTAAGAACATATTAAATTTTAGAAAACTTTCCTCAAATCACAAGCAAATTTATCTCTTTAATCGCATTTACTATTAAAATTGTAAGTATAAAAAACATGCTAAAGCATTAGAAAACTCACCTCACATCACAAGTGAATTTGTCCCTTCGATATCAAGATTTCACTGACGAAAAAATTTTCAATGAGCAACTATTTATCAAGAATATAAGATAATTTATTTATTATAAATTTCAAAAGTAGACTAAAATTTGAAAACTTACCTCAAATCACGTTAAAATTTATATACATTAATAAGAAAAATCTATATCTAAACCCATTTTTTCTCTATATGTGATAACTTTGGAGAAGAATATCGAAAGCTAAATAAAGAAAGATAACTATTATTAATTAATTAATTAAAGAATCCTAATGTCAAAGTGATTCAAAAGCCAAACAAAATTCCCTTATAATTACGCATTTTAAGGATTTTTTCCATTTTTTTTTTTGTTTTATTTTTTGGCCAACTTTCAAGTTTTTAGTAGATTTTTTTTTTTTTTTTTTTTTTTTTGGGTTTTACCTTTTTTTTTTTCTTTTCTTTGGCCAACTTTCAAGTTTAGTAGATTTACTTTTTTTTTTCCTTTTATCTAGAATTTTTTTTTTACTTTTTTTTTAGTATACAATCGTGCATTTTATCATGAATGTTTTCCCCTTCTATATTTTAGGACTTCTTTTTCAAGTACACAAGGAAAAAAAATTTAACAATATTAATTTTTCATATTTTTCTTACCACATATTGTAGGATTCATTTTAAATATTTAAATATAATAATACAATAATTAGACAAAATAAGTGAAAAGATAATTTTATCTACTACAAAATTTTTTAATGAAGGGTAAGAAGTTCAAATCACTTTTTTTTAGGGTATTCACATTTTTAATATATTATATTTTATAGATTATAGATTATAGATATAGATATAGATAAGCTATCGGTTCTCTAAAAGATAACGGTGAGGGCATTGAAAATTTAAATTACACATTTCTTCCTTTCCTTTATTTTTCTAACATTGCATTAAGCAAATTCAGTAAATTTTATTTTTAAATAAAATGACAAAAAAATTTATTATTTTACCTTATTTTATATTTATTTAATTTTGCATTTGTTATTTTTTTTCTATATATAATTATATGTATATGTATTTATATTAAAGAAACTTTCAGAAATAGCCTAACTTTCAACAAATTGAGAGCAGATAGCCTAACTTTTAAGATTATAATTTGTAACCAATGTATCAACAGTATGCAATTGACTGTATTCGATAAAAAATATAAATACAAATATACAATGAGTAATTACATGAATCGACCTTTTTTTCTCTCTTTTTTTATTTTTCATTTTTCTTACTGTTTTTCTATTTTATTTTTTTCTTTTCATTTTTTCTCTTTTATCTCTAACTTCTATCTCTCTTTCTTTTTTTTTTTTAATTTTTTTCTTCTTGTCTTTTTGTCCTTTTCTCCCCCATCCAAACCCCACACCACCCTTTTTTTCATTTTTTATTTTTTTCTATTTTTTTTCTCTCTTTTATCTCTAGCTTCTATTTTTTTTTTCAATCTTTTTGTCATTGTTTTTGTTCTATTTTATTATTTTGTGTACTTTAAAAAAATATGGCTACGTCGGATGATAATGAAAGTATCATAATTTGTTATTGTATTTGTATGTACATCATCATTTATGTTTGTGTATGCGTTAATACAATGTTATTTATATTTTACTGCGCGTAATTATATTTGTATTGATTTATATTTTTATATTTGTTGATATAATTGTATTTGTATTTGTATTTTATAGTTCACACTTGTATTTGTATTTTATAGTTCGCACCATCATTTATATTTAATACAATTCACACTTGTATTTTTAAGAATTATTTTGTATTTGTATTTTATAGTTGACTACATATTGTATTTGTTATTTTGTGATTTTATTTTGTTTATATTTTTATTCTATTTTTATTGATGCACTTGTATTTTTAAAGAATTAGTTTGTATTTGTATGTGTAAGTTGATCGCATATTTATTTGTATCTATAATTTCATTTGTTTCATTTTTGTATCTGAATTTATAACTGACTGTATTATTTGTATTTTTAAAAAATTGAAAAATAATTATTACTTTTCTTTCTATGAATACTTGTTCTTATATTTATTTATATAAATTATATTTTATTGATACGAATTGTATAATTGAATGATAAATTAAAAAAATACAAATGCTAAATTATGCAACTACAAATGTTACATTTGTATCAAATGGTACATGTTTATACAACTTGAACAATATACATATAAATGATACTTGTTTATACACAAATACAAATGGTAGATTTGACATACAAATACACACACTTCTATTTCTCTTCCAAACATGTTTCCAGAGCTGTTTGCGAAGAGACCACTATTATTCATGGCTTCGACAGTTGGAAAATTCACTATCATCGATAAAATCACGCAAACTAACTCAAGACCGAGTACAACAAAGGTGAGGGTGATTCTTGATTTAATGGACATATTGCCGGGTAGGTTGAGGCTTCAATTTATGGACAAAAAGACTGGTAAAGTTGTGGAGAATTTTAAGAGTTTATCTATGATAACTTACCATCATATTGTAGCCATTGCAAACATCAAGGACACAATGATAGTAAGTGTCTCTTGCTACAAGAAAATGTTGAGATTATTAGAACAAGTTAGAACAAGTGAAAGTAGTTAATAGTAGTAGTTAACAGTTTTTTATTGTTTCATTGCCTTAGTTACTGTTACATTGCTTACTTGTACAACCGGTTAGTTAGTTAGTTTGTAACAACTTTTCATCTAAGAGAGTGATAGTTAGGAAGCTTCTAGATGATTCTAGAGATTTCATACAATTCTATGAATAGTCTCTAAGTCATTTAGAAGTTAGTAATTGTAATTGTTTCTTCTCAATTCATATCAATGAAATCCTCTGCTTTCTTTCCACTTCACTCTCTTCCTGTATCTATTATATTTAGTTATGAGATGGTGTATGTATGTTGTTAGTGTAAGTTTTGCCAGAGATGTTGTATTTCAAAGAACTTGTATTTCCATTTGCTACCAAGCAAAGTGATGACAATGCATCAAATTTCGTGCAACTATATGAAGATGACACCAGTGAGACAGGCTCAGATATGCCTGAAGATCAAAGTATAGAGGAGTTGACTCAAGATAATTCAAAACCTAAACATTTTGCTAAAGTATTACCATAAGTGCAGTCAGACATTTTCATGCCAACCATCATAGAAATTGGTAGTGCTTAGCCTTCACCTAGAAGAACTCCAAGAATAAATAAGGCACCTATCTAGTTGAAATATTACACTACGGAAGGAAGGAAGAAAGGCACCAGATCCCATTGCTAATTATCTATATTATGATAATACTTCACTAACATATCAATGCTATGTGAACTAATTTTCTGCTCTAGTGTAGCCATAAAAATTCAGTGAAGCTATTGCAGATGAGAGATGGTTTCAAGTCATGAAGTTGGAGGTTCAAGCTCTTGACAAAAATAATACCTAGGAGGCGGTTGACTTATGGACAAACAAGAATGCCATAAGATCGAAATAGGTATATAAAATCAATTACAAAGAAAATGGTGAGATTGAAGGGTTCAAAGCAAGACAAGTAGCAAAGAGCTACAGTCAGCAAGAAGGTTTAGACTATCATGACATTTTTTCACCTGTTGCTATGATGGTAACTGTCAGGTGTGTCATTGCTCTAGCAGTTTTAAAAGAATAGAGTTTGTACCAGATGGATGTGTATAATACTTTTCTTTCAAGGTGATCTAGATGAGGAAATATATATATATGCAAATGCTTGAAAGTTTTCAGCAAAAGGGTCAACATAATGTCTGCATGTTACTAAAGTCATTGTATGAGCTTAAAAATCCCTCAAGACAATGGAATATTAAACTCACTTAATCTTTGTTGAAGGTTGATTTTACTCTGAGTACATATGACTACTCTCTGTTCACATTAAAGAAGACAGGAGGAATGGTGATTATATTGGTATATGCAAATAACTTGCTCATTACTAGAGACAATGAGTCTATGATTATAAAAGCTAAGAAAGCACTGCATTAACAATTCAAGCTCAAGGACTTGGTTGAGCTTAAATACTTTCTAAGTATTGAGATATTAAGATCAAAACAAGGGATCATTTTAAATCAGAGAAAGTGCTTGCTTGAATTGATCTCAGAGACTGGTCTTACTGGTGCAAAGCTTGCACTTACACCTCTGGAGTCCAATATTAAACTGGCCTCTGTAGAGTTTGATGAAGCTACATATATAACCAATGATGTGGTTCTGAAGGATGTCTCTCTTTACCAAATACTGGTTAGAAAAACTTATGCATGTCACAATTACTAGACCTGATATTAGCTATGCAATTCATCTTAGGGTTTTTGTCCTGATTTTCTTACCAAATTTAAGTTTTATTTTTCTTAAAAGTAAAATCAAAGTAATACCATAAATACTTTACCTTTTTTCGAAAGAAAATATAAAACTTTTCTATATTTGACAAACCTCTTTCTTGGAAGAAAGGTTTTGAAACTCTATAAATAGAACATCCCTTTTCCCATACCATAACACAATAACATCCATAATATAGTCGTTATGAGTCTTGTTTAGGAGGAGATTTTCTCCAAATAGTGTTTTTTATGTTTTTTTATATTAGTTTTCAATAGGTAGGTCACTTGACCAAATTCTATCTATAATATGTTTTTTAGTATATTTTTTTTGTCGTCTGAATTATCACCACAATGGTTTGTAGCTAATAGCTTCTGCAGGACGCCATCTTGATTTTGAATCCAACAAGTGGTATCAGAGCATATGGTTCAAAGATCCAGTAGTGTGGTAAGGCGAGATTAAACTGGTTCAAAGCAATTTCAAAATCAAGCTACAACTAGTTTGGTAATAATGAATATTTTGTTTAGCTACATGTGGAGAAAAAGTTTTAAGCATATTTCAACAATACTGTTGCTGCATCTTTAAAAATAAAAATAAAAAGTTTATTTTTAACCCATTTTTAACCATAATATTTTAAATCTTATTTTTAACCATGACAAGTAGCAGTGATGAAGATTATGCGAAGAACAAAATCATGCATGCGAAGAAGGTGTATCAAATTATGTCAAGAAAATCAAGCCAAAAGAGGTTTTTGTCCAGATTTTCTTACCAAATTTAAGTTTTATTTTTCTTAAAAGAAAAATAAAAATAATACCATAATTACTTTTACTTTTTTGAAAGGAAAATATAAAAAGTTTTTCATATTTGGCAAACCTCTTTCTTAGAAGAAAGGTTTTGAAACTCTATAAATAGAAGACCTCTCTTCTCATAACATAACACAATAACATCCACAATGTAGTCGTTATGAGTCTTGTTTAGGAGGAGATTTTCTCCAAATAGTATTTTTTTATATGTTTTTTTATATTAGTTTTCAATATGTAGTTCGCTTGACCAAATCCTATCTATATATGTTTTTAGTATTTTTTTTTGTCGTCTGAATTATCACCACGATGGTTTGCAACTAATAGCTTCCGCATAACACCCTCTCGATTTCGAACCCAACAGTTCAGACTTTAAGCCAGTTTATGAAGATGCCTAAAAGATCACATTTTGAGGCTGCACATAATGTGGTTAAATATTTGAAAGGGCAGTAGGGTAGGGCAAGGCATTTGGATGAAGACTAGGGCACTACAAATATAACTTGCTGGTGTGACTTTGATTGGGTAGCCTGTCCTAATACTAGAAGGTCTGTCACTGGTTATGTTATACAATTTGGTGGATCATTGGTGTCATGAAAATATAAGAGTAGCATATACTTTATAGGACCTCAGCTAAAGCTGGATATAGAAACATAGCTTCAACAGTGGCTGATTTAACCTAGTTGGAGGGTTTAATCTTAAATTTAGGTGTTTCTATTCACAAATCTATCACAGTATTGAGTGATAGAAAATCAGTTATTCAACTGGCAGCCATTCCTATATTTCATGAAAGAACAAAATATATAGAGATTGATTGCCACTTCATTAGAGATAAGATCAAGATCGAGTTAGTCAAGACTATGTATGTTCCCACACAACATTAGGTGAAAGAAATATTGACCAAAAGCTTGAGTCATGAGCAGCATTCTCATCTCCTTAGCAAGCTTGGTGTGGTTAACATCTTGCATCCTTCAGCTTGAGGGGGAGCGTTGAGATTATTAGAACAAGTGAAAGTAGTTAATATTAGTTAACAGTGTTTACTGTTTCATTGCCTTAGTTACTGTTGCATTGCTTACTTGTACATCCGGTTAGTTAGTTGGTTTGTAACAACTTGGCAGCTAAGAGAGTGATAGTTAGGAAGCTTCTAGATGATATTAGAGACTTTGTACAATTCTATAAATAGCTCGTAAGTTATTTAAAAGATAGTAATTGTAACAATTTTCTTCTCAGTTCATATCAATGAAGTCCTCTGCTTTTTTTCTGCTTCCTTCTCTTCCTTTATCTGTTCTATTTCAGCTATGAGATGATGTATGTACGTTGTTAGTGTAAATTTTGACAGGAAAGAAAGTGAATAGGATTCAAGACGATCCAAAAGCAGTTGATGGAGTCTCGGTTGAAAAAATTCAAGGTGATGCAAGAGATTATTTGAATGCTAGGTAGTAGCTTATAAAAGACAATGATAAGGTCTAACATAAAGCAGTGACTAAAGATTCAATTCCTCAACCTCTTGGTACAAGAAGTGAGCAACTGAATTAGGGTGTCAACTCAAAAATTCATCACAAAGCGGGACAACCTGATAGAGTACAACTGATCATGAATTAACAGCAACTTGATAATTTCCATATCATACTAATAGGAAAAACGAGGTTGTGGATGATGAACATGGAAAAGATGGCCAACAATTTAAAGAGATGGATGCCACAACGGAAGTTGATTTGGGAGTAGTCATACATGATTTTGAGGTTTCCATGTGAGCCAAGGAGTTAAGCAAAGGTAAAGATACGACTAATGATGAGAATTGGACCAATTGTAACATGAAAGCAAGACATGGGCACCGTAGTTAACACCTTGATTCGTGACAATGAGCCGAGCATTGTGACAAAGAAAGGTGTTCGATCAAATTCCTCAAAGGACATTATTTGTCCCAACTCTTGATGCTTTTTCGAGTAGAGAGGAACAACATCCTAGTACGAGTAGTCCTATATTTCATGATGCACATTAGGAACTGGCTAACATGTTGCTTGTTTGGTTTGATCCATCCCCATTTTGAAGCCCTTAATGGATGCTTTGAACAATTCAAAGTAACATTAAGTGCCAGCACAATCCGTGGAGCCATTTGAAGAGCTACAATATGGCTCTAGACAACAACTAATATCCATACGGAGTGACCAAAATATGGATACAATGGTGGTATCTACTCCAGTGCACTCAACCAGTAACATTAAAGCTAAGAGTGACCAAAGTGGGGGATGAGCGCGAAGAGTTGGGCAGACATGATGGAGAAGGAGCTGCAGCTTACATATCTTACGATACGCGACAAGTTGAGCCCAATAGCTCGTGTTTGTGTCTAGTTGTACCATGATAGTTCCACCACTGGCAGCAGAACAACTTATGGTTCATCAGACAAGTGCTCCAAAAAGTGAAATTAGGAATGAAGATCTTCTATAAGATGCAGATTTTTTTGATGAAAGCCATGAGGATGAAAGGTTGGATATCTGATTTGCAAATGATGCTAGGGATGCTGACATCTCTCCTAGGTAACAAAGAAGTGAAAAACACAAAGGTAAAAGCAAAAGTCATGGTAGACATCATATTTAGAATGATAAAGTGTCGGGGGAATTGTCCCAAGGCAACTATCAATGATAGTGACAAAGCAAAAGAAACAATGTTCAACTACATCAAGATGGTTCGACAAACCCAAGTAGAATTAACGTATTTTCAAGAACTCTTGAGCAAGGTTCAGGAAGGAGATAAGGAGAAGAATCAAATTGATATAGGGCTACAATTTTTTGAATTTGTCACAAGTACAAAGATGATGGGGCCAAAAAACAAATGGGGGCAGTATTTTTGAGCCAAAAAATAAATAGACTACGTTTGCTCCATTTCAAATAATTCAGGAGCCCTTTTCCGTGGAAACAATAGCTTTAAAGTTTTTCTTTTACCCTTAATTAAGAGATATACAACCACATAAATATCTAAAGATTATTTTAGGCCACAAATTTTAAAAGTCGTTCTTTTTCCTCAAATACCGTGTCAATTCAAATGGTGTCACATAAATGTTATGGAAGGAGTAAGACGATTAACAACTTTTAGCTAAAAAGCTAAATAAAGCAGACTTAAATTGAGAATAAAGATGCAATTTTTTTCTAAAAGAAGTGTAAGGCCTCATATAAATTTTGACTCTAGGCTACAAATGCTATCAACTTAAACATGTTAATCAACTTGAGAAAAAATTTCATATAGATTCTATATAAAAAAAATGATTTTTATGGTTGGGTTTGACGTGCAAAATTGTGCTTATAATGATGTGGCATTTGGGACTAATTCTTAGCTCAAGATGGGAGGATTGCCCAAGTCCATATAAGAAGACCACAAGGCCATTCTCCGAATACTATTAAAGTAGGACTCTAACCCATTTTAATAGTGTTGAAAATAAAATAACTATCTCCGGTATGCATTCATTTTTATCGATTTTGTATTAAAACATCTGTCTAGTTAATATACTTCGTCAGTGCACTAAGTAGCTAACTAGTTTGTGGACAAATCAGTAGAAATTCTTTATTGACATGCTTGCTTTATATGTTTGTCAATAGCTACCTGTTGTAAGTTAGAAAAATTATCATGGGCTATTTGAAACAACAGTTCGTTTTTTTGGTAGGTTTCATCTGTTGTGTTTCGTGAGGACATTGCCAATCTTCTAGATTTCATAGAGAGGTTAAATGATGGACGTGTGCAAAGTTCAGTTCGTAATATGGATCAAATTGAAGAGCTGACAATTTAGTCTGCATTTTTTCATCAATATTACTATTTGTTTTCGGAAAGTTGTAATGGCCAAATCATGTCTTGCATATCAAAAGAGATTCATGATCTGATCCAGTCACTTTTTCATCAGAGTGGAGAAGACACACTGGTTAAATTAAAGGATCATGACGTTCCTCGCCTCCTGGAAAATATCAAAAGTTGTATTAGCTCACATAGCTATGCCGAATCAAGTCATGTGACCATGATCGAGGGTCATTTGATTGAACTTTTGGATGCCATCCTCATGTATCTCCAATATCTACCCCAATGTTTTTCTCAGTTGATTTTACCATCAATGACTCAATAGTCAATATGAGCTTCTTCAGAAAGTATTTGGCAATTTAAGAGATTTCCAAGGGTTTAAAGTAAATGGTTGCTTTGAGTATGAGATAATCGAATATGTCTTACCTCAGATTCAACTTATGACTCAGAAAGTAGTAAAATTTTTTCTACTCTTTTGGATTACCGACTTGATGGATCAGACAAATCAGATGTCTCTCGATTTAATTTGAAGATAGCTACTCTACTTATGGAGGTTATTCCTGTTGAACTGCATTTTATGCACATATGTTCTACGTTCTTGAAAGCTTCAAAGTCGGCAGAAGTTGTACGCTTCATCAAGCAACTCTTAGAAGAATCTCTAGACATTCTTAGAGAATCACTGATTCGTATACAACAGCACATCACTAATGATATTACTCCGAGCCCTTCAGCGTACAACATTCATGTCTTGATAGAGTTCCTATTGATTATTCTTTCTGATGTGCTCCTTCATGAAAAATAGTTTGTTCTCTTAGCACATGTTGGAGCACTTACCAAGGATGTATTCATTCTTGTTCGAAATTTAGAAAAGAACGCACAAAGTGAAGAGAATATGAACGGAACAAGTGGTGCAAGTCTAAACTTGCTGGAAAATATTGAATTTCTGAATGAAGATCTGACGAGTGTTTTCTTGAAATCCCCTGCAGAGTCACCTCAGCTCCACTTCCCCTTAAGTGATGGACCACTCTTCATGACTCTTCTACTCAGAAACTTAAATGACTTGCTCAATTCTAATGTTTATTCAGTTGCTTTGATAAAAGAAGAAATCAGTCAGCTGAAAGAAGACCTAGAACTCATAAAATCGTTCTTTGGGAAAGTTGAGCAAGAATGGAATAGAGATCTCTGGGCTCGTAAATGTGGCATATGCAGTGGAACATGCTATCAACTCAATTATTGTCAGGATAATGGTCTCTTGCAGCTTATCTTCGTTTTTCCTGATACCATAGGAAAAATCAAGCTTGTATAAAAAGAGGTACAAGAAAAGATCTCCAAGAACACAAGTACGATTTTTGTGAACTCTCCCAACAAGAAAGTTGAAAACAAGTCATCAATAGTTGGTAAAATAATTATAGGTTTTGAGGAGGAGACTGAGCGGATAATTAGGAAGCTCACCAGCGGACCAACGGAGATAGATGTAATTTCCATAGTCGGCATGCCACGGCTTGGAAAAACTACTTTGGCTTACAAAGTATATAGTGATAAATCTGTTGTTGATCATTTCGATGTTCGTGCTTGGTGCACAGTCGACCAGGAAAGTAATGAGAAAAAGTTGTTGCAAAAAATTCTCAATCAAATACATGGTTTGGAAGAAAGTGACAGTGAGTATGAAATAGATAATGACGTTGCTAATAAGTTGCATTAACGACAGTTTGGAAAGAGGTACCTTATTGTCTTGGATGACTTGTGGGATGTTGCAAGGGGTGGGCATGGGACGGTATTTTAAACTTCGGTATAGTAACTTCAGTTTTCGGTATCTAAAAGAACAACACCATTACCATACCAAATTAGTTTAGTATGGTTCGGTATTTTTAAATTTGGTATTTTACGATTTGGTAATTCGGTAACCATACTTTATTTGATTTCTAATTACATATATTCATATAGAAAAACTACAGCTTTAAATTTAAAATATGTCTCAATCATGTTAGGCTAACAACTATCTTTATTACTCAATTATACAAAATTATCATTTCAATCACGATTGAATAGCCCGAGATGCAAACTCTAAACAACATTACCTAAACTTAAGCATAGTGCTCCTAAATAATAAGCTTCCCAAAAAATTTATTTCTGAATAAAAGTTACTTTTGTGTTCAATTAACTAATCAATGATATATAAATATATTTAATAATCTTAAATATAATATATATATATGGGTTTTATATGTTATTAAAAACATCGGTGCGGTATACGGTATTTTAATATTTATTGCATAAATACCAAATACTGTACCAAATACCAAAATAATTTAAAATTTCTGTTGGTCAACAATTGTTGCTCTGCTTTTGTCAACAATTGTTGCTCATATTTCAACAATTGTGGATGATGAAGACATTTGTGACTTTGTGTTTTCAACATCGGTGGCTGCATTCATATATGAAGGCAAGACTTTTGAGGTCCAGATTTGGCTATAAAAGCCAATGCTACTTCATTTGCAAAGACACCTACACAATATTTCAATAGCCAATCTCTCCTTTATATTTTCTTCTTTCTCTACTTCTTGGTTGAGTATTTCTATACTCGTAGAGAATTTGTAAGGGGCTATTTTGTCTTGTTAGTCCCGAAAAAATATTTTGTACTCTCGTCAATATTAATGTAATCTTTGGCTCTCTCGCCGGTGGTTTTTTACCTCTATTTATAGAGGGTTTTTCCACCTAAAACCTTGGTGTCAATTTTACTGTTTTTATTAATTTCTCGGAATCTTTGGTTGAATTTATCACGCTTCCACACTCTGTAGACCTACAAATTGGTATCAGAGCCACGATAATTCAACCGGGATTTTTTTTTTAAAAATGTCGACGAAGTTCGATATTGAGAAATTTGATGGTAAAATTAGTTTTGCTATCTGGCGAGTCCAAATGCTGGCTGTTCTTACCCAGAATGGCCTAAAGAAGGTTCTGTCCGGCAAATCGGCGAAGCCAGCCACTACAACGGAGGAGCAGTGGGAAGAGACGGATGAAAAGGCGTTATCCACAATCCAATTATGCTTGTCCCGTGAGGTGCTACGCGAAGTCATCAATGAGAAAACTGCAGCCGGCATATGGAGTAAATTGGAGTCTCTGTACATGACCAAAAGTCTTGCAAATAAACTCTGGTTAAAGGAGCGACTTTTCACGCTCCGTATGTCTGAAGGTACACCCATCCAATCTCATCTTGGTGAATTTAATTCCATCATAATTGATTTGGAAAATTTGGATGTCGAAATTGATGATGAGGATAAAGCCGTACTACTTATTGTTTCTTTGCCACCCTCATATAGACATTTCAAAGAAATTATGCTATATGGTAATAATGTTACCTTGAGCTTTGATGATGTCAAGTCTAACCTACTGTCCAAAGAAAAATTTGATACCCAAATTCATTCTGAAAGTTCGGGTGAGGGACTAGTAGTTAGAGGGAGAAATCACGAAGTAGGTGCTAGCGGTAAAAACCAATCCAAATCCAAAGGTAAAAACTCTAAGTATTGCCGTTATTGCAAGAAAAGAAATCATGAAATCTCTGAGTGCTACAAATTGAAAAATAAGTAAAACAGAGAAGATAAGGGTAAGCAACCCGAAAAATCTGCCGAAGCTAGTTTTGTAGAAACCGAATCTGATGGAGAGTGTTTTATTGCTTCTGGTACTGATCAAAGGTCAAAAAATGAGTGGGTTCTTGATTCTGGTTGTACATTTCATATGTCTCCTAATAGAGACTGGTTTACCACCTATGAATCTTTTAATGGTGGTCTTGTCTTAATGGGCAACGATGCTCAATGCAAAGTTGTCGGCAAAGGCACAATCAAAATCAAGACACATGATGGAGTCGTTAGAACTTTGACCAGTGTCAGACATGTCCCTGATTTGAAAAGGAATCTCATTTCCCTAGGCACTCTTGAATCTCAAGGGTGTAGATACTCAGCTGAAGGTGGAGTTTTAAAAGTGTCCAAAGGAGCTCTTGTGTTACTAAAGGCAATTCGATCTGGTAGTTTGTATTTTCTTCAGGGTTCAACTGTTATAGGTTCTGCAGCTGTCGCCTCATCCAACAAAGACAACACGAAGTTGTGGCATTTGAGGTTGGGCCACATGAGTGAGAAGGGAATCCAAATTCTCAAAAAGAAAGGCTATCTTGGCAACTATTGTACCGGTAAGGTCGATTTCTGCGAGCATTGCATTTTTGGTAAGCAGAGAAAGGTTAGCTTTTCAAAAGCCATTCACAGGACCAAAGGTACTTTGGACTACATCCATTCAGATCTTTGGGGTCCATCGAGAGTTCCCTTCAGAGGTAAATGTCATTATATGTTGACATTTATTGATGATTTTTCACGTAAACTCTGGGTATATTTTCTCAAGCAAAAGAATGAAGTTTTTTCCATCTTTAAAGAGTGGAAATTATTAATTGAGAACCAGACTGGCAAGAAGATCAAGAGGCTAAGGACAGACAATGGCCTCGAATTTTGTTTTAATGAGTTTAATGATTTCTGCAAGAAAGAAGGTATTGCCAGACATTTCACCGTTCCAAGAACTCCACAACAAAACGGAGTTGCTGAAAGGATGAACAGAACTATCTTGGAGAAAGTTCGTTGTATGCTCTCCCATTCTACTCTGGGGAAAGAATTTTGGGCAGAAGCAGCTTCAACATCATGCTACTTGATAAACCGCTCACCAAATCGATCACTCGACTGCAAAATTCCAGAAGAAGTTTGGTCAGGTAACCCTGTTGATTATTCTAATTTTAGAATATTTGGTTGCCCTGCTTATTCTCATGTGAATGAGGGAAAATTGGAACCTCGTGCTAAGAAATGCATTTTCTTAGGTTATGGCCTAGGGGTTAAAGGCTATCGTTTGTATGACCCTGAATCTCGCAAAATATTTCATAGTCAGAATGTAACCTTTAATAAAAATGGTATGCTATCTTCTGGAAAAGATACTGTTGTTCCCTCCACTGATACAGGTGATCAGGAGGATGTTTGAGAGAAGGTGGAGTTTGAGACTGAAGCTCCCACTCTGGAAACAAATATCCCTAATTCTTCCACCACTCAAAAAGATGAAGTCACTGCTGAACAAATGAGTCCACGACAACATCCACCTCAACGTCGAGGTTTACCACAACCATGGTCTATGGCTCAAGAACTTCCACAACAAAGGCCAAGAAAACCGACTCAAAGACTGATCACAGAATCTGCCAACATTGCTTATGCATTGACTGTTGCACAAGAGATGGGTGAAGATGGTGAACCCAAGAATTATTCTGAAGCTATCTCTGGTGATGACTCAGCAAAGTGGACTGCTGCTATGCAAGAACAAGTCGAGAGTCTTCTCAAAAATGAAACATGGGATTTGGTGATGTTACCAGAAGGCAAGCGAATCATTAGTTGCAAATGGATTTTTAAGAGAAAAGAAGGCATCCCCGGTGTTGAAAATGCAAGGTACAAAGCAAGATTCGTAGTAAGAGGTTTTGATCAACAGGAAGGTATTGACTTTAACGAAGTATTTTCTCCCGTTGTTCGTCATTCTTCAATTCGTGTATTACTTGATCTAGTTGTCTTGTATGATTTGGAGCTGGAACAGTTAGATGTGAAAACTGCTTTTCTTCATGGTAATCTTGAGGAAGAAATTTATATCCAGTAGCCAGAGGGGTTCGTTGTTCCTGGAAAGGAGAACCATGTATGTCGTCTGAAGAAATCTCTTTATGGTTTGAAGCAATCACCAAGACAATGGTATAAAAGGTTTGATTCCTTCATGACTGGACATGGCTATTCTAGATATAGTTATGATAACTGCGTCTATTTTAAAAAATTATCTGATGGATCACTAGTATACTTGCTGTTATATGTTGATGATATGTTAATTGCTGCAAGAGATAAAACTCTTGTTGACAATTTAAAGGTGCAGCTCAACAGTGAATTTGATATGAAAGATCTAGGTCCTGCCAAGAAGATTCTTGGAATGGAGATTAACAGAGATCGTCATGCTGGAAAACTTTTTCTATCACAGAAAAAGTATGTAATAAAGATGCTTGACAGATTTGGAATGCGAGATTGCAAAGCTGTTAATACTCCACTTGCTGCCCACTTCAAGTTGTCATCAGATCAGTGTCCACAATCAGAAGAGGAACAAAGGCTCATGTCACATGTCCCGTATTCTAATGCAGTCGGAAGCCTTATGTATGCTATGGTATGTACTAGGCCTGATTTGGCTTATGCGGTTAGTGTTGTTAGCAGATTCATGCACAACCCAGGAAAACAGCATTGGGAATCTGTCAAATGGATCCTTCGTTACTTGAAGGGTTCTCCTGATATTGGTTTGGTATTTGATAGACAAAGGTCTGATCCAGGAGGCGTAGTTGGTTATGTTGATGCCGACTACGGTGGTGATTTAGATCGGAGAAGATCACTTTCAGCCTATATCTTTACACTCTGTGGCTCTGCTATCAGTTGGTATTCATCACTTCAAGCCATTGCGGCTTTGTCCACCACTGAAGCAGAATATATTGCTGCTACTGAAGGAGTGAAAGAGGCTATCTGGCTCCGAGGCTTGGTTGCTGAACTTGGTTTACAACAACACATTCTTGTTATGTTCTGCGACAGTCAGAGTGCTGTCCACTTGGCCAGGAATAGCAAGCATCACTCTAAGACCAAGCATATTGATATTAAACGCCACTTTATCTGAGATATTGTTGATGCAGGAGAAATTACTGTGGAAAAAATCCATACAACTGAAAATCCTGCAGATATGTTAACCAAACCACTTCCAGCCGCTAAGTTCGATCATTGCTTGGACTTAGCTGGTATTATTCATTGTTAATAGATTTTCATGGCGAGAGAGTATTTCCGGTCAAAAGGAGATCAAGGTGGAGATTTGTTGGTCAACAATTGTTGCTCTGCTTTTGTCAACAATTGTTGCTCATATTTCAACAATTGTGGATGATGAAAACATTTGTGACTTTGTGTTTTCAACATCGGTGGCTGCATTCATATATGAAGGCAAGACTTTTGAGGTCCAGATTTGGCTATAAAAGCCAATGCTACTTCATTTGCAAAGACACCTACACAACATTTCAATAGCCAATCTCTCCTTTATATTTTCTTCTTTCTCTACTTCTTGGTTGAGTATTTCTATACTCGTAGAGAATTTGTAAGGGGCTATTTTGTCTTGTTAGTCCCGAGAAAATATTTTGTACTCTCATCAATATTAGTGGAATCTTTGGCTCTCTCGCCGGTGGTTTTTTACCTCTATTTATAGAGGGTTTTTCCACCTAAAACCTTGGTGTCAATTTTACTGTTTTTATTAATTTCTCGGAATCTTTGGTTGAATTTATCACGCTTCCACACTCTGTAGCCCTACAATTCCTACCAAATATCATAACATCAATACCGCGGTATAAAATTTTTTAATTTTGATCTGGTATTCGATATATACCATACCATGCCCACCCCTAGATACTGCAACATGGAATGAGCTAACAAGGCCTTTTCCAACTGAATTTCAGAAAGGAAGCAGAGATATTTTAACAAGTCGGAAAAAGAAAGTGGCTTTGCATGGAATATCCCACAGTGATCATCTTGATCTTCGATTGGTAAGACTAGAAGAAAGTTGGGAGTTATTAGGGAAAAGGGTATTCGTAGAAGAATGTTGCCCTGATGAACTAAAAGATGTTGGTGAAAAAATATCCCAAAAGTGTGATGGGCTTTCTTTGGTACTTGATTTGATCGGTGGTATTAGAATTTCCTCCAATTTTTTGACTCTCTGCTGATTATGTCAACATGCCTCCATGTTCCAGCTTGAGTGTTGGCACTTGCCCAGTTTTAGGAAGTTGAGCAGATCATGATGCAGTTACTGGTCATCAGTTATTTTTTCTAAAAGTGCAGCCTATTTTTCAGAGGCATTTTCTATATATTTTTGGTGATATATATAGTTTTCTTTGTAACTGTTTGAGGCAGTGTCTTTCTTGTACTGAAGATCAAAATCTTCTTTATCCTCATACCTTCATATTTTGAATTCTTGAGGATTTGATTGTACTCTACCTTCCATATAGTTAATAGCTTGTCGTTGCCCATGGTTTTTTCCCAACTTGGGTTTCCACGTTAAATATTGTAGAAAACTACTAAAGCCGGAGTTGCTGAATATGATTCCGAAGGTGATGTTTTGTTAGCTGTCTCTACTGATAAGAAGAACTCTTCTGAATGGGTATTTGATACTGGATGTACGTACCATATGTGTCCTCGTAAGGATTGCTTTTCAACATATGAAAAAGCTGAATTAGGTGTTGTCCTAATGGGGAATGATGCCCAATGTAAAGTTGTTGGGATTGGTAATGTACAAATAAGGACCCATGATGGTGTTATCAGAACCTTGACTAATGTTCGTCATATTCCTGGCTTGAAATACAACCTGATTTCTTTGGGTACTCTTGAATCTCTTGGATGTAAATATTCAGCAGAAGGTGGAATTCTCAAGGTTTCAAAAGGTGATCTCGTCTTGATGAAAGGAATAAGACGTGGGACTCTCTATTACTTGCAAGGTTCAATTGTGACAGGATCTGCAGCAATTTCCATATCATTATCTGATGATGATCTCACTCATTTATGGCATATGCGCTTGGGTCATATGAGTGAGAAAAGTATGTCTCTTCTTAGCAAAAGAGGTCTTCTCGATAATTAAGTTACTGGGAAATTGGTTTTCTGTGAACATTGC
This sequence comes from Capsicum baccatum var. pendulum, assembly GCA_030864225.1. NCBI lineage: Eukaryota > Viridiplantae > Streptophyta > Magnoliopsida > Solanales > Solanaceae > Capsicum > Capsicum baccatum. The sequence continues at coordinate 216,476,400 of CM061554.1, read as the reverse complement.
ATATTTGGAAAACAAAAGAGAGTGGGTTTTTCAGAAGCTATACATCACACATATGGTCTTCTTGCTTATATTCATTCTGATTTATGGGGGACTTCAAAGGTTACATCTCTCGGAGGAAAATGCTACATGATGATCCTTATAGATGATTTCTCTCGCAAAGTCTGGGTTTATTTCTTGAGACATAAAAATAAAGATTTTCTTAAGTTCAATAATTTCAAGGCTCTTGTTGAGAATCAAACCGGAAAGAATATTAAAAAACTTTGGACTGATAATGGCTTGGAGTTTTGTGAGTCAGATTTCAATAAGTTCTGCAGGAGTCATGGTATTGCTAGACACAAGACTCTTATTGGGAAACCCAACAAAATAGAGTTGTGGAACATATTAATAGAACTCTTCTTGAAAGATCTCGTTGTATGATCTCTAATGCGGGACTATGGCATCGTCGTGATTTTTGGGCCAAGGCAATTTCTACAGCTTGTTATCTTGTCAATCGATCTCCTCACTCATCCATTAACTTCAAAATTCCTGAAGAAGTTTGGTCAGGTAATCCGGTGGATTTCTCTAATTTAAAAGTATTTGGATGCCCTGCTTTTGCCCAAGTTAATGATGGAAATTTAGCTCCTAGGGTTGTAAAATGCTTATTTCTTGGCTATGCTTCTGAGTCTAAAGGGTATCGTTTATGGTGTCCTGATTTTTGAAAAATAAGTTTGAGTAGAGACATCACTTTTAATGAAAATACACTGTTGTGTTCTGGAAAAGAGTCTTCTGTATTATCTCCTAATATAGGTGATCAACAAGATACTAGTAAGAAGGTGGAGTTAGACGTGAGAACTACTTCTCAGAAGGTTGACCCTAACTTTTCTACAGACCCACAATGTAGCAGTGATATTCATGCTGATGAACAAGATTCTAGTACCACCCATCCCGTTGAGCCACAATTGATGGATGACTCTTCTATTGCTCAAAATAGACCAAGGAGAGTTATTAGAAAACCCAACTGATACAGTGATAATGATGGTCTAATTGCCGATGCACTTACAGTTGCACAAGATATTTCTGAAGCAGTTAAACCTACTTTATATTCGGAGGCAATCAACAGTTGTAATTCATCCCAATGATATCAATGAAAAAATAAATTAAAAGTTTTCATAAGAACGGGACATGGGAGTTATATGATCTTCCTAAAGGCTGTCGTGCATTAAGCTGCAAATGGATTTTCAAATGAAAAGAAGGAATTCCTGGTGTTGAAGATGCTAGATGGAAAACTCATTTAGTTGTTCGAGGCTTTGATCAAAAGGAAGGCATTGATTTTAATGAAATTTTCTCTCCCATTGTTCGTCATTCTTCCATTAGAGTGCTTCTTGCCTTCATCTCACTATTAGACTTGGAATTGGAGCAATTAGATGTTAAAATGACTTTTCTACACGGAGAATTAGAGCGAGAAATTTATATGAAGCAACCTCAGGGATTTGTTGTTCCTAGCAATGAACAATGTGTTTGCCATTTAAAAAGGTCCTTGTATGGCCTTAAACAAGCACCTAGGCAGTGGTACAAGCGATTTGATGCTTTTATGGTCAGTCAAGGCTACACACGAAGTCAATATGATAATTGTGTGTATTTTCAAAAGTCTTCAAATGGTTCCTTCATTTACTTGTTATCATATGTGGATGACATGTTGATTGCTTCAAAAGACATGTCTTTGACCAATAAGCTTAAGTCTCAACTAAGTAATGAGTTTGAAATGAAGGACCTTGGTGCAGCAAAGAAGATTTTGGGAATGGAGATTTATAGAGAATGACAAGCTGGAAAGCTATACTTGTCTCTGAAAAAATACGTTCATAAAATCCTTGACAATATGAGTAAGAGCAAGTCCGTCTCAACTCCTCTAGCATCTCACTTTAAGATATCTTCTGAATTCTATCCTAAAATAGAGGAAAAGATTGAAATAATGTCCAATATTCCCTACTCCAGTGTAGTTGGCGGTCTCATGTATGCCATGGTATATACTAGACCCGATCTTGCATACACAGTGAGTATGGTAAGTCAATATATGCACAATCCTGGAAAGTATCATTGGGATGTGGCGAAGTGGATTTTTCGATACTTGAAAGGTACGATTAATCTTGGCTTGGTCTTTGATAGGAACAAAGTGGCATCTAATGATGTTGTTGGGTTTGTTGATTCTGATTATGGTGGTGATATTGATAGGCGCAGATCTCTGTCCGGGTACAACTTCAATTTATGTTCTGGTTCTATTAGTTGGAAAACATCTTTGCAATCTATTGCAGCTTTATCCACTACAGAAGCGGAGTACGTTACAACTACTAAAGGTGTGAAGGAGGCTACATGGTTACGTGGTCTTATTCTTGAGCTTGGTGTTTCACAAGATACTACTGTTGTGTTCTCAGATAGTCAGGGTGTAATATATCTAACAAAGAATGATGCTTATCATTCCAAGACTAAGCATATTATTGTGAAATATCATTATATCAGAGATACAATGGCTGCCGGAGAGATTATAGTTAAGAAAGTGCACACTTCAGAGAATCCGGCAAATATTCTTGCTAAGCTACTTCCCATTGCTAAGTTCAAACATTTTTTGAATTTATCTAGTGTTTACAACACTTGATTGCCCTTCGAGGCTTTTATGGAAATGACGAGAATCTTCTAAATGTGAGTCAAGGTGCAGATTGTTAGAGTTGCCTCCAATTTTTTGACTCTCTGCTGATTATGCCTCAATATGCCTCCATGTTCCATCTTGGTTCTTGGCACTTGCCCAGTTTTAGGAAGTTGAGCAGATCATGATGCAGTTATTGGTCGCCAGTTGTTTCTTCTGAAAGTGCAGCCTATTTCTCAGGGGTATTTTCTGTATTTTTTGGTGATATATATAGTTTTCTATGTAACTGCTTGAGGTAGTGTCTTTCTTGTACTGAAGATCAAAATCTTCTTTATCCTCATTCCTTCATATTTTGAATTCTTGGGGATTTGATTGTACTCTACCTTCCATATAGTGAATAGCTTGTCGTTGCCCATGGTTTTTTCCCAACTTGGGTTTCCACGTTAAATTTATGTATCGTCTATTTTATTTCCAGATTTTTTTCTTGATTTTATATGTGTATTGTTCCTTGATGTAACTGAGTTTCTAACTGGTGGAGTCATTTCAAGGAAGGAAAAGAAAGAATTTTTGTGGCTTGAAGCTCTCAATAATTTGAGTTCCTTTATTTTTAAGGATACAAAGAAAGCGGTAAAGGTTATACAATTAAGTTATGACCATTTATCAGATTACCTAAAGCCTTGCTTTCCTCACCTTGCAAGTTATCCGAAGGACAAATATATGGTAATATTCGAGTTGAAAGACTTACGGAGTGCTCAAGGACTTGTGGAACCAACTGATTTGAAAAGTGTGGAAGAAGTAATGAAGGTTTATGTGGATGAGTTAGTTTCTAGTAGCATGGTAATACTGAGAGGTGGTAGCAAAAAGAGATGCCAAATTCATGATCTGGTGCATGACTTCTGTTCGATTAAAGCTAGAGAGGAAAAGTTTTTTGACATCACAAGTTCAAGTGCTTTGTCTTCCTCCTCCTCCTCTTCTTCTTCTTCTTCTTCAGATCCAATGCTACGTGGGATGACCATTCATTATGATGACATCTTCATTCGAATGAAATTCCGTTCCTGTTCAATACAGATAAGAAAAATCCTTCTATTAAACACCTTTTCTCTTTGAAGATACACGTGAATCGTATCTGTATAACAATGTCCTTCCATACAACTTTCACTTAAGCCACCTGAGGCTTCTTAAAATGATGGACCTGATGGATGTAAATTTGACAAATTTTTTTATGAATGAAATAGGCATGCTTGCTTATTTGAGGTGCTTAATCATCCGGACAGAGGCAAAATCTCTCCCTCCATCATTTTCAAATCTACGGAATCTAGAAACTCTGATAGTGAGGAATGGTGGACCAGACATGGTATTATCGCCTAGTATCTGGAGTTTTGTAAAGCTATAACGTGCGTCCATCTATAATTGTTCTTTCTTTGATTCAGATATTGATGAACCAACAAAGTTAGACAATCTGACAACAATAGATCTTCTCAACTTTTCCTGTTCGGGAGGCTCAGAGGATATTTTCACAAAGTTTCCCAATCTTCGAACCCTTGGATTCTGCATTAGTAAATCAATGGATTGTTCAGTAGAGCAGATTTACTTTCCAAGATTAGATGTTCTTAATAAACTTTAAAAAGTTTCAGCATATTTTGTGTGCAGTGGGTTCGATCTGACAGTAGATGCACTGTCAAGAAGTGGGAGATCACTATCCAACCTTCAAAGGCTTGGACTAGTAAGGTCAAGCATCCATGGTGGTGAAGAATGGAACATGGCAGAAGTCACCATTGAGAATCTCAAATCTCTAAAATTCGATAATATGTCTTTTTCTGAATGGCACGTCACAGATCAATCCTTTCCCGTGCTCTCGAGGAATTACTTATATACTATTGCACTAAGCTAAAATATATCCAAGAAAGTTTTGGGGATATTGCTTCATTAAAGTTTATTTCAGTGTGGGGAAGCCCTCAACTTATAGAGTCGGTGCTCAAGATTAAGGTGTTGCAGAAACGATGGGAGAAGACAATCTTGAGGTACACTACAAAGGTATGCTATTTTAGAATATGTGATTATATAAAAATTCATTAACTTGTTTCGTACATTAAATTCCCTCTCACAATATGTTTTCCAATATTGCTTTTAACATTTATAATCTTCTTTCTTTTAACATTTATAATCTTCTTTGCAGTGAGACAGGTTGACCAGAATATTAATATGTAGAGACCTCATATGATGGATTGATCCTCAAGACATTTATACCTTGTTTCTATCCATTTAGTTAATTCATAACGTTGGGGTTAGTAACTGATGTACCAAGACTTGATTCATTTCCGTTCATGTCCAATACTTAGTATTTTCTTGAATGGACTTTGGAAGTGATCAATTTTAGTAATGGTCTGAAATACTTGTTTTCTTTATTGGAATGGATGAGATCTGATGCATTCTATACTGTTGCAGTTGTAATCGTCATCCAGAACAAAGCATGAAACTAGCAAGTTTCAATGTCCAACTTGGAATTGGTCAACATTTTTTCTTAATGGTCTTTTCTCATATAATTAACTTTGTATGATCTTTTCCATGATTTTGCTTGTATGATTAGGTAAAATTATGAAGTATAATACTGTTACTGGAATAAAAGGAATGATGTTTTTCATTGATTGTAGATTGAGTATAAATAGATTCTATACCGCTAAGAAAAGGTTAATACTTATCTACATATAACCCAAATACAAAAGAGACCTAAAGGGAAGGAACTACTAAATTGAAATTTAAAAATAGAAGTTGATTTTATCCTTTATTACATCCCCCGCAAGTTGGTAGTGTCAACAACACCCAACTTGGATAATTGTTGTACAAAAGAGGCTTTTGGAAGTGGTTTTGTGATTATGTCAGCCACTTGATCAACTGAGTGAAGGTGATGTACTTCAATATATCTTTATTCTGGACCTGTTCACGAATAAAGTGGAAATTATGGCTACATGCTTCGTCCTACTATGAAAAATTGGATTGTAACAAATGTTAGTGGTGTTTATATTATTACAAAAAACCTGCGGATCCCCATTAAGTGAAAGATGAAGTTCACGAAGAAGATTTGTGAGCCAGTTGGTTTCTACAACAGCAACAACCACACCTCTATACTCAGCTTCTGTAGAGGATCAAGATATTGAGTATTATTTCTTTGAGGACCAGGAAATTGGTGTGCAACCTATGAAAATAACATAACCAGATGTAGAGGTGCGATCTTCTAGATCACCAGCCCAATCCAAATTAGAATAAACAACCAAACGAGAATCTGGAGCTTTTGTAATCCTTATACCATATTGGCAGGTATGGCGAAGATCACGAAGTAACCGCTTGACTTCTTTCCAGTGAAATTGACGTGGATTTTGCATAAATTAAGAAACCTTGATAACTGTGAAGGCAACATTAGGACGTGTAAAGGATAAGTAGTGCAACTTTTTAATTACCCATCGATAAGTACCATCAGTTGGAGGATCATTCACTGAAGCTGTCAAAATGGTAGTTGCAGTCATAGTTGTAAGTGCTCCTTTACAGCCTATCATGCCAACATCTATAAAAGATCCATAATATACTTGTGTTGGGACAAAACAAGACCATCAACAGAAGATATAACCTTAACACCCAAAAAATAATGGAGCTGTCCAAGGTCTTTCAAAGAGAAGCGATTGGAAAGACCATCTATTATATGACGAACCCCATGAAATTGATTTCCCATGATGATTATATCATCCGTATCGCTAAGAGCATAGACAGTGAACCCAAGATTATGCAAAATAATAAAGAAGAATCAGATTGAGACTTAGTAAACCCAACAGTTAACAAATAATTTTTGAGCTCAGTGTACCATGCTCGGGAAGCTTTTTTCAAGCCATACATCACTTTGTTCATCTTGTAGAAATGGGTGGAGAGGCTTCGATCTTCAATTCCTGGTGGATTCCTCATATAAACTTCTTTCTCAATACATCCTTATAACAAGGAATTATTGACATCGATGGATAGGCCAGTTGTATAGCATCGCAATAGTAAGCACCAAACGAATAGTTACTGGTTTGACTACCGGGCTAAAGGTTGAATGGTAGTCTAATCTTGGATGCTGGGTAAATCCCTTTGAAACAAGCCGAGCTTTGTACCTATCCATGGAACCATCAAATTTATGTTTTATACAAAACAACCACTTGCACTCAACCACATTCATTAAAGGAGAAACTGGAACCAAATCTCGATTCCTAACATGGGCATCAAATTCAGCTTTCATGGCTTTTCTCCAGTGAGGGTGAGAACATGCTTGTTTATATGTACAAGGAACAAATGGTGAGGAGAGTTGGACACTTACACTAAAGTGCTTGGGTTTGAGATTATTTCATTTAGAGCGTGTGACTATAGGATGAGTTAAAGTGGTCGCCACAGGTGAAGGAATGGGCGGAGTCAAAGTAAGTGTGCTCTGGGAAGGGTTGTCATTGGGTGATTGAGAAGATAAGCTATAAGGAAGTGGAATAAATGAGGTGTTTGGATGTGGACAATTTTTACGTTAATAGGTGATTACTGGTTTGGATGATGGTGGTGGTTGAGTATTACTGGGTAAGGGTGGAATTGCAGGTGGCAACAAAGGAGAATATAAGTTTATACTTGATGCAATGGAGACACCTTTTGATGTGGCAGCCATTGAGCCGGGCAGTGGAAACTACATGGGTAGAGCATTTGAGAGTGGATGACAAGAACTGAACTTGATGGTTTATGATTCAAAGGTTGAACATCAGAACAAATCTCCCAAGCAATATTATCTCTCTATTTGAGTTTTAAATTGGAAGACATTTGAAAAGGATAGGTATCTTTCAGAAATAGAACATGCCTTGATAAGTACAATTTATTTTACGAGATCAAGACATTGGTGGTAATAATGTTTATTATAAAAATCCTAATTACACAACTGGGATTAGATCTTCGCTCTAATTTATTTTTTTCGTATGGTTTGAGCCATGGGTACCATAAATAACCAAAAACTCTAAGGGATTCATACTTTGGACACTCGTGATATAGAATTTCATATATATTTATTTTGTAAATTTGGAGTTGTTAGACGGTTTATAAGGTAGACTGCTTGGTGACAGACAAAACTCCTAAACATTGGGGGCAAGGGGGCTTGGTACTGTAAGGTTTTGGCCGTCTCAATAACATGCCTATGACGACGTTCAACTGGTGCCATTCTTTGGGTATGTAAGGAGGTGTCACTAAATGTTCAATATCATGAATTTTGAGATATGAGGATAAACCTTGAAACTCACCATCACTATCGGCGTAGAAAGACAAAATTTTGGTTTGAAATCGTTGCTCAAGTAAGGGATGTAAAGCTTGAAAGACATCAATAACTTCCTTTTTTTGATTTTATAGTGAACAACCACATGTATTTTGAGTACTGGTCAACAAATAAGGCATAATATCTCTTGATATCAATTGATAAAATAGGAGAAGACCCACATAAATCCCTATAAATAATTTGCAATGATCGTTGACTTTGCAATGAATTTTTAGATAAAGGTAACTTGTGCATTTTATTAGAATAACATGAATTAGAAATTAAATTGGCTCTAGAATGTGAAAGTAGAAGAGAAAACTGATGCAAAATTCTATTTAAATTATGAAGACTTGGATGACCTAAATACCGATGCCATAGGTGTAGAGGAATGGCAATATTGCATTGTGGTGAATGACGTCCACTGCCTGACAGACACATACAACCTATCTCTATTCTGCCCCCGAAATAGAGGCACCCCCGTACTCAGATCCTTCACAAGATAAGAAAAAGGAAAAATTCAATGGAGGTGTGGTTATCACAGGAAAATTTAGAAAAAGAAATACAGTTATTTTTTTTATAGAATAAGAGCATAAGGTATTGAGAAGCTTAAATTGCTTATTTGATTCATTTATGTTGGTGTTACTGATTTCAGATATTGGAATACTGCTACCATCTCCCATTGCTATCTCCTCTGGAACGTGGTAGTTGTGCACATCACTAAAGTTTTGAGCATCTGAGTCCATATGATGAGTGGTGACAGTATCAACAATACAAGGAGCCTCTTGAGTTGAAAGCCAAGGAACATAGTTTGCTCGGGCTTGTAGGTAATTGTGTGATTAGGACATGCAGAGTCACACAACTGGAAATTTAGAGTGTTGTTATATAATTGTTGTTGGTTATTTTGATGGAAAGAGTGGTAGGTCTTATTAAAAGAATTATGCTCATGCGGGTTAATTGTGTCTGGATACCAAATGAAGTAAATACTCTTACTGGAATAAAAGGAACGATGGTTTTCATTGATTGTAGACTGAGTATATATAGATTCTATACAACAAAGAGATTAACTAAGAGGTTAATAATTATCTACATATAACCTAAATATAACAGAGCCCTAAAGGGAAGGAACTACTAAATTTGAAATTTAAAAATAGAAGTTGATTTTATCCTTTGTTATAAATAACTTGAAATCTCAAGCTCAAATAATTCATTGTATGTTTAGTTTCTGTTTCTCATTTAGCAATAAATAATTGACTAACCACTTTATTATATGACTAATTCTCAATCTCAACTACAACATTATGTAACACCATCCATGGCTACAGTGGACCGGCCTTTGTACACCAGCAAAGGATATATAAGACTTGAATTTTAAATTGTGTACTGATTATGTACTTTTTTTCTATCTATATTGGTATAATTAAAGTCCTAAAAAGGATGTGTAGTCTTTTTTCTTCTATACTTTCTCCGCCTAAATAGTTATCACCATTTTTGTTTGCGTTCCTTTTTAAAAAACATTAACTACATGCTAAATTGACTACATTGCCCTTATTTATTAATTTTTTCTATTTAATACTTGTCTTTTGCACACTATGTCGATATCTCTCCATATTTATGATTAAGAGTGAAGGTGAAAAACAACAAGTAATTATGTCTTTGTTTTGTGAAATGACAAGTATTAAGGAATATCTGTTTTTAGTAAGGTCGACAACTAATTTGGAACAAGGGAGAATTTATTTTTTTGGAGTCAAGGATATGTATGATTATTTGTGACTTTGTTGGAAGTTTGGTAACAACTATCCAAAGTTCAAAAGTTATTGGTGATTGCTTAACAGGAATTGCAATCAAAACACGCCCGCCATTGATGTTTCTTGTCACAAGATTTATTTGTAATTGTTGTATTTTATTACTCCTTACACACATTTTCATATAATTTTAATCATCCTAACATATCTATAAAATCACATGACTAGAAGTAGTATTTTAGTCAAAAACAAAGGGAACGTAAAGAACAAAGCTACAAGGACAAAAATATAGGGAAATTGTAGCTGTAAATTGCTACAAAAGAGACTGTAGGGAAGGGGAAAGCTAAAACTTTTGAGTGATTTCTATTTTTATGGATGGTTACAAATGCACAATGTGCCTTCTATTTATACTAGTCCATGGATGATTCTAAATATCCTTCTAGATACATCTACAAGAAAATTCTAGTCATCCTTATCTTCTACTATTCTAAAATATCTAGATAATTCTACCATATATTTATTCAAGATACTACACTAGGATATTCTAGAAGAACCTATTCCAAGAAATATCTAATATCTAGGATTTTCTACAACAAGAATATCTACTAACTAGGAGTTTCCAGATAAATCTTAATTTCCTAACACTCCCCCTTAAGATTTTTCAATGAAACTCCTGCAACGACCTTTGAAACTCAAACTTGTTTATAGGAAAAGCCTTGGTTAGAATATCAGCTTGTTGTTCTTCACTTCTGCAACTATAAAACCTTCAGGTTGTTCAACTTAAATATCTTCTTCAAGAAATCCATTTAGAAATTCAGATTTGACATCTAAATGGTAGATTTTCCACTTGTATTATGCTGCAAGAGCGACTAGAAATCTTACTGTTTCATGACTTCCGATAGGAGCAAACGTATCTCTAAAGTCTACTCCAGGCTGCTGGGAATAGCCTTTAACTATGAGGCTGGCTTTATGTTTGAAGATGGAGCTATTTGGATTGAACTTCGTTCTATAGACCCATTTGACACCAAGGATGTTCTTTTGTTCAGGCCTATCAACCAGCTCCCAAGTATTATTTTTATTAATCATGTCAAGCTCCTCCTCTATTTCAGAAATCTAAGCTTTATAACCCACTGCTTCTTCAAAGGAAGATGGTTCGACAAGAGCAAATTGCATTGCTCATAAACTTCAGCTAGTGATCTGGTCTTCAAATATGGAGAATCAGTTGTCAATTCAAAGTTTGAAAAGTGTCCTGCTCCAGCAATAGGACTGGAAGAAATATCACTCATCTACAGATTTGAGCTGCAACTGAAGTACTCCCATCTTAGTTATTTATAACAATACCTCGATCCCAATCATAGTGGCTAGACTAGTCCACCGTAAGATCTCTACTAATAAGCACCTTCTTCAAATAAACATTAAACACTTTGTACCCTTTTGTAGTTATGCTATAGCCCAACAAAATACAGAGTTCCGCCTTGTTATCCAATTTGCCTCTTTTAGCATCTGTAACATGTGCATAGCAGATTGAACCAAAAACTTTCAAGTATCTCGCAGACGACTTTATATCCCTCCATGCTTCGAATGGCATCATGTATTGAAGTGCTCTAGTTGGTAATATGTTTAGAAAATTGATGACACTATTGATTGCCGTAGCCCAAAAATATTTAGGCATCTTCTTTTCTGCGAACATGCATCTCATAATCTCCATCACTGTTCTATTCTTTCTCTCAGAAATCCCATTATGTTTTGGAGTATAGCTAACAGTAAATTGTTGTTGAATACCCATATCTTTACAATATTTTCTGAACTGGTGTGAAGTGACTGGATATACTTTAACTGGCAGCCACTCCCCCTTTCTACCATAGCCTTGAATTCTTTGAAAATAGAGAACACCTGAACTTTGGTACTTAGAAAATAGACCCATGTCATTCGAGTTAGATAATCTATGAAGAGAATAAAATATTTATTCCCACTATAACAAGCCATCCTCATTGATCCACATATATTTGTATGAACCAACTCTAGCTTTTCCTTCACCCTCCAAAGACTTCCTTTAGGAAAGGATCGTCTATGCAATTTATCAAATTGACATGACTCACAAACATCTCAATACATGTGAATTTTGGGTACATCAAGCACCATACCCTTGGATTGCATATACACCAATGAACTAAGGTTGTAATGAACGAATCTTTTGTGCCAAAGCCAAGTATCACTCATTTCAACATTGAAAGAGCAACTTTAAGTAGAATAACATGAAATTGGAAAAGAATTACCAATCATCCAAATTTTATCTACTTCACAACCTTTAGTATCATAAATGACACATTTTTTATCCTTATAAGTAAGTGAATAATTATTGTGAAGCAACTGAGCAACACTAAACAACTTTTGAGTCAAGCTTGACATATTATTTATAATTTTCATACCTTTGTTTGTAGGGAATTTCACTGATCCTCTTCCTTGAGCTTGCACCAGTGCACCATCTCCAAGCTTCACTTTGGTCCTATTAGACCTGTCCAATCTAACAAATAGATTTTGATCAATTGCCATATACTATGTGCACGCACTATTGACATACCAATTATATCAATTATCATGTGATGTGTGCGAAGCCATGACTACCTCCTCCTCTGTTTTTCCAACTTGGTAATTTTTTCCAAAATTTACTCGTTGGGAAGACTGACCACTTTGAGTTTGCTTTTGCCTGCAATACTTCTCAATATGCCCATACTTCTTTTAGTATCTGTATTGAATAAGAGACCTCTTGGACTTCTGCCAACAATTCTACTCCAAGTGGTTTATCTTCTTACCAATGCCACAAGGTGGAATTTTTTCTCTCCCCGATGATATCTCCAGAGTGGTCTAAAGAGACTTTTTGCCTTCTTTTTGTTGCTTGAATTTATGCCTTACTTGACAGGAATCTTCGATTGTCCCTTCACTTCTCATGGTTACCCGTTGCTCTTGGATTTGCAATTTAGGGATCAACTCAGCTATTGAAAGAGTCAAGTCACAAGACTCTTCAATAGATGATATTTTTTATTCAAACTTATCCGAAAGGCTGACCATGATCTTATCTACAACCTTTTGATCCAAAAAGTTTTCACCAAGTATCCTTATTTGGTTCACAATATCCATCTGCTTGGAAGAGTATTCTTTCACACTATTTAAATCCTTCATCTTCAAGAGTTCAAACTCCCTCTTCAAAGCTAAGACCTTAACATACTTAACTCTATTGCTTTCTTTAAACTCCTCCTTTATCTTATCCCAGGATTCTTTGGCTATCCCACAAGCCATAATCCTTGTAAACATCACTTCCGTATGGCTTGAATGTATGCAAGTGAGAGCGCTTGGAGATCTAGTCACCAACTCATCATACTTTTTGATATCATTGAGAGTTGGGTGGTCTCTCAATGTCTGGACAGCAGGTTCTCCTCTCTTAAAGATATCCCACAAGTTGAGAGCCTTCAAATAAGCCTTTATTTCAATGGCCTAAATATGGTAATTGTCCCCCGAGAGAATTGGAGGACCCATTGTTGGTTGATTTTCTGGTTCCATGTTTTTCAGTAAATAGATCCAAGGAAAGGATCTAAAAATAAGATGAGCCAATTAACAAAAATAACTTCAGATCCCATAAGAAATGGGCTCTGATACTATGTCAAATAAAGGGAACATAAAGAGTAAAGCTACAAGGACAAAAATATAGGGAAATTACAACTGTAAATTACTACAAAAGAGACTGTAGGGAAGGGGAAAATTGAAACTTTTGAGTGATTTCTATTTTTCTGGATGGTTACAAATGCATAATGTGTCTCCTATTTATACTAGTCCATGGATGATTCTAAATATCCTTCTATATACATCTACAAGAAAAATCTAGTCATCCTTATCTTCTGCTACTCTAGAATATCTAGATAATTCTACAAGATATTTATTCAAGATACTACACTAGGATATTCTAGAAGAACCCACTCCAAAATATATCTAATATCTAGGAGTTTCTACTACAAAAATATCTACTAACTAGGAGTTTCTAGATAAATCTTAATTTCCTAACACTCTTCCTTATGATTTTTCAATGAAACTCTATGCAACGACCTTTGAAAGTCAAAACATGTTTGTGGGAAGAGCCTTGATTAGAATATTGGCTTCTTGTTTTTCACTTCTTCTACTATAAAAACTTCAGGTTGTTCAACATAAATATCTTTTTCATGAAATCTATTTAGAAATGCAGATTTAACGTCTAAATGGTAGATTTTCCACTTGTATTGTGCTGCAAGAGCGACTAGAAATCTTACTGTTTCATGCCTCGCGACAAGATAAAATGTATCTCCAAATTCTACTACAGGCCGCTGGGAATAACCATTAACTACGGGTCTGGCTTTATGTTTAAAGATGGAGCCATCTAGATTGAACTTCGTTCAATAGACCCATTTGACACCTGTAACACCCTGTGGTTTTCCTGACTTGGTATCACTTTATGGTATGCTTAGAGGGGTGCTCATCTAAAATGTTTTCTAAATATAGAAAAGGAGTTAGTCTCATTTTGAGCTCCAAATCTTTGAAGAATTATTTCACGACCTTCTCGATCTTTAATAGTTAATATTTTAGCTAAATCATGATTTGGGAGGTCAATAGGTGTTCCCGAACAAGTTTTAGATTTTTTGGTCTGTGTTTAGACCTTGTTTGGTATCCCCAAATAGTGGACCAATGTGATCTTAGCGCGCCGCGTAACCCGTCGCGTTGGTCAATTTTTGTGTAGGAACTGCCAGGCAAAAGTATTTAGGCTTGGAGTGATTAGGGCATGACGTGTCAGGTATAACATCACTAATCGCGTCGATACTCAGTTGTTTCAGATATTTTTAAAATCCGTGTCCAAGAAGGGGCAATTTAGTCATTTTCCCTACCCTTTTTCAGTTTTAACATGGGATTTAATCCCCAAATCACCAAAATACATGATATTTTCTCACAAATCACTCAAGAACACTTTCTAGTGTTTCAACCCAAAAGTCCAAGAGAACTCAAAATTTAACCATCACTTTTCAAAATTTCTTCATGAATCGGAATTCCTAGAACAAGAGCTTTAAGAATCACCCATCAATAGTTTGAATAGCATCCCTAAATCAAGACTTCATCCAAAAGTCATAATTTAAGGTACATGAGGTTTATGCTAAAACTGCATGGGCTTTTTGAATCTCTTGAATATGATTTAAAGATATCAAGCATGAGTTTATAAAGGGGTTTTTGATCCTATGTTATAAGTTAAGCATTAGAATCATTTAATGGTAGAATTGGTTTGCCCTTGTGGTCTTTTACCTTAAATTGATTTATACCTATATGTATATGTTTGAAATTGAAGATTTTATTAGAGCATTATTATTAAAATCTCTCTCTTTTGACGAATTAGAGTTTATAAACTTATTGCGAATAATTTGAAGTAAACGGTTTATGATTTGAAAGTTGTCTTTTCAATATCTAAGTATTTGCCATAATTTAGAGATTATGAGAGAGAGTTTTTTCTTATACCTGTATGCTTGTTTAAAAGAGAGAATTGTATGTTATTGAGTAATTGACATGATCACCTTATGTTATTGAAATGTTGACAAAGAGAAAGTTCCTTGCATGTGTTCACATGAATTTAAAGAAATAGTTCTTTGAACTGATTTATTGATATTGTAGTCCTACACTTATGTTTTGAAAAGAGAGATTTTAATATGCTAATAATGGCTAAGAGATGTGACTTGCAAGTCAATGGTATGGCGATACCATATAAATATAAACCATAATAGAGCTAGATTTTTAAGAATTTGATTGCAGAGAATACATATTTTAAAGAGTTAAAAATGGGCTTAAAGAGGGTTAGGTGGTTTCCTGAAGAAGGCTTGATTTCAAGTAACTCATAGCCCAAAATCGTGTTTTCCCGATACGGGTTTGTTATTTTCCCCAAGTGGGATTATACATTGGCCTAGTGCCCTATGGCGTACAGAGAGACAAAAACTCCAACTCTTGTGGCAAACTTGGGTTGGGGGCTTGGCTACCGAGTTAAGGGCAGATTCCATATAGCCCATAGAATTTTTGAGTTGTAGGGTATACCATCTAGCAAAGAAGTAAAATAAAGAGTTAGTCATAGAGTTTTCAGATGATTGTTTAGAGCCTTTTAAATATGCCGATGTATTTTCGCATCATATGTTATGTTTATGAACTATTTTCAAATTGCTCTTATGTTAAACAAAAACATTGTTATTTTAGATTTGCTCTGCATACCAGTACAATTGTATTAACCCCTACCTTTCAGGGTTTGAGGCTCAGTCTAGAGGTCTTTCTACGCCGTAGATTTTCCAGATTGAAGTGAACTGTGCAGTTGGTAAGCCTCCTTTATTTTGAAAGGCCTATGCCTTTCAGACTTTTATTATTTATGTTGGTATTGGTCGACTTGGGGCCTTGTCCCAGTTTTCAGACAGCTTTGTTTTATATGTAGTAGACATTTTGCAGACTGAGTTAGATACTATCTAGATGTTGTTGAATTTTAGTCTTCATTATTATTTTAAACTCAGAGTATGACCATGGTTCCATATTGATTTACGTTCTCCATATCTTTTTTTGTTGTATGAATATTGTATGTGATTACCAGATAGAGAAGGGCATCCGGGCCTTCATGGTTCAGGATATTCATCAAGGCTAAGGTCCCAGCTCTGATCGTGATAAACTTGGTAACAGAGGGCGGTTTATAGTCCCAGGGTGTCTACGAAATCACTTTGGGTAGAGTCTTGCTTATGAGTGTATAGTGCGACACACTTATAGGCAGGAAGATACTAGGAATTTAGGAATGTTTCCCTTCTTTATGGTTTAATTCATGCTTTAGAATCTTAACTGTCCTTTAATCAATGATCTCTTGTATTTCATGAAAGCAACCATTCCTCCTCATGGCTCTAATGATCAGAAATCCTAGACTTATGATGTCCGTCCCACTCATGGGATGTGCACACGTAACAGGGCTCATACCCCCAAATTTACTACTTCTCCAAGAGTTTCTCTTGTCCAGACCAACCCACCCATGGAACCTAGAGATCCCTGATTGGAACTAACCATACCCAACCTTCCGAGAGGGAGATATCAAATGCTAAGTTCAAACAGTTGATGCACATGCTTGCACAGTTGGTGGCTTCACAGACCCAATGGTCAAAGAATATTGGGTATGCACCTGGTGCATCTGAGACTTCACGAGTGAGTTAGTTTATAAGGTTAAACCTGCCTAATTTTATGAGCATAAAGGTGGAGGAGGATCCATAAGAGTTTGTAGATGAGATGGAGAAAATATTTCAAGTGATGCATATAGATAAGGTAGAAGGGGTTGAATTAATGGATTATCAACTGAAGGAGGTAGCGAATTAGTGGTACAATGAGTGGGAAGATTTAAGGGGTGAGAATACTGAGCCTTATGTGTGGGGAAATTTGTGAAAGCCTTTCTGTATCGATTCTTTTCTCTGGAGTTGAGGGAGTCCAAAGCTGAAGAATTCATAAACTTGAAACAGGGAAAGATGAGCGTTAAGGAGTACACTTTGAGATTTAACCAACTATCCCTTTATGCTTCAGAGATGGCAGGAAACATGAGGGCCCGTATAAGGAAGTTTGCATTCGGTCTTTCGGATGATTTAGTGTTAGAAGGCAAAGGGGTGATATTGAACAGGGATAATAACTTCTCCAGGCTGTCTATTCTCATGCAACAGGTGGAGGAGCAGAAGAAGAAAGTTGTTGAAGTAAGGGAGAAAGACAGGAAGGCCAAAAGGTCTAGGCCAGTAGATCAGAACTATAGTCAACACCAGGATAGCAATTGAGGTAGCAGTTGGCCAAAGAAGAAGAATTAGAATAATGCTCAGTCTGCAGTCAATGCTCCAGTGCCCAGACCTCCAGCTAATTGGTGTTCTTAGAACTTCTAGTCTATCCAGGTACCGAGAGTATAGGGTACACAGTTCGCAAGAAAGTGTGGCACAACCTGCTAGATCATATCCTCAATGTAACACGTATGGAAGGCACCACCAAGAGAGATGTCAATTTGGCACCATGGTATGTTATTTGTGTGTCCAACAGGTCATATCCAAAGGTAATGCCTAACAGTGAAAGGTAATGTGGGGGGATCTAAGTCACAGGAAAATTTTTTTGTGCCATCGCTGCCTAAAAAGGGTACCACTTCAGCTGCTGGGAGCGGTCGCAACCGGTTGTATGCTTTATCAAATCACCAGGAGATAGAGGCCTCACCAGATATAGTCACGAGTATGTTACAAATCTTCTCCCATAATATGTATGTGTTACTTGATCCTAGGTCTACCCTGTTTTATGTAACCCCATATGTGGCAGTCGGTTTTGGGTCTGAGCCTAATGTTACTGCAGAACCTTTCTCTATTTCCACTCTTTTAGGTGATTCTGTTGTGGCTAGGAGGGTATATAAAATTTATGTTGTGTCCATTTATAGTTGTGATATCGTAGCAGACCTTACAGAGCTTGATATGGTTATTTTAATGCTATACTGGGAATGGACAGGCTCCATTCGTGTTATGCCATATTAAATTGTAGGACTCAAAAGGTTACCTTATTTTTTCCAAATGAACCAATGACAGAGTGGGAGGGGCATGCTGTAGCTTATAGAGAGAAATTCATATCTTACCTCAGATCCCATAAACTTATTTCCAAGGGTTGCTTGTATCATCTTATTCGGGTTAAAGATTCAAATATCAAAAGTCCTTCTCTTCAGTAAGTCCCCGTGGTTAATGAGTTTTTAGAAGTTTTTCTCGATGATCTCCTAAGAATACCACCTGATAGGGAGATAGAGTTTGGTATTGATTTATTATCGAAAACTCATCCCATCTCTATTCCGTCATATAGAATGGCTCTTGTGGAACTGAAAGAGTTGAAAGAACAGCTGACATATCTTCTTGGCTGAGGTTTTATCCGTCCTAGTGTTTCCCCCTGGGGTACCCCTGTGCTCTTTGTACATAAGAAAGATAGTTCTCTCCGTATATGTACAGATTATCTTAAGCTGAATAAGATCACTGTTAAAAATAAATATCCTATTTCTAGGATTGATGATCTCTTTGACCAAATTCAGGGTGCTAAACATTTTTCAAAGATAGAACTTCTTTTGGTATACCATCAGTTGAAGGTTCGAGAGTAATATATTCCCAAAACAACTTTCCTAACCTGATACAGTTACTATGAATTCTTAGTTATGTCCTTCGGGTTGACTAACGCCCCTGCAGCTTTCATGGACCTAATAAATAGGGTATTCCGTCAGTTTCTAGATCTGTTTGTCATAGTTTATATTGATGACATTTTGATTTATTCTAAGAGTGAGGAGGACCATGCCAATCACTTCTGAATTATCCTTCAGACTCTCAAAGATCATAAGTTATATGCAAAGTTTTTCAAATGTGAATTTTAGCTTAATGCTATTTCTTTCTTGGGGTATATTGTATCTAGTGAGTGAATTAAAGTTGATCTCTAAAAGGTTGAGGCAGTGAGAAAATGGCCCAGACCCACGACTCCAACTGACATTTGGAACTTTTTGGGTTTGGCAGGGTACTACAGAAGATTTGTAGAGAGTTTTTCCTCCATAGCTGCTCCACTTACTAAGTTGACACAGAAAAAGGTGAAGTTTGTATGGTCTGACTCCTGTGATAATAGTTTTGAGAAGTTGAAAGAAAAGTTGACTACTGCACCTATTTTGAATCTTCTGGACGGTACAAAGGGTTTTTTTGTGTACCGTGATGCATCCTGGGTGAGACTTGGGTGTGTACTTATGTAGAATGGTAGGGTGGTAGCTTATGCATCTCGGCAGTTGAATGTGCACGAACGAAATTATCCCATACATGACTTGGAGTTAGCAGTTATGGTGTTTGCGCTTCAAATTTTGCAACATTATTTGTACGGGGTATATATTAATATATTTACTGACCGTAAAAGTTTACAGTATGTTTTCTCGCAGAAGGAATTAAGCCTCAGGTAGAGGCATTGGTTAGAAATATTGAAAGATTATGACATGAGCCTGCACTATCATCCGAGTAAGGAGAATAAGGTAGCCGATGCCCTCAACAGATTATCTATGGGCAATTTTTCTCAGGTTGAGGAAAGAAAGAGGGAGATGGTTAAGGATATTCATCGGCTTGCAAATCTAGGAGTGTTACTTTTGGATTCCAAAGATAGAGTGTTAAATGTGCATGAGATAGCTAAATCTTTACTATGTGCTGAAGTGAAGGAAAGGCAGGCCGAAGATCTTATTTTGATGAAAATTAAGAAAGATGTGTGTCAAAAGAAGGTGATGTATTTTGAAATTGGTGGTGATGGAATTTTGAGATACCAAGATAGAGGATCCTTGATGAAGATCACACTTTGATGTATGTTGTTCACCAGGCTTTACTAAAATGTACCATGATCTTAAGGCTATATATTGGTGGAATAATATGAAACATGATGTGGCTGAGTTTATTTCCAAGTGTTTAAATTGCCAACAAGTTAAAGTGGAACATTTAAGACCAGGTGGTACTTCCCAGGAAATAGCCTTGCCTTTATATAAGTTGGAGATGATCAATATGGATTTCATCACGGGACTTCGAAGGTCCTGAAATCAGTATGATTCTATTTGGGTAATTATGGACCGGCTGACCAAGTCAGCTCAATTTTTGCCTATGAGAACAAACTATCTGGGATATGATTATACCAAGTTATATATTGAGGAGATAGTCCGTTTGCAAGGGCACCCATATCCATTATATTCGATCGAGGTACGAAATTCTCTTCAAAGTTTTGGAAATCTTTTTAGAGGGGTTTAGGTACTCAATTGAACCTAAGTACTGCATTCCACCCTCAGTCGGATGGACAAACTGAATACACCATTCATACACTTGGGGATATGTTGAGGGCCTGTGTTATTGACTTTAAAGGTAGTTAGTTAGATCACTTACCACTGGTAGAGTTTGCCTACAATAATAGCTATCATGCCAGCACTAAGATGACACCTTTTGAAGAACTTTATGGGAGAAGATGTAGATCACCCATTGGTATGTATAAAGTGGGTGAGATATGACTGTTTGGGCCTGATCTTGTTCATCAGGCAATGAAGAAGGTGAAAATCATTAGAGAATGACTTATGACAGCCCAGAGTCGCCAGAAATCTTATGCCAATGTAAGGGGAAGGGAGTTGGAATTTGAGGTTGGTGATTGGGTGTTTTCAAAAGTCTCTCCTATGAAGGGAGTCATGTGATTTAAGAAGAAAGAAAAGCTGATTCCTTTCTATATAGGACCATATGAAATTGTGAGAAGGATAGGTAGAGTTGCTTATAAGTTAGATCTGCCTGTAAGTCTAGGCTCCATTCATCCAGTATTCCATGTGTCCATATTGAAAAAGTGCATTGGAGATCATTCCCTAGTGTTTCTTGTAGAGGAGATCAAGGTGACAGACTCTTTTTCATACGAAGAAGAGCCTATTGAAATCTTAGATCGCCAAGTTAAAAAGTTGAGGAGCAAGGAAATAATTTCAGTCAAGATATTGTGGAATAATAAAAAAGTTGAGGAAGCTACTTGAGAATTTTGAGTCAATGGGTGACGACATAAAAGGTATTATTCTACTACTCTCTATATCCCTCCTTCTTTATTTACTTATCAAGTTTGAAATCATGCTTGCCTGTATTCTAAGTCATCATTCAGGGACGAATGATCCCAAGGGGGGATAATGTAACACCCCATGGTTTCCCCGACTCGGTATAACTTTATGGTATGCTTAGAGGGGTGCTCATCTAAAAAGTTTTCTAAGTGTAGAAAGGGACTTAGTCTTATTTTGAGCTCCAAATCTTTGAAGAATTATTTCATGACCTTCCCAACCTTCAATAGTTAATATTTTAGCTAAATCATGATCCAGGAGGTCAATAGGTGTTCCCGGACGGGTTTCGGATTTTTCAAGCCGCGTTTAGACCTTGTTTGGTGTCCTAAAACAGTGGACCAATACGATCTTGGCACGCCACGTAGCCCATCGCGTTGGTCTATTTTTGTTCAGGAACTTCTAGGAAAAAATACCAAGGCTTTCCACAATTAGGGCGCGATGCGTCGGGTATAGCGTCGATGCCATCGATGCGCCACATCGCTAATTGCGTCGATGCTCAGTTGTTTCAGTTTTTATAAAAGTCGCATCCAAGGGGTGGCAATTTAGTCATTTACCCCACCCCCTTTTCATCTTTAACATGGGATTTAATCCTCAAATCACCAAAATACATTATATTTTCTCACAAATCACTCAAGAACACTTTCTAGGGTTTCAACCCAAAAATCCAAGAGAACTCAAAATTTAACTCACTTTTTAAAATTTCTTCAAGAATCGGAATCCCCAGACCGAGAGCTTAAAGAATCACCCATCAATAATTCGAATAGCATCCCTAAAGCAAGAGTTCATTCAAAATTCATAATTTAAGGTATGTAGGGTTTATCCTAAAACTACATGGGCTTGTTGGATCTCTTGAATATGATTTAAAGCTATCAAGCATGAATTTATAAAGGGGTTTTGGATCTTACGTTTTAAGTTATGAATTAGAACCTTTTAAAGGTAGAATTGTTTTGACCTTGTGGTCTTTTCGCTTAAATTGATTTATACATATATGCATATGTATGAAATTGAAGATTTGATTGAGAGCATTATCATTGAAATCCCTCTTTTTCGATGAATTAGAGTTTATAAACTTATTGGGAATGATTTGAAGTACATGGTTTATGATTTGAAAGCGGTCTTTTCAAAATCCAAGTATTTGACATAATTTAGAGATGATGAGAGGGAGTTACTTATTATACCTATATACTTTTTTAAAAGAAAGAATTGCATGTTATTGAGTAAATTGACATGACCACCTCATGTTATTGAAATGTTGACAAATAGAAAGTTCCTTGCATGTGTTCACATAAATTTAAAGAAAGAGTTCTTTGAACTGATTTATGGATATGGTGGTCCCACACTTATGTTTTGAAAACAGAGATTTTAATATGCTAATAATGGCTCAAAGATATGACTTGAAAGTCAATGGTATGACGATACCATATAAATGTATGCCATAACGGAGCTAGATTTTTTAGAGTTTGACTTTAGAGAATACACGTTTTAAAATTTAAAAATGGGCTTAAAGAGGGTTAGGTGGTTTCCAAAGAAGGATTGAGTTCAAGTAACTCATAGCCCAAAATCATGTTTTGCCGATCCGCATTCATTATTTTCCCCAAGAGGGATTTTACGCTGGCCTTGTTCCCTATGGCGTACAGAGAGAGATAAAGACTCCAAATCTTGCAAAAAACTTGGGTTGGGGCTAGGCTGTCGAGTGAAGGATAGGTGCCATATAGCCCGTGGAATTTCAGAGTTGTAGGGCATACCACCTATCACAGAAGTAAAATAAAGAGTTAGTCACATAGTTTTCAGATGATTGTTCAGATCCTTTTAAATATGCCCATGTATTTTCTCATCATATGTTATGTTTATGAATTGTTTTCAAATCGCTCTTACTTATGTTAAGAAAAAACATTGTTATTTTGGTTTTGCTCTGCGCACCAGTACAATTGTATTGACCCTCTACCTTTCAAGGTCTGAGGCTCAGTCTAGAGGTCCTTCTAAGTCGTAGATTTTCCAGATTCAAGTGAAGTGTGCAGTTGGTGAGCCTTCTTTATTCTGGAAGTACTATATCTTTCAGACTATTGTTATTTATGTTGGTTTGGGTCCACTGGGAGCCTTGTCCTAGTTTTTAGACAACTTTGTTTCAAATATAGTAGAGATTTCGCAAACTGAGTCAGATACTATCTAGATGTTGTTGAATTTTAGTCTTCATTATTATTTTGAACTCAGAGTATGACCATGGTTCCATATTCATTTACTTTCTCCGTATCTTTTATTATTGTATGAATATTGTACGTTATTACCAAATAGATAAGGGCATTCTGACCTTCATAGTTTGGGATGTTTGTCACGGCTAGGGTCCAGATCGGGTCGTGACAATACCGATGATGTTCTTTTTTTCGGGCCTTTCAACCAGCACCTAAGTATCATTTTTATTAATCATTGTAAGATCCTCCTCCATTGCATTAATTCAAGCCTTATGACTTGCTGCTCATTCAAAGTAAAATAGTTCGATAAGAGCAAATTGCATTGCTCATAAACTTAAGCTAGTGATCTGGTCTTCAAAACTGGATAATCAGTTTTCAATTCAACATTTGAAAAGTGTCTTGCTCCATCAATAGGATTGGAAGAAATATCACTCGTCTGGGATTTTGAACTGCAACGAAAGTACTCCTATCTTGGTTCTTTACAAGAATATCTTGATCCCAATCATAATGGCTAGACTCGTCCACTGTAAGATATCTACTGATAAGCATCTTCTTCGTACGAATATTATACACTTTTTACCCTTTTATAGTTGTGCTATAGCCCAACAAAATACAAAGTTCCTCCTTGTTATCCAATTTACCTCTTTTAGCATTTGGAACAAGTGCATAGCAAACTGAACCAAAAACTTTTAAGTGTCTCGCAGACGACTTTATACCCCTCCATGCTTCGAATGGAATCATGTCTTGATGTGCTCTAGTTGGTAATATGTTCAGCAAATAGATGACACTATTGACTTCCGCAGGCCAAAAGTATTTAGGCATCTTATTTTCTGCAAACATACATCTCGCCATCTCCATCACTGTTCCGTTCTTCCTCTCTGAAACGCCGTTCTATTTTGGAGTGTAGATAACTGTAAATTATTATTGAATACCCACATCCTTACAATATTTTCTGAACTAGTGCAAAGTATATTCAGTTCCATTATCTGACCTAATATACTTCAACTGGTAGACACTCTCCCTTTCTACCATAGCCTTGAATTCTTTGAAAACAGAGAACACCTGAACTTTGTTACTTAGAAAATAGACCCATGTCATTCGAGTTAGATAATATATGAAGAGAATAAAATATTTATTCCCACTATAACAAGCCATCCTCATTGGTCTACACATATTTGTATGAATCAACTCTAGCTTTTCCTTCGCCCTCTAAAGACTTCCTTTAGGAAATAATCATTTATGCAATTTACCAAATTGACATGACTCACAAATATCTCGACACATGTCAATTTTGGGTACATTAAGCACCATTCCCTTGGATTGCATATACACCAATGAACTAAGATTGTAATGACCGAATCTTTTGTGCCAAAGCCAAGTATCACTCATTTCAACATTGAAAGAGCAACTTTCAGCAGAATAACATGAAATTGGAAACAAATTTCCAATCATGCTAATTTTAGATACTTCACAACCTTTAGTGATTTCTATTTTTTTGGATGGCTACAAATGCACAGTGTGCCTCCTATTTATACTAGTTCATGGATGATTCTAAATATCCTTCTAGATACATGTACAATAAAAATCTAGTCATCCTTATCTTCTTCTACTCTGGAATATCTAGATAATTATACAAGTTATTTATTCAAGATACTACACTAGGATATTCTAGAAGAACCTATTCCAAAAATTATCTAATACCTAGGAGTTTCTACTACAAAAATATCTACTAACTAGGAGTTTCTAGTTAAATCTTAATTTTCTAACAATTTTAAATAAGCCTCCCGTGATGGACCATCATTTGTATACGATGTTCTCTGCAAAGAAGATCAGATCATCTAAGTTAAAAGTAACATTGGAAAAACATATTCTAAAAGGGTACTTAATGTATGAAAAAAGTTAATGAATTTGTATGCCATCACGTAAAACAGTATACCGTTGTAGAGTACTTCAAGATTGTCTTCTCCCATATTTTCTGTAACATCTTCCTTAATCTTGAGTGCCGACTCTATAAGCCGACGGCTTCCCCACACCAAGATATGCTTTAATGAAGTAATATCCCCAAAACTCTCTAGGATCTCGATAAGCTGAGTACAAAGAAGTATATCTAATTCCTCGAGCATGGAAAGGATTCATCTGCAGACCTTCCATTTAGAAAAAGACACCTGATACAATTTCAGCAATTTGAGATTTTGGAAGGTTACTTGTTCCATGTTTTGTTCTTTTCCCCCTTAGATGCTTCCTCCATTCTATATTTTGAAGGTTGGGTAATGATTTCACAATTCTTGACAATGAATCAGATGTTAGATCGAATCCTTCCAACATCACTTCTTTCAAACTCGAAGGTAACTGAAAATTAAACTTATGTAACATGTTTGTGCTCTCTGCACTTAAAATATAGGGTAACTTGTTCAGGTTAACTAAGGACATTCAATCTTGGAAAATAAATCTTTTGTGATGCTGAACAATCCATCCGGAATTGAAGGGTTAGAAGATTGGGAAACCATTTTAAAATATCGGAACAAGAAAGTTCAACAAATATTAAAGTTGTCAGATTCTCTAATCTTTTTGGTTTGTCGATATCCGAATCAAAGACGGACCAACTAAAGATGGAAACATGTCATATGTTTGCAAGACTCCAGATACTGGGTGATAATACCATGTTAGATACAACGTTACTCACCTCCAAAGTTTCTAGATTCCATAGGTTTGAAAATGAAGGAGAAAGAGCTTTTGCCTCCGTCCAAATGATTAGGCATCAAAAATGAATAAGCATGCCTATTTTATTCAGCAAAGTATATGTCAAAATTATAACCGGCTCCAACCTTTTAAGAAGCCTCAAGTGGCTTAGGTGACTGTTGTATGGAAGAACACGGTTCATGTGTATCTTCAAAGAAAGGAGGTGTTTAGCAAAAGGATTTTTCTTATCTGGATTTAAGAAAAAAGTTTCATCCGAATGATTTTTATCATAATGAATGATCAATCAATGCAGCATCAGATTTGAAAAAGAAGAAGAGGAGGAAGGCAAAACACTTGCACTCGTGAAGTCAAACAACTTTTCCTTTCTAGATTTTATCAAACAAAAATTATGTACAAGATCCAGAATTTGGCATCTATGACCTCTCACTATTACCAAGCTACTAGGAATTAACTCATCCACATAAACCTCCACTACTTCTTCCAAAATCTCTTCAAATCAGTTGGTTCCACAAGTCCCTCAAAGACTCCATAAATCTTTTAACTTAGAGTTCTCAATATCTTTGTCTTTTGGATAACTTACGAGATATAGAAAGCACGGATTTAGGAGATCTGATAAATGGTCATAACGTAATTGTATTACCTTCTCCACTTCCTCTTCATCCTTAAAAATAAAGAAACTCAAATTATTGAGAACTTCAAGACACAGAGCCTCTCTCTTTTCCTTCCTAGAAATGACTCCACCAATCAGATCAAGCACCAAAGGAAGCCCATCACACTTTTGGAGTAATTTTTCTCCAACATCCTTTAGTTCATCAGAGAAACGTTCTTCTCCGAATACCCTTTTCTATAATAACTCCCAACTTTCATCTGGTCTTAGAAATTGAAGATCAAGAGGATCACTGTGGCATTTTCCATCTGCAAGCATTTCCTTTTTTTGACTTTTTAAAATAACTCTGCTTTCTTTCTTAAATTCAGTTGGAAAAGGTCTTGTTAGCTCATCCCACGTTGCAGTATCCCACAAGTACCTCTTTCCAAATAGTTGTTTGCATAGCTTATCAGCAATTCCATCATCTCTGGCATCCTCACTGACTCTTCCTTTCAAACCAATAATTTGATTGGAAATTTTCTGCAATAATTTTTTATCATTACGTTCCTGGTCAATTGTGCACCAAGCATAGACATAGAAAAGACCAAAAATTGACTTATCATTATATACTTTGTAAGCCAAAGTGGTTTCTCCAAGCCCTGGAATGCCGACTATGCAAATGACATCTATCTTAGTTGGTCCACTGGTGAGCTTTCTAATTATCCACACTATCTAATTATGCCTTGTTAAATATATATAATATTCTAGCTGATTTCTAGGGATTTTCATATTGTATATATATCATTGTAACCTTTGGATAATACATGAGTCTAATATACTACTCCTTATTCATCTCTCGAACCTTTATGCTATCAGAGCCTTTCTAAACTCCAACGAGCCTTATCATCTCTTTTAAGTTTTCCTATCGCTTCTATGGCATCCATGGTGAATCCAAATGATTCTATTATTCCTGCTAATAACATCAGGCTTTTGGTACAATTTAACTCCAGTTCCCAACTTCCCCTAAAGCTTACTAGTCCAATGAATTTTGTCATTTGGAAAGCGCATGTCGAATCTCTCATGTTCAATCATGATCTCTACTGCATATCAATGGAACCATAGCAACACCATCAAAATAATAACCCTCAACAACTAAGAGGTACCCAATCCTAAGTACAACCTCTGGTTTCACCAAGACCAATTGATTCGCAATGCCTTAACGGCATCTGTTGAACCTACAATCACCTCTGCAATCTCTAAAACTTCCACCTCAAAGCAAGAGTGGGACACACTGCATAACCTGTATGCTAACAAATCACATACAAGGAATTTTAGTCTCTAAAACTCTTTGGCAACAATCACAAAAAACTCTCGTAGTATGACAGAGTACTTGCTCGAGATAAGGAATGTTGCTAATGAACTTGCAATACCTGGAACTCCTATTCCCGATGATGAACTTGCTGTGAAAATACTTAGCGTTCTAGGTCCTGAGTATGATTCAATTTTAATGGTTATCTAAGTGCAAGATACGCTTATCTCATATGAGGAAGTTTACAACAAGCTTCTCAACGAAGAGCTTCTGCTCAAACATAATGAGCCTAATCAAGCCTTAATTATAGCTGCAGTGGCACAAAAACCATCACCAAATTGACGTCCAATGAATGCACCAGCCACATCACCAAATAGACATCTAACGGCCTCTTGACAAAATCATCTTGTTTATCTGCTATGTGGTCGTACTGGGCATACTGCCAATGTGTGCCATTCATGCTCCCACAATCACTTAGAAGCTAGAGAAAACTTTATTTCTATACCTTGGGTTGTCGATTAAGGAGCATCGCATCATGTGACTTTTGATTCTCAAAATCTTCAATGTCCAAATGACTACACTGGTACTGACAATATTACCATGGTAATGGTAACAAAATCCCTATAACTCATAGCGGTCATGTTCAAATAAAAGTTTCATCTTTCAAATACTTTGTGTGCACCAGAGATTAAACATAACCTTATATCTGTGTTTCAATTTGGCAAAGATAATCTAACCTACATAGAATTTTTTTCTTTTGATTTTCTTGTGAAGACCTAAGTACGGGGCACCATTGGCACAAGGCTAGAATAAAGAAGGACTTTATGAGTGGCATACTGGAGGATCCCAAAGTAATCTGAGCTACCAATCCTATATGGAAGAATCTCAACAATCTTGGCATAGAAAATTAGGACACCCAAATAAAAGAGTGCTTCAAACACTCTCACAAAAGTTTTCAATTCCAATTTCAAATTCTAAAATGTTTGATCATTGTAATTCCTTCTCTTCTAATAAAAGTCATTGACAACCTTTTTCTGAGTAGTCTCAGGTGAGCAAAAAACATTTACAAATTATTTCAGCGATGTATGGGGACCATCGCCTGTTTTTTCAATTGACAAAAAATTATATTATATAATTTTTTTTGATCAATTTACAAAATAAATTTGGCTGTACACACTTAAAAATAAAAATGAGGTCCAAACAGTTTTCTCTAAATTTAAACAACTTGTTAAAAATTATTTTCATGAAAAAATACTCTCAGTTTACACTGATGGCGGTGGTGAATTTGAAGGTCTCAAGTCATTTCTTCACACCAATGGGATTGAACACCTTGTACATACACTCTACAATGAGTAGCTATGGCTAAACTTAGGCATCGACACATCATTGAAATAACAAAAGACATTTTACACCAATCTTCCATGCCTCTAGTATTTTTGTTCTTTGCCTGTCAATAAGTCACATTCTTGATTAACAGACTAACTACCCGCACACTTTATTATGATTCTCCATACCAACGATTATTTGGAGAAATTCAAAATTATCAATCCATTTGTACTTTTGGTTTCCTATGTTATCCATGGCTTAAACCATATGCCAAACATAAACTAGAACCCAATTCCACCCCTTGTGTTTACTTTGGATATTCTAATGCCCACCACAACCATCAGTGTTATGATCCTATTTCACAAAGGATACATATTTCATGAGATGTTATTTTTTTTATAAAAATAAATTTCCCTTTTCTGATATATTTTCATCTTTAAAAGATAAAAGAATTTCAAAGTTAGAGTGGGATATCTTGTACAAAGAGTCAAGTGACCTTAGTGTCAAGTCTGTGCCTCTAGTGGATTATGAGATTCTTCAGCCAATCAAGGTTGCTCCAGAATTGCCAGATACTCCTCCTGCAGGTTCTTCTTCAGGTTCATCTTTGGCAGCATCACCAACTCCTACCGCTAGCTCAGATTGCTCCACACAGCCTATTGTGTCCCACCCACCACATAACCACTAATCCGGTATCAACACCGAAATCAACACACCCCGACAACCCCTTTATCAATACTAACTCCTGACCCCTCCCCATCCATTCCATCAAACAACCATCACCAATCCTCTACCACAGCTTTCGCACATACCCAACAACCATTCATTCACTGACCTGTTACTCGTTCATAAAATAATATTACAAAACCAAGAAAACATTTGATTATCTTATAGTTATATTAACTGAACTATTTCCCACCACTTATAACCGAGCTTAAAAGAGTACACACTGGAGAGAAGCAATGAAACTTGAGTTTGAGTCATTGATGAACAACAAGACATGAGAGCTTGTACCACCATCTTCTTCTCAAAATATTATTGATGGTAAATGGGTTTACCTTATCAAAACCAAATCATATGGAAGTGTTGATAGGTATAAAGCTCAGCTAGATGTAAAAGGCTTTACGCAATGATTGGCTGTGGATTATCACTCATTTTATCTCTTTCAGTTTAACATAATTGGCATTTACACCAACTGGATATGAATAACGTATTTCTTCAAGGTCATCTTTAAGAAGATGTTTATATGCGTCAACCTCGTGGGTATGGTCATCCTGATTTTTCTAATTATGTGTGCAAATTAAAGAAAGAAATTTATGGACTTAAGCAGGCCCCTCGAGCTTGGTACTCTAAGTTAAAGCAATTCTTGCTTTAGATTGGCTTTCAAAAGTCTAACTTTGACTCTTCTTATTTATTTGTCATCAAAATGAAACATTTCTCTACATTTTTGTATATGTTTATGACATAATTATCACTAAATCAAACTCTGAGGTTATTAAGAAAACTATCAAGGTTTTTTTAGCCAGAGTCTCTCTCAAAGACCTCAGACATCTTTACTACTTTTTGGGTATTGAAGTTCCCCGTACTAAAGAAGGGATCATTTTCTCTTAGGCCAAGTATGTTTCTGATCTTTTTGCTGCCCATAAAATGTTTGCATGTAAGCCTATTACAACTCTAATGAGTTCCACTGCCTCACTATCCTTAAAAGATGCTACACCTCTGGAGGATGCCATTTTGTATCTCAAGTACTTGGTATGCTTCAATATCTGCTATTCACCAGACCAGATATAAGCTTTAAAGTTAACAAATTATCTCAATTAATGCATTCTCCAACACAAACACACTGATCTTTTGTTAAGAGGCTCTTGTGGTACCTCCAGTATACCAAAAATCATGTCTTACAGATAAAAAACAAGATACATCCTGGGTTGTTAATGATTCAAATACCGATTGGGCTGGTGACATTAATGACAGGAACTCCACTTTTGGATATATCCTGTACCTTGGTGCGAATCCTATTAGCTGGTCATCCAAGAAGTAACACACTGTTGCGTGCTCCTCCACTGAAGTAGAGTAACGTGCAGTAGCTTCTGCACTTTTTGAGGTCAATTGGGTTCAAAAACTTCTTGTAGAACTACATGTGTAGCTTCTTGATCCACCTATAATCTATTGTGATACAGTTGGTGCTACCTATCTTTGTGAAAATCCGGTGCTACATAGTAGGATGAAATACATTGAAGTTGATTTTCACTTTGTTAGAGATCAAGTGCAGCAAAAACACGTGCTCGTTTAGTATTTACATACTGCTGATCAGCTCACGGATACACTTACAAAGCCTTTGCCTCGTCTTTATTTTATCAACATCTGTCCAAGTTAAAGGTTATTAATGCCACCTTCAACTTGCAGGGCGTATTGGGACATGATTGATTGTGTAATATATTTTGCAAATTTCTCTTCCTGATTTATACCTTATTCTAGGGACTTAGATATCTAGTTACCTTAGTTAGTCTTTTCTTTACTTGTATATATATCAGTGTAGCCTTTGGATAATACATGAGTCTAATATACTACCCCTTCTTTATTTCTCAAACCTTTACCAGCTATTGATGACTTGTTTTCAACTTTCTTGTTGGGTGAATTCGCAAAAATCGAGCTTGTGTTCCTAGAGATGTTTTGTTGTACCTCTTTATTTGACAAGCTCTAGTTTTTCTATGGTATCAGGAAGTACGAAGATTAGCTGCAAGAGACCATTATCTCTGACAATAATTGAGTTAATATAATGCTCTGCTGGGTATGCCATATCTAGAACACAAGACTAGAGATTTCTATTCAGTTCTTTCTCAACTTTGTCGAAGAACGATCTTTGAGATGTAGGTCTTCTTTCACCCGAATGATTTCTGTTGGTTTCAAAATTGAGAGGGCATCATGCGAAGGCTTAAAGTTTGCAAATCATGAGATAATAAATCAGACGACAAAGAAAACTGTAATAAAAGCACATATTATTTGATATGATTGGCCAAGAAGCCTACATATTGAAAACTAAATCAAAAAGCTTAAAATCTATTGGGAGAAATTTCCCCTAAGAAAGACTCAAAAGACTACATTGTGGATACTATTGTGTTATGGTATGAGAAGAGAGGATCTTCTATTTATAGACTTCCAAAACCTTTCCTCTCAAAAAAGGTTAGCCAAATATGAAAAAATTTTATATTTTTATTTTAGGAAAAGTAGAAGTAATTATGGTATTACTTTTATTTTTCTTTCAAAAAAAGTAAAACTTAAACTTGGTAAGAAAATCAGGGTAAAAACCCTAACAAATCTCCCGTTTTGGCTTGATTTTCTTGACATAATTTTATCCACCTTATTCGCATGCATGATCTTTGTTGTTTACATAATCTTCATCACTGCTACTTGCCATAGTTAAAAATAAGATTTAAAATGTTATGGTTAAAAGTGGATTAAAAATAAATATTTTATTTTTAAAGATGCAGCAACAAGAATATTAAAATATGCTTAAAGCTTCTTCTCTACATGTTGTTCGACAAAAAATCTTTATCATCATCACATTGATTGCAAATTTATTAGAACTGCCTTGAACTTGTCTTCAGCCTCATTTCACCAAACTATTGGACCTTTGAACTGTAGGCTCTGATGCCAATTGTTGGGTTCGAAATTAAAAACACATATTATTTGATTGGCCAAGAAGCCTACATATTGAAAACTAAATCAAAAAGCTTAAAATCTATTGGGAGAAATCTCTTCCTAAACAAGACTCTTAAAAGACTACATTGTGGATGCTATTATGTTATGGTATGACAAAGGAAGAGTCTTCTTTTTATAGACTTCCAAAACCTTTCCTCTTAGAAAAAGGTTAGCCAAATATGAAAAAATTTTATATTTTCCTTTTAGGAAAAGTAAAAGTAATTATGGTATTACTTTTATTTTTCTTTCAAGAAAAGTAAAACTTACACTTGGTAAGAAAATTAGGGCAGAAACCGTAACAATTTCTTCTTTTATCAAAGCAACTGAATAAGCATTCGAATTGATCAAGTCAATTATGTTTCTAAGAAGAAGAGTCATGAAGAGCTGTCCATCACTCATGGGGAAGCAGAGGTGAGGAGTTTGCAGGGACTTTCAAGAAAATATTCCTTGGATCTTCCTTCAGGATTTCAATTTTTTCAAGCAAGTTTAGACTCACACTACTTATTTCATTCATACTCTCTTTATTTCTTTAGTTCTCTTCTAAGTTGCTTACAAGAATGAATACCTCCTTGGTAAGTGCTTCAACACCAAGAAAACAAACAACTTGTCAGGACGAATAACGTCTAGGGGCACATCAGCAAGAATAGTCAATAGGAACTCTATCATGACATGAGTGTTGCATGCTGAAGTGCTATGAGTAATAGCATTAACCATGTGCAGCTGTAGATGAATCAGAGATTTTGTAAGAATTCTTTGAGAGGATTCTATGAGCTGCATGAGGAAGCGTTCAACTTCTACTGACATTGAAGCTGTCAAAATTGTAAAACATATGTGCATAGCTTCCATTTCAACAGCAATAACCTCCACAAGAAGATTAGCTAGCTTGGAATTAACTCGACAGACATCTGACTTGTCTTATCCATCAAGTTAATAATCCATTTTGTATTTAAAAAAACGTGACAAGCTTTCAAGTCTATCATCAAATCCATCATCATCAAGTTGATGAGACTAAAAGACAAAACAATAGTGTCCTACTCTCTCATCCATAAGCTGAAACAAAGGTACGACATATTCAATTGTCTTACTATGTTCAATGCAACCATTTATTATCAGATTGTGTAAATCTCTTAAATGTCCAAATACATTCTGAAGAAGCTCATAGTGTATCCTTGACGGTAAAATCAACTCAGTACGAACCTTGGGTAGATATTGGAGATTCGAAAGGAGCGCATCCAAAAGTTTAACCAACTAATCCTCAGTCATAATGGCACATGATTCAGAATGATGATCTGGGATGATATAACGTTTGATATTTTTAAATAGGCAAGCAATGACATGATCCTTTAATTTAACCAACATATCCTCTCCACTCAGATGAAAAGTGACTGAACCAAATCATGAACTTCATATGATATGGAAGACATTTCAACATCAGAACCATTTGAAATGTAATAACAAAGCTGACAAAAATTTCAGCTCCAATTTCAGCCTTTCAATTCGGTCTGTGTGATCTTCTTCAGTCTTTAACCTCTCTATGAATTCAAGAAGATTGACAATGTCTTTGCGAAGCACAACACATGATACCTGCTAAAAGACCAAATGTATATCAAAATTTTCAATATCACAAATTCGCCATGACAAATTATACTCTAATTTAATACTCAACTAACGTGAATGTAATGGGCCTTCTTCAATATAGCCTACTGCATAAGCTAAATGTGAGTCCTGTGCTTACAGTTTATATCAAAATGAAAGTGCTAGATTTCTTAGGAGGCAGAGAGACTATTTCAAATAGACCCTTGAAGTTTCAAAAAAAAACATACTAGTAACTATAGGTTAAGTGTTTCAACATCATTTTCAGTTTGGTGTGCTACTGGTCTCCTAAACTACTTAGCATGTTTTTTAATTCTTTAATTGCTTAATCCTCTAAGTGGATGTTTAGCTCTCTGACGTCCTAAGCTATTTAAGACTATTGATGATATTTTCCACTCTATTAGGCAGTTGTTCCATCAATATTTGGGGAAGAATATGTCTGATACATTATCAATCGACTACCTTCAGCACTCTAAAAGAGAAGTCATCCTATGAACTATTGTTGAATCAAATATCTTAACTAAATCACATGAGAACTTTTTGATTCTAGGTATGCTATTATGCGAGAAGGATCATGTTATCAATCATAGCCTAGATTTTGTCAAGATAGTCAGATATTATACTAATGTCAAAGTATTTATCAGAGACTACATCAATTATTAAACATGGTGTCAGATATACATAGTCAAATATTGTTAGTAAAAGGCATGATCTCAGCATCTGCTCTTGACCTTTTATGTGTAGCTTTCTGTTTATATTCTAGGTGTAAACTATCATTTTGAGCATGAGGTGAAATACAACTACATCATTAATATGGTTTCAGAGCCTCCTGCTATCTTTGTAGAGGCTCAAGTTGCCTTTTTCGATAAATATTTTGATAGATTTCTAGGTAACTATTCCGGCATCTTCCTTTACTAGCAGTACTTTCTGCAGGTTCTCCCGACCATCTCAAACTTTTATTTCGAGTTTGTGAGGGTCAACTTTCCAATTTTATTACTTTGGTTGGAGCAGATTATAATGATTACTTGTAGTATCAAGCACCTACACTAGAATCACCTTTATCTGGCACCCCACAAACTGGTAATTCTTTTACTTCCATATCTCTGGTAATCAAAATCTTTTCTCAAATCTTATTCATTCCACAAACCTCTCCGCAGCTATCCTTTCTAATGGATCACAAATTACAGTGAAAGGAATAGGGGACGCGCAACTTCTTCTGTCTATCTCATTAAACTCAGTTTTATTGGCTCCTGAATGTCTATTTAATTTGATTTCTGTATGCAAATTAACAAAACACCTCAAATGTGGTGTCACTTTTTTTGATGACTCTATTGTTGTACAGGACCGGAGAATAGGGAAGATGATTGGAACAAGATATGAGTCACAGAGATTGTATCGCATGTCAAAATACCACCATTAGTAGCCTTCATTTCTGCTTCCTCAATTGATCTTCTCCATAGCCGTTATGGTCACCCAAGTCTCACAAAGCCTTAGAAAAATTCCTATTCTTTCCACTTTGTCTTCTTTTGAATGTGAGTCTTGTCAACTTGGAAAACGTTGTCGCTCATCGTTTCCCAAAAGAGTCAATAACAGGGCCACATATATGTGATATTTTTCACTCAGATATATGGGGTCCTAGTCGTGTCATTTCAAGTTTAGGATCTCAGTATTTTGTTACCTTTATTGATGAATTTTCCCGTTGTACATGGATGTATTAAATAAAAATCATTCTGAAGTATTCATCATTTTTCAAAAATTCTGTGTTGAGATAAACAATCAATTTGGTGTTTCAATAAAGGTATTACACAATGATAATGCCAAGAAGTACTTGTCTTCTCCCTTTGCTAGTTTTATGCTATCTTGAGGAATCACTCATCAGACTTCTTGTTTGTATACTCCTCAACAAAATGAAGTTATCGAACGTTAAATAGGCATCTCATCGAAACTACTCGTACCATAGACATCTCGTTGAAACTGCTCATATTTTACTTATACACCATCATGTTGCCCTTTATTTTTTTTTGGGGAGTGGGGATTGCTGTTCTCACAGCTTGTTATTTGGTCTATAGAATGCTCTCCACTGACAACAACAAAGTCCTCACTCAGTTCTCTTTCTTGGTCAAAATCTTTATATCTACCTTTGAGAGTATTTGGATGTATTTGCTTTGTCCATGATCAAAGTGATAGAAATGACAAACTCTAACCAAAATCAATTATGTCTTCCTAGGATACACTCGTCACCAAAAAGGTTACAAATGCTATAATCCAAAAATAAATAAATATTTTATCAGTGCAGATGTGACATTTTTTTTTTAAACATCTCCTTATTTTACACCAAACACTACTAGAAGAAGTTTAATTCCTCAAGTTTTGCCAGTACCCATACTTCCTTTGCAACAGGTCAATATTTCAAATCCTCAAACCGTTCCTCCTTATCATCAAGTATAAACTTGACGTGCTCATCCTCTTAACAATAATAATGATAGCACTACTACTAGTCCTGATACATTGGTAGCTCCCAATGACTCATCTCTTGCTCCTTTGCAACCTGCTTCCGTTATGCCTTCATCAAATGCAATGAGCCCACCAATTGCCATACACAAAGATATATGTACTATTTGAAATCTACAACTAGAGAGATATAACTCAAAATAAACCCTATCTAATGTACCTAAATCAAAGAGATATATGTACTATCAAAATCAACCCTATCTAATGTACCTAAACCAAAGACTGTTGGCGAAGCATTGGAACATCTAGGGTGGAAAGATGCTATGATCGAAGAAATGAATACTTTACAAACCAATAACACTTGGGAATTGGTCTAGGGGAAATCTACTATTTGAAGTCGATGGATTTATTAAAATTGGGTTTGGATGGTATAGTTGATCGACTGAAACCTTGCCTTGTTGCCAAAGGGTACACCTAGATTTATGGTCTTGACTATGGTGACACATTCTCTCCAATTTCCAAAATTGCTTCAATCGGATTGATTATCTCCTTTGCATCAATGTTTCATTGGCCATTTCATCAACTAGATATTAAGAATGCCTTTTTGCATGGCGAACTTACAGAGGAAGTTTATATGGAGCAACATCTAGGATATGTTGCTCAGGGGGAGTCAGACTTAGTTCGCTATTTCAAGCGTTCTATATATGACCTCATGCAAACTCTAACAGCATGGGTTGACAGATTTAGTCCTATTGTTTAACAATTTAGGATGTCTTGAAGTAAAGTAGACCACTCTTTTTTTTATCAACATGATGGTCCAGAAAATAACATTTATCTGGTCATTTATGTTGATGATATTTCATAACTGGAAATGATCCAGAAGGAATATCTCATATAAAGCAACATTTGTTCAGTCACTTTCAATCCAAAGATTTGGGGAATTTAAAGTATTTTTTAGAATTGAGGTAGCACAATCCAAGACAAGTATTGCTATCTCACAAATAAAATATGCTTTGGACATATTAGAAGCGACATGCATGTTAAATTGCAAACTTATTTACACTCCTATGGATCCAAATGTCAAATTTGTCTCTGGATAGGCGAGCCACTGAAAAATCCTGGTAGATATAGAAGACTGATCGGTAAATTGATTATCTCACTATCACATGATAGGATATTTCATTTGTAGTAAGCGTGGTTAGTCAATTTCTCCAAGCTCCATGTAAAGATCATTAGGATGCAGTAATTACTATCTTCAAATATATAAAAGCTCTGGGACAAGGATTTTTCGATAAAGACAAAGGTCACACAAACATAGTTGGATATTCTGATCTAGGGCAGAAGCTAAATATGAGCTATGGCCCTTGCTACATGTGAGCTTACTTGGCTGAAACAATTTCTTCAAGAGTTAAAATGTGTTGGATTCAAATAGATGAAGCTTATATGTGATTATCAGGCTGCCCTACATATTACCTCAAATCCTATTTTTCACGAAAGAACAAAACATATAGAGATAGATTGTCATTTTATTAGGCGGAAGATTTAGTCCGGATGCATTGCCACCAGCTTCGTTGGTACAAATGATCAATTGGCAGATGTTTTTATGAAATTCCTTAGAGCAACTCGGATTGGATACATTTGAGACAAACTCGGAGCATATGACATGTATGCTTCATCTTGAGGGGGAGTGTCAAGATAGTCAGATAGTATACCAATATCAAGATATTTTTCAGAGACTATATCAATTATTAGATATTGTGGCAGATATAAATAGTCAAATATTGTAAGTAAAATGCATGATCTCAAGGATCTTCTCTTGACCTTTTGTATCTAGCTTTGTCTATATATTCTAGGTGTAATCTATCATTTTGAGCATGAGGGGAAATACAGCTACATCAGTAATAGGTTCAAATACTGAGAAACCTCAAGGATACTAGCAAAGGAGAAACAAGGTTTGGACGAGCTCTCCACAGTAACTAAAAATTAGAGGTTATGGAGTTCAAGAAGGGAAAAGGAACACATAATATTTCCAACCAATTGTGATCTCAATAGATGGAATAACAACATTTACATACTCAAACTGGACAAATACTTTACACTGATAATGAGTCAAAAGAAGAAAGCGAGATGCAAGAGAAGGTTTTTGAGGAAGATGACGTATATGCTGCGATTCAATCATGCCTGGCCCCAATGGATTGTGATAATGGAACCATCAATTATTGCTAATGCTACGACTGACTCTAGCCATCAATTTTTTCTGTAGAATGAAAGGAACAGTAGATATTTCGATGGTATTTCAACTCCAAACTCTTCCCTCAAAACAAAGTGGCTGTTTAGCTGGGTTATGTTGACACCTGTAATTAGCACTGACCATTTCTTTTTCACTTTGCACATTGTATACTATTGTCTTGTAACTTTATTGGTAATTGCTAGCAGATTTCTTTTGTAAGTTGCATCATCTTGATGCTTTTCTTTAAGAAACACAATACTTCATCGAAACAAAGAGGAATGGTGATGAATTCACTCCCATTGATGTGCCTACAATCGTTATATCTTACATTACAAAAAAATTGACGTGTATACGGTTTCCTACACTATTCATCAACACTGGAGGGATATAAATTATATGACATTCACTCCCAGAATACTGGTTCCTATCTATATAATTAAGATTACTTAGCTTCCACCACCGTCAACCATCTTCACCATTGATCAAACCACCTTTTACATCTATAATCAACTTTTGTTGGGTTATTAAGAGGTGTGAATGGAAAATGAAAATGTGGTGTTTTTTTTGAAAAGACACCAAGAGAAAGGATGCAATTTGAATAGACACCTTTTTCATATTTAATGGTTATGACCTTTCCAATTGGTTGTGACTTTTCGGAAGAGTTGCACCTTTTCCGAAGAGTTACACCCTTATGAAGGGTGCACCTTTCTAAACCATTGCTTCTTTTCATGAAGCAACACATCGATGACTATAAATACCTGAATTTTTCCTCAAGGTAAAGATAATTTTTTAGAGTTGAAAACATTCTTCTTCTTCTTACGAACTCTGTTGTAATCATCAAGCTGTTGAGTGCGTTCAAAGTTTCTAAAAGTTTGAGGTACCGGTACTTTCAGAAAGTGAACCATTTTATCCTGGGAGAAAGCATTCCGTAATCTCATACACTTAAGGGGAATAAATTCCTTAATCACACACCGTGAAGTTTGTGGACTTGGTTCTTAAATTTTTGCTTCATCTTCATTTGTTAAAGTTGAAAAACACTTCATTTTGATAGTTCATTTGATTATCCATTTGGACTTGTATTTCAAGTTGTTGTAACTTCATTGTAGTTCTTGAAAATTGTTATTGATCTTAGTATTAAAGTTTGGGTTGAAACATACATATTTGTACGAGGAACAACAACTTCCATAGTACATCTGCTGTCGCTGCACAACTACTCTGTGACATCACTTATTTTAGTCTCCTCCATAGAACCACAACCACGTAGCCACTATCTTTCAGCCAACATAGTTTAGGCTTGAAAATGGGTCATTTTGACCTTAACGACATATTAAAGACCACAAGTTTCAAAAGTCCTTTAACGAAAAATTAACCGAATCAGTACAACAACATATCTAGTGTAATTCAACCGGTAGGATATGTGATGCACAACAAAATATAACTCAACAAAATAGCAAGATAAACAAAACAAATAATCATCCAAGTCCCGAGTTTTAGTAAAATATATAAATATTGAAGGACATACCGATAATTTCTATGTTTCTCCTTCATTTACTTTTCCTCTTTCCATGTCATGATTCTCGAGATCTTATGTATAAAAAATGTCAATCTTAATCACAGATAGCAAATATTAAGTAATTTGTAAGGAAGAAAGTATAACATCCAGATTGTTCAACATAATCATACCTTAAAGTTGCGAAAATGAACCAAGGATAAAGTTTGTCTCAAGAAAGTAAGCGCAGGAATTAGAAAGAAAGAATAAGCCGTTTAAAGTAATTAAATTGGATAATTTCAAACTTGAAAGGCCACCCAATAGAACAAGAAGAATAAATAGTAATTCATCTTCTTAATTTAAGACTTTTTAATATTCTATTCGTTTCATTTATGTGAAACTTTTAGCTTTACAAGATTAAAATTTCTTAATCTTGATTGTGTGCTTGAACATAGAATTTGGGAAAAAACCCAAATATATCCTTGAGCAATTCAAAATGGGTCAACTTTTCCCTTCATTACGGTTTTTTTTTGCTCAAAAATGTCTCCGTAAGATGACTTCGTGAAGTCTTTGTAATCAATTGTGATAAATAATATTTGATAATCCACTTCTTTTGAGATCTCACCTAGTATATTTGCTCTTTTTTTTTTTTGGGTGCTAATTAACTGCCCCTATATTATCTTATACTCCACTTGTTTTGAGATCTGATTCAAATTGGATGTTCTTTTAAGTTTTGTCATTCAGATAATGGACATGTCAACTGAGACACAACAGAGTGCATATTGGTGCTTAACCTTAGATATATATTTCCTAACGTATACACTTGTTTTTTCTCTTGAAAAATCAAACATTTGTCCTTCATTATTGCTCAAAAGCTCATGTACATAGAAAGAGGATGTTCAGAAGCTCATGTACAAGTTAGTGTCACTTCAAAGGCTATTTCATACCTCTTCGCCTACTGGGATAGTAGAAAAAGGGTACTGCCCTTCTGTCTTTAGTGTCACTTCAAAGGCATTCTATCCATAACAAACCAACCCAGTCTACATCCATCTACGAAGCCTTTAATGAACTGAAAACACTAGTCTGACTAGGCCGGGGCAAGGCCCCCGGCCAAACCATAAAACTGAATGAAACTAACATTAGATAGAATGCCTTTCGAAGTAAGGGAGGCTTACCAACTCTGGGTATCTTGGATATTATCTACTGGTTGATGGGACCACGGGACTATGTCTTGGAACCTAAAATATAGGGTATCAATGCTCGAAAGTACTGGTATGTAGTACAATCCAAAAATATCACATACTTCAAGTAAAATAAGTGAGAGCAATGTGGAAACATTTACCATAAATATATTTAAAAACACATGGGCATAATATGAAGAGTTCAAAGCTATGCATGTAAACTCCTAGACACCATTCTCTGTTTTAGTTTTGAGCTAGATGGCACACCCTACATTACTGTAATCCCACAGGCTATATGAGATCCTCCCTTAACTCGGCAACCATGCCCCCAACCCAAGTTTTTCGTAAGGATTGGAGTGTGTAATAAGATGAAGCATGCCTCCTTACTGACATACCAGGCCATGAAAGAGTGTGCCTCCTTACTGACTCACTATATTATGAAGAAATATGACACACTATATTATAAATAAATATGTTGTCTTACTGACATATCATTTCATAAAATCCGTATCGGCAAAATACGATTTTTGGTTATGAGTTACTTGAACTCGTACTTTCTTCGGGTAACCATCTGACTCACTTAACCCAATTTTTAGTTCTTTAAAACTATAATCATACTACATGCTTAAAACAAACCTTCTGTCATATCGAGGGAAATTCGTAATTATGTATTGTCATACCTAGACTTGCAAGCCATATCTCATCATAAATTATCATAGCCCTCATCATTACAGAACCCATTAATGACCACCGAAAGATTTAAGTAACACACGAAAGTTCTTATTCCAGGAACATTGAAAACTTAAGCAAAAGCACTGTATTTTCAAGATTTTAATGTAAGGTAGCCAACTCTTTCATAATTCGCAAGCAATTCTTTCATTTAACAAGAAAGGTACATATGTAACAAGAAAATATTCTCTCAATTAAATCATGACCACGTCAAGTCCATAAGTGATAGTAAAACATTTAACCCATTCTTTAGATCATGCAATTGAACAACCCATAAGACATTAAATCAAATTAATATCATGGTGAGAGTAGTATTTTTCTAATTCATGCTCTCAATTCAATTCTCCAAACCCACAACACATATACACATGAATATCATTTAAGTTTATGGAAAACTTCATGAAAATAAATATGCTTTTCTCGAAATGGGTTCGTGATTCATGCTATTCAAAAATTTTCCAAAACTCTATGCATAAACAAAATTTCGTGTCCTTAAAACTTGTTAAACACAATAAAATACGCCCATGAGGTTTAGTATAGTCCCACATACCTTTGAATCGACAAAAACATTGAGAAGATTGACCCTTGAAGCTTAAAATTCCCAACCCTAAGTTGTTCCTCTTCTTATGCTTAAGGAAGGTAGCTTAGGGATTTTTGTGTGTTAAGACTTTTTAAATAACCCTAATTTCATCCATATAGGTTTAGAAACATTTGGAAAGGGTGAAAAGACCTTAATGCCCTTAAATTTAATCAAAACAGAGCAATTTTGGCATCGTGCTTATGCTAGGCAGCGCTCAGCCAAAGCATACCTGAGGGTGTGCACAGCATAGCACACCCTATCCAGTGGCTATTTTCGTTTGCCATGCAACACATGACTTTA
Organism: Capsicum baccatum var. pendulum; assembly: GCA_030864225.1. NCBI lineage: Eukaryota > Viridiplantae > Streptophyta > Magnoliopsida > Solanales > Solanaceae > Capsicum > Capsicum baccatum. The sequence goes on along the minus strand of CM061554.1, from coordinate 216,432,727 downwards.
GCACAAGGTCTAACATGTGTGGCACACACTAATTTTTAAGTCCTATAAGCACCCCAACTCAACCCATAACATCTAAACATGCTCTACCATCAGAATGGAGGGTTTTAAGTCTCATTTTGAATATGTCACTCAAGCCTTAAAACATGGGGTATTACAACGTAGCTCCAATTTAAGAGATAGATATTTATTTCAGCACCAAATATTTTTTTAAAAAAAGAATATTCATAACTTTATAGTCTCAACAAGTTGTAAATATTAATTTGTAAAACTAGTGGGTGTCAAATTAGCGGATTGGATGAGTTAGTAAATTTGTAGATCATCAATCCATAGAAAGTTACATTGGTTGAACATGGGTAAAAAGGGCAAGGGGTTGATGCAAAGTTCCAGCTTAGAGAAGGAGCAAAAATTTGAAGCTTATTAGTTCTGAATTCTTTTGTTTTTACGTAAATGAGTGCTACAATAATTATTTATAAGATTCAATAGTTTTAAGGACAAATACGTAGTCTAAACCAAAACTACTAGATCGATCCGAACCCACAGACAACACCCTAACTCCTACCCTTTTTCTGCTTATGATTAGCTCATCTAACTCATTAACTATTAACCCAACACTCATATTTATCATATAAAATTTATTAAATATTTATATATTATTAAGTTTTGATGATAGGCGAATTTACGCGCCTATATCAATATATTTTGCCCATATTTTAGCCTAGTTTTGAGAACTAATTATCTATTTCATACACTTTTAGTCCTTTTTCCTGTAAATGAGCTAACAAATGTGATTAGGAAAGTTTCAGGTATAAATGATGCAAAATACAGCAATTTATGGATTACTTGACGCAAAAGAAAGCTCACGAACGAAGTGGAAAGGAGTTGGACGCCTAAAGGACTAAATCTGCTGCATGGAAAATCTGTCCCGGGCTAAAACAGCAATTCTGAAGACTTTGGGGACTTACAGACACAAAGCTGGATTTTTGCCATAATACATTAACCTAGTGCAATTAGGTTATGTGTTTCATTATTCTATTTGGATTATAATTTTGTAACCTTACCCTAGTACATTTGGGTCAAGGATTTCATTAGTATATTAGGATTTGGTTATTTATTTCATTAGCTTAGTAGGAGTAGGATAGGAGTATTATAAATACCCTATCATGTTAGAGATTTTTATTAACTCTTCACTTAAGACATCTCCTTACAATTTAATCAATTTTCTTTCATCCCTCTCATCTTCCACTACAAACACTTTTAATCTATTCTTCTATTCTTAAATTCCACAACAAGAGAATCGTTACTTGCTACGGAATCACTAAAACCACACGCCAAACACCTACTATTCACGCCATCCACCATGCAAAACGTGATATCCTTCGCATTCATGGGTAACTAAACCTCTTAGTTGGGGTTATGGAAGCCGAATGAGTTACTATCTATTGCTATGAGCTTGTGAGTTCAAGACACGTATATTGCTTATATCATTATTCTCTTCATCTTAAATCTACATCCTTTGCGGTTCAAACACAAGAACACGCCATTCTAACATCTAACCTGTTCGAGAGAAAGGTTATTTGTCTAGAAAAGAAGACGCATAGACCAACGCCAGTCTAACATTTAACTTGTTCGAGAGAAAGGTTATTTGTCTGGAAAAGAGATAATGTCAAGGTAGTAGGACACCCTTTCCTATTAAAAAGCTAGTGTCGTAACTGGACTAACCTCTTGGAGAATTTGTACCGCTAGACACACTTTAAGCTCGAGAGAGTTAAAGTGAAATAGTCCTTGTTTAGGTCAAGAGACGCTTGGATTTACCATCGACTACAATTCTCTATAAGCAATTGCATGTCAAGACTCTACACACTCATAGCCAATAGAGACGTATACCTCTGAAGGTGGACATAATCCCAATGCTTCAATTCTCATTGTTTACAACCAACGTGACAATCTTTCTCTTTTTACTTTATTATTTTCAGCTTTTATTTCATTACTTTGGTTACTTATTACAATCCCCCCTTCTTACGAGACTTGCACCAAAAGTCTATTAATTTTACTTACTTGTTGGCCAAGCTATTCCCTGTGGGATCGACACCCAACCCAGGTTGGGTTCTATATTTGCTATCGACCGCTTTACACTCCTACGAGAGCTGTAAATTGAGCGTTATCAAAAATTGGCGCCGTTGCCGGGGAATACGAGTGTCAATCAAGTTCGTGATAATTACTAGACCCTTTTGTCAAAGATTCTCGTACTTTTACGTTTAGTTTTTGTTTTTGTTTATTGCAGGTTTTTCTTTTAGTGCATGCCCCATAATAGAAGTTCTGGTCAACCGTTATTACCAATCAATCCGGAACCGCAACGAATTAGAAGAATGGAAGCACAAGCTGAAATCGACAGGATGGCTGCTCAACACGAGCAAGCAAGATTAGCTGCTCTTGCCGCTGCTCAAGTCCAACAACAAAACATTGATAATCCTGGACGAGCAACAAATCCTGATGATGAAGATTTAGGTGATGACGAGTTACTGAACCCTAGGCGTGATGCTGAAATTATAACACCTGCCAACAGAAGAGGTCGACAAGCTCGGTACAGATATGATCGCCAACCTTTGCAACCAGCTTTCGACGATGATGATGATGATCTTGATGGTGCCGGAGCCACTGGAGCTATAATTCCACCACCATTAGCGCCCGGAGCCAAGTTCAACATCACAAGCACCATGATTCAGTTATTGCAACTCAAGGGATTATTTGGTGGACTAGCAGGCGATGATCCGAATATGCATCTCTTCAACTTTATTTCTACATGCAAGTCTTTTGACAATCCTGGTGTTGGTCAGAATGCTATTCGATTACGTCTATTTCCATTGTCTCTGTCTGGGGAGGCAACATTATGGTTGAATAGGCTGACTCCTGATTCTATTACAAATTGGAGGCAATTGAGAGACGCTTTCCTAGAAATATTCTTTCCGCCATCCAAGAGGGCTCAATTGAGAGATGAAATCAGCAACTTTCGTCAGCTTCCATCTGAAGCTCTCCACGAAACATGGGAGAGGTTCAAGACGAAGCTTTGGCGGTGCCCAAATCACCATATGACCAATGACCACTTGATGGAGATATTATACAGAGCTTTGAATTCGGTGACTAAGCCAGTGGTTGATAATGCGGCTGGAGGATCTTTTATGGACCTCACCTTTGGTCAAGCAAGCAATATGCTAGATCGTATGACGAAACAAAGTAGAGCTTGGCATACCAGGGATTCTGAGGTAGCAAGCCCCACTTTATCTATTGGCATGTCTGCAGACCAAAGAAGAAGAAAAGAAGAACGTGATCAAGACATGGCGCACATGAAAACCCAAATGGATCTTCTTACAAAGCATCTATTAGGGAAGACTAAAAAAGTGAAAGCAATTGTGTCAAAAGGAAGAGACGAATCTGATTCGGAAGAGGAGGCCAACTACTTGAACAATCAGGGGGGTTTCCGTGGGAATGCCCAAGGAAACCAAGGTCGGAACTATTATGATAAATCTGGAGGTAAAGACCAAGGTAGTTGGAAGAAAAATAATGAAAATAGTGGTTTGTACGTTCCCCCTGGTAGACGTGATACCACCACATCTAATTCTATGGAAGACATGATGGCTAAGTTATTGAAAGGAGTGGAAGCGACGAGCGCGGGAGTAAAGGAGGTAATTGACGATTTGGCCTCCATGAAGCAATTAGTTGATTCTCATTCCACTTCTATCAAGCAAATAGAGCAGCAATTAAGCCAACTTTCAGCAGCATTCAATCAAAGAAAGGCTGGCACCTTACCGAGCGATACAGTCCAAAACCCAAGGAATGATGGGTCATGCATGGCCATCACTACGAGGAGTGGTAAGGTGCTGGAAACTTCAGCAGAAGGCAAGAAAGTAGTTGACGGAACAGCAGACATGGACGCCACACCTAGTGACGCCACTAGGGAAGACGCCGCAATATCCACTTCCAACGTCAAGGACGTGTTGCCTAGTGACGTGCAGCCTGAAAAAAATAATAAACGGAAGCAAGAGGAGAAGAAAGCCATGGAGAGAACACTTCCATACCCACCACCACCTTTTCCACAAAGATTGAAGAAGGTGGCCGATGACACTAAGTTCAGCAAATTTATGACCATGTTGAAGCAGCTGACTATTAATGTCCCATTGGTAGAGGCACTTGAACAAATGCCTGGGTATGCGAAGTTTATGAAAGATCTTTTGACTAAGAAGAGGGCAACAAGCTATGAGCTGAAAGATGATGTGCATCATTGTAGTGCAATCACTACCCGATCCATAGTTCAGAAGAAGGCCGACCCCGGAGCTTTCACTATTCCTTGCACCGTCGGATCTTTGGACTTTGCTAAAGCATTATGCGACTTAGGAGCCAGCATCAACCTGATGCCATTATCAATCTACAAGAAGTTGGGGTTAGGAGATCCTACACCAACTAATATGAGGCTTGTTATGGCAGATAGGTCGGTAAAACGACCGGTTGGTATTCTATGCGATGTCTTGGTGAAGGTATCTTCATTCATATTTCCGGCAGACTTTGTCATTTTGGATTGTGAAGCAGATTCAGAGGTTCCCATAATCTTGGGACGCCCTTTCCTTGCTACGGGAAGTGTGCTCATAGATTTGAGAGCTAATGAGCTTTCATTCCGAATAAATGATGAAGTGGTGCGCTTTGATGTTTGCAAATCAATGAAGCAACCCAAAGATCTAAGTGTATTTTCTGTGGCTGAAGTTGTCGTTGATGACGAGGATGAGTTACTTGCTGAAGAGCAAATTCTTGATGATCCTTTGGAGGTTTTGCTCATGGAAGAAGATGATGATGATGCTGAAATTTCTGAAGATAATGTTTGTGCTCTATCAGGATTAGGAGCATATCGCTATACTCCTAAGAAGCTGGATCTTGATCTCAAGAATCGACCCACACCACCAGCTAAGCCATCTATTGAAGAACCACCCACATTAGAATTAAAGGAGCTGCCAAGCCATTTGAAGTACGCATTCTTAGGAAGCGGAAACACTCTTCCAGTCATAGTGGCAGCCGATTTAGGTGAGCAACAAGTTGCAGCTCTTATTGCAATTTTACGCAAGTATATTAAAGCTATTGGATGGACCATTGCGGATATCCTTGGTATTCCACCTGGGATTTGCACTCATAAAATTCAGCTCCAAGAAAAGTGCACACCCACCATCGAACACCAAAGACGTCTAAACCCACCAATGCAAGAGGTGGTGAAGAAGGAGATTATCAAGTGGTTAGACGCAGGAGTTGTGTCTCCTATTTCTGATAGTACATGGGTAAGCCCAGTACAATGTGTTCCCAAGAAAGGAGGCATGACGGTGGTTGCTAATGCAAAGAATAAGCTTATTCCACTCAGGCCCGTTACTGGATGGAGAGTATGTATGGACTACCGCAAGCTGAATTCTTGGACTCTCAAGGATCACTTCCCCATGCCATTTATGGACCAAATGCTAGATCGATTAGCGGGGAAAGGATGGTTTTGCTTTCTTGATGGTTATTCAGGTTATAATCAGATTTGTATTGCACCAGAAGACCAAGAGAAGACAACATTTACATGCCCATATGGTACGTTTGCCTTCAAACGTATGCCATTCGGGTTATGTAACGCACCAGCCACCTTTCAACGTTGTATGATGTCTATTTTCTCTGATATGGTAGAAGACACTTTGGAGGTATTTATGGACGACTTTTCAGTTGTTGGTGAGTCCTTTGACGCATGTTTGGTGAACTTGAGCATGGCATTACAAAGATGTGTAGAGTTCAACCTTGTGCTGAATTGGGAGAAGTGCCACTTCATGGTAAAAGAAGGAATTGTTCTTGGGCACAAGATCTCCGAAAGAGGAATAGAGGTTGATCGCGCCAAAATAGAGGTAATTGAGAAGCTACCACCTCCAATTTCGGTGAAAGGAGTTCGTAGTTTTCTTGGCCATGCTGGGTTTTATCGTAGATTCATCAAAGACTTCTCCAAAATTTCAAGTCCATTGTGCAAGCTATTGGAGAAAGATGCGAAGTTTGACTTTAATGATGATTGCTTGAAGGCATTCGAATGCCTTAAAGAAAAACTCATTGAAGCCCCTATCATGGTAGCACCAGATTGGACGCTCCCGTCTGAAATCACGTGTGATGCTAGTGGTGTAGCCGTTGGCGCTGTTCTTGGACAGAGAAAGGAGAAATTATTTCATCCTATCTACTATGCGAGTAAGGTCCTCAATGAAGCCCAAAAGAACTACACTGTCACTGAACAAGAGCTCTTAGCGGTTGTGTATGCGTTTGAGAAGTTCCGTGCCTATCTATTGGGTACTAAAGTGATCGTTCATACAGACCATGCAGCTCTTAGATATCTAATGACAAAGAAGGATGCAAAACCAAGGCTGATTAGATGGGTATTGCTGCTGCAAGAGTTTGATTTCGAAGTCAAAGATAGAAGAGGTTGCGAGAACCAAGTGGCTGATCACCTATCTAGACTTGAGAATGAGTATGTGGCGCAACCAGTAAATCAGATTGACGATGCATTCCCTGACGAGGAGATACTAGCAACAACAATGGAGAACTTACCATGGTATGCCGACTTTGCAAATTTCGTGGTGAGTAATGTGTTACCTTCCAATTTATCTTACCACCAGAGGAGGAAGTTTATGCATGACGTTCAGCACTACTATTGGGATGAGCCTTATTTGTTTCGAAGATGCGCGGATGGTATCATTCGACGATGTATATCCCATGAAGAAGTGCCTACTATATTGGAAGCATGCCACACTTCTCAAGTTGGAGGACATCATGCGGGTAATCGAACAGCAAGGAAAGTCTTGCAAAGTGGTTATTATTGGCCTACAATATTCAGAGATGCACACGACTATGTGAGAAGGTGTGACCAATGCCAACGTCAAGGTGCTATTTCAAAACACCATGAAATGCCCATGTCCAAAATTATGGAGGTAGAACTCTTTGATGTGTGGGGTATTGATTTCATGGGACCATTCGTGAATTCGTTTGGAATGAAGTACATCTTGGTTGTTGTGGATTATGTGTCGAAATGGGTTGAAGCTGTAGCATTGGCCGATAACGAAGGAAAGCGTGTTGTAGCGTTTTTAAAGAAGAATATCTTCTCTCGCTTTGGGGTACCTCGTACTATCATAAGTGATGGAGGATCTCACTTCTGCAACAAGCTATTCAAATCTGTATTGGCCAAGTATGGAGTCAAGCAACACAAGGTAGCTACGCCTTATCATCCCCAAACTAGTGGACAAGTAGAGGTTTCCAATCGTGAGATCAAGCAAATCCTTGCCAAGACGGTCAATGCGAATCGGAAGGATTGGTCTCGAAAGCTAGATGATGCACTATGGGCGTACAGGACTTCATTCAAAACACCCATTGGCATGTCACCTTATCAGCTAGTTTATGGGAAGGCTTGTCATCTACCCATCGAGCTTGAGTACAAGGCATTGTGGGCATTGAAGCACTTGAATCTGAATTGGGATGATGTGAAGAACCTGAGGTTGGAGCAGCTGAACGAACTAGATGAATTCCGTCTCCATGCATATGAAAGATCAGATTTATACAAGGAGCGGATGAAGAAGTATCATGATCAGCGGATTGTTCAACAAAACTTCCAAAAAGGTGACATGGTACTACTCTTTAACTCCAGATTCAAGCTCTTCCCAGGTAAGTTAAAATCAAAGTGGCCTGGTCCATTTAAAGTCACCCAAGTCTACTCGTCTGGAGTAGTCGAATTGGAAAACAATGAGGGTGTTATCTTCAAAGTGAATGGCCAACGTGTCAAGCCATATATCGGTCCTCTTGACTCGATAAATGACATGGCCATCACTTATCTCGACGAAGTCTAAGTACTCGAGATTACTACGTCGAGCCACGACAATAAAAAAGGCGCTAGATGGGAGGCAACCCATCGGTTTATTGTTTTATCGTTTTATCGTTTTAGTATTTTTTTCTTTTTGATAAATGAAAATCCAAAAATAAGAGTCGTGCCACGACCAAAACTAAGGCGCTTGGTGGGAGGCAACCCATCGTACTAATCGTTTTCATTGTGTTTTGAGCAAATATAGGTGCAAGAAGTATGCAACGAGGAGATTGATTTCAATTGACGATTTGGTCGCATTGTATGGTAAAGTCGGTAAGTTAGGAATGGTGATGCATAAGGCTATGAATTAAGCCTTTCTCACGTCATAATAGGCTTCGAGGAAGGCTAGGCCTTGGTATAAATAGGCCACGAACGATGCACAACCTATTCTATAGCCTAAGGACTAGGAATCTAGTGTGCAATACACTATGCGCCGCCTATTCCTAGGTGTGCTTTTGACTATGCACCGCCTATGCTATGGCATTTGAGATACTGAGACCAAATGCCATAGGATATGCGCCGCATATGTATAGATATGCCATAGGATATGCGGCGCATATGTCCCATTATGCCATGGACAATGCGCCGCATATGTAAGTGATATGCCGAGGGATATGCGCCGCATATGCTGTGATTTTGTCCCCAAATCCGATTGTAAATGGGTCATAACCCGACCCATACTCTTCCTATATAAAGGGGACTTGTTTTTTTTACACAACCACATTAGAAACAACCCTAAGGGCGCCGCATATCACTCCAAATCCTCTCAAATTTTTCTTCCTTTGTTCTTCCAATCCACAACAACTTCTCCACAATCTTCAAAGCAAGTAAGTGCTCTCTTATTCTTCATCTATTTATCATAAGTACTACGTTGCTATGCTTATTATAAAATGCTAAATCATAAGAAATTGGTGGTGATGTTCATGTGTGTGGATAATTGTTGCAAAATCGTGTGATTGAATATATACGTATGGAATTCTTGACTTGTTTCCGACTTGAATTTTGTTTCAATGGCATTGTTATGATACTTTCTGAACATATGTGGCTATGAATATTGCTTGAGAGTGTTGTTTGGATGCTTGCATGATTAACCATCCCGGCCATCGGGATAAGGTTATAGTGACTATCGACGTAGGAGGTAGTGTTTGTTGTACGAATAGCAATTCCATGCGGTAACTCCTATGTTGTAGTGTCGCTATATGCACCATGAAAGACGTCCAAGTGGCTGCTCATAAGTGATGTAATGCTGATTTTCTTGTCGGAATACAATCCTAAAACGTATGTCGACGAAGTCTGAGTACTCGACCACTTTCACTTCACTGATTTGTGCTAACAAGATTAAGTGTGGGGTGGTACCCCTAGTGCTTGCATGTAGATTGTATAAAGTGCGATTGTGCTGCAACTAACATTATTTTTAGTCTCAGGTACAATGGCACCGAAAGCAAGGCAAGGCAAGGAGAAGGCTACCACAACCCGAAAGGATAAAAAGAGAAGCCGAAAAGACCAAGGAGAATCATCTTCAGCACACCTACCACGCAGAATGTTCGGAATCAAATGGGTTCTTGAGGAAGATGCCAAGGCATGGTACAGCAGCAACAAAGAAAAGAAATATGTGCACGTCGACTTAATCAACAAGGAGACCTTAGCAAAGAAGGAGCCGCAAATGTTGGCTAAGATAATGGCTCTGAAGCTGGATTTCATCTTCCGTGACATGGGAGAGTGCAATCTTGACTTGACAAGAGAGTTTTATGCCAACTGGTCGCCAAACACAACAGGCAACGAAGTCAAAATTCGGGGCCAAGTGTTACAGCTTACAGCGGATTGGATCAACTCGTTTCTAGGCCTACCTTCGATCGACACTGCACCATACAAAGAGCTGTACAGCAGGCCTCCTTACAGAGCAATAAGACACATGCTTTGTGGAAGCAGATCAATGGCAAGATGGGGCAGACATAAGGAAACAGGCCGTCACAACACATTCCCCTATGCTCCACTAAATAGGGAAGCAAGAATCTGGATGCGCATTGTCAACTCATGCCTTATTCCTGGGATGCAATACACCAAGATATCGAGAGATAGAGTGTGTTTGGTTTATGCGTTGATGACGAATGTCCCTATCAACTTTGGGGCAATCATTCGATCTACCATGAGAAAAGCCAGACTCCACCGAAGGTCCCATTTCACATTCGACAATTTGTTGACAGCAATGTTGCGGAAGGAGGATATAGAAGAGGAACCAGCTGACCATAAACTCCCACATAACCCAAAGAAGGTTGACCTCACCAAGGTCAAAGATGCTGAAACAACGCATGGAGTCAACCTTACCACTGCGGAGAGACATGCTCGTGACGAGAGTTTCTTCCGTCATCTCTATGGCATGACGAGATTCACTATGATGAGTGGTGGACGTATTCCAACTGCTGAAGAGCTCCAACAGCTGGACCACGACTACCCAATGAATAGGCATGCCCGGGAGATGTGTGGAGTGGGTGTATATTTTGAGGAACCTCTTGATGATGACGTGCCAACTGATGATGATAGACGATTGCCTGATTCTGATGCTGAGGAGAACTCTGACGATGACTCTTATGATGATTCTGACGAAGGGGGTATGACCCCCGACATTGAGGAGGAGTCCGATTAATCAGGTTCTTCGACTTTATTTTCCACTGAGGGCAGTGTCTAGTCTAAGTGTGGGGTGGCAGAATCTGCATGCTATACTTCTTTGTTTGCACCTATGTTTGTATGTTTGCTTGTTTTACTGTTTTTTTTTATTTGACGTTTTTTTTAGTTTTTAGGAGTAAAATTTTTTGATAGGCAGCATGAAAATAGAACAAGAGTATGTGCTACAATGTGACTATTGAGACATTTAGGCTCTAGTTGTGACTCATTATGTGATAGTGTGTGATTCAATTCCTTCACTTGTTGGGTCGAGAGTCTATATTACTACCAATCAAGTCGACCATGTGCCTTGTGTGTGTGAGGTAATAGTATATTCTATGTATGTGGCTGATGCTAGAACTTGCCTCGTATGTATGCAAAGCGAAAATAAGGAATTTAAGTTTAGGATATGATTTAGGCATTTCTTTGGCAACCTATACAAGTTTACCTTCAGTTTTTCCTACCCATGTAAATCATCCTAGTTAAACCCTTTTGAGCCTTTAGCCTATTTCTTTGACAACCTTGTATGTAAGCCTAATCCATTTTTTTTCAAGACCGTAATTTGATCCAAATTCCTAAGTGCTTTAAAGTGAATAATTCATGTGACAACATAAGAGGAAATTGGGTGAGTATGATGCTTTAAATTGTAAAGGTTCTTGAATGTGTTATGAAAAAGAAAAAAATGCTATCATAAGAGGTATGTTGTGAAAAGAAAAAGGAAAAGAAAGCTGAAAAGTAAGTTGTGCTTAAAAATGAAAAACAAAATAGGAGAACAAGGGTGGAAGAATAGAAGAGTAAAGAAAGGTTGAAAGAAAAAAGTGTCATAGATACAAAGTGATGTATTAAAGTGCTTAGGAACCTAGTCACTATTCTTGGCCAAAATAGTCCTACCCGTCCCTTAGCCTACATTACAACCATCTAAAGACCTACTTGATCCTAATCTTAACATTCCGACATTTAGTAGAGTACTACATTAAAGGCAAGCTTATGGTCACTAGTTGCTACATATGAATTCTTTGTGAGAGTGAGTGCAAGGATATTTTGATACCCATGTTTGAAAATATGCTATACTTGTGAGTGATTATGGGTACTATATTGTGAGACACACATGGTTGATGAGTCTTGGATAGTTGTATATGATTCTATGCACCTTAACGTTTGCATGCGAGTTGATCACCATCACGAGTCTATGCTTGAGGTTAAATTGTTTCTACTTATAATCGGAAAGCTACTCTTCGTTGATAATTGTTGTGCTTGTCTTGAAGAATGTTTTGTGTTGTTTCTGTAAAAACCTTAAGTCGATGCTTAGAAGGACATGATATGTTGTTCGAGGACGAACAAAGCTCTAAGTGTGGGGTGTTGATGATAGGCGAATTTACGCGCCTATATCAATATATTTTGCCCATATTTTAGCCTAGTTTTGAGAACTAATTATCTATTTCATACACTTTTAGTCCTTTTTCCTGTAAATGAGCTAACAAATGTGATTAGGAAAGTTTCAGGTATAAATGATGCAAAATACAGCAATTTATGGATTACTTGACGCAAAAGAAAGCTCACGAACGAAGTGGAAAGGAGCTGGACGCCTAAAGGACTAAATCTGCTGCATGGAAAATCTGTCCCGGGCTAAAACAGCAATTCTGAAGACTTTGGGAACTTACAGACACAAAGCTTGATTTTTGCCATAATACATTAACCTAGTGCAATTAGGTTATGTGTTTCATTATTCTATTTGGATTATAATTTTGTAACCTTACCCTAGTACATTTGGGTCAAGGATTTCATTAGTATATTAGGATTTGGTTATTTATTTCATTAGCTTAGTAGGAGTAGGATAGGAGTATTATAAATACCCTATCATGTTAGAGATTTTTATTAACTCTTCACTTAAGACATCTCCTTACAATTTAATCAATTTTCTTTCATCCCTCTCATCTTCCACTACAAACACTTCTAATCTATTCTTCTATTCTTAAATTCCACAACAAGAGAATCGTTACTTGCTACGGAATCACTAAAACCACACGCCAAACACCTACTATTCACGCCATCCACCATGCAAAACGTGATATCCTTCGCATTCATGGGTAACTAAACCTCTTAGTTGGGGTTATGGAAGCCGAATGAGTTACTATCTATTGCTATGAGCTTGTGAGTTCAAGACACGTATATTGCTTATATCATTATTCTCTTCATCTTAAATCTACATCCTTTGCGGTTCAAACACAAGAACACGCCATTCTAACATCTAACCTGTTCGAGAGAAAGGTTATTTGTCTAGAAAAGAAGACGCATAGACCAACGCCAGTCTAACATTTAACTTGTTCGAGAGAAAGGTTATTTGTCTGGAAAAGAGATAATGTCAAGGTAGTAGGACACCCTTTCCTATTAAAAAGCTAGTGTCGTAACTGGACTAACCTCTTGGAGAATTTGTACCGCTAGACACACTTTAAGCTCAAGAGAGTTAAAGTGAAATAGTCCTTGTTTAGGTCGAGAGACGCTTGGATTTACCATCGACTACAATTCTCTATAAGCAATTGCATGTCAAGACTCTACACACTCATAGCCAATAGAGACGTATACCTCTGAAGGTGGACATAATCCCAACGCTTCAATTCTCATTGTTTACAACCAACGTGACAATCTTTCTCTTTTTACTTTATTATTTTCAGCTTTTATTTCATTACTTTGGTTACTTATTACAATCCCCCCTTCTTACGAGACTTGCACCAAAAGTCTATTAATTTTACTTACTTGTTGGCCAAGCTATTCCCTGTGGGATCGACACCCAACCCAGGTTGGGTTCTATATTTGCTATCGACCGCTTTACACTCCTACGAGAGCTGTAGATTGAGCGTTATCAAGTTTAAACAACATCAATTTCCTAATTAATGAAAATAATAACACAAAATCCCTTCTGTTTTCTCTCTCCCATTTTTTACAAACATACTCATACATTCGTCCAAATATTAAACATTGGTTGAATGTATGATGTACCAGCTTATCCTATATTTAAGGTAAGAGAATCTTTAATTATTTTATAGTTCCTTAATTAAAGGTAGTAATTAGCTAACATTAACTCGTTTATGGATAGAAAAAATAACTGATATTTGAATTTCAAAAATTTTGTTATACATAATTTTTTTTTCCTGTTTTCTATGAATCACGATCTGGAAAGCCAATAAACAACCACTTTCTTCTACATCCGTTCTTCAATACTACTAAAATCGTTTTCTACATATGTTCTTCAATACTACTAAAATTAATATGAATATCCCCGTATTGTTGCGATATTCAGGAATTTGGGAATCAGAAATTAGTTATCAGTTATACAAAAGTGACGCAATAGTTATTTTGGAAAGTATAACTTTCTTGAAATTGGTTGCTATGATCGCAATGGAATTGGATATAGATGAAGTACGTAAAAAAATGGAAGTTAAATATGTGGTTGAATGAAATTCTTCTCCAATTGTCATTAGGAACGACAATAGAGTGAGGGTTTATGTTGAATTGAAGAAACTATTTTCTGGTTTGGTTAATTTTTCGCTTTGTATTTCAACTTTTGACAAATCCAAATACCAAAGCGAAATGATCCCCCCAAAAAAGGTATGATATAAAGGTGTCAATTTTATTTGCTAATCATATAATCTATAGTAATATGGTTTTAGAGGTTTTGAAGAAGTTTATATTCTAAAGTTGGGTTTTGTGTTGCTGAAGCTCATAAAGTTACAAATGTATAATGTGTTATTACACATTCATGCCAATGTATAGTGAAACTATGTTAGTCCAAGAAATGTATGGTAATATGGTATTAGATATTTTGAAATAGTTTGTATTTTATAGTTGGATTTTATGTAGTTGAATCATTAAATTACAAATGTATAATATTTGATTATACATTCGAACAAATGTATAATGAAAACTAGGGCAGTGCCAGGAATTGTATTTTGTCCAAATATTTTTATTTTTAATAGTTTTTTTAAATACATTGAGTCAGTGTAAAAAAATTGATGCAACTATGTACTGAATTATCGTAACAAAGACTGCAAGTGGCTCTTGAAGGCGTTTTCTATGAATGAATCGAAAATGTTTGTGATAAAAAAGATTTGAGTTGGAGCATACTTGCAGTCTTAGCGACAGAGTGCTGAATATTTTAGTTGCGATAACAAATTTTGTAAGTGAATTTACAGCTCCAAAATTAATCAATCACAAGAGAATACATACTCCCGCGTACATTATTGAAGAGATGAAGATTGTTTACGAAGTCGATATTAACTAGTTTATTTTTAGTATATGTTTATTTCCAAAAAAACAAAAGAAAGGACACGAGTATTTTTCTTACATTAAATTGTAGGATTCATTTGATAGTGAACAAGTTATATTAGGATTACAACACGAGAATTAAATAATGATGAGATTATTTTGCGGGTATATTACAATACTACAATTTACTCTTATGTCATGGGAATTCAAAATTGATACATGAAAAAAAAAATTCAATTGAAATTCCTCACTAATAGTAGGTTAAACTACATTAATTATTTTAAGTTATCTTTACATTATGGGTGTATTTAGTAGCCAGAAAATTCATAAAATGTTTTTTTATTTTTCATGTTTGATTGGTTAAAAATTTAGAAAAATATTTTCTATAGAAAACAAGTTTCTTAAAAATGTGTAGGGAATTCAAGTTCCACGAGTTCCAGAAAATATCTTTTTTTACAATACCAAACTACTAATTGGATTTTTTCTCAATATATCGAATTGTGGTTTGTCAATTTCCTTTGAACATCCCTAGTTAACAGTCATATAACCTAAGTAGTTCAAACTTGGATTTATGGGTATCTGCTACGAGTGTGTGTCTTTGTATTCACCATCACATAAATTTTTGAATTCAAGCATATAAATACGATTGTACATCAAGTTGAATTCAAGTTGTATAAAAGGGGCATGAAAAAAAAACGAGGGAACTCCGATCCTTTAATTTGTGAGTATGGTTTTTTAGGAAACAAACATCAAGAAATGTACTACTATGTATGTAATGTTTGAAGGTTTGTAAGGTTAAAAATTTCTTTATAATATATATTAAAATATCGGTTTTAACGAATGAAAAAATTCGTAACTAAACTCGATCTTTGTTGAAAACCTACTTTGAGACTAATGTTGCCTTTTCTTAGAATGTAATTTGAATATATTTTCTTGTTAGTTGCAATATTTTATTCACTATATTCTTCTCCCTTTGTACTTGCAATTGTTTACTTGAGTTGCGGGTCTCTCGAAAACATACCCTCTACCTACACGAGGTAGTAGTAAGGTCTGCATACACTTTACCTGCCATATTTCACACTACACTTTACCCTCCTTATTCCTTATGAAATTTCATTGGAAATGTTGTTGTATGTAGTAATTTGAATATAACAACTAGATTGCATTATTTTATGTTTGGAAAGTACTTGTTGAAGCATCCTATTCTTTATGTATTAGGCTATTTGAAATGGGTTGGAAATGGGTTGCTACTTTTCAATTACACCATTCAAAAGACAATTTTCTACACGTAGAAACCTTGTCGCAGATACAATTAATAATACAACAATGTATCTATTGTAATTTCATACGAGGAGTGCACCAATAAAAAATGAAGACAAAACTTAAACTTCTAGTACAATACACCATAGGTGTACCTGTTATAGTTTACTGCAACACAAATTTAACTATCAAAAAACTGAAAGAGTATGAAGTCAATAACACGAGCTCTCAACATATCCTCATGACTCACTCAGACTTACCATTGGTGTGTTGCTCCTTAGGACCTGTTATATACATTTATGAGGGCAACTTATACATTTAAAAATAAATTGAAGTAATGTATAATAAAATTAGAACCTAAATAAACAATAGTTACACATGTATGATGGTAACTTATGCATCTAACAAATTATGTCAGACCCTAAATAAACAACGGTTACACCTGGATAAGGGTTACTTATACACCTAAAAATTTAAATCAGAACTTTAATTAAAAAACATTTAAACGTGTATGAGGATTACTTATACATGTAACAATTTATATTAGACACTAAATAAACAATAAATACACACGTATGAGGGTAACTTATACATGTCAAAATTAGAATCAAACCCTAATTAAACAACAGATATTCATGTATGAGGGTAACTTATACATTTAAAAAGTAAACTACAATAATGTATAATGTAATAATAATAATTTTCACATTAAAATATGTATGACCTATATGCTTTTCCTAATGTATAATGTTAGCTTATACAATATTAATACTTTATAACTGTTTAGATTTTCATAACTTCCAATGTATAACATATTGAAATATATTTTAGAATACATACATTATACAATAGTAGGACAAAATAACTTATGAATAAAGTATTATTATACATATGCCAACTTATACAACAACTTAAATCAATACTTTCGGAAGACGCGGTCGACAAGAATTATCAAACTTCTTTTTAGTTGCTGCTTTTGAACCTGACTTTTTCAATCTAGAAGTGGCAACTTCCTTCAATTTCTTCATTGTAACGGGGTCGTTTCGGTGCTTTGAATGATTCTCTGTGAAATTTGGATGCTCTTCATCAAATTTACCAGGAACAGATCCAACGAGAATATCTTTTTCTTTTACATCTAACTAAGTAATTCCTAAACTAAAGCTAGGAGGATAATCCATTATCAATTTGCACTATATTAATTTAACAATAGTGTTAAATCGAACTAAAAAACAAGAAAATCAAAGATATATGAAAAAAAACAAAAAAATCGACTGAAAAAAATGAAAACCAACTTGTTTTATAGGAAAAACATGAAAAAATAAAACTACTAAAATCAACATGCAACCAAAAAAAATGAAAAAAACCCTAAATTGGTAAAGTTGAAATTTTTTTTCAAACAATTAGTGATGTAAATCATAAAAATTAATTAAAGCTTGAACACTTACAAGTTGGTAACCTCTAATTAGAGGTTACTTGTATTTTGCCGGGGTTTAAGGGATTTTAAAATGAATGAAAGTACGGGTGCCGTAATGGGAGCAGTTGGGAGCAAAAATCGAAAGCCAATTATGTGGTTTTAGATATATAATATTTAAGAGAGAGAAAATAGAAAAAGGGGACTTATGTAATTTATTTGGAGTTTGTGTAATTACTTTGCCAAATTGGTATTTAATGTAATAAGGTTACTTTACCTTGTGTATATATTTAAATTTTTGTAGTATTAATTGATAATTCAGTAATTTGAGAAAATTTAGTGTTCCGAATTCATAACCATCAAATTATATATCAAAACTTGTCATGACCCGATCAGAGACCATAACCGTGATGGGCATCCCGTACCATGAAGGTTCGAGCGCCCCTTTTTATTCGGTAGTCATGCACAACGTTCATATAATGTAAAGAAAATGCGAAAAAGATAATAAAAATAGAAACGTGGTCAATCTCTTAATTCAACTGAACAATACGAAATTAAGTTCATAAGATTCAAAACATATGACACTGGTTTGCAAAATATCTACTAACAATAACATATGTCTATAAACTGGGACAAGGCTCCCGATCGGACCATAAACCAAGTCTAAATGAACTCAACACAAAAAATAAGGCCTTCCAAAATAAGGGAGGCTCACCAACTATAAACGTCTGATAAACTGGTCAGCTATTTAGCAGGACCTCGGGACTGTGTCTCAGATCTTGAAATATAGGGGGTCAATACAAATGTACTAGTACGTAGAGAAATAAAAAATAACATACTTTTATCCAATATAAGTGAGACCAATTCAAAAAACACTTTACATATGATATAGAAAAATACTTGCGCATATTTAAAAGACTTTGAGACAATTCTGTGAAACCAAGACTCACTCTTTGCTTTACTTCTGAGCTAGGTGGTATACACTAAAATTCTACAATGCCACAGGCCATATGGAATCCGCCCTTGACTTGGTGGCCAAACTCCCAACCTAAGTTTGCCGCAAGGGTTGGAGTATCTGCTCATCTACTCCGCCACAGGATCGTCTCCAATGTACAATTTCCTTTTTGGGTAACATAATAACCCGTATTGGTAAAAATTATTTTTCGTACATGAAGTTTGTGAATGAGTGATTATCTGATAATGAGCATGGAATATCCGTCTTTCTACTAAACAGGATGAATTGAACTTATAATCGATTAGATGCTTTTTATGAATGTCAACTAAGTATCATAATTAAATTGCTCCCGGTTATTCAATCATTTGATAACCAAAGTCATTCTTTGATAAATGATCACTATGAGTCACACTCAATAGAATTTGATCAATCATATTTTCTATTATTAAGGTGGAAAACTGAAACACAATTTTCGGCAATGAGTTTTTTGGGCTCATGTATTCTTCGGGTAACCACCTGACTCACTTTAAGCCCATTTTTAACTCTTTCTAAACATGTATCATTCTCACTTTCAATATCTAAAAATCTAAAGTAAAATCTGCATTTTATTCTGTTCTGTATTATCATTGCATTATCTCTTTTGGTACTGTCATATCAGGACTAGTAAGTCATATATCTACGCTATAAAATATCATCTTAAAATCTCTTCATTCAAAAAATAATATTTTGGAGCACCAAATCATTCAAACAGTATAAGAGAATTTGTATACCAAAATCCATGAAAACTTATGCAAAAATTCTTTCTTTCAATTATTAAACAAGTGGAGTTCAATTACTTTGTAGAAAACCATTCACATATTTAAATCATTACTTTTCATTTATGTCACCAGGAAACATCCTCTCTTTGGTTCATAATGAAAAATCAAGTTTTAAACAATAATAAAGACATTTGTATCATGCTTCTCAATATGCAATTGAAAAATTCATAACAGATGAAATCAACATGTTTCATAAAAAGAGAAGGAGTATAAATATTCATACTCTCAATTCAAATTTCAAAACATCAAATCCATACATATATATCTGAGTAACAATCAATTTCAAGGGGAAGTCCTCAAGACCAAAACATTATCATCAATAGGGTTCACAATGCATAATTGTCTATGTAAATTCAAAACCCTTTTATAAATACATGATTTCTCAACGTTCAACTATTTTTAAAAAATTATTTCACCATGGCCATGTAGGAAAACCCCATGTACTTTATATTATTTAGCTTAAAGATTGGAACCCTAATATTGACCCTATCTTGAAATCTTACACTTAGAGAAAACCCTAATTTTCTCTTGTTCTTAAGAGTTGATAGGATTTAAGAAGTTTTGAAACTTAAAAAAGATTAATTATAACTTATTTTCGATGATTTAAATCGTGTAGGAGAGATTGAGTGAGGAAAAATACAAAAATACCCCTAGGGAAACCAACAAAATCATTGAAAGTCTTTAGTTGATGACCAAGGTTTATGGACCATCACTTATGATATGGGTACGATCATGATCGGGGTCCAATGTGTCAAGACGCGATCTCGGGGGGCTGCCCATCCAAGGAACAAGCTTTGAAGTGTAGAGAACAAGTACCACAAGCTCCAAAACTATTCACTGTTCATTGGCGTTCACTGTTCATCCGCCCTTTGCAAGGGATTTTTAGTCATTTGTAATAATTTAAACTTGGTATAAATAAAACCTCATTTGGTTACTTTTTGGGTATTTTTTGAGAATATATTTTGTAGCCTCTTTGAGAGTCTTTAGCATAGTGGAATCCTTAGACAAGGTGGAATCCTTGTGTTGATCATTTGCTCAGAAACTGAGATTGCTTGGGAATTCCAATTCCCTTGAGGTCACATAAGAGATAGGTATAGGTTGTATGTGATATTAAAGGTACAAAAGTGGAATAAGCTTTTGGGTTGTTAATATTATACCATCCCTTTATCTATCTATCTATCTTTACTTTCTTATAATTATTTGTCTATATCTAGTGCAATCTGTTTGTGTTCTTGTCTTCTAACCATGTTTTGTTGTTATTGCATCTTTTTCATCAAGTTTTTGTGCTGTTTTAGTATGTTTTACTCTTGATATTACTTCCCTTCTTGTTCTTCTTGCGAATCTGAGAGAGGTCATCAAAAGGGTCCATATTACTTGAACAAGTGGATTGATTTTGGTTTTTGTGTTGTTATGTTCTTGGGGATTTTGGTATCTAAGAAAGGATGGTTGTGTTACTAAAATACCAATCTTAGGTTCTCTTGGACGAAAATTAAAAAAAAAATAGCTGAAAACTGAAAATAAATTCCAGAAAAGTGCAAATCTGTCCATTTTGTGTTCTTGGCTGAAAGTTGTGTTGTTGTTATCTTGACCAAGATTTGTTTGTTTTGTGTCTATAACTTGTAGTCTTTTGTTTGTTAGAGTGTTTATAGTTTTGTTTTCTTTCTCATCTATACTAAAAAGTGTCTAAATATAAGATTGAACTTGAACTTGTTGAAGTTGTTGAAGTGAACAAGGTGAGGCCGAGTTGGATGTTGTTGTCACCTAAACATTGGCTGATTTGACGGTTTTGTTGTAGTGGAGTTGGAAACTGAAATTGTTGTTGCTCTTGGAGTTTTTTTTTGTGTTCTTAAGGTTCTTCACCCTTTCATCATCCTGTTAATCCTTAAAGTGCAAACAAGATCTAAAACGGTGAACAACAAGCTTGTAGTAGTTGTTAGTGAAAGACTTGTCCCTATCAATTCAAAAACTTTTCATCTACTTTTCATTGATTTAAGGACCTTGTTTCAAGGAGAAAGTTCAAAGAAGTCAAGTTTTGCTTTTGAAATTTGAACAAAAAGGCTCTAAGACCACTTTTCCCTCCATTAACCAAATCCACCAATTCCAAATTGTATATTGATCAAGACTTGAAATTAGGAAATAAAATTATGATAAAACTAGAGGCCAATAGTGGGATTCCACGTCACTAAAGTACTGTTCATGCAACATTTTTGAGTTCAAATTTTAGATTTCTTAGTTTCATTTTATTGTTTCCTAGCTTTGTTTGTTTGCTCGACAGTAATTGACAACCTAGTAATACCCTACTAGCTTGTAAGTTAGTTTTGTGTATGTTCTTCGTGTTCACGTTGTTTGTTGTGTGTTTTTATCATTTTTTAGTCATAGTATCTTTTTTGGTTCAAGTTCGTACATTACTTATTTGAGTCGTTTCAAACAAGAATCTACTCCGACCTTGAGCCACAATTAGGACCAAATAACCTCATTGGAGTATAAGCGAGTTAGCAACACTTGTATGGCCAACAGAGTGAAAAATCCAAAGAGTGAAAGTGAGGGATTGTAGACTATTTTGAGATGCATTGTGGACTATTTTGTGATGAATTGTGGACTGATATTTACTAATCTTTAATGTGTTTGTTGTTTTTGTGTTGTTTGCTTAGTAGCTCTTGATGGTTAAAATGGTGAATGAAGCTAAAATGCCTAGTTTGGTTAAATTCATCATAGAAAGGCTTGATGCCATATATAGGCGAATAATGGATAGAATGGAAGAAAGATTGGAAGGGACGGAAGGCTCTCTATGCAAGAAGTTGAATAACTTGATGGAGAATCCAAGCCTTCCTAATAAAATTCCCATGAGTGGCCATGCTCCACATGAGCTACAAGGTAATCAAACTAACTTTTGCACTCTAGTGAATGAGGATAATAGCCAACTAAGTGCGAATGATAGTTTGTCTTTAAGTGAGCCGAATGTGCCTTCATTTTGTGATGATAATGTACAACTTGAAATTGTGGATACACTAGTTGATTCACCTAATGCTGAAGACATTGTGGAAAGTGGTAGTACATTGTCTTATGGAAGTCAGGAAGACCAACTTATGTGTGAAAATGATGATGTTGAACATGTTGGCTGAATGACTAAGGATGACCCTCTAGTTGTTTTTGTTATTGACCATGATAGTATAGAGGGGACATTTGATCATTATTGTAGTAGTATTAGGGTAAGGAAGTGTATTCTCAACCCGTTCCCATGGACACTCTACCCATTTTATTCTGGTGATCATCTGAAGTGTGGTGATCAGGATGTCTTTTGGAATGACTTGAACGTGCATGGAATGTATGGCTTTCCTTCTCTCGGCTTTCAATTCTAATTTTTGTTCCAAGAAGAGTCTATGTTTTCCACTTGATAAGTGACACTTGTTCCTTGTTTCTTGTCACACTTATGTGGATAAAATAGTTGATTCTCCCTTGGTAGGGTATTCAGTTAAGAGGGATATTTGGGTATATGTGAAGTTTGAGATACCTTGGAAAGATGCTATGATTGATCACACTAATCCTAAACGAAATACCTTGAGGAACTTTTGTTTGCTTGTCCTTCCTATTGATTTGAAAGGTTTGGATTCGAGGATGAATCCTTTATAAGAAGGAGAGAATGATATGGGTACGATCATGATCGGGGTCCAATGCATTAATACTCGAGCTCAGGGGATGCCTATCAAAGGAACAAGCTTTGAAGTGTAGAGAACAAGTCCCACAAGCTCCAAAACTGTTCACTGTTCATCCGCCCTTTGCAAGGGTTTTTTAGTCATTTGTAATAAGTTAACCTAGGTATAAATAGAACCTCATTACATCATTTTTTGGGGATTTTTGGAGAATATATTTTGTAGCCTCTTTGAGAGTCTTTAGCAAGGTGGAATCCTTGGAAAGGTCGAATCCTTATGTTGATCATTTCGGTTCCCTTGAGGTCACATAAGATATAGGTTTAGGTTGTGTGTGATATTAAAGGTCCAAAAGTGGAATAAGATTTTGGGTTGTTAATACTATACCATCCTTTGTCTATCTCTCTATCTTTACTTTCTTGTAATCGTTTGTCTATATTTAGTGTAATCCGTTTGTGTTCTTGTCTTGTAACTGTGTGTTGTTGTTATTGCATCTTGTTCATCAAGTGTTATTTCTGTTTTAGTGTGTTTTACTCTTGATATCACTCCCCTTATTGTTTTTCTTGCGAATCCGATAGAGGTCATTAAAAGGGTCCATAGATCTTGAACTAATGGACTGATTTTGGTGTTTGTGTTGTTGTGTTCTCGGGGAATTTGGTATCAACTTAGGTGATGGTTCGTTACCTAAATCATCACTTTTAAGCTGGAATTTACCCCTTACTATCCTAGGCTAATGACTATAGATGATGGATCGTCACTTAGTTGACGGCTCAATAGCTTTAGTCGTCACCTAAGTGATGGCTTATCAGCGTAGTCGTCACTTAGTTGACAGACAGATACTTTGAAGTAAAATGAGCATAACTCTCTACTCTCATATCTGATTAAGGTGAAACCAGTTGAGTTGAAAACAAAAATCAATGATATTTCTTTGGTATATAGTAGGACATGCAACTTATTATTTACAGGTATTACTGGTCGTTCAAATTTGACCCAAGCTGAAGCATTCACTAAAACTTAATCAATAGAAAAGTTCTGTACTCGTATTTGAGTTAGGAGATATTTGTGACTTAAATTCATGTTCAAAGGTATTAACACATTATATGATTGATAACCACACATATATTAACAAAGATCAATTGGTGTGGGTCTATACGCGTAGGAACGACGGTTTAAATTCTAGCCCAAAGGTGCGGGGTGTTACATTATCTCCCTCTTGGGATCATTCATCACAAAATGATGGGTAGGGACTTGTTGAAGCTATAAAAGTATGGAATAAGGAACATAACCTTGCATTGAACATTTTTCCTCGATAAATATGAAACGACATCAAAAGAGCTTCATGATAACCCCTAGTAAAATGCGTAAGCACGAAGCAAGAGGTAATGAAATTTTAAATAGGGATGTTTTTGCACATGAGTTCTATGAATCATTATCATCACAACATGAGACATGAGTTAATTTGGTGATAATAGGCCTGATTTCCATTGGTACTAATCATGAAATAAATTTCTTGGGAGATAAGAAATGGAAGCATTATCTACCTTGCAAGATACAACGAATAGACTTAAAATTAGTGACACTACTCGTCTATGCCCCAAACAATAAACAACATACTTCATCATTTTCAACTTATGATTCCTGTGTTACACATCTAACCACAAGAGTTTGAATATCACTGCATAGTACTTCTACGTTGAAGCCTAACTCGGAGCTAAAAGGAGCTAACTTAAGCAATAGGACCCTATACTTTACATCCCACTAAGAAAATTACATCACCTTGTCACTACCATCAAACACACTTGAGTTTCAAATCAAAGAACACCAACCACATAACATATTGGTTTGCGTTTTCATCAATCATAACATTCAAGCCTATCATTAATAGACCCACTTCATGGGCCTCTCCACTAAGACCATAAAATTCAATCACTCACAAATATTTTCACCACATATCTCCTTCCTAACTATTCCACGTAACGAAAGTCCATCTCCTTGTTTCCCCTTTCATTTATGACCATAGTTCAAGAAATCACATCGAAATTTTCACCTCCAAGAACATCTACTACCCCTACCTAAAACATTACTACTCTTCCACAACAACCATCCTACTAATATATGGAGGGTTATTGAGGGACCCGAGCATAAGCATCATAAAAGAGATTGACACTATTCAATTATAACATATACTTATTATACTACTCAAGGTGGGACATGAATTGCAGATATGATACAATCACAAAGTTTTTCATCTATCAAGTGTCTGGATCATAAGTATAGAGCCATTCTGGCATAAACTCAACATAGCACGAGTTCTTAAGATAGACTACAGTGAGAAATATGAGTGCTTAAATCATGAGTCATATGACATAAGTTCAGAATTAATAAAGTCAGTGGTTAAGAAAAGGATTGATACTTGAAGCTATTACTTCTAATTTTCAAAGCTGATATAGTCATGGGTTTGCATGCACCTTATCACTTTGGGTTAGACCCGACATAAAATGGATCGATAACACATAGGAAGCATAGTTTCTTAGAACCAAGCATTATGTGAGACTTGGACTTTTTATGGATCATGAACAATATAACATAGAGCTTGGATACTTGAAATATTGGATCACTGAGGGACATTAGTGCTTCTAGTTTGGAGGTCAGAACATGAACATAAATCCATAGAGAACTCAAACCATAGGTATAGGCATGACTTGAATACATGACTCAAGGCATTAGTAAAATAACCTCTTAAATTAAAGAAGGAAGAGGTTTCTTAAATAGGAATAGGTTTATCATGACTCCTCCCCATAACCTTCCACACAAAGAAAAATTCGGGAGCCACCTTAATTCACCATCACCCCCCTTAGATCAAAGTCGCTATCCTAGACTTGCGAATAAATCTCCTCATCAAATCTATAACCACAAATCTCAACACAATGGTGGGTCAGTATAGGCATGAACACAAACTCCCCTCAATAATTTTAATAAAAACACACTAATTTCTTTCTAGGATATCCCCCTTCAGGGACACGAATCATAACTCTTTTCAACCCCCAAAGTCATTGACTTATGACTAACATTACCATGGGCATGTACATCTATGCTTCTAAACACTTAATACTCTATCTTCAACTCACACCTCTAATCACATAACTTGAAACTTAACAAAATTGGTAAACCTGTACCAAAGGCGTATATTGCCTACCTATATTCCCTCAATTCAACTTTAAAGAACACTATACCACAACTCTCCAGACTTCTCCATACTACAAAATTCAAGAAGGCAAACTAGTTACACAAGACACTTATACACATAAAACCTTATCTAACAACATGATACAAGGGAGATTCAACTTATTCTTATATACTTGCGCTCTTATCCACTTAATAATTCAACCACAATTCATTTAACACTAGTCCTCATGTACATATATACCTCATGATTACCACTTAAACTTTTCATAAATTACCAATCTAGGATTCTTCACAACTCACATTGAGCCTACAAATTTGTTCCTACCAAATACACATCATTAGTCTTACCTAGTATTCTTATCACCAAAATCCACATCTAAAGTTCAAGCCTATTGTCTAACACCTATCATGTACCACCGATGAAGCATGACACATATTATACTAGTCCATTAGATAGGGAAATTAGCCAAAGATTTCTCATCTTACCAAACTATATCCCACAAGTTTATTGTCTCCATGGCATCACTACCACACCTTATAATCTACCACACCTTCTCACATGAATTACTAGTTTACAACAACTAGAGAAAAGACAAATCAATGAGCGTAAAGACATATAATAAGGATAATCAATCTTAATCTCATATTGTATACCATTATGATCTTATCAACATATTCTACTCCCTTACATCATATTTACTTACCCACTCATACATTACCACTACCATCAAAGTTCTATGTACAATAATGAATTTCTACCCATAACTTATTGACTAATCTACCCCTTTCCATTCACAACCTATGGGAATGTTCTAAAACCACCATAACTATCCATTCTGAGATCCTTCCCTATTTTAAAGAAATAATAATCATAGCCAACCACTTCCTTCATAAACTACCATACTATCTACAAATATTGCCACTACATTAGTCTATATCTATAAAATGGCAACCACCCCTCAATAAATGGTTATACAACTATACTAGCTTCTTTACAAAAAAGTCACCCTCATTATGACTTCTAATCTTGTGACTTCATATCACTAATTTCTGGACCATCATACAAGTCATAGGCTATGACACTTTATCACATACTACCACTCAGATGGAAATAATGTTCCAACATTTTGCTACATATCATTACCCTTATGCATGACATCTGCAACAAGAATTTTGAAAGGGGACAGAATACAATTTGTGCCTCAGGCTGAAAAGCATGATTTCATCAGGATAAAGGTATACACTTGAATCAATACACCTTTAAGAACTAATGGACTCCTCTGAAGTCCTTGTGCAATCTCATAACTTTATGGATAACTCAATAAGAGATAAATACCTCACTAGGGGAGCTAGACTCTTAGAATTGTATCCCCTCAACAATAAGGCATACCCCATGAAATTAGAACAAGGAAGAAATTTGGAAAACATTCTTATAGACCACTCTATAGCATAAACTAGAGTATGAAAGAATAACAAACAACTCCTAAATGCCCGCTATCCTCCTGATTATAAGTGTGGTGTACAACAAACCTATGAGCAAAACTCTACAAGACACGATTTTGTAAACACCCTTTGTAATACCCCATACTTTTTCCTAGCTAATTTCATCTCAATAATGTCTAGTATTATCTTCTAAATTAAATGATGGTTATAATATGAGGAATTTTCTAGATTTTCACTTTTTGTCATGTGGGAAATTTAATAAGCTTTCCATTGATATAAGATTCGTCCAAAGCCGATAACCGGGTCAGAAGGTACGATTATTTCAAGTTCTCATCATAAAACAACACCATATTAGTAAGTCGCGCGCCGTGCCAAAAGAGGAAATGGAATTTGGCAAATTACAGTAGGGGTACGCGATTATGGTACATCACTCCAGGGACCAAATTCAAAATTATCCATTTTCCAGTGTTTCAAGGCGATTTCCCCTGCGTCTTGCCAAAGTTCCAGGTCACAAAAGAAGTGGCAACAGGATGGCCCCATTTTACGCCATCCTCAATTTCCCAATTTTTAAAATTCAGTGACACAACGCGATAGCACCGCGTCACGCTAAAGGTCCAGTTTGGGAAATTCTTACAATTTTAAAAGACACATCTAAGGGTTAAAAGGGTCAATTTTCTACCCCTATTTAAATCTAATAACATATGATTTAGCTATTTTTCACCCAAAATATACTATTTTCTCTCAAGTTTCACTCAAGCACAGGCTAGAGTTTCTATTGGAGGTTTGAATTCAAGAAGGTTTCATTATCAATCCTTACAAAATCACGAACTAAGGTATGCATAGTGTTCATTCATGGAATGCTTTCATCCATGAAGTCCAAGAATCCCTTTTTACTAAATTCAAGTTTATGAATTTTCTTATGAATTTCGTGATTGGGCCACTCTTGTATATATGGATAATGAGAAATTGAATTCTACTCCATGTTCGGTGATAAATTCTATATGGGTTAAATTATTAGAGATATAGATTCATGAAAACCTATGGCTAAACCCTTGAATGATGAAATTAGAATTAAACCATAATGTTTATTTTTTTGTACAATGATGTTTACATGTACTATGCCTACAATCTGTTTGATTAAATGCCTAAATGAAGGAAAAGTGCCTAAACAGCATGATACCATGAAAACCCCATGTATGTACAAGTTTATGACTATCAAACATTTGATAAAATTCTTATATAAATGTGGTATGGACTATGGTATTAGTTATATGTTCAAGTAAGTTATGCTTGGTCAGTTTTCTTTCATCAAGTCTTGGGGGTACTTGTACTCAAAACATTAGTTGTGTGCCTAGAGCAAATGTCATGTTTTCACATTATTCTCAGTCATGCTATGAATCCTTAGACATCAGACAGTATTATGACTCAGGAAATCTCCATGATCTCATAAACACAGTCAGTTGTCAGATATCAGTAGTATTCCGTTAGTCAATGGAATTTAGTAATTCAGCCCATGGTCAGTTCAGTAAATCATGTTTAGTGTTTATTCAGATGGGAGTAGGAATTAGCACCGAGTGAACCCAAGGATGGGAACACACACACTATCAGATGAGGGTGTTATTCTTAGAAGTCAACCTTGTGTTAATGAACTATGTAGCCAGCATAGGTTGAGACATCAACACTGTTCGATGAGGGTTGATGAGGTAGATAATCACTATTAGATAAGGGCCCACCATTCTCATAGACGGGACACTATCAAATAAGCGTCACCCACAGCTTGTCCTTACCAGTGGTGCGGTATTGACACCCTTTAAATTGGGGTTACAGATTGGACCCCAACTCAGACATAATGGCATTTTAGAGGCATGTTGGTTAGATAACTACTTCCCACAGTTTTATGTTATAGAATTAGGACTGCAGATATTGTCAATTAGTCTTAGTATAGAACTCAGATAGTTTTTCAAATTTTAGGACTATCAGATACAGTCAACTCAAATACAGTATGGAACTCAGATAGTTCAATCAGATTTAGGACTGTCATATACAGTCACTTATGTTATCAGTTATATTTAGATTTAGTAGTCATGTTATCACAGTATTAGTGTCAGTTGTTATGTCTCATATATGTATTCTCACGCTTACTATAGTTAGTCAATTATTATTATTGTTTATGTATATGAACCACATACATTCAACCTACCTCACATGTATATGACTATATTCAAAGTACTAACACATTTGAGCTATGGTGTCTTATACTATAAGTTCAAAGACACGAGCTTTAGAGCAGTAGTAGATTCCAGATATCTGTAGATAGAGTTAGAAGTGAGTCCTCATCTTTTGAGGATATGATTATATCCCTATTATCTTATTAATCAGTTTATTAGTTGGAGATAGTTGGGGACATATCCCATCAACTCCTTACTCAGACAGTTTAATCAGTTAGAGGCTTTCTATACTATCATATTTCAGACTTCAGTATGTTCAGTTTTGTTTTGGGTATTCTATTACCCAACTCAAAAATTATACCATTCAATCATGTTTAGTATTGAACCTTATGGCCTTTTAGTGCATATTTCTATATTATTATGTCATATTATGCAGTGTACAGGTACAAATATCAGTCATGGGTTAGCTTGTTGTCCTTTAGGGTCATGAGCACCATGTAGCATTTTGAGCACCAGGCTCAGTGCGTTACAAACTTGGTATCAAATCCAGGTTTAATAGAGTCCTAGGAAGTTTGAAATCTACATCTAGTAGAGTCTTGTACATGGGTGTGTTGTGTGCCATATTTATGTGCAAGAGGCTATAAGATGCTTTAGGAATAGTTTCCCTTCTTTCGGTATTCATGTCATGCCAGTGAGAATAATCTTAAGTCAATCTCCCAGTTTAATCTATTTCTCCCTTTCTTCTACAGAATATGCCTCCTAAAAGAATAAACGAAAATCAGCCAGCCCCTCAGCCCAAAGATCTTTAGGGATATTATGTTTCTCATGCGAAGTTTATCTCTACAGTAAGTACTCTTTCTTAGTTAGTTGCCGATCAAAACTAATGGCCAGCAGTCATTTTGGCCAACCTAGTGGCCAATTCAGCCGTAGCTAGGATTTGGGACCTTACCCAAATGAATCCTCTGTCCTTCCTTGGTTCTAAGGTAGATAAGGACCCTCAGGAAATCATTAATCAGTTTCAGAAGGTGACAGACATTATGGTGGGGGACTACTATTAAGAGTGTTAAGCTGGCTGCATATCAGTTGCAGGATGTGGCTCATACTTGGTTCAAATAGTGGAAGTCAGAAAGGTCAGATAATGTAGGTCCTATAGAGTGAGAGGAGTTTGTCACTGCATTCTTAGATAGATTCTTTCCCCAAGATCTTAGAGAGGATAAGATGCTAGAATTCATTAACCTCAGGCAGGGAAATATAATGTTGAAAGAGTATTCTCTTAAGTTTCCCCAAATAGCCAGATATGCCCCTCGTGTGGTTGCAGACAACAGATCCAAGATAAGTAAGTTCACTTCAGGGGTAAATAATAGCATGGTAAATAAGTGCAAATTTGCCATACTAAATAGTGACATAACTTTAGCCAGGATTATGACTCATGCTTAGCAGATAGAGGAGCAGAAGATTAAGTAGAGAGAGTAGTAGAATAAGAGAGCAAAGACAGGTATTTTCAACTTTGCTCAGCGTAAATCAAAAGAAGGAAATCGTTCCTAATTTTATCCTAATTTATCAGTTCCAGCCCCTTCTTTAGCCAATGCTCTAGTTCCTATGTTCAGGGAGAGTAACAGAGATAGAGCGCCAAGCTCTAGGTCTTCGGGCAGTGTTAGCAATACCCGAACTAATACCCTTTGTCAAACTTATGGTAAGAACCACATGGGTGCTTGCAGAGCTGGTAGCGATGTCTGCTTTGATTGTGGCAAGTTATTAGAGTCATTTTCACTCCTCAGCTTAGTCTGATTGCCCGAATCAGTAGGGTGTCACCAACAGTGCTACTAGTGGGCAACACCAAAATCTTCTCTATGCTCTTCAGTCCCAAAAAGATTAGGAAAATTCTTCTGATGTAGTTACTGGTATGTTACAGATCTTTCATGTGCATATTTATGCTTTGCTAGATCCCAGAGCTTCTTTGTCTTTTATTACTCCCTATATAGCAGGCAATTTTGGAATCAGTCCTGATAGTAGAGCGCTTTTCAGTCTCTACCCCAATGGGTAAAACATCATAGCCCAACGGGTATAAAGGAACTTCCCAATTATTATATTTCAGAAACTCACTTTAGCAGACTTAGCTGAATTAGAGATGACTGATTTTAATGCCATTTTTGGTATGGATTAGCTTCATTTCTGCTACGCCACAGTTGACTATAGAAACAAAATAGTATAGTTTTAGTTTCCAAATAAACCCATCCTTTAGTGGAAGGGTAGTACTTCAGTGTTCAGAGGTCAGCTTGTTTACTACCTTCGGGCACGAAAAATGATATCTAAAGGATGTGTCTATCATTTTGTTTGAGTTAAGGAAACTAGTTCCAAAACTCCTAGCCTTTAATCAGTTCCAGTTATAGGTAAATATTTAGATATCTTTCCCGAAGATCTTCCAGGAATTCTTCCCGAAAGGGAAATAGTCTTTGGCATTGATCTTCTTCTAGATACTCAGCCTATATCTATTTTGCCATATAGAATGGAACTAATAGAACTCAGAGAATGAAAGAACAATTGAAGGATCTCTTAGATAAGGGATTTATCAGGCCCAACATTTCCCCATGGGGTGCTCTAGTATTATTCGTGCACAAGAAAGATGGTTCTTTTAGGATTATGTATAGACAACTGTCAACTCAATAAGGTCACGATCAAGAACAAGTATCCTCTTCCCAGAATCGATGAATTGTTTGATCAACTTTAGGGTGCCAATTATTTCTCTAAGATATACCTCTGATTTGACTATCATCAGCTCAGAGTTAGAGAATGTGACATTCCAAAAATAGCTTTTCATACTCGGTATGGTCATTTCGAATTCTTAGTTATGTCCTTTGTTCTTACCAATGCCCCAGTAGCTTTTAGGGACTTGATGAATCGTATGTTCAAGCAGTACTTGGACATGTTTGTCATAGTCTTTATAGATGATATTCTAGTCTATTCCCATAGTGAGTATGATTATGCAGACTATCTCAGAACAGTACTTCAGACTCGTAGAGATTATCAGCTATTCTCTAAATTTAGTAAGTGCAAATTTTGGCTTAGGTCAGTAGCATTCCTTAGTCATATCATTTCTCGTGATCGCATTAGAGTTGATCCTCTAAAGACCGAAGCAGTAAGAACTGGCCCAGACTTGAGTCTCCATTAGATTTTAGGAGTTTCTTGGGTTTGGCTAGCTGTTACCAACGGTTTATTGAGGGATTTTCTTCTATTGTATCCCCTATGTATAGATTGACTCAGAAGAAAGTTAAGTTTTAGTGGTCAAATCCTTATGAGGAGAGTTTTTCAAAGTTGAAGACTCGACTCACCTTAGCTCCAGTATTAGCTCTTCTAGATGGTCCAGATGGTTTTGTAGTGTATTGTGATGCATCCAGAGTAGGTTTGGGTTATGGTAAGGTCATAGATTATGCCTTCAGATAGGTTAAGCCCTATGAGGGGAATTATCCTACTCATGATCTTAGTTTACCAGCCGTGTCTTTTCCTTGAAGATTTGGAGGCATTATCTATGCGATGTTCATGTAGTTGTGTTCACTGATCATAAAAGTCTTTAGTATGTCTTTTATCATAAAGATCTCAATCTTCATCAGAGAAAGCGGTTAGAGCTCTTGAACGATTATGATATGAGTGTCTTTTATCATCCGGGCAAGGCCAACATAGTGGCAAATGCTCTTAGTAGAATATCCATGGGTAGTGTTTCTCAGGTTAAGGATAGTAAGAAGAAGTTAGCTTAGGAAGTCCATCAGCTTGCCAGACTAGGTATTCGTTTAGTCGATATAGAAGAGGGTGATATATGGGTTCACAGTAGTTCAAAATCCTCTCTAGTTTCTGAGGTAAAAGAAAAGCAAGATAGAGATCCCAGCCTTGTCAAGTTGAAAGAGTCAGTCTAGGATCAGAAAGTATAGGTTTTCTCCCAAGGGGGAGATGGTGTCCTTCGTTGTTAGGGTCGTCTCTGTGTTCCAGGTGTAGATGACTTAATGCAGAAAATTCTTGTAGAAGCACATAGTGCGCGATACTCTATTCATCCAGGGGCCACAAAGATGTTCCACAACTTATGGCAAATCTATTGGTGGAGTGGGATGAAGAGAGATATTGTAGAGTTTATGGTTAAGTGCTCTACATGTCAGTAGATTAAGATAGAGCATCAAAAGCCTAGTAGGTCCATGCAGGAGTTCAGTATTCTTACTTGGAAGTGGGAAGTTATGAACATGGACTTCATGATGGGTTTACATCGAACCCGTCATTAACATGATTCAGTATGGGTCATTGTAGGCAGAACGACCAAATCAGCTCATTTTTTTTCAGTTCATACCTCTTATTCAGCCGAGGATTACGCCAAACTCTACATCAAGGAGTTGGTCAGATTGCATGTTGTTCTGTTGTCCATTATCTTAGACAGAGGTAAACAGTTCACCTCTCACTTCTGGAAAGCATTCTAAAAGGGTCTTGGTACCCAAGTTTATCTTAGTACAACCTTTAATCCTCAGACAGATGGTCAATAAAAAAGAGCATTCAGATGTTAGAAGATATGCTAAGGGCGTGTGCAATCAATTTCAAGGGGAGTTGGGATGACCACTTACCTTTGATTGAGTTTGCATACAACAATAACTACCATTCAAGAATTCACATGGCTCCATTTAAAGCTATATATGGTAGGATATATTAATCTCTAATTGGTTAGTTTGAAGTTAGTGAGGCCTCAGTCATAGGACCTGACTTGGTATTTGATGCCTTAGAAATAGTCCAGTTGATTAGAGAAAGACTCCGGGATGCTCAGAACAGATAGAAGTCTTATGAATATGTTTGTAGAAAAGATCTCGAGTTTGAGATTGTTGATCATGTCTAACTAAAGATCTCTCCTATGAAGGGAGTGAAGAGATTTGGCAATAAGGGAAAGATCAGTCCCCGATATGTTGGTCCCTTCAAGATTCTCAATTGCTTTGGTAAGATAGCCTATGAGCTTGAATTACCTTTAGATATAGCCTCAATTCATCCAGTTTTTCATGTCTCTTTGCTTAAGAAGTGAATAGGTAACCCATCAGTTGTCCCTACTTAGAGCATTGATGTTCAGAACACTCTCTCTTGTGAAGAGATTCCAGTTGAAATCTTAGACTATCAAACTCGTACATTGAGGAACAAAGAAATCTATCTAGTTAAGGTTATTTGGTGAAATCGGTCCATCGAGAGAGCTACTTGGGAAGCAGAGGCAGATATGCGTACCAAGTATCCTCACCTCTTTTTTGCCAACTCAGATCAACTCAGATCATTTTTAGTATTTATCACAAATTTGGTATGCAGTTTCATGCTCATGTTCTCATTATAAACTTGGTATCAAGTACCATTGCATATTCAGTAATGCACTCATATATCAGTTCAGTTATGTAATTATGCATCATACATGCATTCTCATTGTGAGAAACTTACTTCTTCAGAACACTCAGTCAAGCATTCATGAATCAACTACATATGCATATGATATGCATATTCAGTATTATATGTTCAGCTTGTCAGTCATGTCAGTCATGAGATCATGTTCCAGTTATTCATGTTCAGTATGTACGTCAGTTGTGTTTTCTCCCTCTTTGTGAGTCTCATTAGAGGACGAATGTTCTTAAGGGAGAGATATTATAATACCCAATACTTTTTCCTAGCTAATTTCATCTCAAGAATGTCTTGTATTAGCTTCTAAATAGAATGATGGTTATTCTATGAAGAAATTTCAATATTTTAATTTTTTTTCATGTGGGAAATTCAATAAGCTTTCCATTGATATAAGATTTACCCAAATCCGGTAACCGGGTTAGAAGTTACGACTATTTCAAGTTCCCATCGTAAAATAGCGCCACAAGAGGAAATGACATTTGGCAAATTCCAGTAGGGGTACGCGACCAGGTCCCAAATTCAGATTTTTCCATTTTTCAATGTCTCAACACGATTTCCCT
The DNA here is from genome assembly GCA_030864225.1 of Capsicum baccatum var. pendulum. NCBI lineage: Eukaryota > Viridiplantae > Streptophyta > Magnoliopsida > Solanales > Solanaceae > Capsicum > Capsicum baccatum. The sequence continues at coordinate 216,397,058 of CM061554.1, read as the reverse complement.
CGCGTTGCGACAAAGTTCTAGGTCACAAAGTAAGTGGCAACACGATGGCCCCGCATCGCTCCATCCATCAATTTACCAATTGTCAAAATCCAATGACACGGCGTGATAGCACTGCGTCATGCTAAAGGTCCAGTTTGAAAAATTTTTACGATTGTAAAAGACGCATCCAAGGGTTAAAACGGTTAATTTCCTACCCCTATTTTGATTTTTAAATCTGAGGTCGCTGATGTATTCTTGAAAATTAAGGCTTTTGTGGAAAATTCAGGTGATAAGAACAGATAATGGAATTGAGTATCTTCATAAAATTTCAATAAATTTTGGAATGAAGAAATAACAGAGCATCAACTAACGACATCCTATACTCTGCAACAAAATGGAGTAGTGGAAAGGAAAAATAGGATACTAATGGAGATGACAAGGTGTTTGCTCCATGAGAAAGGGATGCCAAAGAAATTTTGGGCTGAAGCTGCCCACACCGCAGTATTTATGCTAAACAGATTGCCAATCTAGGATTTACAAAATAAGACACCATTTAAGGCTTGGCTTAGTTACAAACCCTTAATAAAAAATCTGAAAATATTTATGTATGTTTATTTTTCCTATGTGCCTCAGGTGGAAAGAGATAAACTGGATAAAAAGGCTGAACCCAGAATCTTTGTAGGATATAGTAGTCTATCAAAAGCTTACAACATCTATCGGCCTTAAAATTTCAAACTGATTGTTAAAAAGGATGTCAGATTTATGGAGAATAACACCTAGAGATGGCAAGATAATGAAAAGACAATGAATGTAGAATTTATAAATGATGATGCTGATGATATAGATATTAGAGGCACAAGAACACTTTTTGATATCTATCAAAGGTATAATGTTGCAGTTCTAGGCTGCGAAAGATGAGGAATTTTGATATGCAATGTAGGAAGAGCTCAAATAATAAAAAAGAACAACACATAGGAGCTGGTTGACAGACCATAACATAAGAAGGTTATTGGAGTCAAGTGGATTTATAGGCTCAAGCCTGGTTGTTCTATAAAAAAAACAAGGCCAGGCTAGATGTAAAAGGGCATGCGCAAATGTTTGGAGTAGATTTTTTAGAAAATTTTAATCATGTCGCTTGTTTGGATACGATAAGAATGTTGTTAGCATTAGAAGATCAACATTGATGGAAAATCCACTAGATTGATGTGAAGTCATATTTCTTAAATGTCTACCTTGAAGAAAAAATCTTTGTAGAACAGCCTTAAGGTTTTTCTATCAAAGGAAAAGAAGAAAAAGTGTACCTGCAAAAGAAGGCATTATATGGTTTGAAACAAGCTCCTTGAGCTTGGTATAGTAGAATTGATGCTCATCTTCTTAGCTTAGGCTTTCAAAAAATCCATAACAGGTGTAACCTCTATATTAGAAAAGAAGATTCTGATTTAAACATTATCTCTTTGTATGTAGATGATTTTCAAGTTATAGTAGCAATTTAGACTTGGTCAATCTGTTGAAGACTATAATGATGATTTGAGATGAAAGACCTTGGTGAAATGTTCTATTTCCTTGGAATGAAATTTTAGCATAAAAAAGAAATGAGATCTTCATATGCCAGCAAAAATATTCCAAAGAAATTATCAAAAAGTTTAAAATGGAAGATTGCAAGTCTACTGCAACTCCGATGAATCAAGAGGAGAAGATTTGCAAAGAAGATGGATTTGGAAAGGATTATGAAGGACTTTACAGGAGTTTTATAGGTTGTCTAATGTACTTGATTGCAATGAGGTCACATATTTTTTATGGTGTGAGTTTACTTTCAAGATATATGCATTGCACTAGGGAAATTCATTTTCAAGTAGCTAAACCTGTGATTAGATACGTCAAAGGTACTATTAGTTTTAGCATAATGTTCAAAAAGACCTAAGATTTTCAGTTTTGTGGATTTTCTGATGGTGATTGTGTTGGTTGCTCGAATGATATGAGAAGCACCTCAGGTTACTATTTTTAGTTTTGGTTCTGGAATATTCCCTTGGTGCTCAAAGAAGCAATATATTGTGGCTCAATCTACCGCTGAAGCAGAATATATTGCAACTGCTTTAGCTATGAATCAAGCCATATGGATTAGGAATCTGGTGACAGATTTGTACATGGAACCAAAGAAGAGTATTAAGATCTTTGTAGATAATGAAGCTGCAATTTATGTTGCAAGTAATATTGTTACTCATGTAAGGACAAAACATTTAAAGATCAAGTTTTATTTCTTGAGGGAGGTGCAAAAGAATGGAAACATAGAATGGGACACCGTAGAACTGATTTCCAGAATGTCGATATTTTAACTAAGTCTCTACCTAGAGAAAGATTTGAGTTTCTTAGAATATGGCGTACTTCTCTTGAGTCAAGGAGGAGTGTTAAGACTAATGCCTTAAAAGCTAGAGATTAGTTGCACTTGCTACTGTAATTCAAAGTACAACTTTAAAGTAGGATTAAGTTTACTAAATAAGGTTTCAATCTTGTAGAATCTGATTTTAATACAATTATTGATCTTTAGGCTATAATTGTTAGACATAATGATCGTTTGTTTTACTCTTTTTATTGAGCATCTTCAGTTATGATATCATATATAAATATGGCAGTGATTATTTTAATAAACAATGAAACCTAACCTTTCCTTTTGCTCTTCCTTTTCTTAGTCAAGATCTGTTCTTAACTCTTTCCAGAAGAAGAAGAAGAAGAAGGAGGAGGAGGAGGAGGAGGAGGAGGAGGAGGAGAAGAAGAAGAAGAAGAAGAAGAAGAAGAATAAGAAGAAGAAGAAGAAGAAGAAGAAGAAGAAGGAGAAGAAAAGAAAAAGAAGGAGAAGAAGAAGAAGAAGAAGGAGAAGAAGAAGAAGAAGAAGAAGAAGAAGAAGGAGAAGGAGGAGGAGAAGAAGAAGAAGAAGAAGGAGAAGAAGGAGAAGAAGGAGAAGAAGGAGAAGAAGGAGAAGAAGCAGAAGAAGCTGAAGGAGAAGAAGGAGATTTAAAAGAAGAAGAAGAAGAAGAATAAGAAGGAGAAGAAGAAGGAGAATTAGAAGAACAAGAAGGAGGAGAAGAAGAAGAAGGAGAAGGAGGAGAAGAAGGAGGAGAAGAAGAAGAAAAAGGAGAAGAGGAAGGAGAAGGAGAAGAAGAAGAAGAAGAAGAAGAAGGAGGAAGAGGAGGAGGAGGAGGAGAAGAAGGAGGAGAAGGAGGAGGAGGAGGAGGAGAAGAAGGGGGAGGAGGAGAAGAAGAAGAAGGAGAAGAAGTAGAAGGAGGAGAAGAAGGAGGAAAAGAAGAAGGAGGAGGAGGAGAAGGAGGAGAAGGAGACGAAGGAGGAGGAGGAGAAGAAGGAAAAGAAGAAGAAGTAGAAGGAGGATAAGAAGAAAGAGAAGAAAAAGACGGAGGAGAAGCAAAAGAAGGAGAAGTAGAAGAAGAAGAAGAAGAAGAAGAAGGAGAAGAAGAAGGAGTAGAAGAAAGAGAAGAAGGCGAAGAACAAGGAGAAGAAGAAGGTAAAGAATAAGAAAAAGAAGAAGAAGAAGTAGGAGAAGAAAGAGAAGAAGAAGAAAAAGAAGAAGAAAGAGAAGAAGAAAGAAAAGGAGAAGGAGGAGGATAAGGAGAAGGAAAAGGAGAAGGAGAAGGAGAAAGAGAAAGAGAAGGAGAAGCAGAAGGAGAAGGAGAAGGAGAAGGACAAGAAGAAGGAGAAGAAGAAGAAGAAGAAGGATAAGAAGAAGGAGAAAGAGATGGAGAAGGAGAAGTAGAAGGAGAAGGAGAAGGAGAAGAAGAAGGAGAAGAAGGAGAAGAAGAAGGTAATAATAATAATAATAAGAAGAAGAAGTTGGAGAAGAAAGAGAAGAAGAAGAAAAAGAAGAAGAAAGAGAAGAAGAAAGAAAAAGAGAAGGAGGAGGATAAGGAAAAGGAGAAGGAGAAGGAGAAAGAGAACGAGAAGGAGAAGTAGAAGGAGAAGGAGAAGGAGAAGAAGAAGAAGAAGAAGAAGAAGAAGAAGAAGAAGAAGAAGAAAGAGATGAAGAAGGAGAAGGAGAAGCAGAAGGAGAAGGAGAAGGAGAAGAAGAAGAAGGAGAAGGAGAAGGATAAGGAGAAGGAGAAGCAAAAGGAGAAGGAGAAGAAGAAGAAGAAGAAGAAGAAGAAGAAGAAGATGAAGAAGAAGGAGAAGAAGAAGAAGAAGGAGAAGAAGAATAAAAAGAAGTAGTAGAAGAAGAAAAAGAAGTAGTAGAAGAAGAAAAAGAAGAAGGAGAAGAAGGAGGAGAAGAAGGAGAATAAGAAGAAGGAAAAGAAGAAGGAGGAGGAGAAGGAGAAGAATGACGTATTTTCATAACTTCCAAAATTGGCCCACTAATTGCACTTATATAATGTGTGAGTACATATAAATCCTAATCCTAAAAACAAACTGGTCCATATCGACCCGACCCCTATGCTGCCACCACTGACATCACAAAAAAATTCAAAGATGGGTCGTACTGCAAAATATTTAGGATTAGATTAACAGAATTTGGGTCACAAACTATAATAATCTTCACCTTGACACAAATTCAAATTTAGAACTCAAATCCATCTCAAGAAAACTCTCCAAGTCTTCTACAAAAGCCTCTAAGGGCGCATCTTAACTATTGACACCAACCAAGTCCAAGCAATGCACAAACATAGAAATTGGTAGTGTCTTGGTCATCATATCAATAGGGTTATCATGGTTACTAATCTTGAATACCACAAATCACCACGAGCAATAATTTTACGCATAAAATGATACCAAACATCGATGTGCTTTATCCTTTCAAACATATGATCTTTTCTAAGGAAGATAACACTCTGACTATCTCAAAAGATTGTCGTAATCTGTATGTCTTTGCTAAGTTCACCAAACAAACCCTTCATCCAAATAGCTTCCCTGCAAGCCTCTATAATGGCTATGTACTCTGTCTCAGCAGTTGAAAAAACAACTGTAGTCTGTAAAATAGCTTTCCAACTAATAGCACAACCACTAATGGTTAAAACATAGTCCTCTTTTTATCAAGGTCTCCTACAAAACCAGAATCAACATAACCGATCACTCTATTTCTATTTTTCCCAAACTACAAACAAATATCAACATATCCATGCAAGTATCTGAAAATCCACTGAACTGCTTACCAATGTTATTTACTAGGATTTGCCATGTATCTGCTAACTGCACTGACTACATATGATAAATCTAGTTGGGAACACACCATCGCATACATAAGAGACCCAGCAACACTAGAGTATGGAACTCGAGACATATCGTCACGATCATCATCTGTATTTGGAGATAACATGGCTAAGAATTTAAAATGTGTTGCCAATGGAGTACTAAAATTTTTGGCATTTTTCATATCGAACCTATGAAGCACTTTCTCAATATACCTTTTCGGACTCAAGTATAACTAACACTTCTCTTTATCCCTCAGAATTTCCATGCCAAGGATCTTCTTTGCTGCCCCTAAATTCTTTATCTTAAAATCCTCACTCAGCTGGGATTTGACTCTTCCTATCTCTCTTATATCCTTTACTGCAATCAATATGTCATTAATATACAAGGGAATATACACGAATGAACCATCACTTACCTCTTTGAAATAGACACAACTATCATAACAACTCCTCTTAAACTTATGAGAAGTCACAAAAGAGTCAAAACTCTTATACCAATATATGGGTGACTGTTTTAAGCCGTAAAGGGACTTTTTCAGTAAGCATACATAGTCCTTCTTTCCTGAGACTACAAAAGCCTTTTGTTGTTGCATATAGATGTCCTACTCAAGTTCTCTATATAAGAATGCGGTCTTGACATCCAACTTCTCAAGTTTAAGATCATCCATGGCCACAATAATAAGTAAGGATCGAATAAAACTATGTTTTACAACTGGAGAAAACACATCTGTGAAGTTAACACCTAGAACCTGACTATAACCTTTAGCAACTAGTCTTGCTTTGTACCTAGAATCTTCAACTCCTGATGTTCCTTTTTTCTTTTTAAATACCTACTTGCAACGATCATCTTTCTTATCTTTAGGCAATCTCACCAGATCCCATGTTCTATTCTTATGACGTGATTCTATCTCCTCCTGTATAGCAATCATCCATCGTCCAGAATCATCACAACTAACTACCTCTGAGTAAGAAAAAGGTTCTTCACCAAAATTAATACCTTTTGATAAATTTAATGCATAAGCAACCAAATTAGCTTCAACATACTTTAGAGGAGGTCTAATATCTCCGTTAGTCCAGTCTTTAGCAATAGAATATTATGGCATCACTGGTAGTGTAGAAGAAATAGTATCACTCTATATCTCCAGGGTAGACTGAGAAGTAGGCACTGGTGTGGACTCTTCTCTAATCTCTAATTCAACGTGGGTGCTTGAATTTTTTGATTCATGACACTAAGATCATTTAGGGGAGAAGCACTATATTTGGAGGAAGCACGAAGCATGGAAGTTTCATCGAACACAACATCCCTGCTAATTATAACCTTTTTACTTTTTGGACACTAAAACTTATATCCTGTAACAACAGACTTATAACCCATAAATAAACATTTGACAGATCTAGGTTCCAACTTTCCATTATCAACATGAACATAAGCAACACATCCAAATATCCTCATATCAGAGTAATTAGGAGGAGTACCGAACTATACCTCTTATGGGGTCTTTTTGTCAATCGCAATTAAAAAAGGGTAGTTAATAAGAAAACAAATTGTGAAAGTAGCTTTGGCCCAAAAAAATTTAGGTAAACCAGCATTAGAGAGCATAAAATGCACCTTCTCTATTATAGTACTATTCATTTGTTCAGCCATACCATTCTGTTGCCGAGTACGACGAACTGTTAAGTGCCTTACATATAGCACCCTGTAGCCTTCTCAACTTGATACCACCCCTAGTGCTAACTTAAGACACTTAGAACCTAAAAATAAAACTAAGTGTTGGATAATTAGAGTCATTTTGACCTCTCAAACTTTGATGATTTTATTTTTAACTTTTTCAAAAGTGTATTGTTGATTTTAAAGTTGAATCATGATTGGGGTGGTAAGAAGTACATCTCGGATGAGTTTCAAAATGTTTAGATAAGCGTAAGGGGAAGTTTGGATAACCAAAATAGTAGCAGCCCTCAATATGACCGCATCGCGCACTCCAGAATAGTGCTATAGATCCCATATCATGCACTCATTCCTGTGCTATGAAGCCCATGCCACGCCCTCCATCGCGCACACTAAAAATTTCTAGCATCTAATTATGCATAATTAAGCGTAACAAGGTCATTTACCTCACTCAAAATCGTCCAAAACATATGATTTGAATCCCTAAAGATCATTGTACATCCTTATTCTCTTTTATTCATTTCAAGAAAACCCTAGAGCCCCAAAGATTAAGAATCAAGCTCTTAGGTCAAGATTTCCAAGAAACAAACTAAGAATTTAGTTCTATCCTTTGAATTAGGTCATCTAAGGTACATGGAGTTTTCTTAAACTACATGGGCATAGTGAAATCATTTTAATAATGTTTGAATGTTAAGAAATTATGTATTTACAAAGGTTCTTGAATTTGCATTGACAATTATGTATTGTGAATCCTTTGATGATAACATTTTGGTCTTAAGTCCTTCCCTTAAATCTTGATTTTTCTTGTGTATATGTATATATGTAATTTTTAGTTTTGAAATATGAGTTGAGAGAAAGAATAATGAATTTTTCCTCTCTTATTGATTTACTCCTTGAATTACAAATTATGGGTTACTAAAAGTGCCTGTCTTTAAGTATAAGTCAAGAGTTTTACTATCTTATTTGAACTTTGTATTGATTGAGAATTGAAGAGAGGGATAACTTCTTATTTTTAAATGTTAAATGTGAAAATCAAGGAATTGCATGGCTGTTTTGAGAAATTGACCACCTCTTGCCGAAATATTGAAAAAAGAGAATCTTTGCATGGTTTGATACATGTTTTGAAATATGAATCCTCTTTTATCATTTGAATTGGTGGTATGAGCATTGTTTCGAATAAAAGAGATGTACATGATATTTTATGGCTTAGAAGATATGACTTGCAAGTCTTGGTATGACGATACCAAAGCAGATGAATGTCATAACAAAGTAAGATTTTTAGATTTTTGATTTCAAAGAATGTATGCCTTAAAAGTTAAAACGGGCTTAAAGAGAGTTTGGTGGTTACTCGAAGAAGACTTGAATTCAGATAAATCGTAGCCTAAAATTATGTTTTAACGATACGGGTTTATTATGTCCCCAAGAGGGACCATACACTGGCCTAGTTCCCTTTGGTGTATTAGAGATAGAGATTCTAGCCCTTGTGGCAAACATGGGTTGGGGGCTTGGACACCGAGTTAAGGGAGGATTCCATATAGATCGTGGGATTATAGAGTTGTAGGGTGTACCACCTAGCTCAGAAGTAAAATAAAATAGTGAGTCGTGGATTTCAAATAATGTTCTAAATCTTGAAAATATGCCTATGTGTTTTCCATATAACTTATGTAAAGAGTTTATAAGCTGCTCTTGCTTATGTTGTATAATAGTCATTATTTTGGATTGCTCTATCTACCAGTGCAAATGTATTGACCCCCTATATTTCAAGATATGAGGCATAGTCCTGGGTCCCGTTTAGCAGTAGACTTATGTGTCAGAAGTTGCAGTTGGTAAGCCTTCTCTATTTCGAAAGGCCTAGTTATTAGATTTCATTATCTCTTTATGTTTTATGGTCTAACTGGGGTCCTTGTCCCAGTTCTTGATAAGATGTTGTCTTCATTATATTAGAGATTTTGTAGATTGAGGTTAATTCTATTAGAGATGTATGGATTTTATTCCAAATTTGTTCAACTGAATTATAATATTGACCATGATTTTATATTGTTGTGTACTTCCATATTTTTTTAGTTTGTATATGAATGTGTGCATATTTCCAGAGAGTGAAGGGAACTGAGCCTTCATGGTTTGGAATACTCGTCACGGCCAAGGCCTCGACTCGGGTCATGACATCATAATTCCTTCTGACTTGCATGGAACATTAAATTTATTAAAATATGACTCTAAACCAATATCAGTCTGTAGGCAATTTACCTGCTTTCCTATTTACTTTTCAATCATAGTCTTCCACTCCTTGAAAGTAGGCAACATATAATTCTCTTGCTTTAGGAAGAACACCCAAACTTTTCTTGAATAGTCATCAATAATAGTCAACATGTAATTAGCACCTCCTATGGAAGGTACTCCAGAAGGACCACAGAGATCATAATGAATATAATCAAGTGTGCCTTTAGTTGAGTGGATGCCTTAAGTGAATTTGACTCTCTTCTGCTTCCCAAAAATACAGTTCTCACAAAACTACAATTATGTAATACTCTGGCCATCAAGAAGTCCTCCCCTACTTAGTTCAGTCATCCCGTATTCACTTATATGTCCCAAGCGCATATGTCAAAGTTTATCAACATCACTATATGATAGAGAGGAGGTAGAAAAAGTTGCATCACCTGTAACCGTAGAGCCTTTCAAGACATACAAATTTGTAGTCTTTCTCTATCCCTCCATCATAATAAGGGCACCTTTCCTAACCTTCTAGTGTTCTTATATCTGTTTGAATTGAGGGTACTCAAGGAAATAAGACTTCTCTTCAAGTCTAGGATATACCGTACATCACCAAGTGTCCTCACAACCCCATCAAATATCTTGATCCAGATTGTTCCAATACCAGCTATCTTGAAGGGTGTGTTATTTACCATCAACATAACACCTTTAGAGACCATGTCATATGTTGTAAACCAATCCCTATTGCGACACATATTAAATGTTCAAGATGAATCAAAAATCCAATCCTCACAGGGCTTGGAGTTACTATCAGAAACTACCAAGAGTTCTCCATCACTACCACCATCTTTAACAAAATTGGATTCACCAGACTTCTCTAGTTGTCTTACTTTCTGGTTTTCAACTTCCTGTTTATTTCTATTCTGTAACTTATAACACTCAGATTTGATATGTCCTTTCTTCTAATGGTAATTATAGTTTTTTTTTGTTTCTGGATTTTAACCTATTTCTATCATCACCTCCGGAGCTCCTCTCATGAGTCCTTCCTCGAACAATAAGACCATCTCGTTGAGTCACTGACCAATTCACAAGATGTTTCATCTTCTCCTTAGAGAAAAATGCATCATAGACTTCATATAGGGTCAAGGTATCACGACTTTATAAAATCGTATCCCTAAAGTTTGAGTATGATGTAGGCAGAGAACACAACAAAATCAACCCTAGATTTTCCTCACTGTACTTAACCTCCAGAAATGATTTACTTAAATACAGATAGGTGATCCTCTAAATCCATACCCTCAGATAGAAAATAGGAATAAAGTCATTATTTGAGATGCAACTTACTAGTTTGGCTCTTTGTTATACATAAAGATTCTAGTTTCAACCACAACATAGTGGTTGTGGTCTCCTTCAAAACATCCTATAGAATTTGACTGGATAAATGAAGATAGGTCTGAGATAAAGCGTTTCGATGCTTGTGCTATTTATCCTCCTATGTCCATGATGAGGGCATCTTATCAAACCCTATTAGAGCATCATCCAAATACCTCTGTGCGAGCACAGTACGCATCTTAACTTGCCATAACAAAAATTTGGTATTGCGGTCCAACAACGGAATATCATACTTCATGGTTTCCATTCCAAAGAAAATAATTGATTGCTCTAATACCAGTTTGATATGATCAAATAAAATTAGCAATACCACGAGAAAAAGAAAAACAAGATGAACACACAGATTTACATGAAAATCCTTGACAGAAAAAACCACGGGCAGAGGCAGAGGAATTTCACTATAATGGACGGAGAATACAATGCGAAGAATGACGTATTTCCTAAACGTCCAAAACCGACCCACTAATTGCACTTATATAATACGTGCTTACAAATAAATCCTAAACCCAAAAACAAACAGGTCCATACCCAATCCCTATGCTACCACCACAAACCCCACAAAAAAAAATCACAAACATGGATCGCACCGCGAACTCTTCAGGTCTGGCTTAACAGAATTCAGGTCACAAACTCTAACAGAGGAATTTCTCCATAATAGCCTAACATATAAGATAAATGATCTGTACATCCACACATATATACTAGTTAGTTACTCAGAGCACTGAAGAAGTATATTAATTAGAACAGATGCCTTGGTACAAAATCAAAGAAAGATGAATATATACTGGAGATAGTCATTTGATTTTCAACACTGTTTTGAGTCCCTTACTGTCTACAGAATGGGCTGGTAGTTTTCTTGAGCTCTATTTTGGGGTTGAATTATAGGCCCAAGCTCCAAATCGTTATAAGCATTATTTTACACGTCAAATCCAACCATAAAATGACACGTTACCCAATCTGAATCAATGCCCTTAAACCAACTTAGCCCAGTGTAAAATTCAACTTCTTATATAGAAACTACATAAAAATGAACATACTTACAAGACTAACTTAATTATGTGAAATGAAAAAAAAAAGACGTATAAACAAATGTTGCATAACATACCGATGATATGTTTGCTTCCACTTCCCCTTTTTCTCCTCCATTTCCCCTTTCCATGTCTGTAGCTTTTACTAGTCAAGCCGGACTAGTTCTTAAGATCTGATAATGTATTGAAAGTAAAATAAAGAACACAAAACTTAATAAATCATAGAAGGAAACAATTTACTGCAGATATGGCCAGACATCTACGAAAACAACATACCTAGTGTAATCCAATAGATGGGGTCTGAGGAAGGTAGAATGTACACGAACCTTATCCCTATGTGTGGTATTCGACAGACTATTTACGAAAGTAGTTCAGACCAGATTTAAAGGTACAAAACAAAAGAAATGAAGACACCGCAAAAGATAGGGGAAGCATTCTGAAGCATACAAAGAAAAGGACCGTATCCAGACGACTCATAATAAATAAATAACAAAAGTATTGTTTTTCGTGTTGGAATCAATTTTTTGCATGTTCTCTCTAACACAATTTTGCTATAGCAGCAAAAATATTCAGACAAATGATGTTGTTATAAAGAGATTTGATGGTACTATTTTATTTAGGGATCTATTTAGAGCCTAATAATTAAAATTTAAGAGAGAAAAATTGAATCATATGTTCAACATCGTGCAAGAGTTAATTTTAAATAAGAGTGGTTCAAGAATATATAATCATACCTTTAAATTTCAACAAACCTGCCAAGAAGAAGCTGTGTGAAATAGTACAAGAGGTGATTCAGAGAGAAGCTGAAGTAAATGGCTAAACAGGAATTTCAACAGTAAAAAAAAAAATCAAACACTCCATCACAATAAAGTTGTTGAGATTAGTCCACTAAGGGATTTATTACTTTAGGTTTCTTTTTGATTATTAAACTAACTCAAGTGTACCTACCTGTTTTGTTTCCTTTTTTTTTTTCCGCTGGGTTTCAGGCTCTACTAATTCAGACTTGTTCATGCACAATAAACCGGAAGCATCTTTTTTTCCATTTTCAAGACTAAAACCTTATATCTATGGTTAAAGGTGAAGGCATCATATCTATCTTACCGTAACTCGAATGATACCTCTTGATTTCTTTCTTTTTTTGGATATTTGTCCGGTGTTTAGTTCCACTTTCGAGTTTCATTAATCTGGACTTCCTCTGCCATAAAGCCATTAAAAAGGTGAAGGATGAAATTATTTTTCTAACTCAAAAAGGTTATAAAAAAAAATTGACTCAACACCAACTTTTATAATACATAGTTGGATTAAAGAGAATGTAATGTCCCACATAGTGCAGGACTGGGGACTACTTTAATCTCCATACGATTTGATGTTTAAAATTATAAATCACATTACAAAAAGTAGTGTGAGTACATTATTAATTATTTATAGATCAAATTTCACTAATTATGTCCATTGATTAAAGGAAAAAGACATAAGTTACCCCTATGTAATTGCACGTAAAAGTCATTTACCCCTTTGTATTTTTCAACTTTTGTTGACACCGTTGCAGATCAGACCAAATAGGAACCTTACCTAATGAGACTGAACAAAAAGTGAAAATTAAAGCGTGATTAAGTGGAATTCTTATTTGGTCACATGGGCTCGTTTGATATGTCAAATAAGAATAAGAATTTCGGAAATAAAAATTGAGATTAAATTTTAGTCATATTTGGTTCGAGGTATTAGCTAATTTCCAGATTATCTTATTTCACTATGTATACTAAAATGACACTATCCCATCTATAAGGTGAGATAAAATAATGTCAGGAGATATCCTTACTCCATTCAGCATACAAAACAACCCTTAAAATTGATTAAAAAACTTTGGAATCTAGAGAAGGTTATAAGGATGGGGACTATGTGGGTGAAGTCGGGTGAGGGTAGATATAGTAGAGTGAAAAAGCTTATTCAAGATTTGGAGGTCGTGGAGGCGGATGAACGGATATCTGAACCAGTGTTCCTAAGGGTTCCGGGCAAAATGTATGACCGTTTACAACATATATAAACAACACATGCTGATCCTCAAGCATGAAGTTGTAATTGAAACTTTGTGATAATTGAAATCCATGTTCAGTTATATATGATCCCTCTTCCTTCATCCCTATGTTGTTATTTTCAAAATGCCCCTTCTACTTGCTTTTACTGACTATCATTATTATAAGCATATTACGTAGATAGACAACTTAACATGATCCTTAACTGACAACTAAATACTACAACTTTTGTATGCACATCTAGTCGCCTCAATTCAACCACAACATTTCTTATAGACACTCGACATTGACGCGGCACATAAATTTTAGAAGATTTTAGATAATCATATTGTAAGGTAGAACTCTTATTTGGCAGTTCAGACCAAGTTAAGGTGACTATCTATGCATTCCAATTCCAAGTTAGGCATTGGAACTTGCTAGTTTCTTGCTTTGCTGTAACAGAAGATTATAGCTGCAACACTTTAGAAGAATCTAATAATACATCAGATCTCATGGTAATGAAAACGGGCATACGTATGATATCAAGAAAATACTAATATTATACAGGATGAAGGTCCCGTAGCACTTTACATCAAGCTATTGTCTTCTTCCGTAATTTCTTTAACGTATTTCTTAATCTTTAATGCCGACTCTTCAAGAAGAGTGTTTTCACTCAATGATATAAACTTGATAACGCTAAAATTACACGTCAATTTAGTGCAAGGCGGTCGTCGTCAATATATTTACCCAACTTTGGAGTCTGGGTCGAATCCACGAGGAACAATGTGAGTGGCGATTAAACTAATTTGAAACTATAGCTACAAGTTGAATTTAAAAAAATTGTTGCAAAAAGATAAATGGGGGGTTTTATCAATCAAACAATAATTAAAGTTTCAACTTGATTTAGAGCTCAAAACTAAAATTCCAATGGTTCAAATCAGTGATAGAGAGGAACAAGGGTTGTGATCACTATAATTATTAATCTCCATTTTAAAATAACTATAGTATTGGGTTCTCATGACTTATGGGAAACACTAAATTATCAGTTTCGACAGTCCATCTAAGTGTTTCTCAACTTGCCTAGATGTTGAACTTTCTAATTATCTCCAACTTAGGAAATCATTCTATTCATACTAATATTATCTCAAGTTGATCAAAATTGTTACAGCATTAATCATTAGATGGGAGCTTAACCTTTCCAAATCCTTGTTGATAATTTGCTACCTTTAGTTTATTTATCAGTACGAGCAAATTAACATAAGGCGGGATGTATTGTTTCCAACCAATAAATAAAAATCATAACAAAGGAATTATCAAGATGTCCCCACAATCACTCAAACCCTAACCAACTATTAAATCCATGGAGGAATAATCATAGATCCCACAACCCTAGTTGTGGGCTTTAGTTCCACATGAGAAAAAAAGAGAGCAATAACTATAATCATCATTCAAAGTAATTAAACTTACAAAAGGTGAAGTCTGAAGTTGATTCTCTTCTAAGTTCAAGAGAAAATTTCCACAACCAAATCAAAGAGTTTAAAATTAAATTGTAAGTTAAGAGCCCCCAATGAGAGGTGAACTCCTTTGGAATAAGTTCCATCCGTTTCAAGATGATCAACATGATGAATGAAAATCCTAGAACTTATTATTAAATACTTCAGCCTAATTATGGAAACAAAATCAAAAATCACAGTTTTTTTCTCGGACAGATGGCGTCGTGGGTGACGGCTTATCAGGAGTCCGACGACTTATCAGTAATGTCGCT
The DNA here is from genome assembly GCA_030864225.1 of Capsicum baccatum var. pendulum. Lineage (NCBI taxonomy): Eukaryota > Viridiplantae > Streptophyta > Magnoliopsida > Solanales > Solanaceae > Capsicum > Capsicum baccatum. Next base: position 216,381,816 of record CM061554.1, on the reverse strand, counting down.
AGCTCCTCTTCACTTTTGAAAATCTCTACCTTAGGTTGATGATGATGCATGATGGCTTATCAGACCTTTGATGACTTATCACAGATGTTGTAAAATCTTCACTTTAATTTCTCAAGCACTGCCCAAGCTTGACAACAAACCTGATGGCTTATCACAACTCTGATGCCCTATCACAGATATCATCACGTATTCTAGTTGAAGTCCATTCTCTGTACTTTTGATAACTTATCATAAGGCTGACAACTTATTAGACAAGTCGTCCGCCATACTTCCATCTCTACATACTCAGAAATCAACTCTTTTATCTCCCTTGTTGTTGGTTCTCTTGCATCTTGACTGTTATTGCAATATCAAAGAGAAAACAATCAAAAATGACAAAAGTTGCTTAAAACATTACAATTATTCTCAGTTAAAACCCTCAAATATGTTAGCATCTGCTCAAACATCAATACCCTCAACTTAAAAAAATTGTTTGTCCTCAACCAACTAAAACACAACCAAGAGGATACAAAGTACATTTGGCAGTCAACCATTCATATTATCTCAAAACATCTTTACCATCTCCAAGGTCAATTAATTTTAAAAAAAAACTATGTATATTATTGAAAGAAAGACAATCCGACATACAGGAACCAAGAAATGGCATCAATTCAGCAATAACAACCATGCATGTACCAAGATTACACTATCTAAACAAGTTAGCAACTAGCAACATAACCAGTGTTCCCTTACAACAAAGAGGTCCCTCCTCACTCATATGTGAACTCAAGCATGTCAATGCGGGGACGTTCAAGATACACTCACTCTCAGAAAAAAGTTCCAGTCAATGTATGCCAAATACCATAAGCTTTCCCTTATTTTCATTACTAAGGTTTTCAGACAGATAAGCTAGGATCACTATAGGTCTTTTTCTTTGGCTTGTAATGTAGGCGAAGGTTTGGTATGATACTCAATGATATTTAAGGTGACTAAGCCTCCTTGGAACTACACTAACTTTTGGGGTATCACTTATTTACCTTTACATAATTCTCTCCTTTCTTGATTACACATACTCCAGATGGATGCAGTCTTTTTGACAATCATTTTTTCTTTTTTCACAACTTTGGTTTTCTTATTTTTTCCAACGTACCTAGCTTCTTATTCTTTTCCTTTATTCTATCTTTCTTCATACTCATTTTACATCACGCACCCCTATAGTTGCCACCCTCAACTTAGGCTATTTGCCTAAGTCGAAGTGCATAATGTCCAAGGAGGACCAGGGCCAAAACAGGTTCATTGTGATACAAATGGGAAGGTGATAGCTATAATAAAAAGAATAGGCAATCAGGCTCAAAATCAGGATCAAGGGATATTATTTACACATGGAAGGTCATTTAGGTTAAAAGTGGACTAATATCAATAATGGCCTATGATCTTTTCCTAACCACTATCCTACAACCAAGGCAAGACCAACGGGCAAGTTTTGAATTTAACACATAACTGGAACTAGGTAGTATCTCACCCATATATAGCACAAAGGTACATCACAAGCTACTACCCATTTGTTTCATGCAATTGTTTAGCAATGGTAATTATGTCACTAGTACTAATGCCATTACAAGATGCATAGTGGTCACATAAATGCATATCACACAGTTGTAAAACAGACCATTGGAGAGGTGTTCAAAAATCAATAAAAACATGTTAACTACCTAAGGTACTTGTATTTCTCCTATTCAACTACAAAATTTTACAAAAAATCACAATACTCCTATATATGCCAGCTCTACTAGGAACAAGACTCCAGGAAAAAGAGGTACAACAACAAAAACTCCAAGAGGAAATCAACACCCACAAGTAGCCCTACCCTCAACTTAAAATCATGCAATGTCCCCAATGTGTCAAACAAAAATAAGAGAGTTAGAAACATACCTATGGCACCATGGGTGTGAAGATCTGATGTCAATCGCATAATACAAATACAAACAACAAAATACCTTGGGTTGCCTCTCAAGCAGTGCCTGATTAATGTCGTGGCACAACCCAACTCAGGTTTTCGCACCACCTTGAGGATATGAATTTCACCTCCAACTTAGAGTATATCTTCTTTCCTCATTCGTAGGGGGTGTTACAAAAATTAAGAAGTCGAGTAATAGATTGGGCGTGGTAAACCACTAGACCTCCAACTTGTTCCTCATCTTCACACTCTTATACTATTTTAAATGCTTCCACAGACAAGATATCATCTAAACATAATGTAGAAAAGTGCGTTGAATAATGCCAAATCAATCCTACTTCAAAATTTACCCTATCTACTACATACTCACTTTTATTCACCTTCTCACCTCTTCACTTTGAATTGGCTAGAGTTTTTATTAGACTTTCTTTGTTTTTTTTCCCTATAGCACCATGTCCTTAATCTTGGCATCATCTCTCATGGTTTGTTCGGTTGGTTGGGAAATCACCGAGGGTTCCTCATTATCAAGCTCAACATCAATATAGGGTTCTTGCTCCTCATCTTCACATTCTTCTCTTATTTTAAATGATTCCACAGACAAGATATCATCTAAACATAATATAGAACAATTCTTTAAATGATTGACCTCTATATATATCTCCTCATGAATGATTGGTCTCATGTCTTGACGTATATGACATATGATATCATACGTTTCTTTCTGGATATCCAACATTCGTTGAAAGATAGCTTCAATGCCACTCTTACCAGTGCTTCGTTATTTCTTTTCTTGACCATAAGACCTATCAAACTCATAAGAAGAACTAGAATTTGGGTTAGTACAATAGGGGGAAGGGTCATTTGGGCAATCACTCCAATGTCCATCTTGACCACCACATAAAGAACAATTATACTCCCGCTAGGATGGAGATGGTGCACACATGTCTCTTCAGGGAGCATATCTACAATCTTACCAAAAGTGAAGTCTATCACAATATGGACATGGATCATCAAGATAAGATTTCCAACCACCAAGATCATGTTCATTCCACGATGCCATAGTAATAAGTAAACTAAAATAAAAATCTACCTAATACAAGAAATAAAAGAAAACTAAAAACAAATATTTTTAAGTTTGAATTCAAGAAAATAGGCTAAAATTCCAAACCAACTCTATACACCAAATTATTCCCCGGCAACGACACTATTTTTTATGACACTCAACTTACACGTCAATTTAGTGCAAGGCAGTCGTCGTCAATATATTTACCCAACTTTAAAGTCAAGGTCGAATCCACGAGGAACAATGTGAGTGGAGATTAAACTAATTTGAAATTATAGCTACAAGTTGAATTTAAACAATATTGAGAAAAGATAAAATGGGGGGGTTTATCAATCAAGCAATAATTAAAGTTTTGACTTGCTTTAGAGATCAAAACTAAAATTTCAATGGTTTAAATCAGTGATAGAGAGAAACTAGGGTTGTGATCACTATGATTATTAATCTCTATTTTATAATAACTATAGTATTGGGTTCTCATAAATTGTGGGAAACACCAAATTATCAGTTTCGACAGTCCATCTAAGTGTTTCTCAACTTGCCTAGATGTTGAACTTCCTAATTCTCTCCAACTTAGGAAATCATTCTATTCATATTGATTTTATCTCAAGTTGATCAATCTTATGACAACATTAATCATTAGATGGGAGCTTAACCTTCCCAAATCCTTATGGATAATTCGCTACCTTTAGTTATTTCTCAGTTCGAGCAAATCAACATAAGGCAGGATTTATTGTTTGCAACTAATAAATAACAATCATAACAAAGGAATTATCAAGATGACCCCACAATCACTCAAACCCGTACAAACTATTAAATCCATGGGGGAATAATCATAGATCCCACAACCTTAGTTTTGGGTTTTAGTTCCACGTGAGAAAGAAAGAGATAGAAACAATTACAGTCATCATTCAAAGTAATACAACTTACAAAAGATGAATTCTAAATTTGATTCTCTTTTAAGTTCAATAGAGACCCCAAAGAGAGGTGATCTCCTTTGGAATAAGTTCCAGCTATTTTAAAATGATCAAGATGATTAATGAAAACCCTAGAACTTTTCCTTAAATACTTCATCCTAATTATTGAAATAAAATCACAGATCATAGTTTTTTTCTCGAACAGATGACGTCGTGGCAGATGGTTTTTCAGGAGTCTGATGACTTATGTGGAATTTCATCAGATCCTTTTGACAATCTCTTTCTTAGGTTGACGATAAGGAATGGTGGCTTGTCATACCTTTGACGACTTATCATGGATGTCGTCATTTCTTCACTTTAACTTCTCAAGCACTGCCCAAGCCTGACAACAAACCTGATGGCTTATCACAACTCTGATGGCCTATCACAGATGTCGTCACGTATTCCAGCTGAAGTCAATTCTCTGTCTAAGGCTGACGGTACTTCTGATAACTTATCACAAAGATGACGACTTTATAGAGAAGTCGTCATCCATACTTCCATCTCTACTTACTCAAAAATCAACTCTTTTGCCTCTGTTGTTGCTGGTTCTCTTGCATCTTGATTGTTACTGCAATATCAAAGATAAAACAATCAAAAACAACAAAAGTATCTTAATACTTTGCAATTATTCTCAGTTAAAAGCCTCAAATGTGTTAGCATCTACTCACACATCAAAACTCTACTGAAGCTATCTCTTCAAAATTCTTTGAGCTTTCCATATGCTTATAATACAATTCTAATTTTAATTCCTCCAACACAGGAAAGAATTCATATGCAATAATCTTGAATTTATAAAAAGACACACCAATCAATTTTAAAGATTTAAATATGCTTCTGTTTTTTAAACTCGGGTCTTGAAGGTTGGGTAGTGATCTACAAATTCTTGATAGTGCATCGAATGTCAGATAGAACTCAACCAATTCCACTTCTTTCAAGCTCAAGTTTAAGTGAAAATCAAACTGATATTGCCCACTACACTCAAATTTGGCAACAACTTGTTAAATTTAATTGGGCTTCGATGAGGATACCAGAAACCTTGGTTAGTTTTAGCTTTTGTTTTTAACAGAATGGTTGCAAGTATAAAACTCACAAAAAATGTGAATTATTCATTTTTTATTTTATAAAGCTCACATAACATTTGAGTTATCTATTTTATTTTATAAAGCTCACATAATATGAGAGTTATCTATCTTTATTTTATAAAGCTCAGAAATTATGTGAGTTATCCATTTTTATTCTATAAAGCTCACAAAGTATGTGAGTTATTCAAATGTAAGAGGAATAACTCACAATTTAAGAGAGTTATCCATTTTAGCCATGCCACATCATGTTCTCGCAGTCTTAGTAGTGATGTGAAATACAAATATGGTGCAAAAAATGTATAAGGTATGTTTAAATTCTTTTTCCACCAGATCTTAAAAAGCTCTTTTTTAAAGAGATATATACATTCATTATATCATCAGTCTTTCCTCCATTCAATTCTTCTTTTCAAACTTGGTTAAACTCAATTCTTCTTCTCCAACCTTGTTCAAATTGAATTCATCTTTGCAAAACATGATAAAATCTTAGAAAATTGATACTGAATGTGTTAAAATTGCTCTTAAGATGGTAATACAATGTACTATAAAACCCCCTCCAAGCCTAATGCCAAGTATCTCATTTCAATTGATTACAAAGAATTTATAGATACAATTCTTAGAAGAATGGAAATGAAAAGTGAAGATTATGTGCTAGAGTACATGTCCCATTGATTACTTATTTTAGCCTAACAGTTGCCTAAATGGAATACATTGACTAACATGTTCCTATCTAGCTAAAACAGTAAGTAATTTGCACAGTGATATTTACGTGGAAACACCTGACTCAAAGAGGTGTAAGAAACCAAGACCTATACCTCTTCGGGATTTAACACCAACTCCACTAAAAGAATTAAGCCTCAACAATCAACAAATTATAAAACTCTTGTAATCTAGAAATAAAACTCTAACTCCTATTTCTACAAAACACAAACCTTCCAAAGGTGAGTGTTCCTAATACTTGGAGTTTCCAACTTGAAGACAATGCTACTAACTCAGTTTATTCTTCACTGAGACTAGAAAAAAATATAACTCAAGAACCAACCTAATACATAAAGTCTAAGACTCCTTAACTCTAAGTAATAGGAACAAGTTCTACTATAACTTCTTCAAGCTTTGGAACGTCTCAGAAAATTTGTCAACATGTTTTTATCTTTGTAAGCGCGTAAGTAAATAAATGAGTTACTCCCTCAATATACAACAAATCTCCAAAGAGTCTTTCAAATTCATCAGTCTTATACTTTTCTTTAGACTCTTTAACTTAACAGAGTTTGTTGTTAAGTCAAATTCATTCTTCAAGTAAATCTCCTTCTTCAATTTAATCTCCTTATTTGAGTGGAACTCTTTCTCTTCATATTATCTCAAAATATTTTGATTAATCACTACTTCCTACTAAAATACCTACTTCTTCTTTCAGACTTGATCAATCCAGAGGGCTTGTCCATTTCTGTCTTCAACCGAACTTGTATGCTTCCCTAAGTGAGATCTGACTCATGTCTCCATATGATTAAACTAGGTTAAGTGACATATTTAATTTATATGTCAATCATCAAAACTTAGTTTATCTAACCAATTACCCCTTTTTAATGATGACAAACTTACTTCCTTGATGCAGTCACTATATTCCCTGAAACACTTATTCAAGAAAAAGCACTGAAAATGAAATAGATTAGTCATTAGGTTATGAACATTACACAACTCATTTACCCCTTTTGGCATCATAGAAAAGCTAGTTCAAGATATTCCTAGACCAAAAAATAGATTTTTAGTAACTCATGGATGCTGGAGCTATCACTAAAATAAGAAGAACCTGAAAGAAAAGACAAATCATGCATAAAAATGTACAAGGACTAAGTTTAACAAGCAAAAAAAGCCATATTATTAAAATTACCAACACATGATAACATCTAATCATTGTAAAAATACCTAGATGAAACAAAAAAAAATCCTAAGGTTTTAAGAGTTGGTGAATATAGAAGAAACAAAAAGAACCAACTAGGTTGGACGGTGGTCTTTGGTAGCATGTTCCAAAGAATATCATACTGAACGGAGTTGATTTTGGGAAGAAGAATTATTCTCTCAGCCTCAAGATTATCCACTGTGTCACTCTTCTTATCCAGAAAAATTTAAAGAGCATCAATTGAAGCAAAGAGCTCTAATTTTTTAGTATTATGAACAATTTGAGCCAGAGTATTTCAGTTTGAGTAACTTCCCAGGACGTAGGCTGAGTATTCTTATATATTTGACGTTCTAATTTCTCTTCCAGTTCTAATTCAATAAGTATATGTCTAAACTTTTGCATTGGATTATTGTCCCAGGAATTTCTTGAATCATAAAGTTTGTATCTTGATTAATGATGGCATATTTAGTATCTTCAGAGTGGGAGGAGTCATAAAGAATAAGTTGTACAACCCATTTCTTGACAGGAAAAAAGATTTTTACTGAATGGATTATGAAGAATATTTAAAAGTAGAATGATCAAGTGATTTTCCCACTGTCATAGAACAATGTAACACATCAGGAGAAAAAGGAGTAGGGGTAGTAACAAAGGTTCCAACACGCCTCTTTTTGCTGATGTGAAGAAGATTTTGAGGAATGGGGCTGATGATGTTTGGAGAAGCAAGAGGCATCAACTTTGTGAGGTGAGAATCGGTTGGTGGTTTGTATTTGGGTGAATCAAAAAAGGATGAAGAGAGAGGCATGGAGAATGAGGGTGAAATAGGTTTTTGATGAAAAAAGATAGATAAGTGTGAGAGTTGAGAGAATGTGTGGCATATAAGGTGTGATAATGAAGAAATTATAGTGGGAGCAGATGTATAACATGAGTGAGTTTTTATTGTTTTTTAAAAAAATTGAATCTTGGGACTTAGATAGTATAGACTTGAAATGTTTGGGGACCAAATAAGCTTTCATCAAGCTAAATCTAGAAAGGATTAATGAAGATCATACCTTGTAGATTGTAAAACACAACTAAAATTACTTGTATGAACTAATATTTCTTCACAATTAAAAACACAATTTTGTCACGTCATCAAAATTCTGAAATTACGACGCACAACTTAATGTGCAAGACTGAATCACACAATAGTTTAGTCAAGATACAAAAAAAACTAACATTTCTAGTCAATCATTGAGGGGAGTTTATGCAATCTAAATTATCCATAACTAATCTGATATTTTCAAAGTTATCTCTACTCAATGCCTTAGTGAAAATATCCACTATTTAGTCCTCAGTAGAGAAGAACATGATTGATATAATACCTTTTTCAGTGTTATCTCTAAGAAAATAGTGTATGATATCAATATGTTTAGTTCTTTTATGTTACATGAAATTCTTAGCAATATTAATGGCTCTTGTATTATCACAAAAGATAGGAACATAGCCTAAATCCATACAAAATTTATGATTTGTTGCTTGATCCGTAATAATTGGGTACAACAAGAACCAACAACAACATACTCAGCCTCAGCAGTAGACAAGGCTACTAAGTTTTGTTTCTTAGGGGACCAGGTAATTAGACATGATCCAAGGAAGTGTCCCATATCTGTAGTGTTTTTCCTGTCCATTAAATACCTTACATAGTCAGTATCAAAGTAACATACCAACTTTAAATTACTCCCTTTAGGGTACCACAATCCAAGATCAGTGGTTCCCTTGAGATATCTAAAGATCCTCTTCAGAGCTCTTAGATGAGACTCCTTGGGATTTTATTGAATCCTTATGCATAGTCACACATTGAACATAATATCAGGTATGCTTGTTGTGACCTATAGTAGTGACCTAATCATTTCTCTAAACAACTTATGATCCACATATGGACCTTTTTCATCCATATCCAGCTTAGTAGCAGTGGCAATTGGTGTGATGATTTCCTTGGCTTCCTCCATGGAGAATTTTTTAAGAAGTTCTCTCACATACCTTTATTGAAGAATCAGGGTTCTAGAAGGTGATAGTTAAATTTGTAGGCCTAAGAAAAAGGTTAGATCCCCCATCATACTCATCTCAAATTCACAACTCATGAGTTTTGCAAATTCATGAGTCATGTTCATATTTGTTGAGACGAATATGATGTCATCAACATACACCTGTACTATTAACAAATCTTCCCCATTTGTCTTTAAAAATAAAGTGTTATCAATATTACCTCTAGTATGTCTATGCTCCAAAAGAAATTTTGAAAAACACTCATACCAAGGTTTTGGAGCTTGTTTCAGTCCATACAATGCCTTATCAATCTATTACATATAGTCAGGAAAGTCCTGTCTATACAATGCCTTATCAAAATTGTACACATAGTTAGGAAATTCCTTACTTTCAAATTTGGAAGGTTGTTTCACATACACTTCCTCCGTAAGAATACGATTCAAGAATGTACTCTTGACATCCATTTGGAATAATGTGAATTCCTTGTAAGGAGAAAAGGCCACAAAAAACCTGATAGCCTCAAGTTTTGTCACAGGTGCAAAAGTCTCATCAAAATCTATGTCTTCTTCCTAATTGTATCCTTGGACCACCAATCTGGCCTTGTTCCTTGTAATTGCTACATGTTTATCAACTTTATTTCTATAAAACCCACTTAGTGTCAATCACAGGTCTATCTTTTGGAGGTGGAAATAAGTGTCAGACCTTACTTCTTTCAAACTGATTAAGATCTTCTTTCATGAATATGATCCAATCAGCATCAATGAGTGCTTCATTACCTTCTTTGATTCAATCATAGACAAGAATGTTATGAAGGCACACAAACTTCTCAGTCCTAATCTTGTGGTGATTCCTAAAGTGATATCAGTAAGAATATTTTCTATAGGATGAGACCTTTATACTTGTATCCTTTTGGAATCAATTTTTAAGAGATGCTAGGATCACCATGACTAGTTTGAGAAGGAGTATATGGTGATTCAGTTCCCCTTTTCTGAATTCCTCCAGATCTATTTCCCCCTGTCGAGGTGCCTCCAAATTTAGTTTCTCCAGTCGATGGACCATATTGTGCAACTTGTTCTGTTGACTATTCTTCATAGTCAATTTCTTCCTGCATATTAGTCTTAGCACAAGATACATCAAATACTACGTACACACTTTCCTAAAGTACGAAATGCTAGACTTTCTTTCTTTTAGTAATTCATCGTGAGTTTCTCTAGAATAGGTTGGATCATGCATCTATTTATGATATATGCAGAAGTACTGGTTGTTTTAGCCCATTGATACTTTGCACAATCTCTGACTTGATGATCATTTTTATCAAACTTATAACATCTAGTGGGATTGTCATTGGAATGCCTTTTGCTACCTGTTTCATTCTTCATTTTAAAGACTTTGCTGAAATTTTTTGTTATAAAAGCCACTTGTTCTTCAGTTAGTTCCACTTTCCCATCACTGACTGAAGCCTTTAGGGACAAGGTTTTCTCAATAGCTTCTTTTTTCTTCTTAGATTCATCAATTTGCATCTCATAAGTCATCAGGTTACCTACTAATTCATCCAAAGTCATACTAGCTAGATAATTTGTCTCCCTAATTGCAATAACCTTGACGTCCCATTTTGACTTAGGAAAGACTCTCAATACTTTCTCAACTTGTTCCTGAGTAGTAACGAATTTTCCCAAGGAAGAAAATTCATTTGATAAAGGAGTGAGTCTTGACATCATCTAATGTAGATATTCATTCTCCTTCATGTTAAAAGCCTCATATTCAGTAAAAAGAAGGGCAATTCAGAATATTCTCACTGGAGTGGTTCCTTCATGTGCATTAACCAGGGTATCCCAAATTTTCTTAGAAGTGGTGTAAGTAGATACTCTATTCTACTTATCTGGACCTAGTCCACACACTCAGATATTATTTGTCCTTGCATTTTTCTTAGTGCAACCAAATCTTCAGCAGTGAATTCACTTCTTACTTTCTTGACATGTTCTCCATCGTCTAGCTTCATTAGGATAGGTGGTCCATCCGTTATACTATATCACAACTCATAGTGTTCTCCTCAAATGAAAATTTCCATGCTAGCTTTCTACCAAATAAAATGAGATTCGTCAAAGAGTGGTGGCCTAGTGGTAGATTGACCTTTACTGTGACCAATAGGTGGTGCGTAATTCATAATAATGATTTACTCATAGAAGTTAACCTTATTTAAGAGACCTCTCTCTGATACCACTTGTTAGAGTACATGCCTTACTCATCACTTATTTAGCCTAACATTTGGCTAAATGGAACAGGTTGACTAACCTGTTCCTATTTAGCTAAAACACTAAGTAATTTGCACAGTGATATTTACGTGAAAAACACCCAGCTCAAAGAGGTGTAAAAAACCAAGACCTTTACCTCTACAAGATTTAACCCCAACTCCACTAAAACTACTAGGCCTCAACAATAACAAATTACAAGACTCTTGTACTCTTTGAATTAAACTTTAACTCCTATTTCTACAAAACACAAACCTTCCAAAGGTGAGTGTTCCAAAGTCTTTAAGTTACCAAACTTGGATACAATGCTCCTAACACAGTTTATACTTCACTGAGACTAGATACAATACAACTAAAGAACCAACCTAATACATAAAGTTAAGACTCCTTAACTTTAAGTAATAGGAACAGGTTCTTCTACGACTGCTTCAAGCTTTGGAACTTCTCAGATAATTTGTCAATATGTTTCAATCTTTATAAGCGTGTAATTAACCATACTCCCTCGATATATAACAACTCTCCAAAGAGTTCTTTAATGTCATCAGTCTTCTACTTATATTTGGACTCTTTAACTCAATAGAGTTTGTTGCTAAGCCAAAGTCCTTCTTCAAGTAAAACTCCTTCTCATGTTAATCTCTTTATTTGATTGAAACTCTTTCTCTTCAAATTATTTCAATGTGTTGTTATTAATCACTACTTCCTACTCAAATCCCTACATTTTCTTTCATACTTAATCAATCAAGAGGGCTTATCCATTCTGTCTTCAACCGAACTTGTTTGCTTCTCTTAGTGAGGTCTCATGTCTTCATATGATTAAACCAGCTTAAGTGACATGTTTTTATTTATATGTCAATTATCAAAACTTTATTAATATAACATTATGATTTATTTATAACCGGACAATTTTCAAACTCCTTCTCATTAAAAGGATTAGTAAATTATGGGAAATGATTTATCAGTGATGATGAGTTATTGACTGGATTTTTGAGGGCTCCTTGTGATTATACTAGTCAAATAAAGATGAATATTCTACAAGTATATATTATGAAGGACCTTTAAATCGCCGTGCGTACTATCCAAAATAGACGGATGTCTATACACAATTTGATAATCTAGCCAGTGTTCTTGATACTCGTTTAACTTAATGTAATATTTTTTTATATGAATGTTCCCAATATGTAACGCCCCGAAAACTGGTTCTGAGGCGTCACACGGTGCTTAAGGCTACAAGTAGCCCCAAGCTAACCTTTTAGCCATTTTTATACCATTCAACACTTATAATCAAAGTCATCATAATCAAAACATCTAAACATCCTCCATAATATCATACTGAAATACGAATGAAATACAGAAAGTAACAAAATATGACATCTCTAACAAATTTGATCAATCTATCCATCTAGTCTAACAAGCCTCTACTAAAATGTATATCCATGAGCCATTGGGACAAACCCCAACTGACCCGAACTTAGGAAATAAACTGAAAAACACAAAGTAAATGAGGAAATATGAATAACTAGTCCTCGGACCATAAGGACTCACCACTACAGAGGACGTAGATCAACTTGCTCGAATAATCATGTTCAAACCTGGGAATGAGCACCTGAACCTATATTATAGGGAAAATGTAGCCCACATCCAAACATGTGGGTCAGTACCATGGAATATGTACTGAGTACATGGGGGTACATGAAATAAACATATTTATAGGCATATATATATATATATATATGTGTGTGTGTGTGTGTGTGTGTGTGTATATATATATATTTAATGATCATGTCATAAATTTTCTTTCCAAATCATGCAGGACATTTGTAAATGGCTCATAAAGCTTGAAAGAAATCTAAATTATGAAATCATACACAATTAATGGTAAAACATGCCAATATGGATATCATGAGCCATTACACTTAATCCAAATATCAAGATTCTTTTCTTATTCTATCATCAAGAAATCTTAGCGAAATTTGGAATATTGAATACATCATAAATCTGCATTTCAAATCTCTTTTAAATCAGTAAAATCAATCTAAGAATGAGGGACGACTCTTTGGGAGGTTCTTCTAACTGACATGTACACCATGTGAGCACCCATGATGTCCCACGACTTGCCCCCATAAGGTTATGGCTGTCCTACCCTTTCCATCGGTGTAGAACAATCTCATCTTAGTGATCACTATCTCAATTTTCCACATATAGTGGAAGTCAATGTCTCAACCTATGGGGGCACGTAGTTCTGGGATATGAAACCGTAGTAACATACTGAACTCGGTGCTAAATACTACTCGCAATACTATGCTTAAAAATTCAAGAAAAATCTACTTTAAGGGTAATCTCATATTTCTTAAGTTAATAAATGATAAAATCCGTAACTCATTTCATAAAGTGGATTTTAACTCTGTTATGATCAAAAGGTCAAATCTTTCTATACTTCATCAAAAATAGTCTAAACATGGGTGCATGTAGCACATAAATTCTCAAAACAACTATCTAAATTTGGGTTAATAACCCTTGTAGTGATACTTAATCAAAACATTTCAACATTTATGCTTTATATCACAAGCATGCATAATTTATACGAAAATCTAAAAAATATCAGTCTTTAATCATAACAATAATCTCAAACTCATGGATTTTATTTTCTAAACATTCAAAATAATCATAGTATCTTGAACAACAACATAGGATAAGATCTATCACTTCAAATTCATGATAAAACATGTAAAAATCATGTATCTTTGTAAAATAATGCAAACTTTGGGACAAGAACGAAAGGGTGTTCTTGTTTATAACCCCCACATACCTTTATGGTAACGAATTCGTTGAAAGAATGGACCCTCAATGTTGATTGTGTAACCCTAGTTGTTTTTCTCCTTTAATTCTCTCGGATGATGAACTTAGATTGATAATAGGGTTATGATGTGTTTAGAATCTATTAAATTCGTAATGTTAAGTTTAGGGGTGCGTAAGGAGTGCCAAAATACTCAATTGCCCTCAAAATAACCCAAAAATGGAGTGTTTAAGTTAGTTGAAATCATAATATATGTGCCGCATATGATATTGCATATATTTACATAGGCGCCACATATGATATCGCCTATATTTACTTAGGCGCCGCATATGCTTTCCAGTGTTTGCGGATATGTATGAAAATAATTTTATTTCTATAGGTGTGTGTTGTGAACCAGTAGATTTTTGAAATGATAATTTTTATCTTGCTAGCAAGATTTTATTGAAATTAAAAAAGACCTGCAAAGAGAGGCTAGGCTTTATCATATTAAAGAAAGAAGGAATTTATTTGTTATTAATTTGGAGAAAAGAAGTCTTTAAATTTGTTGCAAGCATGAAGATCAAGGTTGTTTATTCAACCTTTTTGCTACAAAGAATAACAGTAATAACATATGAAAAATCAAAAATACATCGACGAGCACAACTGTAATATGGACTGTTATAGATGACACTTAAATTTGGATATAAATATGATTGCAACTATTCTTGGGTCGTGTATTGAAAATACATCGAGGTCCAATTTTTTGGGGTTTATCTAACTATACAAATCAATAGTTTTTTTTTTTGGTTTATAATTTTTAAGCCTGATTGTTCATAGGTAACCTATCAATCATTTTCAAACGTCTATTCTCAATAAGTACCATAAAATAATAAGTCATCGAAGGCTTATATTGGTGGAAATTGAAATGTCTCCTTTCATGAATTGACAAGGTTCATGACTTCTATGAAATATTTCAATCTAGGCCTCGTTGATGAATGACGATTCGAACGATGTGGAGAAGTTGATGAACATATTTTCAACTATTTTTTTAGACTTTTAAGCCATATGTCAACGATTTTTGTTACTGTCAACTAGTAATATTAATAGACAAAATACATATAGACGGCAAGTATGATATCAAATTATTAATTGTGGTAGGCACAAATGGTAATGGATTTAAATTTTCCTTGACTTTTGCAATAGCAACAACTGAGAGCTTGATACATGGACCAAGTTCTTGAGAGATTTCCATCAACATATTTTGTATGGTTGTCAAGACATTACCTTAATATCTAACAGATATCATGAAATACTTGGAAGTATTACTATAGATCATAATTATCAAGATCCATTTTCCTATCACTACTACTATTTAAGTCACTTAAAAGTGACTTATCAGAGAGCATTCAAAAATTTTTGACTAAATAACATATCATGGACTACAGCAATTGTTATTCAAAAGAAAAAATTCTTGTTACGAATAGAGTTGATAAGAGAGACACACTTTCCAGCATATGAGTGGTAGATGAATATTGACATAGAAAAATAGAACTTGCATAAGGATGACGATAGGATATAGAACATGCTCACAATAAATCGCTATGAGTCATTTAATGGCATGATAAAGTCCGCTAGGGGGCAGCCAATGACTGCAATAATTGAAATGTCTTATAGTATGATCATGGATTTTTTTGTTTAGACATCAAAGTATGCAAAATAAATATTGGTTGGTAAAAAAAATAGATGCCAAACATTTCAAAAAATTGAAGGATTATAGGAAAAAGTCATCGATGCACACTATCCAAAGTTATCTTATAATAGATCATATATATTTGAAGTGAGGACATTCAATTTCCACCACTAAAAAGGTGTTAATAAGAAAATTATTAATAAGATGCAAAAAATATGTACCTGTAGTAAATCGTAATCAAATTACTTCTCATGTTCTCATGCAATTAGGGTGTTCAAGTTTGTTTGTAATTTTACATTGGGTGATTATATTGCATTATAATTATTGGTGGAAGTTGAATCCACTGAGTGACGAGGATTGTTCGCCAGAAAGTCTGTTCTCCATGATTGCAAATAATCCTTTTTGCTCAAAATAAAGATCATGTCAAACACACATATTTTTGATAAAATGGATCTTTCACAAAGTATTTTTTCTCAAAAACATTCTACTTGCAAACAACTAGGACATGATAAGCACAATTGTCTATAGAGAGAGTATAATGCTGATGCATATGGAGCAACAAATTGCTTTGGTGGTGCTAGCACTTCTAGGAGATGATGATAATTATATGTCTTATTGTGACTTGCTTTGCATGTTATTGTATTACGTAATTTCATGTTAATAAATATTTTAAGTATTTTATTGGGAGATGAAATTTTTTATTTTTATAGCATCAGAGTACAAATAACACACAACATAAAAAATTTCATATCTTCTTCATCAGCTTCAAGAACTACATAGTCTTTCTCTTTATCAATATAATCTAGACCCCAATTTGAACCAGTTTATTGTGTTGGCTCAACTAAATTCAATTGATGTATAAAATATTAGGGAATGCCAAAATCTAATGTTTGGAATAAATATTTTTAAAGTCCTGTCCATTTGTCAACTATTTGGTATACCAGATAGGTTGAATCTTTATATAGTTTCTGATCTTTGAGTAGTTTATAATGCTCCTCTTCATATGCTCTTTGATAGTTAAGATCGTCTAATGCATGAAAGAGATCTAATGTTATTTTCATTTTTAATATTTTTTTATTCAGTTATTCAATAACTTATGATTCATCCCTAAACTTACATGTTTGAAAAGTAGCAGAAACTGCCTATTGAACGATCAAACCATGTCATCGACTTGACACCTCATAATCACAATATTTAAAATATAGCTGGGATCACTAAAGTATTTCACCCCAAATAATAAAATCTTAAGCTTTATAGGAGTATGCTTCTCTAACATGTGTCCAGCAATTTAAATTATGATAAATAGAAATTGATTTTTTTTAGTGGACGAATACGATGATATCATTTTTTTTATAAATCAGTGTAGCACCCAAATACCTTTTCAGCGTTCTTTGAAAACCCACCCCACCCCGTGTTTGTTTTATCGAATATCAAACCAACTTTTTGTTGGAGCTTTATGATTCATTATACTGTAATGAAATATTTTCTTCATATTTTCAATGTGTTATTTATAATGTAAAGAAAAGGTAAGTTAACAGAAATTGCACTAATGTAGTCACAACAGACGTACAAACTATAAAGAACATATATTATGTGTGCTATGTAGCTTGTAGGTGCAGAATGTATCATATAAATTTAAGTTGTCAATCAAAGATGTCAGTTAAAAATAGGCATACAAACTAGAAAGTGCATATATTATGTACGCTATATAGCTTGTAGGTGCAAAATGTGTTGGATAAAGTTAGATTATCAATCAAAGACGTCAACCAGTCAAACAGACGTACAAGTTACAAAGCGCATATATTTTATGTACGATGTAGCTTGTAGGAGCAAAATGTATTGAGTTATCTATCAAAGACAGCAGTGAGTCACAACAAATATACAAATTAGGAAGTGTATATATTATGTGCATTTAGAAATATATATATATATATTATGTGCATTTAGAAAAATATATTTACAAAGATAATACATTTACAAAGAAGTATTTTAAAATATAATGTTTGGAATAAATTTTTTTAAAGTCTTATCCAGTTGTCCACTATCTGGTATACCAGATAGGTAGAATCTCTATATAGTCTCTGATCTTTGAGTAGTTTATAATGCTCCTCTTCATCTTCTCTTTGATAGTCAAGATCGTCTAATGCATGAATCAGATCCAATGTTATTTTCATTTTTAATATTTTCTTATTTAGGTATTCAATATATTATGCTTCATCCCTAAACTTACATGCCTGAAAAGTAGTAGAAACTGCCTATGGAACGATCAAATCATGTCATCGATATAATACCTCATAATCACAATATTTAAAATATAGCTAAGATCACTAAAGTATTTCACCCCAATTAATAAAATCTTAAGCTTTATAGGAGTATGCTTCTCTGACAATGATGTGTCCAACAATTTAAATTATGATAAATAAAAATTAATTTTTTTAGTGGACGAATAAAATGATATCATTTTTCTGATAAATCAGTGTAGCACCCAAATACCTTTTCAGCGTTCTTTGAAACCCCACCCCCACCCCGAGTTTGTTTTATCTAATATCAATTTTTGTTGGAGTTTTGTGATTCATTATACTGTAATGAAATATTTTCTTCATATTTTCAATGTATTATTTATAATGTAAAGAAAAGGTAAGTTAAAGAAATTGCACTGATGTAGTCACAACAGATGTACAAACTAGAAAGAACATATATTATGCGTGCTATGTAGCTTGTAGGTGCAGAATATGTCATACAAAGTTGAGTTGTCAATCAAAGATGTCAGTCAAAAATGAACGTACAAACTTGAAAGTGCATACATTATGTATGTTATATAGCTTGTAGGTGCAGAATGTGTTGTATAAAGTTAGATTGTCTATCAAAGACTTTAATCAGTAAAATAGACGTACAGTTAGAAAGCTCATATATTATATGTAATATGTAGCTTGTAGGTGAAAAATGTATTGAGTTATCTATCAAAGACATCAGTAAGTCACAACAAATATACGAATTAGGAAGTGTATATATTATATACATTTAGAAAAAATATATTTACAAAGATAATACATTTACAAAGAAGTATTTAACAATAAATATTAATTTAAAAATTAAACGAATAACATTACTATACTCCATAAGCTCTATGTTTTGTTGATGTATATGGCCTAATCCCCCTATGAGTAGCATCATCCCCATCATCATGGTGCCTCCTCGTAATAGCAGCAATCGGACTACCACAACGTTTTTTTATGAATATTCTTACATGTCGGACCCTTTAAAAATAATTAGAAATAAGTACATGATGTTAAGTAAATTATAATAACAATTTTTATTATTAGTTAGTGCATGAGCTGTTTTAATAATAACTTATGTCTCCTTCTTAACATAAGTTGGAACATGAGATATATCCAGCATAAAAGAAGGTGTTGAATAAAAAATCTAAGAAAATACATAAAGAACAAATGTTAGCTGGTTATAAATGCGATAAGTCATTTTATTTATAATGTTGTAATTGTTGACCTGCACGTCAATGGAGTGATCCGTAATCAGCTAAGATGTATAAGGCTTCACTAACTCAGATGTGTACTCGGGGATGAAACAAAGACTCGAATGGGGTATCTAAAGAGTAGTAAAATAAGTACCTACATTTAATAAATATCTCCAAAAATATATAACTGTATGTAGTTAATATTTAACTGGCCTCTCATTTTCTCAGCCTCTACATGTGGTGAAAAGTGGACAGTTGCTCAGGGGTTCCAACTGGTAAGGACGAAGATATGCCTAATAGCTCTTGATACTAATATAATAATATATTATAAGAAATAAAAACTAGCACAAAAAATAAATAATTTTTAATAATAACCTACATATCTCCAAACTTTGTCAAGCCAAAACACAAATGTAAAGAAGTAGAAAATCTTGATAATGCATGTCATCATATGGTTTGCTAATCTCTTCTTCAACCCAAGCTTTGGCAACATATATGGAAAAGTGATGTGACTGCGGCATGGATGAACAAGCTAGTGTAGATGGAAATGGATCAAACAGTGACATCTAAGATATATCTACATCTGGAATTGGCTCAGACTCTTTTGTTGGGTAGGGCGGGCTCTAGGTCAGCAATTAGATGTATCTGAGGCTCTGGCTGAATAGGTGAAAATAATGGCACAAGAAAATGACTCTATCATTGTCCACCCTTATGCATTGGTGTATCATCTTTGCGTCCACGTCCTCATCCTCCCCCTCATCGTCCCTGACCATAGGTTAGTGGACATGTTCAACGTCAGAAACAGTGTGCCCCTCAAGGGACCGATCAGGCTGGTCAAAATACCAACAATATTCCAACTAATATAAATACCATGCACATGGTGTGTCGGGTCCAACATCCACTTTAACACCCCGTGATATAACCTTTAGAGCCCTATAGGCATTGCCAAGTGAGAAGGTACCATCTACACATAGCTAGAATCTCTGCGAGTGATTGTATAATAGCAATCATCCATGATGCTGGAACCACTCTAGATATGTATCCATGCTTGCACTGGCATTTCTTTTCAACCCTATGAAATCATTTATTCCAATGGTGAATACTACTATTGTAATACCTCGAGTTTGTATCCTGGATGCTCACAGTGCTCATAATCTCGAAGGACTATGAGCTAACCCATGACTGGTACGTGTTGCAATAACTTTGTAATAAATACTGTAATGGTTGCAAAAAACAATGAAAACATATGTCATAAGGTTCAAATCTGTAAATAAATCTGAATGTGGTATCAAAATACCAAAATTGAATATAAGTACTGAACAACTATCTAGAAATACTCTAGTCTGAAAAGCCTGTAAACTGTCTGAACTATGGAGTTGATGAGATAAGTCCCCAACAAACTCCAACTACTAAAAATAATACTGTAATACTAAAAATCACAAGAATATCCTCGAACTATGAGGGCTCACCACTACTCTAAAAGCTGAAGATCTGAATTGCTAAGGGTGCTCTGGAGCCAGTGCGTCTGAACCTATGATATAATACATCATAGCGCAAAGAGAAACATGCGTCAGTACTTTGAATGTAATGGTATACTTAGTGAGGTAGGCTGAAATGCATGGGTTTATATGTATTAATTATACTAGTTGAATAACATGAGTATGATTGAATAAGAGTACATGCATGAATACAAAGACTGTAGCTGAGATCATGGTAATACTGAGATCTGAGTTTGAATACAGATAACTGATATTAGAGTTTACTGATATTGTATTACTGATTATTTGAATGATTGTATCTGATATTCCAGAATTCTGTGGAACTATACTGTGTTTTGTGCCGAGCTTAGTGACTATATTTGATAGTCCTGAATTTATAAAGTTGAACTTCGTTCTATTCTGAGACTAAGACTGGAACTAAGACACTGGGAGTTAATCATATAACTGAAATGCCCCTCTAAAATCTAATTGGGGTCCAAACTGTCACCCCAGTTGGAAGGGTGTCAATACCGTTCCACGAGTAAGAACAAGTTGTGAGTTAACCCTATCTGATAGAAAGCTCTTTCATCAACCCTCGTTGGTAATATAACTCAAATGAGATATATCAACCCTCATAATATCTGGCAGGAAGATATCTTAACCTACGCTGGCTACATAGTTTTGTAATGAGGGGATTGCTACTAAGGGTCAAACCCTCTACTAGCAGTAATGTCCCCATCCTTGGGTTCGCTCGATGCTGAATCCTACTTCCAACTGAATAGACACAGAATTGATTTCTAGTTTGTACTAGGCTAGACTAAATTGTTATTAATATTACATTTTAACTGAACTAAACTGGATTCACTGAGTTTCATTGACTGACAGAAAACTACTGAATTCTGTTAGCTAACTTAATTTACTGAGGTCAGAACTGAATACTGAGTTAGACTGGACTAATACTGAACCTACTAAGTTTTTCTTAGATCTATAACTGACTAAGAGTACTACTGATCAAGACGTGACTAATATTGTTCTATGACTGATCATGGCTCTAGGTAAATAGCTAAATTATTGGGTACAAGTACCCCCAGGACTCAATAGCATAAATTAAGAGACATGGCACAAACTTGAAACATGTAAACTAAGTACTTGATCATCATTCATTCATTGGGGCATTTTAACAAACACTTGTGTGGAATGAACTTCAATGCATGCTAATATGATATAATTCCACTATTCAACTCACATGCATAATTCATCAATCACTTGAAAAGCATAAAATAGGCACATAATACTAATCAACATATGAGCACATAATTCCAGCTATCAAATTCACAATTTGAAGGATTTAGAATGATATCAGATGATAACACATTTAAATCAATTAAACCCACATAATATTTATCGTGAAACATAGATTTGAAACTTAATTAATCATTATCAACATGAATATTATAAAACCCAACATGGAATTCATGAAATTCATATAATTTATATTTAAAAATAGTCGGATGAACTCCAAGGGTTGAAGGGACCTTTGAATGAACACTTCACATACCTTGATAACTACTTTCAAGAAGATCTAACTGAGTTCTTGAGACTTGAATTTTTGAACTTGATGAGGCTAGGGCTTGCTCTTGAGAGAGTTTTATGAGTAAAGAATGAGATTTTATCTTATAGGATGATTAATTTCGTGTTAAGGCTAAATAAGGGTGTAAAAAATGACCCATTTTCCCCCACAACCCATATTAAAATAGTGCTGAACAGGGCTGTCCTCGTGTCACAAGCCCTACTTAGGTCAAATATCCATCGCGACGCGACCCCTACTTGGATCATATAGCCATCATGATACGACCCCTACTTGGGTACAGTAGCCATCGCGGCGCGACCCTTACTTGGGTTGATTGGCCCTCGCGACGTGGGGATGTCGCGACCCTTCACTATTTTAGGCATCCAAACTCTCCCTTACGCCAGTCCAAAAAATCCAAAACTCGCCTGAGATGACCTACAAGTGACCATAATCATGAATCAATTTAAAAATTGACAAACTAAGTCTGGAAAGGTCAAAAACAAAACCCTCCAAATTTGGAAGGCTAAAATGATTCTAAGTCTTGATACTTAGCTAATATATTCTAAGTCTGGGACCCCTTAAAAAGCTTAAAGGACTGAATTAGGCTAGAATTTTATGGGGTCTTACAATATCTCCTCTTTGGAAATATTTTTCCTCGAATTAGACTGGTTAAACTAAGAATACTGAGAGACTGGATTTAGACACCGGACACATAAAACTGAAGCATGATTTCATGACTAATGTTCCTGATGTACTGAATTATCATACTAAATATGCATGTCTGATGCATAAGTACATGACTGAGTGAATTCATGAATGCATGACCGAGATTACTGATAAGCTGAGTTTATCATACTGAACATGCACATCTGATGCATGAATACATAACTAAACTGACTTGTGAATATATGACTGAACATGTAATAGTAACTGATACCAAGTATGCTCCTATATCTACGAATATGATAGTTAAGGATTTCGACTGGAATCTCTTCATAAGAGAGACTATTCTAATAATCTATGCCCTGTATAGGGACTATGACTACTGGGTCACATATGCAATTCTTTAGCAAGGAGACTTGGAACACTGGATGAACTGAAGATAGATCTGAAGGCAACTCAAGCTCGTAAGCTACCATTCTATAATGGCTAAGAATTTGGTAAGGGCTGATATATCAGGGACTGAGTTTCCCCTTCTTACCAAACCTCTTCACTCCTTTTATAGGAGAGATTTTTAGATACACAAAATCATTTTTCTCTAACTCGAGATCATTTACTGTACACGTATAAATGGGAACATGAGAACATACTGAGCCTAAAATGTATACATGGACTGAGTATCTTGGGCCAAACTAAGCCCCTGAATATATGGCTTACCATTGATATTAGAACTTAATGAGTACCCACTATACCAATTGAATTCATTACGTATGGAGAAGCTGGGAGATTTAGGGTATGAAAACTTGGGGTTTTTAGTGCATGTCACCCTTAGGACATTATGTCCCTCGAAGAATACTGACTTGGTTGAGATACTGAGGAAAAGCTGAGATGTGCACCGGGCACCTATGAATTGAGTCGTGACTGAGTATCTGGGATCCAAAACTGAGAGATGATACATAAATTGAGCTGATCACGCAACTACCTAGTTGCCCCATCTTGGAACAGTTACATTCATAAGACTTCAAATAGTGCAACTAGTGGGGAAAGTTAGGAAACCAAACCATACGAATTTGTCCACCTGACTGCTAAACTGAATTTTTGGCTTTACAAATTGACTTAAGATAAAAACCCATGCTCAACTGGAGCATTTCCTTGACACTCTTTCTATAGATTTTCTAATCACTTTACGGAGCAAAGAATCTTTGCCTAGAATGAATGAAGCGTCTGAATAAAAAGTCATATTCTAGATAAATTTATGTAATATGTGGTGAGGCCTATGAAACCTCATCTAAGATAGAGTGACTAAGCCTCATACACTGCAACTAAGATTTTTAAACTTACACATATCTCTTGGATACCTTCTCAACTATACTTTCCACCTTAGCACGACACTTCACCTGAGACTACTGAAAATATTCATATGGGGGCTGAGCACAAATTCATGAACATACTGTCTTATCTGATTAACTAATGGATAATAGCTAAATACTAGTCATGTAATATCTAACTGCTCTTAGTCTAAAAATAATAACTAGACTAAAACCATGGAGTATTAAGCATATAAGGTAAAGACTGAATGAATAACATCAGACAACTGAGCATATAAATTTGTGGAGGAATGTATTATTTGAAACAAGACCAAGTGTATAACATGGTTCTAAAATGTCCTAAAAACTGGGGTGCTGAAATATTGATATCTG
Source organism: Capsicum baccatum var. pendulum (assembly GCA_030864225.1). Taxonomy (NCBI): domain Eukaryota; kingdom Viridiplantae; phylum Streptophyta; class Magnoliopsida; order Solanales; family Solanaceae; genus Capsicum; species Capsicum baccatum. The sequence continues at coordinate 216,357,268 of CM061554.1, read as the reverse complement.
AATAACTGACAACTATTCGCTATTGTCAAGAAAACCTGGAACTGAACTGAGTTACTAATTTGATTACTAGAATGGGACTAGAACCGTGACTAAGATGGTAGATGAGACTGTAATTGAGAATATAACTGGGACTTGTACTGGAATTGAATACTGAGTTTTGATAACTGGATACTAGTAACTAAGGTTTAGATTAATACTAAAGTACTGTATTTTGTTGGCTAAGCAACTAATAACTGATAGCCATGGTTCTGTAGAACTATCTGAGTTCTTTACTAAATTATGAGGTTGAATACTGATTATTGAGTACTCAATGCTGAACTGTCACTATAACTGAGGCCTTTGGGATTAAATATCAACACCATAGGTTAAGCAAGAGATCTAAATCGAGAATATATGTGAAATAATCTGAGTTTGACTGATCATTAGGCTTGGAGCACAAGTTATATAAACTAAACATACTGTAAAGTATGACATGGGCACATAAGTCATGTGCTACATGACCTGAGTCTGGAGTTTTGGTATTCGTAGAACATAATTCGTGACACTGAGTGAACTGGGACCCTTTATACTAGAAATTGTAATTGTGTATAATTTTCACTTACTTACACGAATATGGGCTATGATCATAGTACTGAGATGTAAGATATGAATAGATATCATGATAGCTGATGGGTTTGCTATAGACAAGACTGTCATTGATGAAGACTATAATGAAAATGTTCGAGTACTGCTTGTACACACAATTCATCAAGTCCATGAAAACTTCTTGGGCATTGGTAAGACTAAAGTACATAACTCAGAATTTGAAGTGACCATACCAAGTTCTAAAGGCTATCGTTGGGATGACACATTCCCTGACTCTAAGCTGATGATAGCTTGATCTGAGGTCTATCTTGGAGAAATAACTGGCACCCAAAAGTTGGTCAAACAAGTCATTAATTTTGGGAAGTGGATACTTGTTCTTGACCATGACTTTACTTAACTGATGGTAGTTAATGCACATTTTGAGAGAACCGTCTTTACTATGAACGAATAACAATGGAATGGTACATGAGGACATACTGGGTCTAATGAATCCCTTATCTAGGAGATCCTTTAACTACTCTTTCATTTATCTGAGCTCTGCAGGTTCCATTCTGTATGACTAGATAGATATGGGCTAAGTATTTAGGAGAAGATCAATTTTAAAATCAATTTCCCTTTTGGGAAGATCTTCGGGAAACACATCTGGAATTCACATGCTACTGAAACTGATTCAAGAGTAGGGGTTTCCAAAATAGAGTCCTAGACTCAAACAAGATGGTAGACACATACTTTAGATATTATTTTTCTAGCCCGAAGGTAAGAAATAAGTTGACCCCTAAGTGCTGAAGTACTACCCCTCTACTCTAGAATGGGTTCATTCGGAAATTGAAGCTGGACAATTCTTTTTCTGCAGTCGACTGAGGCATAGTAGGAATGAATCTAATCTATGTCGAGAATGATACCAAAATTAATCATCTCTAATTTGACTAAGTCTGCTGAAGTTACTTTCTGAGATATCATAATCGAATAGTTTCTGTATACCCACCTAGTTATAATGGATTTACCTACTAGGGTAGAGACTGAGAAAGGCTCTGCTAGAATTTTAGGAATGACTTCAAAATCAACTACTATATACGGAGTAACGAAGGACAAGGAAGCTCCTCGATCTAGCAAAGCATAAACATGCAAATGATAAACTTATAACATACCAGTTACCACATCTGGAGAAATTTCCTAATCATATCAAGACTAAAGAGCATAGAGTCTGTTTGGTCGTTGCCCACTAGTGGCACTATAAGAGGCACCCTGCTAATTTAAGCAGCTGAACTGAGCCGAGGGACGGTTAAACTGACCTTGAGAACCTGACTGAGGAAAATATTTGACCATGTGGCCTAGCTTGCCATATTCAAAACATACATCACTACCATCCTTGCAGATACCCTGGTGGTTTCTACCACATTTCTGGCAAAGAGGATTTGTTCGAGCACTCCTTGGCCTTGCCATTCTGGCCCTCTTACTCTTTCTCCCCTTTTTTCTATGTCTCTACTCCTCACTTTGTGGAGTATAATCTATAAGCCTAGATAGGATAACAGCTAACTGATTATTTTGAGAAACTATTGAATGAACTAAAACGGTGAAACCAACTGTAATTCAACATAAGAAACATGTTCATTCAGGGGGTCTTCCTAAACATGTGGAGGGGCTGAATGATTTGCATTCCTTCTTCTATTAGCTTCTCTGGAAGACATGTTTTAGAGGCATAAGGAAGAGATTAATTATACTGAGGGTTTAATTTCATCTTATGCTCACAAGCATGACATAAATACTAAAAGAAGGGAAACTTTTCCTATAACATTTTGTAGCCTCCTGTCCATAAGTGTGGCTCACAATACACCCATGCACAAAAATCTACTAAATATGGCTTTCAGACTTCCTAGGATAATTTTGAACCTTATACTCTGATACCAAGTTTGTAATGCCCCGATTTATGTACCCCGGATGCTACACAGTGCTCATAATCCCAAAGGACCACAAGCTAACCCATTATTGGTACCTATTGCAATAACTGTGTAATAAATACTGCAATTATTGCATAAATAGTTGGAAATATATGCCATATAAATAAATTTGAATACGATATCAAAATACCAAAACTGAATATAAGTACTAAAAAACTAAACAACTATCTGGAAATACTATAGTCTGAAAAGCCTCTAAATTGTATGAACTATGGATTTGATGGGACAAGTGCCCAACTAACTCCGACTACTAAAAATAATACTGAAATAATAAAATTCACAAGCTTGTCCTCAAACTATGAGAACTCACCAGTACTCTTTAAGTTGAAGATCTGAACTACTAAGGGTGCTCTAGAGCCAGTGTGTCTGAACCTGTGATATAAGACATCATAGCGCAAAGAGAAGCATGTGTCAGTACTTTGAATGTAATGGTATGCTTAGTGAGGTAGGATGAAATACATGGATTCATATGCATGAACAATAATAACTGAATAAATGAGTATGACTGAAGAATAATATATGCATAAATACATAGACTGTAACTAAGATCTTGGTAATACTGAGTACTGAGTCTGAATACTGATAATTGATATTTGAGTTTACTGATACTATATTCGTGATTATTTGAATGATTGTATCTGACATTCCTAAATTTTGTGGAACTATACTGAGTTTTGTACTGAGCTAAGTGACTATATCTGATAGTCCTGAATTTGTAGAACTAAACTGAGTTATATTCCGAGACTAAGACTGAAACTAATATTATAGGAGGTAATCATCTAATCGACATGCCCCTCTCTAATATGATTGGGGTCAAATCTATAACACTAGTTGGAAGGGTGTCAATATCGTGCCACGGGTAAGGCCAAGCTTGAGTTAACCCTCTCTGATAGGAAGCTCTTTCATCAATCCTCGCTGGCAGGATAACTCTAATGAGATATATCAACCCTCATAATATTTGGAAGGAACATATCTCAACCTATGCTGGCTATATAGTTCTGTAATGCAGGGATTGCTACTAAGGGTCAGACCTTCTACTGGCAGGAATGTCCCCATCCTGGGTTTGGTCGGGGCTAAATTCAACTCTCAACTGAATAGACACTGAACTGATTTCTAGTTTGTACTAGGCTGGAGTGAACTATTAGTGATATTATAGTTTAATTAAATTGAACTAGATTTACTGAGTTTCATTGATTGATGGAATACTACTGAATTCTTTATATGACTGAGGTTTGAACTGAATACTGAATTAGACTGGACTAATACTGAATCTGCTAAGTTTTCCTTAGTTCTGTAACTAACTGAGAGTACTACAGATCAAGAAGTGACTAATACTGTTCTATGAATGACCATCGCTCAAGGTAAACAGCTAAATTATTGAGTACAAGAACCCCCAGGACTCGATAGCATAAATTAAGAGACATGGCACAAACTTGAAATATGTAAACTAAGTGCTTGATCATCATTCATTCGTTGGGGTATTTTAACAAACACTTGTATGGCATGAACTTGAATAGATACTAATATGATATAATTTCACTATTCAACTCACACGCATAATTCATCAATCACTTGAAAAGCATAAAATAGGCACATAATACTAATCAACATGTGAGCACATAATTCCAATTATCAAATTCACAATTTGAAGGCTTTAGTATGATCTCACATGATAACACATATAAATCAATTAACCCCACATGATATTTATCATGAAACATAGATTTGAAACTCAATTAATCATTATCAACATGAATATTATCAAACCCAACATGAAATTCATATACTTGATGTTTAAAATAGTTTCTTGGACTCGAAGGGTGGAAGGGACCCTTGGATGAACACTTCACATACCTTGATTACTACTTTCGAGAAGATCGAAGTGAATTCTTGAGACTTGAATTCTTGAACTTGATAAGGCTAGGGCTTGCTCTTGAGAGAGTTTTATGAGTAAAGAATGAGATTTTACCCCCACAACCCGTATTAAAATAGTGTTGAACAGGTCTTCCCTCGCATCGTGAGCCCTACTTGGGTCAAATAGCCATCGCGATGCGATCCCTACTTGGGTCAAGTAGCCATTGCGGTGTGACCCTTTCTTTGATTGACCAGCCCTCGTGACGCGGGGCTATTGCGACCCTTCACTGATTTGGGCATCTAAAACTTACCTGAGATGACCTACAAGTGATCCTGATCATGAATCAATTTAAAAATTGACAAACTAAGGTCGGAAAGGTCGGAAATAAAATCCTCCAAATTTGGAAGGCTAAAATGATTTTTAATCTTGATACTTAGCTAATATATTCTAAGTCTAGGACCCGTTAACAAGCTTAAAGGACTGAATTAAGCTAGAAATTTTGCGGGGTCTTACAACTATCTACAATAGCTAGAAAATATTAGTCGACCCTACTTATGTCATCATGCTTATAATGCTATTGATCCTAATTAGGAAACAATGGAATATGCTATGGATGACTAAGCTGTCGCATCACTCGGTCTACTGGGTGACACTCTATAATATTTAAACGTAACATCTTTGATCGTGTCTACCATATCCATCTACCAACCTTACAATAGGGAGGCAAAGTGTCAGAGGATATCGTCATAGGGTGTCCATAAAAACTACAATAAATTACAATGAAGTGTAAAAGAAAGAGTCAAAATATTTATATAGTTAAGTGCTAATAATTAAAGCCTACGCTTTTCATGAAGCATACTTTAGTCTTTTTTTCAAGAATAAAGTGAAATATACTTTAGACTGTTGGATAAAAATTTATTTTATATTACTACATATTTCTTCAAACTTTATTCTACACCTTAGTAGTTAAAAGATCTTAACTGTGGAGGGAAAACTACCTTTAGAATTTGAGGCTTTTAGCCTGATCTGACAGTTATTATTCAACAATATTAGACTCTGTGAACATTAGGATAAGATTGGTTTTGTTATCATTATTTATTGTACTTTTTTTTTTTTTTACTATTTTAATGTTTTGGTGTTTCCCATATCTATTGTATGGTGTTTCCTAATTTAGTTTAAGTTCTCCAAATGTTGTACAAATCATAGAGCAAGAATCCAGGAGACAACACCTACTTTTAGGTCTTTAATCATGAAAGGAAATATTTTAGATTATATTGGTGGGAAATCTTTTGCTAGGCTATTAATAGATTATATGTAATGTTCCAAGTCGCCACAATATACTATTTCCATAATATTCCCAAGTTCAACTCTTTTTTCCTCCTTCAAAACCATGATGTTCCAGCAAATAAGCAATAGTGCATCAAAAATATATTTCGATCAGAAAAAAAAGGAAATAAGGACCAACCTTATAAGTCTCTCACTTTAAAAGACTAAAATAATTCTACTTAATCATTAAAATGACTTTATTGGTCATATATAACTATCCTTTCATTAAAATCTTCAATCTCTTTAAATATACATAAATTTCTCTAGAATTTCCTTTGTTTCTAGTCTTACAAAATTGTCTATGTCAATCAACACCGCACAATATAATACAACATAAATATGGACTCACATGGCACATTTTATTAAAACAAAAGTTTCTCATGGGCCTATAAAATAAATAATTTCACTTAACAATAACAACAAAATAAAATGGTCCCACACGGCATATTTGAATAAAACAAAGATTGCTCACGAGACATAAGGAACATATAAATATGGCCCCACACAACACACTTTAATACAATATAACATAAAAAAACCATACCTACTAGTATGTCATTGATAACACTCAAATTACACTCTTGAATGGTTGTAAGCGATCGTTGTCAATATAAAATCTAACTAGGTTAGGGTCGAATTTCACAGGGAATAGGGTGTGAACTTCGATTTGTTTACGAAATGCTTTACTGATAGTTTACTGTTTTCGAAGGATGGGGGTTTAAGTTTCACAGAAATTCAAACGTCACTTTCAATACTTCAGTGTTTGTAATCAAGATATGTGAAACCAAAGTTATGTTCACCATGACTTTTGAGAGTTGACAGATACTAGGCAATGATTGGGATTCTTGAAGTACGTAGAACAACAGACTATCCTTGACTATGATACTTTCTGACCTATCTGTCGACCTCACCAAATAATTTGTTATCTAATTCTCTCGAAGTTAGATATCTTATCTATTTCCAAAAGGATGTTATCTCAAGTAGATTAATCCAGTTACGGCATCAATCATTAAACAGAAGGTTGGTAGCTTTCGAGTCCCTGTTTATTTCTCTGTTAGAAGCAAATAAAACCTAAGGTATAATCCAATATTTGTAACCACTAGATTTCAGTCAAAACAACAGAATTTCAAGATGTTCTACTACTCTTTGAATCCGTTAAACACCTAGAATCATATCGAACCCTAATCCACGGATCCCAAAACTCTGGCTAATGGAATTAGCCGCTCATGATTTGATGAACGAAATAACAAGTTGAATTAATGATGATAAGTATCAACTTATGAATTGATGAAAAACAACGAGTAGTTCCTTCAATTTAATCACAAGGTGGAAGACCAAAAATAGTTGATAAGAAACACGAAGAATAATTGATGAAAGAGAGCAATGTACGTCCCTCTCTTCTCAGAGTTAATGTATCCTAGATAATGACCAATCCCTAAAAACCCTAAAACAAGTCTTCAAATAGTCAACCCTAATTAAGGAAACAAAATTAAAGTTTTAGTTTTCTCTTTGGATTAGACGACGATGCTTTTGATGGTGCATCGGACACTTAACGACGTGTGAGAGATGTCGTCAAAGATTCCAGTAAATTGTTATCTTATGAATCTTCAGACGGTAATCCTAATGGTGTGTCAAAGATCTTGACAGCTCTTGCAAAATGGCGTCACCCTTTACTGGAAATCAGCATACTCTACCCTCCAGTTGACGACAATTTTGATGAGATGTCAAATATTTGACGGCCCTTCTGAATCATCATCACAGTTCATCTAATCTTCTCAGGTTCTGTCTAATATTGATAGTGAGTTTGACATCCTGTCCCATGTAGGACGGCACTTCAAAATGATTGCCAGATACATTTTAGCTTATTTCCACAATATTTCAACTTTTTTATTCTTCTTTCCTTTGGTTTCTTCCCTGGTTACTTGTATCGGCATTAACCCACAAAAATGATCAAAAACAACAAAAGATACTTAATACTTCGCAATTATTCAGAGTTAGAAGCTTCAAATGTATTAGCATCGTCTCACACATCAACACCCTCAGCTTAAATAATTGTTTTTCCTAAAGCAACCAAAACATAACTAGGAGTAAACAAAGTACAATTCGGCAGCTAACTACTCTTATCTGTTCAGAATACGTGAACCATCTCCATGATCAATCCAAATAAAATCAACTGTGTCTAATATTTTAAAACAACCATATAACTCAAAAGCATCTAGATATGGCAAAAATCTCAACAATAACAACCTAGCATATACCCAAATTACATTCTCTGAACAAAGTAGTTAATAGAAACATACCTGGTGTGCCCTCACCATAAAGAAATCCCTTTTCACTTAGATTTACATGTATTAAAATAGGAATGAATGTAAGACTCAGTCTTAGAATAAAGTTACAACATTGTGCATCCAATGCCATAGGCGTTCCCTTATAGTCAGTACCGAAGTCTTCAGATAAGTCAGTTAGGAACACTATAGGGCTTTTCTAAGCTTGTAATATAGGCTAGGGGCTGGTATGACATTCAAGGGTATTTCATAGTGACTATACCTCCTTGACACTACATTAACTCACGGGGTTTCAACTTTTAACCTTCTTTTCTTCCCTCTTTTATTTGTCAAGTATTCTCAAGATGGGTGTTTTCTATTCACGCATTAGATTAACTTTTTCAGTTTTCTCTTTTCTATTTGTTTTTTTACGACACCCAACTTGTTAATAATTTTTCTTATTTTACCTCTCTTCATACTCATAATGCATCATGCACCCCTATAGTAGCTACTCTCAACTTAGGCTATTTAGCTAAGTCAAGGTGCACAGTGTCCAAGGAGGACTAGGGATAAAATAGGTTCATTGTAATGCAATGAGAAGGTGAAAGGTGTACAATAAAGAATTAGGCTATTTAGGCTCAAAAAGGGATCAAGGGATATTGCTCACACTTGGATGGTCATTTAAACTAAAATTTGTTAACATGCAAAAACGGCCTATGATCTTTTCCTAAATGACATTCCTTATGACTATGGTATGACTAACTATGCAAGTTCTAGATTCAACGAACAATGGGAACTAGGTAGGACCTTACACACACATGGCACACATGTATATAGAACATCACTACTCATCCATTTCATGCATTTGTTTTCTACAGGTTATTTATTTGCCACGCTAGTGCCACAAAAAGATACATAGTGGTCACACTAGATGCACTTCACACAGCTCACAGTATATCAGACCACTAGAGAGGTACTCAAATTCACAAAATGAGCTAACTACCTCAAGTATTTGCACTACTCCTAATTATCCACCGAATGTGTTACCACAATAGTTCCCCTATACCCTTAACTTAAAATCAAGAAATAAAAAGCACCAAGGATTAGAATATACCTAAAAACACTCAAGCCTGTGGGTTCTAGGTCTCCGACCCTGCTATCGCATCATCAGTTATCTTTTCCCCATTCATAGCATCTGCCTTTACAGTAGCTGGAGCCTGGCTCGATGAAGCATCTTCTCATTTCTCTGTGTCATCTAGAGACTCCAATCTTGCCCTTTTCAAGTTCTCCTTCTCTGCCTTCATATTTTTTTTCCTATTTTGCTTTTGCCTTTCTTTTCCAACTTTTTCTTCTTTTTCTTCGGGGAATCCTTAGTAAGATCAAGTATAGGAGTGTCTTCCTTTACATCATGTATGGCTGATCCTATTGGCACCATAATTTGGTGCTGCTGCAGAATCCCAACATCAACCTTCACCTTGTCCAATGCAGCCTTGAAAGTATTAAGATCAGCATATGGCATCTCTCTTTCCTAAGCATCAAATCTGTTCTTAAGATCTGCCACCCACCCAGGCAAAGTCATGAAAGGTTCTAGTGCAGCATCGAGTGCATCTTTGACTCTTTTGTCTATAGCAACAGTAAATTGTTTGGCAAAGGCTTGTAGTTGTACCTCGCACCAATTCGCTTGCCTGGCCACCTTCCTAATAGCAATCGGCTGAAATGCCAACCTTGTTGCTGTTGGAGGTACTGAAGCAGTTGGCTCACTTTAAGGCACTGAACCTGCCTGAGCTGAATATACTGGTGGTGGTGGTGGTACAGTTTAGGGGATTTGCACCCCCACATTTGGTGTTGAAATAGTCCTAGTGACTGGAGGTTCTGTTGGACCAACTGCATCTTGATCAAGTTGCAAACCCGACTGAATTTCATTTTTGCCAACAGGGTTATGAGTCTTCTTGGCATGTATCTCATCATCAATACCTGAAATCTCAGGTACATGATCTTCTTTACACAACCTAGTAATTAGACATGGGAATGGATATGCAGCATCGGGTCTTGCGAGTCGAATCTTGATTTCTTTCACTATAATTTCTTTGAAATCCAAGGTGGTTTTATCTATCAAGCTTGTAACCAATATTGCTAGATCATACCCTAATATGTTGTCTCCCTCTATGGGTATCAGATGAATCCGTATTAAACCTCCCCATAATCTTGCCTCTGAATTTAGAGATGCTTTGGTAATCTTTTCTGCTAGATTATTCAACCACTCTAGTTCCCCATCTGCTATGAGAGTTACTAGACACTTGCGTTGATTTTACTAATACTTCTATCGAGCATAGAATATAGGTGAGGTGGCTCATGGGATAAAGGCTGTCCCATGAATAAACCTATTTATGGTGGCATCTGATACATCCACCCTCACTCCACGTACTGCGACTTTGGCCAGAAGAGGCTTATCTGAAGTTCTATCCCCTTCTTTGCACATATTTTCCACCGTAGCCAGGTAGTTCACGTAGAAATACCGAACCAACGAAGGACAGTAAACACCGCTTCCCCTGTTAGTCCACTCCAGACCATACTCCTTGAGTTTATGCATCACCTTAGGGCATCTGATCAACCCTATAGTGATAATCTTCTTCTCCTCTAGAATTGGCCTCCTGGCACTTCGTTGATTTGTTCTGTGAAGTCCATCCAAATAGATTGTTTTAGCCCCAGGGATTTTCCATCTCACATTGTGCCTAACCTCAGGTTTTTTGATTTTCACCAAAGTTTCCCATACTGGAGAATCCTTATCACCTTACTGCTCCAAAGATGGTGATTCAGACTCAGTTTCTTTAGCTGCAGGCCTCTCAAAATCTTTAGTTTTGACTTCTTGTTCAGTGCTCTCATACCACTGCTCAGTGTGTTCTAATCCTTGTTCCTCTAAAGTTTGCTTAGATGAGGTTGTCACCTCAGTATCATCAGTATCCTCCACCTCAATAGGCTTAGGTGGAGGCGGAGTCTTTGGACTAGTCCTCTTTCTTTTTTATCTGAGCAAAGGCTCCTCATCTTCATAATCAGAGTCCTTATTTCCAAGTTGTAGAGGTACATTCTCTTTAACCGGTTTCTTTGTTGTGGTTGGATTCTTCTTCTTGGGTGCCATGCTCAGTTCTATACAATGTAGAAATCCTCAATTAGTACTCATAATAAAACATGAAAAGAAGAAGGATCACCTCAGTTAAATATCAACATTGTTTTTAGTTCCCAGGTTTTACGGCCTTTTTAATTTGCCATCACAGGTGTAACGGCACTTCAAAAGCATCGTCAACCTTATCAAGAATCCAAAAAAATTCTCAACTTTTGATGGCATTTTTGAATGGCAGTCACATAGGTGCAAGGCCGTGAAAATTGCCATCAGACAACATTACAATTTCTAACTTCTTTTTAATTGATTTTTCTTCTACCATTATTCTTAATTTCAACTTAGGTCATGTTCTTTACTGAGATTTTCAGGAAATTATACCTCATACCCCTACAAACGCTTATTTTTGAAGGGGTTTGAAGCATGTTAATGGGTTCAGCTCACTCCTTTGAAACTACGGTTTCTTGTAGTTTACAATTGATCCCAAGAAAGATAAAGTTGAAGTTTTTCTCATACCTGGATGTCGACACTTAGCTGATTACTATGAGCACCTAGACTTGTGAGTGAGAGAAAAATGAGATAAGAGAGGGAGAAGATTTCTTGGCTTAACTCTCAGGCTTCAATAAGGAAAGTCTTAAAATTTTGACTTATAAGGGATTAAATTTGAAAAAGAAAGGGAAATCACTCTCTACGGAAAGAAAATTAAAACTAATAGGAAAAGACCTATGGTACGCGGGAATGTGAACATCTGTGACTGGGCCGGGTTAGCCCAAAATTTTTAAGATGGGCTCAACTCATTTGATGATATTTTTGACGGAGCGTTAGAAACCTGACGGGGCTTCAAAATTACCGCCAGCCTTAACAAAATAGGGCTTTGAGTTGAGTATTTTGATGCTATTTCTAACGTCTTGTCATACTTGTGACAGCCTGTCAAAATTGACATCAATCCACCTCAAGTTGATTGAAACCAGCTCACTTCCTTTATACGAATCTTAGCTACAAATATTAAAAACATAAGTGCAATAAAATTAAAACCTTGGGTTGCCTCCCAAATAGTGCCTGATTTAATGTCGCGGCACAATTGGGTTATCTTGACTACTCAGACTTTGTCAAGATGCCAGATCACTACCTCATTACAATATTCTTGGAATATATCGATGACCAAGAAGATATGCATCTCCTCCAACTGCTTTATAGGAGGATGCATTTTAAATCTAGCCTCTCTTTTTCCGTACTTGGACTTTAGCTCATTGATCTCCAAATCAACTAACACTCTTCTCTTGGCTAATAATGGTCTACCCAAGATGATGGGTACCTCAAAATCAACATCACAATCCAATATCACAAAGTTTGCAAGAAGAATAAAGTCATCCACCTTCATTAGCACATCTTGGAATATACCAACTGGTCGTTTCACCGACCTATCTGCCATCACAAGATACATCGTTATGGGGGTAGGTTTTCCCAGTCCAAACTTCTTATAGATATCAAGGGGCATTAGATTAATACTTGCTCCTAAGTCACATAAAGCTTTGGTAAACTTCATGGACCCAATTGTGCACTGTATGGTAAATGCTCCAGGGTCAGGCTTTTTCTGCACTAAGGATTGGGAAGAAACAGCGCTACAGTGGTGGATGTTGTCCACCGGATCACAGCTTACCTTCTACTTCTTTGTTAGCAATTTCTTCATGAATTTAGCATAGTTTGGCATTTACTGAAGTGCCTCCATAAATGGCACATTCACTGTCAGTTGTTTCATTATTGCCATGAACTTGCTATATTTTTTGTTGTCTTCTTTATTCTTTAATCTCTGAGGAAAGGGAGGTGGTGGTCTTGGCATTTCTTTCAATACCACTTCCCCTTTCTTTTCATCTTATTTCTCTAAAATATCAACAAAACCATCCATCTTCTCAGACTCTACTGGATTGCTTCCTTCTGATTCATCAACAATTACCTTCTTCTCTACGACTTTGCATCTTTCCACTCCGAGTGGTAATAACTAAACAAGAGCCATCAGTCCGCGGGTTCTGAACTGTATCACTAGGTAAAGTAACAACTTTTCTCTGGTTTAAAGTAACTGACAGTTGGCTTATCTATTGCTCCAATTGATGAATAAAAGTAGAGTATGAGCTAACCAACTGATTAAGGGTAGAAAAATCACTTTTTATAGTAGTTACCCATGAGTTGGTAGCTTCAACTCCCTTCAACAGCTTTTTCATCATCTCCTCCATAGACATTTTTCTAGAACTAGTCTTCACAGCATCCTGACTTCCAAGAGGAATATACAAACCACTCCTGTCATTATTATTTTTCAAATATCCCTGATCCCTATCTTTATAATCAGGTTTGTCATAGAAAGTCCAACCTTGGTTCCCTTGGCTATTTCCTCGAAAAACCCCCCGATTACTCACATACTTTGCCTTAGAATCAACACCTATAGACATAGTACCCTGAGATTCCATAGCCTTAACCATTTCAGTCTTGCCAGATACCAAGTACTTGGCCAGCAAGTCCATCTGTGTCTTCAAGTGAGCCATATCTTAATATCACTTATCATCCCTTATGCGCTGCTCTACAATAATTCCACCAGCAATAGTTGGGCTAGCCACTACAGAATCCCTAGTGTTCCAAGCCCGACTCTGCTTGGTCATTCTATTAAGCATATCAAAAGTATCTAGAAAAGAAAGGTCAATGAACGAACCACCATCAGCATTGTCAACAATAGGCTTCGTCACAGAGTTAAAAGATCTATACAAGGTATCCATCAAGTGAAATTCCATCATATTATAGTTCGGACATTGTTCAAGTTTCTTCTTAAATCTTTCCCAAGATTCATGCAGTGCTTCAGTCGGAAGCTGTCTGAAGTTGCTAATTTCGTCCCTCAACTGTACTCTTCTAGAGGGTGGAAAAAACCATTCTAGGAACACATCTTTTAACTGTCTCCAGTTGGTTATAGAATCAGGCTTTAACTCATTGAACCACATTATTGCCTCCCCAAACAGAGACAAAGGAAATAATCTCAACCTGATCGTATTCTTGCTCACTCCCACATTGTCAAAGGATTCGCAAATGATGATGAAATTCACCAAATACATGTCCATATCATCACCATACAAGCCTCTAAATAATCCTTTCAGATTCAGGAGTTGGATCATGGTACTTGTTATGTTGAATTTTGCACCTGGTGCCAACAGTAGAGGAATAATAGCACCCGTCGCACCAGCTCTATCTATTCCTTCATCATCTTCATCAGCCTCATATTGCATAGGTTGTTTCCCATATCTTCCTTGGACTGGAAGATTTCTGTTGATGTTTTGCTGCACTGGTGCAGCAACTTATTTAGGTCCACTTAGGTTTTGAGGATTCAGCAATTCCTTATCACCCAAGTCTTTATCATCAGGGTTCTGGTGATGTGGTTGTTAACCCAAATTTTGCAGATTCACCTGAGCCTTGGCCATAGCAACTAGTATTCCTGCTTTCTGTTGTTCAGTCATTCTTCTTATCAGTTGAGGTTTTGGATTGATTGGTAATAGTGGTTCTCCAGAACTTCTTGTGTTTGACCTAAACAATGTAGTACCTACAATAAAAGAAAACAACAGATAAACATAAATCAAGGAAACTTAACTATCAACAAATTTTTGCGTTCAAACTTCTAGTCTACAATCGTATTACCCGGCAACGGCGCCATTTTTTATAACGCTCAAATTACACTCTTGAATAGGTGTAAGAGATCATTGTCAATATAAAACCCAACTAGGTTGAGGTCGAATCCCATAGGTAATAGGGTGTGAACTTTGATTTGTTTACGAAATGCTTTACTGATAGTTTACTATTTTCAAAGGATGGGGGTTTAAGTTTCACATAAAGTCAAATGTCACTTTCAATACTTCATAATTTGTAATCAAGATAAATAGGAAACCAGAGTTATGTTCACCCTGGATTTTGGGAGTTGACAGATACTAGGCAATGATTGGGATTCTTGAAGTATGTAGAACAACAGACTATCCTTGACTATGATACTTTCTGACATATCTCTCAACCTCACCAGACAATTTATTATCTAATTCTCTCAAACTTAGATAACTTATCTATTTCCAAAAGGATGTTATCTCAAGTAGATTAATCCCGTTATGAAATCAATCGTTAAACTAAAGGTTTGTAGTTTCAGAGTCCCTGTTGATAACTCACGACCTCTAGTCTATTTCACCGTTAGAAGCAAATAAAATCTAAGGCATAATCCAATATTTGCAACCACTAGATTTCAGTTAAAGCAATAGAATTTCGAGATGTTTTACTACTCTTGGAATCCGTTACACACCTAGCATCATATCGAACCCTAATTCATGGATCCCAGAACTCTGGCTAATAGAATTAGCCACTCATTATTTAATGAATGAAATAACAAGTTGAATTCATGATGATAAGGATCAACTTACGAATGGATGAAAAACAACAAGTAGTATCTTCAATTTAATCAAAAGGTGGAAGACCAAAACTAGTTGATAAGAAACAAGAAGAATAATTAATCAAAGAGAGCAATGTACGTCCCTCTCTTCTCATAGTTAATGTCTACTTGATAATGACTAATCCCTAAAAACCCTAAAACAAGTCTTTAAATAGTCAACCCTAATAAATGAAACAAAATTAAAGTTTTAGTTTTCTCTTCGAATTAGACGACGATGCTTTTGACAGCGCATCAGACACTTGACGACGTGTGCCAGATGTCGTCAAATATTCCAGTGAATTGTTATCATCTGACCCTTCGGACGGTAATCCTGATGGAGTGTCAAAGATCTTGATGAAGCTTGCAAACTAGCATCATACTTCACTGGAAATCAGCATACTCTGCCCTCTGGTTAACGGTGATTTTAACAAGATCACAAATATTTGAAAGACCTTACAAATCATTGTCACATTTAATCTAATCTTCTCAAATTCTGTCTAATCTTAAAGTTGACTTCGATAGCCTTTCCCATGTATGACAGCACTTCAAAATAATCGTCAGATACATTTCAGCATATTTCCACCAGATTTCAACTGTTTTATTCTTCTTTCCTTTGGTTTCTTCCTAGGTCACTTGTATCTGTATTAACACACAAAAATGATCAAAAAATACAAAATTTGCTTAAGACTTCACAATTATTTAGAGTTAAAAGCATCAAATATGTTAGCATCGACTCACATATCAACACCCCAAACTTAAATAATTGTTTGTCCTCAAGAAACCAAAACATAACTAGGAATAAACAAAGCACGATTCGGTAGCTAACTACTTTTATCAGTTCAGAATACATGCACCATCTCCATGATTAATCAAAATAAAATAAACTGTGTCTAATATTTGAAAACAACTATGTAACTCACAAGCATCTCGATATGGCAAAAATCTCAGTAATAACAACCTATCACATACCTAAATTACATTCTCCGAACAAAGTAGTTAATAGCAACATACCTGATGTTCCCTCACCATAAACAAATCCCTTTTTCACTTATTTACATGTATTAACATAGGGATGAACGTAAGACTCACTCTCATAATAAAGTTCCAACATTGTACATCTAATGCCATAGGCTTGTGCTTATAGTCAGTACCGAAGTCTTCAGATAAGTCAATTACGGTCACTATAGGTATTTTCTAAGTTTGTAACGTAGGCTAGGGGCTGGTATGACATTCAAGGGTATTTCATAGTGACTATACCTCCTTGGTACTACATTAACTCACGGGGTTTCAATTTTTGACCTTCTTTTCTTCCCTCTTTTATTTATCAAGTATTCTCAAGATGGGTGTTCTCTGTTCATGCATTAGATCAACTTAATCATTTTTCTCTTTTCTATATACTTTTTCACTATATCTAACTTGTTATTCATTTTCTTTATTTTCCCTCTCTTCATACTCATAATGCATCATGCACCCCCATAGTAGCCACCCTCAACTTAAGCTATTTTCCTAAGTCAAGGTGCACAATGTCCAAGGAGGACCAGGGCCAAAATAGGTTCATTGTGATCAAGAAAGAATTAGGCTATTTAGGCTCAAAAAAAGATCAAGGGATATTGTTCACACTTGGATGGTCATTTAAGCGAAAATGGGTTAACATGAAAAAATGGCCTATGATCCGTTCCTAAATGCCTATCCTATGACTATGGCACGACTAACTGGGCAAGTTCTAGATTTAACACACAATGGGAACTGAGTAAGACCTTACACGCATATGGCACAAAAGTATATAGCACATCACGACTCATTTGTTTCATGCATTTGTTCTCTATAGGTTATCTATTTACCATGCTAGTACCACAAATAGATACATAGTGGTCACACTAGATGTACTACACACAGTTCACAGCATATCAGACCACTGGAGAGGTACTCAAAATTCAATAAACGAGCTAACTACATCAAGTATTTGCACTACTAATTATCCACCGAATGTGTTACAACAACAGTTTCCCTCTACCCTCAACTTAAAATCAAGAAATAAAAAGCACCAAGGGTTAGAATATACCTAAAATCAGTCAAGCATGTGGGTTCTAGGTCTCCGACCCTGCCATCGCATCATCAGCTATTTTTTCCCCACTCATAGCATCCGCCTTTGTAGTAGCTGGAGCCTGGCTCGATGAAGCACCTGCAGCTCTGGCTCTGATGGTTACTTCCCATTTCTCTATGTCAGCCATAGACTCCAGTCTTGCCCTTTTGAAGTTCTCCCTCTCTGCCTTCTTCTTTGCTTTTATTTTATTCTTTCTCTCTTCTTCACTATTAGGCTCATCTCTTTGGTTTTTGCCTTTCATTTCCCCCTTTTTCTTCTTTTTCTTTGAGGAGTTCGTAGTAAGATCATTTATAGGAATGTCTTCCTCAACATCATGTATGGTTAATCCTATTGGCACCATAATTTGGTGCTGCTGCAGTATCCCAACCTTAGCCTTTACCTTGTCCAATGCATCCCTAAAAGTAGCAAGATCAGCATCTATCATCTCTCTTGACCAAGTATCGAATCTGTTCTCAAGATCTGCCACATGCACTGGTAAGGTCATGAAAGGTTCTAGTGCAGAATCGAGTATAGCTTTAAATCTTTTGTCTACAGCAGCAGCAAATTATTCGGTGATGGCCAGTAGTTGCATCTCGCACCAATTTTCTTGCCTGGCCACCTTCCTAATATCAATAGGCTAAAATTCCAACCTTGTTACTGCTAGAGGAACTGAAGCAGTCAGCTCACTTTAAGGCACTGAACCTGCCTGAGCTGAATATGCTGGTGGTGGTGGTGGTACAGTTTTGGGGTTTTGCACCCCAACATCTGGTGCTGAAACAGTCTCATTGACTGGAGGATCTGTTGCACCAACTACATCTTAATAAAGTAGCAAGCCCGGCCGAATTTCATTTTTCCTGACATGGTTGTGAGTCTTCTTGGCATGTATCTCATCATTAATACCTGAAATCTCAGGAATATGAGCTGCTTCATGCAACCTAGTAATCAGGCATGGGAATAGATATACAGCATCGGCTCTTAAGAGTCGAATCTTGATCTACTCTGCTATAATTTCTCTAAAATCCAAGGGGGTTTTATCTATCAAGCTTGCAACCAATATTGCTCGATCATCCCAAAATATGCTGTCCCCTCGGTGAGTATCAGATGAATCCGTATTAACCCCCCCTCCCCGCAAATACTTGCCTCTAAATTTAGAGATTCTTTGGTAATCTTTTCTGCTGGATTATTCAACTACTCCAGTTCCTATCTGCTATGAGAGTCATTAGCCACTTGTTCTGATTTTCTCGAGTCTTCAATCAGGCATAGCATATAGGTGAGGTAGCTCATGAGAGGAAGGCTGGCCCACGAAGAAACCTATTTATGGTTGCATCTGATACATCCACCTCACTCCACGTACTACAACTTTGGTCAGAAGAGGCTTACACTAAAGTTTTATCCCCTTCTTTGCACATATTTTCCATCGTAGCCTGTTACTTCGGGCAGAAATGCTACACAAATGAAGGAAAGTAAACACTGCTTCCCCTAGTAGTCCACTCTAGACCATACTCCTTGAGTTTATGCATTACCTCAGGTCATCTGATCAACCCTGTAGTGATAATCTTCTTCCCCTTTAGAATTGGCCTTCTGGTATTTTGTCGATTTGTTCTGCGGAGTCCATCCAAATTAATCATTTCAGCCCCAGGGATTTGCCATATGACATTGTTACTAACCTCGGGGTTTTTTAATTTCACCAAGGTTCCCTGTAATAAAGAATCCATATCACCTTGCTAATCCGAAGATGGTGATTCAGACTCAGTTTCTTCAGCTGCAAGCTCTCAAAATCTTCAGTTTTGACTTTTTGTTTAGTACTCTCAGACCCCTGCTCAGTGTGTTCTGATCCTTGTTTCTCTGAAGCTTGCTCAAATGATGTTGTCACCTCATTATCATAAGTATCCTCAACCTCAATAGGCTTAGGTGGAGGTGGAGTCTTTGGAGTAGTCCTCTTTCTTTTCCATCTGAGCAAAGGCTCCTCATCTTTATAATTAGATTCTTCATTAACAAGTTGTAAAGGCATATTATCTATAGCTGCTTTCTTTGGTGTGGTTGGATTCTTCCTCTTGAATGTCATGCTCAGTTCTGTACAATGTACAAATGCTTAATTAGTACTTATAATCAAACAAGAAAATAAGAAGGATGACCTCAGTTAAACATCAACACTGTTTTTAGTTCCAAGTTTTGACAGCCTTTCTGATTTGTCATCAAAGGTGTGAAAGCGCTTAAAAGCATCGTCAACCTTATCTAGAATCTAAAAAATTTCTCAGCTTTTGATGGCATTTTTGAATGGCCGTCACACAGGTGCAAGGCCGTAAAAATTGTTGTCAGACAATATTACAATTTCTAACTTCTTTTTACTTGATTTTTCTTCTATCATTATTCTCAATTTCAACTTAGGTCATGTTCTTTACTGAGATTTCCATGAAATTATATTGCATACCCCTACAAACCCTCATTTGTGAAGGGGTTTGAAGCATGTTAATGGGTTTAGCTCAGTCTTTTGAAACCAAGGTTTCTTGTAGTTCACAATTGATCCAAAGAAAGATAAAGTTGAAGTTTTTCTCATACTTGGATGTTGAAACTTTAACTGATGTACTCTGAGCACCTAGACTTATGAGTGAGAGAAGAATGTGATAAGAGAGGGAGAAGATTTCTTGTCTTAACTCTCAGGCTTCAACAAGGAAAGTCTTAAAATTTTGACTTAGAAGTGGTTAAACTTGAGAAAGTAAGGGAAATAACTCTCTAAGGAAAGAAAATTAAAACTAATAGGAAAATACCTATGGTACGTGGGAATGTGAACAGCTGTGACTAGGCCGGGTTAACCCAAAATTTTTAAGCTGGGCTCAACTCTTTTGACGACATTTTTAATGGCATTTCAGATACCTGACAGCACTTCAAAATTGTCGTCAGCCTTAATAGAATAGGGCTTTGACTTGAGTATTTTGACGCTATTTCTCACGGCTTGTCATACTTGTGACAGCCTGTCAAAATTGATGTCAATCCTCCTCAAGTTGACTGAAACTAGTTCACCTCCTTTGTATGACTCTTAGCTATAAATATTAAAAATACAAGTGCAATAAAATTAAAATATTGGGTTGCCTCCCAAACAGCGCCTGATTTAATGTTGCGGCACGACTGGGTTATCTCGACTACTTAGACTTGGTCAAGATGCCGAATCACCACCTCATTACCATCTTCCTAGAATACATCGATGGCCGAGAAGTATTCATCTCCTTCAACTGCTTCATAGGAGGATGCATTTTAAATCTGGCCTCTCTTTTTCCATACCTGAACTTTAGCTCATTGAGCTCCATATCAACCAACACTCTTCCCGTGGCTAATAATTGTCTACCCAAGATGATGTCTACCTTAAAATAAACATCACAATCCAATATCACGAAGTCTGCAGGTAGAATAAAGTCATCCACTTTCACCGGCACATTGTGTAATATACCAACTGGTCATTTCACCGACCTATCAACCATTACAAGACACATCATTTTAGAGGTAGGTTCCCCCAATCCAAGCTTCTGGTAGATATCAAGGGTCATTAGATTAATACTTGCTCCTAAGTCACATAAAGCTTTGGTAAACTTCATGGACCTAACTATGCATGGTATGGTAAATGCTCCAGGGTCAGTCTTTTTCTGCACTAAGGATTGTGAGAAACAGCGCTACTGTGGTGGATGTTGTCCACCGGCTGACATCTTACCTTCCACTTCTTTGTTAGCAATTCCTTCATAAATTTAGCATGGTTTGGCATTTGCCTTAGTGCCTCACCTATAAATAGAGGTGGTCTTGCATGTTATTGCATGGACTAGGAAATATCATAAGTGTGAAAAAGATTATAGTATGTAGTAGTGAAAGAGAGAGTTAATACAAAGAAAATATACTAAGTCTACAACTATATTCACTTTACAAATGAGAGTTATTATATTAGTGAAAGAAAGAGTTGAGATAAAGAAAATATTCTAAGTCTTTAACTATATTCACTATACAAAGAGAGTAAATATATATTGAAGGAAGGTGTTCTTATGGTGCAGCTTTGGACTCTTCAACTAATCTGGAGTTGTTTGAGTTATACATCGTTTATCAGCTATTGTATCCTGGAGGGGAAAGTCATGAGATATATTGCTGGATCGGTGTAGATTATGCCGTAGTGAGCTTGTATCTCCTTAAAGAAAGTGAGATATTCGTGCCTCGGTCAAGAAGAAGATTATTTTATTTTATTCACTTTTGTTCCTTTTATTTCAACTGTAATTATTTATTGTAATTTATGGTATATTACACCAACACCTAGCATATAGTAGCACTAACTAGTCTATCTTCTCAATCGACTCTGGCCAGAAGGACCGAATCCTCTCTCAAATCCATATCTAATGATTACATCAAAATTATTTTTAATAAAAAGAATAACTAATCGAATTGAATTTAGATAATAAGAAGGTTACCTGAAGAAAAGGAACAAATCCTTCTAGCTCCTTCGTTCACATAAATATCCGACAAAGAGACCTATAAAGTATGCTAGAACAGTGTTCCCCATCTATAGTCTCCTTTTTTGTTGAGGTCCTTATGTAAATATAAGTACCTCAAACTCAAAATACTGTCAGATGTATTTATGCATAGCATCCCTCCCAAAATCAACACATATAGAGTGAAGTGGTGCTATAAACCCTACTCTCTGAAGTCTTGACTATATGGAATGAAGAAGAAGATATTGTTGAAGATAATCCAGAACTGTTATATTAGAAATACAATCATGCCCATTAATGGTGTCTAGTTCAACCTCCAAGCTAGTGTAATATCATAACATCATATGCCAATTTAAATTATGATCCCTTTCATCGGTATATATAATTGGATCTCCAACTGTGTATAGTGCAAACAACACCTCCATATCCTGTAGCATGAAAGTTACTTTTAAAGGGTAGGTCAAATGTGTGAGTATCTGGCCTCCACCTCAAGTCCATAACAATTATTGGGTTTTGGTCAAATAGGATCTTGCCTATTTTGATAATGTCATATAACCTTACTTATATAGTGTATGATATGGTCATCGGGGTGGTCATACAAAATGTCCCATGTCTACTCAACCTTCTTCGGATACACTAATCCAGTAGGATGAATAGATCCCTCGCATAATTTTTCCGACCTACTGTAATGTAAGTAATGAAGAATCAGTGAGGCCTTGGTGCAAGATGTGCGGCATAATATAGTTGTACACATAATACTAAATAGTATTTAATGAATTATTAGAACAAGACATCTATTATAATTTAATTAATATTTATAATATTACACAATTCCAATCTACTTTTATAAGTGATATTTTTATCCAAACTACTTAACAATATGATACAATCCGGATTGGCTCCACGCCATTCACTAGAAGTTAAGCCTAGGAGATTCAAAGGATTCATGGATAGTTCATGAAGTGGGAGGTACATGAAGAAGCATCCTTACTATCAAGAGGCTGTTATTTGTTGATGAATGCACTCACATTGGTCCAAGGTTCATTGGATGAGGCAAGTGAAGGAAAAACGGGGCTAGAAAACCCCTTGAAAAGGACTTGCACCCAAGGCGCATTGGATCCTCTTTTGATCCACTCTTGCATTTCAAGAGCGAATAAAAATAGCCCCTAGTGGAACTTATCTTGTAATTGGCTAACTTTTGGGCCCTAAAATTATAATAATTAGCATAAACTATAAATACTTTTGAGGATAGCTCATTCTCTTAGTTTTACTTGATTATTGAGGAATTGAGGAATTCTTCTCCATTGAGTGAGACTATTGGAAAACTTTTATTGAACTTTGGTTTAGAAACATTGGTTTACAGGGCGTTCATCTCCCTCTTGGTCACTGTAGGTATTAGGTGTTCGATTAGATTTTAACTGAGGGTATTAGAGTTTGACATACTCTTTTATTCTTGGTTACTTCTTTTCTTGTGTCTAATTGTCTGTCTTATCGATTATCTTTACTTTTTTTTGTCGTCATAGTTTTCATAATTTGATTCCATATTATTTGGTATCAGAGCCGAGTTCGATTTTGTTCCTACGAAGTCAATCTTGGGTCTAGTCATCTCAAAAAATTGAAAATCACAAAAAAAAGTTACTATTCACGTTTTAGACCTTAGGTCATATATTAATTTTTTGATTTTTGTGTTTTCTGGTGTTTCTAGTGTTAGATTTGCATTCCCTAATACAATACAAGTTTATAAACCAAATTTGAGTTAAACCAGGGCTTATTTGAGAGTTGTATCCTTGTTAAAAGCTTGGGTTAAAGACATTTGAAGTGAATTGAAAAGCTGAAGATTTTGATGAATAATTTGGATAAATTTATGTTTGGAATGATTTTAGAAGGATAAAAAGTACCTACGTTCAAAATTTCAACTCATTCCAAGCTCCGGAGATAAAGTTAGAAAGATTGATGTTCTTAGTGTTCTTGGTATGTTCTTGAGGAGATTGTTATATTCACATTGAAATTCATCCAAAAGAAGGTTTTTGATCCAAAAATTAGGAATAAAAAGATTTAAAGTGAGTTTTTTTTAGCATCTAAAAATATTTCAAGAATATTCAAAGAGAAAATTACACAAAGGGCATCAAGAAGGGCATTTTTGGCCTTGGAACAAGCAAGGGGCGGCCAACTTGCCCTTGACCTGCGTTTAAGGTGTGATACAGCTGCTCCCAGCCTGGTTCCATACCTCAAGGAAGTGTCTAGGGTCTCTCCTGCATCCAACCTGCACTGGAGGTGCGTTGGAACTACTTTCATAGCTCAAAACAGTGTGCATCCTTCCCCACCTGCGCTGGAAGTGCTCTATAGGTGCCCTCAAGGTGTGTGACACCTCCCAAACGCATGTCAAGACTTCCCAACGTCCAATTCAAGTTCCAAATGCATTCTAACACTTCTAAACTCCAATTTACCCAGGTTTTATTCCTTAGCTTCATTATTTGATTCATAATTCAACTCTTGATTATTAAAACTATCAACAACTAGTAATCCACCTACTAAGTTGGATGATTAGTTCTTGAGTCCCATTTCATTCATCGTCTCATTTATTTCAATCTTTTATCTTTTTAATAGCATTGATAATTATTGATCCAAGTGCTTATATATTTATTTGAGTCCATCAAACAAGAATCCAATCCGATCAAGAGTAGAACTTGACACCTCAATTACCACACGAAGTATAAACCATCTTTCAACATTTGTGATCCAAGTGTGAGCTAAACAAAGGAGTGAAGAGTTTGTGATGTTAATTTCTCTAATGATAACATGTTTGTTGTTTTTTAGTGTCTTTATTCATAAGTAAAATGGATACAGAAGGTAAAACATCTAAAACAATGGATAACCACTCAACAAATGCTATCTTAATGGCCATTACAACTCTCAATCGTAAAATTGATTCAACGGGTGCTAAGATAAACTCACTTGATCTTAAAGTGTATTCTCTTGAAGGGAGTGAATCCCTCATTAGTAGAAGAGTGGATATCGTAGAAGGTCGATCAAACACATCCTTATCCATACCTCAACACTTCAATGCTTCAACTAGTGGGCATGCTCTAAATTCATCGGTTCATATTTCCTCGGAAAACCGCCTCCAAATGATCAATCCACCAATACAAGCACATGATTCCATTCCTCAAGATACTACGTATCCACAAAACCAAAATACCTTTAGACCACTCCAACCTTAATTCAACCAAATACAACATTATGAATCTAGAACCTGAATACACGAACCACCACTTAACAAAATTCCCTCATTCCAAGCACCCCTTAACCAAAATCAACCCATACAAATATATGAGTAAGAAAGGAAAGAAAAATAAGCATAGTTCAGAGCATTCGATGAAGCTAACATATTGGTAGAGAAAATGAGATGTACACCAATAGATCAATGAGGTTATGGAGGTCGGGGAAGAATATTTGGTCCAGCACTTAATGGTAGAGGAAACTTGGTAAACCAACCTCAAGTTTATGATCAATGGAACAAACAAGGTAATATAAATCCAGATGTGGGTATCGATTCAATAAAGTTTAGTCTTACAACTTTCAAAGGAGAAAGTGATCCTAAAGCTTATCTCTCATAGAAGTCCTCTTGTGAAAGGATCTTTCAAGTTAATGATATCACCGAAGAGAAGAAAACTTGTTATGCCATAGCCCATTTTGAAGGGTACATCAATACATGGTGGGATTATGTCAAGAGATTTATAAATGTGTTGAATAAAGGACAACCCCCTCCATGGGATGCGTTGAAGGTAATCATGAGACAAAGGTATGTTCCGGAGTGGTATAGACATGATCTACTTGCAAAGTTGTACAACTTGAGGCAAGGTAGCAAGAGTGTTATGTCCTATTATGATGAATTCCAATAATTGATCTTAAAGCTCGACCATCGAGAGAACGTGAATCATGACATCATATGCTTTAAGGTTGTATTGAACAAAGATATCTCCTCATGCATGACTATCCACAAGTTTTATACCATAGAAGAAATCTTCCAAGCGGCCTTGGAGATTGAGGGGGATATCAGAGAAAGGGAAACTTACAAACCAAAAGGGTACTCATCTACCAATACTTGGAGTAAGAGTAAAGAGGTAGAGAAATCATCATCAGGGTGGAACAAGATCAACGACTACAAGTCCAATGACAAAAAAACATAGAGAATACCAATCCAAAGTACCCTCTAAGGAATGAAGGTAACAAATATCCTACTCTCAATCCTAAAGGTTTTTAATGTTTTAAATGCCAAGGGTGGGGACATAAGGTAGGTGAATGTCCCAACCAAATAGGAAGTAAAATTGTATTACCTTCGAGAAGAGGTGGGATTAGTAGATGAGAATGATGAAAAATCCCAAAATGGAGAGAGATCCCAAGAAGATGAGCAAGTAGAGGAGGATAATGAAGATGCTTGTCCTCAAGATGGAGAGTAAGAGGTTCTAAATTTTGTTGTGAGGTGTGCAATGATTAGTAAGGAGATAGATGAGCCTAGTCAAAGGGAGAATCTATTCCATACTAATTATCTTATAAAGGAAAACATATGATTTTTTATCATTGATAGCGGAAGTTGTTCTAATGTGGCTAGTGCAACTTTGGTTGATTTCTCAAAGTTACCCATGACCAAACATACCACACCATACAAACTTCAATGGTTAAATAATTATGGTGATTTTAAGGTGAATATGCAAGTGGTGATTCAGTTGGGAATTATCATGATGAGGTGAATTGTGATGTGATACCTATGCAAGCTTGTCATCTCTTTCTTGGAAGACCATGGCAATATAATCGTTCAAGTGATAACGCTCAATCTACAACTCTCGTAGGAGTGTAAAGCGGTCGTTAGCAAATATAGAACCCAACCTGGGTTGGGTATCGATCCCACAGGGAATAGCTTGGTCAACAAGTAAGCAAAATTAATAGACTTTTGGTGCAAGTCTCGTAAGAAGGGGGGATTGTAATAAGTAACCAAAGTAATGAAATAAAAGCTGAAAATAATAAAGTAAAAAGAGAAAGATTGTCACGTTGGTTGTAAACAATGAGAATTGAAGCGTTGGGGTTATGTCCACCTTCTGAGGTATACGTCTCTATTGGCTATGAGTGTGTAGAGTCTTGACATGCAATTGCTTATAGAGAATTGTAGTCGATGGTAAATCCAAGCGTCTCTCGACCTAAACAAGGACTATTTCACTTTAACTCTCTCGAGCTTAAAGTGTGTCTAGCGGTACAAATTCTCCAAGAGGTTAGTCCAGTTACGGCACTAGCTTTTTAATAGGAAAGGGTGTCCTACTACCTTGACATTATCTCTTTTCCAGAAAAATAACCTTTCTCTCGAACAAGTTAAATGTTAGACTGGCGTTGGTCTATGCGTCTTCTTTTCTAGACAAATAACCTTTCTCTCGAACAGGTTAGATGTTAGAATGGCGTGTTCTTGTGTTTGGACCGCAAAGGATGTAGATTTAAGATGAAGAGAATAATGATATAAGCAATATACTTGTCTTGAACTCACAAACTCATAGCTATAGATAGTAACTCATTCGGCTTCCATAACCCCAACTAAGAGATTTAGTTACCCATGAATGCGAAGGATATCACGTTTTGCATGGTGGTTGGCGTGAATAGTAGGTGTTTGGCGTGTGGTTTTGGTGATTCCTTAGCAAGTAACGATTCTCTTGTTGTGGAATTTAAGAATAGAAGAATAGATTAGAAGTGTTTGTAGTGGAAGATGAGAAAGATGGAAGAAAATTAATAGTTTAAGAATGAATTTCTTGAATGAAGGGAGGAGTTGCCTCCACTAAGGGAGGACTTGCCTCTCCACTAAGGGAGGACTTGATTAAAATCTCTAGCATGATAGGGTATTTATAATACTCCTATCCTACTCCTACTATGCTAATGAAATAAATAACCAAATCCTACTAAACTAAGGAAATACTTAACCCATTTGTACTAGGTTAATGTAACATTCTCCTAATCCAAATAAACTAATGAAATACATAACCCAATTGTACTAGGTTAATGTATCATTGTCAAAATCCAGCTTTGTGTCTGTAAGTCCCCAAAGTCTTCAGAAATGCTGTTTTAGCCCGGGACAGATTTTCCATCCAGCAGTTTTGGTCCAGGTCCCCAGAGTCTTCAGAAATGCTGTTTTAGCCCGGAACAGAGTTTCCATGCAGCAGATTTGGTCCTTTAGGCGTCCAGCTCCTTTCTACTTTGTTTGTGAGCTTTCTTTTGCGTCAAGTAAGCCATAAAATGCTGTATTTTGCATCATTTATACCTGAAACTTTACTAATCATGTTCGTTAGCTCATTTACAGGAAAAAGGACTAAAAGTGTATGAAATAGATAATTAGTTCTCAAAACTAGGCTAAAATATGGGCAAAATATATTGATATAGGCGCGTAAATTTGCCTATCATCAACACCCCACACTTAGAGCTTTGTTCGTCCTCGAACAACATATCATGTCCTTCTAAGCATCAACTTAGGGTTTTTACAGCAACAACACAAAACATTCTTCAAGACAAGCACAAAAATTATCAACAAAGAGTAGCTTTCCGATTATAAGTAGAAACAATTTAACCTCAAGCATAGACTCGTGATGGTGATCAACTCGCATGCAAACGTTAAGGTGCATAGAATCATATACAACTATCCAAGACTCATCAACCATGTGTGTCTCACAATATAGTACCCATAATCACTCACAAGTATAGCATATTTTTCAAACATGGGTATCAAAATATCCTTGCACTCACTCTCACAAAGAATTCATATGTAGCAACTGATGACCATAGGCTTGCCCTTAATGTAGTACTCTACTAAATGTCAGAATGCTAAGCTTAGGATCAAGTAGGTCTTTTGATGGTTGTAATGTAGGCTAAGGGACGGGTAGGATCAGCTATTTTGGCCAAGAATAGTGACTAGGTTCCTAAGCACTTTAATACATCACATTGTATCATTGACACTTTTTTCTTTCAACCTTTCTTTATTTTATTTTTCCACCCTTGTTCTCATCTTTTGTTTTTCAATTTTAAGCACAACTCACTTTTCAACTTTCTTTTCCTTTTGCTTTTCACAACATACCTCTTATGATAGCACTTTCTTTTTCATAACACATTCAAGCACCATTACAATTTAAAGCATCATACTCAACCAATTTCCTCTTATGTTGTCACATGAATTTTTCACTTTAAAGCACTTAGGAATTTGGATCAAATTACGGTCTTGAAAGAAATGGATTAGGCTTACATACAAGGTTGTCAAAGAAATAGGCTAAAGGCTCAAAAGGGTTTAACTAGGATGATGTCCATGGGTAGGTAAAACTGAAGGTAAACAAATATAGGTTGCCAAAGAAATGCCTAAATCATATCCTAACTTACACTCCTTATTTTCGCTTTGCATACATACCAGGCAAGTTCTAGCATCAGCCACACACATAGAATATACTATTATCTCACACACACAAGGCACATGGTCGACTTGATTGGAAGTAATATAGACTCTCGACCCAACAAGTGAAGGAATTGAACCACAAAATATCACATAATGAGTCACAACTAGAGCCTAAACATCTCAATAGTCACAATTGTAACACATACTCTTGTTATAATCTCATGCTGCCTATCAAAATAATTTCATGCGAAGCTAGAAAAAAAAAATTTTACTACTAAAAAAACGTCAAACAAAAAAATGGACTAAAATAAACAAATTAAAAAAACATAGGTGCAAACAAAGAAGTATAGCATGCGATACCGCCACCCCACACTTAGTCGGGACACTGTCCTCAGTGGAAAATAAATATGAGGAACCTGGTTGGTCGGACTTATCCTCTATGTCTGGGGTCATACCCCTTTGCATTGGAATCATCATCAGAGTTGTCATCCTCAGACGTTCCTCATAAGTATCCCACTTAATTCCAAGCGTGAGTTGAGGTGTTTGCAGCGAGGAGGGTTCTCCTTGGTCCTTGCAACTTCTCTTTTTGCCCTTTTGGGAGGTGGTAGCCTTCTCCTTGCCTTGTCTCGCTTTAGGTGCCATTGTACCTGAGACTAGAAATAGTGTTAGTTGCAGTACAATCTCACTTGATACAATCTATAAGCAAGTACTAGGGGTACCACCCCACACTTAGTTTTGTTGCACAAATCAGCGAGGTGAACGTAGTCGATTTACTCAGATTTCGTCGACATACGTTTTAGGATTGTATTCCAACAAGAAAATCAGCATTGTATCACTTATTTGCAGCCATTGGACTACTTTCATGGTAGATATAGCAACACTACGACATAGGGGTTACCACATGGAATCGTTATTCTTACAACAAGCACAACCTCCTAAGTCGATAGGCACTATAATCTTATCCCGATGGCCGGGATAGTCTAACATGTAAGCATCCAAACAACACTCTTAAGCAATATTCATAGCCATATCTATTCAGCAAATATCATAACAATGCTATTGAAACCAAATTCAAGTCGGAAATAAGTCAAGAATTCCCTACGTATATGTTCACTCACATGATTATGCAACAACAATTCAAACACATGAACATCACCAACAATCTTATATGATTTAGCAATTTATAATAAGCATAGCAACGTAGTACTTACGATAAATAAATGAAGAATATGAGAGTACTTACTTGCTTGAAGCTTGTGGAGACGGTGTTGTGAATTGGAAGAGCAAAAGAAGAAAATTTTGAGAAGATTTGGAAGGTTATGTGGCGCCTTTAGGGTGTTTTCTAATGTGGTTGTGTTGTAAAACTATGTCCCCTTTATATAGGAAGAGTATGGGTCGGGTTATGACCCATTTACAATCGGATTTGGGGGCAAAATCACCACATATGCGGCGCATATCTCTTGGCATATCACTTACATATGCGGCGCATTGTCCATGGCATAATGGGACATATGCGCCGCATATCCTATGGCATTTCTAGACATATGAGGCGCATATCCTATGGCATTTGGTCTCAGTATCTCAAATGCCATAGCATAGGCGGCGCATAGTCAAAAGCACACCTAGGAATAGGCGGCGCATAGTGTATTGCACACTAGATTCCGAGTCCTTAGGCTATAGAATAGGTTGTGCATCGTTCGTGGCCTATTTATACCAAGGCCTAGCCTTCCTCGAAGCCTATTATGACGTGAGAAAGGCTCAATTCATAGCCTTATGCATCACCATTCCTAACTTACCGACTTTACCATACAATGCGACCAAATCGTCAATTGAAATCAATCTCCTCGTTGCATACTTCTTGCACCTATTTTTGCTCAAAACCAAATGAAAACGATTAGTACGATGGGTTGCCTCCCACCAAGCGCCTTAGTTTTGGTCGTGGCACGACTCTTATTTTTGGATTTTCATTTATCAAAAGCAAAAACAAGTACTAGAATGAAAGAAAGACAAAACGATAAACGATAAAACGATAAAACGATGGGTTGCCTCCCATCTAGCGCCTTATTTATTGTCGTGGCTCGACATAGTTACCTCGAGTACTTAGACTTCGTCGAGGTAAATGGTGGATCGTTTTCTGAAAGGATTTAGACGACAATGAGGCTTACCTGTGGGCATGCGATCTTTTTCGAGCTGGCTCATACGTTTCTCCGGAGAGTCACCAATTATATCATCAATAGTCCAACCCATATCTCTCTTGTATCTCCTCAGAGCAGAGATGAGAGCTTCTACGTGCTGTTCACTTAAATCATCTGCTCTCTCTGGAAGTATATTTCTACTTTCCAAGAACACATACCTTAGATAATCGGGGAGCTCTTGCGATTCTAGCATTGGTGGCTCGTCAAAGTGAGTCTTCGCTGTTGGTTGATTCTTGAGATCACAATCCGGTTTCTTAGGAGTATAAGACTCTATTTCTGTTAGAGCACTCATAAGTTCTTCATAACCTTTATTATCTTCATGCTCAACTTTCAGTGGCATAGCAGACAATGGCTCAACAGTAGGTTGTTTCTCTATAGATAATGCTTTCATATCCTCATAATGAACATCAGCTACAGATGACTCATTCATATCGCTGGGTTGCTTCATTGTTTTGCATATATCAAACCGTACCACTTCGTCAACCACTTGCTTGCCTTTTGCTGAAGTTTCCAGCACCTTACCACTTCTGGTAGTTATGGCCATGCATGACCCGTCATTCCTTGGGTTTTGCACAGTATCGCTAGGTAAAGTGCCATCCTTTCTTTGATTGAATGCTGCTGAAAGTTGGCTCAATTGCTGCTCTATTTGCCTAATAGAAGTGGAATGAGAATCAACTAGTTGCTTCATGGAGGACAAATCATCAATCACCTCCTTAACTCCTGCGCTCGTTGCTTCCACTCCTTTCAATAACTTAGCCATCATGTCTTCCATACTTCCAGAATTAGATATGGTGGTATCACGTCTGCCAGGGGGAACGTACACACCACTCTTTTCATTATATTTCCTCCAACTACCTTGGTCTTTGCTTCCTGATTTATCATAATAGTTCCGACCTTGGTTTCCTTGGGCATTCCCACGGAAACCCCTCTGATTGTTCAAGTAGTCGGCCTCCGCTTCAGAATCAGATTCGTCTCTTCCTTTTAGCGCTACAGCTTTCACTTTTTCGGTCTTCCCTGATAATAAGTGCTTGGTAAGAAGATCCATCTGCATTTTCATGTGAGCCATGTCTTGGTCACGATCTTCTTGTCTTCGCCTCTGCTCTGCAGTCATGCCAAAAGATACAGTAGAGTTTGCTACCTCAGAATCCCTGGTATGCCAAGCTCTACTTTGCTTCGTCATTCGATCTAGCATATTGCTTGCCTGCACAAAGGTGAGGTCCATAAATGATCCACCTGCTGCATTATCAACCACTGGCTTAGTCACCGAATTCAACGCTCTGTATAATATCTCCATCAAGTGGACATTGGTCATATGATGGTTTGGGCATCGCATTAGCTTCGTCTTGAACCTCTCCCATGTTTCGTGGAGAGCTTCAGAGGGAAGCTGACGAAAATTGATGATCTCATCTCTCAACTGTGCTCTTTTGGATGGCGGAAAGAATCTTTCTAGGAAAGCGTCTCTCAATTGCCTCCAATTTGTAATAGAATCAGGAGTCAGCCCATTCAACCACATAGTTGCCTCCCCAGACAGAGACAATGGAAATAGACGTAATCGAATTGCATTCTGTCCAACGCCAGGATTGTCGAATGACTTGCATGTAGAAATAAAGTTGATCAGATGCATATTCGGATCATCGCCTGCTAGTCCACCAAATAATCCCTTGAGTTGCAAAAGCTGAATCATGGTGCTAGTGATATTAAACTTTGCTCCGGGTGCCAATGGCGGAAGAATAATAGCTCCGGTGGCACCAGGTCCGTCCAGATCGTCCTCATCGTCAGGATTTGTTGCTCGCCTACGGTTATCAATATTTTGTTGATGCACTTGAGCAGCCATCCTTTCAATTTCACGTTGTGCCTCCATTGATGCACTGAATAAACCTAAATAAAACAAAAACAACAACTAAAAGTAAAAGTACGAGAATCTTTGACCAAAGGGTCTAGTAATTATCACGAACTTGATTGACACTCGTATTCCCCGGCAACGGCGCCAATTTTTGATAACGCTCAATCTACAGCTCTCGTAGGAGTGTAAAGCGGTCGTTAGCAAATATAGAACCCAACCTGGGTTGGGTATCGATCCCACAGGGAATAGCTTGGTCAACAAGTAAGCAAAATTAATAGACTTTTGGTGCAAGTCTCGTAAGAAGGGGGGATTGTAATAAGTAACCAAAGTAATGAAATAAAAGCTGAAAATAATAAAGTAAAAAGAGAAAGATTGTCACGTTGGTTGTAAACAATGAGAATTGAAGCGTTGGGGTTATGTCCACCTTCTGAGGTATACGTCTCTATTGGCTATGAGTGTGTAGAGTCTTGACATGCAATTGCTTATAGAGAATTGTAGTCGATGGTAAATCCAAGCGTCTCTCGACCTAAACAAGGACTATTTCACTTTAACTCTCTCGAGCTTAAAGTGTGTCTAGCGGTACAAATTCTCCAAGAGGTTAGTCCAGTTACGGCACTAGCTTTTTAATAGGAAAGGGTGTCCTACTACCTTGACATTATCTCTTTTCCAGACAAATAACCTTTCTCTCGAACAAGTTAAATGTTAGACTGGCGTTGGTCTATGCGTCTTCTTTTCTAGACAAATACCCTTTCTCTCGAACAGGTTAGATGTTAGAATGGCGTGTTCTTGTGTTTGGACCGCAAAGGATGTAGATTTAAGATGAAGAGAATAATGATATAAGCAATATACTTGTCTTGAACTCACAAACTCATAGCTATAGATAGTAACTCATTCGGCTTCCATAACCCCAACTAAGAGATTTAGTTACCCATGAATGCGAAGGATATCACGTTTTGCATGGTGGTTGGCGTGAATAGTAGGTGTTTGGCGTGTGGTTTTGGTGATTCCTTAGCAAGTAACGATTCTCTTGTTGTGGAATTTAAGAATAGAAGAATAGATTAGAAGTGTTTGTAGTGGAAGATGAGAAAGATGGAAGAAAATTAATAGTTTAAGAATGAATTTCTTGAATGAAGGGAGGAGTTGCCTCCACTAAGGGAGGACTTGCCTCTCCACTAAGGGAGGACTTGATTAAAATCTCTAGCATGATAGGGTATTTATAATACTCCTATCCTACTCCTACTATGCTAATGAAATAAATAACCAAATCCTACTAAACTAAGGAAATACTTAACCCATTTGTACTAGGTTAATGTAACATTCTCCTAATCCAAATAAACTAATGAAATACATAACCCAATTGTACTAGGTTAATGTATCATTGTCAAAATCCAGCTTTGTGTCTGTAAGTCCCCAAAGTCTTCAGAAATGCTGTTTTAGCCCGGGACAGATTTTCCATCCAGCAGTTTTGGTCCAGGTCCCCAGAGTCTTCAGAAATGCTGTTTTAGCCCGGAACAGAGTTTCCATGCAGCAGATTTGGTCCTTTAGGCGTCCAGCTCCTTTCTACTTCGTTTGTGAGCTTTCTTTTGCGTCAAGTAAGCCATAAAATGCTGTATTTTGCATCATTTATACCTGAAACTTTACTAATCATGTTCGTTAGCTCATTTACAGGAAAAAGGACTAAAAGTGTATGAAATAGATAATTAGTTCTCAAAACTAGGCTAAAATATGGGCAAAATATATTGATATAGGCGCGTAAATTTGCCTATCATCATCAAGCAAGCATGATAAGAGGACTAATCAGTACTCTTTTGAGTTTAATGGTTAAAAATTCACTCACCATCTTCTTTCTTCATCTCAAGTGAATGAGGATTACCAAAAATTAAGATAATTGAAAGAGAAGGGTAAGAAACAAGGTGAGAAGGAGGACCAAATTGAGAAATGTGATAAAGAAGAGGAGAAGGGAAGGTTAAAAGAGAAGAGTCCCTTGTTGATGTTGTCTAGGAACAAAGATATTTTCAAAGAGCATGATGAAAAGACACCCATGCTTCTCATAGCCCATGATTTTTATGCTAACTACTCTACTTCTTCTATCCCTCATTCTATTTCCCTTGTTTTGAAGGATTATGGAGATGTGTTTCCAAAGGAGCTTCCCCAAGGATTACCCCCACTTCAGGCAATTGAGCATCAAATTAATTTTATGTTGGGTTCTCAATTACCCAACAAACCGGCCTACCAAAGTAATCCAAAGAAAACAAAAGATCTCCAAAGGTAAGTTGAGTAACTCCACAACAATGGATACATCAAAGAAAGCATTATTCTATGTGCAGTTTTGGTGTTTCTAGGGCCAAAGAAAGATGGAACATGGCGCATACGTGTTGATTGTCGAGCCATCAATAAAATAACGGTAAAGTATCTCCACTGAATTTCCCATTTAGATGATGTACTTGATGAGTTGAATGGTTCTTGTATGTTTTATAAGATAGATCTCAAGAGCGGGTACTACCAAATCTGAATGTAATCAGGTGATGAGTGAAAGACCGCATTCAAGACCAAGTTTGGTCTATATAAATGGTTGTTCATGCCTTTTGTCCTCACAAATTCTCCTAGTACCTTTATGCGGTTGATGAACCATGTGATGAAACCATTCACAGGGATATTTGTTGTGGTATACTTTGATAATGTTCTAGTTTATAGCAAATCCCGTAAAGAACATGTCTTACATTTGTGTGATGTGTATGAAGTTCTTAGAAAAGAGAAGTTGTATGCTAATATTGAAAAATGTTCTTTTAGTATGAACGAAGTTGTTTTCTTGGGATTTGTTGTGAGCTCAAGAGGAGTCGAGGTGGATGAATATAAGATAGATGCCATCAAGAATTGGCCAACTCCAAAATCTATTGGTGAAGCAAGAAGCTTCTATGGGGTGGCTAGTTTTTATAGGTGATTTTTCAAAGGATTTAGTACCATTGTCATTCCCTTGACCGAGGTGATCCGTAAGGATAAACCTTTTAAATGGGATGACGAGCAAGCCAATATATTTGAAGCTTTGAAGGTTATGCTTAGCTCCACCCTTTATTATAATTACCGAATTTTGTTAAGATGTTTGAGGTTGAATGTGATGCAATTAAGGTAGGAATAGTTGTCGTCTTAATGCAAAATCATAAAACATATTGCCTATTTTAGTAAAAAGCTCAAGGGCACAACTCTAAATTATTCCAACTCTGATCTAGATTATACGTCTTGATTAGAGCCTTGGATAATCGGCAATATTATTTATGGCACACAAAATTTGTGATTCGAACCGATCATGAATCCTTGAAATATATCTGGGCCCAAGATAAACTCAATAAAAGACATGCCAAGTGGATTTCTTTCCTAAAGACTTTTCCTTATGTAATTCATTACAAAAAGGGAAAGGAAAATGTGGTATCAAATGCATTGTCTAGAAATCATTTACTTATCTCTACATTGTCTTCTAAATTGATGGGATTAGACAGTCTAAAGACAATGTACCCCGAGGACCCCAAATTTGTTCAAATCTATCAAGATTGTGATACATGGGGTAGGGAAAGGTGGGAGAGGGATAGTGCTTCTATTCCCTACTCCAAGTTTGATGGTTTCTTAGTCAAAGGAAGAAGGTTGTTGATGATAGGCGAAATTACGCGCCTATATCAATATATTTTGCCCATATTTTAGCCTAGTTTTGAGAACAAATTATATATTTCATGCACTTTTAGTCCTTTTTCCTATAAATGAGCTAACAAACATGATTAGTAAAGTTTCAGGTATAAATGATGCAAAATTCAGCATTTTATGGCTTACTTGATGCAAAAGAAAGCTCACGAAGGAAGGAAAGGGAGTTTACACGCCTAAGGACCAAAACTGCTGCATGGAAACTCTGTCCCGGGCTAAAACAGCATTTCTGAATACTTTGGGGACTGCATGGAAAATCTGTCCAGGACTAAAACAGCATTTCTGAAGACTTTGGGGACTTACAGACACAAAGCTGGATTTTGACAATGATACATTAACCTAGTACAATTGGGTTATGTATTTCATTAGTTTATTTGGATTAGGAGAATGTTACATTAACCTAGTACAAATGGGTTAAGTATTTCCTTAGTTTAGTAGGATTTGGTTATTTATTTCATTAGCATAGTAGGAGTAGGATAGGAGTATTATAAATACCCTATCATGCTAGAGATTTTAATCAAGTCCTCCCTTAGTGGAGGAAACTCCTCCCTTAATTCAAGAAATTCATTCTTCAACTATCAATTCAACAATCAATTTTCTTCCATCCTTCTCATCTTCCACTACAAACACTTCTAATCTATTCTTCTATTCTTAAATTCCACAACAAGAGAATCGTTACTTGCTACGGAATCACCAAAACCACACGCCTAACACCTCTTTTACACGCCATCCACCATGCAAAACGTGATATCCTTCGCATTCATGGGTAACTAAATCTCTTAGTTGGGGTTATGGAAGCCGAATGAGTTACTATCTATAGCTGTGAGTTTGTGAGTTCAAGACACGTATATTGCTTATATCATTATTCTCTTCATCTTAAATCTACAATCTTTGCGGTTTCAAACACAAGAACACGCCATTCTAACATCTAACCTGTTCGAGAGAAAGGTTACTTGTCTAGAAAAGAAGACGCATAGACTAACGCCAGTCTAACATTTAACTTGTTCGAGAGAAAGGTTATTTGTCTGGAAAAGAGATAATGTCAAGGTAGTAGGACACCCTTTCCTATTAAAAAGCTAGTGCCGTAACTGGACTAACCTCTTGGAGAATTTGTACCGCTAGACACACTTTAAGCTCGAGAGAGTTAAAGTGAAATAGTCCTTGTTTAGGTCGAGAGACGCTTGGATTTACCATCGACTACAATTCTCTATAAGCAATTGCATGTCAAGACTCTACACACTCATAGCCAATAGAGACGTATACCTCAGAAGGTGGACATAACCCCAATGCTTCAATTCTCATTGTTTACAACCAACGTGACAATCTTTCTCTTTTTACTTTATTATTTTCAGCTTTTATTTCATTACTTTGGTTACTTATTACAATCCCCCCTTCTTACGAGACTTGCACCAAAAGTCTATTAATTTTGCTTACTTGTTGACCAAGCTATTCCCTGTGGGACCGATACCCAACCCAGGTTGGGTTCTATATTTGCTAACGACCGCTTTACACTCCTACGAGAGCTGTAGATTGAGCGTTATCAAAAATTGGCGCCGTTGCCGGGGAATACGAGTGTTAATCAAGTTCGTGATAATTACTAGACCCTTTGGTCAAAGATTCTCGTACTTTTACTTTTAGTTGTTGTTTTTGTTTTATTTAGGTTTATTCAGTGCATCAATGGAGGCACAACGTGAAATTGAAAGGATGGCAGCTCAAGTGCATCAACAAAATATTGATAACCGTAGGCGAGCAACAAATCCTGACGATGAGGATGATCTGGACGGACCTGGTGCCACCGGAGCTATTATTCTTCCGCCATTGGCACCCGGAGCAAAGTTCAATATCACTAGCACCATGATTCAGCTTTTGCAACTCAAGGGATTATTTGGTGGACTAGCAGGCGATGATCCGAATATGCATCTGATCAACTTTATTTCTACATGCAAGTCATTCGACAATCCTGGCATTGGACAGAATACAATTCGACTACGCTTATTTCCATTGTCTCTGTCTGGGGAGGCAACTCTATGGTTGAATGGGCTGGCTCCTGATTCGATTACTAATTGGAGGCAATTGAAAGGCGCTTTCCTAGAAAGATTCTTTCCGCCATCCAAAAGAGCACAGTTGAGAGATGAGATCACAAATTTTCGGCAGCTTCCAACTGAAGTCCTCCACGAAACATGGGAGAGGTTCAAGACGAAGCTTTGGCGGTGCCCAAATCACCATATGACCAATGACCACTTGATGGAGATATTATACAGAGCTTTGAATTCGGTGACTAAGCCAGTGGTTGATAATGCGGCTGGAGGATCTTTTATGGACCTCACCTTTGGTCAAGCAAGCAATATGCTAGATCGTATGACGAAACAAAGTAGAGCTTGGCATACCAGGGATTCTCAGGTAGCAAGCCCCACTTTATCTATTGGCATGTCTGCAGACCAAAGAAGAAAAGAAGAAGAACGTGAGCAAGACATGGCGCACATGAAAACACAATTGGATCTTCTGACAAAGCACTTATTATCAGGGAAGACCGAAAAAGTGAAAGCTATTGCGTCAAAAGGAAGAGACGAATCTGATTCTGAAGAGGAGGCTAACTACTTGAACAATCAAGGGGGTTTCTGAGGAAATACCCAAGGAAACCAAGGTCGGAACTATCATGATAAATCTGGAAGCAAAGACCAAGGTAGTTGGAAGAAAAATAATGAAAAGAGTGGTTTGTACGTTCCCCCTGGTAGACGTGATACCACCACATCTAATTCTGGGAGTATGGAAGACATGATGGCTAAGTTATTGAAAGGAGTGGAAGCAACGAGCGCAGGAGTTAAGGAGGTGATTGATGATTTGTCCTCCATGAAGAAACTAGTTGATTCTCATTCCACTTCTATCAAGCAAATAGAGCAGCAATTGAGCCAACTTTCAGCAGCGTTTAATCAAAGGAAGGATGGCACTTTACCTAGCGATACTGTGCAAAACCCAACGAATGATGGGTCATGCATGGCCATAACTACCAGAAGTGGTAAGGTGCTGGAAACTTCAGCAAAAGGCAAGCAAGTGGTTGACGAAGTGGTACGGTTTGATATATGCAAAACAATGAAGCAGCCCAGCGATATGAATGAGTCATCTGTAGCTGATGTTCATTATGAGGATATGAAAGCATTATCTATAGAGAAACAACCTACTGTTGAGCCATTGTCTGCTGCGCCACTGAATGTTGAGCATGAGGATAATGAAGATTATGAAGAACTTATGGGTGATCTAACAGAAATAGAGTCTTATACTCCTAAGAAACCGGATTGTGAACTCAAGAATCGACCAACAGCGAATACTCCCTTTGACGAGCCACCAATGCTAGAATCGCAAGAGCTTCCCGATTATCTAGAGTATGTGTTCCTGGAAAGTAGAAATATACTTCCTGAGAGAGCAGATGATTTAAGTGAACAGCACGTAGAAGCTCTCATCTCTGCTCTGAGGAGATACAAGAGAGCTATGGGTTGGACTATTGATGATATAATTGGTGACTCTCCGGAGAAACGTATGAGCCAGCTCGAAAAAGATCCATGACCACAGGTAAGCTTCATTGTCGTCTAAATCCTTTCAGAAAACGATCCACCATTTACCTCGACGAAGTCTAAGTACTCGAGGTAACTATGCCGAGCCACGACAATAAATAAGGCGCTAGATGGGAGGCAACCCATCGTTTTATCGTTTTATCGTTTATCGTTTTGTCTTTCTTTCATTCTAGTACTTGTTTTTGCTTTTGATAAATGAAAATCCAAAAATAAGAGTCGTGCCACGACCAAAACTAAGGCGCTTGGTGGGAGGCAACCCATCGTACTAATCGTTTTCATTTGGTTTTGAGCAAAAATAGGTGCAAGAAGTATGCAACGAGGAGATTGATTTTAATTGACGATATGGTCGCATTGTATGGAAAAGTCGGTAAGTTAGGAATGGTGATGCATAATGCTATGAATTGAGCCTTTCTCACGTCATAATAGGCCTCGAGAAAGGCTAGGCCTTGGTAAAAATAGTCCACGAACGATGCACAACCTATTCTATAGCCTAAGGACTCGGAATCTAGTGTGCTATACACTATGCGCCGCCTATTCCTAGGTGTGCTTTTGCCTATGCGCCGCCTATGCTATGGCATTTGAGATACTGAGACCAAATGCCATAGACTATGCGGCGCATATGTCTAGAAATGCCATAGACTATGCGGCGCATATGTCCCATTATGCCATGGACAATGCGCCGCATATGTCATTGGTATGCCAAGAGATATGCGCCGCATATGTGGTGATTTTGTCCCCAAATCCGATTGTAAATGGGTCATAACCCGACCCATACTCTTCCTATATAAAGGGGACATAGTTTTACAACACAACCACATTAGAAAACACCCTAAAGGCGCCACATAACCTTCCAAATCTTCTCAAAATTTTCTTCTTTTGCTCTTCTAATTCACAACACCGTCTCCACAAGCTTCAAGCAAGTAAGTACTCTCTTATTCTTCATTTATTTATTGTAAGTACTATGTTGCTATGCTTATTATAAATTGCTAAATCATATAAGATTGTTGGTGATGTTCATGTGTTTGAATTGTTGTTACATAATCATGTGAGTAAACATATACGTAAGGAATTCTTGACTTATTTCCGACTTGAATTTGGTTTCAATAGCATTGTTATGATATTTGCTGAATTGATATGGCTATGAATATTGCTTAAGAGTGTTGTTTGGATGCTTACATGTTAGACTATCCCGGCCATCGGGATAAGATTATAGTGCCTATCGACTTAGGAGGTTGTGCTTGTTGTAAGAATAACGATTCCAGGTGGTAACCCCTATGTCGTAGTGTTGCTATATCTACCATGAAAGTAGTCCAATGGCTGCAAATAAGTGATACAATGCTGATTTTCTTGTTGGAATACAATCCTAAAACGTATGTCGACGAAATCTGAGTAAATCGACTACGTTCACCTCACTGATTTGTGCAACAAAACTAAGTGTGGGGTGGTACCCCTAGTACTTGCATATAGATTGTATCAAGTGAGATTGTGCTGCAACTAACATTACTTCTAGTCCCAGGTACAATGGCACCTAAAGCGAGACAAGGCAAGGATAAGGCTACCACCTCCCTAAAGGGCAAAAAAAAAAAAAAAAAAAAAAAAAAGAGAAGTCGCAAGGACCAAGGAGAACCCTCCTCACAGCAAATACCTCAACTCACGCTTGGAATTAAGTGGGATACTTATGAGGAACGTCTGAGGATAACAACTCTGATGAGGATTCCAATGCAAAGGGGTATGACCCCAGACATAGAGGAGGAGTCCGACTGACCAGGTTCCTCGTATTTATTTTCCACTGAGGACAGTGTCCCGTCTAAGTGTGGGGTGGCATTGCATGCTATACTTCTCTGTTTGCACCTATGTTTGTTTGTTTACTTTGTTTATTTGAGTTCGTTTTTTTTTGTTTTTTTTTTTCCGTTTGACGTTTTTTTAGTTTTTTTTAGGAGTAAAATCTTTCTAGCTTTGCATGAAATTATTTTGATAGGCAGCATGAGATTATAACAAGAGTATGT
The DNA here is from genome assembly GCA_030864225.1 of Capsicum baccatum var. pendulum. Taxonomy (NCBI): domain Eukaryota; kingdom Viridiplantae; phylum Streptophyta; class Magnoliopsida; order Solanales; family Solanaceae; genus Capsicum; species Capsicum baccatum. Next base: position 216,314,458 of record CM061554.1, on the reverse strand, counting down.
ATTACAATTGTGACTATTGAGACGTTTAGGCTCTAGTTGTGACTCATTATGTGATATTGTGTTATTCAATTCCTTCACTTGTTGGGTCAAGAGTCTATATTACTTCCAATCAAGTCGACCATGTGCCTTGTGTGTGTGAGATAATAGTATATTCTATGTATGTGGCTGATGCTAGAACTTGCCTGGTATGTATGCAAAGCGAAAATAAGGAATGTAAGTTTAGGATATGATTTAGGCATTTCTTTGGCAACCTATACATGTTTACCTTCAGTTTTTCCTACCCATGAAAATCATCCTAGTTAAACCCTTTTGAGCCTTTAGCCTATTTCTTTGACAACCTTGTATGTAAGCCTAATCCATTTTTTAAGACCGTAATTTGATCCAAATTCCTAAGTGCTTTAAAGTGAAAAAGTCATGTGACAACATAAGAGGAAACTGGTTGAGTATGATGCTTTAAATCGCAATGGTGCTTGAATGTGTTATGAAAAAGAAAGTGCTATCATAGGAGGTATGTTGTGAAAAGAAAAAGGAAAAGAAAGCTGAAAAGTGAGTTGTGCTTTAAAATTGAAAAACAAAAGAGGAGAACAAAGGTGGTAGAATAAAAGAAAAAAAAAAGAGGTTGAAAGAAAAAAGTGTCAATAATACAATGTGATGTATTAAAGTGCTTAGGAACTTAGTCACTATTTCTGGCCAAAATAGTTGATCCTACCCGTCCCTTAGCCTACATTACAACCATCAAAAGACCTACTTGATCCTAACCTTAACATTCCGACATTAAGTGGAGTACTACATTAAGGGCAAGCCTATGGTCATTAGTTGCTACATATGAATTTTTTTGTGAGAGCGAGAGCAAGGACATTTTGATACCCATGTTTGAAAAATATGCTATACTTGTGAGTGATTATGGGTACTATATTGTGAGACACACATGGTTGATGAGTCTTGGATAGTTGTACATGATTCTATGCACCTTAACGTTTGCATGCGAGTTGATCACCATCACGAGTCTATGCTTGAGGTTAAATTGTTTCTACTTATAATCGGAAAGCTACTCTTCGTTGATAATTGTTGTGCTTGTCTTGAAGAATGTTTTGTGTTGTTGCTGTAAAACCCTAAGTTGATGTTTAGAAGGACATGATATTTTGTTCGAGGACGAACAAAGCTTCAAGTGTGGGGTGTTGATGATAGGCGAAATTACGCGCCTATATCAATATATTTTGCCCATATTTTAGCCTAGTTTTGAGAACAAATTATATATTTCATGCACTTTTAGTCCTTTTTCCTATAAATGAGCTAACAAACATGATTAGTAAAGTTTCAGGTATAAATGATGCAAAATTCAGCATTTTATGGCTTACTTGATGCAAAAGAAAGCTCACGAAGGAAGGAAAGGGAGTTTACACGCCTAAGGACCAAAACTGCTGCATGGAAACTCTGTCCCGGGCTAAAACAGCATTTCTGAATACTTTGGGGACTGCATGGAAAATCTGTCCAGGACTAAAACAGCATTTCTGAAGACTTTGGGGACTTACAGACACAAAGCTGGATTTTGACAATGATACATTAACCTAGTACAATTGGGTTATGTATTTCATTAGTTTATTTGGATTAGGAGAATGTTACATTAACCTAGTACAAATGGGTTAAGTATTTCCTTAGTTTAGTAGGATTTGGTTATTTATTTCATTAGCATAGTAGGAGTAGGATAGGAGTATTATAAATACCTTATCATGCTAGAGATTTTAATCAAGTCCTCCCTTAGTGGAGGAAACTCCTCCCTTAATTCAAGAAATTCATTCTTCAACTATCAATTCAACAATCAATTTTCTTCCATCCTTCTCATCTTCCACTACAAACACTTCTAATCTATTCTTCTATTCTTAAATTCCACAACAAGAGAATTGTTACTTGCTACGGAATCACCAAAACCACACGCCTAACACCTCTTTTACACGCCATCCACCATGCAAAACGTGATATCCTTCGCATTCATGGGTAACTAAATCTCTTAGTTGGGGTTATGGAAGCCGAATGAGTTACTATCTATAGCTGTGAGTTTGTGAGTTAAAGACACGTATATTGCTTATATAATTATTCTCTTCATCTTAAATCTACAATCTTTGCGGTTTCAAACACAAGAACACGCCATTCTAACATCTAACCTGTTCGAGAGAAAGGTTACTTGTCTAGAAAAGAAGACGCATAGACTAACGCCAGTCTAACATTTAACTTGTTCGAGAGAAAGGTTATTTGTCTGGAAAAGAGATAATGTCAAGGTAGTAGGACACCCTTTCCTATTAAAAAGCTAGTGCCGTAACTGGACTAACCTCTTGGAGAATTTGTACCGCTAGACACACTTTAAGCTCGAGAGAGTTAAAGTGAAATAGTCCTTGTTTAGGTCGAGAGACGCTTGGATTTACCATCGACTACAATTCTCTATAAGCAATTGCATGTCAAGACTCTACACACTCATAGCCAATAGAGACGTATACCTCAGAAGGTGGACATAACCCCAACGCTTCAATTCTCATTGTTTACAACCAACGTGACAATCTTTCTCTTTTTACTTTATTATTTTCAGCTTTTATTTCATTACTTTGGTTACTTATTACAATCCCCCCTTCTTACGAGACTTGCACCAAAAGTCTATTAATTTTGCTTACTTGTTGACCAAGCTATTCCCTGTGGGATCGATACCCAACCCAGGTTGGGTTCTATATTTGCTAACGACCGTTTTACACTCCTACGAGAGCTGTAGATTGAGCGTTATCAGTTGTGCATACACTCTAGCTCATAGAGAGAAATATTTGTAAGAGAGGCATACGATGGGGGCATGATGGGTCACTTTGGCATTGACAAGACCCTTGGAATCCTAGATGAACAATTCTATTTTCCTAAGATACGTCAAGATGCAGCTAGAATTTATGTCCAATGCATGGATTGTAGAAGTGAAAGATCTCGCCTTCTCCTTAAAGAATTATATACCCCTATACCCACTCCTCAACGCCCATGGCTTGACATCTCTATGGATTTTATTTTGGAATTGACTAGGACAAAAAGGGGTAGAGATTGTATTTTTTGTGGTTGACAGGTTCTCAAAAATGGCCCATTTCATTCCATGTCATAAAATTGATGATGCTTCTAATATGGATTCTTTTTTTGATGAGCATGTTGTAAAAATACATGGAATTTCTTGGACTGTTGTTAGTGATTGGGACTCTAAGTTCCTTAGTCACTTTTAGAGGTCGTTGTGGGGTAGGCTTGGCACAAAATTGCTTTTCTCAACATCTTTCCACCCACAAATGGATGGGTAAACAGATATAATAAATATAACCTTGGGTTCTATGTTGCTAACCTTAGTTAAAGGAAAAATGGCCTCTTGGGAGGACCACTTACCTCTAGTCAAATTTGCTTATAATTGTGTTATCCATTCAGCTATTGGTATGACTCCCCTTGAATGTATTTATAGTTTTAACCCCCATACCCATTTAGATCTCACTTATTTGTCTAGTGATGTTGTGATAAGCTTAGATGGAGATAGGAGGGCAGAAAATATGAAGAAGTTGCATGATAAGGTGACAATTCGCCTTGAGAAGAAGAATCAAGAGGTGGTCAAAAGAGTAAACAAGGGAAGTAAGTGGCTTGTACTTGAATTGGATGATTGGGTGTGGGTGCACCTTCAAAAGGATAGGTTTACAACCCAAAGAAAATCTAAATTGATGCCCTGGTATGATGGTCCATTTCAAGTGCTTGAAAGGATAAACGACAATGCCTATTAGATTGACCTTTCTTCAGAATATCAAGTACACATTACCTTTAATCTGTCTGATCATTCACTCTTTGATATGATAGAAGATAATCACCCTTTGAATTTGAGGTCAAATTCTTCTCAGGATAGAGAGGATGATACAATTCGGATTGGCTCCAAGCCATTCACTAGAAATCAAGTCTAAAAGCTTCAAAGGATCTAAGGATTTTTCATGAAGTGGGAGGAACTTTAAAAAGCCTCCTTACCATAAGAGGGTGTTATTTGTTGATGATCGCACTCACATTGGTCCAAGGATCATTAGAGGAGGCAAACGGAGGCAAAATGGGGCTAGAAAAACCCTTTGAAAGGACTTGCACCCAAGGCACTTTAGATCCGTTTTTGATCAGCTCTAGCATTTCAAGAGTGGATCAAAACAGCCCTTAGTGGGACTTATCTTGCAATTGGGTAACTTTTGAGCCCTAAAATTATAATAATTAGCCTAAACTATAAATACTTTTGAGGCTAGCTCATTCTCTTAGTTTTTGCTTGATTATTGAGGAATTGAGGAATAATTCTCCATTGATTTAGAGTATTAGACAACTTTTATTGAACTTTTATTTATAAACGTTGGTTTAGAGGGTGTTCATCTCCTTCTTGGTCACTGTAGGATTTAGGTGCTCGATTAGATTGCAATTGAGGGTATTAGAGTTTGACATTCTCTTTTGTTCTTGGTTACTTCTTTTCTTGTGTCTAATTGTCTATCTTATCAATTATCTTTACTTGTCGTCTTTAGTTTTCGTAGTTCTATTCTATATCATAATACTAAAAGGGTAGATAGGGACCCTTCAGTGTGTTGTGCCACGTATGTTCCACGAGGCACTAAGGTTGTCAAAAATGTGGTTTTAATTAGTCTAGGTGGGTAATAAGATCCTCCTAAAGTTTGGGTGTGTCTCAACCTTTTTGCGTATAATTCAAGGAGGAAATAAAGCATTTTCTCATACTAAAATTTCCTCTTTGTTTCCTTTTTATGTGTCTGAAAATACACCATGAATTGGATTTCTTAATATTCTCTTTAAACATACTTCTTTTGTTTTTCTTGTTATTTTTTGTTGGTTTTGTAAATCAACTTGGCATGCTCATAGTGGTTTCTCCATACTTTCTTGCATTTTTCAAAAAAGTATGTTGTATTCACAAGTATTTATAATTTAATAAAGGATCTAAAATTCGTATTACAAATAAAGAAGTGGGAAGTAAGAATTACATATATGTTGATGATTGATAAAATACCAAACAACGTGCCTACTGTAAGCCGTTTGAGGAAGGTTGAGTGTACATACACCTTATCTTTACATTAGAAGTTAGAAATACCTTTTCTTAATGATTGATGAAGTAAGCTTAAAACTTTATATATCGAAGTTATGTGAAAAAAGATTATAGATGGTCAAATATCGGATTTGTTTGCATTTCATTGTACACCAAAGAAATCAAAAAAAAAATCATTGTAAAGATTAACAAAACATTAAAGCCTCAGAGGAATCCAATATGATCATGTGTAATGTATGTCACACCTCTTTTTTAACCAAAAGAATTAATTTTAAGTTCGAAAGGGTTTTATTATTAAGTGATAAAAGATGAGAATTGTTTCGAAAAGGATTCATTTTATAATCAACGCAGAGTCGCCACTTGACATAAAGCGGGTTTTCCAAGTAACCTTTGGAAATTCTTTTTCAAAATAGTTTGACTCTTTTAAACTGGTTTGCAAACAGAGATTTCGGCTAAGAAATTTTGTTGACAGAGGGAAAGGTGTTAGGCACCCCTTGATTCCGTGTTTCGAACACGGTCGCTAGGTGGAGCATATCGTCTAATTTAACACTATCAAGGTATAAACCACATAAAACACATAAAAACAAGCAACAAACAAATCAAAGAAAGTTCAAATATCAAAAAATTGTCCAGTCCAAGTTATACAGTCCCAAAAATAAAAATACAGAAATATAAATCTTATTCTAAACTAATCCTAGACTAAGCTCCAATGCTTTACCTAGTTCCTTGGGCCTTCATCACGAACCTTCTTTTCATACATGATACGTCAGGACATTCCCCGGTGAATAAGTACATAAGATCTCGGGGCATTCCCCGATAAAATGAATACATTTTTTCAATTTTTGTGCATAAAAATAGAAAGAACCATTCACAGAAATTCACACATTCAACAAATCACCATTCCTAAATTTGCCTATCAAACCTATGTTTACCTACCCGAGCTCGATCTATCATGACATTATCACATCAATGATATCAATGAATCAAAATAAATTAACGCTTGCTTTTTATTAATTTTCAATTTTCGACCCTCAAATAACTGATTTTACTTCTCAAATGAGATATCATTTCATCACACAGTTCATGATCAAGGGAACTAACAATGAATCAAAACAAGAAAATATTCACCAATCCAACACTCAAACGTCACCAATAATTCACATATCAAATCACGTTCACAATCACATAAATATTAAAAGGAAGAGAAGAAAGAATTAGACCTCAATGTCGCTTTCAAGTATTATTCGATTAAACAAGATGAAATCCACACCAAGAACCTCGAACCTTAACACAAATTCTAAATAAAATTTGACCTCAAATCAATCTCAACTATGAATGAACCCCGATTCTTGTCTACCCGTTTGCGTCTCCAACACCAAAATTATGAAGTAAAGACAAAAACACCCTTCATTTTACATGCACTAATCTATCCCATTCCTTCTGCGGTGAGTTTGGGATGGGATCAAAAGATTTTTTGTTAGAGATATTGTTATCTTCTTTTTGGAGTTCCGGTCATCTCAAATAGTGATGGAAAGGCAGAGAACGATTTATATCTCAGGCGATAATGGCGCTTCCAGGAGAGACTTCGCTAGAACAATCACTCCATTATCATTTCTCTCCTCTCTAGCTCAAATTCCTTCCTTTTTTTGTTTTCTCTATCTCTCTCAATTCTCTCTATCACAGTCTTATAGTGTGTCTCGATAGGTGTGTGTATCGGTGTGTGGCATCGATTAGTTTGTGTGCGTATTTTTTGGTGACAATGAGGTGCACGTGTATGTGTTTCGATGTCATTTGTGTATTTTTGGGGTGGGTCAATATGTACGTATTTGCTAACGGTGAAGATTAGAAAAATAGAGTCGGCTCTCCATCTATTGTCGTATGGAAGATGAATTGAGAATAAGTGAAGTGTGTATCTAAATTATTCTATGAGGCTTGTAGGAGTGTGTGTATATAAAAATGGAAAAAGAAAATTCCCCCAAAACAAAGGAGTATGTTGTTGTGTATATATCTGATGGGCCCTCCTTTATCGTGCCTTTTTTGTGTATCTATATTTTTTTAATTCTATTAAAGACTGAATGGGGAAAATGTGGGGGGTTGGGGTAGGGGTAGGGGGCATGGGGTGGGAAAGGTTGTTAGGATGAGGTGTAAAAATTAGTTAGGATAAGGGAATTTTAGGGATTAGGAATTTAATTTGGTAGGATTTATTGTATTTGTTTCCTTGTGGGAAAAGTTTAAAATGGGTGAGAGTACGTGGTAAAACATGATAAAAATGAATAAAATTCAACTTTGGGTGGGACAAAATTAGGTGTCTACGGCTTGCTCCCTTTGAATGTAAACATGAAGTGTTTACAGACAAAGAAGTAGACAACGAGACAGAATTTCTTTCCGACCATCATTCAAAAAGAATGAAACAGAAGGAAGAAGGGCAACCGAGTCTTGACTTAGGACAACCTACCTACCCAAGTTATGAGGGAATCAAGTCACAAGTATCTCAAAGAGTTGAAAGTTGAGGGACTATACCGAGTTGGAGAGTCGAGTGAGGCCCTGTCAAGATTCCAGTCCGCGGCTCTGTCATTACATCAAAAATAAAAATTACAAGTTAAAACAAAAATGAAAATTAGAAAAATCCTATCTATGAAGCTTCTTCTGGACTCTTGACTTGAGTTTCACCTCTCTATTCGTCAGGTGGGCTCCTGACTTCCAATTTCTTCAACTTGTTGCTTAACTTTCAATTTCTTCACCCTGTTCTCCAGTCGGGTTCCTGATTTTCTATTTTTCAATCCACTTTCTTTCAATTTATTCACTTTTTTGCTTGACTTTCAACTTCTTCACCATGTTGCTTGACTTCCATTTATTCGTCCTGTTCTTCAGGCGGACTCCTAAAATCACATCAAAACTAAAAAGAAAATTATTCCAAACAAAGATTATTATAAAGAGATTTCATTTGCCAGAAAAGTGAAGTTTCAAAAAACAAGAATTAAATTTTTCCCTAGTTTATCATCAAAGGACTTTTGTGAAAGTCACATCGTAACTACTTGAAAACCCCAAACAAAGAAATGCATCTTCTATGGGTTAACTGGAATGATTCGACTAGAAAGTGCATTTTCTAAGAGTCAAAAGGGATGACTAGACTAGAAAGTACATTTTCTAGGAATTAAGAGGAATGAATCAACTAAGCAGTACATCTTCTAGAAATCAATGGGAATCACTCGACTAAGAGGTACGTCTTATAGGAATCAATGGGAATGACTCGAATAGGAATTATGTCTTCTAAGAATCAAAGAGAATGACTCGACTAATAGGTACGTCGTATAGGAATCAAGGGAAATGACTCGACTAAAGGTACGTCTTATAGGAATAAAAGGGAATGACTCGAATAAAAGGTACATCTTATAGGAATCAAAGGGAATGACTCAACAAAAGGTATGTCTTATAGGAATTAAAGGGAATAACTCGACTAAAAGGTACATCTTATAGAAATCGAGGGCAATGACTTTACTAAAAGATACGTCTTATAGGAATCAAGAGGAATGACTCGACTAAAGGGTATGTCCTATAGGAATCAAGGGGAATGGCTCGACTAAAGGGTACGTCTTACAAGAATCAATGGGAATAACTCCACTAAAAGGTATGTCTTATAGGAATCAAGGGGAATGACTCGACTAAAAGGTACGTCTTATAGTAATCAAGGGGACTGACATGACTGGACTAAAAGTTACGTCTTATAGGAATCAAGGGGAATAACTCGACTAAAAGGTACGTCTTATAGGAATCAAGGAGAATGACTCGACTAAAGGGTACGTCTTATAGGAATCAAGGGAAAGACTCTACTAAAAGGTACATCTTATAGGAATTAAGGGGAATGACTTGAATAAAAGGTACGTCTTATAGGAATCAAGGGGAATGACTCAAGTAAAAGGTACATCTTATAGGAATCAAGAGGAATGACTCGACTAAAAGGTACGTCTTATAGGAATCAAGGGGAATGACTCAACTAAAGGGTATGTCTTATAGAAATCAAGGGGAATGACTCTACTAAAAGGTACGTCTTATAGGAATCAAGTGGAATAACTTGACTAAAACGTTCATCTTATAGGAATCAAGGGGAGTGACTTGACTAAAGGGTACATCTTATAGGAATCAAGGGGAATGACTCCACTAAAAAGTACATCTTATAGGAATCAAGGGGAATGACTAGGAATCAAGAGGAATGACTCGACTAAAAGGTACATCTTATAGGAATCAAGGGGAATGTTCAATTTAAGAAGCGTATCACCAAGCAAATGAAAACTGAAATCCCTAGACAAGAAAGTGTGTCTCCAAGGGATACCGGATGATGAATTTTACCATGATTTGATTATCAAACCTATGAAGCAATAGTGCTCCCTGTATTTGTAGAAGTGAGGCATTGTATCCCTTGATATTTATGCTCTGAAGTCCTTACTTTGAAGGTAATATGTTTCCTGTTTCATCAAAGAAAATTTGTGAGTTTAAAATATGGTGGCTAGTTTGTGGCTTTATCTTTTGCAGCGATCACTCTTGCCCTCGTCACATTTAACCTTGCTTCCTACCATTAGCATATATCGTTAACTTGCTGCATCAGTAACCCAAACTCAAGTTACTAAGAGTCACTCTGAAACAAACATAGTATCGCTGCTTTGCCAGGCTTCTCAGATAAACTCTTTGAACCTTGGTATTTTCATGAGTTTCTAGACTTGTCTGTTGACAAAATTTTTGCATGCCTTATTTAGGCTCACAATTATGTCTTTTTTATGTGCTGAACTTTTGTCTTGCTTTGTGTAATTGAAGAAGTTGATAGCCAGTTTTGAAATTTTTTCTCACTTGTTTTGACATATACTTGACTCAAAGACACAAGAAAAAAAATTATAATAATTGAATAACTGACTCAAGAAAATAGAAATATAGAAAAAAAGAAAGGACAATGAATGTCCCCACTGAAATAGAGAGAAGAAAAAATTATCTAAAAATCATAGAAGAAAAATTTATCTGAAAATGACTGTCAACCCTAATAATTATGACACGCCTTTTGGATTAAGTTGTCTAATCTTTCAACAGAACTTTCTACCAATTGTTCCTGAGGTAATGACCCTGAAATTGAGTTACTTCCTTGTTCCAATTGCATTTAAGACCTCATTCGGCTAGTGGCACCTTGAAGGGTTTTTGCCAACAAGCCTCTCTCATTTTTCTCTCAACTCACCATCGCCTTATGGTGCCCATAAGGGTTTTCACCAATAAAACTCTCATTTTTATTTCTCTCAACTTACCATCTCCTTATAGTGCCCATTTGGGTTTTCACTGATAAGACTCTCTCATTTTATTTCTCTACTGATTCCTTATGTTGAGGAAGACAATAGTTCCCAAAATTCATTATCATATGGACTGCATGCTTAGCCTTAACATTATCAAAGATTGATCTAAAGGTTTTTCTTTGGTTGTAACTTATCTTTTGGATAAGATTACAAAGAAAGGATGGCATGAGGCACAAACGATAGTTGAAGTGGGGTAGGACTAAAAACTTTTGAAATCAACTCAAACAATGAGGATTAACCCATGCCCCAGTTTATTTTGGCTGGGTGACTCTAAATTTTTTATTTGGTTGAACCGAGCCCATAGTAGGGCAGCCTAAGTATCTCACCCTCAAAAGAGGAGAATCGGGTCACACGTAGTTTCGACAGCTTGTTCTTTTACTTGATTCTAATTTCTTTTTTCTTTTGTTGACTCTTTTTCTCTTTGTGGATTTTCTGACTTTATTTATCTTGACACTCTCTTCTTTTTTCTTTTTGACAACTTTTTTCTTCTTCATTTTTTTGAAACTTTTTTGACTCTATTCTTTTTCTCGACACTTTCTTTTGAACTTTATTGACTCTATATTGATTCTAAAAGAAGGGTATGAAAGAAAATAGAACTAAAGCTCAAATAGGGTAAACAAAGAATGACACAATGTTTGGATAGCAGAATGAAATACCTTCATCATATCAATCCTTAAAAATGCAAGTACATAACATGCAATATGAAAGTGGGAGATGAAGATCATGTGTGACATTTTTAGAACACTAAATTTGACTGAGTATGTTTGCCATATCCTCTTCTACAATTGTCAAACATACAACTCCATCTTTGTTGTACATCCCTCGAATTGAATAACTCATGCCTTCGTGGAATTGATTTTTTATCTGTTCCTCTTGGTATAGGATCATACATTTTTTACCTAATTGAGACATGTCTTTCAATTGATGACCAAGTTATTCTTGTAATTCTCAAAAATATTTGCCTTAATTTTGAAAGAAGGCTTCAACCTGATCACGAAATGTGTCAACATTCTATCAATTTCTTGAATGCCTTTTTCTAATTCTAGCCCCCTGATCCAGAGTTCATGCTTAAATTTGATTTTAAGATCTGACTGAAAATTCTGCAAGCATGTCATATCACTAGAGTCAACATAAAATGTATTATGTAAAGAAAACAAACAAACAATACATATTTAAAACATAAAGGAAAAAGAGACATTCTATTTAGTTAAAATAAAAGATAGAAGGATTTAAACATAAACTATAGGGGGACAAAATAAGATTGATCCCAAACTATAACCCTAAAATAATTTGAATAACAGAAAACAAAACAAAATAGACTATCAAACATCCATCCTAGCAGGGATAAAAGTGACTTCCCAATTGTTGAGCTTTACATATTAGCCACTGGTTTGCATATCAGCATAAAGTAAAGTTTTCCTCGCTGTTAATGTTTTGCACCATAATTGATCCATCTTGAATCATCTTTTCAATTTCTCTTTTCAAATATTGACAATCTTCAATACTATAACCCTGAGCGTCAGAATGATACGTACATCGTATATTAGGATCAAAATTTCTTGAACGTCGATTAAGAGTGTACCCAAGGAGAGGAGAGATCTTGCCCTACTGTACCAATATCTTAAATAAACTTGAATACAACTCTGTAATTGGTGTGAAGAAATCTCTCTACTTCTTATTAATAAATTTTGGTAGTCCAATTAACATTGATGTGGGCTCAGGGCTATAACAATGATCATCAAAAGTATTGAACATGTATTCACTAGCGGCCTGGGGAAGCACAATAGTTGGATTGATGGCCAAAGTGGAAGCCTCAATAGAAGGTTGAGAAATAAAAGCATAAGCAGTATTTGGTGTTGTCAATATGGTAGATTTATACTGAAGGGCTAGAGAATGAGTGATGGAAGCATTGGGACACTTACAGCTTGGAATGGATTCTGAGGCATGTTGTGGTACATCAACAACAATAGGAAACTGGATTTGCAATTGTGATAGAAAACTCAAGGTATTTTCAAGGTCAATAGTGGGGAATGGAGGAGGAGGCAACCGACTAGTCCCGGCTCAATACATTTCCATCATTTGTTTCCTCAGCCTTATAATTTCTTGCGTTAAACTCTCATTTTCCTACCTCTTTGTCTGACTCATGATGTCACTCTCTATATCCTTATTGGACACAACTAACCTTCTTTAAATTTGGTGTGATGTGGAGGACCAGCAAAAATGCCACAAACCAACAACCTTAAACTAACTAAACAAGAGATGACAAAGGTGTTAGAATGAAACACTTTCTCAAAATCTTTTTTTGGTTTTTCCTTTTCTTTGAAAAAGATCACCGAATCCAAGAAGGGCGCCTATACACCTCACTCCCAAAAGAGAAGAATCAGGTGTGCGCAGTTCATGAAGTCTTGCCAAAATAATCAATTAAACTCTTTTTCTCTCTTTTTCTTTGAAACTTTGAGAATAAAAAAGAAAATATTAAATTATCAAAAGAATTGACGAAAATCTTTTTTAAATTTTTTTTTCTAGTTTTAAAATCCTACACAAAATGAAACCTATTATTACCAAAGAAAATCTTTTGGGGTTTTCAAATTTGAATTTCATACGAAAACGAAACTTAAACCTATTAAAGAAAAAATATTTGGTAGTTTTCTTTTAATGATGTATATGAAAACCTGCTCTAAATGAAGAGTGAAGAAAATCTTTATTGAATTTTTTAAATAAGATCCCAGAACCATAAAAGGTTGTCTACGTATCTCACTCCCGAGAGAGGGGAATCAAATGTGTGTGGTTCATCCAGATTGGATAATTAAGGATTAAATAAAAAATTGAATCCTGACTTAAGAGACACGACTAAAGACAGACGATAAACAATGTCAATAAAATCTTTTTGGGGTTTTTAATTAGAAACTAACACACAACTATAAAAGAATTTTATTTTTTTTGAAATTTTTGTTATATAAAAATGTACAAAGCTCCTATTGAAAGAGAAAAAAAAAATATTTTTGGAGTTTTTGAATTGTGAATTCTTACTTAAAAAATAAAAGGAAATTTTTTTTTTACGTTTTTGATTTTTGAGAAAATGAGTGCAAAATGTAAAACTCATTTTTTATTTTTTGAATTATGAAAAATAAAATCCATAAAAACTCTAAACAACTACGAAACTCTTTTTTCTTCATTCACCTTTTCTTTCTCTCATTTTTTCTTTTTTTTTTTCAACAATTTCTTGCCCACGCACTTTACTTCTAACACCTACTTTCCCCAAATAAATTCATCAAATGACCACGCTACCCTTAAAGATGCAACATTTTGCACGTAGGAATGCTTTATAGGAGAGTCTCCTATAAAGGACCAAGTGGGCCCTACTAGGTCTCAATATAATGTACAGAAGCATGACCTAAAGGCTGACCTACGCTGAGATTCACTAACAAAGATGTTCGGGGGGAGTGTATGGTTGATAGTGGCTGCGATAGCTTTCCACCTACTCCATACAACCCAACGGCTCCCCCTCCTAAAATAAAGGTGACTCAACTAGAAGTTGTGTACACACGTGTACTACGAACTTGTTGCAAAATGAATGACTCAGGTTATGCACATGATGTCAAATATAAAGCGGTAACACATAAGAGAAAAACTGTAAACAAAGAGCACGTAGACACTCAACAATGATAAAATAATAACACAAAACAACACAAACAAAATGTCTATACACCTATAGTGTCAAACTAAGCCGATACAACTCTAAAAAACTAAGCTTGAATTCTAAAAATCCCCAGCAGAGTCACCAGAGTTGTCACACCTCTTTTTTAACCAAAAGAATTGATTTTAAGTTCGAAAGGGTTTTATTATTAAGCGACAAAAGATGAGAATTGTTTCGAAAAGGATTCATTTTATAATCAACTTAGAGTCACCACTTGACATAAATCGGGTGTGCCAAGTCACCTTTGGAAATCCTTTTTCAAAATGGTTTGACTCTTATAAACTGGTTTGTAAACAGAGATTCCGGCAAAGAAATTTTGTTGACCGAGGGGAAGGTGTTAGGCACCCCTCGATCCCGTGGTTCGACCATGGTCGCTCGGTGGAGCATATCGGCTAATTTAACACTATAAATGTATAAACCATATAAAACACATAAAAATAAGCAAAAAACAAATCAAACAAAGTTCAAAAACCAAAATAATGTCCAGTTCGAGTTATACAATCCCAAAAGTAGAAAATATGGAAATATAAATCTTATTATAAACTAATCCTAGACTAAGCTCCAATGCTTTACCCAATGCCTCGGGCCTTCATCACGAACATCCTTTGCGTACATGATACATCGGGACATTTCCCGGTGAATAAGTACAAAAGATCTCGGAGCATTTCCCGATAAAATGAATACATTTTCTCAATATTTGTGTGTAAAATAGAAGGAACCATTCACAGACATTCACACATTCAAAAAATTGCTATTCCTAAATTTGTCTGTCCTACCTATGTTTGCCTACCCAAGCTCGATCTATCATGGCATTATAACATCAATAATATCAATGAATCAAAATAAATTAACGTTTGTTTTTTGTTAATTTCCAACCTTCAAATAACTGATCTTACTTCTAGAATGGGATATCATTTCATCACACAGTTCATGATCAAGGGAACTAACAACAAATTAGTACAAGCAAATATTCACCAATCCAACACTCAAACATCACTAATAATTCACATATCGAATCACGTTCACAATCACATAAAAATTAAAAGGAAGAGAAGAAAGAATTGGACCTCAATTCTGCTTTCAAGTATTATTCGATTAAACAAGATGAAATTCGTACTGGGAACCTCAGACCGAACCTCAACACGAATTTCAAATTAAATTTCAACCTCGGTTCAGATCTCAGGCGATAATAGCGCTTCCAAGCGAGACTTCTTCGTAACAATCACCCCACCATCATTTTTCAATGATAGTGAGGTGCGCGTGTATGTATTTGTGATGTCGTCTGTGTGTTTTTTAAGTGGGTCAGTATGTGCGTAATTTGGTGATGGTGAAGATTGGAAAAATGGATCGGCTCTCCGTGTATTGTCGTATGGAAGATGAATTGAGAATGAGTGAAGTGTGTATCTGAATTATTCTATAGGTCCTTGTAGGAGTGTGTATATAAAAATGGAAATAGAAAATCCCCCCAAAACAGAGGAGTATGTAGCTGTGTATATATCTGATGGGCCCCTCTTTGTTGTGCCTATTTTTGTGTGTATCTATATTCCTTTTTTTTTTTCAATTCTACTCCCTCCATTTCATAATAAATAAATTGTTGGATTTTAACAGAACAACAACAATCCACAAAGTGAAGTCTCGGGAGGGTAAGATGTACGCAGTCCATACCACTACCTCCGAAGAAGTAGAGAGGTTGTTTCCGAAGATTTTAACACATAAATTAAGAAAAAAACATTAACGACATAAATTTAACACAACTTTTCATTTTTACCCCTAAACAATAAAAAGCTGACCTTGTAATACCTTTTCAAAAGTTAATTAGTTGTCAAATCATAAGGATAAATTTGGAAAAAAATTCAATGTTTTACTTATTTTGAAACACCAATAAATACCCCAACAATTCACTTATTCTAAAACGGAGGGAGTATTAAAGACTGAATGGGAAAAAAGTGGGGGGTTGGGGTAGGGGGTAGAGGGTGTGGGGTCGGGTAAGTTATTAGAATAAGGTGTAAAAATTAGTTAGGATAAGGAAATTTTAGGAATTATGGATTTAATTTATTAGGATTTTTGTATTTGTTTTCTTGTGGGAAAAGTGTAAAATGGGTGAGAATACGTGATAAAACGAGATAAAAATAAATAAAATTCAACTTCGAGAGGGATAAAATTAGGTGTCTATAATGTATCATCACCAAGAGGTTCCCCTTGCAAAAGCAAGGACTTGAATCTGCTACTCCTCATTTTATATGGATTATATCATCAACAGCAAACTATGTAAACAAAATCCAAAAAATTAAAGCTACCCAAAAAAATAAAAATATTCACAAGTGAGAAACCTAGCATGGAAAATAATTTTGAACATCTTAAAATGTAGTTGTGTGCTCCAATATTACTCTCAACAACCGACAAGAAATAACTCCCTCCCTGATCTCTCAATCAACAATCAAATCAGTCTTCTTTCTCCTCACAATACATCAAAATAGGGGTGACAAAATTAGCCCAAAAATAAATGATCCGCCCAACTCATCTAAGGTTAAATGGTTTTGGGTAAACTACATAAGTGACTCTTATAATAGTGGTTTTGTTTTTTTTGTCCCTCATAAGAAAAGTGTTATATAAATAGCCTCCATTTTTTTACATAGCACAATTACCTATTTGCCCCTCAATATCTCAAAAAGGGGTCAAAAATACTCCTGAGATGTTTGAAATAGATTAAAAATACCCTTCATTTATTTTTTGGCTCAAAAATACCCTCCTTTTTTGTTTTTTTGGCTAAAAATATGCCTCCACTAATTTTTTGGCTAAAAAATATCCTTTCCTCTAACGGAATGCCACCAAACACGCCACGTGAATAAAAAAAAGTCACTTGATCAGTCCACATCAATAGACAAAAATGAAAAATCATGCCATTTAATTCATCTAACCATCAATCCATTTTCTTTAATTATAAAGACCCAACCCCACCCATATTAAAAAAAAAATCAACCCAAGAGAAAAAAAATTGAAGAATTTGATTGATTATTTTTCATGTGATGGATTTAGATATTTCAAATTGGTCTAGGCGAAAGATGAGGAAAAAAATTATGTACTTAAATTGTTGATCCGAAAAATCTAATTTTAATGGGGTCAACCCTAAACAATTGGATCCTCAAATAGTTGATCCAATTTTCAAGAGCTCAGATTGTTATTGGATGTCCTATCTGAATTTGTCTTATGAGGAACCTGATTGTAGTGAGAGGAATAGTAATTCAGAGATGACATTGGAATTTGGAGAGTGAAAGTTTAGTGGCAATGTAGAATAACCACAAGTTGATGAGGTCAAGAATTGCTCGAGTGAATCTCGTAACTTTGAAAATATAAAATAATGAAATATAAGGCGGTGAAAGGGATGATACGAGGAAAAAATTGAAGAATTGAATTTTGCCTCTTGGTTCGGATTTTTTGAATATGGATCGGATCGGATTTTTAAATAGAATAAAATAGGTTGATTAAATGGAGTGGTTTTCCACGTGTATGTTGACGTGGATTGATTAAGTGGCTTTGTTTTAACCTACGTGGTGTGCTTGGTGGTATTTCGTTAGAGAGAAGGGTATTTTTGAGCCAAAAAATATATAAAGGAGTATTTTTGAGTCAAAAAAACTAACGGAAGGGTATTTTTGAGCCAAAAAAAATAAATAAAAAGGTATTTTTGAGCTAAAAAACAAATGAAGGATATTTTTGATCCATTTTAAATAGTTCAGCGGTATTTTTGACCCTTTTTCGATATTTTTAAACAACTCCATACTTATATATCTTTCAACTATTATTTTTTTCTCTTTTTTATTTTACTTTAATTTTTATCTTTTCTTTTCTCTCTGTCTCTTTTTTTTTTTTTAATTTTCTCAATCCTTAATTTTTGTCCCTTTTCTCCTCTCAACTTTAAATTTTTTAAAAAAAAAAATCTAATTTTTTATTTTACTTTGATTTTTATTTTTTTTATTTTTATTTTTAGTTTTTCTCAACCCTTATTTTTTCTTTTCTCCTCTCATCTCCTATTTATTTAAAAAAATATCTTTTTATTTTTTCTTTGATATTTGTTTTTTTTTCTCTTTCTTTGTTTTAAAATTTTTCTCAATCTTTATTTTTTTCTTGTCTTTTTTTTTTCTCAACCTCTATTTTTTTCGTTTTCTCCCCTTAACTTCTATATTTTCTTTATTTTTCTATTTTATTTTCTTTGATTTATTTTTTTAATATTTTTTTTTCATTTTCTTCTTTTTTTTTCTTCCAATCAAGTAAATTACCCCCCATGAGCAAGTGTTGACACTACCATATTGTATATGTAACACTTATGACTTTCAAAACAAGAAGTTATGTTTCATGGGCAAGATTTGACACTATCACATTGTGTTTTGATTTATGAAATCTCTTATAACTCTTACCAGAGACACTCAAGGACTTTCAAACAATAAATTATACCATAGGGACAAGAGTTGACTCTACCACGTTATGTTTTCCATCATGAAATGTTCTACAATTCCTACCTTAGAGGTAAGACTTAGCTCAAGGACTTTCAAATAATAAACTATATCTCACGGGCAAGAGTTGAAACTACCACATTATGTCTTCATTTATGATATGCTCTACAACTCTTGTCTTAGAGGCAAAACTTAACTCAAGTACTTTTAAACAATAAATTATGCCCCACGGGCAAGAGTTGATACTTTCACGTTATGTCTTCATTTATGAGATGTTCTACAACTCTTGCCTTAGAGTCAAGACTTAGCTCAAGGACTTTCAAACAATAAATTATGCCCCTCGGAAAAAAGTTGACACTACCACCTTATGTCTTCATCTATGAAATATTCTACAACTCTTGCTTTAGGGGCACAACTTATTCCAAGAAATTTCAAACAAGTTACGTATATTGGACAAGAGTCAACAATAACACATTGTGTTTTTTACTTACGAAGTGCTCTATGATTCTTGTCTTAGAGGTATGACTTAGTCCAAGGACCATCAAACAACAAGTTATGCACCATGGGGTAGAGTTGACACCATCACATTGTGTATTGATTTATGAGATGCTTTATGACTCTTCCCTTAGAGGCAAGACTTAGACCAAGGAATTTTAAGGAATAAGTTGTGCCCTATGGTCAAGATTGACATTACCACATTGTGTTTTAATTTATGAGACAGTATATTACTCTTACTTTAGAGGTAAGACTTAACCGAAGGCAGGGCCAGCTGGTAATTAAAAAAATTTAGGCAGTTGCCTAAGGCCTCTATTTATGGAAGGCCTCATTTTATACCACTTATTATATTAATAGTGTAAAAAAAATTATAAAAAGTTCTTTTTAAGTAGGTGGACAGCTAAAAAATAGGATTAGATTTTAAAAAAAAAAACTTAAAAATAAGAGATTTTTGTTACAGTCAACAGATAAGTAATTTATTATTCAGTTGACATCTATAAAAATATTTCTTTTCCTTTTGAACTTTTAAGGTAGAATACTCACAAAAATATCTGAAGTTTGACCGGATTACCAGTTGAGCATACTGAACTTTGCGGGGGTCCTATTACCCCCTCAGACTTTTATTTTATTTTATTTTAATGGCTATATCTGTCACTTGGCCCATTGTGTGTTAGTCACACGCATTGAGCGCGTGAAACTATTAAAAACGTTAAAAACTCCTATTTTTTTGCCAAATAGCCCCTAAATTTTTTAATTTTTTAAATTTTTATATTTTTTATTTATTTTTTCATTCTTCTCTCTTCTCTTCTATCTTCTTTCTTTATTCTCTCTAACAATGGAGTCTTCAACAATGGTTGCTCCATTTTTGAATTGAAATTGAACATAATTTCATCCCACACATACACACCCAAATGAGTCATATTCAACTCACCCAATTCAATTACATCAATTTGATTAAATTTCAACACACACACCCCAAATGGGTCATATTTAATTCCATCAAAATGACAAAATTTAACCTACCATTACCACCATCAACCAACCACCATTAACTAAGGAGAAAAATCAAAAAAGAAAATTCACCAAGAGAGGGGAAAAAATTATTCGTCAAAACTAGCAACAAATTTGAATATTTCTTGAAAAAAGTTTTCAATTTGAAACTTTGAATAATTTCAAATTCAAATTCAATTACATTCTTAAATTCAAATTCAATTTCCAGTTTTCAATTTCCAGTTTCGTTGCGTTCAATGTGCCACAGGTTGTGTTCAATAGTCGAAAATTAAAATTTGAATTTGAATTTCCATTCTTTTAGACTGGAAATTTGTAATTAACTCAATGAAATCATTTGAAATTTGATTTGTAGAATGAATTTGAGTTGTGGAATCTTTAATATGGTTATAATGGTGAAAAAATGTTGAAAAGTGATAAAATGGAGAAGACAAAGCACGTGTACTACACTACCAACGTCAAAACTGGGTATAACTTTACGGGGAACAATTAATTCCACTTTTAAAAAGTTCGGGGGAAAATTAATTTCACTTAAAAAGTATAGGTGTGTAATAGGACCCCCACAAAGTTCAGTATGCTCAAATGGTAATCCAAATCAAACTTCAGGTATTTTTGTGAGTATTCTCCCATCTTATAATTACCTTTTTTTTATCGATTTTTCTCACATTTTCTCTCTTACTCACGTTCACTCGTCTCTCTTTCTTCGATTCTTCTTTATTCTCTTTTTTCAAATTTAAAGACTCAAAAAGTTAACATCAAAATCTAAATATTGTTGATAATATTTTTACTTTATTGATAATTTCACTTCGAAGAGAACATAGTTCATGTTTTAAATTTGGAAAACACATTTTGAAGCGGCTAAAATATATTTGGAATCATAGATCAAGACTTTATATTTCTTGAATCGGATAATATCATTCTAATTTTGTATATTATTTTTATATTTTATATTTGATTTTTTTTATAGTGCACATTGTGTTTAAACTATTTGTTAGAATTTAATATATCAAAAGAGTAAAAAAATAAATTTTAGATAAAAGCTTATATAACTTTTGTTGTTGTTGAAGTTAAGGCCTCCCAATCAACTTTCGCCTTAGACCACCATTGTGCTTGAGCCACCCCTGATCAAAGGACTTTCAAACAACAAGTTATGCTCCATGGGTAAGAGTTAACACTATCATATTATATTTTTATTTATGAGATGTTTTATAACTCTTGGCTTAGAGGCAAGACTTAGCCCAAGGACTTTTAAACAACAAGTTACGTTCCATTGAAAAAATTTGACACTATCACATTGTGCCTTGATTTATGAGATATTATATAAATCAAGAACTTTCAAACAACAAGTTATGCCCCATGGGTAAGAGTTGACACTACCACATTATGTCTTGATTTATGAGATGTTTTATAACTCTTGCCTTAGAGGAATGAATTAGTCCAAGGACTACTAACAGCAAGTTACGCCCCATGGGTAAGAGTTGACACTATAATATTATATCTTGATTTGTGATGCACTATTAGTCTTGCTTTTAAGACAAGACTTTGCTCAAGAACCTCCCAAAAGAGCAGGTTACGCCCAATGAACAAGTGTTGACACTACCACATCGTTTCTTGATTTATGAGATGCTTTATAACTCTTACTTTAGAAGCAAGACTTAACTCAAGGATTTTCAAACAAGTTATGCTTCACAAGCAAGACTTGACACTACCACATTGTGTCTTGATTTATGAGTTGTTCTATAATTATTGCCTTTGAGGCAAGACTTATTCCAAAGGACTTCCCAACAACAAGTCATGCCCTTAAATTTACTTTAATGTCAAAAAATAAAAGATTTCTTTGCGAATTATCTAATTTTTTATTTATTAGCAAAATATAATAGAAGTGAAGAAAAGGAAAAAAGGAAAGAGAACAAATAAAATAAAGAAATGAAAAAAAAGTTGAGAAAAAAATAAAAAGAAAAGACAATAAAAAAAAGGTTAAGAAAAAAAAAAGAATAATAATAAAAAAAAATATATGAGAAGACAAAAATAAAAATAAAGTTTGAGAAAAATGAAAAAGAAAAAAAATGAGAAATAATTAAAAAAAAAATGAAGATTGAGACCATGAATTAAGAAAAAAAGAGAGAGAAATGAACAAATAAATAATTTTTGAGGAAAAAAATGAGAAAAAAAGTTAAGGTTAAAAAAAATTAAAATAGAAGTTGAGAGACAAATGCGAATGAAAAGTTGAAAAATATTTGAGGTGTAGAGGGGCAAAAATGTACTTGTACTATACATAAAAAAAAGGGTTAGTCTTTAAAAACTTTTCTTATGGAGATAAAAAAATTCAAAGTCATCCACTGTTAGAGTTATCTCATGTAATTTCCTGGGTTTGAACAATAGCGATTTTGATGATGGGCTAATTTGGGCTAGCCCAAGTTGACTCATTACAAATCACCAGCCCAAATAGACTCATGGTGATGCTCAAAATTGACCCATCAAATTTATAGCTTTTACCAAAACTTTATTTTATTAATCTAGACACAATTATGCGATGAAAATTTAAGCAAATCGAGAGGAGAATATATACTATGTACATCTGGACAATTCATTTCAAAATTTTTTAATTAGAGTAGTAATTTTATTATAAAAGAAAAATTCGTACGACCAATTTATTTTAACTGAAGAACAACTATTATTTTTTCTAGCTAAAATAGTAGAGGCACACTACAAAAGAACTTTAAAGATATCATTATCTGTAGTATGATCCTTTATTTTGTTGGAAAGGTAAAATTATTTTAGACAAATATTTTTTTTTAAAAAAATATGCTTGGACTTTACTGGCAGGGAGTTAAATAAATATACAATAAAATATTTTTTTCATATAGCTATTTCAAAATTCATAAAATCTTTTCTTTGAAAATATTTGGTTGCTAATATTTGTTAGTATTTGTTAAAAGTAAAGAAGAAAATGTGGGTCAAGTTGGACAAATTGGGCAACAATCCATTTGTTAGCCCATTTTGGCTCAATCCATATTAGTCCAAGTTATTATGGTTTGAATTGGGTAATGACCCATTTATTAATTTAGCTCATTTTGATTTGCCCACGTTCAGCCCACCCAGCCCATTTGCCACCTTACATGAAATCAATCTTCTTTCTCCTTACACTGCTTCTGAAGAAATTGGAAGAAAGTATGATTTCATCACCCCAATTCAATTCTTTCCAATTCTTATTTTCATACTTTTTGTATTGCTCTTTTATATTTCATCGTTTAAAGCTTCTGCTGCGAACTTGGCTTCTAGATATACTACTGTGTTTGCTGCTATAGGGATTACATTATACCTACAAATCTATTGCTCCACAAGGGGGATTCTCTCTCGTTTTTCTATTCATTATTCACTTTCACAATCTTCCATTATTATTCTGAAAAATAACTTCACTCTTTTAGCGTATTCATAGTTGTAATTCAGAGATGACTCCCTTGTTCAGGAAACACTACATTAATTCCTCCTCCATCATGACTTAAAGGAAATTTAGCTATATAATTGGAATGCTAATTTTCTTTATATTTTTGACAATTATAATACATGTTTTCCAGTTTTAAGTTCTTATCTTTTCAAAGTTTAACTGAATATGTTTTTAGAATACACTAGTTTAGTCGCACGTTTGATTATTTAAAATTAAATAATTTTATTTGTCGCGGAAATTTTTAATAAAGTGTAAAAGTTTAAATTATTTTTCAAAGATTCTTCACACTTTAATATAATAATGTAACATAAACATATTTTTTAGTATAAGCACTATATATTTTACGTCATCATTTTTGCTTTTGTTATGCCGTACCGCTTTCCCTTGTTGTCGGTTATTTTTCTTTTTTTGTTTCTATATTTAATTTTTTTTTTGTTTTTAAAATCAAATCTTTACAAAATTATTGATTATATTCTTATTACGCACAAATTGATTTATAGAATTTCACGCAACTAAAAAAATGAATAACCCATAGATGAAAGAAAATTTTGATTTTTATGTACAAATTAAACTCTTAGAATACCCTTATAATGTGATTTTTGTAACTTAAAACTCTATTTAGTTATCATTAGAAACAAAAATTAGTCACTAAAAATAATAATAAAAAAAACTTAAAGCCAGTTATACACAGCAAAAACACATAAAGAGTTATAATCGAATAACTTTTCAGAGAAAAAAATAGCAATAACTATGACAATAGTACTATATAGTATTGTGTTTAAAATTTGCATAAATACTATCAAATACCTTTAAAAAGAGTAAAACTTGCAGCTATCAAAAGAGAATCACCACACATGTAATATAAATCTTGATTTTTTATTTGGCGAGATAAACCTTTAATTTTTTTGGCTACTTTATTTGGCGACAACACGCTTGTTTTGTCCAATTTTTGTATCAAAAATTTGCAACTGAAAAAGAAACACAAGAAATTATTAAGAGAGGACAATACATGAGAAAATGGAAGGAAAGTTGTCATTTAAGTCTTGAATGAAAAATTGATGACATTGACCAAGTTAAAGGGTCAAACATAATTAGAAAACTTGATTAAGTTAATTGTGGACGTGATTAATATTTTCAAAACTTTCTAATCTTTTTAAAAATACAAATCAAACCACACCCCTCTCCTCTCCAAATGAATCGTCTCTCTCCTCTCTCTCTCTCAACCAACAGTTCTGCAAAATTTCTCTCTTCAATCCTCGACGACTTCAATCTCCGACAAAAAATATTTGAGTGAGTTCCTTTTTGACTTTCAACCGCCAATCGACGAGACTGCAGTGTTCTCCGGCGACAAATACCTTCGAGTTCTTCGTCGTCTCATTTCTTTTTTCATTGGTAAAAAAATTATGTTTTTTAAGTTATGAAGAAAAAAAAGAACTTGAGCCAACTTCTTTTTTAGTATCGGTTAACAATTTTCAATATTTCTTGCTTAAATTTGAAATGTGGAATGAAGAAAACTCTAATTTTTAAAATTTCTTCTCTACTCTTTTCGCTGTGAAATATAATTTTTTTTGTTGTTATTGTAGTTCTTGTTGTCGAATTGTTGATTTGATTTATTGGTGTCTGTTGAGTTTTTTGAAATTTAATTTTTGTTGTTTATGTTTGTACAAACGCAAAACAACAATGTTGGTAATTTTTGGTCACCATTGATGTTCTTAGTGTATGTGTTCTGTTGGTATTGATGGGTTAATTTGTTATTTTTCTTGATAAAACTGGTGTATTGATATTAAATGGTGATAGTGCTGTTGTTTTATTGAACAAAATCCTTGTACTATTTTTTCTGCAATAACTGAATTATCTGATTCAACAGATAAACTATCTGATGCTACAGATGAACCACTAATGCAACAGGTGAACCATCTGATGCAATAGATGAAACTCTGATGCAACAGATTTAAATCTGTTGCAACAATGAAAATCTGGTGCAACAAATCATTCATCTATTGCGACAGTCAACTCTTCTATTTGGAAGAAACCTAAATCATATTGATAGTTGATAACAGTTCCAATAGATAACTTATTTGGGAACAGATGAGTGATATATTTTTATTATGTCCAACGAATTTCTCATCTATTGTAATAGGTTGATTATATATTGCAACAGATAACCAATTTGGTGCAACAGATGAGTGATCTATTTTTACTATTTTCAATAGATTACTCATTCATTATAATAGGTTGGTTACATGTTGCAATAGATAACCTACCGAGTGCAACAGAGAAGTGATCTGTTTCAACAAATAAGTGAGCTTTTTTTTTATTATTTCTAACGGATTACTCATCTATTGCAACAGGTTAGTTATATGGTGCAACAGGTAACATACCTAGTGCAACAGACCAGTTATCTGTTTTAACAGACGAGTGATCTATTTTTATTGTTGCAACAAATTACTCATCCATTGCAACAGTTAGTTATATGTTGCAACAGATAACCTACTTGGTGCAACAGATGTGTGATCTGTTGGTACTATTATTTTACTGTTGTATATGTCAGATATACTATTATCTTTTTTTAATGATACATTAATCAATTATAATCTATTTTAGGTTTCTGTTAAATTATATGAAACCCAAAAGAAAAGAAATCGAATTAAGTCTAAGTAAAAGAACAAGTGAAGCAGCTAGGCTACATCCACCACTTTATGAGCTTGCTTTACAAACGTTATCTCAATCAAAAATAGAAGATAATGAACATGGGGAGGAGGAATATTTCAAAAGAGATGACCCAAATGCAAATAGTGATACCAAACTCCCTAAGAACACAGCAACACAAACACCAAAATCAATCCACTAGTTTAAGAACTATGAACCCTTTTGATGACCTCTCTCGAATTCGCAAGAAGAACAAGAAGGGAAGTGATATCAAGAGTAAAACACACTAAAACAACAACAACACTTGATGAAAAAGATGCAATAACAACAACACACGGTTACAAGACAAGAACACAAATGGATTACACTAGATATAGACAAACGATTACAAGAAAGTAAAGATAGATAGATAGACAAAGGGATGGTATAATATTAACAACCCAAAAGCTTATTCTACTTTTGGACCTTTAATATCACACACAACCTAAACCTATCTCTTACGTGATCTCAAGAAAACCAAATTCCCAAGTAATCTCTGTTTCTAAGAAAATGATCAACACAAGGATTCCACCTTGCTGAAGACTCTCAAAGAGGCTATAAAATATATTCTCCAAAAATCTCCCAAAAATGACCTAATGAGGTTCTATTTATACCTAGGTTAACTTATTACAAATGACTAAAAAACCCTTGCAAAGGGAAAATGAACAGTAAACGCGGATGAACAGTGAAATGTTCTAGAGCTTATGGGACTTGTTCTCTACACTTCAAATATTGTTCCTTGGATGGCCAGCCCCTGAGCTCGAGTCTTGACGTATTGAACCCTGATCATGATTGAACCCGTATTACCTCTCCTCTTTAGAAATGATTCGTCCTCGAATCCGAACCTTGCAAAGCAATAGGAAGGACAAGCAAATAAAAGTTCCTCAAGGTATGAGGGTTAGGATTAGTGTAATTAATCATAGGATCTTGCCAAGGTGGCTCAAACTTCACATATACCCAAACATCCCTATTACCCGAATACTTTACCAAGGGAGAATCAACTATTTTATCCACATAAGTGTGACAAGAAATAAGGAACAAGCGTCGCTTATCAGGTGGAAAACATAGAATCTTCTTGGAAAAACAATTAGATTTGAAAGTTGAGAGAGGAAATCCATACATTCCATGCACATTCAAGTCATTCCAAAAGATATCCTCATAACCACACTTCAAATGATCACCGAAATCAAATGGGTAAAGTGTCCATGAGCATGGGTTGGGAATACACTTCCTTACCCCAATACTACTACAATAATGATTAAATGTCCCCTCTATACTATCATGGTCAACAACAAAAACAAGTAGAGGATCATCCATAGTCATTCGGCCAACATATTCAACATCATTATTTTCACATACAAGTTGGTCTTCATGACTTCCATAAGATAATGTACTACCACTTTCCACAATGGCTTTAACACTAGGTGAATCAACTAGTGTATCCACAGTCTCATGTTATACATTATCATCACAAAATGAAGGCACATTCGCCTCACTTAAAGACAAACTATCATTCACACTTAGTTGGCTATTATCCTCATTCACTAGAGTGCAAAAGTTAGTTTGATTACCTTGTAGCTCATGTAGAGCATGGCCACTCACGAAAATTTGATTAGGAAGGCTTGGATGCTTCATCAAGTTATCCAACTTATTGCACAAAGAGCCTTCCATCCTTCCAATCTCCCTTCCATTCTGTCCATTATTCGCCTATTTATGGTATCAAGCCTTGCCATGATGGATTTAACCCAACTATGTATTTCAGTTTCATTCACCATTGTACCCATCAAGAGCTACTAAGCAAACAACATGAAAACAACAAAAACATTAAAGATTAGCAAAAATCAGTCCACACTTCGTCACATAACAGTCCATAATGCATCTCAAAATAGTCCACAATCCCTCACTTTCATCACTCTATTGGCCTTAAAAGTGTTGATAACTCGCTTATACTCCAATGAGGTTACTTGGGCCCAATTGTGGCTCGAGGTCGGAATAGATTCTTTTTTGAAATGACTCAAATAAGTAATGTAAGAACTTAAACCAAAAAAGATACTACGAATCAAAAACGAGAAAAGCACACAACAAACATAACATGAAGAACGTACACAAAACTAACTTACCAGCTAGTAGGGTATTACTAGGTTGTCAATTAGTGTCATCCAGACAAATGAAACTAGGAAACAATAAAATGAAATTAAGAAATCTAAAATTTGAACTCAAAAATGTTGCGTGAACAGTACTTTAGTAATGTGGCAGTCTACTATTGGCCTCAAGTTTTATAAAAATTTTATTTCCCAATTCCAAGTCTTGATCAATATACAATTTGGAATTGGTGGATTTGGTTAATGAAGGGAAAAGTGGTCTTTGAGCCTTTTTGTTCAAATTTCAAAAGTAAAACTTGACTTCTTTGAACTTTCTACTTGAAACAAGGTCCTTATATCAATAAAAAGTAGATGAAAAGTCTTTGAAGTGATAGGGACAAGTCTTTTTCTAACAACTACTACAAGTTTGTCTTTTACCTTTTTAGATCTAGTTTGCACTTTAAGGATTAACAAGATGATGAAAGGGTGAAGAACCTTAAGAACACAACAAGTCCAAGAACAAAAACAATTTTAGTTTCCAACTCCACTGCAACAAGACCATCAAATCGGCCAAGGTTTAGGTAACAACAACATCCAACTCAGCCAAACCTTGCTCACATCAACAACTTCAACAGGTTCAAGTTCAATCTTAGATTTGGACACTTTTTAGTGTTCATGAGAAATAAATCAACACTAGAACTCTAATAAACAAAAGACTAAAATTTCAAGACACAAAATAAATAAATCTTGGCCAAGATAACAATAACATAATTTTCGGCAAGAACACAAAATGGAGAGATTTGCACTTATCTGGATTTGTTTTTCAATTTTCAGCTGTTTTTTTTGAATTTTCGTCCAAGAGAACCCAATATTGGTAGTGTAGGAACACAACCAGCCTTGCTTTGATACCAAATGATACCAAACTACCTAAGAATACAACAACACAAACACTAAAATCAGTCTACTAGTTCAAGAACTATGGACCTTTTTGATGACCTCTCTCGAATTCGCAAGAAGAGCAAGAAGGGAAGTGATATCAAGATTAAAACACACTAAAATAACAACAACACTTGATGAACAAGATGCAATAATAACAAAACACGGTTACAAGACGAACACCAACGAATTATGCTAGATATAGACAAACAATTACAAGAAAGTAAAGATGGATATATAGACAAAGGGATGGTATAATATTAATAACCCAAAATCTTATTCCACTCTTGAACCTTTAATATCACACATAACCTAAACCTATCTCTTATGTGATCTCAAGGGAACCGAAATTCCCAAGTAATCTCCATTTCTAAGCAAATGATCAACACAAGGATTCCACCTTGTCCAAGGATTCCACCTTGCTAAAGACTCTCAAAGAGGCTACAAAATATATTCTCCAAAAATCTCTAAAAAATATTCTAATGAGGTTCTATTTATACCCAGGTTAACTAATTATAAATGACTAAAAACACCTTGCAAAGGGCGGATAAACAGTGAACGCAGATGAACAGTGAATAGTTTTGGAGCGTGTGGGACTTGTTCTATACATTTCAAAGCTTGTTCCTTGGATGGGCTTCCCCCGAACTCAAGTCTTGATGTATTGAACCTCGATCATGATCATACCCATATTAAATAATACGCGCACAATCATGAATATTGACGTTTTTGAGTGTGTTGAATGCAACCTACAGAGTGTACAAGTTGAAATATGAAAAGGGCTCCAAATTCGCTCCTATATTGCCCTCCATGGGTGTCATTTCGTCCATTTAACACTAAGGGGCTCTTTTGTCATTTTATCTATTATTTGTATTATCCTATATAAAAAACATGTTATGTTTTAGCTCATTAGTTATTGAATATTGATGTAAGAACACAAAGAACATCTATCTTGAGAGAGAGAGAGCCTCTCTAGGCCGAAACTAGGACATGAACAAGTGAGTGTGAATGTGCATTGCTTGGAAACGTTGGTGCTTGAGAGGTGGATTTCAATCTTGTGTCTTCGTAAGGGTGTGGTGTTGATATTGTAAGTCTCAGGGGTCCTTAGATTTAATATAATTTGGGTTCCTAATCTTGTAATTGTATATGTCTCATTTTTATCTTTACATTTCATATCCTATTTTGTGTTGTCTAGTGAACCCATTGGTTTTTTTTGTGTCTTGCAATCTTATAACGTTGGATTGTTGTTATACTAGTGTTGCTCTTTTTATTATAATATTATTTATTCCTTCTTGTTGTTAGTCATTTACACCTTATTTCTTGTTGTTATTGGAGTTGAGAATTATGTTTGTGTTGCTCTCAGGTTTTTATTTATTTGTGGACTATTTTGGCTTGTTTTTGATATGATCCAAGTTTATATCGTATCATTTGGTATCAAAGCATGGCTTGATATTGTTCTAACAAGAGCAATCTTAGGTTTGAAAGTTGAAAAAAAAGTGTTCTTGAGCTTGGATCTTGTCCGAGAAGAGTGTTCTTGTTGTTGTGTTCTTGGCCAAGAGTTCCTTGTTGTTATTGTTGTTCTTGGCCGAGGAAAATTATTGTTATACATCTTGTCCTAAAATGTTGAGTCTTAGATCTAAGAATACCTTTGTTTTTGTTTAGTTGTTTCTTGTATTAGTTCTTATTCACTAACACCTTTGATCCGATCTTGATTTGAGCTTATATTTGTTGGTGTTGATGACGTGAACTTGAGCCTTGACCAAATTATTGTTGAAATTGTTGAAGCCTTATCCCTATGGTTAACTTTGTTGTTGTGGAATTTGTAGTTGGATGTTTGTTGTGTTGTTGGTGTTCCTGGAAGTTGTTGTGTTCTTGTTGATTCTTCACCTATTAATATTTTGTTAACACAAGAAAAGCTAACTTTAAATATACAAAAGGTGAAAGACAAGTTGTAGTAGTTGTTGGTGGAAGGACTAGTTCACATCACTCATAGACTTGATATCAACTTTTTCAACCACTTTTCTATATTTCAAGAAGGCTTGTTTTGTGGAATTAGTACAAGTCAAATCTCACCTTTTGAGTTGAAGTTCCTTATTTTTGCTCAGGAATTTTATCTTCGCACACCTCGGGTAGTTCTTTCCAATCAAAGAACTTCTCTATGCTACTTATCCAATCAAGAAAGTCCTCAGGATGCAAGGATGCAATCGCCCATGGAAATCGGGAACGTCCACTTTGATCTCAATGCCCTTCTAAGACCCGGATCAAGCGCTTCCTTATCATTCAAAATCAAAATTGGCTGGAACTTCTTCTTCTTTCTTTTACGAATCTGGCTTCTCTTGAGTAATTACTTGAGTTAAGCTTAATTGAAAAGAGTTACTGTAGTACCCCGTAAGTTTTTCCAAGTCATTAAAG
Source organism: Capsicum baccatum var. pendulum (assembly GCA_030864225.1). Taxonomy (NCBI): domain Eukaryota; kingdom Viridiplantae; phylum Streptophyta; class Magnoliopsida; order Solanales; family Solanaceae; genus Capsicum; species Capsicum baccatum. The sequence goes on along the minus strand of CM061554.1, from coordinate 216,282,847 downwards.
CCTTTTAATCTTGCCAAGAGAAGCTTATCACTATAAAAAAAAATTTGGCTAAGTGTTGTAACATTCTCATTTAGACCTTCAATCTTTGGGTATTTATTTGACAACCTTTTCGACATCTGTTTTTTGATTTTCAAGTTGCGTTGTGATGGGTAAAGGTCTTAGTACATCCCGAGTGAGTTTCGGAATTTTTGGAGTAGCGTAAGGGCACATTTGATGTGCCAAACCAGTAGCAAAAGGTGCTGGTGAGGCGCCTTGTTTCCAGTATTTTAGGGTCAACTTGGAATGATCATAACTTTTAGTATATATTGAATTGGGAAATATGCTATATATGAACTGAAAGCTCTGTGAGTCTTATTTCCAATGCAATTGGTTTCATCCAATTTTAACATTGCCGTGAAAAGTTATGGTCAATTTACTTCAGCCTATCAAACCAGTAACAGAGGGACAGCTGCATCTTTCTCTCTTTTCTTAAGGGCATTTTGGTCACCTTTCACCCCTATATATACCCACAAACATGGGATTTGAGTCATTTATTAGAAAAATATACTCCCTTTTGGAAAAGTCTCTCAAGAACAAACACCCTCAATTCCAAAATAAAAATAAAGATCCCTCTAAATTCAACCGTAGGAACTTGAGAATAATTTAAGATTTGGAATCCCCATTGTGAGAGATACAAGGAGCACCTATCAATCTTACGTATAGAGTTCCGAAATCAAGAGTTCATCTGTATTCATAAACTTGAGGCATGCAAGTGTTGATTTTTGGGTTCCTTCTACCCAAGAAGCTCAAGAACCCTTTTTCCTAAATTTAAAGATTTTATTTTTATGAGTTTTATAATTTATGTGGTATGAAATTTGTGTTCTTGATGTTGTTGAAGTTAAATTATGTTGTGCTGATAAAGACTCAAGTTTAGACCCTAGTATGTGTTGATTTTACTGTGTTCATGATAAAGTCTTTTTTTTTAGAAGCATGTAAAATTATGTAATTATGTTAATTGGTGTGATAAATTGTTGTAAGGCTAAGATGAGTAAAACGTGTTGTTGCTATATGCTAAATGACGTTGGAAATAATTATATTTTTCATGTATGTTGAAATCTTTGGGTGATGAATTGGTTCATGGAGTCATAATATTTATAAGTAATAATTGTTGAATAACTAAAGCATGCTCTCTACATGTTTGATAAAATGCCTATATGAAGAAAATAGTACCATTGTAGTATGTTAAGTATAAAATCCATGATGTTTATGATAAATCCTTCAAGATTAGTTGATTTCATAGATTTATATTGGATCTAAGTTAGACATTAATTATGATGTAAGATTGAGTTTAATTCCATGATTTACCTCAAGATTCATGAAAATTAATTAGTTGTAGTATGATTTATGTAACTACAAGTTGGATTGAAGAATCCATGAGTGGATTTAAGTGTATTCATGATTATATTGTTGATTTGATTTATAAACTATGACTAAGTGTACGATTTATGTGAAATTAATAATTATTATATATGTAGTACTATGTGAACTCATATTAGAGCTTTGAGATGGTGAACTTGGTGTTGGAATTGTGATATTAAGTATTGATTAGTATTATGATTAAATACTATGCCTTCCAAGTATTTGATGAATGGTTGTGTGAATTAAACAAGATAAATTATATCATGTAAACATGTGTACTAGTTCATGCCATTCAAGTGTTTGATAAAGTGCTCATGTGAAGAAATTAGAGTCATTATAATATGTTGACAAGAAATTCCCAAGCTATGTATAAGCTATGCATGCCAAGTGTTTGTTAAAAAGCTTTAGTGAATGGATGGTAACATGTTAGCATGAAATCCTTAATTGTATATACTTGAAAGCATGATATATACCTACTAGTTAAGGGTAGATGAGGTGGCTTGACCTGTTAGATGAGGGCTCCACTATTCTCGTTTGAGTACTTTATAGATGAGGGTCACATAAAGTTGTCTTTACTAGTGGCGCGATACTGACACCCTTCCAACTGGGGCATAGGTTGGACCCCGACTTAGCTAGGCAGGGCATGTCAGTTAGATGACTACTTTCCACAGTCTCAGTTTCAGAATCAATCTCAATCTTCAAGAAAGAGCTTAGTTCAGTGTATAAAATTCAAGGCTGTTAGATACAGACCACGAAGTATGATTATTTGCAAATTAAAGATCCGCTGGTAGATAGGCCGATCTTGAAATTAGTTATCAAGTAGTATTATTATCCATAGATTTAGAGACTACCTGCTAGATAGGGTTGATCTCAGATTCAGTCAATCATTCTTATTCTTAGTAGATTCGGAGACAACCTATTAGATATGGTTGCTATCAGTTTTAGAAGCTTCAAATACTCGTAATCTCAGTATGTTCAGAATTTTCAAAATTTTAGTATAATCAGTATTAGTTACCAGAGTTAGTTCGAGTATGCTTAGTGACATTATGCATAGTATGTTCATAATAACATATTCTTTATGTATGCTAATCCATCTCTTGCATATTGTTCAATTAAGTTATGTTCATGCATAAGCCCTTGCATTTAGCCTTACCTCATTTGCATACTTAGTACATTCCAACGTACAGACTTATTTGCGCTATGGTGTTGTAATTTTATTTGACACCATAGATTCAGAGACATGAGTTCCAGATCAGTAGCAGTAGACCAGTACCTAGCAGTGAGTCCTCATATTCCGAGGATGGATTATTATTTCACCACATTATTATATTTAGTTTATTTTACTAGACAAAGTTAGTTTGGGACATGTCCCATCAACTCCACAGTTCAGACAGTTAGAGGCTTTTCGGACAGTTGTATAAGTATTCAGTTTGCAAATTTATGTATTTTAGATATTTTGAACCTTATGGAAAATTTCCACCAGTTTTTTGCATGTATTTTATAATATTATGCAGTGAACAGGTACATATATCATAAGCACCGTGTGACGTTTTGGTTATAGAAAATTGGGGCATTACAGTTACAAGACTTATGCTTTCTCTCCAAATACTAATTGTCTTCCAAAACGATTAGTCCATCAGGAAACTAAAACAAAACGACTCAATAATTGAAATTAGTTGAGGGGGTTTTCTAAACTACTATAAACGAGCAATTTCTTTATACTTGTCTGGTTGGAACCGATTAATCTACTGAGGTAAGCACTAAGAAAGGTCCTATCAAGATTTTTCTAGTCTGACTTAAAGTTGACTACCATGCAAGAAGTTATAAAAGTTAGAGAAGATCCTAAATCTAATAAGGCATGAATATGTAAATGGAAGATCTGTAACATACCAGTGACCACATCAGGAGAATTTTCTTGATCTTATTTGGATTGAAGTACATAAAGCCTATTTTGGCATTACCCACTGGTGGTGCTAGAAGAGGCACCCTGCTGATTCAGGTGACCTAACCAAGCTGAAGAATGAGTATGCTGACCCTGAGAACCTGACTGAGGAAAATCTCTGACTCTATGGCCTAACTTGCCACACCCAAAAAAACCATCACTGTCATCTCTGCAGATACCCTTGTGGTTTCTGCGACATGTCTTACAAAGAGGATTTATTCGAACACTACTAACACTACCCTGAGATTTAGAACTTGGCGCCCTATCATTGTTACCATCTCTGAACTTAGGTACTGGAGCACTGGAGATTTTAGATGAAACTGGGAAAGGTTACCACTTTCTCACTTAGGCTGAGTGAAATTAAAAATACCTGTTCTAGCTCTTTTGTTCTCTCTCTCTCTCTCTCTCTCTAATCTTAGCCTTTTCTATTTTTTGTGAATGGACCATGAGCCTAGATATGTCCATCTCCTTAATCAACATCGCTGCTATGCACTCCTTAACTGCACTATCTGACACCCCAGATACGAACTTGCTCATTCTAGACCTACTATCTGCTACTACATGGGGAGCATACCTAGCTAACAGAGTAAACTTTAGGGAATACTCTTTCACACTCATACTTCCTTATATAAGGTTGATAAACTCTAACACTATGGCTTCTCTCAGCTCTAAGGGAAAGAATATTTCTAGGAAAGAAGTAGCAAACTCTTCCCACTTTATGAGCTCTACATCAGTGCCCCTATCTACCTTTCACTACTTAAACCACGTATGAGCTAATTTTGTAGCTGATAGGCAGCTAACTCAGTACTCTCACTGTAAGTCACTCCCATAATATTTGTGACTTTCTGGACCTAATCGAGGAACTCCTATGGATCTTCTTCTGGTTTAGATCCTGAGAATAGGGAAGGATTCATTCAAGTGAAATCCCAAATCTTGGATGTAGCAGTATTGGCCACTGAATTGGCTAAAATAGCAGATGGTTGTTCATTCTGAGCTGCTATGGAGTTGGTAGAGTAGTGAATGGAACTCTGAATTTTGCATGAGAGACATGCTCATGCAGGGGATCTGACAAAATGGGTTGAGATGCTGACTGATTTCCAATTCTCCTTTTGTTAGTCCTTTAGGAAGGCATGTTCTGTAAACAAAAAGGAGGAAATAGATTAGACTGAGAGTTTAACTAGAGCTTATACTCACTCGCATGATATAAATACTGAAAGAAGGTAAACTATTTCCTAAAACATCTCATATCCTCCTGTCCATAAGTGTGGCGCGCTGCAAAACCATTCACAAGACTCTACTAGATGCGACTTCCATACTTTCTTGGACATTGTTCGATCTTAGGCTCTGATACCAAGTTTGTAATGCCTCGAGTTTGTACTTCGGATGCTACACGGTGCTTATAACCCTAAAGGACCATAAGCTAACCCATGACTTATATCTGCTGTGAGTACTAAAATATGATACTGTAATAAATGTGGAATAATAGAATGAAATTCCATAAGGTTAAAAATATCTGAAATACTAATAATTTATATCGTCCATGATAATATCCATAAAACTGAACACTATCTTAAAACTAGTAAAAAACGCCTCTAAACTGGACTGTCTGAATGTGAAGTTGATGGGACAATTCCCCAACTAACTTTATCTATAGAAATATTGAATCTACCATGTTAATAAAATGAAAGAATATCATCGAATGATGAGGACTCACCGCTTATCTACTACTGCTGGCTGAATCTGATTCTATCTATGCACGATCGAGAACCTGAACAGTTGAACCTATGATATGAGACATCATAGCATTAAAAAGAGTATGCGTTAGTATGTGGAATATACTGTATGCTAGATAAGGTAAGGTTGAGCGCAAGGGTTCATATGCATGAATAATAACTGATTGTACGATATAGAGTAACTGAACATAAGAGTACTTGGATAAATAATACTACTGTAAATACTAGTATGCACTAATGTGCATATAAATAAATATTGTGACTAAGCTTATCTGAAGCTAAGTCCTGAGTTCTAATACCGAGTAACTGATATCTGAAGTTACTAATAACTGAGTTACTGATACTAATTGGCTGCATCTGACAGTCCTAATTTTGTTGGAATGAACTGAGTTCTATTTCAAAGATTGAGACTGAGACTGTGGGAGGTAATCATCTAACAACATGTCCCAAATAAGATAGCTGAGTTAGGGTCCAACCTATGACCCCAGTTGGATGGGTGCCAGTACCATGCCATGGGTAAATACACTGAAGAGTTACCCTCATCTGATAGGTACTTTAATTAGAATGGTGGAACCCTCATCTGGCAGGTTAAAACACCTCATCAACCCTCAACTGGTAGGTTTGATGTCTCAACCTACGTTGGCTACGTAGTTTTGGAATGCAAGGATTGCTTCTAGATATCATACCCTCTACTGGAAGGTGAGCCCCCATCCTTAGGTTCACTCGGTGCTGAATTCTACTCCCAACTAAAAGACACTGAACTGAGTATAGTGAACTAGACCAGACTGAATACTGAGTTTACTGAGTTTTCCTGAATTTAGTAACTGATCGTGTTTTACTTAGTTTTGTAACTAACTGAGAGTACTACTAATCATGACATGATTGAGATTCCACAAATGACACTGGCTCTAGGCACACAACTCAATTATCGGGTATTAAATACCCCCAGGACTCGATAGCATGAAGAATAAAGCATAATATACTCTTGAAAATCATAACAAAGTATACTTATCCATAGTTAACTCATAGAGGATTTAACCAAACACTTGTAATGTATCTACTTATACATGAATGGGGAAGACATGCTATCATGTTATAATGACACTATTTCATTTACATAGGCATTCTATCAAAAACATGGAGAGCATGCTTAGGTTTTACCATAATCAAAACATATAGTTATCATGACTATATCAATCAACTTTAAAATTGAAGGGTTTACCATGAAGATCATCTAATTCAACACATACAATGATTAATTTCATAAAAACATGTAATTTAATCATGGACTAAAACCCAACAATAATATGAACATGAATTCAATTCAATTCAAGCATGGAAGTTCATAATTCAACAATCTTGTATTTTGAAAATGGATTCGTGGACTCTATGGGTGAAAGGAACCCACAGATGAACATCTAACATAAATTAATTTGTTAATTCTTGAAAGTTCTTGGAGAGACTATTGATTTTTTATCTTATTTCTTGAAGGTAGTGTTTAGCCTCTTTTTAAGAGAGAATGACTAAATCTTTGAATAAAGTAAATAAATGCTGAGATAATGGGTTATTTAGGGGTAAATTTTGTGTTTAAACTGATTAGGGCAATGGAAAAATACTCATTTATCCCTAAGAATGACTTAAAAATTCATACTGAAAAATCCAATTTTGGGCCTTGGCACGATGCACCACTATCGTGCCAAGCCACTGAAAAATGACAACTAGTAATGTGGCTGGTGGCTCAACTCGGTGGAATCGCGTTGCAATACTCGATGGGACCTGGAAGCTCGAAACGATGCGGTACAATCGCATTGACTCACTGAAAATTGACAATTGTGAAAATGAGCTTTGGCGCGATGCGTTGGTATCGCGGTACCTCACTGGAAACTGACAATTTCCATTTTGGCTTACTCTGCGACGCGCTACTGGCCTAAATGATGATGTTTAATGACTGAAATTTAAAATAGCCATAACTTCTTAACTGGTTATCAGATTTAGGTAAATTTTATATCGTTGGAAAGCTGATTCAATTTCCTACTCAATGGTAGGCTCTAAACTGAAAAATACTAAATGTTTCTAAATTTTTATATTATATAATTCATGAACTGAGAGTTAAGTTAAGCTTGAGAAATACGGGGTATTACTGCTTTCAAAGAAGCACAAGCAATCATTGTCCTTAGTTTGGTTTGTAGATAATATTCTTTGGGCGAGAGATGTTAACAAAAACATACCACTTAATTTGACAAAGATCTCCGAGGATCTTGAGGCATTTAACATCTATCCTTGAGTTATGAAAGTTTCAAAATGACTGTCAAATATTTGTTGACTCCATTAACACCAAAGACAGTCAACTTATATGACTTTTCATGGGCTTTCATCGTAAATATTTCCTTTATTATGACATGATTAATTTTTTAATTCAATAATGCTTTTGATTTATTGGTGTTATTTTATAGGCTTGGGCATTTGAACTCATTCCTAATTTGAGACAAAAAGTGAACTACTAGAAATAAGTTTCCTGTCCAAGAATCCTGAGATGGTTTTCGGCTAAAAAAAATAAAAATGCGAAAAAACAATTATCTGTTCAACCCCCCGAAGGAAGCAGTAAGTCTAATTGTAACTAAATTTTTGTTTTAGTTAATAACTTTTAAAAAACTTTCATCATCATTCTAATATATGTACTTATTTATTATAGATTGTCCATCCGTGGCTTGTTCTGACCAATCAGGAGTTGAAAATGTCATTTTTCTTACTTTATGGTTGGTCCAAACTTTATTAGACCCTAAGGTGATTAATAGAATAAATAAAGAATTACTAAAAGTAACAACCATCACACGAAAAATAATTTTGGAGGGTGGGCTTATTGTTGTTGATGATGGTAGTGGTAGTGGTTCTTCTATTGGGGCTAAAAATGCTCTTGTTATAGTTTTTTAAACAACAAACCATTATGATTATGATCATACTGTTTATACAGATTTTATCACTTCTAGCGAATGTTCAGCAAGAAAATGTCAAGACTGCAAACAAAACATGATGGAGTGATTAATATTATTAATGCGTTAACTACTTTTGTAAAGGAAATGATATATAAGAGGAGCGTCATTCTACCAAATAGGATTTCATATCCATACCCTCCACTCGAGATCAAGGTGGCTAAGAGGAGAAGGAAAGAAATTTCCAAGGCATCATCAAGCATCGATAAAAGCAAGATTGCAACTCCTTTGTCTTTGTCTTGCACCTTTGATCAATGTATAAGGGAAAAAAGAGAGCATCACGAGCTAAAGAGGGTGAATGTAAATCATATGTTCCAACAAACAAATAGACACATGTTTGTTTCAATAGATAATATATCTGCTGAAAATTATCAAACAGATATATACATCTTTTGTAATTGTCATCTAACTTATTGCATCAGATGTGTTATATGTTGCAACATATGTTTGTCTGTTTCAGCAAACCAAAAGGTTTTCGTACTATTTTAATTTTTACCAACTAATGGGCCATCTATTTAAAATTATCGTACAACTTTGTTTTACCTATTCGAAGTTGTCCCAATAGATGATCTATCTGATGCAACAGATAGATAATCTGTTGTATATCTGTGATTAGCGTTGATAATTCTAGCTATTCGGGTGTATTTCATAGTAGGATCTACTAGTGAATAGTATAATATCACAGTCGATAATCTATCAACTGCTTACATGGAAGAAGAAGAAATGGAGCCTGTCAGTTCGGGAGAACGAAAGAATTACCGATTTGAAGAGTTCAACATCTCGAACGAGGCTCCAAAAAACTAATAAATTTGATTAACGATTGTTTAAAAGGGATTGACGATGGGCTATTAAAGCATCATGCCAGTAGGTACATAAATTGTGTTTAAAGATATTAATTTATACAACTCTTGTTGTAAAAATATGACATTAACACATATAAATCATGTAGAAAACAAAATAATGAACACTATAAAGGTAACAAATTGAGTCTTAGTTTTGATATGTTCGACTTTGTTGTTGCACATGCCAAAATGAAGGATTGGTTCTATTTGATATCACAGCCCCAAACTTATTGGAATGATGAGGTTTAAATGTCATACATATTACTATTAATTAATACTTTATTTTATTGCATCTGTGTATTGATTTTATTGTCATGTAATCTGAAATATTGGATAATATATGAAGCATATCGATGTCATTTTTTACTACCTTCAAAAGAAGGCCAGGTTACAAACATAAGAACAATACAGATACATGACAGACAATTATTTGTTCAAAGTTTACATCAAGAATGCCTACGATAGGTTTTGTCAACAACAACCGAAAGTTTCCCGAAATGAGGAATACTTAATCAAAATCATCAAAGGTTTTAACATTCTAGCTGGCTTACCTTGGCATTTGATCGATGAAGTGTATATCTCAATCAATTATGGTGATGAATTCCATTGGGTGTTGGTAGTCATTGTTCTAAAAAAGAGGCGCATCCAAGTTTATGACTCAATGTCACGGAGGAGACATTTTGGGCCATCGTCTTAGATGAAAAAGATAGCCAAATATTTTCTACTTATCTAGATATGAGTGGCTTTTTAGACCAAAAGTTTCGTACTAATTGGTCGACAATTGAAGCATACCAGGATAAAATGGGCAATTCATTTGATATAGAATATGTTGAAGGAATTTCTCAACAACCCATTGATAGACTGTAAGTATCATGATTAAGTTTTATTTCATAAATTTCACAACACTTACATGAATTGCAAGTTATGAATTATCCATTTTTTAAAATGCAGGAATTATGGTCTTTTTGTTGTCGCTTATGCCAAGTATTTGAGAGATGAATTACAAGTACCAAATGATGGACTTGATACCGGATTAATCCTCAAAAGATATGCTAATCTTTTATGGAAATACGAAGAAGCAAAAGTGAAAAAATCATATGTAAGCGACATTAAATATCCACGACAACCAGAGCCAAATTTCATAGCGATGGATGAAGAATAACTTGTCCATATTGAGTAGATCTTTTTAGCTTGAGTCTGTCAATGTAATAACCTATCCTTGAGAATTGTTGGAACCAAAGGTTAAATTGTTGATTTATTTGTAGAGTAGATCATTTGTACCTATAATAATTTTTTTACATTTTATTTATTTGTTGAGTTATTTCATGTAATTTCAGAAGGCTTCAATTTATTTTATGTTGTCTATGAATATAATTTAATCCTTAGTTTTGAACTTATTAATTGAAATGAAATACTAGATTCAAATATCACAATAGATAATATATCTATTGCAACAGACGACATTTCTATTGGAAACTATCAAGCAGATTTATACATATGTTGCAACATATAGGTCATCTATTATAAATTATCAAACAGGTCTTCTTACTATTTTGATTTGTTCTAATAGATTACCTATCAGTTGCAATAGATAGACTATAAGTTGCAATAAATTATATATTTATTGCGACAGATAGGCTGAGAAACATCTGCATAATGCAACAGATGACCAACCCACTACAACAGATAATCAATCTATCAAAACAGATATACTATTTATTACAACAGGTAGACAATCTGTTGCATTATAAAAAATTTAACTTACATCAAACATAAAAAATTATCACTACATGTAAAGTGAAGTGGCTTGAAATAAAAAATTGCTATGGTGTTTATCTTTGTACATCTTTATAACACTCTGAGTCTATACCCCAGATGCTACACGGTGCTTATGACCCCGAAGGACCATAAGCTAACCCATGACTGATATCTACTATGAGCACTGAATAATATACTAAAATAAATGCAGAATAATAGGCTTAAATGCCATAAGGTTCAAAATCTATAAATACTGATAAAATGTATCAACTGAAATAAAAATGTGTAAAACTAAATATAGCCAAAGACATGTCTAAAAAGCCTCTATCTAAAACTATTAGAATGTGAAGTTGATGGGATAAGCCCCCAACTAACCCAAATACTGAAATACTAAAACTACTGAAAATCTAAAATAAATAATAGCCTCGAATGATGAGGACTCATTGCTAAATCTACTACTAGCTAAATTTAAATTTGTCTATGTGCGATCAGAAACTTGAGCGTTCGAACCTATGATATGAAAAATCATAGCGCAAGAAAGAGTATGCATCAGTACGTGTGTAACACCCTATATTTCGGACTAGAATGAAAATTCGTTATTCATATGCATAGATGTTCTAAAAGCCTCGAATCCTATGTAAATTTAGTGTGTTAATAAATTATGTAGTATGGGAATCTACTTGAGCATGAATTTGGATCATATAGGTCCCGTAACTCAAGGACAAGTTGAAAGCTTTCCTATCGTTCAAGTTTTAGTGAGCATCAAAACTTAGGTCAACTTCAATCGACCATAACTCCTTATATATATCTACTTAGAGGACGTACTATATATCAAATGAAACATCTTTGAATTATATTTCTAACGATACTAATTTCGTCCAATTCTGATATCAAAGCAAAGAGTTATGCCTATTGTACTCCAATATGTCAGCCTGGAAAATTGACTGACGACATTTTGTGATAAGTTATCACAAGTGTGACGACTTATTATAAATGTCATCAGCATTAGGTAGATATCCACCCCAATGATGATATATTGTGATAAGTTATCAAGTGTGATGACTTATCACAAATGTCGTCAGCCTTAGGCAGAAATCCACCCCCAGTGAAGATATTTTGTGATAAGTTATCACAAGTGTGACAACTTATCACAAATGCCATCAGCCTTAGGCAGAAATCCATTAATTCCAGCCCCCCAGTGACGACATTTGTGACAACTTATCACAAGTTTAACGGCTTATCACCAATGTTGTCAGCATTAGATTTTCACCAATTAGGAAGCGATTTTGTAAGGGTATTTTGGTCTTTTCCCCCCCACTTTCCACGACTTAAAACCCTCAAGGGACATAACTTTCTCCTATTTTCTTCAATTAAACATTTCAAAAATTCTCTCATACACTCTCAACCAAAAGATTAGGGTTTCATCTCAAGATCATCTTCTCAAGAACAAGAACATTCTCTCTTAAAGGGATTAAATCCTAGTCAAGAAAAAAATCAAAATCAAGCCAAAGGATTTCTTCAAGATCCTTCAAGAAACATTAGATCTCTTTCAAGATTCAATCTCTAAGATATACGTAGTGTTCATCCATGGATCACTTTCATCCATGGAGCTGAGGAATCATGTTTTAAATTATAAATTATTATTTCCTTATTATGTTATGATATGTTCATGTTGATGATTGTTGTTTGGATTCAAGGTTGTATCTTGATTTGTTTTTAATGAAGCATGTAAGTAGGTTAGTTTAAACCCATAAATTTTGGATGGATTAAAATTGTCAAATTGATAAGTACACCCATGCCCAAAGTTGTGCATATAAGGTGTTTGATAAAATACCAAGAATGATAGAATCCATGTTTTTATGACTTAATAGTGCTTAAATGACAAGTCCATGTTCTATTCCTTATGTTTACACATAAATTCCATGTTATGATATGTGTTGTTTTTATAAGTTATTGTTGTGATATGGAATGTCCATTATATGGAGGTATACAAATATACCCATGTTATATGTATTCCCTTTCATATATAAGGTGTTGAGAATCATGTGTAGTATGAAATTCCCTACTTGTGGTATTATAAACTATGGATGTTATTCCTATGATCAAGAAGTATCATGTGTGTCAGTTTTCTTCCATAGAGTCCTGGGGGGTACTTGTACCCAAAAAATATAACTATATGCCTAGAGCCGAGTCAGTATCAAGATATTCTCAGTCATGCTATGATCAGTAGAACTCAGTTAGTAACAGAATTCAAAACTCTCATACAATTATAGAACTTAAGAAATCTCAGTAATCTAAGTATCATTTCATTCCAGCTTTAGTTCAGTACTCAGCTTAGATCTCAGTAGCATTCAAGAAATCAATTCAGAACTTAGTTTCATTCAGTCAAATAATAGATTCAGTAGTAATAGGTCAGATAACAAAACCAAGTGAACTCAGCCATCTCAGTTAAGTAAGAAAATTATTAACAACTTTAGTTCAGTTCAAGTACAAGTTCTAAGAATTAGTTCAGAGTCTTTCAGTTAGGAGTATGAGCTAGCACCGAGCAAGTGCAGGGATGACGGCTCTCCGTCAGAAAGGTAGAGTCGTTAGGGGAAATCCCTGAACTACAGAACTGTGTATCCAGCACAGGATGTAGGAATCACCCATCATAAAAAGGCTTGTCATCCATCAGAGAGGCTTGACTATTATATTGCCTTAGGCTTGACTTCCTACAAGGGTCACTGTAATACCCCGAAAAAATCAAAACCAATATTAGAGCCATGTACCAAGATCATGCATAGTACACCATGGTTCTTTTATAGTTTTATGATTAGGTTAGACGTATATTAAGGCTTCAAATAACTCCCATCTATCAGACGAATTAAAACATTCCTTACCGATTGAATTCTTGAGAAGGATATTGGTATAGTCAATTTCAAATGACCATATCTCTCATTATACTTGGAATTTTTGAGCTCATGACCTATCAACAGATAGATAATTCAATTATATTTCCAACGATATCAATTTGGCCTAAATCTTATATCGTAACAAAGATTTATTCCTATTTTACTCCAGCATGTCAGGTTGGAAACAGTGTGACGACATTCACGGTAGCTTACCACATTTGTGATGCCCTATCACGAAGGTTGTAATCCTTAGGAAGAAACTAACTACGAAGTGACGACATTTGTGGTAGCTTACCATACTTGCGATGCCCTATCACGAAGGTCATCAGCCTTAGGTAGAAACTAGCTCCTAAGTGACGACATTTGTGGTAGCTTACCACACTTGTGAAGCCCTATCACGAAGGTCGTTAGACTTAGCTAGAAACCAGATCCTAAGTGATGACATTCTTGGTAGATTACCACACTTGAGATGCCTTGTCATGAAGGTTTTCAGCCTTAGGCAGAAACCAGCTCCTAAGTGATGACATTCGTTGTAGCTTACCACACTTGTGACGCCCTATCACGAAAGTCTTCAGCCTTAGGTAGAATCCAGCTTCTGTGTGACGACATTTTTGATGGCCTATCATATTTTTGACACCTTGTCACAAATGTCATCAGCTATGATTTTCAGTAACTGGGAATTTATTTCATAAGGGTATTTTGGTCATTTCCTTCACCTTCCATGACTTATAACCCTAAAGAGGCATAATTTTTTCCATTTTTCTTCAGTTAATCATCTCAAAAACCCTCTCTTACGCTCTTAACCACAAGATTAGGGTTTCTATCAAACTCATCTCTCAAAAGCAAGATTCAAGCCTTTTTCCAAGATAATTGAGAATTAAGTTTCCCAATCCAAGAACTCTCCATCAAATCATCAAGGTTTCCTTTCTAAGGTATGCATATTGTTCATCTATGGATCCAATCTATTCATAGAGCTCAAGAACAATGTTTTAAATATTATTTTGTAAACTTTTTGTGGTGATATGAGTATATACATGTTGACGATTGTTATTTAAGTTTCAATGTGATGTCTAAAGGTGTTTTCATTGAATATATATGTTTGTTAATTGAAAAGTATGAACTTTAGGTGGTTTAATATGGTGCAAGTATGAAACCCACCTATGCCTTAAAGAACGCATGCAAGGTGTTTGATAAAATGCTTAGGATGATAGAAATTCATGTTTTTATGGTTCTATGATGTCTAAATGACAAGTCCATGTTATCTATATACTTCAATATGAATTCCATGATTTTCATGTATTGCTATTGTGGTTGTATGAAGCATGTAAGATAATAGAGATACACAATATGTACACAAAATATATCTATGCATTCCCTACAATGTTTAAGATGTCGAATAACTATATGAAATATGATATCCCGTACTTATGATAGTATGAATTATGGACTCAAATCTTGTGATCAAGTCATGTCATGTGTGTTACTTTCCTTCTATCGAGTCCTAGGGGTATTCATACCTAAAAAACATAGCTATGTTCCTAGATCCATGTTATGTTGTCATGATAATCTCAGTCAATCTATAATCTATAGAACTTAGTCAGTCATGTGACTCAGAAAACCTAAGAAATCTCATATCTCAGTTAACTCTCAGATAATAGTACTACTCCATCAGTCAACGGAAGTCAGTTAATCTGTCCATGTATAGTTAGTTGAATCATGTTTAGTCTCTTCGGATGGGAGTAGAAGTTAGCACCGAGTGAACCCAAGGATGGGAACTCACCTACCAGTTTAGGGTGTGATTCTTAGCAGTCATCCTTGTGTTCCAGAGCTACGCTGCCAACATAGGTTGAGATATCTTAGCCTGTCAGATTAGGGTTGATGAGGTGGCTTAACCTATCAGTTTAGGGTTTCCACTGTTCTCCTTTCGAATACCTGCCAGCTAAGGGTCACCCACAACTGTTCTTAATGGTGGTGCAGTATTGACACCCCTCCAGTCAGTGCAGAGATTGAACCCCAACTTAGCTATATGTGTTATTGGGGTATGCCGATTGGACAACTACCTCCCACAGTTTCAAAATCAGTCTCAGTAAAAGAACTCAGATAGGTCATCAGATTTCAGTATATCAGGCTATCAGATACAATCAGACTCAGTTACAGTATGGAACTTAGATAGTTGCATCAGATTCAGGAATGTCAGATACAGTCACCCATGTTATCAAAATTTCAGTATCAGTCATGTTAGCTGTTGACATCCAATTTTTTACTCTCCCTTTCATATGATTAATTTCTCGATTGCTTAGAATTTCTGAACATTTAAATATATATATATATATATATATATATATATATATATATATATATATATATATATATATATAGACATTAACAGTATGAAAATTATATTTTTCTTATTAATATCACATCTTACAAATTTAATCAAAAATAAATAAATAAATAAATATATGTTAAATCATCATTCCACTATTATTCTAAAATGAGTAAATAAATATATGTTAGTGTATTAACATAATACTTACTACATTATTATACTTTTGCAAAATTCACTCTATTTTTTGTTAATTCAATTATATATATATATATATGTATGTATGTATATACTTGTGAGAAAATTAATTAAAGCATCGTTAAATTAGTTAAGTGAAATCAATTAGGGATGAATTAAATTAATTCATGTTTGGGCCTTTCTTTTGTTTCAGTTAAATTGTAATCCAAACAACCAAATAACTCAACTTTAAGACCCTTCACCCCAAGCCCAATTTTGATTAATCCAGATGGCCCAACAACAATTCAAATCCTCATTTATTCTAATTCAACTCCAACATATTAGCCCAATCTTTTTTACCCAACAGAGCAATCCGGCCCAAGACCCTCTAATATTTTTCCCTTTATCTAGTTGTTATCCACAAGCTCTACAATATCAACGCAAACAGCAACAACTTCAACAAACAACAGCTTCCTCACCCTAAAAATCCATCGAACAGCGATATAAGTCATCCAAGTCAAACACAGATCTTATCCCTACTAAATCCCCTCGAATCTATTGAGATACAATCTTCAAAATCTCTTCACATCTGATATCTTAAGCCTTCATTGTTGACTTCAGGCTTATTGTTGCCCAAAATTCAATCTTATGGCAGAATCATCAATCAAATCCGGATTATGGGGGATATGTTTTATCTCATCTCATTTCAGCATGTGTCAAATCTGAAAAAGGGTTAAATTTGAAATTCAAATTGATTGTTTTTGGCTACAAATAGCCGAACTTCCACTCCTCTGAGGGGGACAGCTTTTTGATGGTCGAACATTGAAAGAAAAGAGTGAAAACTAGTGAAAAAAGAGAGATCATCTAGTTCACATTACTGTTTCCTTCTTGTATTTTCTCATTTTCTTTTCTGAAATCGAAGTTCGACTTTGAGCTTGGATCGCCGATTAAAAGCCTCTAGTTCGCTATCCCACACAAGCTAATTCAATCCCGTTTAATTATATTATGTTCATCTTCTAGTGGTTCACTAATCTTTTGATTTTATCTATTAATGTTGGCTTGATTATTAACATAAGCATGAGGTAAAAATGGTGTTTGTTTATCTGATTCTCTTCATCATGTAATGTGTTATGATATATTTTAGGTGGTGATTTAGCTTGAATATCTGTAATCTGAAGATTTGGTTGGAGTTGTCTATTTTATTTTGCTTGGCTTTGAATGCAATTTTAAAGCAAATTGTTTGTAGTATAATTAATTGGGATGTTAACTACTGCTGACTTTGAACATGAAAATATGAAGTAAAGTTTGTTTTTGGCTTTCTAGTTCAGTCAAGCTGGTCACTGCATGGACTGTTTCATCTTTAAATATGTGGTAACCTATGGTTTAGAGTTAAACAATTTGGCTTGGAGAGGTTGCATCTTAGTCAAAAGATGTAGAGTTAGTTTGATCTATTATATAGACTCCGTTTTCTTATCTCGTCTTTGTCTCTTTCCATCCTGTCTACTTTTCCTGCGAATATATGATTCGTTTGGCTTCGATCTACTGATCTTTCCATCTGGTTTTGTCAAATTGAATAAGAACATAGTTTTGCCTTGATTGTCCTTTGATTCAATACACAGTTGCTTCACGTCTAAATGTACGAATATGTAAAACTCTCCCTTTCTCCATCATTTCTGTTTCCCATCTTCTCTAATACTACTGGTTTGAGGACTGAAGCCATGTCACTTGTCAAATCTCTGGTTTTGTACGTTTGGCGTCTTTTCTTACTTCCCTTGGTTGGATCGAAAACGTGGAAGTACTCAACTCATTACGAATTCATTATCATGTGGGGCTGTTTTGTGTAATACGTGTGATTGTATATGAGTTCAAGATGCCGATAGAGTATGTTTGAATATATAAAAAAAGAAAAACTAATCTTTGTTATATATTTCCGTTTTTTTGCAAGTTTTAAATTTACAAGTGTCATTGTCATCTTGTCTTTCTGGATATGGTATTTTGCATTGATAAATAGGTGGTATGTGCCGTTGCCTAACAGGTTCTTTAAATAATAAATGGTTGACATAATCTGTAACCGTCAAATGTAGACTAGGGCCAAATTGAAGTTTTATTTGTCCAGTATTTTGTTGATGTTAGTACTTTGTGAATCTATTAACCTGTTAGCCATATGAACTAGTGTTTGATCCCATCCATGTACATATTTGCTTAAGTTCCCTTTAAATGGTTAAGGTTTAGCACACGTCGTTCGGAATGTAGACGATCCCATGTTTTGCTTTGACAGTTCTTGGAACGCCACTCTAAATTTTGGGGCTATAGCCCTTTCGTAAACGTGCATAACTTATTAGTTTGCTGTGTAGATGGTTTATGTTAATGAATAATGTACATCTCAAGGAGCACTTTGCTTTTACATTATTCCAGTAACCAATTGTTATGGAGTAAGATTTTTTTGTTGTTGTTGGCTAGTCAAAAAACTTGAAACAAGGAATAGTTCCCAGGTAGTTTATTTAGATAGAGCCAAGGCACATTTGCGGAGTAACTGAATGTTAAAGCTCATCGTGACATTGGTTTGAGTACTTTGAACATGGTAATAGCTTCTTAATCTCTCCTATGCTCGTCCACACGGTTACAAAACCTCGGCAGCCATTAATTAGACATGAAAAGATCTTTCTTTAAAAAAATAAAAAAATAATAACACATGTCAGCATATTTTCAAGCAACGGTTATGTGTTTTAAGTTTGAGCATAAAATTTTCTTATGTGCTATGTACAGATTCATTTTGGCGGCCAAAAGCTCTAGCATTTTTCTGTGATTTAAAAAATCTGTTAAGGTGACGCTGAAAGTAAAATATGTTTCTTTTTATCATTTTTTTTTTGAAAGGCCATTGAGCTCATAGAACTTGTGAGATTTCATATTTTCCTTTGCTCTCAGTTTTGTATTCCATTTAAGCTTGATATAAATAAGGACATTAGCCTAGTCATGAATGATTTTGTTGTTAAATCAAACCAACTGATTTCATTTCCCTTTTTATTTGCATTTTCTGTTCCCTCAATGTCCTTCCTTACTTCTTGTGTTTAAGATGTACAACTCATTTCATCATGTTTTGGCACTTGGGATATTAGATTTCAATGTTAAAATAAGTTTAAACTAGATGAATATGCTAGGGTCAAGTTACTGTACCATTGAAAGTGACAAAAGGAATTTTTGTTTCTTGTATATTTGGATCACTGATTTAGTTCAAAAAAATACAATTTTGATGAGCGTGCTACTTGGTTGACGATCTGTTTGGGATATGCTTCGATTAGCTAGTCTAGTGTTATTTTTTTAGAAAGGGATTCAAAAAATAATGAGCATTTTGGGTCTATTCCCAATGATTGCATTAGCCGTAAAATCACTAAGTAATTATCTATTTACCCAGAACAGCTAGATGTGATGCTTGGTATAGTTTGTAGCTTTTCTTCGCGCATCAAGTGTGCATAGGTCCTTCATGTGTCCTAGCATCTCCTACTAGCTTATTTTAGTCATAAATTTTAGCTTAGGGAAACTTCTTTTTTACTGATGCTTTTTCTTTTCACTAAGCGAACTTTATCATTCTATTGTTTTTAGCTACTTAATTGGCTACTAATTCTTATCCTTTTATTGTCTCGTGTGAACTCGGGAGCACGTTTGGAGTTCCGCTGCTTGACTCCATCATTGTCCAAATCAGAGAAGCGAACAAATATTGCACCATATATCTCCATCTAGCACTCTAGTGTTTCTTTCCCTCTCTTCTAGATTATTCGTTTTAGACACTCGTTATTATTTTCATTTCATATTTCGCATATTTTTATTCGAAATTTTTATAGTTCGTATGTCTTATTTGAATGTGAATCTTTGAATATGATAGCAAATTAATTGCTCACTTCTCGTCTCTTGGATTTTAAATTTATCATAATCACTAGGCTTATGTATGTTAATTCAATGTCCCTAAGTTAAATTTAATAGGTAAAGAATGGCCTTTAGAATAATGAACAAGTTTGTTAGAATCCTTTTAATGCTTCTTTAGTACGAAATAGTAGCTTACCTTTGGAATCAAGTTAGTTTCTTTTTTTAGATAATAATTTTGAAATCCTTTAAATATAAATTTGTGGTAGATAATTGCTAACTCAGAAAATCGGCTTTACTAATTTTGGATACGGCAAATCAAAGTTTATTTTTAATTGTAAATAAAAAATGACATTTTGCAATTTCCTTTTAAGTACTTGTAATAACAAGAAAAAAAAATTTATCGTAATAAATAATAAATTCACAAGCTATTGTATATTTATCTATTCACTTAGTATAGGATAATTAAATTTTTAAAAGAATGCAAAAGAATCATTTTTCTTAGAATAAAAAATGAGGAGTTTCTTTATAAAATTAACTTTTTAATTATTAATGAAAAGATTTTGTAAAGAATTAATTTCAAATAAATTTCTCTTAACCACAATAAGTTTGAATTATTTTTAGGAGTCATCTCTGATAATTTTCGATAAGTGGGTAAAGTTTTTTCAAAAGTTATCTAATCTTTCTTTATACATAATTAGCCTGCCTTAATAGGATATATATACTTCTTAATACTTTATTTATATCCGTCTTAATTTAATATTTGATTTCATTATCTAATCTAAGTTTGGCCGGTTAATCGTAGTTAGCGGATCCTTTAGGGTACCTAATCCCTTCCTTTTAGGATAATTTAGAATCCTTACCTAGAATTTAGGTTTTTGCAGACCTTAAAAATGAATTCTTTATTCATTTAAATCACATAGTTTATAATAGGTGTCCTAATTCACCGTAGAACTAATTAGGTGATGACATCTTTATTTAACTCAAAAAGTTTTCAATATGTTGTACGTTATTTTGACCTCGTGTTAAAATGGGGTATGACAACTTGGCAACTTCACTGGGGAATTAGATTCTTAACCATAACAAATTTAGGTTAATAATTATGTTTTAATTTTGTTATTTGTTTTGCCTTATTAGTTTTGGATTTATCATGTTGAAATAAATTGTTTATTTGCTATAAGTTGCTTTTTTGTTTATTTCTTTACATAATTTCTTTGATTTATCAGGTTGAAATAAATTATTTATTTGCTATAAATTGCCTATTTGTTTGTCGCTTTATATAAATTGGCATTCCGCCCATACTTCTTTCATTCGGGAAAACCGACACAATCATACGTACACGTAAGGTGTGCTTCGTGCACCGACAAATTTCTTTCAAAATTCTAAATTTTAGGAGAGTTGGCATATGCGCGAGGTGTCTAGATCCTTTTCTGCATGACCGCGTAGCCTTCTCACTCGAGTTGTCCGCTCAGAAACCTGATGTCTAGTACGTCAAATCTTAGAAAACTTAAGATAGAGCCTTGTCACCCTATATTTAGGTCATGCATACATAATCCATAGGTGGTTTGACCCATGATATCATTCCACAAATTTAGGAAAATACACTTATGTCAAATGAGTTTACGACCCGAGGACAATCCTCATATTATGTGCATATGATAATGATAAACTGATACAAGCCTAAATTGTGACACTATGAGTTTGGGAAAATGTACTAATTTTTTATTTTTACTTACATTGGTAGGATGGATCTAGTCGCCAAAGTGCCCAAGATTAGGATGGTCAAAGGTGTTTCAGATAAGATAAAGATATGGTGGGAGAATTTTGACTGGACTGAAAAAATCAGAGATCAATGAGAAATTGGAATACCTCCCTACACTTTTCAAGATCTCTCCTGACAAATATGTGGTTTGAGCGCTGATTCAATTTTGGGACCCAAATCAAGTTGTCTTTGCGTTTAAAGATTTTGAACTCACCCCCCATATTAGAAGAGATCCACTATTTCACCAATTTGAAGTATCAAGGGATAGGCCAGATCATCCTGCGCAGGCAATTAGGGAATAAATTTCTTCGCTATTTGGGATTGAAGAACATTGACAAATTCCGTTACTTGAAAATGATTGGGTTTCCTTGGATTATTTTTATGAGAGGTATGGTCGACGGGACAGTTATAAGCTATTCAGGAAGGAATTCACTTGTACTTCTAACCATTGGCGGGTTAGGCGTTTGATTGTATTTACCATTGCCTTGCTAGGGGTTTTGGCATTTCCCCAAGAATATGAAAAGATCAGCGCATATGTCCCATGGGCCGAGCAATTTTTAAAGGAGTAAATGGCGTAGAAGTTACCTTGGTCTCTATGATCTTGGCAGAAATATTTTGTGCACTTGGAAAATGCAAAAGAGGTGAAACACAGTTCTTTGAAGGTTGTAATATCCTCCTACAGATGTGGGCAAAAGAACATTTCTATAAGCGCGACAATATGACTGTCATAATGTTTAGCGCTTTTCATAAGATTCACACTCATGATATGAGGTTGAAGAGGTTTGTTTCCCCGGTCGGCACCGACGATTGGTTTGAGTTCTTAGCTTCTCGTACCAGTGAACAAATCCAGTGGAGATACCCACTACTGCCTATTCAACAGCTTACATATGGTGTAGAGGGATTTATTATATTGAGCTCATCGGATTAAGGGGTCTACAACCATATGCTCCGGTGTGTGTACTCCGACAATTTGTCCAGATGCAGATAGTCCCTCTTCAGGAAAATATGCAGGCTTTGGGAGTCCATTTTAGACAGATTTCAGAGTTCCTAGGGCTATCCAAATTTTGTATGAATGGAACAACATTCTCACAATTTATATGAGACGTGGACCAATTGAGTGTTCGCCAGAATATCAGATATAAGTTCGAGAATGTCGTGGAAATTTAAGACCCAGTCTAGAAAGAGAACAAGGTTTTGAGGATGTTGGGACGATTAATTGGATACGACATTTTTGTCATGGAGTAACAATGGTCACACCTGAAATGTGGGCTCAAATATCCAATATAATGCAGTATTTGGAAAATATGGGAGCAGGTCCTAGCAATGGTTAGGCATCATCTTCACTTCCATGATCAAAAGCAGGGTCTAGGCCAAGTCTTAGGGTTTTCTTTTACTTTTTATGTATTTCAAGTTTATATCTTACCATTGTATTTGATCAGTATTTCAATAAAATTTGCCCGTTTTTATTTCCAAACTCAAAGATTGTCTTGAATAAATGGCTTGGATCAATTTATCATAATCTCAATTATTTGATGCTTAGGCCCACCTCTTGGCATAAATGAGGTCCCGTGCATTGTACGACGCATTCTTGATTATTGAAATTTTCTTGTATATGCCTTGTTTGCAATATGATGCATGCTTTTCTTACGTTTCCAACATTGTTTGCTTGATTGTGAATTACCTCATTATGAAAATTATTTGTTGATACTAATATACTTATTTCTTTTAAAGGTTTTCTTTCTTTTAATTTATTCCCCCAAAAGGTTGATTTGTGTTGACTACAAACTGGTGGATCACCCACATTTTATGAGGTCAAAGGCACGAGCAAGCAACAAGATGACTAACTCAGATGGCTTGGGTCTTGTCACCGTCCCTAGAGATGAACCTGAGACTTCGGGGGAGGGGGACATAATATTTCGTGATGAGCAAACATCTCTTATGATGCAACAGATTGCCGACATGTAGAGTGAGATTAATCAACTTCAGAACCTCACAAAACTATCTATCAGCATGAATACTCCACTTCCTTAGCATGGAATAAATGCTACTATTTCATCTTCTTTTCCACCGATTTACTCTCCCGCTTCCCAACACTTACCACCAAATCCCCTACTCTACCAAAATAACCCAATTTCTACCAAATCCCCCATCAAACAAAATAACCCACAACAAGTAGAATCCCAACAAACAAATTCAGTACCCTACACCACTCCATATGTTCCGCAAGATCCACTTACCGAAACTCCATTTATCCAAGCTCCACATACCCAAAATATCCTATTTTTCCAAACTACCCCAGTTGTCCAAAACCATCAAGAGGACCCACATATAAAAACAGCACCTAATGCAAACATGCAATATGTGCCCCAAGTATATGCAGTGGGATCTCAACCTTTCACTGACCCAATGGTGACCACACAAGAATTTGATTCAAATAAAGAAATGGAAAAGAAAGCAAGGTACAGAGTAGATGAAAACATAGCAATGGCGATTCGCAGTTTGAAGGAGGTATTTAGGAGCATCCAACAACAGAAAGGATGTGAGGGAGGGGAATATGAAGATTTATGTATTCATCCAGATGTTGAGTTGCTAGAAGGAAATAAGGTACCAAAATTTGATATGTTTGATGGAAAAGGGAATCATCGAGCTCATTTAAGGTCATAATGTGACAAGCTAGTGGGAATAGGGAAGAACGAGGAAATTAGAATAAAGTTTTTCATAAGGAGTTTAACGGAGGAGGCTCTAGATTGGTACACAAGCCAAGACCTACAGAGATGGCATAGTTGGAATATCTTGGCACTAGAATTTATGGACAGGTTTAGGCTTAATACTGAAGTGGCCCTGGATCATTTCCACCTGATGAAGATGGAGAATAAATCAATAGTCCTTCAAAGAATATGCCATGCAGTCAAGAGCAGACACCATAAAATTCTAACCTCCTATGGTGAAAACTGAGATGACATCTCTTTTTGTGCAGTCTCAAAAAGATGCAATGTATTATGACAAATTGATAAATGCAGTTTCACAGAAGTTCTCAGAGGTTGTTACGATAGGAGAATTTGTTGAAGAAGGTGTCAAGACAGGGAGAATAACCAATTTGGCATCTTTATAAGCGACAAGTAAGGCAATGCAATCTAATTCAGCCGGGGGAGTGAATAAAAAGAAAAAGGATAGAGTTTCTGCTATCATGACTATTCAGGAAAAGAGACCAAACCAAATCTTAACATACCAAAATCCACCACCCCAACCTTCCTACTATAACCAATATCCCTAAACGCCTCATCCATATTACCAACCTTTACCAGCCCCACATCCCATTTTGCCACCCAGCCAACATATTGTCCACCTCGAGCACCAGCCTATCAAAACCCACCACAATATCAACCTATCTATCCTACTCAAACCTACTACCAACCACAAAATCATTCTTTAAATACATCCCTAGCTCATCCAAATTATGAAAAAAGGCCAACCAAAACCTATATACCTCTAGCCAAACCATTATCCCAAATATATGAAAAATTGAGAAATACAGGAGTACTCTAGCCAATCTAAGGTAGAATTCCCAATCCCCTACCTGGATATTTTGATGGGACAAAGCATTGTGTTTATCACTCCGGGGTTGCTGGGCATGACACTGAGAATTGTTTTACTCTCAAGGATAAGATTGAGGCACTTATCAAAGAAAGAGTTATTCATCTTAAAGGAGCTCCACCCAATGTGAATAGCAATCCCTTGCCAAAGCATGAGGGTGCCCATGTGAACATGATCACCATTGATGAAGAATGTAATTTAGATGGAACCATCGTATCAAACAGTGTTAAGGAAAGGGTTAAAACATTGGCGTTTGTTGCGCCTATAGTTACCATCGGGGTGCGAGCGCCAATTGTTGAAGTTCTTGTGAATAAGCCTACGATCACAGCTTTATTTGCTCATACACCTTTGTTGGATACCAAAGTTGTTCCTTGGAATTACTCTACTAATGCAAGGAATAAAGGAAAGGAAAAAATAGTTGTGAAAGCCACTGCTACAGGAATGACAAGATTTGGGCATTGTTATGCCCCTGAAGGTGTTGTACAAGGAATGACTAATAGAGAGAATAGTTAGAAGAAAGTTGTGACAGAGGCTGAGGTCAAGGATTTCTGGAGGAAAATGCCAACTAAGGAGTATGCTGTTGGGGAATAGTTAAAGAAAACTCCTACCCAAATCTCTTTATTGGCATTATTAATGACTTCTGCAACTCATAGCAGCGCTCTGGTGAAGGTGCTAAATGAAGCTCATGTGCCAACTGAGATAACTAGTGAAGTTCTTTCAGCTCTGATGGGATAAATTTTGGAATCCAATATAGTTTCTTGTCATGAAGATGAGTTGCCGCCAGAGGGCCTGGGGCATAACAGAGCATTGAACATCACTATCAGGTATGGGGACAAGTTTGTTTCTAAAGTTCTCATTGAAAATGGCTCAACTGTTAATATTTTCCCTTTCATTACTCTCCGAGCATTGGGAAAGTTCATGAAAGTAATGTAAGGGTTAAAGGATTTGACGAAACTCAAAGATGGGTCATTGGAGAAATTAATCTGGCACTACAAATTGGACCGGTGGAGTTTACGATGGAATTTGAAGTTTTGGATATATTTGCTACCTATAATTCATTACTTGGAAGACCATGGATTCACAGTGCTGGAGCAGTCCTTTCCACCCTGCACCAAACTCTTAAATTTATTTGGGATTAACATGAGGTTATGATTCATGAAGAGAAAAATAGTGCTATCTACTAGGAGAACTTAGTCCCTATTAATGAACGTGTGGAACACCTGAATGGGTCAGTTTCCATGTAAAAGAGATCATGTGTATTTCTCAGGTAGAGAACTTAAAGTTACCATGCGTACTTATAATGGTGGGCTTGGATATGTTGAAGAATAGTTTTGTACCTGGTTGCAATCTTAGTGTGAACTTAGATGGAATACTAGAGCCAATTGAATTGTTTGGACAGAAGAGCATATTTGGTCTCGGGTATGATCCCACCTCTGAAGAAGTCTCATCGGCTATTCTCAAAAGTAAGGGTGACATTATCCTGCCAAAGACTATTCCAGTCTTGAGTCAGTCACTTTCCAAATATTTTGTTGCCCAAGTATCAGAATAAGGTGTTGAAGAAGTCCTCGTTGAATGAATTAAAAACTTATTCATTGTTGAGAAAGAAGCTGAGTGCAACATGATTTTGGAGAATCGCATTGACACCCTGACCATCTGGGATGCTAAGCCTAGAGATGCTTTGAATAATTGGACTCGTACCCCATCACCGTTTCTTCGAGAATCTTGGTAGATAGTTGTATTAGCTTTGTTGAAACAACACAATTTAGAATTGAGGCTTGAATCGTGTTTATTAATTTATGTGTTTTGCTTGAATTTATGTGTTTTGCCTCCACTTTTGAAAGTTTAAATGCTAAATCTAAACCATGTTTTGCTATTTTATTTTAAATCATCTTCGTTAATTTATTTTTTCTCTTTTTTCCCTTTTCAGCAAGCAAACTAATAAATCTTCCAATACTGTGAATGTGACTTGTACTGAAACAAGCAAAACTATTCCAAATAGTGAACAAGACTTTGCGGAATATGAAAAAGATCTGTTGTCTAAAGAGTTGACTAAGGAATTTGAACATTTTGAAAATAAGGCAAAACCAAATTTGGATGAAACTGAAACGATAAATTTAGGGGATGTGGAACTCATAAGAGAGACAAGGATTAGTGTCCATTTGACTCCATCCCAAAAGAATGATTTGATTGATCTCTTGATGTAATATATAGATCTGTTTGCATGGTCCTATGATGATATGCCAGGCCTAAGCATAGATATTGTTTCGCATAGGTTACCAACTGATCCATCTTGTCCTCCTGTAAAGAAAAAGACGAGAAAGATGAAGCCTGATTTGAGTCTGAAAGTCAAGGAAAAAGTGTCCAACCAATTCGATGTCAATGTCATTTGAGTCACGAAGTATCCTACTTGGTTAGCCTATATTGTGCTCATGCCAAAAAAGGATGGAAAAATCAGAGTATGTGTGGATTATCGAGATCTCAACAAGGGTAGCCCAAAAGATGATTTCCCTCTCCCAAATATTCATATACTCATTGATAATTATGCGAAGCATGAGTTGTAGTCTTTTGTTGATTGTTTCGTAAGGTACCACCAGATCCTAATGAATAAGGAAGATGTTGATAAAACTGTATTCATTATACCTTAGGGAGTATATTGTTATCGAGTGATGCCTTTTGGACTCAAGAATATAGGGGCAACCTATATGAGGGACATGACTACCATTTTTCATGACATGATCCACAAGGAGATTGAAGTCTATGTTGATGATGACATTATAGTATCGTGAAAGAGCTCAGATCACTTGGCAGATTTGAAGAAATTATTTGATAGTCTAAGACAGTATGATCTAACATTGAATCCTACAAAGTGTGCACTTGGCGTTTCCGCTGGAAATCTCTTGGGTTTCATAGTGAGTAGGAAAGGTATAGAATTGGATCCTTAAAAAATAAAGGCTATCCAAGACTTGCCTCCTCCAAAAAGTTTAAAAGACATGATGAGCTTCCTAGGCTGACTCAATTACATCAGTCAATTTATTGCACAATCCACAATGATTTGTGAACCGATATTCAAGATATTGAGAAAGGACGCTACTACCAGGTGGACAGAAGAGTCCCGAAAAGCGTTCGACAGAATCAAGGAGTATTTGTCTAATCCACCCATTTTGGTGCCCCCAAAACCCGGAAGGCCTTTATTGTTATATTTTTTTGTGTCAGATAATACAGTCGGGTGTGTTTTAGGATAACATGATGAAACTGGAAAGAAGGAGCAAGCAATATATTACTTGAGCAAGAAGTTCATATCTTATGAAGCCTGGTATACATTATTGGAGCATACATGTTGTTCCCTGACTTAGATTGCATAGAAGTTAAGGCATTACATGTGTGCATACACCACTTTTCTGATTTCCATAGTGGATCCGCTCAAGTACATCTTTCAGAAGCCCATGCCTACCGAAAAGTTAGCAAAGTGGCAGATTCTGCTAAGTGAATTTGACATTGTTTATGTCACTCAAAAGGCGGTCAAAGGACAAGCTTTAGCTGACCATCTTGACGAAAACCCTGTAGATGAAAAGTACAAGCCTCTTAAAACTTATTTCCCAGACGAAGAAGTTCTGTTTGTTGGAAAAGATATTTCAGAAGAATATCCAGGTTGGAGAATGTTCTTTGATGGAGCAACAAACTTCAAAGGAGTTGGTATTGGGGCAGTACTAATTTCAGAATTAGGACAACATTATTCGATCTCAACAAAGCTCAAATTTCCATGCACTAACAATATGACGGAATAAGAGGCTTGCATTCTTGATCTTAGAATGGTTGTTGACATGAATGTTTAGGAACTGTTGGTCATTGGAGATTCAAATTTGGTAATTCATCAAGCACAAGGCAAATAAAGTGTCAAGAACACGAAGCTGATTCCATATCTGGAGTGTGTGAAAGAGTTGTGCATTCATCAAGGTTGAATTTAAGCATATCCCGAGAATTTAGAATGACTTAGCAGATGTATTGGCGACCTTGTCCTCTATGATTTAACATCCAGACAAGAATTTTATAGATCCTATAAGGTGAATGTAAAAGACCAATCGAGATATTGTTTTCACATAGATGAGGAGCTGGATGGAAAACCTTGGTACTACGACATCAAAAGGTATCTCAAGAAGGGGGACTATCTAGAAGGCGTGACTAGCATTCATAAGAAAACACTTCGAAGATTGGCAAATCATTTTTTTCCTAAATGGAGAAATCTGTATAGGAGGACTCCAGATTTAGGATTATTAAGGTGAGTCGACGCTCACGAGACAACCAGGTTAGTTAAAGAAATACATGGGGATATGTGTGGGCCACATATGAATGGTTTTATTTTGGCAAAGAAAATTCTTCGGGATGGCTAGTTTTGGATGACAATGGAAACAGATTGCATTTGGTTTGTACGAAAATGCCACCAATGTCAGATTCATGGTGACTTGATTCATGATAGCTAGTCTACATAGAGGTCCTTTAAAATACTACACAAGTACTTTTCAAATGCTTGAAATGCACAACATAAGAATTTCAATTGCTTCACATTTATACTCTAAAATGCACCACAGATGCACTACGTTAATGTTTTAGCACATTTTTGCATATATGCTCTAAAATGCACCACATATACACTGCAATATACTTTAATATATTTTAGAATGAATTGCACATGACTTTAATAGCTTTGCATAAGCACAAACGCACTGCATAATTTTGCACTATGCCTGGATTTCATTTCCTTCTAATGCACTGCACAATTGCTTTAAGTTATTTTGCACTATGCATAACTTGCATTTTCTTCTAAAAGCATTGCACAACTACTTTAAGTTATTTCACACTATGCATGGATTTTATTTTCTATCTAAAGCACCGCACAATCACTTTAAACTAATCTTGCACTACGCATTTCTTCTATAGCACTGCACAATTGCTCCCAAATGCACTGTACAATTTCTTTTCAATAACCGCACAAAGTTTATGGATTCACCAAACAAATGCTTTGTAGAAATTCATTGCTTCATTTGGCTGAAAAATGCCTCATCTTCATAATCTATTTGGTTGAAGGCCTCATTTACATTGTCAAAAGGCATCATTCTCATGAATCATTGGCCTAAACCTTTATTTTTGCATATACGCTCTAAATACACCGCACATTGAAAACGCTCAACCTACAACTCTCGTAGGAGTGTAAAGCGGTCGTTAGCAAATATAGAACCCAACCTGGGTTGGGTGTCGATCCCACAGGGAATAGCTTGGCCAACAAGTAAGCAAAATTACTAAACATTTGGTGCAACTCTCATAAGAGGGGGGATTCTTGTCGTGCAAGTAATTTAAATAAAGTATCAAAATAAAAGCTGAAAATAAAAAGAAAGAATGTTACGTGAGTTGTAAAGAATAAGAATTGAAGCGTTGGGGTTATGTCCACCTTCTGAGGTATACGTCTCTATTGGCTATGAGTTTGTAGAATTGTAACATGCATGTGCTTATAGAGAATTGTAGTCGATGGTAAATCCAAGCGTCTCTCGACCTCAACAAGGACTATTTCACTTTAACTCTCTCGAGCTTAAAGCGTGTCTAACGGTACAAATTCTCTAAGAGGTTAGTCCAGTTACGATACTAGCTTTTTAATAGGAAAGGGTGTCCTACTACCTTGACACTTTCTCTTTTCCAGACAAATAACCTTTCTCTCGAACAAGTTAAATGTTAGACTGGCGTATTCTTGCGTTTGCAACCGCAAAGAATGTAGATTAAGATGAAGAGAATAATGATATAAGTAATATACGTGTCACGAACTCAGAAACTCACAACAATAGATAGTATCTCATTCGGCTTCCATAACCCCAACAGAGAGGTTTAGTTACCAATAAATGCAAAGGAGATCACGATTGACATTGTTATTATATCACAATATTGAGTAATGGCATGGATATCAAGTGATAGGCGTGAGGCGTGATTCCTTAGCAAGTAGCGATTCTCTTGTTGTGGAATATAAGAATAGAAGAGTAGAATTGATGAAGAGATTAGAAGAGTTATAGAATTAATTGATAGTTGAAGAGTGAATGTAAGATTAATGGTGAATGAATTGTTAAGTGAAGAATGAATAAAAATCTCTAGCATGATAGGGTACTTATAATACCCATATCCTACTCCTACTAAGCTAATGAAATAAATAACCAAATCCTACTAGACTAATGAAATGCTTAACCCAAATGTACTAGGTTAATGTAACATTATCATAATCCAAATAAACTAATGAAATACATAACCCAATTGTAGTAGGTTAATGTATCATTGTCCAAATCCAGCTATGTGTCTGTAAGTCCCCAAAGTCTTCAGAAATGTTGTTTTAGCCCAGGACAGATTTTCCATGCAGCAGTTTTGGTCCTTAGGCGTGTAGACTCCCTTTCCTTCCTTCGTGAACTTTCTTTTGCGTCAAGTAAGCCATAAAATGCTGAATTTTGCATCATTTATACCTGAAACTTTACTAATCATGTTCGTTAGCTCATTTATAGGAAAAAGGACTAAAAGTGCATGAAATATATAATTTGTTCTCAAAACTAGGCTAAAATATGGGCAAAATATATTGATATAGGCGTGTAAATCCGCCTATCATCAACACCCCATACTTAGAGCTTTGTTCGTCCTCGAACAACCTATCATGTCCTTCTAAACATCAACTTAGGGTTTTTACAGCAACAACACAAAACATTCGTCAAGACAAGCACAACAATTATCAACAAAGAGTAGCTTTTCGATTATAAGTAGAAACAATTTAACCTCAAGCATAGACTCATGATGGTGATCAACTCGCATGCAAACGTTAAGGTGCCTAGAATCATATACAACTATCCAAAACTCATCAACCATGTGTGTCTCACAATATAGTACCCATAATCACTCACAAGTATAGCATATTTTTCAAACATGGGTATCAAAATGTCCTTTCTCTCTCTCACAAAGAATTCATATGTAGCAACTGATGACCATAGGCTTGCCCTTAATGTAGTACTCTACTAAATGCCGGAATGTTAAGATTAGGATCAAGTAGGTCTTTTGATGGTTGTAATGTAGGATAAGGGACGGTTAGGACTATTTTGGCCAAGAATAGTGACTAGGTTCCTAAGCGCTTTAATACATCACTTTGTATCATTGACACTTTTTTCTTTCAACCTTTCTTGTTTCTATTATTCTACCACCCTTGTTCTCCTCTTTTGTTTTTAAATTTTTTAGCACAACTCACTTTTCAGCTTTCTTTTCCTCTTTCTTTTCACAACATATCTCTTATGATAGCACTTTTTTCTTTTTCATAACATATTCAAGTACCATTACAGTTTATAGCATCATACTCACCCAATTTCCTCTTATATTGTCACATGACTTTTTCACTTTAAAGCACTTAGGAATTTGGATCAAATTACGATCTTGAAAGAAATAGATTAGGCTTACATACAAGGTTGTCAAGAAAATAGGCTAAAGGCTCAAAAGGGTTAACTAGGATAATGTCAATGGGTAGGTAAAACTGAAGGTAAACAAATATAGGTTGCCAAAGAAATGCCTAAATCATATCCTAAACTTACACTCCTTATTTTCGCTTTGCATACATACCAGGCAAGATCTAGCATCAGCCACAAGCATAGAATATACTATTATCACACACACAAGGCACATGGTCGACTTGATTGGAAGTAATATAGACTCTCGACCCAACAAGTGAAGGAATTGAACCACCCAATATCACATAATGAGTCAGAACTAGAGCCTAAACGTCTCAATAGTCACAATTGTAGCACATACTCTTGTTATAATCTCATGCTGCCTATCAAAATAATTTCATGAGAAGCTAGAAACATTTTACTCCTAAAAAAACTTAAAAAAAACGTCAAACGAAAAAAAACAAAAAAAAACGAACTCAAATAAACAAAGTAAACAAACAAACATAGGTGCAAACAGAGAAGTATAGCATGCGATACCACCACCCCACACTTAGTCGGGACACTATCCTCAGTGGAAAATAAATACGAGGAACCTGGTTGGTCGGACTTATCCTCTATGTCTTGGGTCATACCCCTTGCATTGGAATCATCATCAGAGTCGTCATCCTTAGAAGTTTCTCATAAGTATCCCACTTAATTCCAAGCGTGAGTCGAGGTGTTTGCAGCGAGGAGGGTTCTCCTTGCTCCTTGCGGCCTCTTTTCTTGCTCTTTTGGGAAGTGATAGCCTTCTCCTTGCCTTGCCTCGCTTTAGGTGCCATTGTACCTGAGACTAGAAATAGTGTTAATTGCAGCACAATCTCAATCGATACAATCTATAAGCAAGCAGCAGGGGCACCACCCCACACTTAGTTTTGTTACCACAAATCAGTGAGGTGAAAGTAGTCAATTACTCAGATTTCGTTGACATACGTTTTAGGATAGTATTCCGACAAGAAAATCAGCAATGCATCACTTACTTGTAGCCATTGGACTACTTTCATGTCAGATATAACAACACTACTACATAGGGGTTACCACATGGAATCATTATTCTTACAATAATCACAACCTCTTATGTCGGTAGGCACTATAAGTCTTATCCCGATGGCCGGGATAGTCTAACATGTAGTATTCAAACAACAATCTTAAACACTATTCATAGCCATAGTAATTCCGCAAATATCATAACAATGCTATTAAGACCAAATTCAAGTCGAAAACAAGTCAAGAGCTTCCTACGTATATGTTCACTCACATGATTTTGTATCAACAATCCAATCACATGAACATCACCAACAGTATTATATGATTTACCAATGGTAACGTAGTACTTACGAGAAATAAATGAAGAATAAGAGAGTACTTACTTGCTTGAAGCTTGTGGAGATGGTTTTGTGAATTGGAAGAGCAAAAGAAAGAAAATTTTGAGAGGAGTTGGATGAATATGCGGCACCTTTAGGTCACTTTGCAATGTGCTTATGTTTCAAGGCTAAGTCCCCTTTATATAGGAAGAGAATGGGTTGGGTTTTGACCCATTTACAATCGGTTTTGGAGACAAAAATGCCACATATGCGGCGCATAATGCTCGGCATATTAATGACATATGCGGCGCATTGTCTATAGCATAATGGGACATATGCGCCGCATAGTCTATGGCATTTGTAGACATATGCGCCGCATAGTCTATGGCATATGAGATACTGAGACCAAATGCCATAGCATAGGCGGCGCATAGTCAAAAGCATACCTAGGAATAGGCGGCGCATAGTGTATAGCACACTAGATTCCGAGACCTTAGGCTATAGGATAGGTTGTGCATCATTCGTGGCCTAGTTTTACCAAGGCCTAGCCTTTCTCGATGCCTATTTTGGCGTGAGAAATGCTCAATCCATAGCCTTATGCATCACCATTCCTAACTTACCGACTTTACCATACAATGCGTCCAAATCGTCAATTGAAATCAATCTCTTCATTGAATACTTCTTGCACCTATTTTTGCTCAAAACCAAATGAAAACGATTAGTACGATGGGTTGCCTCCCACCAAGCGCCTTAGTTTTGGTCGTGGCACGACTCTTATTTTTGGATTTTTCATTTATCAAAACAAAACAAGTACTAAAAGAAAAACAATAAATCGATAAAACGATAAAACGATAAAACAATGGGTTGCCTCCTATATAGCACCTTATTTATTGTCGTGGCTCGACATAGTTACCTCGAGTACTCCAAATTCGTCGAGGTAAGTGATGGATCATTTTTTGAAAGAATTTAGATGACAATGAGGCTTACTTGTGGGCATGCGATCTTCTTCAAGATGGATCATACGTTTCCCCGGAGAGTCACCAATTATATCATCAATAGTCCAACCCATAGCTCTCTTGTATCTCTTCAGAGCAGAGATGAGAGCCTCTACGTGCTGTTCACTTAAATCATCTGCTTTCTCCGGAAGTATATTTCTACTTTCCAAGAACACATACCTTAGATAATCGGGGAGCTCTTGCGATTCTAGCATTGGTGGCTCGTCAATGGGAGTTTTCGCTGTTGGTTGATTCTTGAGATCACATTCCGGTTGCTTAGGAGTATACGGCTCTGTTTCTGTTAGATCACCCATAAGTTCTTCATTGTCCTCATGCTCAACATTCAGTGGCGCAGCAGACAATGGCTCAACAGTCGGTTGTTTGTCTATAGATAATGCTTTCATATCCTCATGATGAACATCAGCTACAGAGAACTCATTCATATCGCTGGGCTGCTTCATTGCTTTGCATATATCAAACCGTACCACTTCGTCATTAATTTGAAACAAAAGCTCATTATCTTTCATGTCAATAAGCACACTTCCAGTTGCAAGGAAAGGACGTCCCAAGATTATGGGAACTTCAGAATCCTCCTTACAATCCAGAATAACGAAGTCGGTAGGAAAGATGAATGAAGAAACCTTCACCAACACATCATTCAAGATACCCACAGGTCGTTTTACCGACCTATCAGCCATCACGAGCCTCATATTAGTTGGTGTAGGGTCTCCCAACCCCAACTTCTTGTAGATGGATAGTGGCATCAAATTGATGCTAGCACCTAGATCGCACAATGCCTTAGCAAAATCCAATGATCCAATTGTGCAAGGAATAGTGAAAGCTCCAGGATCTGCCTTCTTTTGAACTAGCGATCTTGTAGCGATTGCACTACAATGATGAACATTATCCGCCATGTCATAACTTGCTGCCCGCTTCTTTGTCAAGAGATCCTTCATAAATTTCGCATACCCAGGCATTTGTTCAAGTGCCTCCACCAATGGAACATTAATGGTCAGCTGCTTTAACATATTCATGAATTTTCTGAACCTTGTGTCATCCGCCACCTTCTTCAATCTTTGGGGAAAAGGTGGTGGTGGGTATGGAAGTGTTCTCTCCACGGTTTTCTTCTCCTCTTGCTTCCGTTTTTCCACTTTTTCAAGCTGCACCGTGCTGGATATGGCGTCCTTGACATCAGGAGTAGTAGCTGGGGCATCTTCTCCTTTTGCGTTGTCATCCATGTCCGCAACTTCGTCAATCACTTTATTGCCTTTTGCTGAAGTTTCCAGCACCTTACCACTTCTGGTAGTGATGGCCATGCATGACCCATCATTCCTTGGGTTTTGCACAGTATCGCTAGGTAAAGTACCGGCCTTTCTTTGGTTGAGTGCTGCTGAAAGTTGACTGAATTGCTGCTCTAGTTGTCTAATTGAAGTGGAATGTGAATCTACTAATTGTTTCATGGCGTACAAATCATTAATTACCTCCGTTACTCCCGCGCTCGTTGCTTCCACTCCTTTCAATAATTTAGCCATCATG
The DNA here is from genome assembly GCA_030864225.1 of Capsicum baccatum var. pendulum. Classification (NCBI taxonomy): domain Eukaryota; kingdom Viridiplantae; phylum Streptophyta; class Magnoliopsida; order Solanales; family Solanaceae; genus Capsicum; species Capsicum baccatum. The sequence goes on along the minus strand of CM061554.1, from coordinate 216,246,254 downwards.
TCCTCCATACTTCCAGAATTAGATGTGGTGGTGTCACGTCTTCCAGGGGGAACGTACAAATCACTCTTTTCATTCTTGTTCTTCCAACTACCTTGGTATTTGTCTCCAGATTTATCATAATAGTTCCGTCCTTGGTTTCCTTGGGTATTCCCTCGGAAACCCCCCTGATTGTTCAAGTAGTTGGCCTCCTCTTCTGAATCAGATTCGTCTCTTCCTATTGACGCAATAGCTTTCACTTTTTCAGTCTTCTCTAATAGATGCTTTGTAAGAAGATCCATTTGGGTTTTCATGTGCGCCATATCTTGATCACGTTCTTGTTCTCTTCTTCGTTGGTCTGCAGTCATGCCAATAGATAAAGTGGGGCTTGCTACCTCAGAATCCCTGGTATGCCAAGCTCTACTTTGTTTCATCATACGATCTAGCATATTGCTTGCTTGCCCAAAGGTGAGGTCCATGAAAGAACCTCCAGCTGCGTTGTCCACCACTGGTTTAGTTATTGAATTCAAGGCTCTATACAATATCTCCATGAGGTGAACATTAGTCATGTGATGGTTTGGGCATCTCGCTAGCTTTGTCTTGAACCTCTCCCATGTTTCATGAAGAGCTTCAGCGGGAAGCTGACGAAAGTTGCTGATTTCATCTCTCAATTGAGCCCTTTTGGATGGCGGAAAGAATCTTTCTAGGAAAGCGTCTCTCAATTGCCTCCAATTTGTAATTGAATCAGGAGTCAGCCCATTCAACCATAGTGTTGCCTCCCCAGACAGATACAATGGAAATAGACGTAATCGAATAGCATTCTGACCAACACCAGGATTGTCAAAAGGCTTGCATGTATAAATAAAGTTGATGAGATGCATATTCGGATCATCGCCTGCTAGTCCACCAAATAATCCCTTGTGTTGCAATAACTGAATCATGGTGCTTGTGATGTTGAACTTGGCTCCGGGTGCTAATAGTGGTGGAATTATAGCTCCAGTGGCTCCGGCACCATCAAGATCATCATCATCATCGTCGAAAGCTGGCTGCAAAGGTTGGCGATCATACCTATACCGAGCTTGTTGACCTCTTCTGTTGGCAGGTGTTATAATTTCAGCATCACGCCTAGGGTTTAGTAACTCGTCATCACCTAAATCTTCATCGTCAGGATTTGTTGCTCGCCCAGGATTATCAATGTTTTGTTGTTGGATTTGAGCAGCTAATCTTGCCTGCTCGTGTTAAGCAGCCATCCTATCGATTTCAGCTTGTGCTTACATTCTTCTAATTCGTTGTGGTTCAGGATTGATTGGTAATAACGGTTGACCAGAACTTCTAGTATGGGGCATGTACTAAAAGAAAAACCTGGAATAAACAAAAACAAAACTAAACGTATAAGTACGAGAATCTTTGACCAAAGGGTCTAGTAATTATCACGAACTTGATTGACACTCGTATTCCCCGGCAACGGCGCCAATTTTTGATAACGCTTAATCTACAACTCTCATAGGAGTGTAAAGCGGTCGTTAGCAAATATAGAACCCAACCTGGGTTGGGTGTCGATCCCACAGGGAATAGCTTGGCCAACAAGTAAGCAAAATTACTAAACTTTTGGTGCAAGTCTCGTAAGAGGGGGGATTCTTGTCGTGCAAGTAATTTAAATAAAGTATCAAAATAAAATCTGAAAATAAAAAGAAAGAATGTTACGTGAGTTGTAAATAATGAGAATTGAAGCGTTGGGGTTATGTCCACCTTCTGAGGTATACGTCTCTATTGGCTATGAGTGTGTAGAATTATGACATGCATGTGCTTATAGAGAATTGTAGTCGATGTTAAATCCAAGCGTCTCTCGACCTCAACAAGGACTATTTCACTTTAACTCTCTCGAGCTTAAAGCGTGTCTAACGGTACGAATTCTCCAAGAGGTTAGTCCAGTTACGACACTAGCTTTTTAATAGGAAAGGGTGTCCTACTACCTTGACACTATCTCTTTTCCAGACAAATAACCTTTCTCTCGAACAAGTTAAATATTAGACTGGCGTATTCTTTCATTTGTAACCGCAAAGAATGTAGATTAAGATGAAGAGAATAATGATATAAGCAATATACGTGTCACGAACTCACAAACTCACAGCAATAGATAGTATCTCATTCGGCTTCCATAACCCCAATAGAGAGGTTTAGTTACCCATGAATGCAAAGGAGATCACGATTGACATTGTTATTATATCACAATATTGAGTAATGGCGTGGATATCAAGTGATTGGCGTGAGGCGTGATTCCTTAGCAAGTAACGATTCTCTTGTTGTGGAATTTAAGAATAGAAGAGTAGAATTGATGAAGAGATTAGAAGAGTTATAGAATTAATTGATAGTTGAAGAATGAATGTAAGATTAATGGTGAATGAATTGTTAAGTGAAGAATGAATAAAAATCTCTAGCATGATAGGGTATTTATAATACCCATATCCTACTCCTACTAAGCTAATGAAATAAATAACCAAATCCTACTAGACTAATGAAATGCTTAACCCAAATGTACTAGGTTAATGTAACATTATCATAATCCAAATAAACTAATGAAATACATAACCCAATTGTACTAGGTTAATGTATCATTGTCCAAATCCAGCTATGTGTCTGTAAGTTCCCAAAGTCTTCAGAAATGTTGTTTTAGCCCGGGACAGATTTTTCATGTAGCAGTTTTGGTCCTTAGGCGTGTAGACTCCCTTTCCTTCCTTCGTGAGCTTTCTTTTGTGTCAAGTAAGCCATAAAATGCTGAATTTTGCATCATTTATACCTGAAACTTTACTAATCATGTTCGTTAGCTCATTTATAGGAAAAAGGACTAAAAGTGCATGAAATATATAATTTGTTCTCAAAACTACGCTAAAATATGGGCAAAATATATTGATATAGGCGTGTAAATCCGCCTATCATCACACATTCACTGCATAAATGCTTTAAAATACATCACACATGCACTGTGCAAATGCTTTAATACATTTTTAGAATGGATTGCATATGGCTTTAATGGTTTTTGCATGGGATAAAATGCATTATATAATTGTTTTAAGTTATTTTGCTGCACTGCATAACCACTTTAAGTTATTTCGCACTACGCATGACTTTCATTTTCCATCTAAAGCACCGCACAATTGCTTTAAGATATTTTGCAATACACATTTATTCTATAGTGCTGCACAATTGCTCCCAAATGCACTGCACAATTGCTTTTCAAGAACCACACAAAGATTATGGATTAACCAAACAAATGCTTTGTAGAAATTCATTGCTTCATTTGGATGAAAATGCCTCATCTATTCATAATCTACTTGGTTTAAGGCCTCATTTTCATCGACTAAATGCATCATTCCCATGAATCATCAGCATAAAAATTCATTTTGTATAAGCTTTATTTCAAATTTTGCAAGACCATATTGGCATAAAATAACGCCTGAGGCGTTATCTTCATCAATTCACTAAATGCATTTACTATTTATGTACTAATTGCTTTCTCTAGTTTAAGGTTTCCAGGAACCTTAGCACAAACGTGGAACTATATCTAAGCAATGAACTAGGGCAAGATAGCAGAATGTCAAGCATCCCTAGCAACGTCAATGATCCAAAGCTCGACTCGACTCAACTTTCAAAAAAAAAAATTGCATACAGGTTTAAAACCTTTCACAAATATATTCTCATATATTCTCAAAATTTTTCCATGACATAAATTTTGAACTACATCGACCTGATTCTCGTGAAACTCGAGATATGTAGACGTCTCAGAAACCAGGGTTCGATCAAATTTATAATCACAAATCATGCCATTTAAGCTTTGCCATTCCATCATTTGGGGTATAGCATTTCTAGAATTCGTCAAATTCACTAGTCGAGACAAAATTGATTTTCATCAACGTCTTCACCCAAAGACTCTTTTCATCCTCTTTGGTCTAAGAGGGACAAGCTGTTAACACCTAATTTTTGACTCTCTCTTTCATAAAATTAATTTCTCTATTGCTTAGGATTTCTGAACATTTAAATATATATAGAGAGACGTTCACAGTATGAAAATGATGTTTTTCTTATTAATATCACATCTTAGAAATTTAATCCAAAATGAAATAAATATTAGCGTATTAACTCTCTGAAATAGACTTCAGCATGATGCAATGGAGTGCTCATTGCGATACTCACCATGACGCGACCTAATGCGATGAGCCACTGTTTGTACATAAACTACCCTAACTCTTTGCCTGGGAATCAGATTTGGGAAAATTTTATATCATTGGAAAGCTGACTAAATTTTCTATGCATTGGCAGGATCTAAACTAAAAAATACTTAGTATTTCATAAATTTTATATAGGATAAATCACAATCTTAGAGCTAAGTTAATCTTTAGGAATATGGGGTATTCTAATATCTGCCCCTTGGGAACATTCGTCCTCGAATGAGACTGATTAAGCTGAGAAACACTGATAGACTGAGCTGACACACTAAATATGCATAACTAAGACATGACTACGTGACTGGACTACTGACAAACTGAGTTCTTATACTGAACATGCATATATGATGAATGGAATACATGACTGAAGATATTCGAAAGCTAAATTTTTGTACTAAACATGCATATCTGATGTTTGAGTACATGCCTAAACTGATTCATGAATGCATGACTAAATTGCAACGGTAAGGAATACCAAGTTTATAATTGTAACTGAACATGGAACTGATTAAATCCAAGGAAGACTGTTACCTTAAGCCAAATCTGAGTTTGCAGAGAAAATGTGAGGATAATTGGTCCACATATCTACTTCTGCTTCCTAAGTAGCTCCCTCAACGGACTGATTTAGCCAAAGAACTTTGAATAAGGGAACTTATTTGTTCCTTAGTCTTCGAATCTGATGATCGAGGATCTGGAATGGAACCTCTTCGAAAGAAAGATCATTTTTGATATTTACATCCTCTAAAGGAACTATGACTACTTGGTCACCAATGTATTTCTTTAGCAAGGGGACATAGAATACTGGATGCACTAAAGCTAGATCTAAAGGTTACTCGAGCTCATAAGCTACATTTTTTAAATAGCTAAGAACTCTGTAAGGACCAACATATCAGAGATTGAGCTTTCCCTTCTTGCCAAACCTCTTTACTCCTTTCATAGAAGATATTTTCAAGTAAACAAAATCACTAATCTCAAACTTGAGATCCTTTCTCCTCACATATGCATAGGATTTTTGTCAGCTCTGGGTAGCCCTAAGTCTTTATCTGATTAACTGAACCTTCTCTAAGGCATCAAATACTAAGTTAGGCCCTATAACTGCGGCCTTACCTACCTCAAACTAACCAATTGGAGATCTATATCTCCTACCATAGAGGGCTTCAAATAGAGTCATCTGAATACTGCAATGATAGCCATTATTATATGTGGATTCGATCAAAGGAATGAGGTCATACCAACTACCCTTAAAATCAACAATGCATACTCTCAGCATATCTTCTAGAGTCTGAATAGCACTTTTTGCTTAACCATCTATCTGAGGGGGGAAGGTTGTACTGATATAAATTTAGGTACTGAGACCTTTTCAGAATGCTTTCCAAAAATGAGAGGTGAAATAAGTACCTCTATCTGAGATGATAGATACTGCGACTCCGTGTAACCTGACCAACTCTCTGATATAGAGTTTGGCATAGTCCTCAGATAAATAGGAGGTATGAACTTCCAAGAAATGGGGATGATTTGGTCATCTAGTCTATGTTAACCCATATGGAGTTATGCTAATGATAAGTATGAGGCAAAACCATCATAAAGTCTATGTTCACTTCTTTCCATTTCCATGTGGGAATATTGAACTCCTCCATAGACCCACTAGGCTTTTGGTGCTCAATATTCACTTATTGACATGTAGAGCACTTAGCTACAAACTCTACAATATTCCTCTTCATCCTACTCCACCAATAGATCTCCCACAAATCACAATATATCTTACTTTCCCCTGGATGAATCGAGTAATGCACACCATGCGCTTTTGCAAGAATTCGTTACCTCAAGTCATCTATATATGGCATACATAAATGACCCTGGCAGTGAACACACCATCTCCCCCTTAGGAGAAAACCTCTACTTTTTGATTGTTGACTGGCTCTTTTAACTTCACTAGACTAGAGTCTCTATCCTATTTTTCTTTTACCTCAGAAACTAGAGAGAATTCAGAACTACTATGAACCCACACACTACCTTCTGCTAAATCGACTAAGTGGATACCTAGTCGTGAAAACTGATTAACTTCTAGAGCTAATTTCTTCTTACCATCTTCAACATGAGAAATACTACCCATTAATAGTCTACTAAGAGAATCAACCACTACATTGGATTTGCTCGAATGATATAGAACACTCATGTCATAATCCTTTAATTACTCTAACCACCTTCTCTGATACAAATTCAAATATTTCTAAGAAAAAACATACTATAAGGTCTTATGATCTATGAACACATCAACATGCACCCCATACAAATAGTGCCTCCAAATCTTTAAGGCAAACATTATAGCTGCTAACTCAAGATCATGGGTAGGGTAATTCTTCTCATAGGGTTTAAGCTGTCTAGAGACATAGGCTATGAACTTACCTCTCTACATAAGGAAAGAACCCAAACCTACTCTGGATGCATCATAGTACACAACAAACCCATTTGAACTATCTGACAGAGTTAAAAATGGGGCTGAGGTAAGTCGAGTTTTCAACTCTTGAAAACTCTTCTTGCAAGAACCTTACCACTAAAACTTGACTTTCTTCTAAGTTAATTTGGACATGGAGGATGCAATAGACAAAAACCCTTTAAAAACCGATGATAATAGCCAGCTAAACCCAAAAAACTCTTGACATCTGATAGAGAAATTGGTCTAGGTCAGTTTCTCACTGCTTTGATCTTTTAAGGATCAACTCTAATGCCAACACCGAAAATAATATGACTAAGGAATACTACTGACCTTAGCCAAAATTCACACTTACTGAGTTTTGCGAAAAACTAATGAGTTCTAAGAGTCTGAAGTACGATTCTGAGGTGGTTTGCGTGATCATTCTCACTACAGAAATAGACAAGAATGTCATCGATGAAGACTATAATGAACATGTTCAAGTACTTCTTGAACACTCAATTCATCAAGTCCATAAATGCTATTGGGGTATTGGTAAGACCAAAAGACTTGACTAGAAACTCAAAGTGACCATACCATATTTGAAAAGCTATTTTCGGAATGTCACATTCTCTGAATCTAAGATGATGATAGCTTGATCTAAGGTTTATCTTAGAAAAGTAATTAGAACCCTGAAGTTGGTCAAACAACTCATCGATTCTAGGAAGTGGGTACTTGTTATTGACTATAAATTTGTTTAACTGGCGGTAGTTTATACACATTCTTAGAGAATCATTTTTCTTACGCACGAATAAGACTGGCGCACCCCATGGGGGAATGTTGGTTCTGATGAAACCTTTGTCGAAAAGGTCCTCTATCTGCTCTTTTAATTCATTGAGTTCTATATGAAAGAATATATATAGGCTGAGTAGCTGAAAGAAGGTCTATTCCGAAGTTAATTTACCTAATAGGAGGAACTCTAGGATGATCTTCAGGAAACACATCTGAGAATTCATTTACTAATGGAACTGACTCAAGACTGGGAGTTTCTAAACTAGAGTCCTTGACTCACACAAGATGATAGACAGATCCCTTGGATATTATTTTTCTCGCTCTAAGGTATGAAATCAGTTGACCCTTAAGCGTCGTAGTACTACCCCTCAATTCAAAGATTAGTTTATTTGGAAATTGAAAATGAATGATTCTATTTATACAGTCAACTGAGGCATAGCATGAATGGAGTCAATCCATACCAAGAATAACATCTAAATCTACCATCTTTAATTCTATTAAAATTGTTGAAGTGATTTTCTAAGATATCATAACTGGACAGTTCCTATATACCAATCGAGATATGATAGACTGACCTACTAGGGTAGAAATAGAGAATGGTTCTGTTAAGACTTCTGGTTTGACTTTAAAGCCGACTTCTATATAGGGAGTTACAAAAAGCAAAGAATCTCTTGGATCTAACAAGGCATAAATATGTAAATGAAAGATATGTAATGTACCAGTGACCATATTAGAAGAATTTTCTTGATCTGTATGGACTAAAGTGCATAAAGCCTATTTGGGTGTTGCCCACTCGTGGCACTAGAATTGCCAACCTACTAATTCGGGTGACCAAACTGAGCTGAAGGATGGTTATACAAACCCTAGGAACCTAACTAAGGACAATCTTTGACTCTACGTCCTAGTTTGCACATTCGAAACAAACATCACTACCAGCTCTACAGACACCCTGATGGTTCTTGCCATAGTCTAACAAAGAGGATTTGTTGGAGCATTGTTGACATTATCCTGAGACTTAGAGCCTGTCGCCCTATCTTTGATACCATTTCTGAACTTAGGGACTGGAGTACTAGCTGAGAACGGTGCTGGAACTAAAAACTTTGGACAAAACTGGGAATGGTTATCATCTCTAACTTAGGCTGATTGAAATTGAAGCTACCTGTTCTCTAGATCTCTTGTTATGCCTCTCTCTCACTATTCTTAGTCTCTTCTATCTACTGAGCAAGGACCATGAGCCTAGATATGCCCATCTTCTTAATTAACATCGTTGTTTTGCAATCCTTAACCACACTATCTGACACTCCAAATACGAACTTGCTTATTTTGGATCTACTGTCTGCCACTGCATGAGGAGCATACCTTGATAACTGATCAAACTTGAGGGAATACTCCTTCGTGCTCATACTACCTTGTCTGAGGTTGATGAACTCTAACACTTTGACCTCTCTCATCTCTAAAAGAAAGAATATATCTAGGAAAGCAGTAGCAAACTCTTCCCACTCTATGGGCTCTACATTTGTGCCCTTGTCTACCTTTCACTACTTAAACTATGTATGAGATACATCTTGTATCTAATAGGAAGCTAACTCAGCACTCTTACTGGAAGTCACTCCAATGATATCTATGACTTTCTAGTCCTGATCGAGGAACTCTTGTGGATCTTTTTTGACTTAGATCCTGAGAATAAGAGATGATTCATTTGGGTGAAGTCCCGAATCCTGGGTACAACAGTATTGTCCACAAGTTTGTTTGGAACAGCAGTTGGCCATTCATTTTGAGCTATGATGGAGTTGGATAGAGTAGTGAATAAAACTCTGAATTCTACATGGGAAACATGTTAGTCCAGGGGATCTCCCTGAACGAGCTGAGGTGCTGACTTATTTCCGGTTCTTATTTTGTTAGTCCTTCTGGAAGGCGTGTTTTATAAATGAAAGGAAGAAATAAATTAGACTGAGAGATTAACTTGAGTTCATACGATTGATTAACTTGAGTTCACGTACACTCGCATGACATGGATACTGAAAGAAGAGAAACTATTCCAAAAACAACTCATAGCCTCATGTCCATAAGTGTGGTGTGCAATACACCCATGCATAAGACTCTACGTGATGTGGCTTTCAGACTTCCTAGGAGTATTGAACCTTAGGCTCTGATACCAAGTTTATAATGCCCTGAGTCTATATCCTAAATGCTACACGGTACTTACAACCCCGAAGGACCACAAGCTAACCTATCACTGATATCTGCTATGAGCACTGAATAGTATACTAAAAAAATGTAGAATAATAGGCTAAAATGCCGTGAGGTTTAAAATCTATAAATACTAATAAAGTGTATCAACTAAAATAACCATCTGTAAAACTAAACATTATCTGAAAACTAGTCTGAAAAGCCTTTAACTAAAACTGTCTAAATGTGGAGTTTATGGGACAAGCCCCCAACTAACCCCAAATATTGAAATACTGAAACTACTAAAAATCTAAAATAAAATAATATCCTCGAACGATGAGGACTCACTGCTAAATCTACTACTAGTTGAATCTAGATCTGTCTATGCACGGTCAGGAGCCTGAGCATCCAAACCTATGATATGAAACATCATAGCACAATAAAGAATATGCGTCAGTACGTGGAATGTACTGGTATGCTAGATGAGGTAAGGCTGAATACAAGAGTTTATATGCATAAAAATTAACTGACTGCATGATATAGAGTAACTAAACATAAGAGTACATAGATAAATAATACTACTATAAATAATGAGTGTTCACTAATGTGTATATAAATAAATATTGTGACTAAGCTTATCTGAAGCTATGTCCAAAATTTTGATACTGAGTAACTGATATCTGAAGTTACTAATAACTAATTTACTAATACTGGTTGACTGTATTTGACAGTCCTAATTTTGTAGAACTGAACTGAGTTATATTCTGAGGACTAAGACTGAAATTATGAGAGGTAATCATCTAACCGACATGCCTCAAATAAGCTAAGATAACATAGTTGGGGTCCAATCTGTAACCCCAATTGGAAGGGTGTAAGTACCGTGACACGGGTAAAGACAAGTTGAGAGTTACCCTCATCTGGCAGGTAGTGTAATAAGAATGGTGGAACCCTCATCTATCATGTTAAAACACCTCATCCACTTTCATCTGGTAGGTTTGATGTCTCAACCTACGCTAGCTACGTAGTTCAGGAATGCAAGGATTACTTTTAGAGATCACACCCTTTACTGGCAGGTGATTCCCCATCCTTGGGTTCAGTCAGTACTGAATCCTACTCCCAACTGAAAGACTCTGAACTGAACATACTGAACTGGACTGAGATTGAGTTTATAGAGTTTTCTTGAATTCTACAACTGACTGAGAGTACTACTAATCGTGACATGACTGAGATTCTAGTAAATGAACCAGTATTTTAACATGGAAAATACTCGAGTAAAAAAGATGTCAAAAATCATGACCTAGACCTCTACAATATTTCACCCCAACTTTGTTAAAGCAAATTGAGTCTCAGCAACACTAAATTACAAGACTTCTGTAATCAAGAAATTATAGACTCTAAGTCCTATTCAAACAAAACTCATAAACCTACCAAGGTAGGTGACCCAATTTTTCGAGTTTCCTAACTTGAAGACAATAATCCTGATTCAGTTTATACTTCACTGAGACTAGAATTACATCAAAGCTATAACCCAAGAACCAACCCTAATATATAAAGACTAACACTCCTTATCTTTCTAAGTATCAGGACCTGGTTCAACAACGTGTTCCTTTAGTCTTCAGGATGCACACTGCTAAGTCAATTTGACAAATGTCTTTTTGCTTTGTAAGTGCGTGAGTGACTGTGAAAGTCACTCCCTTTATTTGACCTCAACTCTCCATGGAGTTCTACATCGAATCAATCTCCTTTTTCCATCAGGACCTCTCATGTATAGTAGAGTTACATTTCGAGTGGTACTTTTACTTATTTCAAATTCAAATCTCTTCAAGTGTTGTAGTCTCCTCCAACTCTTTTTTTCAAAACATGAAAATTGTTTTGAATTTATCTAGCTTGGTCATTATGTCTACCTTTATTCTTGCACGCTTGTATGCATTCCTTTGTTAGTCAAGTAAGTTCATTTGGACAATGTATCCTCGGAACAGCTTTACAAAGTGTTTCATGCATTGTTGGCAATCATCAAAACTTCATATACCCCAACACTCTTCTAATACACTCTGGCATTTTACAAATTTTAAGAAAGTTATTTAAAAAAAAAAACTCCAAAAATTGTATGACAAGTCCTTGAAAAAATTGTCAATTGGACCACCAGATACTTGAAATAAAAAATAATTAAACATTTAGAATTGGAAAAAATAAAAATACAATTCGCAAGACTACTGTAGACCAATGATATCTTTTATGGTTTCTTTTTAGTCTAATGGTTAGGAGTTGCACATTATCATCTTGAACTTCTTCAGTTTTGTATTAGTTGTCTACGTTTCTTTACAAGCTTTTTAAAAAATCATAAACAACAAGAATATTTTTACTAATTTATCTCTTAAGAAATCAAAAATAAAATAAGTGGTTTTACTAATTTACCCTAAGAAAATATTTGAAACTGTACAAATAACTTATTTTTACTTTGAATAAATATTAATTATAAAGATAAAATATCTTAATTTAGTAAGTGAAAAAATAATTTAGGATATGTATTAATAGCAAGAAGGCAATTAACATGAAACTGAGGGAATATTGTTTAATCAAGGGAAAACATAAGATACTCTTATAACTGCACGAAAAAGTCATTACGAAACTAATATTTTACGAACGATTATTTTACGTTAAACATTTAGTAGGATTTTGACGTGGCACTAACGTTGCAATACCTGCAAAAAAGGGATTAGTATGTAAATGACTTTTACGTGCAACTTCATTCTATAAATAATTTATGATGTACAGTACACCTCACATTTTCGAGCTGGAAATCGAATCGTCGTTTCTTCGTGTGTAAACTTTAATACCATGATTTATATTTAAATTCACGTGTCATGATCTTTATTCTAGTGTGTGAAGTGTTTATGTGGTGAAAAATGTTCATAGAGATCACTTAGAACAAAGTTGAGCTAAGAATCTTTGATTTGTCCAAAGTTTGGTATTTGATTCTACAAGGGTCAACTTTAAAAGTATATAACATTTGATGTATGTGGAATTTTTCAACTCAAAACCCACCAAATTGTATATAATTGAGTCAACTTTCCAACAATACCAATTTTACCTTGATTGGATACCCGCGTGAAAAGTTATGATCATTTTCGTCAGGACTAGTAAGCCACCGCGATTAAACCGCATCACGATGAGCCTCCAAAATGCAATCCGGGTACGAATTTAAATGTCTAAGGAGCAATTAAGTATATTCCACACAAGCCAAGTCGTAAAAACACAAGTTAAGGCATCGGTTTAAGAGTTATTTGCCTATTCTCTTTCACTTTTCTCTCCAAGAATTCCTAACCTAATCCCAAGAGCAAGATTCAACTTTTCTTCCCCAATGATCAAGAACTCAAGACTTTCAATTCAAGATTCTCAAGAAAAGTTTCAAGATTAGGGTTCTATTCTTTAAACTAAGGAACTTAAGGTATGTGGGACTATCCAAAACCCTATGGGCATGGGTTTACTATTTTCAAATTAGTTTTAAAGATTATATATATGTATATACGAAATTGTTTCATGATAATTGATAAACTTGTGTTGAAAATATTGCATCTTGATGAAGTGCTACGAAAATTATGGTATGAAGTCCCTCTTTTGCTGTGAAATTCATCGATTTTACATGTTTAGAATGGGTATACGAATTGCTAATTGTTTGAGCCTGTTATGTACAAATTCTACTGTCTTTATGAGTTAATGAAAGGGATGTTTTACTTATTTTATAAGTGATCATCTTCCCCATTAACAATGGTTTTTGAATTGATAAAAGAGATGACCATCATAGATAAAGTATCGAAGAGAGAAAGTGGTTTGTTCATGTGCTTTCAAGTACGAATTTGCGCACGATTTTAAGTTGTTTTGATGGTAAATAATACTTTTTTAAAATAAGAAAGGGCAGCAGATGTGTTGTGACATGGCATGCAAGTTCAGGTACGACGATACCCTATTATGATGTGCCCGAAATAGAATAAGAAAGAAACTACCTTTCAGAGAAGTATGTTTTAAACAATCTAAAATTGGGCTTAAGAGAGTTAGATGGTTACCCGAAGAAGTCATGAGTTCAAACAACTCATTTCCCAAAACCATGAATTTCCAAAACAGGTTTATATTACCTGAAAGGTTATGTTGGCGACGACCCTATGGCGTAGTAGATAAGAAGATACGTCAATGCTTGTGGAAAATTTAGGTTGGGATCTTGGCCGCCGAGTCAAGGGAGTATTTCATATAGCCTGTGGAATTACAGATTGTAGGGTGTATCATCTAGCTCAAAAAAGAAGAAAGAGTAGAGTCATGATTTGCAGAATGTGTTTTGAAAGATTTAGATTATGCCAATGTGTTTTCAACTGTTTTAAGATAACATGTATTTATGAAAAGCTCTCACCTATGTTGTATATAAATGCATTTTATTTTTGGATTGTTTATGTAACAGTACATTTGTATTGACCACCTATATTTAAGGATGTGAGCCTCAGTACCGAGGTCCCACTAAGCAGTAGATCGGTCTTGTCAGGCATTTGAAGTTGGTGATCCCTCTTGTTTCAGAAGGCCTTGATCCATGCTATATTATCATTTGGTTTTTTGTTCATGGTATGACCGGGGGCCTTGTCCCGATTTCAGACAGATATGTTTTGGTATTGTTAGAGATTTCACAGACTGGTGTTACATGTTCTTGGAATGTTATGAACATATATTTATATTGTTTAAGAGAATGACCATGTTTCCATTTTGTTATGTTTTCTACTTTTTATTACAGTATATTAATTGTTTATATGATTGCCAGTTAGAGAGGGGCTTTCGGGCCTTCATGGTTTGGGATGCTCGTTACAGCCTTGTCCTCGATTCGGGTTGGGTCATGAAAAACTTGGTATCAAATCAAGGTTCATGGTCCCAGGGTGTCTGTGAAATTGTGTCAGGTAGAGTCCTATTTATGGGTGTGTAGCGCACTAAATTTATAAGGAGAAAACTACTAGGCGTTTAGGAATGTTTCACTTTTCTTCATGTTCTAGATTGTGCCATTGTGTTGTCCATTTGGATGTTATCCAGATTCCTTCTTTACTCTGATTTTGTTAACTATGTCTCATTGTCGAGTCGATTAAAATGCAGAATCTTAGAGTCTAAATGAGGTCTTCCTTTCTAATTGAGTCATAAAAGATAATGAAATTGTACAAAGACTTGAGAGGAGTTAATAAGTGCTTTAAAGTGTATTGATTCAAGATTATACTCCTATTTACATCAATCATCCATTTGAGCCTGAGGTATGAAGCATTCAATCCCTTTTAAAAAATTTATTCCAGATGTCATGCATAAGGGTAGTGATATATGTTAGAATATTGGAATAATATTTCCATCCAAGTAGTAGTATGCGATAAGGTGTCATACCTTATTGATAGTAAGATGATCCCAAAGTTAGTGATATGACATCACAAGCTTAGAAATCAGAATAAGGGCGAGTTTTGCATAAGAAAGCTAGTTTAGTTGTATAACTGTTGACTGAGGGATGGATTGCGATTTGATAGTGATAGACTAATATGGTAGAAACATTTGTAGATTGTATGGTAGTCTGTGACAAAATTGTTTGGCTATGATTATTATCTATTCAAAATAGGGAAGGAGCCTACAGTGGATAGTTACGATGGTTATAGAAATCCCTTATAGGCTATGAATGGACATAGTTAGATTAGCCAATAAGTTATAGGTAGAGACTCATTGTTGTATATGGAATTTTAAAGGTAGTTGTAATGTATGCATGGGTAGTAATTATGATATGAGAAAATGAAATATGTTGATAAGATCGTAACGGGTTATAATATGAGATTAAGATCGACTATCCCTATTATGTGACTTTACCCCCTTGATTGTCTTTTCTCTAGTAGTTGTAAACTAGTACTACACGAGAGAAGGTAGGTAGTATATTTTTGAGGTGTAGTAGCAATGTCATGGAGAGGATGAACTTATGGGCCAGAGTTAAGTAAAATAAGAGACTTAGGTTGATATTTCTATCTGACTTGACTCTTAGTTGCATGCATGGGAAGTTTAGGACCAGAAAAAAATTCTATGTGTTGGGAGACTTAGGAATATTTTAAGCCTCTAAACTTTAAAGATTTTTAAATTGATCTTCTCGACCCAGAGACATAGACTTTTGAGTTTATTCATGTTCAGGGGATTAAGGAGCATGCTACGAGGAAGTTTTAAATTTTTTGAATGAGGATTGGGTCATGTTTGGATTTTGATTCCAAAACCTTACCACAATAGTGGTGCGTTGCAGTGGTAATAGTGCTGAGGCCTTCACCGCATCATGGTGACCTTTCCATCGATATGTCAGCCACAAATTTAATTATCAGAGGGGCAATGTAGTCTTTTACTCTCATTCCAATTTGTAAATGGATGAAGTATATCATCAGTTGGGGAAAATATTGCCCATTAGTATAGTATATGGCATGCTTAATGTGATTGGTGTTGCTAGACTATTGGCTCAAACTGTAGATGTGGATTGTGGTGATAAGAATAGTAACTTAAGATTTATGATACATGTTTTGTGAGAGTAAGTAATAGGCTTGATTTGATGTATGCAATAGCTGAGATTGGCAACTTGTGGAATAATGAGTGGACAATTGTTATGTATATGCATACGTGAGAACAAATGAAAAACAATGAATTGTGGTTGAATCGTTAAGTGGATAAGAGCGTGAGTATATAATGATAAGTCGAAACCCTAGGTAGCATATTGATAGATAACTTTTTATGTGTATAAGTATCTTGTGTACATAGTTTGTGTTCTTGAATTTTGCAATATGGAGAAGTTTGGGGATTTGTTGCATAGTGTTCATTAAAGTTGAACTTGAGGAAATATAGGTAGACAATATATGCCTTTGGTATAGTTTTATAAAATTTTTTATGTTGTGAGTTATGTGATTAGAGGTGTCATGTTAGTACTCGAAGGAGTTGAAGATGAAATGTTAAGTGTTTAGAAGCATGAATGTCTATGCCCATGATAATGTTAGTCATAAGTCGATGACTTTGGGGGTTGGAGAAAGTTATGATTAGCTCCCTTGAAGGGGGAGGTCCTAGAAAGAAATTTGTGTGTTGTTATTAAAACTATTGAGGGGACTTGTGCTCAAGTGTATACTGCCCCCCTAATTGTGATGAGAATTGTGGTTATAGATTTGATGAGGGGGTATTTCCTCAAGTCTAGGATTGTGACTTTGATCTAAGGGGGAGATGATTAATTAAGGCAGTTCCCGAATTTCCTTGTGGTGTCAAGTTTCTGGTAAGAATCATGCTAAATTTAATCCTATTCAAGCAAGCTCCTCCTACTTCAAATTAATGAGGACATTCTACCAATTTCTTATGTATTGAAGTCATGCCTATGCCTAAGGTCCGAGTTTGTATGCAACTTATGTTATGATCTGATCTCTAAACTAGAAGCAATGATATCTCAATAATCCAATCCATATGTTTTGTTACTCATGATCTATAAAAATCTATGTCTCACAGCATACTTGGTCCTAAGAAAATATATTTTCTTTTTGTCACCGATTCATTCTATGTCGGGTTTAGCTAAAGTGATAAAGTTCATGCAAATTCATGACTATCTCAGTTTTGACAATGAGAAGTAATATCTTCAAGTAAAAATCCTTGTCTCAGTCGTTGACCCCTTGAGTTTTGCCTTCATGTTATACCGCTTATGATATATGTTCACATGTTTCTCAGTGTGCCCAGTCCTAAGAACTCATGTTGTGTAGGATTATGTCCAAATGACTCTCTACTCATGATCCAGACACTTGATATATGGAGCACTTCATAATTGTAACATATCTTCACCTCATATCCCACCTTGAGTAGATCAACAAATATAGGTTATGATTGAGTAGTGTTTATTCCATGCATGATGATTATGCTCGGGTCCCTTGATGACCTTCCAAATGATATTAGTTATGGAAGAGTAGTGGTGACTTAGGAAGGGGGAGTAGATGTTCTTGAATGTGAAAATTTTCATGTGACTTCCTTAGTCAAGGTTATAGGTAATGGAGAAAAAAGGAGATGGACTTTCATTATGTGAAATAATTGGGAAACAGGTATGTGGCAAAAATATTTGTTAGAGTGACTGAAATTGTTGGTTTTGGTGAAAGATCCATGAAGTTGGTGTAGTAATAATAGGCTTGAATGTTGTGTTTGATAAAAATACAAACCAATGTGCTATGTGGTTAGTACTCCCTAAATTTAACACTCGAGTGTGTTTGATGGTAGTGATAAGGTAAAATAATATTCTTAATAGGATATAGAGTGCAGGGTCCCGTAGCTTAAGCTAGCACCTCTTTTCTACTTGTTTGGCTTCAACATAGAAGAACCATGTAGTAGGACTCAAACTTTTGTGGTTAGATGTGTGATTGTAGAAATGTAAGATGGAAAGGACAAAGTATGTCATTTAATGTTAGGGCATAGCCAAGTAGTGCCTTTAAGTTTAAGTCTGATCATTGTATCACGAAAGGTGGAGAATGTTTTTATCCCTGTCTTTTGCAAAATCTTATTTCATGATTAGTACCAATGTAAACAAGGCTTCTGATCACCAAATAAATTCATACCCTATGTTGTAATGATTCTGATTCCTAGAACTCCTGTGCAAGGTCATCTCTATGTCAATTCTTATTATCTCACGCTTTGTGCTCACTCATTTTACTAAGGGTTATATTGAAGCTCGTTTAATTCCTTTGGATATTTTGTTAAGGAAAAATGTTCAATGCGAGGTTACGTTCTTTATTTTACACTTTTAGATCTTCAACAAGCCCCTACCCATCATTCGGGGATGAATGATCCCAAGGGGGAGATAATGTAAATCCCCACATGTTTGAGCTAGAAATCAAACTGTCGTTCCTATATGTGTAAACTTTAATCCCATTATTTATATTTAAATTAACGTGTCATTATCTTCATTCTAGTGTGTGAAGTGTTATAATGTGAAAAATGTTCATAGAAATCACTTAGAACAAAATTGAGCTAAGAATCTTTGATTCGTCCAAAATTTGGAATTCGATTCTACAAGAATCAATTCTGAAAGTGTATAACTTTTGATGTATGTGGAATTTTTCAACTCAAGACCAATAAAATTGTAGACAACTAAGTTAGCTTTTGAATGACACCAGTTTCACCTTGATCTAATACCCGAACGAAAAGTTATTATCATTTTTGTCAAGACTAGTAAGCCACCGTAATTAGACCGCATCGCGATAAGCCACCAAAACGCAATCCATGTATGAATTTAAATGTCTAAGAGGCAATTAAGTCTTTTCCCCTCAAGCCAAGTTGTAAAAACACAAGTTAAGATGTTGGTATAAGCGTTATTTTCCCATTCTCTTTCACTTTTCTCTCCAATAAACCCTAATCTAATCCCAAGAACAAGATTCAACTCTTCTTCCCCAATGATTAAGAATTCAAGCCTTTCAATTCATGATTGTCAAGAAAAGTTTCAAGATTAGGGTTCTATTATTCAAACTAAGGAACTTAAGGTACATGGGAATATCCTAAACCCCATGGGCATGTATTTACTATTTTCAAATTAGTTTTAAAGATTATATATGTGTATATACGAAATTGTTTTAAGATCATTGATAAACTTGTATTGAAAATATTTCATCTTGATGAAGTGTTGCAAGAATTATTGTGTGAATTCCTAAACTCGAAATGTTTTTTTGGTGTGACCATGTGATATTTAGATTATGAAATTAAATGAGAGCATGGTATATGTAATTCCCTCTTTTACTATGAAATTCATCGATTTTACATGTTAAGAATGGGGTATTAATTGCTAACTATTTGAGCCTGTTATGTACAAATTGAATTGTCTTTATAAGATAATGAAAAGGATGTTTTACTTGTTTTATAAGTGATCATGTTCCACAATAATCATGGTTTTTGAATTGACAAAAGAGATAACCATCGTAGATAAAGTATTGAAGAGAGAAAGTGGTTTGTGTTCATGTACTTTCAAGTATGAACTTGTGCATGATTTTAAATGTTTAGGGCAACCAATAATACTTTTTAAAAAATTAAGAAAGGGCAGTAGATGTGTTGTGACATGGCTTGTAAATCTGGGTATAACGATACCCTATTATGATATGCCCGAAACAGAATAAGAAAGAAACAACCTTTCAAAGAAGTATGTTTTAAGAATATAAAATTGGGCTTAAGAGAGTTAGACGATTACCCGAAGAAAGCATGTGTCTAGACAACTTATTGACCAAAATCGTGATTTGCTGAAACGGGTTTATGTTGCCTAAAAGGGAAATTTTATGCTATCAACGACCCTATGGCATAGTAGGTAAGCAAATACTCCAACCCTTGCGGCAAATTTGGGTTAGCAGCTTGGCCGCCGAGTCAAGGACGGATTTCATATAGCCCGTGGAATTATAGATTGTCGGGTGTACCATCTAGCTCAGAAGAGAAGAAAGAGTAGTGTCATGCTTTGCAGAATGTTTTTGAAAGATTTAGATTATGCCTATGTGTTTTCAATTGTTGTAAGATAACATGTATCTACGTACTAGTATATTTGTATTGACCCTTATATTTCAGGATCTAAGGCTCAGTCCCGAGGTCCCACTAAGCAGTAGATCGGTCTTATCAGGCATTTAATGTTGGTGAGCCTCCCTTGTTTTGGAAGGTCTTGTTCCATGCTATATTATCATTTGTTTTTTAGTTCATAGTTCGATCAGGGGCCTTGTGCTAATTTCATATAGATGTGTTTTCGTATTGTTAGAGATTTCACAGATTGGTGTTAGATATTCTTGGAATGTTGTAAAATTCTATTCATATTGTTTAGTTGAAGTAAGAGAATGACCATGTTTTCATTTTCCTATGTTTTCCGCATTTCCTTACAATAAATGAATTTTTTATATGATTTCCAGTTAGAGAAGGGCTCTTGGGCCTTCATGGTTCGGGATGCTCGTCGCGGTATGGGCCTCGGTTCGGGTCATGACATGTACTCGCACTATTTTTTCTTAATGCGATTTATGTTTGTAAGTAAAAAGCCTCAAATATGTCTCGAACTATTAGAAATGATTCATTTATGTCACACGTTAAAAGTTTGATTTATTTATGCCACTATTGCTACAAAAAAGATGGATTCGTGCTTTGGCTTTAGTTATTTGGACCTCTAATAAGAGGTCACTTGTCAAAAATATTGACTACAAAAGCTAAAGTTTTTGTGGGATTATTAAGGTGCTAAAAAGTCTTTGAAATGGTTAGGTCCTTACTAATCATTTGGTACTTTCTAGAGTTTTAAAAGATATTACAACACTGTACAAACATGTTAAGACCATCTCCAACCATCCTTTATTTCAGACTCTAAACATATATTTGGAGGGGTAAATAGTGTTTCTCTAAATTTGGAGATGCGTTATTCATCCCTTTTTTTTTTACTTTTCGATTAGCATATTATTATCTATATTATATAATATTTTTTGAATTTATCATATAATTTATATAGGACCATTAATTAAATCCTTAATATTTGTAATTATTTTTCTAATGTAATATTTTTATCATATTAATATTTTTATTTTTATTTTCCATTAATATGAATAATATATAATAATTGCTGCAATTTATGTTATTTAAAAGTTAGGGGAAGAAATAATTTATATTACATGATTTTGAAAAGAATATGTATTTTATAGGGTCATATATAAAGTTAAGTGTCTCTAAAATTGATGCATCAATGCTAAGAATTGAATTTGAATATGTGGGAGTGTAAGGCAGACGTGGATAGTATGTGGGATAGGGATTCCAGTTGCATTAAGGAGACAGCTAGAGAGATATTGGGGGTCTCGAGAGGCCATCCTGGTCATCACCCAGGGGACTGGTGGTGGAATGAAGAAGTTAAAAAGAAAGTGGAGACTAAGAAGGTACCGTATGCTAAGTTGGTTGGGATTAAGGATGGAGAGGAGAGATGGGCGAACAAGGAGGAGTACAAGGTTGCTAGGAAGGAGGCTAAGTTGGCAGTTACAATAGCTAAGACCACAGCTTTTGAGAGCTTATATGCGGGATTAAAGGAGAGAAGCAGGGAAAAGAGGTGGTATAGGCTTGCTAAGGCTAAGGAGCATAACGCCTGTGACCTTGATCAAGTGAAGTGCATTAAGGGGGAGGATAGTGAAGTATTGGTGGAGGATGTTCACATTAAGAGGAGGTGGAAGTCGTATTTCCATAGGCTCTTGAATGATGAAGGGGACAAAGGCATTATGTTAGGGGAGCTAAAGCGCTCTGGAAGGTGTCGTAATTTTGGTTAATATAGGTATATTAAGGTTGAGTAGGTCTTTGAGGCTACTCGTATAATGCATAGGGGTAGAACGACGGGGCCTGATGAGGTTCCGATAGATTTATGGAAGTTTTGAGGTGGTTGACCGGTTTGTTTAATGTTATTTTTAGGACTGCAAAAATGCTAGAGTCTTGGAGATGAAGTACAATGGTTCCTTTATACAAAAACAAGGGTGTCATTTAGAGTTGCAACAACTATAGGGGCATTAAGTTGTTAAGTCACACTATAAAAATTTAGGAGAGAGTGGTTGAGCGGAGGATGAGGAGGGGCATGTCTCTTTCAGAGAATCAATTTGGATTTATGCCTGACCACTCGACGACAAAGGCAATTCACTAGGTGCGGAGACTAGTGAAGATGAATAGGGAGAGAAAGACGGACCTCTACATGGTTTTCATCGACCTGGAGAAGGCATACGACAAAATTCCTAGGGAGGTTCTTTAAAGATGCTTGGAGGCTAGAGAGTTGCCGATGACGTACATCAGAGCTATTAAGGACATTTATTATGGAGCACATACTCGAGTGAGTATAGCGGGAGGGAAGTGAGAGCATTTCCCTATTTTGATAGGGTTGCACTAGGGATCAATACTTAGTCCGTTTCTTTTCACCGTAGTGATGGATATTTTAACGTGGCATATTCAAGGAGAGGTATCGTATTGTATGCTTTTTATGATTTATGTGTCTTAATTGATGAGACCCTAATAGTTGTTAACGATAAATTAGAGGTGTGGAGACAAACCTTGAAATCTAAAGGGTTCAGATTGAGTAGGACTAAGACGGAGTACTTGAAATGTAAGTTCAGCGATGTGACTCGGGAGGATGAGGTGGTAGTGAAGTTTGATTCGCAGGTTGTGTGTAGAAGAGATAGATTTAGGTATCTTGGGTCTATGATTCAGGGAAATAAAGAGATTGATGATGATGTGATGCACCATATTAGTGCAAGGTAGATGAAATGGAGGCTTGCCTCAGGGGTTTTGTGTGATAAGAAGATATTTCCCAAGCTTAAAGGCAAATTCTACAGAGTAGTGGTTCGTCTGGCCATGTTGTATGGTGCAGAGTGTTGGCCGATCAAAAACTCTAACATCCAAAAGTTGAAGGTAGAATAAATGAATATATTACATTGGATGTGGACTTACTAGGGGTGACAGAGTTAGGAATGAGGTTATTTGAGCGAAGGTTGGAGTGTCCTCGGTGGAGGACAAAATATGGGAAGTACGGTTGAGATGGTTTGGGCATATGATGAGAAGGGGCATGGATGCCCCAGTTCGGAGGTACGAGAGGTTAGCTTTGAATGGTTCATGTGAGGTAGAGGTAGGCCAAAAAATACTGGAGGGAGGTGATTAGACGGGACTTAGAGTAGATACAACTTACTGAGGATATAACCCTAAATACGAAAGTTTGAAGAACTCGGATTAGGGTAGAAGGTTAATGCGTGGAGGTGAGTCATAGCAATTAGTTAAGTGCACTTTGGGGTAGCTTAATAGTGGTTATATATCTTTGCTTATGGGATGGAGTCTCTAGGTAGGTGAGTTGGGGAGGTGGGTGCTTGCGATTGGTTAGTATATCGTACTACTTTGTGGGTGCCTTATTTCTTATATCTATTATTTCATCTTGTTTCATGTTTCTTGTTGCATGTTCTAGGTTTCTTGTTTTATTATTATTCTTATCTACTGTCTTTGTATCTTAGGCCGGGGTCTATCGAAAACAACCTCTTTACTTCTTCGAAGGTAGTGGTATAGACTGTGTATATTTTACCCTCCCAGACCCACTTGGTGGGAACTCACTGGGTATGTTTTTATAAATTAACAAGTGAAATGAAGTTGTTTGATTAAAATTTTTACCCAACAACAATAGTAAAAATTAAGATCAAATGCTAATTATTTATCATGAGAAATTTTATCTAAATTAACAGGCAGCTGCTAATTAAAATGATCGTGATGAGGTTACATCTACTGTTCAGTTAGGCCAACATTTGCATGCCCTTTCTCGTTGCATTAAAGATTAAATAATTTCAAAGTAATATTGGGAAAACATATTCTAAAAGGTAATTTAATGTAACAAACAATTTAATGAATTCCTATATAGTCATCACATATTGTCAAACAATATAACTTAATAGTTTACTTCAAGATTGTCTTTCTCCCGTCATCTCTGCAATATATTCCTTTATCTTAAAGGCTGACTCTTCAAGCTGAGGGCTATCCCACACTAAGATGAACTTTAATGAAGCAATATCCCAAAACTCTCTGGGATCTCAATAAGCTTAGTACAGTCTTCTATTTCTAATTCCTCAAGCAAGGGAAAGGATTCATCCGCAATAACCTGCCATTTAGAAAAATACATATTATCCAATAATAGAAATTTGAGATTCTGTAATGTGACTTGTTCCATGTTCCATTCTTTTTCTCCCTGGATACTTGTATTCCATAGTCTCAACTTGTTAGCCAGTATAGGGTGTGATCCTTAGTAGCAATCCCTGCGTTCCAGAACTACATAGCCAGCATAGGTTGAGATATACCTCTACGAGTCTAGGGACTATACATCTCCTTTGAGTTTTCCTTACAGGAGGGGTTGATGGAAGAGCTCCCTGTTATAGAGGGTTTACTCACAACTTGTCTTTACCTATGGCATGGTACTGACACCCTTCCAGATGGGGTTACAGGTTGGACCCCACCAGATTAGATTTGGGGAATGTCAGTTAGATGATTACCTCCTACAGTCTCAGTTTTAGATTAAGTCTCAGTTATTGAACTCTGTTCAGTTCTATAGATATCAGGACTATCAGATATAGTCATCCACTTTAGTCTAGAACTCAGATATTTCTTTAGATTTAGGACTGTCAGATACACTAACCCTATCCAGTAAAGAACTCATAAAGTTTTTTAGTATTAGTATACTCAGTTATCAGTTATCAATAGTATAGTAATAGTAACCTCAGATACTGGTTACCTATAAACTCCGTAACTCATAGCATCAGTAGACTCAGTTATTCAGTATCCCAATATTAGTATACTTAGATATCAGTACATAAGTATTCAGTATTGTCACGACCTCAGTCCCAGTTTATGTATTCATGCATGTATTTCTTATGCTCTCATGTTAAAGTCATCAGTCAGTTATTATTGTTCATACATATGAACCCTTGTATTCAATTTACCTCACTTGCATACCAGTACATTCAATCATACTGACCCATTTATAGCATATGTTTAGAAGTACGAGCTCCCGAGCATCCTTAGTAGATCAGGCGTTCAGCAGCCAGACTAACAGTGAGTCCTCATAATTCAAGGATAGCATGATTATTTTATTACTTTATTATTTCAGTAGTTTGGAGTTAGTTTAGTAAATATCCCATCAACTCCATAGTTTTCAGTGAGTTTAGAGGCTTTCAGACTATAAAACATTTCAGATAGTTTATTTCAGTTTTGGGTATTGTTATACACCATTACAGACGTTGTTTTATATTCAGTATTATTTAGGTTTTTAACCTTATGTCCTTACAACTTATATTTTGTATATTTACAATATATTATTTAGTGCTCAGTTACAGATATCAGTCAGGGGTTAGCTTGTGGTCCTTCAGGGTCATGAGCACTGTGTAGCGTTTCGGATACCAGATTCGGGGCATTACAATTTTTTTTTTTAAGAAATGCTAAAAGTTAAAAAATATGGAATTTTTTTTTGTGTTTTCTTTTGTGAGAAATGCTGAAAGTTGAAAAAGACATAATCGTGTCTTGACTATAGTTGGCACCAATAATTTGTAGTGTGTATAAGAATTCTCCTATCTCTTTCCCAGCTAACCGAGATTGACTTGAGGGTAACTCCTATAGTTTCAAGTGGTATCTCAGACATACCTGAGTATCGGCAAGATTTGTTCATCTTACTTCCAGCAAAGATTTTAGAATGTGTCTGTTCTCATGTTTCAAGTGTGCTCTTCAGAAAAAATGCCTCGTTCTCACACCTATTTGAGTATTATTTTCTTTTTGAATTTAAATACGTCTAGATATATACGCTCACACTCAGAAAAAGTTCAATGAATGCAATTGTGATACCATAGACTTTTCCTTCATGTAAGTATCTACTAATGTGAGAACACTTAAGAGTAGGATCTTGTAGGACTTTTTATTGTCTTGTAATGTGGGCTTGGGGTCGGGTAGGATGATATTTGGGTTGAAAGTGACTAATTTCTTAATGAGCGGTTCACTGTATATGTGTTTTTGAATTTTGTTGCATTTTGATGTTTGATTTTCTTTGTTGTGCTTCTTTCCCCTTGTTTGATAATTGGTTTGACTTCATTTGAATCTTGTACTAGAGTTTTTCGTCCCCCTTTTTTTGGATATATTTTCCATTTTTTGGGTGATGATGATTCTCCATCTTTGTCGAAGTTATCGCTTTTTTATGGGGTTTTCTGCTCCTTCTTTTTTTAAGTCATCTTTTATTTTTGTTCTTCTAGGCCTATACATTGTTTGCCTTTGGAAGTTTTGATCTTTAATCTTTATTCGCAACTTACACGTACATAGTGCACTCAGGAAGGTGGGCCAAAAGGGAAATAGTGCATATAAGCCCTCAAAAAGTATAGGCTCAGATATGGTTATTCCAAAGAACAGGTGTTAGGCTCAAAGGGGGAAATACTAGGGATTGATGTCATTTGGTAGGTTGTGGAAGGCACAATCGAATCAAAGAAGGCCTACAATCCTTTTCCAAACTAAGTGTAACTCAGAATTTTGCCTCAACAGACATTCAGGCCAAGTTATGGATCATCAATGCGATGCAATGAACTAGTCTAAAGCCTACCACACAATGGAATTGAAACGGTGAGGTTGGTTTCGTTCTTGTCTTAGATGTATGCAAGAGAATTTTTGAGTGTTACTCAGGTTTGATTAAAAGATACCAAAAGAATCTATGATTTATCATGAAGTCGATCTTTTCCATCAAACCAATTTGTTCTTTCTCATGCACACTCCTAACTGTGTTGGTACCAACCAAGTCAAAATTATAAATTTTTATTTATTTAGAAAAAAGAAAAGGACCGAACCCGAAAGAGGGTTGCCTATGTATCTTGCGAAAACAAGAATCAAGTCTGCGTAGTTCAGGCAAATTTACAAATTTGTGTGTAGCATGTATAAATGTACAAGAGTGATGGTCATCCTTGAATATGATGTAAAAGATGATTAGAAAGTAATTGCTTTTAGTATCAAAATTATTTCAATTGGACGATTGATACACCCAAATTACACCTCTCTTACGAGAGAGTGCGGTCGTTGTCAAATATATAACCCAAATAGGTTGGGGTCAAATCCCATAGGGAATATGGTGTTAATTAAGTTGAATGCAGATTAGCTGACTTTTAATCGTTCATTTCCATAAAATAAATAGGGAGGATTTGATTCAGTTCACAAATTAATCGTTTCGGTTTAACAAGATGAAATACATGTAGTAGTATTAAAATTCAAAGAAACAGTAACCTAGGGTTATGTTCACCTTGTAGTTTTCAATACTTTCTAACTATGGGCTTTACGAATTCATACATGCATCGTGCTTACATAGAAATGTATTGTATTTAATAAAATAATCCTATTATTTCACAACCATCAAAGACTAATTCACTTTAGTTCTCTCGAATCAAAAGCGTTTACCAAAAACAATACGAAATCTCCAAGTAGTTAATCCTGCTAAGGCGTTAACATATGAAATAGGAGTTGGTAATCCTATTTTCTTGTCATTACTCTCTTTTCTGAACATCAACCTTTCTTACGAACAAGTTGCATTTTAAGTCATATCCGCTATGTTTGATACCACGAGCATTCAAGATAAGCGAAGAGAGTATGGTGTAAACAAATCAACGCATAATGAATTCAAAATCCAAAGAAATAGATTGTATGTTTCAAGTCTTCCATAACCCTAACTAATAAACTTAGCTACTTATGAATAAAACAGAAATCACAATAGAAATATTCATCATACCAAAAACTAGAAGACGATCTTGGTGTGGGAATAGTGAAAATAAGAGAGAAGAAACGTTTTCTCTCTCCCCCCCAAGCTAAGCCGCCACTCTCCTTTCAAAAACTAATACAAAATAATTCATAATGACTAAAAATTCAGCATTAAGTCTTTTAATAATCTTTTCTCTCATAATTGTCTTCTAAGTCCCTGAACTAATTATAAATGACAAACTAGTCTTGGACATAGTTTCTAGGCGTCACATTTGATCCAGACTGCTACTCTCTTGTTTCATATGTCATCCGCATTCCATAGTCCCATTTTGTCTTCATCTACCTCATTAATACCTAAAATCATGTTAATCACATCGGTTAGCTCAATTACATATAAGTAGAGTAAAAACATAAGAAACTAGACACTTTGTTCTCTAAACTTAGCTAAAATATGGATAAGTTATTGTGCTTAGGCGTATAAATACACCCAAGATCACCACCCCACACTTAAAGCTCTGTTTGTCCTCAAACAACATATCTATTTATGCATACTACACAAGTCTTAGCACCCACAAAGGAAAACAAGATGCTCAAATAGGCTCACACAACAATTATGAACAAGTAGTAGATTCAGGAATTATTACTAGAGAAAACCTACCCTCAAGAATAGACTCATTAAGTTGGCAATTTCATGCATACAATTTAAGCAAAGAAATCATATAAATTACTTATCCTTCATCAACCATGTGCCCTCACAACAATAAAGTTACCCATAATCACTCACAATCATGCAATTTCTAACAAAATGGGTACAAGAATCAAGTTGCGCTCACTCTCACAATGAAATCTCAAATTACAACTGATGACCATATGCTTGCCCTTAGTGTAGTACTCCACTACTATCAGAATGCTAAGATTAGGATCAAATAGGTCTTTTATGGGTTGTAATGCAGGCTGAAGGATAGAGAGGAACTATTTTGGCCAGAAATAGTGACTATCTTCCCTAAGAGTTTTAATACACTACATTATGCAATTAAGACCAATCTCTAACAACCAATTTCCACTTCTACTATCTTCACAGATTTGCTTTTCACCCCAACTCGTTAAGCTCAATTAATAACACTATGGTGGGAGTATGCAACCCATTCAAAATTTTTTTTTTGCACCCCTATAATAGCCAGCCTGAACTTAAGCAATTTTTCTTAGTAGAGATGAACAATGTCCAAGAAGGACCAGGGCCAAAACAGGTTCATTGTAATGTGTTCAAAAAAAATTTGGAACATTTTCAACAGTTTTTGCTACTCCCAACAACATCAATTTCACACACCAATAACTAGACTTTAGGGCATCAATTTAACCTTTTTCCTCTAATTGTCAAACTGCTAACTCAAATTGATTTTACATTAAAGCGCTTAGGAGCTTTTTGATCAAATTACGGTCTATTAAAGAATGGAATAGGCTACATATGAAGCTAAAATAAGAACAAGATAAAGGGTCAACGAGTCTAGCTAAGATAATGTACAAAGGTAGGTCAAAAGAAGGTATGAACAATGGCTATCAAAGAAATGCCTAAATCATTTCATAAACTCACAATCTTTATTTCGATGTGGACACACACTAGGCAAGTTCTAGCATCAGTTGCAATAAGGAATATACAACATTCTTACCCACTCATGGCACATGGTCAACTCAATTAGGAGCATTATAGATTCTCGACCCAATAATTACATGAATTCAACTAAACTAACAAGCACAACAAGAGTCACAACTAAAGCCTAGGTGTTTCAAACGTAATGATCCATCACAGACTTATGTTATAATGTCATGTGATCCAGAAGAACAGTTACATGCAATTAAATGACTAATTTTCTCTTAAGACGGTCATCATCAATCCACCATCGAGAAAAGCACCTAATTATGAATAAATAGAATAAACATCTAACAAGAAACAAAATAAACAAAATAACTAATCCTATCATAGAAGAATGCTAAGGAGAAGGTACTATTTTTTTACAAAACAAGTAGCTAAGTAACCAGCCACCCCACACTTAGGCTAAGCACTGTCCCCACTGAAACTAATAAGATAAATAACCTGGCCAATAGTACTTTTCATCCTCATTAGGAGTCATGCCACCTGCGTTGAGATCATCATCAGCCATTTTTCCTGTGTTTATTATATCACCCACGTCAGCCACATATAATGAAACTAACTATAATTAAGATGACGGAGGTGAAGTCACCACCCCATACTTAATTTTTTAGTATCAACCAATTAAGTGTTTTTGTCGGGTACTCAGACTTCGCCGACATACACTTTGACATGGTGCATCAACATTAGTCACAATACAATTCACTCACTTCAATTCCCCCAATTCTATATCAATGAAGCACTTTTTAAACTGAATCATGCTCCACACTTTCAACCATACCAAAATATACAAAACACCATCACTTTCATAACATCCCCATGGCAAGAATTTAATTCATAATCCTTAATAAATCAATTAACTATAACATAGAGTCAACATAACTAAGGATTAAAAAAAGTAAAACTTACCTCGAAGATGGAAGATTAGTGAAGGACCAATAGAATGGTGAAAGCTCAATATTGGATGGCTTAAGGGTAAAATATGGATGAATTTGGGCATTTAGGGTGTGAAGTCTATTTGAAGAATCAAAATATGGGTCGGGTTGACCCAAGTAAAAGTAGAAAGTCGAGTTTTAGGCTTATTTGGACTAAGTGTGTGATGCACATCTTGTCACACATCTCAAAGTATGCGTTGCATACGTTGTCGCACAGTTGGGACAGTGAGCCTATACGGAGAAGTAGGTGATGCACTACCTATCATAGACATCAAGGTATGCATCGCATAAGGTATCACAGACTTAAGGCAGTGGGCATGTGCGACTAGGTGTGCAACGCATATCTTATCGTCCATGTTAAAATGTGCGACACGAAAGTTATCACACACATCAAGTTGTGTGGCGCATTGTGCATCACATAGTTGGTCCAGTGAGCATGTGCAATGGGATGTGCGTCGCACTCTTGTTCGCACACATGAAGGTATGCGATGCACACATGCCCTCGTGTTGCCTGGTATGAAGCAATGCACCTATACTAAGTGCTAAATGACGACCTTACCAAGATTCAAGTGAAATTGAGCGCCACACCCAATAATACACTTAAAATTCGACACTATGCACAACATTTTTCATATAAGGCAGTAGGAAAGGTCCATACCCTACGCTACCACCACAAACCTTATTGAAAGCCACAAAATAAAGTTGCACTGCAAAACTTTTTGGGTAGGAATAACATAATTTTAGGCACGTCTCTAAAGCAAGTCATACTTGACCATTACACATTTGACCACTCCAACTTACCTGTAATGTTCCCATCACTCCTAAACTTACCACCATTGACATAGCTCAATTCTAAATCAAATTTGGTACTAATCTCCTCCGTAGTACTTCATGCACCTACACTTAATCAAAAACAACAAAAATGATTAGAAGTATAGGTTGCCTCCCACTAAGCGTCATATTTTTGGTCGTGGCTTGGCTTATTTTTGCATTTTTGTTTAACATGATAAAGTGAAAATAAAATCATGGGTTGCCTCCTATGTAGCGCCTGATTTAACATCGAGGAATGACTCAATTATCTTGACTACTCATACTTCATCAAGATACATCGATGATACCATTTGTACCTCATTTGTTGGATCAAGACAATGTTTTATTCCTAGTCTAACCACTTTGAAGTCACTCACATCCTTGCTTGGAAGTTCAACCAAACCAGCTATGGTCTCCACAACAGACCTATCCTTAACAGGTATATCTCGCTCATCTTCATAGAATACATCAACCATTAAGAAAACACTCATCTCCTTTATTGTTTCATAGATTGACATACTTTAAAACTAACTTCTTTCTCATTGAGCCTAAATTTCAGTTCATTCAGCTTTATGTCAACTAACACTCTCTCAGTTGCTAAGAACGGCCTACCCAAAATTATGGGTACTTCAAAGTACACTACTTAATCAAGAATTACAAAGTCGGCCAGAAATATAAAATCCATAACTTTTACAAGTACATCATATAGAATCCCAATCGATCTTTTTACCAATATATCCGCCATTAAAAGTCGCATATTGGTGGGCGTAAGATCTCCCAAACCCAGTTTATTACAAACCATCAATGGCATAAGATTTATACATGCCCCAAGATCATAAATGGACTTTTCAAACTTCAGCAATCCAATCATACATGGAACAGTAAATGCTTCCGGATCAGCTTTCTTCTAGGAAATAGAGCATGTAGCAATATTACTATAATGATGAAGATTGTCTACTGTTTTATAGCTCACAGTCATTTTCTTCTTCAATAGGTCTTTCATAAACCTATCATATCCGGGCATTTGTTCCAGTGCTTCAACTAAGGGTATATTCACTGTTAACTGCTTCAACATAGCCATGAATTTGCTAAACTTTCCATTATCTTCTTTCTTCTTTAATCATTGTGGAAATGAGGGTGGTGGCCTTGGGATTTCAGTTGGAACAACTTCTACCTCTTTTCTTATGCCTTTCTCCATATCACTAACATACTTCTACTTAGGTGGTTGTTCTATTTCTGCACTCTTTTTTCTGAACCTCCCAACTTTATAGACACCAATGGAGATTCCTAAACTATCTCCTAATCTGTTTTGACCTCATCAGTATAAGAGGATGCTCCCAAACCTAGACTAGATAACATCTTACCGCTCCTAGTGGTAATGGCCATACACGATCTATCAATCCTTGGATTCTGAAATGTATCACTTGGTAGCATCCCATTCTATCTTTGGTTGAATGTTGTGGATAATTGGCTTATCTGCTGCTCCAATTATTTAATAGCAATTGAGTGCAAGTTTACAAGTTGACTCATGGAAGATATGTCACTCTTCATAGTAGTCACCTGGTTGCCTCAACTCCTTTTAATAGTTTCTCCATCATGTCCTCCATGTACATTTTTCCTGAACTGGTGGCAGCATTATCACGGCTTCCTGGAGGTACATACAATCCACCCTGTCACTTTTATTCTTCCAATGTCCTTAATGATTCCAACCTTGGTTTCCTTGACCACCGGTCTAGAAACCCCCCTGGTTATGCAAGTAGTTAGCCTCTTCCTCAGTGTTTGATTCAGCTTCCTTACCATGGGACCCCACACCTTTTACCTTTTCTACATTCCCTGATAGTAAATGTTTTGTGAGCAAATCCATCTAGGTTTTCATGTGAGCCATATCCTGATCATGCTCCTCTTCTCTTCTACGCTGCTCTACTGATATTATACTAGACCCAGTATTTTTGCTACCATAAAATCTCTAGTGTGCCAAACTCTACTTGTCTTAGTCATCCTTTCTAACATGTCTGTAGCCTCAGTAAAGATGAGCTCCATAAAAGCTCCTCCTGCAGCATTATCCACTGTTGGCTTTGTAAGTGAGTTCAAAGCTATTTAGAATATTTCCATCAAGTGTTCATCAGTCATCTTATGGTTTGGGCATTGAGTCAACTTCTTTTTAAATCTTTCCCAAGTCTCATGCAAAGATTCATAAGCCAATTACCTAAAGTTGTTGATCTCATCCCTTAATTGTAACATTCTAGAGGGCGGAAAGAATCTTTCTAGGAAAGCTCCTTTCAATTGCCTCCAGTTTGTTATAGAATCAAGAGTCAACTCATTCAACCACATAGTTGCTTCTCCAAAAAGATATAGTGGAAACAATCTTAAACGAATAGCATTTTGTCCCACTCTAGGAATATCAAATGACTTACAGATACTGATGAAATTCACCAAATGTAGATTTGGACATCACCCAGTAATCCACCAAAGATTCTTTTCAGATTCAATAGCTGGATCATAATACTGGTGATGTTGAATTTCACCGCAGGAGCTAGTGGCAGTAGAATGATTGCCCCTGTAGATCCAATTCCATCTAAATCATCCTCATCATTGTCAACATCAAACTGTGCAACTTTGCGGTCTGGTCTTTCTCTGAATGGACAATTTTAATTTATAGGTGCAACTATCCCTGTTGCATGCCTCCTATTAACCGGTCAATTAAATCATCATCTCTCAGGTCCTGTTCATCTAGATTAGGTACCCGAACTGGGTTATCTGTATTCTATAGATTTAGCATTAGCCAAAGCATCTAATATTTTAGCTTCCTGTTGGTTAGTCATTCTTTCAATTAGATGAGGTTTAGGATTGAAGGGTAATAATGGTTTTCCTGAACTTCTGGTTCATGGCATAAACAACAATGAGCCTGTAACGAACAAAAACGATAAATAAATATAAAATTTGGAAACTTTACTAACAGTCAATTAACATACATAAACTCAATCGACAACCATATTCCCCGACAACGGCACCAAAATTTTATACGCCCAAATTACACCTCTCTTATGAGAGAGTAAGCAGTCATTGTCAAATATATAATACAACTAGGTTAGTTTCAAATCCCATAGGGAATATGGTGTTAATTAAGTTGTATACAGATTAGTTGACTTTTAATCATTCGTTTTTGTAAAATAAATAGGGGAGATTTGATTCAGTTCACAAATTAATGGTTTCAGTTTAACAAATGAAATACGTGTAGTAGTATTAAAATTTAGAGAAATAGCAAGCTAGGGTTATGTTCACCTTGTAGTTTTCAATACTTTCTAACTATGGTCTTTACGAATTAATACATGCATCATGCTTACAGAGAAACGTATTGTATTTAATAACATAATCCTAGTGTTTCTCAACCATCACAGACTAATTCACTTTAGTTCTCTCGAATCAAAAGCGTTTACCAAAAATAATACGAAATCTCCAAGTAGTTAATACTGCTAAGGCATTAACATATGAAATAGTGATTGGTAATCCTATTTTCTTGTCACTACTCTCTTTTCCCAACATCAACCTTTCTTTCGAACAAGTTGTGTTTTAAGGCATATCCTCTATGTTTGCAACCACGAGAATTCAAGATAAGAGAAGAGAGTATGATGTAAACAAATCAATGAATAATGAATTCAAAACCAAAGTAATATATTGTATGCTGCAAGGCTTCCATAACCCTAACTAAAAAAATTTGCTACTAATGAATAAAACAGAAATCTCAATAGTAATATTCATCATACCAAAAACTAGAAGAGGATCTTGGTGTACGAATAGTGAAAATAAGAGAGAAGAAACATTTTCTCTCCCCCCCCCCCCCCCCTAAAGCTAAGACACCACTCTCCTTTTAAAAACTAATACATAATAATTCATAATGACTAAAAATTCAGCATTAAGCCTTTTAATAATCTTTTCTCTCATAATTGCCTTCTAAGTCCCTGAACTAATTATAAATGACAAACTAGTCTTGGACATACACATTTGGTCCAGAATGCTAATCTCTTGTGTCATATTCCATCCGCATTCCATAGTCCTATTATGTCTTCATCTACCTCATTAATACCCGAAATCATGCTAATCACATCGGTTAGCTCAATTACATAGAAGTTGAGTAAAAACATAAGAAACTAGGCATTTTGTTCTCTAAACTTCACTAAAATATGAATAAGTTATGGTGATTAGGCGTATAAATACAACCAAGATCAATGATCGAGAGAAAGGATGCCAAGAATGAAGAGAGTTTTGAAATTACTTTAATATATCAACAAGATTGAAAAGGTCAGACATTTAAGAAGTTATGGCATTATTTCACCGCAGTTGGCAAGGATTATTATGAACGAAAGAATATTGAACCCTTAATTTTAAAGTAGGGATTGATACACCATAAATTTAATGGTTTATGACGTTCAAAAGAAGAAGCTAGGTGTTCTCGAACCAAAATTGGGTTAGGATTTGAAAGTAGACCGACTAGGCACTAATGTTATTGAGATTTGAATTCAAGAAATTATTTATTGTGCTCTTTGAAGACCTTTGGATAAAATCTTTGAACTGTTACAGAAAAATTGCCCCAGCTTGAATACCAGAGAAATTATTCTAAAACTGTGGAGACACCGAACCCTAATACAGGGTTGCCTACATATCTTGTTAGGATAAGAATCAGGTCAAAACATATTTCAAACCTATGTCAGCTAGTAGCAATGTAGTTAAGGTGTAGTTTTAACTAATCCTCTATGAAAAACAAAGGTTAGACCACACCTTCTCACTAAAGTATAATCAGTCTAGAGCAAAGAAATATGTACAGATACAATAATCCTTCAAATATGTACAAGAATATAATAATGTGTCACTTGGGTTGTGAACCCTTCGAACATAAATTTGACTAACGATGCATGCACCTAAAAGGTATTGTTTAAGTTCTATCCTATGCTGACTTAGAGTGGGTAGACTCGGACTTGGATTTCCAATATGAGAAGACACGTGGTCCCACGGTAGTAAAACTCCCGATCACCCCATGTATGTGACGACTCTCTAAAATAAGGTGATTTGAAAGAATTTTGAGAAAGTACAATGTACAATCCGCGTGTACAATGTGTGTAAGTGTCTGTTTTTTAAAAGTGGAGAAAATATGAACGGAATGACAATTTAATAAATTGATTAACAAATAAACAAATTCATGTCATATAAACAAGATAAATTAAGACAATTAGGAAAAAATAAATAACAGTGTATAAAAACCATAAATAGTTACCTAAGTTTGTAATGGTTAGAACCTTACATCCCCAGCAAAGTCGTCAAACCGTCATACCCAATTTTTACCGAACATCAAAATGAGTACGACATTATGGACGCTAAAATAATTGATTTTGTATAGAGTAGCCACCTAAATTTTAAGGAAAATAAGGAAACCTATTTATTTACTAACGTGTATGACTTGTGTTTTAATTTGCAAACCAGTTTAGATTCCAGGTAAGGGTTCAAATTATTTCAAAGGGAAGGGATTAAGCACCCTTTAGAATCCACAAATGTGATTCCCGGTCAGGCTTAGGTTTATTAAAAGATGGAAAAAAAAAAAGCAATGTGTATATATACAATTATAAAATGTGTAAAAATGATGTAAATAATTTATAAGTAAAGAATGTATAAATTACATATATTATAGTAAAAATATGTATAAAAGTATATGAAGATATTTGAATAAAAGTATATAGGAATGTATATGAAAAGAAAGGTAAAGATTGAATAAGGAAAATTTTTGTTTTAAAGAAAAATATTACGTAATGTTTTTAGTGTAAAAAAAGTATGAAGTATTTTTATTAATTATCTAAATCAATTTAATGTATATATTAACGGTCTAGATTTGCCTAACGCTTGATGTGGATTGCATAAATAAAGAATATTTCACCTAGCACCCCAAAAATAGAGTTTTCACTATAATAATATTTGTACAAGTATAAGAATATAAAATACAATACAAAATTTAAAGTCCTCTTTGAATGCAATTTTTGACGAGGATTCTCAATATCCCGCTTGAACACTTGCAATAAAAATGTTAGTAATAAATAAAGAATTATTGAAATAAATTAAAAAGTACGTAAAAATATATTTTTTATTAAAAAGCGGGTTTGGATAAAGTTTTAAATATTATAATAATTTCGTCATTGCCTGAAATCTTATTTTTGTTACATATTTGTTTATGTAAAATTCGTCTTTTCATTTGTGAAGTCCTCAAAAATCGACAGTAATTTTTTCATTGGCTAAGCGTTGATCTTTGATATAAAATAGTAAAATTTGAGAAAGTAAAATCCGTCTTTGTAATGGGATGGCCTCAAATATCCAAACAGAGAGATAATTTCATTGACCGTGTATTTATTTTGAGTATATGTATGTGTTTTTGAGAAAAAAAAATGAACAAAACTTATGTATGATAAAAATATCTGTGTGGTGAAGAATATTTGGGTAGTAAAGAAATGTGTGTTTGAGAGAGAAAAAAAAATATGTGGGGATGAAAAATATGTATATGTATTTGTGAATGTGCATTTTATTTATGTATTTGTATGTGAGAAGAGAAAAAATATGTGTGTATTGTATTTTTGGAAATAAAATAAATTAGATAAGAAGAAATTTTATTTGTTTATATTTTGAGAGAGGGGTGGAAAACGAATGAAATGTGTATATGATGAAAAATGTGTGTGAGAGAGAGAAAGGAAAAAGATTACTAAAATTTTGTGTTTGAGGGAGAGGAGAAAGAGGGAGAAAATATGTGTGATTGTTTTAGAGACAGGAATAATAAAATGTGTGTGTGTGTTTTGTGAATGTGTGTGGTGTGAATCCGTATTTAAAAATAAATAACAATAATAAAATAAAATATCACATCCACCTTCTTCCCACACATCCCTTAAAATATGGATAGCAGATGAAGGAAAGTCAAATATCATAACTATGATGAGACCTTGACCTGACCGATTTATTGTTATGAGTATTAAAATAAGTCAATATTATTTTTTGTAGACGGTATTTAAATAAGTTACAAAAAATATCAATATAAATAACTACAAAAAAATGTAAACAAATATAATTATCTTTGAAAAAAATGTATTACACTATAAGCAATTAAAATTATAATATATAAAAAGAATTCTACTATTATATTATGTATGTATGTAGATGACTGTGCAAAATATTAAAATGATAATAAACTGATAAAAATCCATAAAATTTACGAAATTAAGGGTATGAATATTTGTGGTGTGTGTTTTGTGTGTTTATTGTGTGTATGTATATTGGGTATTTAAAAAGAAAAAATAATAATAAAATACCAAATCTACTTTTTCCAAACACATTTTTTTAAATTATGATAGTAGGTAAAAGAAAAGACAAGTGTCATAATCATGATGAGATCTTGACTTGACTGATTTTTGCTCTATGTATTAAAATAATTGACTTGACTCAACGTTTATGGATTGTAATAAATATACAAAAATACAGATATTGATATGTAATTATAGAAAAAATATAAAGAATATTGAAATTATTGAAATGTAATTAATTTGAAAATACTGTAAAAATGTGTCCATGTCGCGCACGTGTGCAGATAATTGTAAAATATTAAGAATGATAATGAATTGGTAAAAATACTAAAATAAAAAAAACTATTAATAAATTATAAAAATAAAAATATGATAACAAATTGGTTAAAATCCTAAAGTAAGGATGATTATCAACAATTTGTCAAACAATTATAAAAAATATGAAAAATTTTATTTTGTGCCCTTTAGCGATCAAGAAGCCTAAAGACGTTAATTTTAGGCACGAAGAGCAAGAATTGGGTGTCAACACTACCTATTATCCAGAACTCTTGTTGATGGAGTGTTAGTGGAATTAAAACTACTATATCCACAACTCAAGTTGACGGAGCGTGAAAAAATAACTGTTCTATTCTTCGTATTTTAAAAGGAGTCCTCTCTACCAAATCTTAGGGTAAGTTCCATCAAACTATTTTGAAATGTAAGGCATAGAGAGAAACAAAACTTATGTTTTTGGTTTAAGAATAAAAGAAAATCAACTGCTTTCGCTAATCTCGATCAAGAAGAAAAGTTATGGATAATTCCGGTATGTTTCTTGATTGGCTTATTTTATAAAATGGTGTGTGAAAACAATTAAGTTCTACGATTCTGAAATCTTATAATCCTTACAGATCCATGATTCCCATAAACTGGGCTAGTTGTTGTGCATTACTGTTCGTCCTTTTCCTCCTCCTCCAAGCACTTGCATTGGAAAACTAATCACCTCTCTCTCCTCGCATCCTCTAACAATATGTTTCTGTCTTTCATCTAGGCTTACCAATGCATAAGATTTATTGTGAGTGGGAAGGGGATCCATGCTCAAGATCTAGGACTGTAAAGTTACAAAAAATGAGTCATCTAGATCCTTTATAAATTGATGGGTTAGTTTAGTGTCAGTGGGATTTATTAGTTTGGGTGAAGCAACACGAAAATATCCACATGTTACGTCTTCATAATTTGTCAACTCTTCCCACAAAGATTTAAGTTTTATATAGTACAAAACAAAATTGGTTCCCTGTTGTTTAAGTGAAGCTACTTTAGATTTTAATTGGTTAATTCGAGGGCCATGACAATGGAATAACATTCTTTAAGGTCATTCCACATCTGTCTAGCAACCTTGTATCCAACAACACTTGATTTATTAATACCATTGATAGAATTAAACAACCAAGAATATATGGCTGAATTAATCAATCACCACGCTTGAAATTTGTGTTCTATTTTAGTTTCTGGTTTAGAATAATCTTCATTAACAAAAGCAAGTTTCCCTTTTGCTTCAGACCATTGATAGCCACTTTTACCCAAACATCATAATTGTCACTCGTTAACTAGTAGATTGATGATGGGTCATATTGAAGCAGGGATTTGGATGATGAACTTTCACCTATACTTGTCATGTCGATAAAAGGAGCAATGATTTTGTGAAGGAATAAGTCGACTGCAAAACAAAAAGAAAGAGGGAAAACAGAAGAAGAATAAACAGAGTTGTATACTAGGGATCGTTTCGCTTTAATACCATGATAAAAATATTCATACATAAAACCTTGTTTGTATTCATAGAGTAGCCTCCTTATTTATACAGAGTTTGTTTCAGCTCCTAACTCTATTCTACTATATAAAATATATTCTATTTTAGGATATAAAATATTATAGAAATATTATCTACCAAATATAGAAAATAGAGTTTTCAGCTTTTCTTATATACATCTTGTCTAATAGAATTTAAGAGAAACCATTAACAAGAAGATGCAGAGAAGTAGAGAAGAGAAAGAAAAAAAAAACACTGAGAGTTTCTTATTACTTGATCAATGAAACCAAACAAAGTGAGTATATATAATAGTCAGTTAACTAACTAACTTTTAACTAACTTGCCTTAACTAACTATTAGATACAATAACTACTTTACCCTTATAGTCTAATTATATATCCTCAATACCTAAGTCGGGAAAATGATTGAGGATATACTTGTATACCTCCATGAGGTAGGAGCAAGATGTGTGTATATCATATTCTAACCTTCGGACCCAATCTATGAGGTTATAAAATTTTCTATCTAAAACCCTCTTATAGTTCTATGTGGTTGTTTTTTTAGTATCATACATAACTTATCCCCAACAATTTATCATAGCACATGTCAACAATCAATTGTTTCTTTTTCCTGCCGAAATAATGATGACATTTCAGGAGAGGAACCACTCGAGTTTTAGTGAGATAGAGAGTCTTCTCCTGTATTATTTGGGGATTGATCTAAATAAGTCGAGCCTCAAATAAAGATAAAAAGAAAAGTAAACAAGGAGGTACACCTTAGCAGTCGTTTGATAGAGTATATAAAAATAATGTCAAATAAGGTGTATTTATAATGCTTGCCTTACTAACACAAGTATTAGTAATATTGGTATACTTATGCTGACATTATTTCTTACGCATCGTTTGATTTGATGTATTAAAAATAAAATATATTTATATAATTTTTATAAAAAATATTTATTTACTAAATTACCCTTTTTATACATATCGGTAGATTTCCATTCTACATTAAAACAGACCATTTAACACTATCTTTTCTCACATGAAATTAAATATACCAGGATTCCATCTTTTCATTCAAGTGGAGAACTGCAGCCTCTAGTTTTCCTCAACCATGGGCAAAGACCCACACCCTCATAATAGGAAAATTCAACCCTAGGGCTTAATTGGTTACCCTATAATCAGTGAATCATGCCTTTATTTTTCTCATGAAACCTTGGTCGTGTTGAAGACCCCGCCATGTGTAC
The DNA here is from genome assembly GCA_030864225.1 of Capsicum baccatum var. pendulum. Taxonomy (NCBI): domain Eukaryota; kingdom Viridiplantae; phylum Streptophyta; class Magnoliopsida; order Solanales; family Solanaceae; genus Capsicum; species Capsicum baccatum. Next base: position 216,204,673 of record CM061554.1, on the reverse strand, counting down.
CAGTTCTTCAAGAACACTGTCCAGTATTCCATGTTGAGGTGGAAGTATCCACTCTACAAAGACTTCCATTTTCTTACCCAATTCATCAATTTTGAGTTGGTTCTACCCATATTTTGCCGAGTTTCTTCAATGGGATTCAACAATTGTGTCTCCAACTTCTTGATGTTGTCTTCCACGGCCTTCAATCTCATTGTTGTAATTGTCATTGATGCCAGGAGTTGGCTTCGATATCAAATGTTGACTTGCTCATTCTCATCATTATTTTACCCAAATACCAAATTTCTATTTGCTCATTTTCACTGCTAAAATAATTTGAGGAAGGTATGAATCTTGAAAACTCAATTTTTACTTCTTGAGAATGGAATTGAAGGAATTTGACTAGACTAAAGTAAAGAGAAAGAAATCAGAAAAATAAGAAAATGATTGATTAAGAAGGAAGAAGATGTGGAAAAATGGTAAGAAAGAAGTTGTTATTTTGAGGGGTAAATTTGTAATTTAATAGTATAATGGATGTATTGAAATGTGTTGTATTACTAATAATACATAGAAAAGAAGAGTTATTAGTAATACATAGTTCAATACACAGTGCCAAATAATGCATTAATACACAAAAATAATGCATGCATTGTTTTTGTTAATACACTCTACCAAACGACCCCTAAGAGGTCGTTTGGTAGAGTGTATTAAAAATATAATACATGCATTATTCTTTGTGTATTAGTAACACCATGTTTGGTATCATTTTTTAGACTATGCATAATTAATATTTACATTAGTTATACACACTATTGTGTATTAAGGTGTGTATTATTAATAGTCATCGTTTCCTATGTATTAATAATACCAAGTGTTACAACACATGTATTAATTAGTAAATGACAAATTTACCCTTCAAAGCCCCACTAAAACATTTTCCCGAGATTTTTTCCATGGTGCTTTGCCTATTTTGAAGCACTTTGCCATCCGCTAGGAGGTTGCAGTGTATTTTTGTGCCATGCCTATGCCATTCGCCGGAAGCTTGCAGTTTGGTATCTAATATTTAACTGGACCTACAGTTCTAATCTCCATTATATTTTTTTCATTGAAGTACGCCAAATTCATACTTCCGCAATTGGAGTATGGATATGAAATTGATTTTTTGGTTTTGAAGGTTATAAATTTGGGGAAGAAAGGTTTGAGTTTTCCGTGAACTTTTCGCCGGTTTCAATATCCAGATTTTTAATTTAGACAAAGTAATAATTAAGTTTCTTTCTACAACAGCTACGTTGCTCCCAAGTAGAGACTTCCATTGTAGCCATATGCAGAAATTGCTAGAGAAGAAAGCTTAGCATATGGAATACTGCTTGTAGATAAGTGAAGAAAAGTTTTTGTTTCAGACAGAAGATTGCAAAAGAGAGTATAGAATGCTAAATAAAGGGTATTTTAGTAAATAAATATTGTTTGATAAAAATTATATTTTATATTTTATTTTTAATACATCAAACTAAATAGTGCGTAAGAAATATTATCTGCATAACTAATATTAGCATAATTAATTCAAATACTACTAATATAAATATTATTATTATACACTATTCAGCATTATTCTTATACACTCGTCAAACGAACTTAGTGGGCTCATCTTATCCCCTGCACAATTTTATCATGAGATGATTTTTTTTTTGCACCACAACTTTATTATGATTATTACTTTTTGGAGAACAACTTTATTATGACAAAATCGTAGATTTATGTTCCTCTTTTAGCTATTTACTTCAACTTCATAGATTTATGTTCCTCTTTTAGCTATTTACTTCAACTTCTCTCGGTTTTGCTGAAGTTAGGGGGGTGCGAATAATTAGGCTAATAAATAAATTTGTTATAACTAATGAATCTATTTTTTTTTGTGTGTGGATAATTTTTAGATTTTGTTTTAATAAATTATTCTTTTTGTGAGATGTATTCATTAATTTATTTAGTTTATTATTTATCCTGTAGTAACTGCTGAGTTACAAATTTCTGTATAATAATTTATTCTATCTGTACTGTAGTATATATCTAATTCTAGATTTTCTATGTCATTTATTATCTTGTGTTGTTCTTCTCGTAGTGAGTTTTTTATACTATATAAACTATCACATGTGCTTTTTTCTAAATTTTCTAAGGTTTTTTCTATCCATATTAACTTTTCTTTTAGATCTTCCATTATTTTTCTAATTCGGTTTCTATAATTAATTTCGTTATTTAGATTATCTTGGTTTTCTCTAGTTTTTCAAATATATTCTAACATCCACAGTCTTGATCTGAATAATATCCTTCTGGGTAAATGTCTTCGTATATTCGTTCTAGCGAATTTATAATTTCAATTTCGTAGTTTATTACTTCTTCTAATATCATTTTCTTAATATCTATTATTTCTATATCTTTAAGTATATATAAGATTAAAACTTTAAGGTAGTCTAAATGAGCTATTTTCTAAAATTGATTTTTTATAGTTATTTGTTTTAGTCTTAGTAGTTTTTGCATATTTATTTTAAGAGATTTTATATATTTTTTATTTTCCATGTATTTGTCTATATTTATTTTTATCTGTTTTTCTAGTAACTGTATATTTCGTATATCTTTAAAATTTCTACGTAATTTTAACATAATAAATATTTATAAGAGTAGCTAGGTAGACATGGTAGATAATTTACTCTAGTCATGTAGTATTCTCCAAATGCTTTTTCTAATATAATTTTTGTTATATCTGCAACATTTATATCTCTAAGTGCATACAAAATAAGTATCTTAAATTTATCTACCATCACATCAGATATATTATCATTCATTATCATAAAATTATTTTTTTCAAAATATTCCCTTCAACCATGTACATAATAAAATATAGTCATCTCAGATTACAATATACTAGATTATTCTTAAATAACATGTTCTTCGATCACTATTAGCATAGTAATTCGGATACTTTTTCCCTTAAACAGCGCCTCGACTTTGGTTACTCCCTACCACGGCTTCTTGCCTCATTGGTTTCACCTTTAGGATGGCATAGTTCTTAGGGATTTTTCTCCGTTTTCACTTTTCTAATAAACTTCTTAACATATTATTCTTCGAATAATTCTACTATAAAGTAACTAATATGAATTTATTTTATCATATCATGATTGTCGGGAATTATGAATTTAGCTATTCATAATCGTAAATAGATATACCTGTTCCGGTAGCTTTGATATTTCTGAGGTTTGTTGCTCCATAGCTTTTTCCATTGCAGTGTATATATTTAATTAACTAGGCAAAATATTTTTGAACGGAGAGAATTTTGGCTTGAATGTGAGAAGGCTTGCCCTCTGCAATGCCTTCTGAGCTTTTATTTATAAGTGAACTTTACAACTTTACAAAGTATTTTACATGTGTTCTAAAAGATAAGAATCATAAAGCTAAAGAAAACAAAAAAAAAGTTCCAAAAAGTCCTAAAGGCTACTAAAGCCTACTACCTAAAAGTCTAGGCCTAAAACAAGAAAGTTTTTATATAAATAGTAAAGTACAATAATTTTGAAGACTTTACGTAACTTAAAATAAATATCTTGTCTCCATTATTTTTGTCGTATCTGTTGTATCTCCATTATTGCTCCTGATCTGATTTTTCCATCCGGCGTCCTTATCTCTTTTATTCTAGCTGAACTGCTGGGACATCATTATATCCTCCATTACATTTTGAACATTTGTGATCTAGATATTTATGTCCAATAGTCTTGCAATATCTGGTTAATAATTCTTTCGAAATAAATTTTTCTCTGATAGCTCTGGCGACAGGTTCCGTTTCTGGTTTAAGCAACGTGAGAATCCATTGCCTAATAGTTTCCATATCTGTTTCTCGTATCTCTTTTGAATTTGAATATATTAATACATGATTTCTTGAATAGTAGCTCCATATGGGATTTTGGTTGCAATATGTATTTGCTAGCTCTTGCAAAATTGTAGATAGTCCGATAATTCTTTTGTTCGCATAAAATTTTGGTATCTCGATTCTAGGTATCTCTGGCTGTGGAATAATATCTTGTGGTATAATCATATCTCGTGTCATTCCTATCTTTACAACTTGTATGGGTTTTTTAACTTCATCATATAATATCTCTGCTGGTGCCGTGTAAATTTTTATAAAAAACAAAGTACCTTTGGTTATTCTTTTAAAAGTGATAAATGCTTCATATATCTCTGGTATGGTGGATATCTCAGTTCCGTCCATGGTATATACAGTACTAAGTAGTCCATATTCGTGGCAAGTTTTAACTAAGCTTAGTTTGGTTTTAGGTAAGGCAATTAGTTTATTATATCCGATCAATCTCTGGGTTATATAGTTTGTATCTGGTTCTTGGATATTTGTAGCTTTGGGGTTGTTATTTAAAAAAGTTTGTACATTGTAGATATTTTCTATGTATGTGCGGGCTGTGTAGTTGTATGTCTTTTTGTCTTGGTTTAGACTATCTCGGTATGTGGTAACTTGTGGGGGTATAAACATGGGATCTTTTGATGTATTTGGTGTATATGGTTTATCAAATAGCTTGTTTAGGTTCATATTTTTTCTAACTCCTTTGCTTGTACCTGCAGAAGTAGATTGATAAACGTTATGGGTTTTATGGAGTATCCCAACATCTCCTACTAGCTCTGGAATTTTACTGTCTTCCGATCAACATAGCTCTGCGCATTGCTGAGTTAGCTGATTCATAGCTATAGACTTCAGTTTATCTTCACTAGTCTTTAACTTTACCTTTTCTATCTCAGTATCCATACTGTCCATTTTCAATGAAAGCGTAGTTAGGGCGTTGAGTATCTTTTCAAGTGTATTTTCTTCTATCATTTCAGTTTGTGTAGCTTTGTCTTGATATGTAATCTGCAATAACATTTTTGTTAGTACTGATTACTTCTATTATAAATGTAAAATTTAATATGTTTAAAACTAGTCTCCAAATCTCTTTTGTTGTAACTGAATTTTGTATTTTCTTTGTTAGCCACCAGCGTACCTGTGTATTATCTGTTCGCACAATAAATTTGTTATATACAATATATGGCTCAAATGCTAACAAACATTTATATTATGAACATAATTCTTTCCTATTTCTTTCCCATTTTATTTCTGTCTCGTTGAACGTACCTGAGTAGTATCTACAATGATGTTCTATTTTTTCTGCTTCATACCTATATTTAAGTACTCCTCCGTAATTATATTCACTAGCATCTGCTTCTACTATGTATATAAATTTTCTATTTTCATCCGGAAATTGTAATTTTGGTAATTCCTTGCAAAGTAATTTTATTTTTTGAACTTGTTTTTTATCTTCTTCATTATAATTATATTCTATATCCTTTTTTAATTTTTTCTGTAGTGGTTTTAAGTTTTCTGCTAATTTTGGAATATATTCTCTTACTTGGTTTACTAATCCTAAAAATGATTGTAATTTCTTTTTTTGTATCTAATTCTTCTTTTGAATTTATTATTTTTTGTACTATATGTTGTTGCATTTTTACTCCACTTTTATCTATTTGTATTCCTAAAAATTCTATCTGGTTTTTCATAATTTCGGCTTTCTTTTCGCTTAGACTTATTCCTAATTTTTCTATTATATCTGTAAATTGTTCTAATAATTTTATATGTTCTTCTTTAGTTTTTGTATATAATAATATATCATTTATATATACTATGTAATTAGGTAATTGTTTAAAATAATTATCCATAAAATGTTGATATCTACCTGGTGCATTTTTATATCCAAATGGTAATACATTCCACTCATAAAATCCTTGTGGTACCGTAAATGCGGTTAATTCTTTAGATTCTTCTTCTAGCTTTAGATGGTAAAATCCTGATTTACAATCAAATTTACTAAAATAATTATATCCTTGTATCTGTCTTATTTTTAATATCTTATTTGGTATTGGATAATTATATGTTATAGTTTTTGCATTTAAATTTCTATAATCAATAACCATTCTACTTTTTCCTCTTTTTTGTTCACTATGTTTATTTACTATAAATGCTGGACTATTATGTTTACCATTACTTTTTTGTATATATTGTTTTTCTAATAATTCATTTATATGCATTTTAAATTCTTTTAAATCGTCAGAAATATATGTTAATGGTTTTTGGGTTATTATACTATTTTTGTCTATTAATTCAATTTTTATGATAGTTTTATGTTTTTCCCATCTTTTTTTTTTTTATCTAAAAATGGCATTCCTAAAAGTATATCTTTTGATGTTAGTTCATAATTATAAATTTCTTCTATTGTTAGTATCTTATCCCATATTTGTGTTTTTACATTTCTAGCTTTATAAGTAATTAAGCTTCCTTCATTATTAAATCCTTTAACTACTATTGGTATTTTTAATTTATCTCATTTACTTTCTGGTAAGCAATAATATTTGCATAAATTAGCTTCTGCTCCTGTATCTATCATAGGCATATAATATCTACTGTAATATCCTTCCACTATTATCTTCATTAATACATATATTTTCATTTTATGTTAAGGCTCTTCTTAAGAATAATCTTTCCCTATTATATGTTATAGCTAATTGTGTATGTTCTATATTATATGGTTTTACTTGGTCTAACCATTTTATTCCTAATATTATATCTGCTTTTTGCATTTCTTCTTTTACCTCAAATTCTATTTTTATTTTTCTAATTCCTCCTATTATTATTTCTTTTTCTGCTATATCTTTACTATTTATTAAACTTCTCGGTATATCTGGGCATATATCATTATCAGTTTTTATTTTTTCATTTTTTACTAGACATTTTGTTATATAATTGTCTTCTTGTCCTGTGCTTAATAGTATTAAATATTATTTTTCATTTATTTTTCCTGTTATGTAGTATTGATTTAGATTACTTATTGAATTTTTTTTTAATAACTTGTTCTTTTTTATGAGGTTGATGATTCTGGTTTTTCATTAGCTATTCTTTTTGTTGTACTTATTCTATCATTTACTATTTCTAAATTTTCTTCTATATTTATGTCTCTATAGCTATAATCATTATAATCTATTGTTTTTACAATTTGTTCAAATGGGCTATCTATTTGTATCTTGTTAATCTTATTTTTCCCTGTTATTTTATGTTTTGTTGTTAATACATATAGATTTTTACATCTTGCTGTAAATATTTTACTTCCTGGGGTTAATTCTATTTCTGATATCTTCCAATATAATACTAATGATTTATCTATATTTCTATCTGTTACTGCTACTGAATAATTTGCACTTATTATAAATTTAAATTTTTGGTATATTAAATTTCCTTTTACGGCAGTTATTATGCTTTTTTCTATAGGTTTTATAATTCTAACATCTGCTAGATATAATTCTATCGGTGTATCTATTCCTTCTCTAAAACATGCTTTTATTAATATTTATGTACCTCCGAGGTGTACATATTTTATTGGATCTCCTTTACTTTTTATATCATTTATTTCTTTGTTAATTATTCTTTTTGTTACAAGTGGTATACTAGCTTTACCTTTTGCATATCTACAGTCTATTACGTGTTCTTTTTGGCATATTACATAATATTCATCTTTTTTCCTAGTAAAAATATTTTTTATAGTTTGTATTTTAAATATTTTTTCTACACTTAAATCTAACTCTTTTCCTTTTATTTCATCAAATATATTACTGTCAAATATTATCTTTTGTTCTGTTCCTTCGTTATTTAAATATTCTTCCTTTGTTATTATTTTTATATCTTCTTCAGTCATTTGATTCATCTATCTCACTATCTATTTCAGTATCTGTTTCGTTTTCTGAAATTTCATATATACTATCTTCACTTTCTAATTCTTAATTTATATAATCTATTTGCATATATTCTGTATTTTCTATTTTTATTTCGGATATTTGTTTATTTTTTGGATTTTTGGGTAATTTACAATCTCTAGCTAAATGTCCTAACTTTCCACAATTATAACATGTACATTCTTTTATAGATTTTTTCTTTCTATATGGTCTTTTACTTTTGTAATTTTTTACATAATATCTTCTTCTTGGTTTCTTATATTTATATTTTGATTTTTTATATTTCTTATATTTCTTATGTCTTTTTCTTTTCTTATAATATCTTTCTTCGCATCCAAATTGGGGTGCTATTTTATTTTTGCAACATGCTAAATTTCTTATTAATGTTTTTTTCCATTTTTAATTCTTCTCTATATTTTTCACATAAGTTTCTATATCATTGGTGCAAAAATTTTATTCTAGCTCCTAACATATCTACTATTTTTGCTTTTTCCCAACTTTTTATTATTTTTGAACTAAATGGTTCGGGTAATTTATTAAAATATAATTTTCTTATTTCTTTACTTTCTTCTATACTATATGCTCCTTTATAATAATATTCTTTAAATGCGCAAGTATATTCATCTATATAACACATATTACATATTGTTAATTTTAACATTAAATTCCTATTTGTATCTTTTTCTTCATCTTGTTCTTCTTCTATTGTTGTCATACTACCAAATTCATCTTTTATAGCTGTTTCATATTTTTTTAATAATTCTATAGGTATTAGTTTAGTTGTTGTTGATGATGCTCCTTCCATAGGTTTATTAGTTCTTAATACATTCTTACTATTTTCAGTTAAGTTTGAAAACCATAGTTTTACTGATCCTATTAGTGTTTTTTCTATATATTCTGGTGCATCTGTTATGTTTATATTATTGTCTAATAATTGTTTTGTCATATATCCTATCCATAATTGTATTGTTTTTTCTGTATCTATTACACAGTCTAGATCTAAAAAGTTATAATTTTTATTAACTATTTGTTTTGGTGTCCATTTGTCATATTCATTATATCTTTTAAATTTATTTTTATAATATATAGGTTTTCTTATTTCTGTTGTCTTAGGTATTATATTTTCATCTTCTTTTTTGTCAAGAGTATTTATTTCTGTATTGGTATTTTCTAAGTTTTCTTCATTAATTATTTCTTGTTTTTCGTTAATTTCTAAATCTTTTATATTTGTTAATATTTCCGTATATGTTTCACTATCTTCTGAATCATAATTATCTGTCTCCTCTACCTCTATATTATTTATTTCTAATTTTTTCTTAAATTGATTTATCTCGTTTATTAATTTTTGTTCTTTATCTTTTTCTTCCTTTTCTTTTTGTCTTTGTTCGTACAAATCTTTTAACATTTGTAGTTCTTTTTCTAATTCAGCAATCCTACTATTTTTAGTTTCTTCTATTTTTCGTATTTCTTCCGTAGTTTGTTGTTTAATCTTTTCTATTTCCTTTTTTCTATCTATTTCTTCATTTTGTTTTTCTATTCTTACCATTGCTGTTAGTTTATCTTCTAATTTTAATTCTTCTTTTTCTAACATTAGATATAAATGTTTTCCTATTTTCTTATATCTTCTTCCTAGATTAGAAAATACTATTTTTATTTTTGATCCTTCGTGATTTTCATATATTTTTCATCTATTACAAATTCTTCTTTATTCATTTATTGTGAATAGTTCATGTTGGTATATATATTCTAAACTATCTATTAGTGATTCTAATTTTGATATTTCATCTTTTTGTGTATTTATTGAATTTTTACTAACTCCGACAAATATATTATAATGTAATCTTTCTTTTCTTAGTTTTAATTCTTTACGTTTTTCAGAGATAAATTGTTTTAATTCTTTGTATTTTTGCTATTTATTCATTTAAATTATATTTATAATATCTTGGTGGATATCTAAATCTAATTTTATCATAATTAGTTGGTATATGTCTTATTCTTCTAGATTTTAAATGGATTATTAATTTTGCTTCAATACTAGATATTAATGTAATTAGATAGGCTAATCTTTGTGGATTTTCTTTTGTTTTATTTAGACTTATATATTCTGAATAATTGCTAACTAAGGATTCTTTAATTTTTCTAAAAGCTTCTCTATTTTTAAATGGTCTTCTCATAATTAATTTAATAAATATGTAATTTTAACATAACTTCTAACTAATTTATATCTCACTTTTGTACTCTTTAAATTATTGTGCTCTGATACCATTTGTAGGGGGGTGCGGATAACTAGGCTAATAAATAAATTTGTATTTTAAAATTAATTCTTTCACCAAGTTGAAAATATGGTTCAAACTTTTCTCTTAAATTTTAAGTATTAGGCTCTAAATAGAAGCACAAGCTTTTTCTCTAGTTTGGCTTGACTAGTGACAACTACATCCATGGAAAGAGGAAAAAAAAATGAGGAGAAAGAAAGGACCGGAAAGAAAATAGCTCATCGGTATGTCATACAACACGTTTTTTTAAAGAAAAAAAATTGGCATATTCAATTTAGTCTGGTAAGTATGTTCGTTTCTTTATGGAGCTTAATCAACTTCAACATGTTAATTATGATGAAAAAATATTCATGTAGCTTCAACAAGAAAAATGAATTTCTTTTTCATTGGGTTAAGTTGTTTTAAGGGCAGTGATTCAAATAGGGTAACGTATATCATTTTTATGCTGGGGTTTGATGTGCAAAATAGACAATAGTGCTTATAACAATTTGGAAGTTGGATCTAACTCAACCTCAAAACTAGCTAGTGCTTATAACAATTTGAAAGTTGGACCTAACTCAACCTCAAAACTAGCTCATGAGGGGAGAATTGCCCAAGTTCATATAAGAAAATCACCACATCATTCTCCAATCAGCAAGGGACTCTTAAACAATGTTGAAAATCAAATGACTATGTCCGTATGTATTCGATTTTCATTGATTTTGGATTAAAGTATCTGGTCTAGGTAATATACTACTTCAGTGCTCTGAGTAACTAACTAGTATGCGGATGGACAGATCAGTAGAAATCTTTATTGATATGCTCTCCTTATGATTTAAGTTGTAACAGGACAAACATTTAGCTTAACTGTTAGGCTATTTATGGAGAAACTCCTCTGCGCCTGTGTTAGCTGCCTGTTGTAATTTAGAGGAAAATTTATGATGGGCAATTTGAAACAACATTTGGTGTTTTTGGCAGGTGTTGTCTGTTGTACTTCACGAGGACATGGTCAATCTTCTTGATTTCATAAAGAAGTTAGATAATGAATGTGTGCAAATTTCAGTTCTTAACAAAGATCGAATTGAAGAGTTGACATTAGAGCTGACATTTGTGTCCGCATATTTTCATCATTATCACTATCTCTTGGCAGAAGGTTGTAATGAAGAAATCATGTCTTGCATATCAAATGAGAATCATGATCTGGTTCAGTCACGTTTTCGTCAGAGTGGAGAAGAAATGCTGGTTAAATTAATGGATCATGAGATTCCCCGTCTCTTGGAAAATGTCAGAAGTATTAGCTCACATAGTAATGCAGAATCAAGTCATGTGACCATGACCGAGGATCATTTGGTTGAACTTTTGGATGCCATCGTCATGTATCTCAAATATCTACACAAGTATTGTTCTGAGTTGACTCAATATGAGCATCTTGACGAAAGTAATATATATTTGGATTTATTTGATTAATTTATTTGATTATGAAATAATTAAATTTACATATTTATCAAAATAATATTTTATTTGTTTAGATGAATAACGTACAAAAGTCACAACAATATAAAGAATTAAAACAAATAATATCTGAAAAACGTAAAGAATTAAAAATAAGGATACAAAGACTACAGTATAACATAATTGTTGGAGTTAGTAAAAACTCAATAAATGCATAAAAAGAAGAAATATCAAATTTAGAATCAATAATAGATAGTCTAGAATATATATATCAACATAACTTATATACATTTAAATAAAATGAACAAAGAAAAAATTATAATAGATGGAAAAATAATGAAAATCATGAAGGATTAAAAATAAAAATAATATTTTCTAATCTAGGAAGAAGGTATAAAAAATAGGTGAACATTTATATTTAATGTTAGAAAAAGAAGAATTAAAATTAGAAGATAAGTTGAAAGTCATGGCAAGAATAGAAAGAGAAAACAAAGAGATAGATAGGAAAAAGAAAATAGAAAAAATAAAACAACAAACTATAGAAGAAATATGAAAAATAGAAGAAACTAAAAATAGTAGGATTGCTGAATTAAAAAAAAGAACTACAAATGCTAAAATATTTATATGAAAAGAGAAAGAAAGAAAAAAAAATAAAGAATAAAAATTATTAATTGAGATAAATTAATTTAGAAAAAAATTAGAAATAAAAAATAAAGAACCAGATACCAGTGAATTAGAAATAAATACAATAGATGCTAAAAAAAACAGATAATTATGATTCGGAAGATAGTGAAACATATACAGAAATTCTAGAAAATATAGGAAAACTAGAAATTAATGAAAAATAAGAAGTAATTAATAAAGAAGATATAGAACTAATAAATACAGAAGTAAATACTCTAGATAAAAATATAATACCTAGTACATCAGATATAAGGAAACCAACCTATAATTACAAAACTAAGTTTAAAAAATATAATCTAAATGATGAATATAATAAATGAACATCGACACCAAGACAAATAACTAATTATAACTTTTTAGATTTAGACTGTGTAACAAACACAAATAAAACAATACAACTATGGGTAGTATACATGTCAAAACAATTATTAGATAATAAATAGATACAACAAATATACCAGAATATATAGAAAAGACATTAATAGGAACAGTAAAATTATGGTTTTTAAACCTAGCCGAAACAAGTGAAAAAGTATTAAGATCTGATACAAAAACAGAAGGAACATCAACACCTACAAAAATATTACCAATAGAAATATTGAAAAAATATGAAATAGCTATAAGTGATGAATTTAGCAGTATGACAACAGAAGAAGCAAAACAAAATAAAGAAAAAGATATGAATAGAAATTTAATGTATAAATTAGCAATATGTATTATGAGCTATGTAGATGAATATACATGTGCATTTAAAGAATATTATTATAAAGGAACATATAATATAGAAGAAAGTAAAGAAATACGAAAATTATATTTTAGTAAATTACCTGAACCATTTAGTTCAAAAATAATAAAGAATTGGGATGAAGCAAAAATAGTAGATACCCTAGGAGCAAGAATAAATTTTTTACAACAATGGTATAGACATCTATGTGAAAAATATAGAGAAGAAATAAAAATGGAAAAAACATTAATAAGAAATTTAGCATGTTGTAAAGATAAAATAACACCTCAATTTGGATGTGAAGAAAGATATTATAAAGAAAGAAAAAGACATAAGAAATATAAGAATATAAGAAATACAAAAATCAAAATATAAATATAAGAAACCAAAAAAAAGATATCATGTAAAAAAATATAGACATAAAAACTCATATAGAAAAAAGAAATCTATAAAAGAATGTACTTGTTATAATTGTGGAAAACTAGGACATTTAGCTAGAGATTGTAAATTACGAAAAAACCCAAAAAATAAACAAATATCAGAAATAAAAATAGAAAATACAAAATATATGCAGATAGATTATATAGATTATGAATTATGAAGTGAAGATAGTATATATGAAATTTCGGAGGATGAAACAGATAATGAAATAGATAGTGAATTAGATGAATCAAATGACTGAAGAAGATATAAAAATGAACCAAATAACTGAAGAAGATATAAAAATAATAACAAAGGAAGAATATTTAAATGAAGAAGGAACAGATCAAAAAATTATATTTGATAGTAATATATTTGACGAAATAAAAGGAAAAGAGTTAGACTTAAGTGTAGAAAAAATATTTAAAATACCAACAATAAAAAATATATTTAGTAGAAAAAAGAAAGAATACTACGTAGTAAGTCAAAAGGAACATGTAATAGATTGTCGCTATGCAAAAGGAAGAGCTAGTATACCACTAGTAACAAAAAAACTAATTAATAAAGAAATAAACGATATAAATAATAAAAAACCAATAAAATATGTACACCTTGGAGGAACAGAGATATTAATAAAAGAAGGTTTTAGAGACGAAATAGATACACCAATAGAATTATATTTAGTAGATGATAGAATTATAAAACATATAGAAAAAAGTATAATAACCACTATAAAAGGAAATTTAATATACCAAAAATTTAAATTTATAATAAGTGAAAATTATTCAGTAGCAATTATAGATAAAAATATAGATAGACCATTAGTATTATATTGAAAAATATCAGAAATAAAACTAATCCCAAGAAGTAAAATATTTAAAGCAAGATGTAAAAATATATATGTACTAACAACAAAACATAAAATAACAGGAAAAAATAAAATTAATAAAACACAAATAGAAAGTCCTTTTGAACAATTCGTAAAAATAATTGATAATAATGATTATAGTTACAAAAATATAGATATAGAAGAAGATTTAGAAATAATAAATGATAGGATAAGTACATCAAAAAGTATAGCTCACAAAAAAAACAGAATCATCAAGTTCATAAAAGAGAACAAGTTATGAAACAACTTCAACAGTTAATTTAAATCAATATTATATAACAGGAACAATAAATGAAAAAGAATATTTAATACTCTTAAACATAGGACAAGAAGGAAATTATATAGCAAAATATCTAGTAAAATGTGAAGAAATAAAATCTAATAGTGATATTTGCCCATATCTACCAAGGAGTCTAATAAACATTAAAGATACGACAAAAAAAATAATAATAATAGGAGTTAGAAAAATAAAAATAGAATTTGAAATAAAGGAAGAAATGCAAAACGCAAACATAATATTAGGAATAAAATGGTTAGAACAAGTAAAACCATTCAATATAGAACATACGCAATTGTCTATAACATATAATAAAGAAAGATTATTCATAAAAAGAACTTTAACATGATATGAAAATATATGTACTTGAATAATTGTAGAAGAATATTATAATAGGTATTATACACCTATAATAGATACAAGAGTAGAAGCAAACTTATGTAGATACAACTGTTTACCAGAAAGTAAATGGGATAAATTAAAAACACCAATAGTAGTCAAATGATTTAATAATGAAGGAAGCTTAATTACATATAAAGCTAAAAATGTAAAAATACAAATATGGGATAAAATAATAACAATAGAAGAAATCTATAATTATGAACGGACATCAAAAGATATGCTTTTAAGAATGCCATTTTTAGATAAATTATACCCACATATAATAACTAAAACAGATTGATGGTTTACAACATCATGTAAACAAAAAGTAAGAGCAAAGAGAGTTATTAATAAAATAAGAAAGAAAACTGATTGGTTAGAAGGAAGTAAAAAAATTTCACAAAAGTTAGAAAATATAAAAAATACTGAAGACATAATAGAACTAGCCGTATTTTCGATAAATAAAAAGGAAATAACTATATTTTCAGTAAATAAGATAGAAATAATTAATAACAAATTAGAAAGATTATATAGTGAAGATCCATTAAAAGGATGGGAAAAACATAAAACTACTATAAAAATTGAATCAATAGATAAAAATAGCATAGTAACTCAAAAATCATTAACATATAAATTTGACAATTTAAAAGAATTTAAAATGCATATAGATGAATTATTAGAGAAACAATATATACAAAAAAATAATAGTAAACATAATAGTCCAGCATTTATAGTAAATAACATAGTGAACAAAAATGAGGTAAAAGTAGAATGACTATTGATTATAGAAATTTAAATGCAAAAACTATGACATATAATTATCCAATACCAAATAAGATATTAAAAATAAGACAAATACAAGGATATAACTATTTTAGTAAATTTGACTGTAAATCGGAATTTTACCACTTAAAGTTAGAAAAAGAATCTAAGGAATTAATTGCATTTACAGTACCACAAGGATTTTATGAATGGAACGTATTACCATTTGGATATAAAAATGCACCAGGTAGATATCAACACTTTATGGATAGTTATTTTAAACAATTACCTAATTGTATAGTATACATAGATGATATATTATTACATACAAAAATCAAAGATGAACATTTAAAATTATTAGAACAATTTACAACTATAATAGAAAAATCAGGAATAAGTTTAAGTGAAAAGAAAGCCAAAATTATGAAAAATCAAATAGAATTTTTAGGAATACAAATAGATAAAAGTGGAGTAAAACTGGGACGACATATAATAAAAAAAAAGTAATAAATTTAAAAGAAGAATTAGATACAAAAAAAAAGAAATTACAATCGTTCTTAGGATTAGTAAATCAAGTAAGAGAATATATACCAAAATTAGCAAAAAATCTAAAACCATTACAGAAAAAATTTTAAAAAAAGATATCGAATATAATTACAACGACGCAGATAAAAAACAAGTCCAGAAAATAAAAATACTTTATAAAGTGTTACCAAAATTATAATTCCCAAACGAAAATAAAATTTTTACATATAGTAGAAGCAGATGCAAGTGAATATAGTTATGGAGGAGTACTTAAATACAAATATGAAAATGGAAAAATAGAACATCATTGTAGATATTATTCAGGAACATTTAATGAAACGGAAATAAAATGGGAAATAAATAGAAAAGAAATATGTTCATTATATAAATGCCTATTAGCATTTGAACCATATATTGTATATAACAAATTTATTGTAAGAACAGATAACACACAGGTATGATGGTGGCTAACGAGAAAAATATAGAACTCAGTTACGATGAAGGAAATTCGGAGACTAGTATTAAATATACTGAATTTTACATTTATGATTGAAGTGATCAATACTAACAAAAATGTCATTACAGATTACTTATCAAGACAAAGCTTCTCAAACTGATTTATCAATGGAAGAGGCTGATGCCAAAGATACCCAGATCGATTTATTACTTCAAATGTTTGAGAAAATGAAGTTATTACAAGAAAGAGTTATTACACTAACTACTGAAGTTACAAATGTAAAAGTGCAGGTTGGGCACTATAAAAAATAAGATACTATGCAGGAAGAGCACATTAAAAAACTAGACCTAGAAGGTGACGATGAGAAACACCTAAAAACTCAAATTACTAATGAAATTACAGTTACAGCTGCAGGCGCAGGAGATATATCTAAAGGGAAAAATATAGTCACTCAAAATAAACCTGAAATACCAAAGAAAAAGAATCACAACCTCAACCAGATATTTTCAAAACCATATACACCAAATATACAAAGATCAGAATTATTTGCACCTCCCCAAATACATACATATTTTGAATCACTTAACCAAGAAAAACAGGCATACAACTATGTTTCCCGAAAATACATTGAAAATATATATACCTTACAAACCATGTTAAATAGAAAACCTATTCAAAGTGAAGAACTAGACGCACAGCAAAAAGGATATATTACCCAGAAATGCCAGAATTGCAATAAACTTATTACTTTTCCAGGTACAAGTTCAAATTTAATCAAATCATGTTACTATTATGGATTACTATCTACTGTTTACACAACTACTGGAGAAGAGTTAGAAGGAATTCCAGATATTCACAATGGATTTATGATCTACAAGAGAATTACTAAAGAACAATTATTTTATGTTCGATTTTATACTGCCCCAGTCGAAATATTGTTTGATAAAGTTAAACAGACTATTACAGTAGTTAAGATAGGTATGACCAGAGATTGTATTATTCAAGAAAAAATATGTGAACAAGATGAGATACCAAAGACACAGATACCAGGATTTTACTGCAACAAAAGAGTTATTGGACTTAGTAATATAGTATCAGAATTACTTAATAATTATTCAAATTAGAAACCCATTTGGATATATAGCTCGAGGAATCAAACATTAGTTTATTTAACTTGTAAAGAAGTTAGAAATCAAGACATGAAAGAACTTAGGACATGGGGATTAACACTCCTAGACCAGAAGAATAACCATTAACGAGATCTATCAAAAAAAGAATTATTTTAGAAGAAGCTATGGAACAATTTTATGAAAACGTTGGCCAAAAATACAATGATCACATATGTAGCAGATGTAGTGGCAGACACAACTTTATTCCAAATGTGATGCTACACTAACAAGAAGATAGAAAACAGCAGATACGACAAAAAAAAGATAGTTACGAAGAAAAATAATGGAGATAAAAGACATGCTATTGAAATTGTGAAAGCGACATGTAAAAAACTTTCACAATTTTCTTACGTAAAATCTATTGTATAAAGTTTGTAAAGACTTTTCGATAGATTATTTTTTCTAGGCTTTTTGACCTTTTAGCCAAAAGCATTTATGATTTTGTTTTATTTAAAAACTTTTTTGTAAATTAGGTTAGAGAAATAATTTTTGAAGGCTTTTGTAAAGAATTAGGTAAAATACGAGTAAAAAAAATAGGAAAACTTTTGTAAAGTTTCTCATTATAAATGAAAGGCATCGAAGGCATAAAGAACAAGCCTTCATGCGTTGAAGCAAAAACTCTCTCTTGTCTACAACAAATATTTTGATTATTTAAAAACAGGTATATTTCAATAGAAAAATCTATGGAGGAACAAAGCTTATAATTATCAAATCTACTGGAACAAGTATATTCATTTACTATTATTAATAGCTAAATTCATAAATTTCTAACAATCATGATATGATAAAATAAGTTCATGTTAGTTGCTTTATAGTAGAATTATTCGAAAAATAGCATGTTAAGAAGTTTATTAGCGAAGTGGAAAAGGAGAAAAATCCCTAAGAACTATGCCATCCTAAAGGTGAAACCGGTGAGGCAAGAAAGTCGTGATAGGAGAGTAGCCAGAGTAGAGGTATTGTTTAAGAGAAAAGTATCCAGATTACCATATTAATAGTGATCGAAGAATATGTTATTTAAGAATAATCTAGTATATAGTAATCTAAAATGATCATATTTTGTTATGTGTATGATTGAAAGAAATATTTTGAAAAAGCATCATATGAAAAATGAATACTTATTTATCTGACAAAATGGAAGATAAATTTAAAATACTTGTTTTATATGTACTTAAGGATATAGAAATAGTAGATATAAGAAAATCATATTGGAAAAAATATTTGATAGGTATTTTATGACTAGAATTAATTATATACCACACCTATCTAACTACTCTTATAAATACTTACATACCAAACCCACACATCAACTATGATAAATTACATATATTTAGAATATTGGAAAATGGATATAAAATATACACAATTTCTCAGTGAAAATATTGATGAATTAATGAGATTAAAACAAAAAACTAAAAAATATTATAATAAAGTATTTAACCAATTTTAAATGACTGATAATCTTAAAATATTAATCTTATATATACTTAGAAATATAGAAATTATAGATAGTAAGAGAATATTATTAGAAAAAATATTAGACTATGAAATTGAAATTATAAATTGGATAGAACAACTATACCTAGATAATTACCCAGATGGATATTATTCAGACTAAAATGTTAGAATATATTAAAAAAATTAGAGAAAACCAAAGTGAACTATATGAAGAAATTAATTATAGAAACCGACTCAAGGAAATAATGGAAAATCTAAAAGAAAAATTAATATGGATAAAAAAAACCTTAAAAAATTTAGAAAAAAGTACAAATAAAAGTTTATATAACATAAAAAACTCATTAAGAGAAGAAAAAGAAAGAGAGATAATTAATAACATTAATAACCTTAATTCAGATATAAATTATAGTACAATTAGAATATAATATTACACGAAAATTAGTAAACAAGCAACTACTTTAGAATAAAATAATAAACTATGAGTATTTAAAATATTGGAGACAAGATATGAAAGAAATAAGATTAGAAGAAATGCTTATAAAAGAGAATATAATCGAATATTTTAGAACAAAAGATATAGAATATTTAGAATACCTCAAAAATAATATAGAAGAATTACACAGACTAAGAGAAAAAACTAAAGAATATTATAGTAAAGAATTTAATCAAATACCATTTAACATATCCACGCACAGATAAAAATAAATCCATAACTACAATAGATCTATTAAAATTATCCGCATCCCCTACAAGAGATTTCCATGGTTTGGTAAATGGTTGTGTTGAGTATGAGACGATTGAATATGTCTTACCTCATCTTCAACTTATGGCTCAGAAAGTAGTGAAATTCTGTTTTACTCTTTTGGATTATTGTCTTGATGAATCAGAGGAAATAGATGAAGATGTCTATCAATTTAATTCCAAGCTAGCAAATCTGCTAGTGGAGGTTATGCATATATGTTCTAAAAATTTGAAAGGTTCAAAGTCAGCAGAATTTGGATGCTTCATTAAGAAGCTACTAGAAGCCTCTCTAGACATTCTTAGAGAATATTTGATTCATCTACAACAACACATGGTTAATGCTATTACTCCTATCACCTCAGCTCAAAACACTAATGCCATGATAGAGTTCCTTTTGATTATTCTTTCTGATGTTCCCTTTGATGTTAATCATCATGACAAATTATTTGTTCTCTTGTCACATGTTGGAGTGCTCATTGGGGAGGTACCCACTCTTGTACGCAACTTAGCAGAGAACTCAAGGAAAGAAGAGTATCTGAAAGAAACAAGTGGTGCAAGTCTAAACATGCTGGAAAATATTGAACTCCTAAGAAAAGATCTCAAGAATATTTTTTTGAAGCCCCTGCAGACTTATCTCAGCTCTGCTTTCCCATGAATGATGGACCGCACTTCATGACTCTATCAGTATAATATACAATATTTATTCATATTTTTTTTCATTTTCTCATTATTAATTTAGTCTTGTATGTATGTTCATTTCTTTGTGGAGCTTAATCAACTTAAACATGTTAATCATCTTAAAAAAGAAGTTTAATGTAGTTTCTATATAAGAAAATAATTTTTTTTCATCGGAATAAATTGTTTTAAGGGTGGGGATTCAGATTAGGTAACGTGTCATTTTTATGGTTGAGTTTGATGTGCAAAATAGTGCTGATAACGATTTGGCAGTTGGGCCTAACTCAACGCAAGAACTAGCTCAAGAGTGGAGGATTTCCCAAGTCCATACAAGAAAACGACCAAACCATTGTTCAACAAGTATGGGACTCTAATAGTGTTGAAAATAAAATGACTAAACTATATCTGTTATATTAACACATCTTTTCAAGATAATACTTCTTCAATGGATGGGAAAATCACTGGAGTGACATTGTAGGTGAAATGATAAAATTAGAGTAATTTTACTGTTACAAAAAAAAAGAAAGTGACTTTCTCGAACAATTTTTATTACTTGAGTGACATTTTGAGAAATCTTACTCTTGCTTTTTGCTAAAAATATTTAGTTTATGCAGTAAGCTATTTTGAAGAGGTCACTCTACATTTACGTTAGTTTCTTGTTAAATTAGAGTAAATTTTGTCATGGCGAGTATGTGGCACTGAAAGCTTTGTACACATTTGATCTTTTATCAGGTATTATCAGATGTGCTTCGCGAGGACATTGTGAATCTTCTTGATTTCATAGAGATGTTAACCAATGAAGATCAAACTGTTCTTGACATGGATCAAATTGAAAAGCTGAAATTGAAGCTGACATTTTTGTCGGCATGTTTATAGCTTTGTTATTACATTTCCGATGGTTCTAATGCCGAAATGTCTTGCATATCATATGAGGTTTATGATCTGGTTCAGTCACTTATTCATCAGCGCGGAGATGGCATGCTGATTAAATTAAACGATCATGTTGTTCCTCGCCTCCTTGAAAATATCAAAAGTTCATTCACAGTTCATCATTCTGAATCAAGTGGCACCATGAATGAGGATTAGTTGGTTGAACTTTTGGATGCTCTCCTTGTGAATCTCCATTATCTACCCAAGGTCCGTGCTGAGTTAATTTTTCCATCAATGACTCAATATAAACTTCTTCATAATGTATTTCACAATTTAAGAAATTTCCATGGGCTGAAAGTAAGTGGTTGCGCTGAGCATAAGACAATTGAATATGTCTTACCGCAGTTTCAACTTATGGTTGAGAGAGTATCACACTTCTGTTTTGTTGTTTTGTATTATCAATTTCACGAAGTCTCTCAAGTTTATTCCATGCTCGTTCATCTATATTTGAAGATAATTCCAATTTCACTATAGGTTTTGCACATATGTTCTACAATTTTCGAAGCTTCAATGTCGGCAAAAGTTGGATGCTTCATTAAGAATCTCCTAGAAGCCTCTCCAAACATTCTTAGAGAATATCTGATTCATTTACAACATCACATGGTTAATGCTATTACTCCTACCACCTCAGCCCAAAATATTCATGTCATGATAGAGTTCCAATTGCTTTTTCTTCCTGATATGCCAAAGGACTTTATTCATTATGAAAAATTATTTGTTCTATTGGAAGGTATTGGAGTGCTTATCAGGGAGGTATCCATTCTCGTTCACAACTTAGAAGAGAACTCAAGGAACGAAGAGATTATGAATGAAACAAGTGGTGCAAGTCTAAACTTGCTGGAAAATATTCAAATCTTGAAGGAAGATCTCAAGAATGTTTTCTTGAAAGCCTGTGCAGAAACATCTCAACTCTGCTTCCCCACGAGTGATGGACCACTATTCATGACTCTTCTGCTCAGTAACTTAAATGACTGGGTCAATTCCAATGCATATTCAGTTGTTCTGATAAAAGAAAAAATTGGTCGGGTGAAAGAAGACTTAGAACACATAAGATCGTTCTTCAGGATCATGGAGCAAGAATTGCATAGAGATCTCTGGACTTGTGTTCTGGATGTGGAATATGAGGCGGAACATGCCATTAACTCAATTCTCGCCAGAGATCATGGTCTCTTGTACTTCCTGATGCCGTAGAAAAGATCAAGCTTGTAAAAAAAGAGGTAGATGAGAAGATCTCCAAAAACACAAGTATCAGCTTTGGAAAATCTCCCAAAAAGCCAGTTGAAAGAAATTCATCAATAGCTGGTAAAGTAATCGTAGGTTTTGAGGAGGAGACAGAGTGGATAATTAGGAAGCTCATGAATGGACTAAATGCGATAGATGTCATTTCCATAGTTGGTATGCCAGGGATTAGAAAAAGTACTCTGGCTTACAGAGTATATTACGATAAGTATGACATTGGTCATTTTGACATTCGTTCTTGGCGCACATTCGATCAGGAATGTAATGAGAAAAATATGTTGCAAAAAATTTTCAATCAAGTTATTAGTTTGAAAGAAAGAGTCGTTGAGAATGACATAGATGATGAAGCTGCTGATAAGCTACGAAAATGACTATTTGGAAAGAGGTACCTTATTGTCTTGGATGACTTGTGGGATACTGCAATATGGGATGGGCTAACAAGACCTTTTTAATCTGAATTTCAGAAAGAAAGCAGAGTTATTTTAACCAGCCGAAAATGGAAGTGGTTTTGCATGGAAAATGCCACAGTGATCCTCTTGATCTTTGATTGCTAAGACCAAAACAATGTTGGGAGTTATTATAGCAAATGGTATTCGGATAAGAACGTTTCCCTAATGATCTAAAGGATGTTGGAGGAAAAATAGCCCAAAAGTGTGGTGGGCTTCCATTGGTACTTGATTTGATCGGTGGAGTCATTTCAAGGAAGAAAAAAAAAGAGGCTTTATGGCTTGAAGTTCTCAATAATTTGAGTTACTTTATTTTTAATGATGAAAAGAAAGCGGTGAAGGTTATCCAATTAAGTTATGACCATTTATCAGATCACCTAAAGCTATGCTTTCTGTACCTTGCAAGTTATCCAAAGGACAAAGTTATTGAAATCTCTGAGTTGAAAGATTTATGGTGTCGTGAGGGACTTGTGGAGCCAACTGATTTGAAGTGTGTGGAAAAGTAATAGACGTCTATGTGGATGAGTTAATTTCTAGTAGCTTGGTAATAGTGAGAGGTGGTAGGAAACAGAGATTCCAAATTCATGATCTTGTGCATGACTTTTGTTCGATAAAAGCTAGAAATGAAAAGTTGTTTGACTTGATGAGTTCAAATGTTCTATCTTCCTCTTCTTCATCATATCTGATGCTACATGGAATGAATTTTCATTATAATAAACATCAAAAGACAGTTCCTTTCCTGTTCACTCCAGAAAAGAAAAATCCTTCTGCAAAACACCTCATCTCCGTGAAACTTGAATATCCGTATGGCAGTGTTCTTCCCTATAACTTTTGTATTAGACACCTGAGACTTCTTAAAATGTTGGACCTGACGAGCGTAAAGTTGACAGATTCTTTGCTGAATGAAATAGGCATGCTTGTTCATTTGAGGTGATTAATCATTCAGATGGAGGCAAAAGCTCTCCCTCCATCATTTTCAAACCTCTGCAATCTAGAAACTCTGAAGTTGATTAACAGGGTATCAAACATAGTATTATCACCTAGTATCTGGAGTCTTGCAAAGCTACGACATGTGGATATCTATAATTGTTCTGTCTTTGATTTGGATATTGACAAACCAACAAAGTGAGAGAATCTGACTACGTTAATGCGTCTCAAGATTGCTTGTTTGGTAGACTTGGAAGATATTTTGCCAAGGTTTCCCAATCTTCAAACCCTTGAATTTTGTGTGGATTGCTCAGAAGAAGAGAAAATTTATTTTCCAAGATTGTTTGTCCTTACAAAACTTGAAACAGTGGATGCAAGCTTTATGTGCTGTGGGCGTACACAGGTAAATCAGTTTGATTTCCACTTACCTTCGAGTTTGAACAAACTAAAATTGAGTGGGTTCGATCTGTTAGCCAGTAGAGGGCTCTACTGGCTAACAGGTGAGCCCTCATCCCTGGGTTCAGTCAGTGCTGAATCCTACTCCCGACTGAATAGACACTGAGCTGGTTTTCCTAGTTCACACTAGGTATGATTGAGATGTTACTGATGGTACAATTTTTACTAAATGAACTGAGTTCACTGAGTTTCCTTGAATGATGAAATACTACTAAATTCTGTCAGCTAACAGAATGCTGCTGAGTTCTGCTAGCTGATTGAGTTACTGAGGTCTGAGATGAATACTACTGAGATATGATAATTGACTGAACTTACAGAGATTACTGAGATTATTGAGATCATTTATATTATTGGACTCACACTGAATTTACTGAATTTTCCTGAGTCACATGACTGACTGAGTTCTACTGATCATAGCTTGACTGTGATTATCGTGAAAACTGAAACTGGCTTTGGGCACACAACTAAATTGTCAGGTACAAGTATCCCCAGGACTCGATAGCATGAAACTGACAAGACATGAGACTTCTTAAAAACATAACTATGGTTAATAATTCATAGTACTATCATTGGGGATTTTCATGAATTATTTGCATACCACAGGCTTACTCATGAATAAGAATGCAAATAAACATATAATTCTCTAAGCCTAATCTCACAAGCATTACATCAATCCATTACAAGGAATAACAATAGAATAGGAGTTATTTTAAGCATAATGGTAACATGAATTCATCATTTAGGTTCTATTGAGTCATAATGTACAAGTATTATTCTCTTAGGCATTTTATCAAACACTAGTATGCATAACTTAGAGCTTAGACATGATATAAATTTAATACCACATGATTCCCTAATTCAAATCAATTTCATAAATTTTAACCCACATAATAACGTAGTTTCATGAACAACACATAAAGACTCCAACTTGGTAATCCTACAACAATAACTACATGAACATAATCAATCCACAATATAAACTTCACAATTCATAATTTAAAATTAGATTCTTGGGCTTTATGGATGAAAAGAATCCATGAATAAACACTTGACATACCTTGGATGGAAAATTCTTGAAAACTAAAGGTAGAATCTCTTGAATTTGAAGCTCCTATGAAAACCCTTGACATATTCTTGAGAGTATTTGAGAGTAATAACAATATTTTAGTAAAATAAGGGTTGAGGTTGAATCTCGTGCTATAGACTTATATAGGGGTGGGAAATTGACCCTTTTACCCTTAAAAACACGGCTATTTAATGACTGAAAATTGGGCACCAAAGCGATTGGCGATGCAGCGCGTCGATGCATCGATGCGATACCCGACGTATCGCGCCATGATCGTGTTGAGCCTCAACAGTTTTACTGGCAGTCTCTGCAATAATGTTAACCAACACGATAAGCGACATTGTGTGCCAAGATCACATTGGTCCACTATTTTGGGACACCAAACGTGGTCTAAACGAGGTTTGAAAAATCCAAAACTTGTCCTGGAACACCTATTGACCTCTCCGATCATGAATTAACAAAAATACAGACCCTTAAAGGACATTAAGGTGGAGAAATGAGATTGCCAACTTTTGAAGGCCAAAGATAAACTAAGTCTGGGAACTTAACTAGAATTTTCTAAGTATGGCACCCCCTTAACAAACATAAATGGATTGATTTAAGCTTAGGATTTTGCGTGGTCTTACCAAAATACAAAATAATTTTTTTCACTGTTCAACACTTTTTACAAGGAAAACACAAAATAATTTTCTACAATTTTCACCTTTCAACATTCCTGACAAAGAATAACACAAAACAATTTTCTACATATTTCAACTTTTAGCATTTCTTACAAAGAAAATACAAAACAATCTTCTACATTTTCAGCTTTTCACATTTCCCACAAAGGAAACACAAAGAAATCTCCCACATTTTCCGTCTTTCAACACATTTTTTACAACAAAAATGCAAAAAATAATTTCCTTTCCTTTCAAACACATACCTTCGCATACATGCATTACACTTCACATGGAAAACAACCACCTCCAAATACAGACAATTGACCTTTCTTTTCAGAGCTACCACCTTCAAACATAAACATTTTACTTTTCTATCAGGTGTTCTCAGAACTTTTATATTTTCAACAATTCCGCCAGTCGAGAGGCTATTACCTTCTAGTTGTTCCACCAATCGAGAGGCCATTACCTCACCGATTGATGACCTTAGTCTTCATAGACAATTGAGGATGATCATTCAATATCAGTCTCCATAGATAATTGGGGACGTCATCAAGTCTACGTAGGTAATCGAAGACATCATCATTTAGCATCCATCTCCATAGACAATTGGAGATGTCGTAAAGTCTTCGTAGACAATCGAAGACATCATCATTCAATATCAATCTCTATAGAAAATTGGAGATTTCATCAAGTCTTCATAGACAATCAAAGACACCATTTATCATATTAGCCTTCATAGACAATTGGAGGGTCATGCATCTATCTTCGTAAACAATCGAAGGCGTCAAATTAGTTTTCTTAGTCAATCAGAGACGACAATCCACACCAGCCTCCATAGACAATTGGATATGTCATGCATCTATCTTCGTAAACAATCGAGGACGTCACACTAGTCTTCGTAGATAATCGGAGACAACAATCAATATCAACCTCTATAGATAATTGGAGGTATCATGCATCAAGTCTTCGTAGACAATCGAAGACATCATCATTCAACATCCATCTCCATAGAAAATTGGAGATGTCATCAAATCTTCATAGACAATCGAAGACACCATTCATCACATAAGTCTCTATAGGCAATCTAAGACAATCATCAGCATCAGTCTCCATAAACAACTGAAGATGTCATCCATCGATCTTCATAGACAATTAAAGACGACAATCAACATCAGTCTTCGTATATAATTGAAAACATCATCATTCATCACATTAGTCTCTGTAGACAATCAGAGATGACGTTCAACATTAGTCTCCATAAGATAATTGGAGATTACATAAATCAAATCTTCACAAACAATCAAAGACATCTTTTATTCATCACATAAGTCCCCATAAACAATCAAAGACGTTATTCATCCTCAATCCCCGTAAATAATCGGAGACGTTATTGATCCTCAAGTCCCCATAGACAATTGGAGACATCATACATCTCTTTAACTAAAAATACAATTCAAAACAAAAAGACATTTTTTTCAAATCCCACACATCATACAATGGGGTAAATTTTGAATCGCCCCAAAATTTTTTATTTTTTAATTTCAAACTACATTGACCCGATTCTTGTGACACTCGAGACATGTAGGAAGCTCTATGCAGAGTTCGATCATCACAACCACACAATTATTTTTTCTCCCCATCTAGTACACAATCTTGCATCCCCAGCATATCACAGCTCGATGCTGGGGCAATTTCAATAAGAACCTCGGGAATATGTGAACACTTTCATTCCTAAAAAATCATCCTCTCAATAATTATTCTACATGATCACTCGTTCCTAACAACAAGGCAAGAAACAAATTGCCTATTCTTTTGAACTACACCCGACCTGATCATCATACAACTCAAGGTAGTAGGTAACTCTGAATTAGAGTTTGGTCGAATTTTTCTTCAAAACCAAAAAAACATCTATCATTTTTGTCGAGCAAAATTGGCTACACGTCAATATTTTCATTTGAAGATTTCTACATCATCCTTAAATGAAAAGGGGAAACTGTTGACACCTAATTTTTGCTCTCCGTGCCTAAAATTAACGTCTTTAGGCTTCTTGATCTCTAAAGGGCACAAAATACATTTTTTCACATTTTTAATAATTGTTTGACAAATTGTTGATAATCGTCCTTACTTTAGAATATTAATTAATTTGTTGTCATATTTTTATTTTTATAATTTATTAATAATTTTTCTTATTTTTGGATTTTTATCAATTCATTATCAATCTTAACATATACAATCATATGCACACGTGTGAGACATAACATCACATTTTTACAGGATTTTCAAATTAATTACATTTCAATAATTTTAATATTCTTTACATTTTTCTATAATTACATATCAATACCTATATTTTTGTATATTTATTACAATCCGTAAAAGTTGAGTCGAGTTAATTATTTTAATACATTGAGAAACAAATCAGTCAAGTCAAGGTCTCGTCATAATTATGACACTTGACTGTTCTTTTACTTAATACCATAATTTAAGGAATGTGTTTGGAGAAAGTAGATTTGCTATTTTATTATTATTATTATTTTTTTAAATACCCAACATACATACACACAATAAACACACAATACACATACCACAAACATTTACACCCTTAAATTCGTAAACATCTACATATGTACATAACATAACAACATAATTCTTTTTATATATTATAATTTTAATTGTTTATAGTGTAATATAACTTTTTCAAAGATAATTATATTTATTTACATTTTTTTGTAGTTATATATATCGATATTTATGTACCTTATTTAAATACCGTCTACAAAAATAATATCTACTTATTTTAATACACAGAATAATTAATCGGTCAAGTCAAGGGCTCATCATATTTATGACATTTGACTTTTCTTGACCTACTATCCATAATTTAAGGAATGTGTTGGGAAAAGGTGGATGTGATATTTTATTTTATTATTATTTTTCCTTTTTAAATACTCTTTTACACTACATACATTCACAAAACACACACACACATATTTTTATTCTTCCTCTCTCTTAAAAAATCCACACATATTTTCTCCCTATTTCTCCCCTCCTTCAAACACAAAACTTTGAGTAATTTTTTTTCCTTTCTCTCTCACACACACATTTCATTCTTCTCCCCCCTCTCAAAATATAAACAAATCAAATTTCTTCTTATATATTTTATTTTATTTTCAAAAATACAATACACACATATTTTTTCTCTGCTCACATACAAATATATAAATAAAATACGCATTCACAAATACATATACACATTTTTCATCCCCACGTATTTTTGTTTCTCTCTCAAACACACATTTCTTCACTACACACATATTCTTTAGCACACACATATTTTTATCATACACAAATTTTGTTCATCTTTTTTTTCTCAAAATCACATACATATACTCAAAATAAACACACGACCAATGAAATTATCTCTCCGTTTGGATAGTTGAGGCACTCCCATTACAAAGGTGGATTTTACTTTCTCAAATTTTACTATTTTATATCAAAGATCAACTCTTGGTCAATGAAAAAATTACCGTCGATTTTTAAGGCCTTCACAAATGAAAAGACGAATTTTAGGTATACAAATAAGTAACAAAAATAAGTATTTTGGGCGATGAAAAAATTCTTATAATATTTAAAACTTTATCCGAGCCCGCTTTTTAACAAAAAATATATTTTTATGTACTTTTTAATTTATTTCGATACTTCTTTATTTGTTACTAACATTTTTATTTCTAGTGTTCATACAGGTTATTGAGAATCGTCGCTGAGAATTGCATTCAAAGAGGACATTAAATTTTGTATTGTATTTTATATTCTTATAATTGTACAATTATTATTATAGTAAAAATTTTATTTTTGGGGCACTGGGTGGAATATTCTTTATTTATGCAATTTACATCAAGCATTGAACAAATCTAAGTCGTTAATATATACATTAAATTGATTTAGATAATCAATAAAAATAATTCATACTTTTTTTACACTAAAAATATTGCATAATCTTTTTCTTTAAAACAAAATTTTCTTTATTCAATCTTTATTTTCTTTTCATATACATTCCTATATACTTTTATTTACATATCGTCATATACTTTTATATATATTTTAACTATAATATATGTAACTTATACATTCTTTACATATAAATTATTTACATAATTTTTACACATTTTATATTTGTATATATACACGTTTTTTTTTCTCCATCTTTAAGTAAACCTAAGTCTGGACGGGAACCACAATTGTAGATTCTGAAGGGTGCCTAATCTCTTTCCTTTGAAATAATTTGAACCTTTACCTAGAATCTAAATTGGTTCGCAGATTAAAACACAAGTCACACACGTTACTGAATAAATAGGTTTCCTTATTTTTCTTAAAAATTAGGTGGCGACTTGTAATGCCCCGGATTCTGAACCCCAGATGCTACACGGTGTTTATGACCCCGAAGGATCACAAGTTGACCCATGACTAATATTTGTACCTGAGCACTGAATAATATACTGTAAAATTATGAAAAACTGGTGGAAAATTTCCAGAAGGTTCAATACTTAAATAAAACTAAATAAAGTACAATAATGTCAAAACTAAAACAACTGTCTGAAAATACTCTAGTCTAAAAAAAGCCTCTAAACTGTCTGAATAAGGAGTTGATGGGTCAATCCCCCAACTAACTCCACCTACTGAAATGCTAAATCTAATGTAATAATAAAATAAGGAACATCCTCAAATGATGAGGACTAACTGCTAAGTCTGTTGATGCTGGCTGAATCTGAACTGCTAATGGTGCTCTAGATCTCGTGCTTCTGAGCCTATGGTATAAGACACCATAGATCAAGAGAAAAGTATGCATCAGTGCATGAAATTTTACTGGTACACTAGATGAGGTAAGGCTGAATGCAAGGGGTTACATGCATGAACAATACTGACTAAATATCATGAGACTACCGAATGAGGATACATATATGAGTGCATAAACTATAACTGAAATCGTAGTAACACTGAATACTGAATCCTAATAACTGGATTTCTGATGTCTGAGTCTACTAATACTGATATCTGATTAACTGAAGTTGTGATCAGTTCTATCTAGCGGGTGATCTCTGGATCTATAGAACTATCTAAGTTCTGTAATGATACGAGTGACTATATCTGATATTCCTAATTTCTATAATACTAATCCAAGTTCTATTCTAAAGACTGAGACTGAAACTAAGACTGTGGGAAGTACAAACCGACATGCCCCGAATTTGAACTAGTGGGTACAACCTGTAACCCCAGCTGGAAGGGTGTCAGTACCATTCCATAGGTAAATACAACTACTATGGAGTTAGTCCTAATCAAGCGGGTGATCCTTGAGATAAGTCCTTTACTAGCGGGTGATCCCTGAGTATGCCAGTCCTATCTAACGGACGATATCTAATAACCTATGCTGGCTCTGTAGTTCTAGAAATTAGGGATTGCTTCTAGGGATCTTAGTCCTATATAACGGGTGATCCCCCATCCCTAGGCTCGCTCGGTGCTGAGTTCTACTCCCAACTAAATGACACTGAACGTTTCTACTTTATACTAGGACTGACTGAGCTGTTGTTGATTGGACTGCCTAACTAAACAAAACTGAGTTACTGAGTTCATTGATTGATGGAATGCTACTAAATTTTGTTAACTGACTGAATACTACTAAGTTCTGAATTAATTTACTGAGCTGGACTAGACTAATATTGAGATTACTGAGTTTTCCTAAGTTCTATAATTGATTGAGTTCTACTGATTGTGGCACAACTGAGATTATCTTAAAAACTGACACTATATCTAGGTAGTAACTAAATTATCGGGTATTGAATACCCCTAGGACTCGATAGCATAAAGTAAGGCATAACAATTCTTGAATAACATGTCAATCATCTATCATTCGTAATACAATCACGGAAGTATCTTTTTAAATATTTGCAGTCATAAACTTGTAGACGTATGGGAATGCCTACTAATTTCTCATTATTTATTCACCCAAGCCTTTCAACAAACACTTAACATGCATTAACTTGTACACTAATGGGGGTTTCATATTAACATGCTATAATGGAACTACTTCATTCACCTAGCCATTTAATCAAACATATAGGGAACATTCTTTGGTTATACAACACACATTACATTTAAATAACA
Source organism: Capsicum baccatum var. pendulum (assembly GCA_030864225.1). NCBI lineage: Eukaryota > Viridiplantae > Streptophyta > Magnoliopsida > Solanales > Solanaceae > Capsicum > Capsicum baccatum. The sequence continues at coordinate 216,172,152 of CM061554.1, read as the reverse complement.
TGGCTACATTAATCAACTTGAAATTTCCAGGGGTTTATCATGAATATCATGAAAGTCATCACTTACTAGTATCAAAGCTTGCAAATTGTAATCTAGAACACGAATTATATCACAACAACAACATAAATATGAACTTCAATTCAATCATAATCATGGAAATTATAAATACACAATCTTTATAATTCAAAAGGGATTCTTGAGATTCATGGGTGGAAGGAACCCATGAATCAAAATCTAACTTACCTTAATGGTGATGAAATTATTGAAAGATTGGACCTTTAATCTTGATTAAAAGAATTCTTGTAGATAAATTTAAATTTGGAGCTTAACTTCTTGATTCTTGAGGGACGACACTTGGATTTTGGTTTTGGGAAGAGGGTAAGGGTTTTGATTTGTTTACCGACTTCTTAGGGTTAAGAGAGAGGATTTTATGTGATTAATATATCATAAAAACATTTTGAAGTTATTAGGGATGGTTTAGGGGTGTGAAATGACTTCAACACCCTTGATCTAGGTTAAAACTGAGTGTTTTTGGCACTTGGAAATGACTTAGATGGCGCCTATGCAATATCCTAAGTTATGTTGGGCGACACCTTGTCAATCGGCTAAGTTTGTTTTGGCGGAGCATAACCAATCGCATACCCTTACTGCCTCTCACAAGAATGGGCATAACTTTTTGTTCGGGTATGGATTAAGGAGAAATTAGTATCATTGGAAAGATAATTGGATTATATATAATTTAGTGGTTATAAATATTCTAAAATACCAAATATGAACCAAGCCATACTCATTCAAACATGACCCTTTCGAAATCAAATACTAAAACTTGATGGGTTCAAAAGCTCTTAGCTTGCATTACTTTAAGTCTCTTATGAACATGTTTAACACATCATAAGCTCTCTTCTCAGTAGGATACTCATTGTAAGTCATGTACTCAAATATGAATTACAAGATTAGATGTTTCACACATAGGAACAATGGATCGATCTCTAGCTAAAAAAAATATAGGGTGTTACATGACTCTGTACAAAATCAATTATTTTAGAGTCGATAATGTCGTGCTCATTTTGACCTTAGGTAAAAATCAGGTATGATAGGTAGTAGTTTTAATCCCACTAGGTAACTTTCCCATATAGATTTAGGATTTAACTTATTTAATTATTAAATCAAAATAAATTAATTATGTGGGCCATAGAAACTTACATTATCCCACTTGGCACACACAATTATTAATTTAGTGGTTTAATATGTAGGTCAATCATGTGCACAATTAATGTTAAATCCAACATCATCCATCATTGTTAAATAAATCAACTAAAATGAGTCATTGCGGCTGTACATCACTTTACTTTGATATAATTCCTTCCATGTACTACAATATTAGTCAATTACCTAACATAACTTTTCAAATACATAATGGGTCAAACTATAATTTTATCTAAGACAGAATCTGTCATCATCGTTCACAATATTATGTATACAAGAGAAAATAGGTAACAATAGAAATATATATAATTTGAGTTCAAAGTGTCAATTAGATAAACATAATAATGTCCTTACATACAGTCATTCATTGCTATCAACAAGGCCCATCCTTTCAACATTTTCAACAAATGTTTTGGGTGGTAATCCTTTCGTCAAAGGGTCAACAATCATAAGCTTGGTGCTAATATGTTATATTGACACTTTATGTTTCTAGACCTCATCTTTAACCTAAGAGTTTTTCAATTCCATATGCTTCGCACCTTTCGAATACTTGTCATTTTTACAGAAGAAAACTATGGTGGTATTATCACCGTAAATTTTAAGTGGTCTTGCTATATTGTCGACTAGTCCAAGTCTTGAAATAAAGTCCTGCAGCCAATTAGCCTGGACTGTGGCCTCAAATCATGATGTAAAATCATCTTCCATAATGGATGCATCTATAACAGACCGCTTCACACTCTTCCATGATATTTCTCCTCCAGCTAATAGAAACAAATATCTAAATATGGATTTTCTTGTATCCACACAACCAACATAATCTGAATTTGAATATTCAACCACATCTAGATGATTAGATCTTCTATAAGTGAGATGTTCTTTCATTCCATGTAAGTATTGCAATACCTTCTTTGCGGCTTTCTAGTGATCTATTTTAAGATTACTTTGATATCGGCCCAGCAACCTAATAACAAAACTGATGTTTAGTGTTGTACATGTATGGGCATACATTAGACTCCTAACTATTGATGCATAAAGAATATCTTTTATCTGCTCCCATTCCAAGTCACTTCTTAGACATTGATTGAGATTAAATATATCTCCTTTCTAATACTATATTAATATAGGCTTTCTGAGACAACCTCAACAATCCTTGTGATCTATCCCAAAATATTTCTATCACAATCTCATAGGATACCTCTCCCATATCTTTCATTTCAAAGTTGTTAGAGAGATCTTTCTTGGTATCGTGCTACAAATCAAGATCACTAGTTTCAAGCAAGATGTCATCAACATATAAGACTAACATAATAAACTTACTCTCACTAATCTTCAGATATATACACTGATCAACATTATTTTTCTTAAATCCAAAGATAATTGTTTATTAAACTTAAGATACCATTGTCGCGCACACACCATGGGTTCCTTTCCATTAATAGAAAATCCCTCAGGTTGATTCATATAGACTTCTTCCTCCAAATTTCCATTTAAAAAGGCCGTTTCCACATTCATTGGATGTAGCTCTAAGTCATAATGAGATACTAAAGCCATATAATTCTGAGTGAATCTTAACTATAGATAGGTGAAAATATCCTTTTATAGTCAGTGCAATCTTTCTGAGTGAAACCTTTGGCAATAAGTCTGTGTCACGACCCGAGTCGAGGCCTTGACTGAGATGGGCATCCCAAATCATAAAGGCCCGAGCGCCATTATCTATTTGGCAATCATACATATATTCATATAATATGAAGGAAAATGACGAAATATAAAATAATACGGAATCATGGTCAATATCACAATTCAATTGAACAATCTGAAATAGAATCTATAAATCCCTAACAACATTTAACATCATTCTGCAAAATCCCTAATACATAAAAACTAACATCTTGTCTAAAACTGGGACAAGGCCCCTAGTTAGACCATAAATCAAACAAATAGCAATGTTTATATAAGCCCATCCATCCAGAATACAGAAGGCTCACTAACAATGAATCTTAGAAACACCAATCTATTGCTTAGCTAGACCCCAGGACTGTGCCTCAGATCCTGAAATATAGGGGTCAATACGGATGTATTGGTACACACAACAATCCAAAATAACGTAATTTAATATATAACATAAGCAAGAGAATTTCATATTACATTATGAATGAAATAATTTAAAACAGATAGGCAACTTTAAATGACCTTCAAGACAATTCTATAGATGCAATACCATTCTTTATTTTACTTCTGACCTAGGTGGTACACCCAACAATTCTACAGTTCATGGGCAATATGAAATCCGCCATTGACTCGACAACGAAGTTCCCAACCCAAGTTTTCCATAAAGGTTGGAGTTTCACTTTTGATATGCCACAGGGAACTAGGCCAATGTATAATCCCTCTTTGGGAACATAAAAACCCGTATTGGCAAAATACAATTTCGGATAATGAGTTTTCTAAACTTGTGCCTTTTTTGGTTAACCACCTAACACTCTTTAAGCCTAATTTTAACCTTTTCTAAACACTCATAATTCTAAGCTCAAAATCTAAAAATCTGAATGAAAATCTTCATTCTGTTATGTTCTGTATTACTATGGCATTATTCGTATTGGTATTGTCATATCAAGACTTGAAAGTCATATTTCTCTGCCATACATTATCAAGTTATAACCTTTTTCAAGCAAAACAATGTTTAGACCACAAAATCAATTAACTAATACAACAGAGTTCTTATTTTCAAAACATATTTCAAACTTTGCAGAGATTCTATCTTTTCAACTTTTCATCAAACATGTGGTGGTCAAGTATTTTGTGACAAACCATGCAATAAGAAACACCCTCTCTTCAATTCATAATCAAAATCAAGTCTTAACCAACAATAAAGACATTTGTAACATACTTCTCAGTATGAAATTAAATAATTCATAATATATAAAAAGAAGGGGATTTGTAACAAGAGAGGGATTATAATTCTTCTTGCTCTCAATTCAAATTTCAAATATCAAATCACATGCATATATATATATATATGTATATATAAAATCTAGTTTAAGGGGTAAGAACTCAAGACTAAAATATTATTGTCGAGAAGGATTCATAATGCATAATTGTAAATGTAAATTCAAGACCCTTTTGTAAATTCATGATTTCTCAACTTTTAAACATAATGAAAACAATTTACCATGCCCATGTAGTTTATAAAAACGCCACGTACCTTATGCTGTTTAGTTTGAGGATTGGAACTCTAATATTGACCCTTTTCTTGAAATCTTTAACTTAGAGAAAAACCCTAGTTTGATATTGTTTTTGAGAGTGGAGAGTATATGAGATATTTTAAAACTGATAAAAGGTTGATTAATAACACTTAAGTGGCAACTTAATTCATGGGAAAGGTTTTTGGAGTGATAAAAATACAAAAATACCCCTAAGAAAACCAAAGAAGTCGCAGAATTTTATTAGTTGATGACCATGGTTTATGACCTATCACTCAGGTGATAGGTCTTTACCTAGGTCGTCACTTTTGGGATGGATTTTACCATTTAATTCCCTAGGTTGATGACTAGGGCTGATGGGTCGTCACTTAGTTAACGGTCCATCAACTTGGTCGTCACTTAGTTGATAAGTCATCAACTTCGTCGTCACATTTTGGCAGACAAACACTTCAACCTAAAATGAGCATAACGTTCCACTCCGATATCGGATTAAGGTGAAACTAGTTGAATTGGATAGAAGGCTCGAAGACCTTTCATTTAGTATATAGTAGTCCCTATAATTCTTCATATTTCAGGAGTAATTGTCAATGGAATTTGACCAAAGTTGAGACATTCACTAAATCTTAACCTATAGAAAAACTTTCAACTCGTCTTTGAGTTAAGGGACCACTATGATCTCAATTATTTCCCAACTAAATTCCCACACTACATAATTGATTAAAACACTAAATTTGCATAGGGGTTATTGGCTTTGGGAACTTTTACGTGTAGGAATGACAGTTTACGTTCTAGCCAAAAATGGGGGTTGTTACAGGCTGGCCTTGTGACATTCGATATTGTCAGTTGAGTCGCGTTTGGTGTTAAATATCCATTTACACCCAACTCTTTTGCAACATTTAGGTAATTCAATAAGATCCCAAACTTTATTTTGAACCATAGATTTTAAATTGTTACATTCAATGGATTGTGAAAATAAATCTGGATCATTATCAATTCCCAAGTCTATTTCTGACTCATGTAGATATACCAAATAATCGTCATAAATAATAGTTCTTTTTTGTCTTTGAGATATTCTTGATTCTACTTCTTATGGTTCATATGTTGCAAATTCATCAATTATGGCTTCATCATGATAGTAGGGGCATTAATTTATTGTTCTTGTTGATTACTTCATTGTACAACAACTTCAAGAACAACAAATTTAAAAGAACTACAGGGTAGAAGAATTTTCACCCTAACTTCTTTAATTTCCACATTACGTGGTTCTTCACTTCCACTAACTTCACCATTCTCAATGAACCTAGCATTTACAGTTTCAACTATTCTTATACTATTATTAATATAGTAAAATTTATATCCCTTTGACTTTTCTGGATAACCAATGAAGAAACCACTAATTGTTCATCAATCAAAGTTCTTTTCATGTGGGTTATAAACATTAACTTCTGTCGGTCAACCCCAAACATGTAGGTGCCTTAAACTAGGTTTGTACCAGTCCACAATTCAAAAGGTGTTTTTGGTGCTGCGTTACTACGGACCCTATTAAGTAAGTAAACTGTAGTTCTTAAAGATACATCGACAATGAAAGAGGTAAATATGAATTTCATCCATTAATGTACTATTATGCCTTTTTGCCACCTCATTTTGTTGTGGTGTGCCAGGCATTGTGTATTGAGAACATATGCCATGTTTTTTGAGAAATTTAGAAAATTGACCTAGGAGTTGGTTAGTTTCATTATATCTTCCATAATATTCACCACCTCTATCAGACCTGTTTATTTCACTTTTTTGTCTAGCTATCTTTTAACTTCAGTAATAAATACCTCTAAAGCATTAATCGCTTGAGATTTTTCATGCAAACAATAGACATATCCATAACGTGAAAAGTCATCAATAAAAGTGCTAAAATATTTTTCCTTATTGAAATATGTGATATCAAAATAACCACATATATCAGTGTGTCTAATTTCAAGAAGCTGTGAGCATCTTGTGGCTCCTTTTTTTGTGTGCCTTGTTTATTTTCCTTTCATAGAATCCACACAAATGTTTAAGGTCATTAAGATCCAAATATGGAAGAATTTCATTCTTATCTAATGTTTCCAGCCTTTCTTTAGATATGTGATTGTCATGACCCAATCGAAGGGCCTGTCTACGATGGGAATCCCAAGCCACGAAGGCCCAAGAGATCCCATAACATGCTCTCATGAACTAAATTCATAAAAAATAAAGGTGTGAAATATAAAACTAAAACCCAGGTTGATCTTATGATCAAAATATGTCAAAGAAGTAATGAAAATACAATACTCAAATCCCTTCTACAAAGCCTCTACTGAAAACTTACTGTCTAAGCTTGGACAAGGCCCTCGACTGGACCATAAACTAAAAAAAGTCAATAGATGAATAAATTGTCTTTCGAAAGATGGATGTATCACAATCTCTATCATATCCAAATATTCTACTAATGTGATGGATCATGAAATTGTATCTCCAAACCTATATTAAAAGGGTCAATACTTCGAAAGTATTGGTGTGCAGAACAACCAAAAAATAAATTATATTTCATGTAAAATAAGTGAGAGTAGTTCGAAATCAATTTAGCATAATATAGGTAAAACACATGGGAATAGTTAAAAGGCTTCAATAACATTCTTGTAAAACATTGACTTAACTCTTTAATTTACTTATGAGCTAGATGGTACACCCTACAAAACATGAATACCCACGAGCTATATGGGTCCGCCATTAACTCGTCGGCCAAGCCCCCAATCCGATTTTGCCGCAAGGATTAGATTGTCATTAAAAAGATATGCCTAACCTACCGACATACCATGTTATCCCACTTGCCGAATAACATATAAAAAACCTATATTGGTAAAACATAGTTTCGGAATATGACTTATTTGAATTCAAGCCTTCTTCGGGTAACCAACTAGCTCTCTTTAAGCCTAATTTTAGTTTTTTAAAAACCATGCTTTTAATAAATTTATATCTTTCATGTTAAGGTCATCTCGTGATAGGTATTGTCGTACCAAGACTTGCAAGTTGAATCATATCATAACATATCCATAGCCTTTTCATTCAAAAATTATGTAAATTACCATCTAAAAGATTTAAACATCACATGAGAGTTCTTATTTTAAATAGCACATGAACTACTACAAACACTCCCCTTTCAATAATTTAACATGTGGTGTTCAATTTTTATATAAAACCCATGAAAGTCTTTTAGTTAATGAAATGAACATTTATATACAAGAGAAATACCCTCTCATTGTAGCATAAATAACATCCATCCATAAATGTTAGTAAAACACTCACTCTCAAGATTTTAATCATGCAGTTAAAGAACCCACAACAAGTTAAATCAAATAGGTATCATGATGAGAGGGGGATTTTTGTAATTCATGCTCTCAATTAAATTCTCAAAACTCAAAGCATATGTATACATGATTATAGTTCAATTTTATGGAATGACTTCATGATAAACACTTCATTTCATCAAAACAAGTTCATGATGCATGCCATTCAAAAAGATTTCCCAAAACCCCCTTTTCACTTACATAATTATATATCCTTAAAGTTTATTAAAACAATAATCTTATGAATATGAGATTTAGGATAGTCCCATGTACCTTTTTGATGAACAAAAATTCGATACCTCTTGAATCTATGTCTTGAAAGATGAGTTTTTGAAAGAAACCCTAACTTTTCTTTCTTGAGAGTGGAGAGGAGAAAAAGTGATGAGAAACTGGCGTATAATAGGTAAATAAAATTTAAAGTGTGTTTTAAATCGGGGGGAGAGGGTCGTAGGGTTTGAGGTAAGGAATTGACCAAAATACCCCTAAGGAAACTAAATAAATATTACAGAATTTTTAGTTGATGACTTAGTTGATAGCTTATAACCTATTTGATGACTTATCAGCCTAGTCGTCACCCTCTAGCTGGACTTAGACACTTTCTGGTTAAGGGTAACGACTTAGTTGGTAGCTTATCACTTAGGTGATGGCTTATCAACCTAGTCATCACCTCTTCTAAGTGATGTAGGTTTTTTTGGTTAAGGATGATAACAAAGTTGACAGCTCGTTACTTAGTTAATGGCTTATAACCTCAAGTCGTCACCTTGTTTACATACGAACACTCTGAAGTAAAATATGCTTAACTTCCTACTCTCATATCAGATTAAGGTGAAATTAGATACGTTATAAAGAAGAATCTAAGATATTTCATTTATATATAGAAGGCTACCTAGTTCTTTATTTTCTAGATGTAATGGTCATTGGAAGTTGGTCAGTAAGGAACTTAGATAGTTCTATGGATTCATAGACCACCCGTTACAAAGGCTGGTCTCACATAAAGTTAAACGGTATTAGTATTAATTGATTCAGAGATCACCCACTAGATAGGACTAATATCAAACTCAGATTCAATCATTCCTTTTCATTATTACTAGATTTGAAGATCATCCGCTATATAGGTGTGATCTCTATTTCAATCAGTTGATATTAGTAAGCTCAAAGTTCAGTTATCAGTAGACTTATTTATTCAGACTCTCAGTGTTAGTAAATGTAGATATTAGTGTTAGTAAGCTCAGTTGTCAGAAGTTCAAGTATTCAGTCCATACATGTATCCACATACAGTACTCTCATGTTATTCAGTTAAGTTATGCTCATGCATAAGGCCTTGTATTTAGCCTTACCTCATATAACATATCAATACATTTGAAGCAATAATGCCTACTTTTCTCTTGCGCTATAGTATCTTATACCATAAGTTCAGAAGAGCGAGAGCCCGGGTACCCTTAGCAGTCCAGACTTAGCCAACGGTTTTTGACTTAACAGTGAGTCCTCATCATTTGAGGATGATCCTTATTTTTTTATGGCATTAGACTCCATTTATTTTTAGTTGATGGATTTAGTTGGGGATATGTCCCATCAAATTCATAGTTCATATAGTTTAGAGGCTTTTCAGATAGATGTATCAGTATTCAGTTTTTAGTTTTGAGTATTTTAGATATTTTAAACCTTATGGCAAGATTCCACTAGTTTTCTACATTTATTTAAGCATATTATACAGTGCTCAGGTATAGATATCAGAAAAGGGTTAACTTGTGGTCCTTCGGGATCATAACCACTGTGTGGCAATTTGGTTTCAGAAAATTGGGGCGTTATAAACTTGAATTCAGAGCCTAAGGTTCAATAGTGTCCTAGGAAGTCTAAAAGCTACATCTAGTAGAGTCTTGTGATGGGTGTGTTGCACACCACATTTATGTACATAAGGTTATAAGATATTTTAGGAACAGTTTCCCTTCTTCCAGTATTCACATTGTGAGATTGAGTATGAGCTTGAGTTAAACTCTCAGTCTAATCAATTTCCTTCTTTTATTTTAGAATATGCCTCTTCATAGAGATAATACCCTTAGGGATGATAACCATCCACCTCAGCTAGTAGATCCTGAGAATGAGAATGTGTCATATACAAAGTTTTAGACAGCTTTTCAAGTACTAGCCCAAGCTATAACCTCTAGTGTTCAAGGCAACCATCAGGCTGCAGTCCCACCTCAGTAAGATGGGGGTTCAACTATAGCCATAATTAGAGATTTCATGAAAATGAACCCGCCAGAATTCTTTAGTTTATTTGTAGGTGAGGACCCATAACTTTATGTAGAAGAGGTCAAGAAGATCACCCAGATTATGCATATGTTTGAGAAGAAGAGTGTAGAGTTAGTATCCTATAGGTTAAACGATGTTGCTCATGATTGGGTAGGGATGTGGAAGAAGAGTAGAGGGGAGGATACTGCTTCCATGACTTAGCAGGGGTTTCAGGATGCCTTTCTAGATACGTTTTTCTCGTTAGAGATAAGAGAAACTAAGGTAGAAGATTTTATAAACCTAAGACAAGCCTCAATGACAGTGAAATAGTATTGTCTTAAGTTCAACTAGTTAGGTAAGTATGCTCCTGACTTGATAGCTGACCCTAGGGATAGCATAAGTATATTTATGACTGGTGTATCCGGGTTGGTGTTGAAGGAGTGTAGAACTGCTATGCTCAATAGAGACATGGATCTTTCTAGGTTAATGATGCATGCTCAGCAGATATAGACAGATAAATCCAATAAGAGAGAGAGATCTAATAAGAGATCCAAAGCAGGTAGTTATAACTTTTCTCAAGCTAGATCACAGGGTAGTAGTCGCTTTTAGCATAGCCAGAAATTTTCAGTCCCAGCTCTATCCTCAGCTAGTGTAACCATACCAAAGTTTAGCGATGTCAGTCAGGATGGGGCGCCAGGCTGCAAAACCCAGGGTAGTGCAAGCAGTGCTCGTACCTATCCGCTTTGTAAAGAGTATGGCTAGAGTAACCTAGGTGTGTGTAGATCAAATAGTTAGGTGTGTTTTGGATGTTGTAATCCAGGCCATAGAATATGTAAGTGTAGAGTGCTATCTCATAAGGGTAGAGATTCATATCAGTAGGGCGCCACTCCTAGTATTACTAGTGGACAACGTCAGAATTGACTGTATGCACTTCAAACTCACCATGACCCAGAAAGTTTCCCTGACATAGATTCGGGTACATTATGAGTATTTTATCTTTATGACATGCATTGATAGATCCTTTGCTCCCAACTAAGCTTTAGTTTTCAGTATGAGTTAGTTTGAACAACCGTTAATTCCATATAGAAGTTAGATAATTGTTTTTCTATCTCTCCATCTAATCATACTACCAACAATCTCAGACATATAACTATTCCAAGATAGGATGTTCTAGCAGCCGTGAGTATAGCTAAGTTCATGAATCATGCATTAGTCTAGTGCCCGAATTCCTAATTACAATTTAGTTCGTAGATACCTTGTGCATCACCTCAGTATATTAGTTAAGTAAGCATTGTTAGAGAGACATAGTGTCCTATGAGGGAGAAACCCTATAACTCCCCGAAGTTTTCAATTCCTTAAACCCATATAGTTTCATGTTTATATTTGCATTACGAGTTTTGCATCAGTTGTCATTGCATCACCATTCATGCTTTCAAGTGTCAGTTCAGTCAGATATTCATGTATTAGATATAAATGCTTCATAGCAGAAGTTTAGCTTATCAGTATATTCAATCATACATTGATGAGAATAGCTCAGTCACGGATCCATGCATCAGATATCCATGTCCATTATGAGAATTTAGCCTATTAGTAACTTTAGTCATGTATTCCATGCATAAAGTATGCATTCCAGTATAAGAACTCAGTCAGTCAATAGTTTCAGTCACATAGTCATGATTCAGATGTTCACACCCCTTAAGTAAGTTCAGTCGATCAGTACTTTTAGCCTAAGAAGCAACATTCAAGGATAAATGTTTCCAAGGGGGAGATATTGTAATACCCCAAACATTTTTAAAGTCTAATTTAGTCTTTAGAATATTTAGGGATGACTTTCTAAGTGAGTAATATGTAAATCAGATACAATTTCCCCAATTTTGACTTTTTATCATGTGGTAAATTGAATTAGCTTTCCAATGATACCAATTTAATAAAATACGATATCGGGGTAAAGGTTATGGACATTTTACAGAGAGTTGTCTGAACTGCCCAGGTACGATGGGCAGGCCGACGGACCATTGCCCATAGCCGTAGCCACGAGGCAGTAGTGCCATTCACTGCCAAGTGTGACGGTCAGGATCAATGAACCATCGAGCTAGCGATGGACCATCTCCTCAGGCCATCGCGATGAGGCAGTAAGTCCAATCTAGCCCAGGTGTGATGGTCAAGATGAACAGACCAACAAACCATCGGGCCCTTGATGAACCATCGCATATCCCATTTAGTAATTTTTTGTCATTTTAGAAAGGGATTTTTGGTCCCTTTTTACCCTTTTAACACCTATTTATATCAGATCAAGGATCCTAACTTCATTATTTATCTATAACATAAAAATCTAGGGTTTCTTTCAAGATCAAAACCCTTCTTCAAAAAAACTCAACAAACCAAGAATCTCTCTAAGAACCTTCAAGAAAGAGTCTCCTAAGGTATGTTAGATGTTGATTCTTGGGTTCCTTCCACCCAAGAAGTCCAAGAATTCTTTTCAAAATTATAAAGTTTATATATTTATGAGATTTCATGATTTATGTGTATTGAAGTTTATTATTATGTGTTGTTGAGTTTTAATTCATGATTTAGACTATAGGTATTAAGAATTGATACTATCATGTGATTAATTGTGTGATGCTCATGATAAACCCTCTTCAAGTTGCATGTTGGTTGATGAAATCATGATACTTAGGTATAGTATTTGTTGTATAACCAAAGCATGCTCCCCATATGTTTGATAAAATGTTTTGTGAAGGAAATTGGGTCATTATACCATGATAAGAAATCCCCAAATTCTGTATAAATTCATGTATGCCAAGTGTTTGTTGAAATGCCTTAGTAAGTGAATTACGATATGTTGCATGCATTCTTTTACTTGCGCATTCCTTATTAAATGAATTATGTGAAATTAGTATTCATCCCTATACCTTTACACATTTTAAAATTCCTAAGTGCTTGAAGAAATGCTTTAGTAATTGTAATGATGAATGAAAGTCCATTGTCATTGTTATTCAAGAATAGTTATGTTTAACTTTTATGCTATACCCGAAAAATTAGATGTAAGTCTAGAGCCATACTCTTAATCAAGCCACCATTAGTCAAATTCCGATAGTTACAGAAAATAAGAAAATTTAGTAATCTCAGTATTAGTGCAATTCAGTCTCAGTATCAGTCTAATCCAACTCAGTATTCAGTTCAAGTTCAATAGTATTCAGTAGTATTCAGTATTTTGTTCAGGCTTTAGTGAAACTCAGTAAGCTAACAAAAATTCAATAGCATTCAGTTAGATAGCAGAATTCGAGCAGTATTCCATCAGATAACGAAACCATGCAAAATCAATCAGATTAGTCAAGTAATATAGTCAATAACAGATTTAGCTCCATCTAAGTTTAGTTAATAATTAGTTTAGAGTCTTTCAGTTGGGAGTAGGAATTAGCACCAAGAGAGTGTAGGGATGATGACTTCCCCATTAGAGAGGCAGAGTCCTTAGCAGCAATCTCTGTACTATAGAACTGTATAGACAGTGCAGGATCAGGAGTCACCCTCTAGATTTAGGCTTGACTACCTTCTAGGAGTCACCCATTGCCTTAGTCTTGACTTCCTATTCAGGGTCACCCATTAGAGAGACTTGACCATATTAGTGTCTATACCCATGGCATGGGACCGACACCTTTCTAGATGGGGTTACACGTTGGACCCTACTAGTTCAGATTTGGGGTATGTCGGTTAAGTAAGAACTCCCATATTTATAGTTCAGTCTCCGTTATTACAGTAACACTCAGAAATTAGGACTATCAGATACAGTCATTTAGTTCAGTGAGGAACTTAGATAGTTCAATAGATTCACAGACCAACCATTAGAAAGGCATGGTCTTACCTGAAGTTAACCAATATCAGTATTAATTGATTTTGAGATCGCCCGCTAGATTGGCCTGATCTCAAACTCAGATTCAACCATTCCTTATTATTATTATTACTAGTTTTAATAATCATCCGCTAGATAGGTTTGATCTCAGTTTCAATCAGTTAATATTCGTAAGCTCAGTGTTTAGTTATCAATAGACTCAGTTTTTTAGACTCTCAGTGTTAGTAAACGCAAATATAAGTATTAGTAAGCTCAATTTTCAGAAGTTTAAGTATTCAGAAGAGAGTATTCAGTACATACATGTATCCTCATTTAGTACTCTCATATTATTCAGTTAAGTTATGTGTATGAATAAGCCCTTGCATTTAGCATTAACTCATCTAGCATACCAGTACATTCAACGTACTGACACATACTTTTCTTTTGCGTTATAGTGTCTTATACCATAGGTTCAGAAGAGCGAGATCCAGGGCACCCTTAGCAGTCCAGACTCAACTAGCAGTAGTTGACTTAGTAGTAAGTCCTCATTATTCGAGGATGACCCTTATTTTATTATGGCATTAGACTCAGTTTATTTTCAATAGACGGAGTTAGTTAGGGACATGTCCCATCAACTCTACTGTTCAAACAATTTAGAGGATTTTTGGATAGATGTATCAGTATTCAATTTTCAGTTTTAAGTATTTTAGATGTTTTGAACCTTATGGCAAGATTCCGCTAGTTTTCCGCATTTATTTCAGTATATTATGTAGTGCTTAGGTACAAATATCAGAAAAGGGTTAGCTTGTGGTCCTTCGATATCATGTTCATATATCAAACTATGAATTCAACTTGTTGTCATGATTATTTTATAATGAGTATCTAAATTTCCTTAACCTGAGTTGTGGGATCTATGGGTTTAGGTTTGTAATGAAACTAAGTTTTCAAGATTCTAACGGTGGTAAAAACTTGTTAATTCCATTATTTTATACTATGACTATTGCTTGCAAAAAATATGCCTTGCTTACTGGAGATTTGCTTGAGATAAGAAATCAACCCTAGTAAGAAGTGAATTATCAATAGGGACTTGGAAGCATCAAACTTCCATTTAATAATTAATGCTATAACAATATTATTTAACTTGAGATAATATCCTGTTATGAAAAATAAATTCCCTAAGTTTGAGAGAATTAGGTGGTTAAATGTTTAACTAGGTTGAGAAACATTTATACATAACTTGGACAAGGATAGTCTGTTGTTCTTACCTACCACAAGAATCTTGAATCGTTACTAGCGTCTGTCGAATCCCAAACACCCATAGAGAATATAAATCTGGTTTTCCTTATCATATTGATTTCAAACACTGAATTGAGAAGTAATTATTCGTTACCTTTCCAAAAACCCTACTCACAGGAAACTGATAACTATGAGTTGATTAATCCGTATATAACTCAAATTCACACCATATTCCCTATGGGATTCGACCCCAACCTAGTTGGGTTATATATTGAAAATGATCTCTTATATTATTGTAATAGAGGTGTAGTTTGACGATATCAAAAATAGCGTCATTGCCAGGGATTACAGTTGTAAATTAAAGTTATGAGTGCTAATTGACTGTTAGTCAAGTTTGCTAGTTTTACATTTATTTGTTTTTTGTTTACTGTAGGACTTTTGTGGTGCTTGACAAGAACCATAAGTTCTTGAGAACTATTATTACCATTTAATATGGAACCATAACTAATCTGCAGAATGGCAGACCAGCAGGACACTAACAGGTTAGAATCCTTAGCTAGAGCTCAGGTGAATGTGCAGAATGACGATCATTAAGTACTGCATCCAAATCCTAAGGATAACGTCTTAGGAGACGAAGAGTTGCTAAACCATGGTAACCCAAGGTGTGCAGAGCAAATAGATGCACCAGTACAGCGTAATGCTAATAGGAACCATCCATTCTGAGGAAGGTAAGATCACCAGCCGGTCCAATATGACCTCAATGATGATCATGATGGAATGGATGGGGTTGTTTGGTGGACTTCCTGGGGATGATCCAAACTTGTATCTGGTGAACTTTGATACCATTTGTAAATATTTTGATAACCCAAGAGTAGGTCAGATTGCTATCCATTTCAGATTATTTCGATTGTCTTTATATGGGGAGGCAACATTGTGGCTTAATGAGATGACACCCAATTCTATAACCAACTAAAGGCAATAGAAAGAATCTTTCCTATAAATTTTCTTTCCACCTTTTATTAGGGTATAGTTGAGGGATGAGATCAACAACTTTAGATAGCTCCCAACTAAAGCCTTGCATGAAACCTAAGAACGATGTAAAAAGAAGCTGATGCAGTTTCTGAGCCACAACATAGTGGACATATACTTGATGGAGACTTTGTACAGGGCTCTTATCTCTATGATATAACTGATCATAGATAATGTTGCTGGTGGTTCATTTGTTGATCTTACATTCCCAGAGGCTTTAGAAATGCTTGAGAGAATGACCCAACAGAGTTGGGCGTGGTATATCAGGGACTCTGTGGTAGCAATCCCCACTGTTTCTATTGGTATGACTGTGGAACAACACATAAGATACAAGGAGTGTGATCAAGACTTATCTCACCTAAAAATGCAGATGAACTTGCTAACCAAGCATTTACTATCAGGTAAATCTGAGAAAGTAAAGGCTATAGGATTGCAGAGCAAAGTGGAGTTTGACTCAGAAAAAGAGGCGAACTATATAAATAATCAAGGGGTTCCTAGGAAACAGCCAAGGAAATTAAGGTTGGACTTATTATGAAAAGGCTGGATATAAGAACCAGGAGAAAGGTAATTGGCGGAGAAATATTGGTAGGAGTCGGTTATTTGTCCTTCTTGGAAATTGTGAGGATGCTACAACAAGTTCTAAAAAGATGTCCTTGGAGGAAATGATGTCTAAATTTGTAAAGGGAGTGAAGGCTACCAACTTAGGGGTGACTACCACGAAGACCGATCTGTCCTCTATGAGTTAGTTTGTAAACTCACACTCCACTTCGATCAAACAAATGGAACAACAAATGAGCCAACTCTCCATAGCGCTGAACCAGAGGAAGAGTGGGAAGTTACCAAGTAATACAGTTTAAAATCTATGAAGTGATGGTTCATGTATGGAAATTACCACTAGGAGTGGTGAAATATTACCTGGCCCTTCTGTGGGCAAAATTTTAATTAAAGATATGGCTGAAGTATATGATGAACCCAAAGAAGAATGTCCAGTAGAGTCTGGGAGGCTGGATGGTTCTGATGATGCTCCGAAACAAGGAAAAGAGAAGGAAAAGGAAGTAGTGGTGAAAACTCTCCCAAGACCACCCCCCTTTCCTCAAAGATTGAAGAAGAAGGTTGAAGATATGAAATTTAGTAAATTCATGGAATTGTTGAAGCAGTTAACAATAAATGTGCCTTTGGTGGAGGCAGTCGAGCAAATGCCAGAGTATGCTAAATTCATGAAAGACCTTGTGATAAAGAAAAGAGAGGTGAGATATAAACTGAATGATAATATTGGGTAGACCATTCCTTGCTACTGGGAGAGTAGTGGTGGACATGGAGCTGAATAAGCTAAAGTTCAGGTTCAATGACAAAGGAGCAAGATTAGAAATGCACTCATCGATGACACAACAAAAGGAGATGAGTGACTTCTCAATCTTGGATGCGTTTTATAAAAATGGGAAAGAGGTTGCATCATGGTGTCTTGACGAAGTCTGAGTAGTCAAGATAACCTAGTTGTGCCGCGACATTAAATCAGGCGCTATTGGGAGGCAACCCTAAATTTTTATGTTTAAACAGAAGTTATTTTAATTTATTTAGATTGGAAGCATAATGAACTGAAAAGCTATGCAGGGGTATAGGTAAAAATTGATGAAGTCAGCCAAGGTACCCTGATGCTTGATATGATAATTTATCACAAATGTGATAAGCCGTTAGGTAATCTTGGGCCCAAAAAATTAAAAATTCAACCCGGCCCACAGTCAAACCTTTTCACCTTCTCGTGTATCTCCTTTATTTTCTTTAATTTTTATTTACTTTCATATATATTTTATTTACTTACTCTTTTCAATATTAATTCCTAAGTAAAATACAAAAAATATTCTACCCTATGAAGTGTGGTTTTGAAATCAAGATCAAGAACTCTCATTTTATCTACTACTTTCTCTCACTCGTGTAACCAAGTGAAGTCGCCTATCAGGTATGCTTATAACTCAACTCTCCTGTTTATTAGGTAAGTGATACGACTGAGGTAAATATTAGTTTCAATGGGATTAAAGCAAGATTAACTTGCCATTGTGTGAAAAACTGAATCTAGGGTGTAAAGTGCTTCATTGTGTGTAAAAACCTAGCGCTTAGCCCAAGAAACAACTCCATGTGATTCTAAGAAGAAAGTGGATTGATAATTGAGACTAAAACTGAGATGGAGATTGTATTCTGTGCTGATGACGTGTTTGATAAGCTATCATATTTGTGACGGCGTATCAGACTATGTCGTCACAAGTCGAGAAAAATAAGACTATTCTGTTTAAGGATGATGACACGAATGATAAGTTATCACATTGGTGATGACTTATCAGAACATGTCGACACAACTTTGATCCAATATAATTATGAACCTCTTTTAAGGGATATGGAATTATAATGACTGAACTTCTTAAGTTGGATGATCATGAGTTCTAAATGAGTGATTTCTTTTGTTACAGGTCTTATAATGGTACCCAAAGGAAAAATCCCCAAACCTACAAAGAAAGGGACAATGGGGAGTGTACCTTGGAGACTCTTCAATGAGGAATCTAATTATGAGGAGGAGGAGCCACTACTCAGGAAGTAAAGGAAAAAGAAAAGCCTAAAAAAGCCTTTGCCACCTCCAGCAGTTGAGGTGGAGGATATTGAAGAAAGTAATACTGAAGTAGCAACGCCACCTGACAGTACAACTTCTGAGCAGACAACTTTTGAGCATCCTAAGTCTTAGCATTTTGAGTTTGGGGAGCCTGAGTCAGAGCATGGTGAATCTGAGCAACCTAAACCTGATGGACCATTATCTTAGCCCTCTTCTGCTGAGCAAGAAAATGATAATGAATCTTTAATTTGGGTAACTCTGGTTAAATACAAGAACCCCGAGGTCAGAGACAGTGCAAGGTGGCAAATTCCTAAGGCATAGAAAATATTCTATGATAGGCTTCTAGAACTAAAACAAGGACCATTTAAAGGCCAATATTTAAAGAAAAGAAGATCATCACTACTGGGTTGAGCAAATATCCTAAAGTGGAGCAGAAATTATGGGACTACGACTTGGGATGGACTGCGAAAGAAGGAAGCTCATTTTTACCTATACTAGGTTAGGAGTTCTTTGCAAACTATCAGGCTCGATTGAAGAACATGTACAAATAAGAGGAGAAATATGTAGATCAACCCTTGTTGGATAAAGTTCCAATGCGAGGTGTGATGGTGGATCTCTCAGAAACAACAATCAACAGATTTCTTCATGGCCCCAAATTCACTCCTCAGGCTACTTCACCTACATTGTACTCTCTGTTAAAGCATCTGACCAACCTGAATAAAAGGATTTTCAAAGCCTCCTGACTCAAGAGGCAAGGTTCTGGTGGGGTATAGTGCACCACCAATTTGATGCCTACTAAGGGAGATAACATCCTTGGAGATGATAGAGCAATACTGGTTTCAAGTCTTGTGGCTAAACTCAACTTGAACTTTGGAGAAATCATTGCTGAGGATATGAAAATTTGTGTCTCAAGGCCCTACACGGTATATCTTTTCCCTTTTCTAAATATGAGGTTGTGTAAAGCAGCCAATGTACCTGAGGTTGTAGGAATAGATGACGAAATACCTACCAAGAAGACCCACAACCCCATTTGATATGATAAAAATCAATTGAGGCAAACACTTGATAGAGCAGAAGGAGTTTCAATAGATCCACTAGTTAGAGATACAACCTTAGAACCTAATAGAGAGGTGCTAGATTCTAAAGCTGCACCGCCGACATCCTCAAAACTAGTAGACTCAGTGCCTAGAGATGAAAAAATCCTTCAGCTACTGTGTTTATGACAAAATTTGACTTCAACCCAATGAATTTTAGGAGAGTGGCAAAACAAGCCAAGTGGTGCGAGGCTTAGCTATAACTATTTTCCAAGCAATTTGCCTTTGTGATAGACAAGAGGATTAAGGTCGAACTTGAGACCTTCCAAGCCTTGATCGATTGGATTGATAAGTTAGAAAACCATTTAAATACACGGTTAAGAGAAATGTTAGGCTCAGAACTTTCACAATTTAGATCAATCCTGGACAAGGTAAAGGTGGATGTTAGAGTTTTACATTAGCACCAACTTATCATATCGGCAGACCCGACTATTGATGAGTCTGAGGGTAAGATCCCATTGCTTGGTCTCACGGTGAACCAATAAAGAAAAAGAAGAAGAAGGGTGAGAATAAAAGTAAGGGTAACAGAGAATGACCAATAGCGATGAATAAAGAAAATTAGAGAAGAGGGTAAGAAAGAAGGCTAAAAAAGAGATAAAGAAGGTGATGATCGTGTACCTAGCTGACAATGAGAAATAGGTGGAGGCCCCATATGAGAGAGCCATAAATGCCTTAACTATTAGGCCTCCAACAACTACTAGACAAAATGTGTCAGAATGGAGGGAGGCTCCCAATGGAGATAAGGAAGCTGAGGATGCAGCAGCAGGATCAAGGAGCCATGATCCCCGTGCATGATCTACTCCAGGTACACACTAATCCTTAATTTAATTTTTCTTTAATTTTAAGTTGAGGGTATAGGGTGAGTTATTTTTGTAACATTTTGTAGTTGACTAGGAGAAATAGAATACTTACGGCAAATAACGTAGTTTTGTAATTTTGTGAACACCCCTCAAATGGTCTGATTGTTTAAATATGTGATTTGCATCTAAATTTGACCATTGTGCATCTTGTTATGGTATCAATTCTAGTGACTTGATAATCATTGCTAAACCATTGCATAAACTGAATAAGTTGTAACTTATGATATACTTGTGTTCCATGTGCGTGTGAGATCTTACTTAGTTCCTTTTGTATGATGAATCCAGAACTTACCCGGTTAGTCTTACCGAGATTGAAGGATAGGAGTTAGGAAAGGATCAAAGTCCATTTTGATATTAGCCATTTTTAGACTAAATGACCTTCCCTGTATGCATGATATCCCTTAATTCCTATTTTGAGCCTAAATAGCCCTTTTTTATGATACCTATCACCGTCTCATTTATATCATAATAAACCTATTTTGGCCTTGGTCCTCCTTGGACACTGTACACCTTTACTTAGGTAAATGACCTAAGTTGAGAGTGGCGATCATAGGGGTGCATGATGTAAAATGAGTATGAAGAAAGGTTGAATAAAAGAAAATAATAAAAAGTTGGGTGAGGTGGAAAAGAAGAAGAAAAGAAAAGTTTTGAAAAAAAGAAGTGATTGTAGAAAAGACCGCACCCATCCTGAATATATGTGATCAAGAAAAGAGAAGAATAGAAAAAAGGTTAATAAGTGAGACCTAGAAGCTAGTGTAGCATCAAGGAGGATTATTCACTTTAAGTATCATTGAATATCATACCAGCCCCTAGCTTACATTACAAGCCAAAAAGAAGACCTATAGTGATCCTAGGTGACCTGTCTAAAAATCTTAGAAATAAAAATAAGGGCAAGCCTATAGTATTTGGCATACATTGATTGGAACTTCATTGTGAGAGTAAGTTCCTTTTGATTGTCCCTATGGTTACATATATGATGTCTGATATAAGTGGAGTGAGACTTCTTTATAGTGAGGGCACACTGAATGAGTTGCTAGTAGCTAGCCTATTTGGACAGTGTAATCATGGTACATTGATGGTTGTTTTCGTTGAATTGAAACCATATCGTAATTTCCATGTGTCGCATTGTTATTTTTTAATAATATGTACAATTGTTGTTTCTAAATTAATTGACCTTAGAGATGGTAAAGATGTTTTAAGATAATATGTATGGTTGACTGCCAAATGTACTCTGTATCCTCTTGGTTTTGTTTTAGTTGCTTGAGGACAAGCAATTGTTTTAAGTTGAGGGTATTGATGTGTGAGCAGATGCTAACACATTTGAGGCTTTTAACTAAGAATAATTGCTAAGTCTTAAGCAATTTTTGTCGTTTTTGATTATTTTCTATTTGATATTGCAGTAAACGTCGAGATGCAAGAGAACTAGCAACAATATATATAGAAGAGTTGATTTGTAAGTAAGTAGAGAGGGAAGTACAGCTGACGACTTGTCTGATAAGTCGTCAGCCTTGTGATAAGCTATCAGAGTTGCCGTCAGCCTTAGATAGAGAATCAACTTCAGCTGGAATTTATGGCAACATTTGTGATAGGCCGTCAGAAGTATGATAAGCCATCAGACTCATCATTAGGCATAGACAGAGAATGATCTTCAGCTAGAATTTATAACGACATCTGTGATAGGCTATCAAAAGTGTGATAAGACATCAAGCTCATCGTTAGGATTAGGCAGGGAATGGGATTTGAAGTCAAGAATCGACGACAATTCTGTTAAGTCATCACATGCCTAGTAAGACATCACATCTCATCGTCAACCTAAGGCATAGATTGTCAAAAGTGAAGAGGAGCTGACGACATTCCTGATAAATCATCAGACTCCTGATAATCCATCACTCATGTCGTCGCCTGTTGGATAAAATACTGTGATCTATCATTTTGTTTCCATAATTTGGATGAAGTACTTAAAGCATATGTTAGGGTTTTCTAAGAATATAATAAGAGGGAACTGATATTATGGAGAATATCTTCTCTCTAGTTTTCTGACTTGAACTTTACAATTATATTTGGAGAGATTATTATAATTGTTTTGGGATTTTCTACTGTGAATCAAATTTGATAAACACTTGTTGCTATTATTCTTGCTATAAGTTCATATATCAAACTATGAATTCAATTTGTTGTCTTATTATTTTATTATGTGATTCTAAATTCCCTTAACCCGATTTATGGGAACTATGCGTTTGGTTTTTTAACTTAACTAAGTGTTTAAGATTCGAACGGGGGTAGAAACTTCTTGTTAATTCCATTATATTATACTCTGACTATTGGTTGCAAACAATAGGCCTTGCTTACTTGTGATTTGCTTCAGATAAGAAATCAACCCTAGTAAGAAGTGAATTATCAACAAGGACTTAGAGGCATAAAACTTCTATTTAATAATTAATGTTGTACCCAGATTAATTAACTTGAGATAACATCCTATTATGAAATATAAATTCCCTAAGTTTGAGAAAATTAAGTGATTAAATATTTAATTAGGTTGAGAATCATTTATACATAACTTCGACAAGGATAGTCTGTTGTTCCTACCTACCACAAGAATCTTGAACCGTTATTAGTGTCTGTCAAATCCCAACACCCATAGTGAACATAAATCTGGTTTTCCATATCATATTGATTTCAAGCACTGAATTGATAAGTAATTATTTGATACCTTTCCAAAAACTCCCATTCACAAGAAACTGATAACTATCAGTTGATTAACCCACAGATAACTCAAATTCTCCCCATATTCCCTATGGGATTCAACCCCAACATAGTTGAGTTATATATTGGCAACAGGCGCTTACATTGTTATTAGAGTGGTGTAGTTTGAGCGTTATCAACTGACTAGTAATTTAGTAGAGGATTTGTGGATTTATTGTCATATTTGGTTAACACAGTATGTATTACAAATTCCTTTTGAATATTTAATTTATCTTCTGTATATTTGTATTGTATGGATTATGTTTATCATAGTATGCTAAGGGGTCTTTTGGCCCTTCATGGTTTAGGATGCCCATCGCGTTAGGGACTCAGCTCGAATTTTGACAAGCTTGGCATCAGAGCATGATTCATGGTCCCAGGATGTCTACAAAGCTATGTCCAGTAGAGTCTTGCTGATGGGTGTGATGTGTAATCCGGAGGCTTTTAGAAATTTGGGAGCTATTTCTTATTCTTTCATACTCAAGTTTGTACTATAGCATCATCCATATAAATGTTATCCAAATTCCTTCCTTACTCTAAATGTATTAACCATACCTTATTATTGAGGCGATATAATTCCAAGAGTTAGGATCCCCAATGATATGGTCTGTTCTGATGGAGTTACCCATGAAGTTGAGAGATAGCACAAAGACTTGAGAGAAGTCTACTACTTCTTCAAAATGTATTGATTCAAGTGTATGCCTCTATCATAATGTAATTGTTCTTTTTCAGACTAAGATAAAAAGTTTATTAAATTCCTTATTGCAGATGTCATTCTTAAGGGTAGAGATGTGCAAAAAAATATTGGTATACTATTTCCACTCGAGTAGCAGTATATGTTAATGTTTCATGACCCATTGGTAGTAAGATGGTCCAAAAGTTAGTTATATTAAGTCACAGGTTTAAAATTTAGAGTGAGGGTGACTTTTGCACAAAGAAGTTGGCTTTAGTTGTATAACCCTTGATAGAGGGATAGATCACCATTTTATAGTGATAAACTAATATTGTAGCAAGGTTTTTATATTATATAGTAGTGTATGAAGGAAGTGATTGACTATGATTGTTATTAATTCAAAATAAGGAAGGATGCCAGAGTGGCCAGTTATTGTGGTTGTAGACATCATTTGTAGAAGGTAAATGGAAATGGGTACATTATTCAATAAATTATTAGAATAGACTATGGGAAAAGTTAATGGTGTTTATACAATTTGAAGATAGTGGGAATGTATTTATTGGTAATAAAATAGGATGTGTGAAAGTAAAATATTCTAATAGATGTTAATGGGTTATACTATGAGATTAAGATCGATTATCCTTATTATGAGACTTTACCCCTTGGTTGTCTTTCTCTAGTAGTTGTAAGCTAGTACTCCATGTGAGAAGATATGGAGTAGATTTTGAGTAGTAGTAGTAATGTCATAGAGGGGATTTTATTATAGGTAGTAGTTGCATAAAATAAGAGACTTGAGTTGATTTCCCAATTTAATTGACGAGTATCATATGCAGCATGATTCATCAGTGTTTCATGATTGATGCTAGACTATAGGCTTGAAATTTAGATGTGGAGTGCGGTGGTAAGCACAACAGCTTAAGATTGATAATGCATGTTTTATGGGAATAAATTAGTGGGTTTGATGCAATGTGTGAAATAGCCTAGGTTGGAAACTCATGGAAAAGAGAAAAGATAGTTATGGATGAATTATTAAGTGGATAAAGGCAAAAGTTGAACCCCTAAGTAGCACGTTGTTAGATAAAGATGGCTATCATAGGGGTGCGTGATGTAAAATGAGTATGAAGAAAGGTAGAATAAAGAAAAGATTAAAAAGCTGGGTGCGGTGGAAAAGAACAAGAAAAGAAAAATTGTGAAAAAAAAGAAGTTACTATAGAAAAGACCGCACCCATCCTGAATATATGTGATCAACAAAAGAGAAGAATAGAAAAAGGTTAATAAGTCAGACCCTAGAAGCTAGTGTAGTGTCAAGGAGGCTTAGTCACTTTAAATATCAATGAGTATCATACCAGCCCCTAGCCTACATTACCATCCAAAGAGAAGACCTATAGTGATCCTAGCTAACCTTTTTGAAAATGTTGGAAATGAAAATAAAGGCAAGCCTATAGTATTTGGCATACATTGATTGGAACTTTATTCTGAAAGTGAGTGTCTTTTGATTGTCCTGATGGTTACATATATGATGTCTGATATAAGTGGAGTTGGACTTCTTTTTAGTGAGGTCACACTAGTTGCGTTGCTATTTGATAACTTATTTGGATAGTTTAATCATGGTACATGCATGGTTGTTGTTGGTGAATTGAAGCCATATCTTGATTCCTGTGTGTCACATTATTATTCTTCAATAATATGCATAATTGTTGTTTTTAAATTAATTGACCTCGGAAATGGTGAATTTTTTTTGAGATAATATGGATGGTTGACTGCCGAATGTACTCTGTATCCTCTTGGTTGTGTTTTAGTTTCTTTTGGACAAACAATTGCTTTAAGTTGAGGGTGTAGATGTGTGAGAAGATGCTAATAAATTTGAGGCTTTTAACTACGAATACTTGGATAGTCTTAAGCAATTTTTGTTGTTTCTGATTGTTTTCTGTTTGACATTTCAGTAAAGGTTGATATGAAAGAGAACGAGCAATAATAGTTGTAGAAGAGTTGATTTCTGAGTAAGTAGAGACGGAAGTATAGCCGACGACTTGTCTGATAAGTTGTCAACCTTGTGATAAGCTATCAGAGTTGCCGTCAGCCTTAGACAGAGAATGAGCTTCAGCGAGAATTCATGACAACATCTGTGATAGGCCGTCATAAGTATGATAAGCCATCAGGATCGTTATTAAGATTAGATAGAGAATGAGCTTCAACTAGAATTCATGACGACATTAGTGATAGGCCATCTGAAGTATGATAAGCCGTCAGGCTCGTTGTTAGGCTTAGGCAGGGAATAGGATTTGAAGTGTAAAAGTGACAAAAATTCTGATAATCATCACATGTCTGGTAAGCCATCATGTTTCATCGTCAACCTAAGGCAGAGATTGTCAAAAGTGAAGAGGAGATGACGACATTCCTGATAAGTCATTAGACTCCTGATAAGCCATCACACACGCCGCCGCCTGTCCAAGAAAATACTGTGATCTATGATTTTGTTTCCATAATAAGGATGAAGTATTTAAATCATATGTTAGGGTTTTCTTAGATTATATTGGGGGGGAACTGACGTTTTAGAGAATATATTCTCTCTAGTTTTTTGACTTGAACTTTACAATTATTTTTGGAGAGATTATTACAATTGTTTTGGTATTTTATACTATGAATTAAATCTGAGAAACACTTTTTGTAATTCATCTTGTTGTAAGTTCTTATATCAAACTATGTATTCAATTTTTTGTCTTGATTATTTTATTATGAGATGCTAAATTCCTTAACCCGAGTTGTGGGATATATGGGTTTGGATTTGTAACGTAACTAAGTGTTCAAGATTCTAACGGTGGTAGAAACTTCTTGTTATTTTATACTCTGACTATTGCTTGCAAACAATAGGCCTTTATTACTGGTGATTTTCTTGAGATAAGAAATCAACCCTTGTAAGAAGTGAATTATCAACAAAGACTTGGAAGCATCAAACTTCCATTTAATAATTAATGTTGTACCAAGATTAATTAACTTGAGATAACATCCTGTTATGAAATATAAATTTCCTAAGTTCGAAAGAATTAGGTGGTTAAATGTTTAACTAGGTTGAGAAACATTTAGACATAACTTCGACAAGGATAGTCTGTTGTTCCTATCTACCACAAGAATCTTGAACCGTTACTAGAGTCTATCAAATCCCAACACCTATAGTGAACATAACTCTAGATTTCCTTATCATATTCATTTCCAACACTGAAATGAGAAGTAATTATTTGATACCTTTTCAAAAAACCCCAACTGATAACTATCAGCTGATTAACCCGCAGATAACTTAAATTCGCAACATATTCCTTGTGGGATTCAACCCCAACTTAGTGTGGTTAAATATTGACAATGATCACTTACATTCTCATAAAAGAGGTATAGTTTGAGAATTATCAATTGAGTTGTAATTTAGGAGAGGATTTGTAGATGAAACTTGACTATTTTATTGTCAAATTTGGTTAACACAGTGTGTATTACAAATCCCAGTTGAATTTTTAATTTATCTTCCACATATTTGTATTGTATGGATTATGCTTATGATAGTATGCTAAGGGGTCTCTTGGGCATTGATGATAGGCGTATTTACACGCCTAAAGTACTATAATTTACCCATATTTTAGCTAAGTTCTAAGGACAAAATATATAATTCATGCACTTTTAGTCCTTTTTCCTCTAATCGAGCTAACAAACGTGATTAGCAATTTTTCAGGTATAAATGATGGAGAATTCAACATTTTATGGATAACTTGACTCCAAAGAAAGCTTCACGAAAGAAGGGAAGGAGAGCTTGGACGCCTAGGACTAAAAGTGATGCATGGAAAACCTATTTTGGGCAAAACAACATTTCTAAAGACTTTGGGGATCAACAGTAACTTATTAGGATTAGGATAAGTAATGCAGTAACCTAGTAGGAGTAGGATAAGTAATGCAGTAGCTTAGTAGGAGTAGGATATGGGTGTTATAAATACCCTATTTTACTAGAGATTTGAAGCATTCGACTTACAACTCGAACCATTCTAATTCTCAGAATTCTTCTATCAAGACAATTTTCTTTCAATTAATTCTTATTCACTTCTCTTCATCTATTCGACTTTTAATTTTTACAACAAGAAAAACGTTACTAAGCAAGGAATTCATGCCATTCTTACCACTATACCTATCATGAGATTATTTTGGTATGATGACAATTGCTATTGTGTTTTCCTTCGCACTCATGAATAGATAAACTTCTCTGTTGGGGTTATGGAAGCCTTATGAGATACTATCTATTGCTATGAGTTTGTGAATTCTTGACATGTATGCTGCTTATATCATTACTCTCTTCATCTTAATGCAAATTCTTGTGGTTGCAAACACATAGAATACGCCAGTATAGCATTAACTTGTTCGAAAGAAAAGTTATATGTCTGGAAAAGAGATAATGTCAAGGTAATAGGGCACCAACCCCTGTTAAAAAGTTAGTGCCATAAGCACATGCATGTCGAAAGACGCCTGGATTTACCATAGAATACAATTCTCTATAAGCACATGCATATCTGAATTCCGCATAACTCATAGCCAATAGAGACGAATAACTCATAAGGTGGACATAACCCCAACTCTCAATTCTCATTGATAAAAACCTTACTCAACATTCTTCCGTTTTACTCCTCTATTTTCCATTTTACTTTGTTATTTTGTTTTCATTACTTGCACACGCTACAATCCCCCCCTTGTACGAAACTTTCACCAAAAGTCTAATAATCGTTGCTTACTTAGTGACCGGCTATTCCCTGTGGGATTCGACACCTAACCCAGTTGGGTTCTATATTTGACAATGATCGCTTACACTCTTACGAGAGCTGTAGTTTGAGCGTTATCAAAAATTGGCGCCATTGCCGGGGACTACGGTTGTCAACTAAGTTTGTGATAATTACTAGACCCTTTGGTGAAAGATTCTCATACTTTACTTTTAGTTTTTGTTTTTGTTTTCTGCAGGTTTTTATTCAGTGCATGCCCCATACTCGAAGTTCTGGTCGACCGTTATTACCTATCAATCCTGAACCACAACGTATTGGCAGAATGGAGGCACAACAGGAAATTGAAAGAATGGCTGCTCAACAGGAACAGGCGAGACTAGCTGCTCTGGCCGCCGCTCAAGTGTATCAATAAAATATTGATAACCCTGGGCGAGCAACAAATCCTGATGATGAGGACCTAGGTGATGACAAGTTACTAAACCCTAGGCATGCTGTTGAGATAGTAACACCTGCTAACAGAAGAGATCGTCAAGCTAGGTTTAGGCCTGAACGCCGAGCCATGCAACTAGCATTCGATAATGATGATGATGATCTTGATAGAGATGGTGCCACAGAAGCCATTATTCCTCCGCCATTGGCACCTGGAGCTAAATTCAACATCACGAGCACCATGATTCAGTTATTACCACTTAAGGGATTATTTGGTGGACTAGCAGGCGATGATCCGAATATGCATCTGATCAACTTTATTTCTACATGCAAGTCGTTTGACAATCCTGGCATTGGTTAGAATGCAATTCGATTATGCTTATTTCCATTGTCTCTATCCGGTGAGGCAAATCTATGGCTGAATGGGCTGACTCCTGATTCTATTACAAATTGGAGGCAATTGAAAGACGCTTTCCTAGAAAGATTCTTTTCGCCATCCAAAAGAGCACAATTGAGAGATGAAATCAGAAACTTTCATTAGCTTCCAACTGAAGCCCTTCATGAAACATGGGAGAGATTCAAGAAGAAGCTTATGAGGTGCCCAAACCATCATATGACCAATGTCCACCTAATGGAGATACTATACAGAGCCTTGAATTCAATAACTAAACCAGTGGTGGATAATTCGGCTGGAGGATCATTTATGGACCTCACCTATGGTCAGGCAAGCAATATGCTAGATCGGATGATGAAGCAAAGTAGAGCTTGGCATACCAGGGATTCTGAGGTAGCAGGCCCCACTTTATCTATTGGCATGACTGCAGACCAAAGAAGAAGAGAAGAAGAACGTGATCAAGATATGGCGCACATGAAAACACAAGTGGATCTTCTTACAAAGCATCTATTATCAGGAAAGACCAAAAATGTCAAAGCGGTTGCGTTGAAAGGAAGAGAGGAATTTGATTCTAAGGAAGAAGCCAACTACTTGAACAATTAGGGGGGTTTCCGAGGCAATACTCAAGGAAACCAAGGTCGGAACTATTATGATAAATCTGGAAACAAGGACTGTGATCGATGAAGTTGGAAGAACAAGATTGACAAGAGTGGTGTGTATGTTCCCCCAGGAAGACGTGAGCCACTGCATCTGGTTCTGGAAATATGGAAGATATGTTGGCTAAACTGTTGAAAGGAGTAGAGGCAACCAGCGCTGGAGTAACGGAGGTAATAAATGATTTGTCCGCGATGAAGCAATTGGTTGACTCACATTCCACTTCAGTAAAGCAAATAGAGCAGTAATTGAGCCAACTTTCAGCAGCACTCAATCAAAGAAAGGCTGTCACTTTACCTAGCGACACTGTGAAAAATCCAAGGAATGACGGACCATGCATGGCCATTACTACCAGGAGTGGTAAGGTGCTGGAAAATTTATCCCAAAGCAAGCAGTGGCCGATAATAAAGAAGATGAGGACACCATAGAAGCTGACCAAGACGTCCATGACGTCACCCCTAGTAGTTTGTAGCCTGAAAAGACCGAAATTTGGAAACAAGAGGAGAAGAAAGTCGTGGAGAAAACAATTCCACTTCCACCACCACCTTTTCCTCAAAGATTGAAGAAGAAGGCGGATGATACAAGGTTCAGTAAATTCATGACGATGTTAAAACAACTGACCATTAATGTTCCATTGGTGGAGGCACTAGAACAAATGCCTGGGCAAGAAAAATTTATGAAGGATCTTTTGACAAAGAAGCGGGCAGCAAGCTATGAGTTGACAGACACTATTCTTCATTACAGTGCAATTGCTA
This sequence comes from Capsicum baccatum var. pendulum, assembly GCA_030864225.1. Classification (NCBI taxonomy): domain Eukaryota; kingdom Viridiplantae; phylum Streptophyta; class Magnoliopsida; order Solanales; family Solanaceae; genus Capsicum; species Capsicum baccatum. Next base: position 216,141,116 of record CM061554.1, on the reverse strand, counting down.
CCCGATCACTAGTTCAGAAGAAGGCCGACCCCGATGCATTCACTATTTCTTGCACCGTTGGATCGTTGAATTTTGCCAAGGAATTATCCGATTTAGGAGCCAGCATCAATTTGATGCCATTATCTATTTACAAAAAGTTGGGGTTGGGTGATCCTACTCCAAACAATATGAGGCTCGTAATGGCGGATAGGTCGGTAAAATGACCTGTTGGTATTTTATGTGATGTATCGGTAAAGGTTTCTTCATTCATATTTCCAGCAGACTTCGTTATTTTGGATTGTGAGGTAGACTCAGAAGTTCCCATAATCTTGGGGCGCCCTTTCCTTGCAACAAGAAGTGTGCTTATTGATTTAAGAGCTAATGAGCTTTTATTCCGGATAAATGACGAAGTAGTTCGCTTTAATGTGTGCAAATCAATGAAGCAACCCAAAGATCTAAACGTATTCTCGGTAGCTGATGTTTACTTTGATGATGAGAAAGAATTACTTGAAGAGGAGCAGCTTATTGATGACCCATTGGCAGTTGTGCTTATGAATGTTGAGCATAAGGATGCTGAAAATTTTGAAGAAACAATTGGTGCTCAACAGGATTAGGGTCATATCCTCATGCTCCGAAGAAACTGGACCTTGATCTCAAAAACCGACCTACACCACCAGCTAAACCATCTATTGAAGAGCCACCCAAGTTAGAATTGAAAGAGCTGCCTAGTCATTTAAAGTACGCATTCTTAGGAAGTGAAAACACATTCCCGGTCATTGTGGTGGCAGATTTGGGTTAGCAGCAAGTTGCAGCTCTCATTGCTATTCTACGGAAGTATATAAGAGCCATTGGTTGGACCATCGCTGACATTATTGGTATTCCACCTGGGATTTGTACACACAAGATTCAGCTTGAAGAAAATTGCACACCCACTATTGAGCATCAAAGGCGTCTTAATCCACCTATGTAAAAAGTGGTGAAGAAAGAAATTATTAAGTGGTTAGATGCAGGGGTTGTGTATCTGATAACACTCAATCTACAACTCTCGTTTGAGTGTAAAGCGGTCGTTAGCAAATATAGAACCCAACCTGGGTTGGGTGTTGATCCCACAGGGAATAGCTTGGCCAACAAGTAAGCAAAATTACTAAACCTTTGGTGCAAGTCTCGTAAGAAGGGGGGATTGTAATATGTAACCAAAACAATAAAGTAAAAGCTGAAAATAGCAAAGTAAAAAGAGAGTATTTCGTAGGTTGTGAAACAATGAGAATTGAAGCGTTGGGGTTATGTCCACCTTCTGAGGTATACGTCTCTATTGGCTATGAGTGTGTAGAGTCTTGACATGCAATTGCTTATAGAGAATTAGTTGATGGTAAATCCAAGCGTCTCGCGACCTAAACAAGGACTATTTCACTTTAACTCTCGCGAGCTTAAAGCGTGTCTAACGGTACGAATTCTTCAAGAGGTTAGTCCAGTTACGGCACTAGCTTTTTAATAGGAAAGGGTGTCCTACTACCTTGACATTATCTCTTTTCAAGACAAATAACCTTTCTCGCGAACAAGTTAAATGTTAGATTGGCGTATTCTTGCGTTTGCAACCGCAAAGAATGTAGATTAAGATGAAGAGAATAATGATATAAGCAATATACGTGTCTCGAACTCACAAACTCACAGCAATAGATAGTATCTCATTCGGCTTCCATAACCCCGACTAAGAGGTTTAGTTACCCATGAATGCGAAGGATATCACGATTTGCATGGTTGATGGCGTGAGAAGTAGGTGATAGGCGTGTGGTTTTGGTGATTCCCTAGCAAGTAACGATTCTCTTGTTGTGGAATTTAAGAATAGAAGAGTAGATTAGAAGTGTTTGTAGTGGAAGATGAGAGAGATTGAAGAAAATTAATTGTTGAATTAAGTGGAGAATGAATCAAAATCTCTAACATGATTGGGTATTTATAATACTCCTATCCTACTCCTACTAAGCTAATGAAATAAATAACCAAATCCTAATATACTAATGAAATCCTTGACCCAAATGTACTAGGGTAAGGTTACAATATCATAATCCAAATAGAATAGTGAAATACATAACCTAATTGTACTAGGTTAATGTATCTTTGTAAAAATCCAGCTTTGTATCTGTAAGTCCCCAAAGTCTTCAGAATTGCTGTTTTAGCCCGGGACAGATTTTCCATGCAGCAGATTTGGTCCTTTAGGCGTCCAGCTCCTTTCTACTTCGTTTGTGAGCTTTCTTTTGTGTCAAGTGAGCCATAAAATGCTGTATTTTGCATCATTTATACCTGAAACTTTCCTACTCATGTTTGTTAGCTCATTTACAGGAAAAAGGACTAAAAGTGCATGAAATAGATAATTAGTTCTCAAAACTAGGCTAAAATATGGGCAAAATATATTGATATAGGTGTGTAAATCTGCCTATCATCAACACCCCACACTTAGAGCTTTGTTCGTCCTTGAACAACATATCATGTCCTTCTAAGCATCGACTTAAGGTTTTTACAGCAACAACACAAAACATTTATCAAGACAAGCACAACAATTATCAACAACGAGTAGCTTTCTAATTATAAGTAGAAACAATTTAACCTCAAACATAGACTCGTGATGGTGATCAACTCGCATGCAAACGTTAAGGTACATAGAATCATATACAACTATCCAAAACTCATCAACCATCTGTGTCTCACAATATAATACCCATAATTACTCACAAGTATAGCATATTTTTCAAACATGGGTATTAAAATATCCTTGCTCTCACTCTCACAAAGAATTCATATGTAGCAACTGATGACCATAGGCTTGCCCTTAATGTAGTACTCCACTAAATGTCGGAATGTTAAGATTAGGATCAAGTAGGTCTTTTGATGGTTGTAATGTAGGCTAAGCGATGGGTAGGACTATTTTGGCCAAGAATAGTGACTAGGTTCCTAAGCACTTTAATACATCACTTTGTATCATTGACACTTTTTTCTTTCAACCTTTCTTCTTTCTTTTCTTCTACCACCCTTGTTCTCCTCTTTTGTTTTTCAATTTTAAGCACAACTCACTTTTCAGCTTTCTTTTCCTTTTTCTTTTCACAACATACCTCTTATGATAGCACTTTCTTTTTCATAGCACATTCAAGCACCATTACAATTTAAAGCATTATACTCACCCAATTTCCTCTTATGTTGTCACATGACTTTTTCACTTTAAAGTACTTAGGAATTTGGATCAAATTACGGTCTTGAAAAAAATGGATTAGGCTTAGATGCAGGGTTGTCAAAGAAATAGGCTAAAGGCTCAAAAGGGTTTAACTAGGATGATGTCCATGGGTAGGTAAAACTGAAGGTAAACATGTATAGGTTGCCAAAGAAATGCCTAAATCATATCCTAAACTTACATTCCTTATTTTCGCTTTGCATACATACCAGGCAAGTTCTAGCATCAGCCACATACATAGAAGATACTATTAATATCACACACACAAGGCACATGGTCGACAATATTGGAAGTAATATAGACTCTCGACCCAACAAGTGAAGGAATTGAATCACACAATATCACATAATGAGTCACAACTAGAGCCTAAACGTCTCAATAGTCACAATTCTAACACATACTCTTGTTATAATCTCATGCTGCCTATCAAAATAATTTCATGCGAAGCTAGAAAAATTTTACTCCTAAAAAAACTTAAAAAAAACCGTCAAACAAAAAAAAAATAAAAAAAACCGGACTCAAAACAAAACCAAAAAAAAACAAAGTAAATAAATAAACATACAAACATAGGTGCAAACAAAGAAGTATAGCATGTGATTCTGCCACCCCACACTTAGACGGGACACTTCCCTCAGTGGAAAATAAATTCGAAGAACCTGGTTAGTCGGACCCTTCATCAATGTCGGGGGTCATACCCCCTTTGTCTGAATCATCATAAGAGTCGTCGTCAGAGTTCCCGTCTTCGTCAGAATCAGGCAAGCGTCTATCATCATCAGTCGGCACATCATCTTCTAGAGGTTCCTCAAAATATACACCCACTCCACACATCTCCCGTGCATGCATGTTCATTGGGTAGTCGTGGTACAGCTGTTGGAGCTCTTCAGCAGTTGGAATACGTCCACCACTCATCATAGTGAATCGTGTCATGCCATAGAGATGACGGAAGAAACTCTCGTCACGAGCATGTCTCTCCGCAGTAGTAAGTTTGACTCCATGAGTTGTTTCAGCATCTTTGACCTTTGTGAGGTCAACCTTCTTTGGGTTGTGTGGGAGTTTGTGGTCAGCTGGTTCCTCTTCGATATCCTCCTTCCGCAACATTGCTGTCAACAAATTGCCGAATGTGAAATTGGACCTTTTGTGGAGTCTGGCCTTCCTCATGGTAGATCGAATGATTGCCCCAAAGTTGATAGGGACATTTGTCATCAAAGCATAGACCAAACACACTCTATCTCTCGATATCTTGGTGTATTGAGTCCCAGGAATAAGGCATGAGTTGACAATGCGCATCCAGATTCTTGCTTCCCTATTTAGTGGAGCATAGGGGAAGGTGTTGTGACGGCCTGTTTCCTTATGTCTGCCCCACCTTGCCATTGATCTACTTCCACAAAGCGTGTGTCGTATCGCTCTATAAGGAGGCCTGCTGTACAGTTCTTTGAATGGTGCTGTGTCCACCGAAGGTAAGCCAAGAAAAGAGTTGATCCAATCCGCGGTGAGCTGTAACACTTGGCCCCGAATTTTGACTTCATTGCCTATTGTATTCGGTGATCAGTTGGCATAAAACTCTCTTGTTAAGTCAAGATTGCACTCTCCCATGTCGCAGAAGATGAAATCCAGCTTCAAAGCCATTATTTTTGCCAACATTCGCGGCTCCTTCTTTGCTAAGGTCTCCTTGTTGATAAAGTCGACGTGCACATATTTTCTTTCTTTGTTGCTGTTGTACCATGCTTTGGATTCTTCCTCAAGAACCCATTTTATTCCGAACATTCTGCGTGGTAGGTGGGCTGAGGATGATTCTCCTTTGTCTTTTCGACTTCTCTTCTTGCCCTTTTGGGATGTGGTAGCCTTCTCCTTGCCTTGCCTCGCTTTAGGTGCCATTGTACCTGAGACTAGAAATAATGTAAGTTGCAGCACAAGCTCACTTGATACAATCTATATGCAAGCACTAGGGGTACCACCCCACACTTCGTTTCGTTAGCACAAATCAATGAAGTGAAAGTGGTCGAGTACTCAGATGTCGTCGACATACGTTTTAGAATTGTATTCCGACAAGAAAATCAGCATTGCATCACTTATTTGCAGCCATTGGACTACTTTCATGGTAGATATAGCAACACTATGACATAGGGGTTACCACATGGAATCGTTATTCGTACAACAAGCACAACCTCCTAAGTCGATAGGCACTATAATCTTATCCCGATGGCCGGGATAGTCTATTATGTAAGCATCCAAACAACACTCTTAATCAATATTCATAGCCATATATATTCAGCAAATATCATAACAATGCTTTTAAAACAAAATTCAAGGCGGAAACAAGTCAAGAATTCCCTACGTATATGTTCACTCACATGATTTTGCAACAATAATCCAAACACATGAACATCACCACCAATCTCACATGATTTAGCAATTTATAATAAGCATAGAAATGTAGTACTTACGATAAATAGATGAAGAATAAGAGAGTACTTACTTGCTTGAAGCTTGTGGAGAAGTTGTTGTGAATTGGAAGAGCAAAAGAAGAAAATTTTGAGAAGATTTGGAGGGTTATGCGGCGCCTTTAGGGTTGTTTCTAATGTGGTTGTGTTATGAAACTAAGTCCCCTTTATATAGGAAGAGTATGGGTCGGGTTATGACCCATTTGCAATCGGATTTGGGGACAAAAACACCACATATGCGGTGCATATCACTCGGCATATCAATGACATATGCGGTGCATTGTCTATGGCATAATGGGACATATGCGCCGCATAGTCTATGGCATTTGTAGACATATGCGCCGCATAGTCTATGGCACATGAGATACTGAGACCAAATGCCATAGCATAGGCGGCGCATAGTCAAAAGCATACCTAGGAATAGGCGGCGCATAGTGTATAGCACACTAGATTCTGAGTCCTTAGGCTATAGAATAGGTTGTGCATCGTCCGTGGCCTATTTTTACCAAGTCCTAGCCTTCCTCGAAGCCTATTTTGACGAGGAAAAGGCTCAATCCATAGCCTTATGCATCACCATTCCTAACTTACCAACTTTACCATACAATGCATCCAAATCGTCAATTGAAATCGATCTCCTCGTTGAATTCTTCTTGCACCTATTTTTGCTCAAAACAAAATGAAAAACGATTAGTACGATGGGTTGCCTCCCACCAAGCGCCTTGGTTTTGGTCGTGGAACGACTCTTATTTGTGGATTTTCATTTATCTAAAAGAAAAAATACTAAAACGACAAAACGATAAAACGATAAAACGATAAAACAATAAAACGATGGGTTGCCTCCCATATAGCGCCTTATTTATTGTCGTGGCTCGACGTAGTAATCTCGAGTACTTAGACTTCATCGAGATAAGTGATGGCTATGTGATTCATCGAGTCAAGAAGACCGATATATGGCTTGACACGTTGGCCATTCACTTTGAAGATAACACCCTCATTGTCTTCCAATTCGACTACTCCAGACGAGTAGACTTGAATGACTTTAAATGGACCAGACCATTTCGATTTTAACTTACCTGGGAAGAGCTTAAATCTGGAGTTGAAGAGTAGCACCATGTCACCTTTTTGGAAATTTCGTCGAATAATCCGCTGATCATGATACTTCTTCATCCTCTCCTTGTATAAATACGATCGTTCATATGCATGGAGCCGGAATTCATCTAGTTCGTTCAGCTGCTCCAACCTCAGATTCTTCACATCTTCCCAATTCAAGTTCAATCGCTTCAATGCCAATAATGCCTTGTATTCAAGTTCAATGGGTAGATGACAAGCCTTTCCATAAACTAGTTGATAAGGAGACATGCCAATGGGTGTCTTGAATGCTGACCTATACGCCCATAGTGCATCATCTAGCTTTCGAGACCAGTCCTTCCTATTCGCATTAACCGTCTTGGAAAGGATTTGCTTGATCTCGCGGTTGGAAACCCCAACTTCTCTACTGGTTTGGGGATGATAAGGCGTAGCTACCTTGTGTTGCTTGACTCCATACTTGGCCAATACAGATTTGAATAGCTTGTTGCAAAAGTGAGATCCTCCATCACTTATGATAGTACGAGGTACTCCAAAGCGAGCGAAGATATTCTTCTTTAAAAACGCTACAACATGCTTTCCTTCGTTATCGGCCAATGCTACAGCTTCAACCCATTTTGACACATAATCCACAGCAACCAAGATGTACTTCATTCCAAACGAATTCACGAATGGCCCCATGAAATCAATACCCCACACATCAAAGAGTTCTACCTCAAGAATTTTGGACATGGGCATTTCATGGTGTTTTGAAATAGCACCTTACCGTTGGCATTGGTCACACATCTTCTCATAGTCATATGCATCTCTGAATATCGAAGGCCAATAATATCCACTTTGCAATACTTTTCTCGCCGTTCGATTGCCTGCATGATGTCCTCCAACTTGCGAGGTGTGGCATGCTTCCAATATAGTAGGCACTTCTTCATGGGATATACATCGTCGAATGATACCATCACCGCATCTTCGAAACACATAAGGCTCATCCCAATAGTAGTGCTGGACGTCATGCATAAACTTCCTCCTTTGGTGGTAAGATAAATTGGCGGGTAGCACATTACTTACCACGAAATTCGCAACGTTGGCATACCATGGTAATTTCTCCATTGTTGTTGCTAATATCTCCTCGTCAGGGAATGCATCATCAATCTAAATTTCAGGTTGCGCCACTTGCTCACTCTCAAGTCTAGATAGGTGATCAGCCACTTGGTTCTCGCAACCTCTTCTATCTTTAACTTCGAAATCAAACTCTTGCAGCAGCAACACCCATCGAATAAGCCTTGGTTTTGCATCCTTCTTTGTCATTAAGTACCTAAGAGCTGCATGGTCTGTATGAACGATCACCTTAGTACCCAATAGATAGGCGCGAAACTTCTCAAACGCATACACAACCGCTAGGAGCTCTTGTTCAGTAACAGTGTAGTTCCTTTGGGCTTAATTTAGGACCTTACTCGCATAGTAAATATGATGAAATAGTTTCTCCTTTCTTTGTCCAAGAACAGCACCAATGGCTAAACCACTAGCATCACACATGACTTCGAACGGGAGCGTCCAATCTGGTGCTACCATGATAGGGGATTCAATGAGTTTTCCTTTAAGGCATTCGAATGCCTTTAAGCAATCGTCATTAAAGTCAAACTTCGCATCTTTCTCCAATAGTTTGCACAATGGACTAGAAATTTTGGAGAAGTCTTTGATGAATCTACGATAAAACCCAGCGTGGCCAAGAAAACTACGAACTCCCTTCACCGAAATTGGAGGTGGTAGCTTCTCGATTACCTCTATTTTTGCGCGATCAACCTCTATTCCTCTTTCGGAGATCTTGTGCCGAAGAACGATTCCTTCTTTTACCATGAAGTGGCACTTCTCCCAATTCAGCACAAGGTTGAACTCTACACATCTTTGCAATGCCATGCTCAAGTTTGCCAAACATGCTTCAAAAGACTCACCAACAACTGAAAAGTCGTCCATAAATACCTCCAAAGTGTCTTCAACCATATCAGAGAAAATAGACATAATACAACGTTGAAAGGTGGCTGGTGCATTACACAACCCGAATGGCATGCGTTTGAAGGAAAACGTACCATATGGGCATGTAAACGTTGTCTTCTCTTGGTCTTCGGGAGTAATACAAATCTGATTATAACCTGAATAACCATCCAAGAAGCAAAACCATCCTTTCCCCGCTAATCGATCTAGAATTTGGTCCATAAATGGCATGGGGAAGTGATCCTTGAGCGTCCAAGAATTCAGCTTCCGGTAGTCCATGCATACTCTCCATCCAGTAACGGGCCTGAGTGGAATAAGCTCATTTTTTGCATTCGCGACCACCGTCATACCTCCTTTCTTGGGAACACATTGCACAGTACTCACCCATGTACTATCAGAGATAGGATATACAACTCCTGCGTCTAACCACTTGATAATCTCCTTCTTCACCACTTCTTGCATTGGTGGGTTTAATCGCCTTTGATTTTCAATGGTGGGTGTGCACTTTTCTTGAAGCTGAATTTTATGTGTGCAAATCCCAGGTGGAATACCAATAATATCCGCAATGGTCCATCCAATAGCTCTAATATACTTGCGTAAGATTGTAATAAGAGCTGCAACTTGTTGCTCACCCAAATCGGCTGCTACAATGACTGGAAGAGTGTTTCCTCTTCCTAAGAATGCGTACTTCAAATGGCTTGGCAGCTCCTTCAATTCTAACATGGGTGGTTCTTCAATAGATGGCTTAGCTGGTGGTGTGGGTCAATTTTTGAGGTCAAAATCCAGCTTCTTGGGGGTATAGCGATATGTCCCTAATCCCGATAGAGCACAAATATCTTCGTCAGAAATTTCAGCATCATCATTCTCTCCTTTCATGAGCAAAACCTCCAAAGGATCATCAAGAATTTGCTCTTCTGCAAGTAACTCTTTCTCATCATCAAAGACAACATCGGCCACAGAAAATACATTCAGATCTTTGGGTTGCTTCATTGATTTGCAAACATCAAAGCGAACCACTTCGTCATTTATTCGGAATGAAAGCTCATTAGCTCTCAAATCTATGAGCACACTTCCCGTAGCAAGGAAAGGGCATCCCAAGATTATGGGAACCTCTGAATCTGCTTCACAATCCAAGATGACAAAGTCTGCTGGAAAGATAAATGAAGAAACCTTTACCAAGACATCGCATAGAATACCAACCGGTCGCTTTACCGACCTATCTGCCATAACAAGCCTCATATTAGTTGGTGTAGGATCTCCTAACCCCAACTTCTTGTAGATCGATAATGGCATCAAGTTGATGCTGGCTCCTAAGTCACACAATGCTTTGGCAAAGTTCAAAGATCCGACGGTGCAAGGAATAGTGAAAGCTCCGGGGTCGGCCTTCTTCTGAACTATCGATCGGGTAGCGATTGCACTACAATGATGCACATCATCTTTCAGCTCATAACTTGCTGCCCTCTTCTTAGTCAAAAGATCTTTCATAAACTTCGCATACCCAGGCATTTGTTCAAGTGCCTCTACCAATGGGACATTAATGGTCAGCTGCTTCAACATAGTCATAAATTTGCTGAACTTAGTGTCATCGGCCACCTTCTTCAATCTTTGTGGAAAAGGTGGTGGTGGGTATGGAAGTGTTCTCTCCACGGCTTTCTTCTCCTCTTGCTTCCGTTTATCATTTTTTTCAGGGTGCACATCACTAGGTAAAACATCCTTGACGTTTGAAGTAGTTGTTGCGGCTTCTTCTCTTGTAACGTCACTAGGTGTGGCGTCAATGTCTGCTGCTACGTCAACTACTTGCTTGCCTTTTGCTGAAGTTTCCAGCACCTTACCACTCCTGGTAGTGATGGCCATGCATGACCCATCATTCCTTGGGTTTTGCACAGTATCGCTCGGTAAGGTGCCAGCCTTTCTTTGATTGAATGCTGCTGAAAGTTGGCTCAATTACTGCTCTATTTGCTTGATAGAAGTGGAATGAGAATCAACTAATTGCTTCATGGAGGCTAAATCGTCAATTACCTCCTTAACTCCCGCGCTCGTTGCTTCCACTCCTTTCAATAACTTAGTCATCATGTCTTCCATAGAGTTAGATGTGGTGGTGTCACGTTTACCAGGGGGAACGTACAAACCACTCTTTTCATTCTTGTTCTTCCAACTACCTTGGTCTTTGCTTCCAAATTTATCATAATTGTTCCGACCTTGGTTTCCTTGGGCGTTCCCATGGAAACCCCCCTGATTATTCAAGTAGTTGGCCTCCTCTTCCGAATCAGATTCGTCTCTTCCTTTTGACGCAATAACTTTCACTTTTTCAGTCTTCCCTAATAGATGCTTTGTAAGAAGATCCATTTGGGTTTTTATGTGCGCCATATCTTGATCACGTTCTTCTTCTCTTCTTCTTTGGTCTGTAGACATGCCAATAGATAAAGTGGGGCTTGCTACCTCAGAATCCCTGGTATGCCAAGCTCTACTTTGCTTTGTCATGCGATCTAGCATATTGCTTGCTTGACCAAAGGTAAGGTCCATGAAAGAACCTCCAGCTGCGTTGTCCACCACTGGTTTAGTTATTGAATTCAAGGCTCTATACAAGATCTCCATGAGGTGAACATTAGTCATGTGATGGTTTGGGCATCTCACTAGCTTTGTCTTGAACCTCTCCCATGTTTCATGAAGAGCTTCAGAGGGAAGCTGACGAAAGTTGCTGATTTCATCTCTCAATTGAGCCCTTTTGGATGGCAGAAAGAATCTTTCTAGGAAAGCGTCTCTCAATTGCCTCCAATTTGTAATTGAACCAGGAGTCAGCCCATTCAACCATAGTGTTGCCTCCCCAGACAGAGACAATGGAAATAGACGTAATCGAATAGCATTCTGACCAACTCCAGGATTGTGAAAAGACCTGCATGTAGAAATAAAGTTGATGAGATGCATATTCGGATCATCGCCTGCTAGTCCACCAAATAACCCCTTGAGTTGCAATAACTGAATCATGGTGCTAGTGATGTTGAACTTGGCTCTGGGCGCTAATGGTGGTGGAATTATTGCTCCAGTGGCTCTGGCACCATCAAGATCATCATCATCATCGTCGAAAGCTGGTTGCAAAGGTTGGCGATCATACCTATACCGAGCTTGTCGACCTCTTCTGTTGGCAGGTGTTATAATTTCAGCATCACACCTAGGGTTTAGTAACTCGTCATCACCTAAATCTTCATTGTCAGGATTTGTTGCTCGCCCAGGATTATCAATGTTTTGTTGTTGGACTTGAGCAGCGGCAAGAGCAGCTAATCTTGCTTGCTCGTGTTGAGCAGCCATCTTGTCGATTTCAGCTTGTGCTTCCATTCTTCTAATTCGTTGTGGTTCAGGATTGATTGGTAATAATGGTTGACCAGAACTTCTAGTATGGGGCATGCACTAAAGTAAAAAGCTGCAAGAAACAAAAACAAAAACTAAACATAAAAGTACGAGAATCTTTGACCAAAGGGTCTAGTAATTATCACGAACTTGATTGACACTCGTATTCCCCGGCAACGGCGCCAATTTTTGATAACGCTCAATCTACAGCTCTCGTTTGAGTGTAAAGCGGTCGTTAGCAAATATAGAACCCAACCTGGGTTGGGTGTCGATCCCACAGGGAATAGCTTGGCCAACAAGTAAGCAAAATTACTAAACTTTTGGTGCAAGTCTCATAAAAAGGGGGGATTGTAATATGTAAGCAAAACAATAAAGTAAAAGCTGAAAATAGCAAAGTAAAAAGAGAGTATTTCGTAGGTTGTGAAACAATGAGAATTGAAGCGTTGGGGTTATGTCCACCTTCTGAGGTATACGTCTCTATTGGCTATGAGTGTGTAGAGTCTTGACATGCAATTGCTTATAGAGAATTGTAGTCGATGGTAAATCCAAGCGTCTCGCGACCTAAACAAGGACTATTTCACTTTAAATCTCGCGAGCTTAAAGCGTGTCTAACGGTACGAATTCTCCAAGAGGTTAGTCCAGTTACGGCACTAGCTTTTTAATAGGAAAGGGTGTCCTACTACCTTGACATTATCTCTTTTCCAGACAAATAACCTTTCTCGCGAACAAGTTAAATGTTAGACTGGTGTATTCTTGCGTTTGCAACCTCAAAGAATGTAGATTAAGATGAAGAGAATAATGATATAAGCAATATACGTGTCTCGAACTCACAATCTCACAGCAATAGATAGTATCTCATTCGGCTTCCATAACCCCAACTAAGAGGTTTAGTTACCCATGAATGCGAAGGATATCACGATTTGCATGGTTGATGGCGTGAGAAGTAGGTGATAGGCGTGTGGTTTTGGTGATTCCCTAGCAAGTAACGATTCTCTTGTTGTGGAATTTAAGAATAGAAGAGTATATTAGAAGTGTTTGTAGTGGAAGATGAGAGAGATGGAAGAAAATTAATTGTTGAATTAAGTGGAGAATGAATCAAAATCTCTAACATGATAGGGTATTTATAATACTCCTATCCTACTCCTACTAAGCTAATGAAATAAATAACCAAATCCTAATATACTAATGAAATCCTTGACCCAAATGTACTAGGGTAAGGTTACAATATCATAATCCAAATAGAATAGTGAAATACATAACCTAATTGTACTAGGTTAATGTATCTTTGTAAAAATCCAGCTTTGTATCTGTAAGTCCCTAAAGTCTTCAGAATTGCTGTTTTAGCCCGGGACAGATTTTCCATGCAGCAGATTTGGTCCTTTAGGCGTCCAGCTCCTTTCTACTTCGTTTGTGAGCTTTCTTTTGTGTCAAGTGAGCCATAAAATGCTGTATTTTGCATCATTTATACCTGAAACTTTCCTACTCATGTTTGTTAGCTTATTTACAGGAAAAAGGACTAAAAGTGCATGAAATAGATAATTAGTTCTCAAAACTAGGCTAAAATATGGGCAAAATATATTGATATAGGCGTGTAAATCTGCCTATCATCAGTATCCAATCTCTGACAGTACATGGGTGAGCCCGGTACAATATGTTCCCAAGAAAGGAGGAATGACAGTAGTTGCAAATAAAAAGAACGAGCTTATTCCACTCAGACCCATTACAGGATGGAGAGTATGCATGGACTACCAAAAGTTGAATTCATGGATGCTTAAAGATCACTTTCCAATGCCATTTATGGACTAAATGCTTGATCGACTGTCAGGGAAAGGATGGTTTTGTTTCTTAGATGATTATTCAGGCTATAATCAGATTTGTATTACTCCCGAAGATCAAGAGAAGACAACATTTACATGCCCATATAGTATGTTTGCCTTCAAACGTATGCCATTTGGGCTATGTAACGCACCAACCACTTTTCAGCATTGTATGATGTCCATTTTTTCTGATATGGTTGAAAACACCTTGGAGGTGTTCATGGATAATTTCTCAGTCATTGGTGAGTCGTTTGACTCATGCTTAGCAAACCTGAGTATGGCGTTGCAAAGATGTGTTGAATTCAACCTAGTGCTGAACTTGGAGAAGTGCCACTTTATGGTTAAAGAAGGTATTGTTCTTGGGCATAAAATCTCCGAAAGAGTAATTGAGGTTGATCGAGCTAAAATTGAAGTTATCGAGAAGCTACCACCTCCAATTTCTGTAAAGGGAGTTCATAGTTTCCTCGGTCATGCAGGTTTCTATCGGCGGTTTATCAAAGACTACTCCAAAATTGCTAGTCCATTATGCAAACTTTTGGAGAAAGATGCAAAGTTTGACTTCAATGAAGATTGTTTGAAGACATTCGAATGACTCAAAGGGAAGCTAATTGAAGCTTCTATGATGGTAGAACCAGATTGGTCTCTACCGTTTGAAGTCATATGTGATGCTAGCGGGATAGCTTTGGGTGCTGTACTTGTCCAGAGAAGGGAAAAGTTATTCCATCCTATCTACTATGCGAACAAGGTCCTAAACAAAGGCCATAAGAACTATACTGTCACAGAACAAGAGATCTTAGCGGTTGTGTATGCTTTTGAGAAGTTTCGTGCTTATTTTTTGGGAACCAAAGTGATAGTTCATACAAACCATACAACTCTGAGTTATTTAATGACAAAGAAGGATGCGAAACCAAGGCTAATTCGATGGGTATTGTTGCTGCAAGAATTTGATTTCAAAGTAAAAGATAGAAGAGGTTGCGAGAACCAAGTGGCTGATCATCTATCTAGACTCGAGAACGAGCATATAGCGCAACCTGAAATCGAGATTGATGATGCATTCCCTGACGAAGAGATCTTAGCCACAATAATGGAAGAGTTACCATGGTATGCAGACTTTGCGAATTTTGTAGTGAGCAATGTGATACCCGCAAATCTATCTTTCCATCAAAAGAGGAAGTTCATGCATGATGTAAAACACTACTTTTGGGATGAGCCATATTTGTTTCGACGATTCGCGGATGGTGTTATCAGGCGATGCATATCCCATGTAAAGGTGCCTAATATATTAGAAGCATGTCACACTTTCCAAGTTGGGGGACATCACACAGGTAATCGGACAACAAGGAAGGTATTGCAAAGTGGATATTATTGGCCTTCGATATTTAGAGATGCCTACGACTTTCTGAGAAGATGCGACCAATGTCAGCGACAAGGTGCAATTTCAAAATACCATGAGATGCCCATGTCGAAAATTCTTAAGGTAGAGCTCTTTGATGTATGGGGTATTGATTTCATGGGCCCATTCGTAAATTCGTTCAGAATGAAATACATCCTAGTTACTGTAGATTATGTTTCAAAATGGGTTGAAGCAGTAGCATTGGCCGATAATGAGGGAAAGCGTGTTGTAGCATTCTTGAAGAGAAATATCTTCTCTCATTTTGGAGTACCACGTTCTATCATAAGCGATGGAGGATCTCATTTTTGCAATAAGCTATTCAAATCCGTGTTGGAAAAATATGGGGTCAAACAACACAAGGTAGCCACGCCTTATCACCCTCAAACTAGTGGACAGGTAGAGGTTTCTAATCAAGAGATCAAGCAAATCCTTGCGAAGACTGTAAATGCTAATAGGAAAGATTGGTCTCGGAAGCTGGACGATGCACTATGGGCTTATAGGACTGCATTCAAAATGCCAATTGGCATGTACCCATACCAACTAGTTTATGGGAAGGCCTGTCACATGCCCATTGAGATCGAGCATAAAGCATTGTGGGCATTGAAGCAACTGAATTTGAAGTGGTATGATGCTATGAATCTGAGATTGGAGCAGCTAACTAAGATGGACGAATTCCGTCTACACGCTTATGAAAGATCAGACCTCTACAAGGAGCGGATGAAAAAGTATCATGATCAGCGAATTGTTCAACAAAACTTCCAAAAGGGTGATATGGTACTGCTTTTCAATTCCAGACTAAAACTATACCCAGGTAAGTTAAGGTCCAAATGGTCTGGTCCGTACAAAATTAGCCAAGTCTACTCGTCTGGAGTAGGTGAGCTAGAAGACAATAATGGTGTTGTCTTTAAGGTGAATGGCCAACGAGTAAAACCATATATCGGTCCTTTTGACTCGACAAACTATATGGCCACCATCTATCTCGACGAAGTCTAAGTACTCGAGGTAACTATGTCGTGCCGCGATGATAAATCAAGCGCTAGATGGGAGGCAACCCATCATTTTTCATTTTTTTTCTTTCTTTCGTTCTACTAAGTGTGTGTTTTTGTTAAATAAAAATCCAAAAAGAAGTGTCGTGCCACGACCAAAACTAAGGCGCTTGATGGGAAGCAACCCATCGTTCTAATCGTTTTTGTTGTTTTTGAGTAAGTGTAGGTGCAAGAGGTGTAAAGGAGGAGATTGGTTTCAAATTTTGATTTGGAAGAATTGCATGTTGAAGGTGGTAAGTTAGGAATGAAGAAGCAAAAGGCTATGGGTTGGTCATTGCTTATGAAAATATAGGTAACAAACAAGGCAAGGCCTAAGTAAATCTAGGCCACGAAGAAGGCAAGGCCTATGCTATGGCCTAAGCTCTCGGATTCTAGAGTGCCATAGCATAGGCGCCGCCTATGCCTAAGAATGCCATAGCATAGGCGCCACCTATGACAAAGCCTTTTGTCTCTGAATCTCATATGCCATGGCATAGGCGCCACCTATGCCTAACAATTCCATAGCATAGGCGCCGCTTATGCTCAACAATGCTTTGCAAAAGGCGCCGCCTATGCAAAGCATAGGAACAACATTAGGCGCCGCCTATGGTCACTTTTGGTCTTCAAATCCGATTTTAAATGGGTCAAAACCCGACCCAAGCTTGCCCTATAAATAAGAAACTTAGTCTTAGACCAAAAACACATTGCAAATCCAACCTAAGCGCCGCCTACCTTTGAAAATCATCTCAAAAATTTTCCTTTTACTCTTTTAACTTTACAAGAACATCTTCCAAGGCCATCAACCAAGTAAGTATTTTTTTGTTTTTCATTTATATTCCATAAGTACTACACTACTACGCCTATTATGAATTGTTAAATCTTGAAGTAGTATTGGTGATTTGAATGGGATTGATTTGTTGTGATACAACTAAGTGAGTGAAAGAATACGTAAGAATGATCTTGACTTATTTCCAACTTGTATTTGATTTTAATACACTGTCATACTTTTGCGGAATTGCCATGGTCAAGAAAATTGCATAATATTGTCAATAGAAATCTTACATGTTGGAATGACTTGTTTATAAAGGTGAAGATCATGGTTGACTACCAACATATGAGGTTGTGATTAATCCTAAACTTGGTTCAATCTATATGCAGTAGTATTTCTCAAAAGATATATCAAACATGAAAGTATTGCCAAGATTTCATGAAGTATGACTGCACTGATTATATTGTTGGAATATAGTGCCTAAAAAATGTATATCGATGAAGTCTGAGTAATCGACAACGTTCACTTCACTAATTTGTGCCAAAAAATTAAGTGTGGGGTGGTTCCACTACTACTTGTTTATTGATTGTATCCACCGAGATGAAGCTAACATGACTATTGTTTTAATCTCAGGTACAATGGCACCAAAAACAAGACAAGGAAAAGAAAAAGCAACCACTTCACAAAAAGGCCAGAAAAGGGGACGAAAAGAGCAAGGCAAATTCTCCTCGATGCAAGTACCACGCCGCATGTTCGGAATTAAATGGGTCCTAGAGGAGGAAGCAAAGGAGTGGTATAGGAACAATAAAGAGAAAAAATATGTTCATGTAGAGCTAATACACAAGGAGAGCCTAGCAAAGAAGGAACCTCACATGTTGGCTAAGATAATGGCGTTACATCTTGATTTTATCTTCCGAGATATGGGAGAATGTAATCTTGATTTAACATGAGAATTCTATGCCAACTGGTCACTGAAAACTATAGGGAGTGAAGTAAAGATTCGGGACCAAGTTCTGCAACTAAATGCAGAGTTCTTTTAACTCCTTTCTAGGTTTGCCATCCGTTGATCTATCACCACTCAAGGAGCTGTATAATAGACCTACGTATAGAGCAATTCGACACACATTATGCGGAACAAGATCTATGGCATGATGGAGTAGACACAAGGACACCGGTCGGCACAACACCTTCCCATATGCTTCCTTGAATAGCGAAGCTAGGATATGGTTGCACATCGTCAACTCTTGCCTAATTCAAGGGACTCAGTACACAAAGATAACACGAGATAGAGTGTGCTTGGTGTATGTATTGATGACGAATGTCCCTATCAACATTGGGGCAATTATTTGATCTACAATGCATAAGGATAGGCTACATAAGAGGTCCCACTTTAGCTTTGGCAATCTGTTGACTGCAATATTAAGGAAGGAGGACATCGAAGAGGAACCAGCTGATCATAAACTCCCATACAACCAGAAGAAGGTTGAACTCACAGAGGTTAAAGATGCTGAATCCACTCATGGCGTCAACCTTACCACTGCAGAAAGACATACTCGCGACGAGAGTTTCTTTCGCCATCTTTATGGCATGACTCAGTTTACAATGATGAGCGAGGGTCGTGTTCCAACTGCTGCAAAGCTCCAACAGCTGGATTATGACTACCCAATGAATGAGCATGCAAGGGAGATGTGCGAAGTAGGTGTATACTTTGAGGAACCTCTTGATTACGATGTGCCAACCGATGAGAATTCTAATAACGACGACTCCAATGATGATTCCAACAAAGGGGGTATGACCCCAGACATAGAGGAGAAGTCCGACTAACCAGGTTCTTCTTATTTATTTTCCACTAAGGGCATTGTGTCCCGTCTAAGTGTAGGGTGCTGGTATTTGCATGCTATACTTCTTTATCTGCATTTGCATTTATTTATGTTTGTTTGTTTAGTTAAATTTTTTTTAGTATTAAATTTTTTTTTTTGCATAAAATTGTTCTGATAGGCAGCATGGTATTATGACAAGAGTATGTGATAAAATCATTACTATTGCGACATTTAGGCTCTAATTGTGACTCACTATGTGATGATTGTGTGGTTTAATTCCTTCAACTGTTGGGTCAAGAGTCTATACTACTCCCAATAAAGTTGACCATGTGCCTTGTGCGTGAGGATATAATATATTTTGTGTTTGTGGCTGATGCTAGAACTTGCCTGGTGAGTGTGCGAAGCGAAATAAAGAGTGTGAGTTTAGGAGATGATTTAGGCATTTCTTTGGCAACCTGTAATTGTTTACCTTCGTTCTTACCTACCCATGGACATCATCCTAGATAACCCCCTTTGAGCCTTTAGCCTATTTTCTTTGACAGCCTCATATGTAAGCCTAATCCATTTCTTTCAAGACCAAAATTTGATCCAAATTCCTAAGTGCTTTAAATTGTAAAATCATGTGACAAAATAAGAGAAAATTGGGTGAGAGTGATGCCTTATGATGTATTGGTACTTGAATTTGTTATGAAAAAGAGTGGTTATCATAGAGATGTGATATAAGAAAAGAAAAAGAAAAATAAAAAGATAAATTATGATTATGATTAAATAAAAAGATAGTTGTGTTTGAATGGCAAAATAGGTGAAAAGGGGTGATAGATGAAAAAAAAGGTAGCAAGGTTGATTAAAAGAGAGTGCTAATGGCATAATGTGATGTATTAAAGCGCTTAAGAACATAGTCACTATTTCTGGCCAAAATAGTCCTACCCGTCCCTTAGCCTACATTACAACCTGTACAAGACCTATTTGATCCTAAGCTTAGCATTCTGATATTTAGTGGAGCATTACATTAAGGGCAAGCCTATGTTCATGAGCTGCAGCATATGAATTCTTTGTGAGAGTGAGAGCAAGGATAATCCTATAATACCCATGTTTTGAAAAAAAAATATACAATACTTGAGTGATTCTGGGTGACATATTGTGGGACACACATGGTTGATGAGTTTTGGGTAAGTCGGAGATGATTCTTTGTGCCTTAACTTGTGAATATGACTTAACCATCATCACGAGTCTATATTAGAGGTTCAAATTGTTTCTAGAAGTGATCAGAAAACTACTCTTTGTTAATAATTGTCGTGCCTGTCTTGATGAATATTCTGTGTTGTTACTATGAAACCCTAAGTAGATGTTTAGATGGACATGATATTTTGTTTGAGGAGGAACAAAGCTTTAAGTGTGGGGTGTTGATGATAGGCGTATTTACAAGCCTAAAGTACTATAATTTACCCATATTTTAGCTAAGTTCTAAGGACAAAATATATAATTCATGTACTTTTAGTCCCTTTTCCTCTAATCGAGCTAACAAACGTGATTAGCTTGTTTTTAGGTATAAATGACGCAGAATTCAGCATTTTATGGATAACTTGACACCAAAGGAAGCTTCACGAAAGAAGGGAAGGAGAGTTTGGACGCCTAGGAATAAAAGTGACGCATGGAAAACCTATTTCGGGCAAAAACAACATTTCTAAAGACTTTGGGGATCAACAGTAACTTATTAGGATTAGGATAAGTAATGCAATAACCTAGTAGGAGTAGGATAAGTAATGCAGTAGCTTAGTAGGAGTAGGATATGGGTGTTATAAATACTCTATTTTGCTAGAGATTTGAAGCATTCGACTTACAACTCGAACCATTCTAATTCTCAGAATTCTTCTATCAAGACAATTTTCTTTCAATTAATTCTTATTCACTTCTTTTCATCTATTCGACTTTTAATTTTTACAACAATAAAAACGTTACTAAGCAAGGAATTCACTCCATTCTTACCACTATACCTATCGTGACATTATTTTGGTATGATGACAATTGCTATTGTATTTTCCTTCGCACTCATGAATAGCTAAACTTCTCTGTTGGAGTTATGGAAGCCTTATGAGATACTATCTATTGCTATGAGTTTGTGAATTCTTGACACGTATGCTGCTTATATCATTACTCTCTTCATCTTAATGCAAATTCTTGTGGTTGCAAACACATAGAATATGCCAGTATAACTTTAACTTGTTCGAAAGAAAAGTTATATGTCTGGAAAAGAGATAATATCAAGGTAATAGGGCACCAACCCCTGTTAAAAAGTTAGTGCCATAACTGGATTAACCTCTTGGAGAATTTGTACCGTTAGATACGCTTTAAGCTCGAAAGAGTTAAAGTGAAATAATCCTTGATGGTCGAAAGACGCCTGGATTTACCATAGAATACAATTCTCTATAAGCACATGCATGTCTGAATTCCGCATAACTCATAGCCAATAGAGACGTATAACTCATAAGGTGGACATAACCCCAACTCTCAATTCTCATTGATAAAAACCTTACTCAACATTCTTCCATTTTACTCATCTATTTTCCATTTTACTTTTTTATTTTGTTTACATTAATTGTACACGCTATAATCCCCCCTTTTTATGAAACTTTCACCAAAAGTATAATAATTGTTGCTTACTTAGTGACCGGCTATTCCCTGTGGGCTTCGACACCCAACCCAGTTGGGTTCTATATTTGACAACGATCGCTTACATCTTACGAGTGCTGTAGTTTGAGAGTTATCAGACATTCATGGTTTAGGATGATCTTTGTGGTCAGGGACTCAGCTCAAGTTTTGAAAAGCTTGGTATCAGAGCATGGTTCATGGTCCCAGGATGTTTACGAAGCTATGTCTAGTAGAGACTTTCTTATGGGTGTGTTGTGCACCACACTTATAATCAGGAGGTTAACAGGAATTTAAGAGTTGTTTCTCATTCTTTTATTCTCAATTTTGTGCTATAGCGTCTTCCATATGAATGTTATCCAAATTCCTTCCATACTCTAACTGTATTAGCCATACCTCATGATCGTGGCGATATAAGTCCAAGAGTTAGGATCCCCAATGATATGTTCTATTCTGATAGAGTTACCTATGAAGTTATGAGATAGCACAAGGACTTGAGAGAAGTTCATTAGCGCTTCAAAATGTATTGATTTGAGTGTATGCCACTATCATAATGCAATTGTTCTTTTGCAAACTGAGATAAGAACTATATTCAATTTCTTTTAAAATCCTTGTTTCAGATGTCATGCTTAAGGGTAGAGATGTGCAGCAAAATGTTGGAAAAGTATTTATTCTCGAGTAGTGGTATATATAAATATTTCATGACCTATTGGTAGTAAGATGGTCCAAAGGTTAATTATATGAAGTCACATGTTTAGAAGTTAGAGTGAGGGTGACTTATCCAAAAAGAAGCTGGCTTTAGTTGTATAACCCTTGATAGAGGGATGGGTTACCATTTTATAGTGATAAACTAATGTTGTAGCAAGGTTTTTATATTGTATAGTAGTCTATAAAGGAAGTGATTGACTATGATTGTTATTTATTCAAAATAGGGAAGGATGCCAGACTGGATAGTTATGGTGGTTGTAGAAATCATTTGTAGAAGGTAAACGGAAATGGGTAGATTATCCAATAATTTAGTAGAATAGACTTGGGGAAAAATTAATGGTGTTTATGGAATTTGATGATAGTGGGAATGTATTTATTCATAAGTAGAATAGGATGTGAGAAAGTAGAATATGTTAATAGGTGGTAAAGGGTTATACTATGAGATTCAGATCGATTATCCTTATTATGTGACTTTACCCCTTGGTTTTTCTCTAGTAGTGTTAAGCTAGTACTCCATGTGAGAAGGTATGTGGTGCATGCTGAGTAGTAGTAGTAGTGTCATGGAGGGGATTTGGTTGTAGGTAGTAGTTATGTGAAATAAGAGATTAGAGTTGATTTCCTGATTTGATTGACTAGTATAATATGCAGCATGATTCATCAGTGTTACATAATTGATACTAGACTATAGGGTTGAACTTTAGTTTTGGAGTATGGTGGTAAACATAGAAACTTAAGATTCATAATGCATGTTTTATTGGAATGAATTAGTGAATTTGATGCAATGCGTGAAATAACCTAGGTTGGAAACTCATAGAAAAGAGAGAAAACAGTTATGAAAGAGTCATTAAGTGGACAAAGGCATAAGTATATAAGAATAAGTTGAACACCTAGGTAGCACATTGTTCGATAAGGTTTTATGTGTATGAGAGTCATGTGCACCTAGCCTATGTTCGCAAGTATCATAGTATGGAGAAGTCACGGGAGATGTTATATAACATTCTTTAGAGCATAATTGAGGAAAATATAGATAGGTATTGTGCGGCTAGGTAGTTCTACAAATTTTATTAAGTTGTGAGTTTTGTGATTGGAGGTTTAAGGAGAGTATGTTAAACAGTTTAGATTGAATTTTTATGTGATAAATGGTGTAGATATGTTTCTCATGAGAACGTGGGTTGTAACGAGATGGCTATAGAGGCTAGCAAAAGTTAAGAGTAGCACTCCCGAAAAGCAATGCCTTCAGAGTATAGTTTATCAGAAGCAGTTTAGCGTTTATGCGTATGGTGATATCCAATTGTGTTTAGAGTTTTAGTTATAGGTTAGATGAGGGGATATGTCCATAAGTTTAGGATTGTGACTTTGATCTAAGTAGGAGATGATGGGTTATGGTAGTTGCCAAATTTTCTAATTGGCACGAGTTTCGAGTAAGAGTCATGATAAATTTAATCCTATTCAAACAAACTTCTCCTACTTCAATTTAAGAGGTCATTCTAATAATTTCTTATGTATTCATGTCCTACCTATATCTAAGGTTTGAGTTCTCCATGCAAGTCATGTTGTGTTTCTTCCTCTAAACTAAAAGCAGGAATGTCTCTCAGTAATCTAATCTTTCAAGTATTTAGCCCTATGTTATGATGTTCATGACCCATAAATCTATATTTCACATCATGCTTGGTACTAATAAACTATGCTTTCCATATATTACATATATATTTTATGTCGAGTTTACCCCAAAGTTATAAAGTTTATGCAAACTCATGACTATCTTATCTCTTAAAATGAGAAGCAATCGCTTTAACTATTAATCCTTGTATTAATCGTCGACTATATGAATCGTTCCTTTATGTTATATGGCTCATGATATATGCTCATATGATCTCATTGTGCCCAATTCTAAGAACTCATATTGTTCTATGTTTAAACCCAAACGATTCTCTATTCATGATCTATACATTTGATATATGAAGCACTTCGCGCCTATTGCATCATATCTGGCATCTGATGTCCCATCTTAGGTAGATCAACAAATATAAGTTACAATCAAATAGTGTTACTCACAATCATAATTTTTATGCTCGAATTCCTCAATAACCCTTCGTATATTAGTATGGTGGTGGGTGTGAAGTATAGTAATGTTTTAGGTAGGGTGCAGATATTTTTTGAATGAAAATTTTAATGTGATATCTCGAGCTGAGGTGATAGGTAAAGAGGGAAACAAGGAGATAAAGTTTTGTTATGTGAAATTGTTAGGAAGGAGATATGTGGATAAAATCTTTGTGAGAATGATTAAAGTTGCTGGTTTTATTGGGGAGATCTATAAAATGGGTGTAGTAGAGATGGGCTTAAATATTGTGATTGATTGATTGATAATCAAATCCATGTGCTCTGTGGTTAGTACTCCTCGATTTAAGGCCAAAAATTTGTTTGACTATAGTGATAAGGTGAAGTAATATTCTTAAATGGATGTAGAGTATAGAGTACCATAGCTTAAGCTAACACCTTTTTACTATAAGTTAGCCTTCAAAATGGATGTTTAATACAGTTAGATTCAAGCTCTAGTGGTTATGTATTTAGTGGGAGAATTGTATGATTGAGATGTTTAAATGTGGTTCTCATAGATGAAAGCTTAGTTGAGAAGCGTCGTAAAATTTAAAGGCTATCAGATGTATTTCTGATTTTGCAGGAGAACTTTATACGAGGAGATCCTTTACAGGCTATGTTTTCACCATTAGTGGTTGATATATCAGTAGGAAAGCTACTTTATAGACTATGGTTGCTTTTTCAACTATCGAGGCAGAGTACATGGCTATTACAGAGGCTTGTAAGGAAGCTATTTGGTTGAAGGGTTTGCTTGGTGAACTTAACAAAGACTTACAGATTACTACAATCTTTTGCGATAGTCAGAGTGCTATATTCCTTACAAAATATCAAATGTGTCATGAGAGGTCGAAGCACATTTCCTCAAATTTTGTTGATCCAGCCCTGAAAAATTTGTGATGTGACTCATGTTTTAGATTTTTGGAGGGAGGAGTACGTGGTGGTAGCAGAGGGATCGGGCCATGTATAGACTTGTATGTTTTTGGGCTTAGGATTTAATTGTACATAGGTATTATCTAAGTGCGATTTAGTGGGGTTTTTTTGGCGGTTTTATCATATGTGATTGAAACTTTCATCTCCTCCTTGTATTCCTCTACATTATAGTGAATTTCCTCCTCCTCTTCTCATGGTTTTTCCCATCAAGGGTTTCCACGTAAAAATTATGTTTTCTTTTTATTTTCTTTTGTTTGTGGTATTGCTTATTCTTTCTCGTTTTAATAACACTCTCATTTGGTTGTAAAATAATATCAATCCATAAGCGATATCAAAGCATTTAAACTCAAAATTTTAATCATCCATTTGAATATCCCATAACAAGTCAAGACAATGATTTTTATCATGAGATGGAATTTCATAAATCATGCTCTCAATCACTTCTCAAAACTCATAACATATATGCACAAGATTTTAACTTAAGTTTACGGAAAATTCCCATAATAAATAGATAATTTCATTAAAAATGGGTTCATGATGAATGTTGTTCAAACAATTTTCAAAACCCCTTGCATATACATATGTATACATTTTTAAAACTTGTTAAAAACATTAAACTTATGCCCATGAGAGTTAGGATAGTCCTATATACTTTTTGATGGAGAAAAATTAATGAATAACTTTGAGTTTGAAATCTACAAGCTTTAGAATTGAGAATTCCCTAATTGATATTTTTGAGAGGAAAAGAATGAGGGTTTGATGCATTCAATTTATGTTGGGATGAATTTATATTTATATGATGGATTGGGGGAGTTATTGGGGGTGAAAGTATCATTTTCCCCTTAATTTAAATGGGAATTTTTTTTTAACGTTAGGGAAAGACCGATCAAGCTGCAGACCCAAACGTATAGAAAAATATTTTCCTCGTGACCCCAACATGATGCGCTAACATTGCCTCACAACCTTATCGTACCTCATGGATAATGTCTCACTAAGATGCTCATAATGTTTGTTTTATAAAAAGAATTTATGAATGGTTAGTTGCATTAAAAAGAGGACTCGAAGGGATTTAACTTGATATATAATGGGCCATATAACTTATTATATTCTAAGAGTAATGGACATGGGAAATTTAACCAAGAAATATCATATACAAAAATTCAATAGATAGGAAAGTTCTATACTTAACTATGAGCTAGAAGATATTTCTGAATTCAATCCATCTCCGAAGATATTCCCACTCTAAAGAATCATTATTCACACTTATTTCAAAGTAGAAACCAGTGGGTTTGAGTCTATATACATAGGAAAGATGGTTTAAACTTTAGCCCAAAAATGTGGGGTATTACATTATCTCCCCCTTGGGATCATTCATCCTCGAATAATGGTTAGGAACTTGTTGAAGCTCTAAAAATATGAAATAAAGGAAGTAAATACACATAAGTTGACGGTGGCTATCATAGGGGTGCGTGATGTAAAATTAGTATGAAGAAAGGTAGAATAAAAAAAAGATTAAAAAGCTGGGTGCGGCGGAAAAGAACAAGAAAAGAAAAATTGTGAAAAAGAAGAAGTAAGTGTAGAAAACACCGCACCCATCCTGAATATGTGTGATCAACAAAAGAGAAGAATAGAAAAGGTTAATAAGTCAGACCCCAGAAGGTCAACGAGTATCATACCAGCCCCTACCCTACATTACCAGCCAAAGAGAAGACCTATAGTGATCCTAGCTAACCTTTTTGGAAATGTTGGAAATGAAAATAAAGGCAAGCCTATAGTATTTGGCATACATTGATTGGAACTTTATTCTAAAAGTGAGTGTCTTTTGATTGTCCCGATGGTTACATATATGATGTCTGGTATAAGTGGTGTTGGACTTCTTTTTAGTGAGGGCACACTAGTTGCATTGCTAGTTGCTAACTTATTTGGATAGTTTAATCATGGTACATGCATGGTTGTTGCTGGTGAATTGAAGCCATATCTTGATTCCTGTGTGTCGCATTATTATTCTTCAATAATATACACAGTTGTTGTTTTTAAATTAATTGACCTTCGAAATAGTGAAGATGTTTTAAGATAATATGGATGGTTGACTGCCGAATATACTCAATTTCCTCTTGGTTATGTTTTAGTTTCTTGAGGACAAGAAATTATTTTAAGTTGAGGGTGTTGGTGTGTGAGCAGATGCTAGCACATTTGAGGTTTTGAACTAAGAATAATTGCAAAGTCTTCAGCAACTTTTGTTATTTTTGATTATTTTTTGTTTGATATTGCAGTAAAAGTCAAGATGCAAGAGAACCAACAATAATGGAAGAAAAAGAGTTGATTTATGAGAAAGTAGAGAGGTAAGTATAGCTAACAACTTGTCTGATAAGTCGTTAGCCTTGTGATAAGTTATTAAAGTTTCCATCAGCCTTAGACAGAGAATGAACTTTAGCTGGAATTCATGACGACATCTGTGATAGGCCGTCATAAGTGTGATAAGCCATCAGGATCGTCGTTAGTCTTAGGCAAGAAATAGGCTATGAAGTGAAGAAGCGATGACAATTCTGATAAGTCATCATATGTATGGTAAGACATCACGTCTCATAGTCAACCTAAGGCAGAGATTGTCAAAAGTGAAGAGGAGCTGACGACATTCCTAATAAGTCATCACACTTCTGATAAGCCTTCACACGTCGTCGCCTGTCCGAGAAAATATTGTGATCTATGATTTTGTTTCCATAATTAGACTAAAGTATTTAAAGCATATGTTAGGGTTTTCTAAGAATATAATGAGGGGGAACTGATGTTTTGGAGAATATCTTCTCTTTAGTTTTTTGACTTGAACTTTACAATTATTTTTGGAGAGATTATTACAATTGTTTTGGGATTTTCTACTGTGAATAAATATGAGAAACACTTGTTGCTTTTTATCTTATTGTAAGTTCATATATCAAACTATGAATTCAATTTGTTCTCTTGATTATTTTATTATCAGATGTTAAATTCCCTTAACCCAAGTTGTGGGATCTATGTGTTTGGGTTTGTCACGTAACTAAGTGTTTAAGATTCTAACGGTGGTAGAAACTTCTTGTTAATTCCATTATTTTATACTCTGATTATGTTGCATTCAATAGGCCTTACTTATTGGTAATTTGCTCGAGATAAGAAATCAACCCTAGTAAAAAGTGAATTATCAACAAGAACTAGGAAGCATCAAACTTCCATTTAATAATTAATGTTGTACCAAGATTAATTAACCTGAGATAACATCTTGTTATGAAATATAAATTTCCTAAGTTCGAGAGAATTAGGTGGTTAAATGTTTAACAAGGTTGAAAAAGATTTAGACATCACTTTGACAAGGATAGTTTGTTGTTCGTACATACCATAAAAATCATGAAACATTACTAGTGTCTGTCAAATCCCAAGACCCATAGTGAACATAACTCTGGTAAGTGGTGGTAGAAAAGGGATCGGGCCATATATGGACCTGTATGTTTTTGGGCTTAGGATTTAATTGTACACACGTATTATATAAGTGCGTTTTAGTGGGTTATTTTTGGCGGTTTTATCATACGTCATTGAGACTTTCATCTCCTCCTTGTATTCCTCTACATTATAGTGAATTTCCTCCTCCTCTTCTCATTGTTTTTCCCATCAAGGGTTTCCACGTAAAAATTGTGTTTTCTTCTTGTTTTCTTTTGTTTGTGGTATTTCTTATTCTTGCCCATTTCAATAGCACTCTTATTTGGTCGTAAAATAATATCAATCCATAAGCGATAGGAAATCATTTAAACTCAAGCTTTTAATCATCCATATGAATAGCCCATAACATGTCAAGACAATAATTTTCATCATGATAGTGAATTTCATAAATCATGCTCTCAATCACTTCTCAAAACTCATAACATATATGCACAGGATTCTAACTTAAGTTTATGGAAAATCCCCATAGTAAATAGATAATTTCATCAAAAATGGGTTCATTATGTATGCTCTTTAAACAATTATGAAAACCCATTACATATACATACATAAACATTTTTAAAACTTTTTAAAAACTTTAAACTTACGCCTATGAGAGTTAGGATAGTCACGCATACTTTTTGATGGAGAAAAATTAAAGAATAACTTTGAGTTTTAAATATACAAGCTTTAGAATTGAGAATACCCTTATTAATGTTTTTGAGAGGAAGAGAATAAGGGTTTGAGGCATTCAATTTGTTTTGGGATGAATTTAGATTTATATGATGGTTTGGGAGAGTTATGGGGGGGGGAGGGTAATTTTTCCCTTAATTTAAATGAGAAACACGTTTTAAGGTCAAGGAAAGAACGTTCAAGCTGTAGACCCAAATGCATAGGAAAGGATTTTCCTTATGACCCCAACGCGATGCACCAACATTGCCTCATGACCTGATCGCGCCCCCTGGATAATGTCTCACTAAGATGCTCATAATGTTTGTTTTATAAAATAAATTTATGAACGGTCAGTTCTATTAAAAAGAGGGCTACAAGTGCTTTAACTTGATATTTAATGAGCCACATAACTCATTATATTCTAACAGTAGTGGTCATTGGAAGTTTACCCAAGAAATATCATATACTAAAATTCAATAGATAGGAAAGTGCTCAACTTAACTATGAGCTAGGAGATATTTTTGAATTCAATCCATCTACGAAGATGTTCCCACTCTAAAGAATCATTATTCACACTTATTTCAAAGTAGAAACCACTGGGTTCGAGTCTATATACATATGAAAGACAATTCAAACTTTAGCCCAAAAATTTGGGGTATTACATTATCTCCCACTTGGGATTATTTATCCTCTAATGATGGGTAGGAACTTGTTTAAGCTTTAAAAATATGGAATAAAGGAAGTAACTACACATAAGGAATTTCCCTCAAAATTTGCAAAGAATCAAAAGATCTTTATGATAACCCCTAGTGAATCAGGTCAGTACGAAGCATGAGATAATGAGAATTGACATAGATATGACTTTGCACATGAGTTCTATGGATAATAATCATCACAACATAAGGTATTAGTTTATTTGGTAACCCTAGGTGTTGATGTACATTAATACTAGACATGAAATAAGATTTCATGAGACATAGGAATAGAGGTACTCTCCATTTTACATGATAAGACAAATAGCATTTATATTTAACAACAATCCTAAAATATACATTCTACAATGAAAAAAACACTTAATCATTTCAAACTTATCATTCCCGAACATCACACCTAACTGCAAGAGTCTGAGTCCCACCGCATAGTACTTCCATGTTGAAGCCTATCCTTGAGTAAAAAGGTGCTAGCTTAAGCTATGGGACCATATACTCTACATCCCTTTAAGAATATTACTTCACCTTATCACTATAATCAAACAACCTCTGGTCTTATGTCAAGGAGTACAAACCACATAGCACGTTGGTTTGTGTATTCATCAATCACAATATTCAAGGCAATATTTATTACACCCACTTTATGGATCTGCCCACTAAAAAACTAGCAACTTCAATCACTCGCACAAAGATTTTCACCAGATATTTCCTTCCTAACTAGTTAACTAACAAAAGTTCATCTCCCTCTTCTCTCTTCACCTATAACCTTAGTTCGAGTAATCACACAGAAATTTTAATAATCAAGAACATCTACTCCCTTATCTAAATTATTACTATGCTTCCATAACCACTATCAACCATCCTAACATAAGGAGGGTCATCGAGGGACTAGAGAAAAAACATCATAAATGGGAGTAAAACTATTCAATTATAACTTATATTTATTGCACTAATAATGGTGGGGCCTGAGATGTAAGAAACAATATAATAGGCTGGAAGTTCTTCAGATATCAAATGTCTAAATCATAAATAGAGAGTCCTTCGGGTATCAACATCGTATAACATGAGTTCATAGGTCTGGGCAGGGTTAGAAACACGGATGCATATATCATGAGTTGTATAACATAAAGTCGGGATTCATATATTCAAGGAATATGGGAAGGATTGTTGCTTGAAGCTATTTCTTTGCATTTCCAAAGTTGAGATAGTCACGAATTTGCATAAACTTTACACTATGAGCCAATACAAACATACAATGAATCGATGACATATAAAAATCCTAGTATCATAGAACTAAGCATAAAGTGAGACATGAATTTATGGATCATGAGTATCATACCATAGAGCTTGAAAACATAGAAGCTTGGATTGTTGAGAGACATTATTACTTCTAGTTTGGAGGTTAGAACAAGGACATAATTTGAGTAGAGAACACAACCTTAGGCGTAGGCATGACTTTAATAAATTAGACGTTGGTAGATATCCTCTTAAATTGAAGTAGAAGGATTTTGCTTGAATAAAAATTGGTTTATCATGCCTCTTCCTTGAAACTTGCCACTATGAGAAAATTCAAGAACTACCTTAGTCCATCGTATCCCTCTTAGATCAAAGTCATAATCCTAGACTTGCTTACAGTTTTTCCTCTTATGTAACAAACTTTCAGGTGCTATTTTGTACTAACTTAGATAGTTGTTATATTGATCTTTCAAGATCTAATCATTACTCATCTATAAAAGGAAAGAGATTTCTCTTCATCAAATAGTTTTTGCACAAATCTAAAGAGTGAAGAGAGGTAGAAAAAACTCCATCTCAAGACTGATCAAGCATTGCTCATGTTCTTATCTTTGTAATATGCTTAAGAAGTAAGTGAGTGTTCTTGAGTGTTTATTTATAACTGAACTACTCATTCTATATGAGTAAAGTTTTCTTGTTAAGAGATTTTCTTTAGGGATAACTCAATCAGAATGGACCACATCATTGGGGATATAAACTCTTGGACTTGTATCACCTTGACAATAAGGAATGGCTAATGAAATCAGAGAATGGAAGGAATTAGTATAACATCCATATGGATGAAGTTATAAAATGAACTAGGGTATGAAAGAATGAGAAACAACTCTTAAATGCCCGGTATCATCCTGCTTATAAGTGTGGTTCACAACACACTCATAAGTAAGAATCTAATAAACATGGCTTCGTAGACACACTGGTACCACGAATTGTGCTCTAATACCAAGCTTTTCACAACCTGAACTGAGGCCTCGGCCGCGACGGGCATACCAAACTACAAAAGCTCGAAAGACCCCTTAGTATTCTACCATAAGCATAATCCATAGATAAATCAAAGTGCGGAAGATATAATGAAAAGTCAATGGAAATTTACAATTCAGACTATGAGAACAACGTATGACAATACAATACACAACTTCCATCTACGAAGCCTCTACTGAACACTAATTGTCTAGGCCGAGACAAAGCCCCAGACTGGACCATATACTGAAAGACTCAACATATAAGTAAATGCCTTACGAAAGATGGATGGCTCACCAATTCTGTCATATCCCAAGTGTTCTACTGATGGGATGGACCATGGGACTATACCACAGAACCTGAAATATAGAGGGTCAATACTCAAAAGTACTAGCACGTATAACAATCCAAAAACAAAATATATTTTGTATAACATAAGTGAGACCATTTTCATAAACACTAGTCAGCATAAAAAAATTAAAAATACATAGTCATAATTAGTACGCCTCAAAATATTTCTAAAATTCATGACTCAACTCTTTGTCTCACTTCTGAGCTAGGTGGTACACCTTACATATTTGAAAAGTACCCCACGGGCTATATGGGATCACCACTTGACTCATTTCCCAAGCCCCCAATCCAAGATTGTCGTAAGGGTTGGAGTATTTGAATTTGATACACTAAAGGGGCACAAGGCCAATGTATAATCCCTATCATGGGACATTATATAAACCATACTGATAAAATACGATTTTAGGCAATGAGTTATCTAAACTCATTCCTTCACCGGGTAACCACCTAACTACCTTAGAACCCATTTTTAAATTTCTTAAAAATACATCTTACTGAAATCATGATCTGAAGTCTGAAAAGTCAATAATTTGTATTGTATTTGCCATGGAGTTCATCTGTTTTGGTATCATCATACCAATACTTGCAAGTCATATATAATCCATATCATATCATGCCTTAGTCCTTTCATTCAAAACATATAATTTGACCACCAAAACATTTAAACACTTCAAGAGAGTTCTTATTTCAAAACAAATGAAACTCAAGCAAAATGCTCTGTTTTCAATACTTTGACAAAGTGTGATCATATCTTTCATCATTCACATGAAAATTATTTATTATAAGACATGACAACTTGTTTAAAAAGGAAAATACCCTCTCATTTCTTTCGTAAGACAATGACAATCCATAAACATTGACAAAATATTTAATCTTAATTTTAACCATCTGTGTACACCATCCACAAAATAATTAATAAGATAATGGGTTTCATAACAGGAGAGGGAATTTCATAAATCATGATTTAATATAACTTTTCATATTCATAACATCCATTCACATGAAATAATTCATGTTTTGGAAAAACATCCATGGTTTAAAACATATTTCATCATGAATCAGGTTCCCAATGCATGCTATCAAAATAATCTCAAATCTCATAATACATGCGCACATATATACTTTAGATCTTGTAAAAACTATAAAACTTCTTCCCATGAAATATAGGATATCCCCACGTACCTTTTTGATGAAAACAATTTGTGATATCTTGAATCTAAGCCTTGGAAGCATGGGGTTTTGAAAGAAACCCTAACTTATCCCTCTTGAGAGTGGAGAGGAGAGTGAATGATCAGAAATTGACATGTCCTGTACAATTGACATTTAAAAAAAGTGCATTGGAATCATGGGGGTAGGGTTTGGGGTAAGGAAAAGACCAAAATACCCCTAAAGAAATTGAGTTAAAATTGCAGGAAGTTTTAGTTGATGACTTAGCTAACAACTTATTAACTAGTTGATGACTTATCAGCCTAATCATCACCCTCTAGCCAAACTTAGACACTTTTTAGTTATCACGACCCGAGATGGGCCCTGGACATGACAGTCATCCCGAACCATGAAGGTCGGAGAGACCCCTTACTATGTAATGATAAGCATAATCCATACATAAATCAAAGTGTGGATAATATAATAATATTCATGGAGATTCATTATAATATCAACTGCATCAAGAAAATTATTACAATACAATACTAAACTCTAATCTATGAAGCCTCAAATTAAAAATAACTATCTAGACGGAGAACCCCCCTCCCCCAGCTGGACCATATATTGAAAGACTCAACATACAAATAAATGTCTTCCGAAAGATGGATGGCTCACCCATTTCTGTCATATTCCAAGTGTGATACTGATGTGATGGACCATAAAACTATACCATAGTAACTGAAATATAGGGGCCAATACATAAGCTACTCGTACATAGAACAATCCCAAAAAACTAAAATACCTTTGTACAACATAAGTGAGAGCATTTCATAAGAACATGTCTTCATAAAGAATTTTGAAAATACATGGACATAATTTTATGAGCTTTAAAACATTTTATTGAAATTATGACTCAACTCTTTATGTTACTCTTGAGCTAGATGGTACACCCTACAAGTGTTAAATCCCATGGGCTATATGGGATCCACCCTTGACTCGACGGGCAATCCCCCAACCCAAGTGTGTCGTAAAGGTTAGATTATTAGTGAAAGAGTTACGCAAGACCATAAAGTAAGGTGCCATGATCCCCAATCAAATCAACATATCATGGTAGTGCACAAGACCAAAAAGCATTTCTCCTAACCATAGTCCCAATTTGGAATGACATGAATCAAGGTACATAAGATCACAAAGCAGCATCATTGAGTCTTCCAACTCATGCTTTCTTCGGGTAACCATCTCACTTCCTTTAATACCGATTATAACCTCTTAAAAACCAACATGTGTCATATTTATAACCAGTTGTTTTCTCATTCTATTAAGGGCATATCACACAGGGCATTGTTACACCCAGACTTTCAAGTCATTCATATCATATCAATTTCACAACCCTTCTCATTAAAAATATGCAAATGACCACCAAACATATTTAAACAATATATGAGAGTCTTAGATTCAAAATAAAAGGAAAACTAATGAAAAATACTCTTTTTTCTATTCTTTAGCAAGGTGTGGTATTCTCTTTCATTCATTTCATGCAAGCTATTTTTTAGGAAATATGACTATTTATAAAATAAGGAAAAAACCCTCTCAATTCTGTCATAAAGCAGTAACAATCTGCAAATATTAGCAAAATAATTAAACTCAACTTTCAACCATGTATATAAATAATCAATGATATTGTTGATACGCCCAAATTATAAATCTCGTTAGAAAGTGTAAGCGGTCGCTGTTAATTATAGAACCCAACTGGGTTGGGTGTCGAATCCCACAGGGAATACTATGGTCACTAAGTATTGCGGTTATTATTAGACTATTGATCGATGGTTCCAAGATGAAGGGTGTTTTGGTTTAAGTGCACAATAATGTTATCAGTGTAACAATGAGATGATATGTGTAATTATATTTGATCACAAAGAATGACAAGTTAGGGTAACGTCCACCTTGTAGTTTCTACTTCTCTATTAACTATGAGTAATACGGAGTTTATGCATGCATGCACTTATAGAGAGACGTATTCTGATTCTAAATCCAAGTGTTTTTCAACCATCAAGGATTTATTCACTTTAGTCCTTTCGAACCCAAAGTGTACAACAAATTATACGAACTCTCCAAGAAGTTAATCCTGCTAGGACACTAACGTGTAAAATAGAGGTGGCAAACCCTATTTTCTCATCACACTCTCTTTTCCAAACAGTAACTTTTCTATCGAATAAGTTATTGCTATAATGGTGTATTCCCTATGTTTGCAACCATGGGAATTCAATCAAAACGAAGAGAGTAATGATATAAGTGGCGTGACACATCATAAATTCACAAACCCATAGCAATAGAGAGTATACTACAAGGTTTCCATAACCCTAAATAATAAGCTTAGCTACTCATGAATAGAATGGAACTCAAAATAGACATAATCATCATACCAAAACTAGAACAATCTCGGCGATAAAGATGACTAGCAAGAATAAGAGGAAAGCATGTTTTCCTCTCTCCGTCCGCTTCAAGCTAAGCCACTATTCTTCTGTTCAAAACTATTAAAAATCTGAATAATGCAGAATATCCAATGATGCTGAAAATTCAGCAATAAGGTTTTTAATAACATCCTTCTCTAATAAGTTTCTACTGCATCCTTAACTATTTAAAGATTCTTAGTTTGCCCGGGAAAAAGTTCCCATGCATCACATTCAGTCCAAAAGCTGCCTTCCCTTTTATGTGAAGTTTTCCTTTGCTGTCCACAGGTCCCCAAAGTGCTGAAATCTTCCTCATTAGTACCTGAAAAGCAAGCTAATCACATAGGTCAGCTCACTTAATTGAAAATAGACTAAAAGTGCAAGAATTATGTATTTTATCCTCAAAACTTAGTTAAAACATGGTTAAGTTATGGTGCTTAGACGTATAAATACACCCAACATCACCACCCCACACTTAAAGTGTTGTTTGTCCTCGAACAAAATATTGCATCCATGCGAATACCTAACTAAACTTCATAAGACCAACACAAAATTTTCCACATGACATACACGAAAATTAGTAACAAAGAGTAGATTTCTTGACCATTACTAGAAATAACTCACCCTCCAACATAGACTCATTAGGATGGTTAATTCGTATACACAAGTTAAGACAAAAAAAATCATATAAAACTACCCAACAATCATCAACCATGTGCGCTCACACAAAATGTTACCTATAATCACTCATAGGTTTGCATTTTTTAGAAGTATGGGTATAAGAACTTGCTTGGTCTCACTCTCACAAAGAATTCTTAGATTACAACTGATGACCATAAGCTTTCCCTTAGTGTAATGCTCCACTAATATGAGAATGCTAAGGTTAGGATCAAATAGTTCTTTACAGGTTGTAAAGTAGGCTAAAGGGACGGGTAGGACGATTTTGACCAGAAGTGGTGACTATGCTCCCTAAGCGCTTTAATACACTACATTATGCCATTTACATTAACGTTTAACAACCACTCTACCTTCCTTTCATCTACCGACTCCCTTTCACCCATTTTGTTACTCAATCAAAAACATTATGATGGGAATATACACTCTTTTTTTATTTTATTTTTTATTTTTTTTACATTTAGCATCCCTATGATAGCCACCCTCGATCACAATATTTTCATGTACCAATAACTAAACTTTGGGGCATCACTTTCACCATTTTCCTCTTATTTTTCCACACTCTTTACTCAACTTAATTCTACAATTTAAAGCGCTTAGGAGATTTTTGATCAAATTGTGGTCTTTTCAAAAAAAATGGATTAGGCTACATATGAGGCTGCTAAAGAAAATAACTGAAGGCTTAAAGAGTGTTCACTAGGACAATGTACAAAGGTAGGTAAAAAGAAGATAAACAAAATTAGGGCTGCCAAAGAAATGCCTAAATCATCTCCTAAACTCACAATCTTTATTTCGCTTCACACACATACTAGGAAAGTTCTAGCATCAGTCGCAACAAAGAATATACAATAACCTTACACACACATGGCACATGGTCAACTTAATTAGGAGCATTATAGATTCTTGACCCAACAGATAAATGAATTAAACCACAAGCAATTATCACAGAATGACCAAAATAGTCTATAAGAACAATTTTATGCAAAAATCAAACTAATTACGACTAACTAACTACGACTAAATCAAAACAATTATAGAATAAATTCAGGCAAGCAGTACGCAATACAGCAGACAAGGAAATCCGCAGATATATATCCGCATACATATACCCGCACCCCATACTTATAAGGAACACACTGCCCGCAATGTAAATAAATAAGCAAAAACCTGGTTAGTCAGACTCCTCCTCTATATTCGGGGTCATACCACCTGTGTCAGAATCATCATTAGAGTATTCATCATTAAAGTTGTCCTCCACATTAGAGTGTAGCAGTCGGTGATCATCGTCTATCGGCACATCATCATCTAGAGGTTCCTCAAAATTTACCCCCACTCCACACATAGCCCGCGCATGCTCATTGAGCGGGTAGTCATAGTCCAATTTTCGAAGCTCTGCATCAGTAGGCATATGACCCCCATTCATCATAGTAAACCTAGTCATGCCATTCAGATAGTGGAAACAACTCTCATCTCGAGCATGTCTCTCAGTAGTGGAGAGGTTGATGCCCTGACCAATTTCTGGATCTTTAATTTTTGTGAGATCTACCTTCTTTGGGTTATGTAGAGACTTATGGTCTGTTGTCTCCTCCTTAATGTTCTTTTTTTTTTTAATATTGCAGTCAACAAGTTGCCGAACCTGAAATGAGACCTTTTGTGCACCCTTGCTTTTTGTATCGACGTTCGTATAATGCACCAATGTAGATGGGAACATTCATCATTATAGCATGTACCAAGAAGACTCGATCACGTGTGACCTTAGTGTATTGTGTCCCAGGAATCAAGCAAGAATTGACTATTCTTAACCATAAGCGAGCTTCTCTGTTCAAACAAGCATATGGGTAAGTATTGTGACGACCATTATCTTTGTGATCAGTCCATTGGGTCATGGACCTTGATCCACACAAAGTATGTCTGATGGCTCTGTAGGGAGGTCTGTGGCAGAGCTCCTTGAGTGGTGAATGATCCACACTTGGAGTACCCAGGAAAGAGTTGAAGAAATCAACGTTCAATTGCAAGACTTGCCCCCGAATCTTTACTTTATTTCCCGTAGTCCTTGGGGACCAGTTGGCATAAAACTCTCGAGTCAAATCAAGATTACATTCGCCCATGTCTCGGAAGATAAAGTCAAGATTTAGTGCCATGATCTTAGCTAAAATGCAAGGGTCTCTCTTTGCTAAACTTTCCTACTGCATCAACTCCATATGGACATATTTCTTTACTTTATTGTTTCTATACCATTCCTTCCCTTCCTCCTCCAGAACCCATTTAATCCCAAAAGTGTGACGAAGCACTTGATGAGAAGAGGAATCATCCTGGTCCTTTCTTGACCTTTTGTGACCTTTCTGTGAGGTGGATGCTTTCTCCTTTCCCTGCCGTAGAGTCATGTTAGTTTCATTTCAGATGATTCACAATAATCGAAAAAAAAAATAGTGATGTCACCACCCCACACTTTATTTGTTTGTACAAACTAATTGATTGAGTGATGTCGACTACTCAGACTTCATCGACATACATTTAGGTGGTATGAGCCAATAACATTATTAGCGCAGTCACACTTTCAACCCTTCACTTTACGTAACAATTTCTCAGTTTGATATAGAGAAGCAGCACACAATGGTCGTGTAATCTTGACTATCATTTCCAACTTTATTTCATTGGAGCAATGCAATATTTGAACAAGACTACCACATAGAAATCTTATCATGCTATAGCAATAGAAACAATCACACAATCTTATGCTTGTGGTTAACAATGTTCATTACATCGATGAACGATTCATTCACACAGTCAATCTTACAACTCCCAAAATTATGCATTAAACTTCAATATTTCAACTCCATAATAATGACAAATTATGACAGTGAATACCAATCGACACATGCCGAAGTAAAATCAAGATCACCTACGATAATACTTTCACTTAATGAGATGTATTTTTCAAAAATCATAACAAACCAACTATACTCTCATCACCAAGCATCACTACAAAATCTAGTTAACCATTATAAACATAGCACTGAAACAACTACGGAACATGAAAGAACAACTTACTTGGTCATTATTTCGCGATAAATCGGGAAGGTGAGCCTGCAGGATTTGATGAGAAAAGAGAAAAGTTTGGAGAGGGCAATGTTGGGCAGCACATAGGTTTAAGAAAACTTGAGTGGTGTTTAAGGGTAGAGGATATATTTAAAGGATGAGCCATGGGTCGGGTTAGTCCATTCATAAACGGGTTAGTAGGCAAAAAGCATAAGTAGGCGGCGCCTATAGCATTGCCTAAGCATAAGTAGACGGCACCTAACCTATTGCCTATGTTGGCATAGGCGGAGCCTAGCCTATTGCCTATGTTGGCATAAGCGGCGCCTAGCCTATCGCCTATGTGAGACAGTGAGCATAGGCAATGGCATAGGTGGCGCCTAACCTATTGCCTATGTTGGCATAGGAGGTGCCTAGCCTATTGCCTATGTTGGCATAGGTGGCGCCTAGCCTATCGCCTATGTGAGACAGTAAGCATAGGCAATGGCATAGGCGGCGCCTAACCTATTGCCTATGTTGGCATAGGCGGCGCCTATCGTTGAGCCTTACACATTTGACCATTCCCACTTCCCTGTATTGTTCCATTATTCCTAGACTTACCACCATTTACATGACTCACTTTCAAAACAAAATTTTGGACTAATTTTCTCCTTTGTACTTCATGCACCTACACTTAATCAAAAACAACAAAAATAATTAGAAAGATGGGTTGCCTCCCACCAAGTGCCTTAGTTTTGGTCGTGGCTCGACTATTCTTTTTGAATTTTTATTTACCAAAAACAAAATCCTAGTAAAACAATGGGTTGCCTCCCATGTAGCGCTTGATTTATTGTCACAGCACGACATAGTTATCTTTATTACTCAGAATTCATCAAGATATATGGTGACTATACATTTTATCGAGTCGGTTGGACCAACATATAGCTTCACTCTTTAGACATTCACCTTAAAGACACTACCATCATCATTTTCTAACTCCATTACTCTAGATGAGTAAAGTTAGCTGATTCTGAATGGACCAGACCATTTAGAATTCAACTTACCTGGAAACAACTTCAGTCTGGAGTTGAAAAGAAGTATCAGATCGCCTTTCTAAAAGTTTCATTGGATAATCCTCCGATCATGATACTTTTTCATCCTTTCCTTATAAATATCTGCTCTATCATATGTATTTAGATGGAATTCATCCATCTTGTTCATATGTCCCAATCTCATATCTATAGTATCATCCTAATTCAGGTTAAGTTGCTTCAGTGCCCACATTGCTTTATGTTCTAGCTCAATTAGTAAGTGACAAGCTTTTCCATAGACTAGTTGGTATGACGACATGCCAATTGGTGTCTTAAACGCAGTCCTGTATGCCCATAAGGCATCGTCCAGCTTCCTGGACCAATCTTTCCTGCTAGCATTCACAGTTTTAGCAAGGATCAGCTTGATTTCCCGATTGGAAACTTCCACCTGCCCACTAGTTTGTGGGTGGTACGGTGTAGCTACCTTATGTTGCTTAACCCCATACTTTTCCAATACAGTTCTGAACAACTTGTTGTAGAAATGTGATCCTCCATCGCTTATGATAGTACAGGGTACCCCAAAACGAGAGAAGATATTTCTCTTTAAGAACGCCACAACACTCTTACCTTCATTATCAGCTAGAGCGACTACTTCGACCCATTTGGATACATAATCCACAGCAACCAAGATATATTTCATCCCGAATGAGCTCATAAATGGGCCCATGAAAGAAATACCCCAGACATCGAATAACTCTACTTCAAGCATTTTGGACATGGGCATCTCATGGTGCTTTGAAATAGAACCTTGCCGCTGACACTGATCACATCTTCTTACAAAATCGTAGGCATCCTTGAATAATGAAGGCCAATAGTAGCCACTTTGCAGTACTTTCTTGGCCGTCCAATCACCTACATAGTGACCTCCAACTTGGGAAGCATGGCTTGCTTTCAGTATGATAGGCACCTCTACATCTGGGATGCACCGCCTAATAATACCATCAGCATATCATTGAAAAAGATACGGATTATCCCAGAAGTAATGTTTCACATCATGCATGAACTTTTTCTTTTGATGAAAGGAGAGATGCTCAGGAATCACTTCACTTACCACGTAGTTAGCAAAATCTGCATACCACGGTAAGTCTTCCACCATAGTTACTAGAATATCTTCGTCGAGGAATGCATCATCAATATCAAGGTCGGGCTGCACTGTGTGCTCACTCTCAAGTCTAGATAGATGATCATCTACTTGGTTTTCACAAACTTTCCTGTCCTTTACCTCGAAATCGAATTCTTGAAGTAGTAGCACCCACCTAATTTGCCTTAGCTTGGCATTCTTCTTTTCCATGACATATTTTAGAGCCGCATGATTTGTATGAACCACTACCTTGGTTCCCAACAAGTAAGCACGGAACTACTCGAAAGCATAAACAATTACAAGAAGCTCTTGTTCAGTGATGGTATAATTCTTCTGTGCTCCATTCAAGTCCTTGCTCGTGTAGTAGATTGGATGAAATAGCTTTTCTCTTTTCTATCCAAGTAGAACACCTAAGGCTACACCAGTTGCATCACACATAACTTCAAAAGATAGAGACCAATTGGGTGCTACAATAATAGGGGCTTCAACTAGCTTTCCTTTGAGGCATTCGAATGCCTTCAAGCAATCTGCACCAAAGTGAAACTTTGCTTTCTTCTCCAAAAGTTTACATAATGGGTTTGCAATCTTGGAGAAGTCTTTAATAAACCTTCTATAAAAACCAGCATGGCCAAGAAAACTATGAACCCCTTCATAGAAATTAGAGGTGGTAGTCTCTCGATAACTTTAACCTTGTCTCGATCAACTTCGATTCCCTTTTCAGAGACCTTATGCCCGAGAATAATGCCTTTCTTAATCATAAAATGACACTTCTCCCAATTTAACACCAGATTGAATTCCACACATCGCTGCAAATCCATACTCAGATTTGCCAAGCATGACTCAAATGACTCACCTACAACTGAAAAGTCATCTATAAATACCTCCAAGGTGTCTTCTACCATATCAGAGAAAATGGACATCATACATCTCTGAAAAGTGGCAAGTGCATTACATAGCCCAAATGGCATTCGTTTGAATGCAAAAGTACCATATGGGCATGTAAAAGTGGTCTTCTCCTGATCTTCAGGAGCAATGCAAATCTGATTATATTGGAAATAACCATCTAAGAAACAAAACCATCCCCTCCCTGCTAATCAATCAAGCATTTGATCCATGAATGGCATTGGGAAGTGGTCCTTTAACATCCACGAATTTAGCTTTCAGTAATCCATGCACACCCTCCACCCTGTGACAGGTCTGAGTGGAATTAGCTCATTTTTTTTGTTTGCTACTATTGTCATGCCCCCTTTATTGGGCACACATTTTACAAGACTCACCCATTTACTATCTGAGATTGGATAGACCACCCCTGTATCTAACCACTTTATGATTTCTTTCTTCACCACCTCTTGCATAGGTGGATTCAGACGACGTTGATGCTCAATAGTAGGTATGCAATCTTCCTCGAGCTAAATCTTGTGCATATATATACCAGGAGGGATACCAATTATATCAGCAATAGTCCAACCAATATCTCTCTAGTACCTCTTCATAACTGAGATGAGAGCCTCAACCTGTTGTTTACCTAAATCGGCAGCAATAATAACCGATAGTGTATTTCCACTACCCAAGAACACATACCTTAGATGACTGGGTAGCTCTTTCAACTTTAGCACCGGTGGCTCTTCAGTGGACGTCTTTGCTGGTGGTGAAGGTCGATTCTTAAGGACAAGGTCCAGCTTCTTGGGGGCATAAAAATATGACCCCATTCCTATTAAAGCACAGATAGTTTCTTCGTACTCTTCCATATCCTCATGATCGAAGTTCAAAAGCACAACGGCTAATGGCTCAACAGTAAGCAACTTCTCTAAAGATAATTCCTTCTCATCCTCATAATGAACATCAGCTATAGAGAACACATTCATATCCTTGGGTTGCTTCACTGATTTGCATACATCACAATGTACTACTTTGTCATTCATTCAAAATAAAAGCTCATTTTCTCACAAATCAATAAGCACACTTCCTGTTGCGAGGTAAGGTCGACCCAAGATTATGGGCACCTCAAAATCCACCCCGAAATCCAAAATAACAAAGTCTGTAGGAAAAATGAAGGTAGAAACCTTCACTAATACATCATACAAGATACCAACAGGTCATTTTACCGACCTATCTGCCATTATAAGCCGCATGTTGGTTGGTGTAGGATCGCCCATCCCCAACTGTCTATAGATGGCTAGTGGCATCAAATTAATGCTAGCCTCCAAATCACATAACGCCTTAGAAAAATCTAAAGATCCAATTGTGGAAGGAATAGTGAAAGCACCCAAATCTACCTTCTTCTGTATTGCGCTGCGATGATGAAAATTATCTGCTAATTCATAGCTCGCTGCCCTTCTCCAGTGCCTCCACCAAAGGCACATTAATAGTCAGCTGCTTCAGCATGGTCATGAATTTATTGAACCTGGTGTCATCAACTTTCTTCTTCAGTCTCTGAGGAAAAGGTGGTGGTGGATTTGGAAAAGTTTTCTCCACCACTTCTTTTTTATTGTGCTTCCTATTATCAATCTTTTCAGACTACTGACATCTAGGTGTAGTATTCTGAGCATTCTCCTCCTGAGCTTCAACTTCTACAGAATCATCACAATATGCTTCAATAACA
Organism: Capsicum baccatum var. pendulum; assembly: GCA_030864225.1. NCBI lineage: Eukaryota > Viridiplantae > Streptophyta > Magnoliopsida > Solanales > Solanaceae > Capsicum > Capsicum baccatum. The sequence goes on along the minus strand of CM061554.1, from coordinate 216,096,361 downwards.
TTCTCCTCTATACTATCAACCACAGGCTTCCCCTTGGATGGATTTTCCAATACTTTACCACTCCTGGTTGTAATAGACAAACATGATCCATCATTCTTTGGATTTTGGACAGTGTCACTTGGTAAAGTGCCAGTTTTTCTTTGATTGAATGTCGCTAATAGTTGACTCATTTGTTGTTCCAGTTCTTTTATTGAAGTGGAATGCGAGTAAACCAATTGATTTATTGAGGATAAATCATTTTTTACCTCAGTTACTCCCGTTTTGGTTGCCTCCACTCCTTTCAATAGCTTAGCCATCATGTCCTCCATGGACATCTTCCCAGAACTAGTTGCAGCAGCTTCACGATTTACAGGAGGGACATACAAACCGCTCCTGTCATTTTTATTCTTCCAATTCCCTTGGACTCAATCTTTGTATCCGGATTCTTCGTAATAGTTATAACCTTGGTTTCCTTGGACATTGCCTCGGAAACCCCCTGATTATTAAAGTAATTTGCTTCCTCCTCAGAATCGGAGTCATCTCTTCCTTGTGATATAATCGCCTTAACCTTTTCTGTCTTCCCTAATAATAAATGCTTGGTAAGAAGGTCCATCTGTGTTTTCATGTGAGCCGTATCCTGGTCACGTTTCTCTTCTCTTCGCCTCTGTTCTGCTGTTATGCCAATAGATACAGTAGAGCTTGCTACCTCAGAATCCCTGGTATGCCAAGCTCTACTTTGCTTTGTCATACAATCCAGCATATTGCATGTCTCAGAAAAAGTAAGGTCCATCAATGACCCACCCACAGCATTGTCGACCACTGGCTTAGTCACCGAGTTCAAAGCCCTATATAATATTTCCATCAAGTGGACATTGGTCATTTGATGATTTGGGCACCGCAAAAGCTTCTTCTTGAACCTTTCGTATGTCTCGTGGGGAGCTTCAGTTGGAAACTGTCTGAAATTACTTATCTCATTTCTTAGTTGTGCTCTCTTGGATGGTGGAAAGAATCTTTCTAGGAAAGCTTCTTTCAGTTGCCTCCAATTAGTAATAGAGTCAGGAGTTAGCCCGTTTAACCATAGAGTTGCCTCTCCAGATAGATACAATGGAAATAAGCAAAGTCGGATTGCATTCTGTCCAAACCATGGATTGTCTAATGATTTGCATGTTGAGATAAAATTTATCAGATACATATTCGGGTCGTCGCCTGCAAGTCCACCTGGATCATGGTGCTGGTGATATTGAACTTGGCTCTAGGTACCAAGGGCGGAGAAATAATAACCCCTGTGGCACTATCCCTATCTAAGTCATTGTCATCATCATCAAAAGAAACCTACACAGCTCGGCGTTCAGGTCTCAACCTAGCTGGACGATCTCTGTTGATAATAACTCATCATCACCCAGGTCCTCATCATCATGATTTGGTGCCCGACCTGGGTTATCAGGATTCTGTTGATTTACTTGCGCAGCTGGAATTGCAGCTAATCTAGCCTACTCCTGTTGAGTATCCATCCTTTCAATGTGTCGTTGTACATCCATTCTGCCAATGAGTTGTGGTTCAGGATTTATTGGTAATAATGGCTGACCAGATCTTTGAGTATTTGGCATGCACTCCACTAAACCTGAACAAAACAAAAACAACAAACAAAAAGTAAACTTTGAGAATCTTTGAACAAAGGGTCTATTAACTATCACAAACTTAGTTGACAATCGTATTCCCCAGAAACAGCACCAAAATTTGATACGCCTAAATTACAACTCTTGTTAGAAAGTGTAAGCGGTCGCTATCAAAGATAGAACCCAATTGGTTTGGGTGTCGAATCCCATAGGGAATACTATGGTCACTAAGTAATGGGATTATTATTAGACTGTTGATCGAAGGTTCCAAGATGAGGGGGGTTTTGGTTTAAGTGCACAATAATGTTATTAGTGTAACAATGAGATGATATGTGTAATTATATTTGATCACAGAGAATGACAAGTTAGGGTTACGTCCACCTTGTAGTTTCTACTTCTGTCTTAACTATGAGTAATATGAAGTTTATGCATGTATGCACTTATAGAGAGACGTATTCTGATTCTAAATCCAAGTGTTTTTCAACCATCAAGGATTTATTCACTTTAGTTCTTTCGAACCCAAAGTGTACCACAAATTATACCTTGGGCACTTACGTGTAAAATAGAGGTGGCAAACCCTATTTTCTCGTCACACTCTGTTTTCCAAACAGTAACTTTTCTATCGAACAAGTTATTGCTATAATGGTGCATTCCCTATGTTTGCAACCATGAGAATTCAATAAAAATGAAGAGAGTAATGATATAAGTGGTGTGACACATCATAAATTTACAAACCCATAGAAATAGAGAGTATACTACAAGGTTTCCATAACCCTAACAAAATAAGGTTAGCTACTCATGAATAGAACGGAACTCAAAATAGACATAATCATCATACCAAAACTAGAACAATATCGGCGTTAAAGATGACTAGCGAGAATAAGAGGAAAGCATGTTTTCCTCTCTCCGTCCGCTTCAAGCTAAGCCACTATACTTCTGTTCAAAACTATTACAAAATCTGAATAATGCAGAATATCCAATGATGCTGAAAATTCAGCAATAAGGTTTTTAATAACATCCTTCTCTAATAAGTTGCTACTGCATCCTTAACTATTTAAAAATACTTAGTTTTCCCGGTAAAAAGTTCCCATGCATCACATTCAGTCCAAAAGTTGCCTTCCTTTTTATGTGAAGTTTTGCTTTGTTGTCCACAGGTCCCCAAAGTGCTGAAATCTTCCTCATTAGTACCTGAAAAGCATGCTAATCACATAGGTCAACTCACAAAATTGAAAATAGACTAAAAGTGTGAGAATTATGTATTTTATCCTCAAAACTTAGCTAAAACATGGGTAAGTTATGGTGCTTAGACGTATAAATACACCCAACATCAATTGTCAACTAATAGACTTCATAACAAGAGAGGAAATTTACATAAACATTGCACTCATATAGCTTTCAAATCAATAACATATTTATACATGAAAACAAACTATGTTTAGGGAAACAAACTCAAAATTTATGAAATATTTCATCATAAAATGGATTTACAACACATGTTTTTCACCCAATTCAACATCCACTTCATGTATAAAACAATAAATATTTAAGGTTTACTTGAATTTTTATCCCCATGGAGTTTAGGATAGAACCACATACATTATCGATGAAAAAATTACAAAGAAATTAACCCTTTAAGCTTGAAATCCATAAGCCTAGGTAGTTTCTCCCCTTATTGATTTAGGGAAGATTATTTAGGGATTTTTGAAGAGGAAAATAATGTGTTTTAGGGTTGTAATTTGTGTATAAGTGTTGAGGGATTGTTATGGGATGTGAAAGGACCCTATTGCACTTAAAATAATACAACAAGGGAGAATTTACACTGTTATGCTTTGATTGGGCATCGCATGCCCCATAGCCTAAGGACAGGATGGGCTCCGCACTTCCCATCGCATAAGGACAAACATTACTCCTCATACCCTAGCGCATAGACTGGACTGTGCCTTATTCAAACACTCATAACTTTTGATTCTGAAATTGAATTGATGAACGGTCGGTGGCATTGAAAAGAAGACTCGAAAGGATTTAATTTCATATATAGTAGGCCATATGAATCTTTATATACTAGAAAAAAGTCGATGGAAGTTGAGACATGCAACATTATCAACTAAAAATCAATCTATAGGAAAGTACTCAACTTAACTTTTGAGCTAGTAGATTCTTATGGTGTATATTCATCTTCAAGGATGTTTCCACACTAAGGAAATGTTAGTAACAGTTTATCTAAGTAGAAACCATTGGGTTCAAGTCTATAGATTTAGGAAAGATTGTTCAACCTTATCCCAAAAAATTAAAGTGTTACATTATCTCCCCCTTGGGATCATTCATCCCCGAATGATAAGGAGGGGCATTTTGAAGCTCTGAAAGTATGGAATAAAGAATATAACCTCGTATTGGACATTTTTTTCAACAAATTATACAAAGGCATAAAAGAGCTTCATGATATACCATAGTTAAAAGTGTAAGTACGATGCGTGAGATAACAAGAATTAACATAGAGATGACCTTGTGCATGAGCTCTAGGGATCATAATCTCCGAAACATAAGATATGAGTTTATTTGGTGATCGTAAGCCTGATTTACGTCAGTACTAGTCATGAAATAAGGTTTGTCCAAAGAGAGTAATAGAAGCACTCTCCACCATATAATTTAAAATGAATAGAACTTACACTTAGAGACGCTACTCAACTATGTCCTTGTAATACCCCGAAAAATCCAAAAAAAATATTAGAGCCATGTACTAATATCATGCATGGTACATCATGGTTATTTTATAGTTTTATGATTAGGTTATATGTATATTAAGGCTTCAAATAACTCCCAGCTATCAGACGAATCAAAACATTCCTTACCGATTGAATTCTTGAGAAGGATATTTGTATGGTCAACTTCAAACAAGCATATCTCTCATTATACTTGGAATTTTGAGCTCATGACCTATAAACAGATAAAAATTGAATTAGATTTCCAACAATACCAATTCTTCCTAAATACGATATCGGAGCAAAGAGTTATTCCTATTTTACTCGATCATGTTAGGCTAGAAATAGTGTGACGACATTCGCGGTAGCTTACCAAATTTGTGACGTCCTATCACGAAGGTCGTCAGCCTTAGGCAGAAACCAACTCCTAAGTGATGACATTCATGGTATATTAGCACTCTTATAATGATCTATCATGAAGGTCATCATCCTTAGGTAGAAACCAGCTTCTAAGTGACGACATTCGTGGTAGCTTACCGCACTTGTGACGCCCTATCACGAAGGTTGTCAGCCTTAGGCAGAATCTATGTTCTGTGTGGCGACATTTTTGACGGCCTGTCACATTTTTTATGCCTTGTCACAAATGTTGTCAGCTATGATTTTCAGCAATTGGGAATTTATTTCATAAGGGTATTTTGGTCATTTCATTCACCTTCCACGACTTATAACCCTAAAGAGGCATAAATTTTTCCATTTTTCTTCCGTTAAGAATCTCAAAAACCCTCTCTTATGCTCTCAACCACAAGATTAGGGTTTCCATCAAACTCATATCTCAAAAGCAAGATTCAAGCCTTTTTCCAAGATAATTGAGAATTTAGTTTCCAAATCCAAGAAATCTCCAGTAAATCATCAAGTTTTTCTTTCTAAGGTATGCGTAGTGTTCATCTATGGATCCAATTCATTCATAGAGCTCAAGAACCATGTTTTAAATATTATTTTGCAAACTTTTTGTGTCGATATGAGTATGTACATGTTGACGATTGTTGTTTAAGTTTCAATTTGATGTCTAAAGGTGTTTTCATGGAATATATATGTTTGTTAATTGAAAACCATGAAATTTAGGTTGTTTAATATGGAGCAAGTATGAAACTCACCTATCCCTTAAAGAATGCATGCAAGGTGTTTGATAAAATGCTTAGGATGCTATAAATTCATGTTTGTATGGTTCTATGATGTCTAAATGACAAGTCCATGTTAGCTATATACTTCAATATGAATCCCATGATTTTCATGTGTTGCTATTGTGGTGGTATGAAGCATGTAAGATAATGGAGATATACAATAGGGATACGAAATATTCATGTATTCCCTACAATGTTTAAGATATTGAATAACTATATGAAATATGATATCCCCTACTTATGATATTATGAATTGTGGACTCAAATCTTGTGATCAAGCCATGTCATGTTGTCACGATAATCTCAGTCAAGATATAATCTATAGAACTCAGTCAGTCATGTGACTCAGGAAACCTCAGAAATCTCATGATCTCAGTTAACTCTCAGAAAATAGTACTACTCCGTCAGTCAGCGAAAGTTAGTTAATATGTCCATGTATAGTCAGTTCAATCATGTTTAGTCTCTTCAGATGGGAGTAGAAGTTAGTACTAAGTGAACCCAAGGATGGGAACTCACCTACCAGTTTAGGGTGTGATTCTTAGCAGTCATCCTTGTGTTCCAGAACTACGTAGCCAGCATAGGTTGAGACATCTTAACCTATCAAATTAGGGTTGATAAGGTTTCTTAACCTGTCAATTTAAAGTCCCACCATTCTTACTTTGAGTATCTGCCAGATAAGGGTCACTCATAAATGTCCTTACCAGTGGCGCAGTATTGATACCCCTCCAGTCGGGGCAGAGATTGGACCCCATCTTAGTTGTAATGGTTACATGGTGCATGTCGGTAAAAAAAACTACCTTCCATAGTTTCAGTATCAGTCTCTGTAAAAGAACTCAGATAGTTTTTTAGATATCAGTAGACCAAGACTGTTAGATACAACCAAATTCAGTTATAGCAGGGGACTCAGAGAGTTCTACCAGATTCAGGACTGTCAGACACAGTCGCTCATGTTATCAAAACTACAGTTCTAGTCATGTATTAGAATACAGATTTAGCTACCACGTACTCACGATCTCTGTTATGATGTATGTATGTTTGTACTCTTACGTTCATATCAGTCAGTCAGTTAGCATTATTCATTCATGTAAACCCTTTGCATTAGCCTACCTTACTCGTATACTCAGTACATTCCCTCATACTAATGTATTTGTGCTACGGTGCTTTCTTTTCATGTTACACCATAGTTTAGAGATACGAGCTCTAGATCAGCAGTAGCAGTAGGATTTCCAGTCGCAGAGATTCAGTGAGACCTCTTCATTCGAGGACAATATGGTTTGATTTATTCATTGTTATTTTAGCCAGTTATTAGTTTACGGAGTTAGTTGGAGACATTTTCATTCAACTCTTTATTCAGACGACACTTAGAGGCTTTCAGATTCAGTATTCAGACTTATGTTCAGATTTGATTTAGTTTTCAACTATTTTGGGTATCTTTCACCCATATGGATATTATGTTTTGACAGTTTCTTTATTCAGTTGAACCTTATGGCCTACATGTTCATGTTTTCCATATTAATACATTATATATGCAGTGTATAGGTACGGATATCAGTCATGGGTTAGCTTGTGGTCCCTCGAGCTCATGAGGACCGTGTAGCATTCCGATTCAAAAAATTGGGGCGTTACAGTCCCAAATAATAAATAACATACTTTATCATTTCCATCTTACAATTCTCCCATGACACATTAACCACAAAAGTTTAAGTCCCACCATAAAGTAATTCTATGTTGAAGCCCAACCGGGGTTTAAAGGAGTTGACTTAAGCGATATGACCTGTACTCTACACCCCATTAAGAAAATGTCTTCACCTTATCACTACTATCAAACACACTCGAGTTTTAAATCAAGTAGTACACACCATATAGCACATTAGTTTGAGTTTTAATAAATTAAAACATTCAACCCTATCATTACTACACCCACTTCATGAAGCTCCCCACTAAGACCAATAATTTTAATCACTCTCACAAATATTTTTTCCACATATCTCCTTCTTAACTATTTCACCTAACAAAAGTCTATCCCCTTCTTTCCCCCATCACCTATAACCTTAGTTAAATAAATCACATCAAAATTTTCACATTCAAGAATATCTACTCTCCCTTCCTAAGTCACTGCTACTCTTCCATAACTACTATCGTACTATCATTCGAAGAGTCATTGAGGGACCCAAGCATATGCATCAAGAAAGGGGTGTAACACCATTCATTTTTACCATATACTTATTGCACTACTCATGGTGGGATATGAGATAAGGATACAATACAATAGATACAAAGTTCTCCATATATCAAGTGTCTGGATCATAAATAGGGAGTCGTTCGAATGTAAACCGACACCACATGAGTTCTTAGGACTGGGAACAGTTAGAATAATGTGAGAATATATCATGAGCAATGCAACATAAAGGTTGAATTCATGAAGCCGATGTTTGAAAAAAGGATTTCTATTTGGAGCTATTGCTCCTCATTTAAGAACTTAACATGCACATAAGTTTGAATAAACCATATCTCCTTAGGCTAGACCCGACATAGTACGAATCAATAACATATTGAAAGCATAGTTTCTCAGAATCAAGCATAATATAACACAGAGATTTTTATGGATCATGAGTAACATAAAATAGAGCTTAGATACTTGGAATATTGGATCACTGAGGAACATTATTTCTACTAGTTTGGAGGATGGAACATGGACATAAGTTGCATAAATAATTATATCCATAGGCATAGGCATGACTGGCATACATAAGGCATTGGTAGAATGACCTTTTAACTTCAAGTAGGAGTATTTTTCTTGAATAGGAATAGATTTATTCATGACTATTCCCAAAAATGTACCACCATGAGAAAATTTGGGAACTACCTGAACAGATCATCTCCCCATTAGATCAAAGTCACAATCCTAGACTTGAGGACATATCTTCTCTTTAAATCAACAAGAACAACACTCAACATAATGGGGTATCACCATACACATAAATGCTAAACTCCCCCTGATAAACTATACTCTGAAGGTGTTGTCTTCCAAAAATTCTACTCTTAACTTTCGCTTGGATGTATAGTCATCACCATACTACTCCCACTCTTACGAGCATACATATCCACCATCCTTATCAAATAAGATTTCATTCTCCAATACTTAATATACTAGCATTAAACCTTTAATCAAATACCCTTTAAACTTAACAAAGTTTTTAAAACTAGAACAAGAGCTCACATCATCTATTTATATTTCTGCCAATTCAGCTATAAATAACATGATACAAACACTCCTTAGTCTTCCCCAATACTACAAAATTCAAGAGCATAAACTAGGTATACATGACACTTATACCGTAAAACCTTACCTAAAAAAATACTACTAGAGGGTTCAACTTATCTTTATACTTACGCCCTTACCCACTTAATGACTCAACAACAATTCATCATTTTAGCACTGGTCCTCATGTATAGAAATATAATAATTATCCACCATTTTCCACAAGTTGCTAAACTAGGCTATTTCAAACATTACATCAAGCCAACTAATTCATTCCCACAAAACACACATTATTAATCTTAAGCTACTATTCTTATCATCATAATCCGCATTTAAAGTTCAAGCCTATAGTCTAGCATCAATCATGTACCATAGATGAAGAATGCCACATATTATACTAGTCCATCACAGGAAGAAATCAGCCCAAGAATTGTCAGTTCACATAACTATGGCCCACAGGTTCATTCTCTCCAGAACATCACCACCACACCTTAAAATATACCATACACCTTCTAACATGTATTACTAGTTTACAACTACGAGAGAAAAGATAATCAAGGGGAGTAGTGTTACCAAATGAAGATAGTCAATCTTAATCTCATAATATAATACATTACAATTTATCAACATATTCCACTTTTTCACATCATATTTACTTACCAATACATACGTCCTATAATAACCCAATCATTTCTAGCTTAGTTTACCCCTTAGTATGTACTTGTAACTCTTAAAAACTGGAAATAGCTTGTTTTGAGTAAGTTTTAGGATTTTTAAATGGGGATTGGACCACATTCAGACTGGAAAAAGTATCTCACCATGATAAGTCCATATCACGATGAGTATCACAATGAGCATGTCATCGCATAGTGATAAAGGATATTTTTGCATTTTTCAATTTCCAGAGGGTCACCGTGGTTGTACTGCATCGCAGTAAACTCCAAATCAACAATTGTCACAATCTAGAGGGTCACCGCAATTCCACCCTATCGCGATGGGTATCGTGATGACCCACTCACCACGTTACAGTGAGGCCTTAATTAGTGTTCCAATTGTGGGATTTTAAATCCTAAGGGCAATCTTGTCTTTCATGAAGTCCCCAAACCGTGTAAACAAAGGATTAATCTTGAAGTAGAGAAAAATATGCTCCTTGTTCATAAAACTTCTCTCCATTAAAACCCTATCTCTCAAATACAATATCAAATCTCAAGAAATCTCACCATCAATCCTCATAAATTCCTTAACCCAGGTATGTTAAATGTTCATCCATGGTTTCCTTTCACCCATGTAGTCCAATATCCAATTTAAATTGCAAAAATTATGATCTTTTCAAGTTATCTTCATTTTAAATTATGATTAAACCATGAATTTTCATGAATCTTGTTTTATACCATATTTTAGTGAAAGTGATTTCTATTACTACACTCCATATGTTTGAATATGGTTGTCCACTGATTTTATCCATTATTTGTGATAATGGTGTTGAAATTGTGCTTTACTACAAGCTTTAATCTAATTCTCATGCTTAATGTACGCCATGCATACCAAGTGTTTGATAAAATGGCTGCAACGAGGAATATTGAGCAATGCTTCTATGTTAAGTATTTCAATCTTAAATATTATATTTTACTCATATTTGTTTGAGTACTAGGGGTATTGAATACCCAAAACTATAACTTTTTAGTTAGTCTCATCTCATTATCATTAGAATAACTTCAGATTATATTATGAGCATTACTAAAATAGTCAATTAAACTCAAAATAGCCAATAACTCAGTGTCACTCAGTTGGGAGTAGGACTTAGAAACAAATGAGTGTAGAGATGATGGCTTCCCCATCAGATAGACAGAGTCGTTAGTATCAATACCTATACTCCAAAACTATGTAGCCAACATAGGATATAAGAAGTCACCCCTCAGTTTAGGCTGGACTATCTTGCAAGGGTCACACGTCAGATTACGCTTCATACCCTTAGTCCTTCTAGACCATATAGTATACCAGTTTGTGGATCCACATAGCCAGCATTAGTACTCGTGGTATGGTATTAACACCCTTCCAATTGGGGTTACAGGTTAAACCCAAATTAGCTCAGATTGGAGTATCTCAGTTAGATGATAGCTCCCACAGTCCTAGTCCAGTAATCAGACCAGTAGTTTAGTATTAGTGTTGTTTGACCAAGGCATATAGATATCAGTTATTTCAGTTTACAGATTTTTATTCAGTTCATGTTATATGCTTGGTCATGCATCCTCAGTATCTATAGATTTCATGTACTTAAGTATTTATAGACTGTCATGCATATACAATATTTACTAATTTCACATATTTTCACTATTTATAGATTTCATGCTCTCTATTCAGTACTCTATGTTTTATATGTATAATCAGAAAGTTATTATTTGTTTTCATGAAACCATGCATATCAGCCTACCTCATTTAGAATATTAGTACATTCAATATACTAATCGCATATATTTATTTTGCACAATGGTGTATTATATCATAGGTTCTGATGCTTATTTCCTAGGCCGGAGTTAAACTTCTAGACTCTTAGCAGTAGCAGTGGTGAGTCCTTATATTTCAAGGACATATTATTTTATTTCATGCTTTCAGTTTAGTAATTAATTAGAGGTAGTTGGGGCCTATCCTATCAACTCATAGTTATTTAGTTTAGAGGCTTTCAAACACTATAGTTAGTTATTCAGTATTGAAACTTCCATTGACATATGAGTTAGTTATTCAATTTATCTCAGATTTCAGTATTTATTCAGACTCATATATTTATTTCTTTAGATTCATAATTTAGTATTTTCTTAAGTTATTAAAACATTATGGTGTATCAATTATTCTTCCATATTTATGGTTATGTTATTTAGTGCTCATGGAAGGTACCAACTCATGGGTTAGCTTGTGGTCCCTCGAGACTGTAAGCATCATATGACGCCCAGGTTGAACTCTCATGGTATTACAAACTTGGTACTAGAACCTATGGTTTTAAAGTCTCCTAGGAAGTCTAAAATCTACATCAAGTAGAGGCTTGTGCATGGGTTTGTAGCGCCCCACACTTATGAGCAAAAGGGTGCAAGGCATTTAGGAAAATTTTCCCTTTTTTTATTATTTATTTCATACGAGTGAGCATGAGATAAAGTTAAAATCTCAGTCTAATCTATTTTTTCTTTCCACTTACATAATATGCCTATAAAAAAGAATAGCAGAAGAGGAGTAGGAAACTAGCCAACAACTTCGCCCATCCAGGAAGATCCTCTGATAAGCATGTCTCTCATGTAGAATTCAGAGCTACATTCACCACTCTAGTTAATTCTGTAGCAGCTCAGAATGAACGGCTAACTATTGTTCAGGCTAACCCAGTGGATAATAATTGTACAACCAGGATTCGTTACTTTACCAGAATGAACCCTTCTTCCTTCACGGGATCCAAGTCTGAAGAGGATCCATAGGAATTCTTAGGTGTGGCATCTAGTAAGAGTGTTCAGTTTGCTGCAGGATAGATACTGGATGTATCCCATACTTGGTTTAAGTAGTGAAAGGTTGATAGGGGTGTTGATACAGGGCTTATAGAATAGGAAGGTTTGCCACATCTTTCTTAGATAGATTCTTCATATTAGATTTGAGGGAGGCTAAGGTATTAGAATTTATTAACTTGAGGAAGGTAAACATGAGCGTGAAGGAGTTTCCCTTAAGTTTACTTAGTTAGCTAGATATGCTCCTCATGTGGTAGTTGACAGCAGGTCCAACATAAGTAAGTTTGTGTCTAGTGTGTCTGATAATATCATCAACGAGCGTAGGACCTCAATGCTGATTAGAGAGATAGACTTGTCTAGGCTAATAGTCCATGCTCAATAAATAGAGGAGCAGAAGACTAAGTAGAGATAAGGAGTGTAAAAGGGCTAGGATGGGTAGTGTTAATTTTAGTCAGCCAAGGTCAGAAGGTGGTAACCATCCCCAAATCTATTAGAGGTCCTCAGCCCCAACTCCCTCTTCAGATAGTGCCCTAGTACCCAAATTCATAAATAATAATCGAGATAGGGCAGCGGGATCTATGTCCCAAGACAGTGGTAAGAGTGCCTGCACAAATTCTCTATGTCAGAAATATAGAAGACATCATCAGGGAGAGTGTAAAGCTGGAAGTGATGTGTGTTTGGATGTGGTAAACCAGGCGATCAGATTCGGGAGTGTCGAGTGGTTACTCAGAAAGGTAGGGATTTATGCCAGCATAGCCAGTCCCATTAGTTGTTAGTTTTAGTCGATCGCCCAAGCTTCTAGCTGATTAGAGTTAATCAGTAGAAAGGGTCCTTGGTATTGTTTCCAAGATAAGCTTGTTGTAAGTTACTACTAGCAAAAGAAGCCTAGAGTTAGTCTGGAATCTAGACTATAATCAGGAGGTTTATTATAGTGGATTTTTGTGGTGATTGTTAGGGTAAGCTATGCTTTTCCCTTTCTGTGTTTCCACATAAAAACTCTTGTGTTTTTACTTTTCCTGTACTATCTTTTACTTCCTGGTTATTTCTTTGTATTTTTCCAGAGATTGATCTTTAGAGACTTGATCCCTCACTATGGTGCAACCCACAAAGGTTCTAATAATTGGTTTTAGAGCCAGAACACTCTAAAAAGCTCACACATAGAGTGACTTAGTTTGCATGGTTGTGATGATGCTCAAACTACACCTCTCAATGAGAATGTAAGCGATAGTTTTCAATATAAAACCCAACTAGGTTGGGGTCAAATCCCATAGGGAATATGGTGTGAATGTAAGTTATTTTTGATTTAATTAACTGATAGTTGGATGTTTCCAGAAAAAGGGTATTTTAGTAAACAAGTAATTGTTGGTCACTTTAGTTTAAATGTTTGTAATTAAGAGTTTATGAAAAACTAGAATTATGTTCTCTAGGGGTTTTAGTACTTGACAGATGCTACTAGTGGTTCAAGATTATCACGGTAGGTAGGAAAACACGTTATCTTTAGCGAAGTTATGCTTAAATGTCTTTAGACCTACTTAATAATTTAATTTCCTAATCATCTCGAACTTAGGAAATTTATATTCACTATCTCAGGTTAACCAACTTTGTTACAACGCTGATTATTAAACGGAAGTTTAGTGTTTCCAAGTCCCTGTTGATAATTCACTTCCCACCATATTTGATTTCTTTCTCAAGCAAATCGAAACAGGTGTTATCTATCGTTTGCAACCAACAGACAATAATTAAAGCATTAGAATTATCAAGGAGTCCTACCACCTCTCGAATCTTGAACACTCAACACTTTATTAAGACCTACCCCTAGATCCCATAATTCAGGTTAAAGGAATTTAGCTGCTAAGGACGTAATAATCAAAGATACTAGATGAATTAATGCTTTGAAAAATTACCAAAAGATGAATAGAATATAGAGATTCTCAAATTAAATCACCAAAAGAAAATCCCAAAATAATGATGATAGTTTCCTTAAAGCAATCGCTTTCTCAAGCTAAAAGAAGTGGGAGAAAAATATCAAAGTATCGTGTCTCAAAAATCAAGGTTCGGAACTCCTAAGAAAACCCTATACAAGGCTTTAAATAGTTCACCCTAATTATGGAAATAAAATAATAAAATTTAGATAATCCTAGGATTAGGTTACGCCATTTGTGATAGCCTATCAGGAGGTTGACGACTTATCACAAATGTCGTCAGCTTCCTTTATTCTTTTGGTACTCGCTGCCTAATACTGACAACAAATGGTGATGCCCTATCATCTCCTTGACGACCTGTCACAAATGTCGTCAAGGCTTTTCCTTAGTTCTCATGTTTTGCCTTAGGCTGACGAGAATCTTGATGACTTATCAGGTCCTTGACGTCTTATCGCAAAATATCATCACAGCTTTCAACTTAGGCCAATTATCCGTCTAATACAGATAATGAAGTTGATATCTTATCAAAGGGTTGACGACTTATCACAAATGTCGTCATGCATGCTTCGCCTTTATTTACTTCAGATTTCAGCTCATTTGCTTCCATTCTTGTTGGTTCTCTAGCATCTTAGCTTCTATTACAAAATCAAACATAAAGCAATCAAAAATGATAAAAGTTGCATAAGACATCATAATTATTCTTAGTAAAAGCCTCATATGTGTTAGCAATAGCTCACACAACAACACCCTTAACTTAAAACAATTCTTTGTCCTCAAACAACTTAGCATAACTAAGAGAATGTAAAACACACATTCAATCATCCATATCACCTCAAAACACTTTCACCATCTCCAAAGTCAATCAATTTAAGTACAATGAAGAACACTAATGCAACACACAGGAATCAAGATATGGCATCAATTTTTCTATAACAACCATGCATACACCAGTATTACACTACCTGAACAAGTTAGTTACTAGCAATGTAACCAGTGTGCCCTCACAACAAAGAAATCCCCTTCATCTTATATCGGGAATTATATATGTAACCATGGGGACAATCAAAACACTCACTCTCAGAACAAAGTTCCAATCAGTGTATGCCAAGTACCATATGCTTGCCCTTATTTTCATTACCAAAATCTTCAAATAGGTCAGCTAGGATCACTATAGGACTTCTCTTAGTCTTGTAATGTAGGCTAGGGGTTGGTATGATAGTCGATGGTATTTAAAGTGACTAAGTCTCCTTGACACTACACTAGCTTTTTAGGGTTTCACTCATTAGTCTTTTCCGCTCTTCTCTTTTCTTGATCACAATTATTTAGGGTGGGTGTAGCCTTTTCTCAATTACTTATTCTTTTTCACAATTTTTCTTTTTCTTGCTCTTTTCTTCTTCACCCACCTTTTTATTCTTTTCTTTTATGTTACCTTTCTTCATACTCATTCTATATCAACCCTATGATAGCCACCCTCAACTTAGGCTATTTGCCTAAGTTAAGGTGCATAGTGTCCAAGGAGGACCAGGGCTAAAATAGGTTCATTATGATCTAAGTGAGAAGGTGACAGGTTTCATACAAAGAAATAAGCTAATTAGGCTAAAAAAGGGGATCAAGAGATATGATACACATAGGGAAGGTCATTTAGGCTAAAGTGAGCTGATATTGAAACGGCCTATGATCCTTTCCTAACCCCTATCATTCAACCTAGGTAAGACTAACCGGGGAAGTTCTGGCTTCAACATACAGAGCGAACTGAGTAACATCTAGCACACACACTCGGCGCATAGGTATATCGCACTCGACTACTCATTCAGTTCGTGCAGCTATCTAGCAATGATTATTATGTTACTAGAACTAACCCCATACAAAGATGAACGGTGGTCACACTTAAATGAAATCACTCAGTTTAAAGTAGTCGACCACTTGAAGAGGTGTACAAAAATCACAAAAATAGTTCAACTTCCTCAAGTACAATTATTTCTCATAGTTGACTATAAAATTTTACAACAACAAATTTACCCTACAACCTCAACTAAAAATGTACCCTACAACAACTAAGGGTTAGAGTATACCTGGAATAGATTAATCCCAGGGGTCATGGGTTATCTCCCATGCAGCGCCTGATTTAACATCGTGGTGAGAATCAGATATCTTGATTACTTCAGATTCATCGAGACAGATAGTAATGACACTTTTCATTAATTCTTTTGGAACAATATAATGTTTGACTCGTTGCCCATTTACCTTGATGGTACTGCCGTCTTCATTTTCAAGTTCGACCACTCCAGATGAGTAGACTTGACTAACTCTAAAAGGGCCTAAGCACATAGATTTAACCTTACTTGGGAACAATTTGAGTTTGGAATTGAACAGGAGCACCAAGTTGCCCTTTTCTTTATATAGGTCTGCTCGTTCATGTGCCCTAAGATGAAATTCATCAATCTCATTCAGCTATCCCAGTGTCAGGTCTGCTGCCTCCTTCCAACTCAAATTCAGCATTTTGAGTGTCCATAAGGCTTTGTGCCCCAGCTCTATTGGTAAGTGGCAAGCTTTTCCATAGGCCAGCTGAAATGGTGACATGCCAATAGGTATCTTGAAAATAGTCTGATATGCCCAAAAGACATCATCGAGCTTTCGAGACAAGTTTTTTGGACTAGCATTTACAGTTTTGGCTAAGATGGTTTTAATCTCTTGATTTGACACCTCTACTTGCTCGCTAGTTTGTGGGTGATATGGAGTGGATACTCTATGTTGTTTCACCCAATATTTGGCTAATGCCACTCAAAATACTTTGTTGTAAAAATAAGATCCTCTATCACTTATAATAGTATGTGGTACTCCAAAGCAAAAGAAGATGTTTTTCTTGAGAACAGCAACAACCCTCTTTCCTTCCTTATCGTACAAGGCAACAGCTTCAACCTATTTCGAGACATAGTTAATAGAAACAAAAATATACTTCATCTCGTACGAGCTTCCAAAAGGTCCCATGAAATTAATGCTCCAGACATCAAAAAATTCCACTAGAAGAATCTTAGTCAAAGGAATCTCATGTCTTTTGGAGATTGACCCCTGCCTCTGACATTAGTCGCATTTCAACACAAACTCGTGGGCATTTTTGAACAATGAAGGCCAATAGTAGCCGCTCTAAAACACCTTCCTAGCCATTTGGTCACCTGCATGGTGGCCTCCAAATGGGGAAGGATGACATGCCTCCAATATGCATAATACATCCACCTCTGGAATACATCTTTTTATAATGTTATCATCACATCACCGAAAAAGTTACTGCTCATCCCAGAAGTAATGTGTTACATCATGTAGGAATTTCTTCCTTTGATGGAAAGAAAGATTTTCTAGAATGACTTTACTCACAACATAATTTATAAAATCAGCATACCAAGGCAATTTCTCCACCACAACAGCTAATATATCCTCATCAGGAAATTCATCATTTATCTTCATTTCATTGCTACTTGCTTGCTCACCTTCCATTCTATACAGATGATCTGCAACCTGGTTTTGACAATCTTTCCTATCCTTGACTTCAAAGTCAAATACATGTAGCAGCAACACCTATCAAATCAGCCTTGGTTTTGCATCCTTCTTAGCCAACAAATACCTCAAGGATGCATGGTCAGTGTGGACCGCCACCTTGGTCCTAACCAGATAAACCCTGAATTTCTCATAAGCATACACCACAGCTAAATGCTCCTTCTCAGTAACGGTTTTGTTATTTTGCGCTCCATTCATTACTTTGCTGGAATAATATATTGGATGAAACAATTTGTCCTTCTTTTGTCCCAATATAGCTTCAATGGAAACACCGCTTGCATCACACATGATCTCAAATGGTTTTGACCAGTCTGGTGCAACAATAATAGGGACCTCAACCAGCTTCTTTTTAAGGCATTCAAATACCTTCAAGCAATCATAATCAAAAAAAAATTTCACTTCTTTCTCTAAAAGTTTGCAAAGTGGATTTGCAACCTTCGAGAAGTCTTTTATAAACCTCCAATAAATGCCAGCATGTCTAACAAAAATATACACTCCTTTCACTAAAATAGGAGGTGGTAGTTTCTCAATAACTTCCACCTTGGCTCAATCAACTTCTATCCCTTTTTCTGAAATTTTGTGGTCAGTAACGATGCCCTCTTTTATCATAAAATGGCATTTTTCCCAGTTAAGCACTAAATTAAATTTAACACGTCGTTGCAAGGCTATGCTCAGGTTCTCCAAGCACACCTCAAATGAATCTCCCACCATAGATAAATTATCCATGAATACCTCTATGGTGTCCTCCACCAAATCTAAGAAGATAGACATCATGTACAGTTGAAAACTAGCGGGTGTATTGCATAGTCCAAACGACATCCTCTTAAATGCAAAGGTTCCATATGTACATGTAAATTTCATCTTCTCCTGATGTTTTGGATCAATATAGATTTGGTTGTATCTTGAATATCCATCCAAGAAATAATACCATCCCCTTTTAGCCAATCGATCAAGCATTTGGTCCATAATGGGAATCGAAAAGTGGTCTTTTAGAGTCCATGAATTTAGCTTATGGTAGTCCATGCAAACTCTCCACCTAGTCATAGGCCTGAGTGGAATCAACTCATTCATTTCATTTGTAACCATAGTCATGCCCCTCTTTTTGGGCACGAATTAAGCTAGGCTCACCTATTTGCTGTCAGAAATTGGGTAAACCACTCCTGTATACAACTACTTAATAATCTCCTTCTTAACCACCTCTTTCATTAGTGGGTTAAGAAGGCGCTGCTGCTCTATGGTTTGAATAAAGTCATCTTTAATTTGTATTTTAGGCCTGCATATGCCAGGGGAAATGCTAATAATTTCTGCGATAGTCCATCCTATAGCTCTCTTAGGCCTCTAAAGTACTGAAATAAGTGCGTTTACCTATTGCTCACCCAGATCAGTAGCAATAATAATAGGTAGCATGTTTCCATTTCCTAAAAACATGTATGATAAGTTACCAGGAAGTTCTTTCAATTCCAACAGCAGTGGTTTCTCAATGGATGGCTTGGTTGGTAGTGTTGGTCGATTAGCTAGGTCAAGGTCTAGCTTTTTAGGAGCATAGGGATATGAACCCATGCTTGACAGGGCACAAATAGTTTCTTCATACTCTTCAATGCCTTCATGATCGAATTTTATCAGAACTATGGCTAAAGGCTCAACAACAAGTTGCTCCTCTCTTGACACCTTCTATTCATCCTCATAATACATTTCAACTACTAAGAACACACTCATTTCTTCCTTTTGCTTCATTCATTTACACACATCAAACCATACCACTTTATCGTTCATCCTGAATAAGAGCTTATTAGCTCTCAAATCATTCAATACACTTTTGGTTATGAGGAAAGATCGACCCAAGAATATGGGCACCTCGAAGTCCACCTTGAAATCTAGAATGACAAAATCTACAGGGAATATGAAGTTGGCTACCTTCACCAACACATCATATAAAATTCTAACAGGTTATTTTACTAACCTATCCACCATCATAAGTCGCATGTTGGTGGGTGTGGGATTTCCCAGACCTAAATTTCTATATACAACCAGCGGCATCAAATTAATACTTGCTCTCAGATCACATAATGCCTTGGAACATTTCATAGTCGCAATTGTTAGGGAATAGTAAATGCGCCTGGGTCTGCTTTCTTCTACACCAACATTCTTGTAGAAATAACGCTACAATAATGGCGATTATCCTCCAATTTTTAGCTCACTACTCTTTTCTTAGTCACAATGTCCTTCGTGAATTTAGTATATCCTGGCATTTGTTCGAGTGCCTCCACCAATGGCATATTTATTGTCAACTTCTTGAGCATTGCCATAAATTTTCTGAATTTTGCATCATCAACCTTTTTCTTCAACCACTGAGGAAATGGAAGTGGTGGTCTTGGTATAGTTTTTAGAACTACCTCTTTCCCCTTCTTTTTGTCTATATCTAGAGCATCATCAAAATTATCCAGCTTCTCAGACTCCACTGGATCACTTTTTTCTGGTTAAATATCAACTACTGGTTTTCCCACAGAAGGGCCAAGTAATATCTTACCACTTCTAGTGGTAATATCTATGCATGAGACATCATTCCATAAATTTTGAACTATATTACTTGGTAACATTCTGCTCTTTCTCTGGTTGAATGTTGCAGGGAGGTGTCTTATCTGCTACTCCAACTATTTAATCTTGATGGAGTATGAGTGCACCAACTGACTGGTGGATGTGAGATTGGTCTTCATGGTGGTCACACCAGAGTTGGTAGCTTCCACTCTCTTCAACAACTTAGCCATCATGTCCTCCATGGATATCTTTTTAGAACTTGTTGAAGCATCCTTACAATTTCTAAGAGGAACATATAGCCCGCTCTTGTCATTATTATTTCTCCAATTTCCTTGCTCCCTATCTTTATAACTAGGATTATCATAGTAAGTCCGAAATTGATTGCCTCGGCTATTACCTCAGAAATCCCTTGATTATTAACATAGTTAGCCTCTTCATCTGCATCAGCCTCACTTCTATCCTAAGATCCCAGAGCTTTCACTTTTTCAATCTTGCCTAGTAGAAAGTGATTGGTAATTAAGTCAAGATTTTTATTTTTTTGTGATCTATGTCTTGGTCATGCTCCTCTTCTCTTTTGCGTTGTTCCATAGTAATACCTACAGAAGTAGTTGGGCGGCCTACCATAGAGTCTCTGGTATGCTTTGGCCGACTCTGTTTGGTTATTCTGTCCAGCATCTCTTAAGCTTTTGGGAATGTAATATCAAAAAATGAACTACCAGCAGCATTGTCTACAATTGTATTTGTAACAGAGTTAAGAGCCCTGTACAAAGTCTCTATCAAATGTATGTCCATCATGTTGTTGGTCGGACACTGTGTCAGCTTCTTCTTGAATCTTTCCTAGGTTTTATGCAAAGCTTCACTCGGGAGCTGCCGAAAGTTGTTGGTCTTGTCCCTCAACTGTACCCTCTTGGAAGGCAAAAAAAGCCTTACTAGGAAAGATCTTTTCAACTACCTCCAGTTAGTTATAGAATCTGGTGTCAGCTTATTTAACCACAGTGTTGCCTCCCCAGACAGAGACAACAAAAATAATCTCAACTGGATAAAATTCTGGCCCACTCCTGGGTTATCAAAATATTTGCAGATGGTGACAAAATTCACTAGGTACAAGTTTGGGTCATCCCTAAGTAGGCCACCAAAAAACCCCTTCATATTTAAGAGTTGAATCATAGTACTCATAATGTTAAATATTGCCCCAGGTGCCAACGGTGGAGGAATAATTGCACCCATTGCACCTGCTGTGTCCATTCCATCATCATCACCATTGAGATCATATAGGACCGACGAAACTCTTTCCTTTCTCAGAAAAGACGGTTCCTGTTAATATACGCCTTGGGTTACCAGGATTCAGCAACTCCTCATCTCCCAAATCTTCATCCTCAGTATATGGATGTCGTGCTTGTTTCCGACATTTTCTACATTCACCTGAGCTGTAGCTAAGGCTACATATCTATCAGCCTCTTACTATTTTGTGATTCTTCCAATTCGTTGCGGTTATAGATTAGGTGGTAATAATGGTTCCCCAAAACTTCTAGTTCTTGACATAGACTAAAAGATCCTAAAAATAAACAAAAACAACAAATAAAAGTAAAACTAAGAAATTTGTCAAACAGTTAATTAGCACACATAAACTTCAGATTTCAACCGCATTCCCTGACAATGGCGCTATTTTTTATAATGCTCAAACTACACCTCTCAATGAGAATGTAAGCAATTGTTGTCAATATAAAACCCAACTAGGTTGGGGTCGAATCCCATAGGGAATATGGTTTGAACATAAGTCGTGTGCGATTTAATCAACTGATAGTTGGATGTTTCAAGAAAAAAGGGGGTTTTAGTTAAAAAGTAATTGTTCGTCACTTTAGTTTAAATGTTTGTAATCAATAGTTTATGAAAAACCATAATTATGTTCACTAGGGGTTTTAGTACTTGACAGATGCTACTAGTGGTTCAAGATTCTCACAGTAGGTAGGACAACAAGTTATCTTTAGCGAATTTATGATTAAATGTCTCTCAACCTACATAAGCATTTAATTACCTAATCCTCTTGGACTTAGAGAATTTATATTCACTGCCCAGATTTTACCTTAGGTTAACCAACCTTGTTACAACACTGATTACTGATAACGCTCAAAGTACAGCTCTCGTAAGAGTGTAAGCGGTCGTTGTCAAATATAGAACCCAACTGGGTTAGGTGTCGAATCCCACAGGGAATACTTGGTCACTAAGTAAGCAAAGATTATTAGACTTTTGGTGAAAGTTTCGTAAAAAGGGGGGATTTTGTGCGTGCAAATAATGTAAACAAAATAGTAGAGTAAAAATGGAAAATAGAAGTAAAACGGAGTACTTGGTAGGTTTTAATCAATGAGAATTGAGAGTTAGGGTTATGTCCACCTTATGAGTTATACATATCTATTGACTATGAGTTATGCAGAAGTCATACATGCATGTGCTTATAGAGAATTATATTCTATGGTAAATCCAGGCGTCTTTCGACCATCAAGGATTATTTCACTTTAACTCTTTCGAGATTAAAGCATATCTAATGGTATGAATTATCCAAGAGGTTAATCCAGTTGTGGCACTAACTTTTAAACAGGCGATGGTGCCCTATTTCCTTGACATTCTCTCTTTTCCAGACATGTAACTTTTGTTTAGAACAAGTTAATGCTATACTGGCATATTCTATATGTTTTCAACCACAAGAATTTAGATTAAGATGAAGAGAGTAATGATATAAGCAGCATACATGTCAAGAATTCACAAACTCATAGAAATAGATAGTATCTCTCATAAGGATTCCATAACCCCAACAGAGAAGTTTAGCTACTCATGAGTGCAATGGAAATCACAATAGTCATTATCATCATACCAATATAAGTATCTCACGTGAAGTATATGTTGGTATGGCTTGTGGCGTGAATTCCTTTCAAAGTAGCGTTTCTCTTATCGTGAAAATTAAAAGTCAAATAGATGAAGAAAAGTGAATAAGAATTAATTGAAAGAGAATTGTTTTAATTGTTGAATGAATGATGGAATAAATAATCAAAAGCTTCAGCAAAATAGGGTATTTATAACACCCATATCCTATTCCTACTAAGCTACTGCATTACTTATCCTAATCTTTCTAGGTTACTGCATCATTATCCTAATCCTAATAAGATACTGCTGATTCCCAAAGTCCTTGGAAATGCTGTGTTTGCTCGGGATAGGTTTCCATGCATCACTTTTAGTCCCTAGGCGTCCAAGATCTACTTTCCTTCTTTCGTGAAGCTTTCTTTGGCGTCAAGTTATCCAGAAAATGCTGAAATCTTCATCATTTATACCTGAAAACTTGCTAATCACGTTTGTTAGCTCACTTACAGGAAAAAGGACTAAAAGTGCATGAATTATATATTTTGTCCTCAAAACTTAGCTAAAATATGGGTAAATTAAGGCGTTAGGAGTGTAAATACGCTTAACATCAACACCTCACACTTAAAGCTTTGTTCGTCCTCGAACAAAATATCATTTCCATATAAACATCTACTTAGGGTTTAACAGTAACAGCACAAAATATTCATCAAGACAGGCACGACAATTATCAACAAAGAGTAGTTTTCTTGATCACTACTAGAAACATTTTCAACCTCTAATATAGACTCGTGATGATGGTCAATTCATATTCATAAGTTAAGGCACAAAGAATCATACACGACTACCCAAAACTCATCAACAATGTGTGTTTCACAATATATCACCCATAATCACTCACAAGTATTGTATATATTTCGAACATGGGTATAAGATTATCCTTGCTCTCACTCTCACAAAGAATTCACATGCTGCAATTGATGACCATAGGCTTGCCCTTAGTGTAATGCTTCACTAAATATCAGAATGTTAAGCTTAGGATCAAATAGGTCTTTACAGGTTGTAATGTAGGCTAAGGGACGGGTAGGACTATTTAGGCCAGAAATAGTGACTATGTTCCTAAGAGCTTTAATACATCACATTATGCCATTAACAATCTCTTTTAATCAACCCTGCTACCTTTCTTTCATCTATCACCCCTTTTCACCTAATTTGCCATTCAAACATAACTATCTTTTTATTTAATCATAAACACAACTTATCTTTTTGTTTTTATATTTCTTTTTTTTTCTTCTTTTTTTTTATAACACACCTCTATGATAGCCACTCTTTTTTCATAACAAATTCAAGTACCAATACACTATAAGGCATCACTCTCACCCAATTTACTCTTATTCTGTCACATGACTTTACAATTTAAAGCACTTAGGAAGTTGGATCAAATTATGGTCTTGAAAAAATAGATTAGGCTTACATATGAGGTTGTCAAAGAAAATAGGCTAAAGGGTCAAAGGGGGTTATCTAGGATGATGTCCACGGGTAGGTAAAAAGAAGGTAAACAAGTATAGGTTACCAAAGAAATGCCTAAATCATCTCCTAAACTCACACTCTTTATTTCGCTTTACATACATACCAGGAAAGTTCTAGCATCAGCCACAAGCATAGAATATACTATCATCTCACACACACAAGGCACATGGTCGACTTTATTGGGAGTAGTATAGACTCTTGACCCAACAGGTGAAGGAATTGAACCACACAATTATCACTCAATGAGTAACAATTAGAGCCTAAACGTCTCAATAATAATGATTTTAGCACAAACTCTTGTTATAATACCATGCTGCCTATTAGAATAATTTAATGCAAAGTTAAAAAAAGAATTTTAACTGCTAAAAAAAAAACATAAATAAGAAAATGCAGATAAGGAAGTATAGCATACAAATACCAGCACCCCATACTTAAACGGGACACATTGTCCTCAGTAGAAAATAAATACGAAGAACCTAGATTAGTCGGACTTCTCCTCTATGTCTGGGGTCATACCCCCTTCATCGGAATCATCATCAGAGTCATTGTCATCCGAATTCTCCTCTACGTTGGAATCTGGCATTCGACGATTATCATCGGTTGGCACATCGTCATCAAGAGGTTCCTCAAAGTACACACCTACTCCACACATCGCCCTTGCATGCTCATTCATTGGGTAGTCATAATCCAGCTGTTGGAGCTCTGAAGTAGTTGGAACACGACCTCCGCTCATCATGGTAAACCTCGTCATGCCATATAAATGGCGAAACAAGCTTTCGTTACGAGCATGTCTTTCTGCAGTGGTAAGGTTGACGCCATGCGTGGATTCAGCATCTTTAACCTTTGTGAGGTCAACCTTCTTCGGGTTTTTTGGAAGCTTATGATCAGCAGGTTCCTCTTCGATGTCCTCCTTCCTCAATATTGCAATCAACAGATTGCCAAAGCTTAAGTGGGACCTCTTGTGCAGCCTAGCCTTACGCATTGTAGATCAAATAATTGCCCCAATATTGATAGGGACATTCATCATCAATGCGTACACCAAGCACACTCTATCTCGTGTTATCTTTGCGTACTGTGTCCTGGAATCAGGCAAGAGTTGACTATTCGCAACCATATCCTAGCTTTCCTATTCAAGGAAGCATATGGGAAGGTGTTGTGCCGGCCGGTGCCCTTGTGTCTACTCCATCGTGCCATAGATCTTGTTCCGCACAGTGTGTGTCTGATTGCACTGTACGGAGGTCTTTTATACAGCTCCTTGAGTAGTGATGGATCAACAGATGGCAAACCTAGAAAGGAGTTGAAGAACTCCGCATTTAGTTGCAGGACTTGGCCCCGAATCTTTACTTTACTCCCTGTAGTTTTAGGTGACCAGTTGGCATAGAATTCTCGTGTTAAATTGAGATTGCACTCTCCCATATCTCGGAAGATGAAATCAAGATGTAACGCCATTATCTTAGCCAACATGCGAGGTTCTTTCTTTGCTAGGCTCTCCTTGTGTATCATCTCTACATGAACATATTTTTTTCTCTTTATTGTTCCTATACCACTCCTTTGCTTCCTCCTCTAGGACCCATTTGATTTCGAACATGCGGCGAGGTATTTACAGCGAAGAGGATTCACCTTGCTCTTTTAGTCCCCTTTTCTGGCCTTTTTGTGAAGTGGTTGTTTTTTCTTTTCCTTGTCTTGCTTTTGGTGCCATTGTACTTAGTTGATGGCCTTTAGGAGATGTTCTTGCAAAGGTAAAAAAGCAAAAGGAAAAATTTTGAGAGAATTTGGAGAGGTAGGCGGCGCTTAGGTATGATTTGCAATGTATTTTTGTTCGAAGACTAAGGTTCTTATTTATAGGGCAAGCTTGGGTCGGGTTTTGACCCATTTGGAATCATATTTGGAGACCAAAAGTGACCATTTGCCTATGCTTGGCATAGGCGGCGTCTTTTGCAAAGCCTAGTTGAGCATAGGCAGCGCCTATCCTATGGCATTGTTAGGTATAGGCGGCGCCTATGCCATGGCATACTAGATTCAGAGACAAAAGGCTTTTGCATAGGCGGCGCCTACGCTATGGCATTTTTGAGCATAGGCGGCACCTATGCTATGGCACTCTAGAATCTGAGAGCTTAGGCCATAGTATAGGCCTTGCCTTGTTCGTGGCCTAGATTTACATAGGCCTTGCCTTGTTCGTTTCCTATATTTTCATAGGCAATGCCCAACCCATAGACTTTTCTTCTTCATTCCTAACTTACCACCTTTAACATGAACCGCTTCCAAATAAAAATTTGAAACCAATATCCTCCTTTACACCTCTTGTACCTACACTTACTCAAAAACAACAAAAACGATTAGAACGATGGGCTGCCTCCCATCAAGCACCTTAGTTTTGGTCATGGCTTGATAAAATCCTAGAAAAACAAAACAATTAAATAAAAACAATGGGTTGCCTCCCACCAAGTGCTTGATTTATTGTCGCGGCATGACATAGCTATCTCGATTACTTAGAATTCATCGAGATAGATGGTGGGTCATTTTCTGAATGGATTCAGACGACAATGAGGCTTACTTGTAGGCATGCAATCTTCTTCGAGATGACCCTTGTGCATACATATCCCAGGAGGTATACCAATTATATCATCAATAGTCCAACCCATAGGTCTCTTGTATCTCTTCATAGCAGAGATGAGAGCCTCTACGTGTTGTTCACTTAAACCATCCATAACACTTACCGGAATTGTATTTCCACTTCCCAAGAATGCATACCTTAGATAATTGGGGAGCTCTTTTGATTCTAGCACTGGTGGCTCTTTAATAGGAGTCTTCACTGTTGGTGATGGTTGATTCTTAAGATCATGGTCCGGCTGCTTAGGAGTATGAGAATAGGACCCTATTTCTGTTAGAGCACACATAGTTTCTTCATAATCTTCATCATCCTCATGCTCAACATTCAGCAGCGCAGCAGACAATGGCTCAACAGTAAACTATTTTTCTATAGATAATGCTTTCTTATAAACATCAGCTACAGAGAATACATCCATATTTCTCGGTTGCTTCATCGATTTGCACAAATCACAATGAATCACTTCGTCATTTATTTGAAATAAAAGCTCATTATCTCTCATGTCAATAAGCACACTCCCTGTTGTAAAGAAAGGGCACCCCAAGATTATGGGAACATCAGAGTCCACATCACAATCCAGAATAACAAAGTCTGCAGGAAAGATGAAGGAAGAGACCTTCACCAACACATAATTCAAGATACCCATAGGTCGTTTTACCGACCTATCAGCCATCACTACCCGCATATTGGTTGGTGTAAGGTCGCCCAACCCCAACTCTCTGTAAATGGATAGAGGCATCAAATTGATGCTAGCTCCCAAGTCGTACAACGCCTTAGAAAAATCCAACGATCCAATCGTGCAAGGAATAGTGAAGGCACCAGGGTCGGTTATTTTCTGAACTAGCGATCTTGTAGCTATTGCACTGCAATGGTGAACATTATCTGCCAGCTCATAGCTGACTGCCCGCTTCTTTGTTAAAAGGTCCTTCATGAATTTGGCATACCCCGACATCTGTTCCAGCGCCTCCACCAAAGGAACATTAATAGTAAGCTTCTTCAATATAGTCATGAATCTACTGAACCTAGTGTCATCGGCCTTCTTCTTCAGTCTCTGCGAAAAAGGTGGTGGTGGAATGGGAATCATTTTCTCCACTACTTTCTCTTTATATTGCTTCTGATTATCACTCTTCTCAGGTTGCAGACGTGTAGGTATAACTTCATGACCACTCTCATCAGCTTCTTCGGCATCTTCACCTTCTGCTTCACTAACATATTCTGCTATATCATCAACCACCTGCTTCATTTTGGATGGATTGTCTAACACCTTACCGCTCCTGGTAGTAATATCCATACACGATGCATTATTCTTTAGATTTTGCACTGTGTCACTGGGTAGCGTTCCAGATTTTCTTTGATTGAATACAGCTGAAAGTTGACTCAATTATTGCTCTAGTTGTTTTATTGAAGTGGAATATGAGTCAACCAATTGCTTTATTGAGGACAAATCATTTATTACCTCAGTTAATCCCGTGCTGGTTGCCTCCACTCCTTTCAACAGCTTAGCTATCATATCTTCCATGGACATATTTCCAGAACAAGATGCAGCGGCGTCACGTCTTCCAGGAGAAACATACAACCACTCCTGTCAGTCTTATCCTTCCAACTACCTTGATAACGGTCCTTATATCCTTGTTTATCATAATAGTTCCGACCTTGGTTTCCTTGGGCATTGCCTCGGAAACCCCCCTGATTGTTTAAGTAGTTGGCTTTTTCTTCAGAATCAGATTCGTCTCTTCTTTTTTACGCAACTGCTTTTACTTTTTTGGTCTTCCCTAATAATAAATGCTTGGTAAGAAGATCTATCTGTGTTTTTATGTGCGTCATATATTGATCACGTTCTTCTTCTTTTCTCTTTTGTTCTGCAGTCATACCAATAGATATAGTGGGGTTTCCTACCTCAGAATCCCTGATATGCCAAGCTCTACTTTGCTTTGTCATCCAGTCTAGCATATCGCTTGCCTGAAGAAAGGTGAGGTTCAAAAATGATCCTCCAGACGCATTATCCACCACTGGTTTAGTTACTGAATTCAAGGATCTGTATAGTATCTCCATCAAGTGGACATTGGTCATATGATGGTTTGGGCACCTCATAAGCTTCTTTTTGAATCTGTTCCATGGTTCATGAAGAGCTTCGGTTCGAAGCTGTCTAAAGTTGCTGATTTCATCTCTCAATTGTGCTCTCTTGGATGGCGGAAAGAATTTTTCTAGGAAAGCATCTTTCGATTGCCTCCAATTGGTGATAGAATCAGGAGTCAGCCCATTCAACCATAGAGTTGCCTCCCCAGATAGAGACAATGGAAATAAGCGCAGCCGAATTACATTCTGCCTAATGCCTGGATTGTCGAATGATTTGCATGTAGAGATAAAGTTGATCAGATGCATATTCGGATATCACCTGCAAGTCCACCAAATAATCCCTTGAGCTGCAATAACGGAATCATGGTGCTAGTGATGTTGAACTTGGCTCCGGGTGCCAATGGTGGAGGAATAATGGCTCCTGTGGCACTAGCTCCATCAAGATCATCATCATCATCATCATCGAACGGTATTTGCACAGCTCGGTTTTCAGGCCTAAACCTAGCTTGACGATGTCTTCTGTTCGCAGGTGTCGCTACCTCAGCATTACGCCTAGGGTTTAGTATCTCATCATCACCTAGGTCCTCGTCGTCGGGATTTGTTGCTTGCCCAAGGTTATCAATATTTTGTTGATGTACTTGGGCAGCGTCCAACGCAGCTAGTCTAGCCTGCTCCTGTTGAGCAGCCCTTCTATCAATGTCACGTTGCGCTTCCATCCTGCCAACAGAACCTGAATAAAACAAAAAAAAAACTAAAAGTAAAAGTACGAGAATCTTTGACCAACGGGTCTAGTAATTATCACAAACATAGTTGACAACCGTATTCCCTGGTAACGACACCAAAATTTGATAACACTCAAACTATAGCTCTCGTAAGAGTGTAAGCAGTCGTTGCAAATATAGAACCCAACTGGGTTGGGTGTCGAATCCCACAGGGAATACTTGGTCACTAAGTAACCAAAGATTATTATACTTTTGGTGAAAGTTTCGTAAAAAAGGGGAATTTTGTGCGTACAAACAATGTAAACAAAATAGTAGAGTAAAAACGGAAAATAGAAGAGTAAAATGCAGTACTTGGTAGGTTTTAATCAATGAGAATTGAGAGTTAGGGTTATGTACACCTTATGAGTTATACGTATCTATTGACTATGAGTTATGCGAAATTCAGACATGCATGTGCTTATAGAGAATTGTATTCTATGGTAAATCCAGGCGTCTTTCGACCATCAAGGATTATTTCACTTTAACTCTTTCAAGCTTAAAGCGTATCTAATGGTACGAATTCTCCAAGAGGTTAATCCAGTTATGTCACTAACTTTTAAACAGGGGATAGTGCCCTATTTCCTTGACATTCTCTCTTTTCCAGACATGTAACTTTTCTTTCGAACAAGTTAATGCTATACTGGCGTATTCTATATGCTTGCAACCACAAGAATTTAGATTAATATGAAGAGAGTGATGATATAAGCAGCATACGTGTCAAGAATTCACAAACTCATAGCAATAGATAGTATCTCATAAGGCTTCCATAACCCCAACAGAGAAGTTTAGCTACTCATGAGTGCAATGGAAATCACAATAGTCATTATCATCATACCAATATAGGGATCTCACGTGAAGTATATGTTGGTAGGGCTTGTGGCGTGAATTCCTTTCAAAGTAGCGTTTCTCTTGTCGTGAAAATTAAAAGTCGAATAGATGAAGAGAAGTGAATAAGAATTAATTGAAAGAGAATTGTTTTAATTGTTGAATGAATGATGGAATAAATAATCAAAAGCTTCAGCAAAATAGGGTATTTATAACACCCATATCCTATTCCTACTAAGCTACTGCATTACTTATCCTAATCCTTCTAGGTTACTGCATCATTATCCTAATCCAAATTAGTTACTACTGATCTCCAAAGTCTTTTGAAATGTTGTTTTTGCCCGGGACAGGTTTTCCATGCGTCACTTTTAGTCCCTAGGCGTCCAAGCTCTGCTTTCCTTCTTTCGTGAAGCTTCCTTTGGCGTCAAGTTATCCCTAAAATGCTGAAATCTTCATCATTTATACCTGAAAACTTGCTAATCACGTTTGTTAGCTCACTTACAGAAAAAGGACTAAAAGTGCATGAATTATATATTTTGTCCTCAAAACTTAGCTAAAATATGAGTAAATTAAGGTGCTTTAGGCGTGTAAATACGCCTAACATCAATTACTAAACGGAAGTTTAGTGTTTCCAAGTCCCTATTGATTATTCACTTCCTACTATATTTGATTTCTTTCTCAAGAAAATCAAAGAAGGTGTTATTTATCGTTTGCAACCAATAGACAATAATTAAAACATCAAAATTATCAAGGAGTCCTACCACCTTTCAAATCTTGAACACTCAACACCTTAACATGACCTACCCCTAGATCCCATAATTTAGGTTAAAGGAATTTAGCTGCTCATGACGTAATAATTGAAGCAACTAGATTAATTAATGCTTTAAAAGATGAACTTACCAAAAGATGAATAGAAACTAGATATTCTTAGATTATTTACCAAAATAAAATCCCAAAATAATGATGATAGTTTCTTTAAAGTTATTGCTTTCTCAAGTCAAAAGAAGAGGGAGAAAAATATCAAAGTACCATGTCTCAAAACTCAAGGTTCGGAACTCCTAAGAAAACCCTAAACAAGGCTTTAAATATTTCACCCTAATTATGGAAAAAAATAATAAAATTTAGAAATTTCTCGAATTAGGTGATGCCATTTGTGATAGCCTATTAGGAGGCTGACGACTTATAACAAATGTCATCATCTTCCTTTATACTTTTGGTACACTCTGCCTAAAGTTGACGACAAATGGTGATGCCCTATCAGACCTATCACAAATGTCATCAAGACTTTTCCTCAGCTCTCATGTTCTGCCTTAGGCTGATTGTAATCTTGAAACTTATCATCTCCTTGACGTCCTATCACAAGCCAATTGCCTTCTACTGCTGACGATGAATTTGATAGATTATCACAGGGCTGACGACTTATTACAAATGTCGTCTGCCATACTTCAACTTTATTTACTTCAAAATTTTATCTTATTTTCTTATATTCTTGTTGGTTCTCTAGAATCTTAGCTTCTACTGTAAATCAAATATTAAGCAATCAAATATGACAAATGTTACTTAAGACTTTGCAATTATTCTTAGTTAAGAACCTCAAATGTGTTAGTAGTAGCTCACACATACGGTTGCTCCACCTAACCTAGAATAATGGCAATTTACAACTAGA
The DNA here is from genome assembly GCA_030864225.1 of Capsicum baccatum var. pendulum. NCBI lineage: Eukaryota > Viridiplantae > Streptophyta > Magnoliopsida > Solanales > Solanaceae > Capsicum > Capsicum baccatum. The sequence continues at coordinate 216,063,817 of CM061554.1, read as the reverse complement.
CCACCAAGATTCAATAGACAATATTATGGGTGGGCGAAAGTTAGGACGTTTGACTTCATCATGGCGGAAGATAGTGAACTAATGGACATAATCCTTGATGTCCTAATGTTCCTGTAAAAGAAGTCAAAGAAGGAGCTATTACAAAAATGGTCATCAAAAGCAGCAGGGATTTCAATGATGAACGGTAATACCCCATACTTTTTCCTAGCTTGAAATCATGTTAAAAATGTTAGAAACTTACTTTGAAAGATGAATTTATTTTTGTGCACTTGGAATTTTAAAGATTTTTACTTTTTATCATGTGGAAAAATTAAAATAGTTTTCCAATGATTCAAATTTCATCCAAATCCAGTATCGAAGTAAAAATTGATAGACGTTTTACTCAAAGCTATCAAAATCACCTAGGTGCGACAGCCGGGTTGTTGGACCATCGACGTAGCAATGGACCATCGCTTGACCATCACAACCAAAATAGTGAGGCAATATTTTGAATAAGGTATGATAGATAGGTTGATAGACCGTCAAACTTGCGATGGACGATCGCATAAGCGGTCTCTACTTAGGCAATGAGTTGCTATCTTGGTCCACCTACGACGGACGAAATGATGGACCGTCGAGCCAGCCACGGACCGTCGCACGAGCCATCACACATCCCGTACAGTTATTTTAAAGACATTTTTAAATAGGTATTTGGGTTTTTTTCCACCAATTTAATGCATAATTACACCAAATCATAGCTCATAAGTTCATTATTCTTCTACAATAACAAAATAGGGTTTCTCTCAAGTATTAATCTCCAAGAACAAGAAACCCTAGGTACTTAATTCCAAGCTAATAATTCAAGTTTTCCTACATAGATCTTTAAGAAATCACTCACCCAGGTATGCATAGTGTTCATTCATGGATTCTTTTCATCCATGAAGCCCAAGAATCTCTTTTCAAAGTTCAAGTGAATGGATTTTTATTAATTTCATGTTGGGTTATTTTTGTTCATGTTGATAATGAACAATTGAATTCTATTCCATATTTAGTGATAAATCGTAAGTGGAATTGATTATTATAGGTATAGTTTCATGTTAATTCATGATTAAACCCTAGAATGTTGAAATTAGAGTTGAATCATGATGTTTACTTGTTGTGTCATGTTTTCTACATATACCATGCTCACTATGTGTTTTATTAAATGCCTATGTGAAGAAAAAGTGCCTACTAGTATGATAGTATGAAATCTCCATTTATGTACAAGTTTATGCATACCAATTGTTTGATGAAATGCCTTAATAAATGAGTTAGGGATTGTAATATTTGTCATGTATTCAAGAAATTCATGCTTTATCAGTCTCTTTCCATCGAGTCTTGGGGGTACTTGTACCCGACAATTTAGCTGTATGCTTAGAGCCTATTTCATATTCTCAAAATTCTCTTATTTAAGCCATGTTCAGTAGAATTCAATCAGTCTAATGACTTAGAAAAGCTCAGTAACATCAGTAAATCTCTATCAGTTATCAAACCTCAATAATATTCCATCAGTCAATAAAACTTAGTTAATTCAGTCCAGTCAGTTCAGTTAATCATGTTTGGAGTCTATTCAGATGGGAGTATAAATTAGCACCGAGTGAACCCAAGGATGGGAACTCACCTGTTTTATGAGGGTGTCATTCTTAGAAGTAATCCTTGTGTTCCAGAACTATGTAGACAACATAGGTTGAGACATTATAGACTTCTATATGAGGGTAGATAAGGTGGCTTAACCTGTCATATGAGGGTTCCCACCATTCTCACTAGAATTATTATTATATGAGGGTCACTCACAGATTGTCCTTACCAGTGGCGTGGTATTGACACCCTTCCAATCAGGGCACTGATTGGACCCTAATTCATCTATAATGCATCATTTGGGGCATGTCATAACTACTTCCCACAGTTTAATTATCAGTTTCAGTAAAAGAACACAGATATTTTTTCAGATTCAGGACTTTCAGATACAGTCAACTCAGAACAGTACGGAGATCAGCGAGTTCCATTAGATTTAGGACTATCAGATAGAGTCATTCATGATATTAGTTATAATAGTTATCAAAGCTCAGTCAGCAGTCATGTTAGTTATCAATAAATTTATGTTATCATTATCTCAGATATAGTTACTGGGTATTTATGCATGTATTCACACGGTTATATAATCAGTTACCCAGTATTGCTCATGCATATGAACTGATGTGTGAGAAGATGCTAACATATTTGAGGCTTTTAACACAAAATAATTGTAAAGTCTTAAGTAACTTTTGTTATTTTTGATTGTTTTTATCATGTTAATGTAGATGTGAGTGAAAGAGGGGGAAACAAAAGGAAATAAGAACAAATCAATTGGAATCTTGTGCAAATAAGCTAAGGTAAATCTGATGACATTTCTGAAGTGTTGTCAGATATGTGAAAGGCTATCAAATTTACCCTCAAGCATAGATAGAATATAAAGAATTGAAGTGACGTGTGACGACCTTTTTGAAGCGCCGTCATAACTTTGATAAGGCATCAAAATTACCGACAACTCGAAGCAAAACATGATGATTTCCAATGAAGATGTGACAACCATTTTCACACGCCGTCACATAAGTGACAGGCCGTCAGATTTACCATCAAAAGAATTACAATATAATAATTCCCTAGAATCTTTGACGATATCTTGTATATGTCGTTAGATGTCTGACATGCCATCAAAATCATCGCCTTCTATTCCAAAGAGAAAACTGGAATCTTAGTTTTTTTTCCTTATTTATAATTAACTATTTAAAGACTTGTTTTAAGTATTTTAAGGGGGGATTATGGTTATTAATTTTTTTTGGAACGGAATATGATCTTTTATTCTATCAAATAATTAATCATGTGGAGAGGTCGTGAATTGTTGGGTCTTTTTCATCAAGTATATTTTCTGTTCTCTCTTCAAAACACTTATCAATTATTATGGGTTTCTATCTTGTGATTGAATTGAAAAAAGACTTTTCGGGTTTCATCCTTTAGTAAGTTTATCCATATTATCATGAGTTTAACTTGTTATTTCATTAATCAAATCATGAGGGGCTAATTCCATTAGCGCGAGTTATGGAATCCATGGAATAAGGTATGATATGATGCTAGGTATTTAAAGGATTCAAAGAGTAGTAGGACGTCATGAAATTCTATTTTTTTAACTTGAATCTATTGGTTGTAAACAATAGGTTATGCCTTAGGCTTATTTGATTTTAATAGAGAAATAAACTAGAGGACGTGAATTATCAACAAGGACTCGAAAGCTACCAACCTTCTATTTAATGATTGATGTCGTAACTAGATTAATCTACCTGAGATAAAATCCTATTGGAAATAGATATATTATCTAAGTTCGAGAGAATTAGATAATAAATTTTCTGGTGAGGTCGAAAGATAATTCAGATAGTACCGTCGACAGGGATATTTTGCCATTTCTACCTACTTCAAGAGTCTTAAGCATTACTTAGCATCTGTCAACTCCCCAAAACCCATTGTGAACATCACTTTGATTTCCCATTTATCTTGGTTACAAACACTAAAATATTAAAAGTGAAGATTGACTCTCTGTGAAACTCAAACCCCTATTTTCGGAAACAATAAGCTACCAGTAAAGTATTTCATAAACAAATCAAAGTTCACACCCTATTCCCTATAGGATTCAACCCCAGCCTAGTTGGGTTTTATATTAACAATGATCTCTTACACCCATTCAAGAGTGTAATTTGAGCATTATCAAAAATGGCGCCGTTGCTGGGGAATACGGTTGTAGACTAAAAGTCTGTGCGCGAAAATTTGCTGATAGTTAAGTTTCCTTGATTTATGTTTATTTATTGTTTTTTTCTATTTTAGGTGTTGTGTTGTTTATGCCAAAAACAAGAAGTTTCAGAGAACTGCTATTACCAATCAACCCGGAGCCTTATCTAATAGGGAGAATGGTTAAACAACAAGAAGCAAAAAGACTAGCTACTTTGGTGAATGTGTAGAATTTGGGTCAACATGCATGTCGCCAGAACCCTGATGATGAATACTTGGGTGATGAGGAATTGCTGAATCCTCAAAACCCAAGGCGAGCTAAGTAAATTGCTGCACCAATGTAGTGAAATGGCAATAGAAACCTTCCAGTCCAAGGAAGATATGGTCAACATCCTATTCAATATGAGGCTGATAAAGATGATGGAGGAATGGACGGAGCTAGTGTAACGGGTGCTATCATTCCTTCACCATTGGAAAAATTCAACATAACAAGTAAAATAATCCAACTTCTAAATCTGAAGGGGTTATTTGGAGTTTTGCTTGGTGATTATCCAAACATGCATTTGGTGAACTTTATCACTTTTTGCAAATCTTTTGACAATCTAGGAGTGAGCCAGAATGCGATTAGGTTGAGGTTGCTTCTGTTGTCTCTGTCTGGAGAGGCAATCATGTGGTTGAATGAACTATAGCCTGATTTTATAACCTACTGGAAACAGTTGAAAGATTTGTTCCTAGAACATTTCTTTCCACCCTCCATAAAGGCACAATTGAGGGATGAAATTAGTAACTTCAGATAGTTCCCGACTGAAGCATTGCACAAAACCTGGGAAATATTTAAGAAGAAACTTGCAAAATGTCCAAACCACAAAATGATGGAATTTCACTTGATGGAGACTTTGTACAGAGCTTTCAACTTTGTGACAAAGCCAATTGTTGACAACACTGTAGGTGGTTCGTTCATTGACCTCTCTTTTCTAGATGCTTCTGACATACTGAATAGAATGACCAAACAGAGTCAGGCTTGGCATACTAGGGATTCTATAGTGGCTAGCCCGACTATTGCTAGTGGTATAACTACAGAGAAACGTAGAAGGGATAAGGAGCAACATCAGGACATGGACCATTTAAAAACGCAGATAGACTTACTGACCAAGCACTTGCTATTCGGAAAGACTAAAATGGTTAAAGTTATGGAATCTCAGGGTACTATTTCTACAGGTGCTGATGCAGAGGCAAACTATATGAGTAATCAAGGGTGTTTTCGAGGAAATAGCCAAGGGAACCAAGGTCGGATATGACAAGCCTGATTATAAAGATAGGGAGCTGGGATACTAGAGAAACAATAATAACAGGAGTGGTCTGTATGTTCCTCCTAGAAGTCGGGATGCTGCTACAACTAGTTCTGGCAAGATTTCCATGGAGGACATGATGGAAATTTGTTGAAGGGAGTTAAGGCTACCAACTCGGGGGTAACTACTATGACAAGTGAATTTTCTGCCCTCAGTCAGTTGGTTAGCTCACACTCTGCTTCTATTAAGCAGTTGGAACAACAGATGAGCCAACTTTCTACTACACTGAACTAGAGAAAAACTGGTACTATACTTAGTGATATTATTCAGAACCCGCCGAATGATGGCTCTAGTATGGCGATTACCATTAGGAGTGGTAAGATATTATATAGCCCTTCTATGGGCAAAGCTGTGGAGAATAAGGTAAGTGTTGATAAACCCAAAAGAAGTAGTCCAGTGGAGTCTGAGAAGTTGGATGGTTTGGTTGATATTTTAGAGAAAGAAAATGATAAGGAAGAGAAAGTGGTGTTAAAGACTATCCCTAGACCACCACCTCCTTGTCTTCAACGATTGAAGAAAAAGCTATATGATGCCAAATTTGGTAAGTTCACAGCTATGCTCAAGCAATTGACGATTAATGTGCCTTTGGTTGAGGCACTTGAGAAAATTCCAGGTTAGGCCAAGTTTATGAAAGAACTAGTCACCAAGAAGAGAAAGGTAAGCTATGAGCCAGTGGACAATATCCACCACTATAGTGTTGTTTCTTCACAATCCTTAGTGCAGAAAAAGCCTGACCCTGGAGCATTTACCATACCGTGCATAATTGGGTCCATGAAGTTTACCAATGCTTTATGTGACTTAGGAGAAAATACTAATTTGATACCACTTGATATCTACAAGAAGCTTGGATTGGGGGAACCTACCCCCATAATAATGCATCTTACGATGGTAGACAGATCGATAAAATAACCAGTTGGTATATTGAATGATGTGTCGGTAAAGGTAGATAACTTTATTCTGCCTACAGATTTTGTGATATTGGATCATGATGTTGATTTTGAGGTACCCATCATTTTGGGTAGACCACTATTAGCCACGGGAAGAGTATTGGTTGATATAGAGCTCAATGAGCTAAAGTTCAGGTATGGAAAAAGGGAGGCCAGATTCAAAAGGCTCCCTCCTATAAAGCAGTTAGAGAAAATAAATATCTTCTTGGTTATGGATGTATTCCAAGAAAATGGTAATGAGGTATTGATACGGTATCTTGACAAAGTCTGAGCAGTCAAGAAAATAAAGTCATACCGCAACATTAAATCAGGCGCTATTTGGGACATAACCCAACGTTTTAGTTTTATTGCACTAGTATTTTTAATTTTAGTAGCTAAAAGTTTTTACAAAGGAGGTGAACTGGTTGCAATCATCTTTAGAAGATTGACAATAATTTTTGACGGGTTGTCACAAGTATGACAAGCTGTGAGAAATGTTTTCAAAACAAGCAAGTCGAAGCCTTATACTATTAAGGCTGATGACAACTTTGAAGCGTCGTCTGACCTCTGACACGCCGTTAAAAATGATTTCAAACGAGTTGGACCCAGTTAACAATTTCAAGCTAACCCAGCCCAGCAATAGCTGTTCACATTCTCGCATACTATAGATATTTTCCTTTTAGCTTTGGTTTTCTTTCCTTATTGAGTTATTTCCTTTCTTTTTCAAATTTATTTCCATCTAAGGTAAATTTTAAACTCTCCTTATAAGTTGAAGCTTGAGAGTTAAGTCAATAAACCTTTCCTCTCTCATATCTCAATCTTCTCTCACTCATAATTCTAAGTGCTCAAGGTACACCCACTAGGTGTCGACATTCAGGTATGAGAAAAACTTTAACTTCATCATTCTTTGGAGAAATTGTGAACTACAAGTAACCTTGGTTTCAAAAGGAATGAGGTGAACCCATTAACATGTTTCAAGCTCCTTCAAAAACTAGGGTTTGTAGGGTTATGTTGTACAAATTCATTGAAATTTCAGTTAAATAATATGAACTAAGCTGAAATTAAGAATAATGGTAGATGAAAAATCAAGAAAAAAAGAGTTGGAACTTGTAATTTTGTCTGACAACAATTTTTTATGTGATGGCTATTCAAAAATGTCATCAAAAGTTGAGAAATATTGTAGATTCTAGATAAGGTTGACGACGCTTTTGAAGCGGCGTCACACATGTGACGGGAAATTAGAAAGGTTGTCAAACCTTTGAACTAAAAATAGTAATGATGCTAAACTGAGGTGATCCTTCTTCTTCTCTTATTTGATTATGCACACTAATTGAGGATGTTTTATGTTGTTGCAGAACTGAGTATGTAACCCAAGAAAAAGAGTCCAACCATACCAAAGAAAGCGGAGTGTACCTCAAAAACTTATCGATGAGGACTCTGATTATGAAGAAGACGAACCATTGCTTACATGGACAAGAAACAGGACTAGTCTAAAGGCACCACCTCCACCTAATCCTATTGAGGTGGAGGATACTGATGATACCGAGGAAACAACCTTATGTGAGCAAGCGTCGGAGGAACAAGGATCAGAACACACTGAGCAGGAGTCTGAGGACACTAAACAAGAATTAGAAGATGAGGATGCTGAGAGGCCTACTGAAGAAACTAAGTCATAATCACCATCATTGGAGCAGCAAGGCGATAAGGGTTATCCAGTATGGGGAACTTTGGTGAAATAGTAAAACCCTGAAATTAGGAACAATGTGAGATGGCAAATCCCTGGGGCTAAAAAGATCTTTTGGGATGGACTTCACAGAACTGATCGAAGAAGTGCTAGAAGGATAATTTTAGAGGAAAAAAGATTATCACTACTGGACTGATCAGATACCCTGAGGTGGTGCAAAAACTCAAAGATTATGGCCTGGAGTGGACTACTAGGGGAAGTGGTGTTTACTGTCCTTTGTTAGTCCGGGAGTTCTATGCGAACTACCAAGCTAAGATGGAAAATATGGGCGAAGGTGGGGATAGAACTTCAGATAAGCCTCTACTAACCAAAGTTGCAGTACGTGGGGTAAGTGTGGATGTATCAGATGCCACCATAAATAGGTTTCTTCATGGGCCAGACTTTGTTCCCCGAGACACTTCACCTACCTTCTATACCCAATTAAAGTATCGGGAAAATCAACACAAATGGGTAGCAACTCTCATAGAAGATGGAGAAACTGAGTCGCTGAATAATCCTACAGAAAAGATAACCAAAGCATCTCTAAATTCAGAGGCAAGATTTTGGTGGGGTTTAGTGCAGATTCATCTGATATCGACTAAGAGAGACAAGATATTAGGGGATGATCGAGAAATATTAGTTGCAATATTGATGGATAGAACTCCCTTGGATTTCAGAGAAATTATAGCGGAAAAGATCAAGATTCGGCTCATAAGACTCGATGTTGCATATCCATTCCCATATCTGATTACTAGGTTGTGTGAAGTAGCTAATGTACCTGAGATTTTAGGTATTCATTATGAGTTACATGCTAAGAAGACCCATAACCCTGTCAGAAAAGATGAACTTCAGCTGGGCTTACGACTTGATCAAGATGTAGTTGGCACAACAGATCCTCCAGTCACTGAGATTATTTTAGCACCAGATGTGGGGGTGCCAAGATCTAAAGCTGTACCACCACCACCAACATCTTCATCTTAGGAAGGCTCAATTCCTCAAAATGAGCCGACTACTTCAGTTTCTCCAGTAGCAACAGGTTCTACATTTCAACCGATTGATATCAGAAAAGTGGATAGGAAAGCCAATTGGTGTGAGGTAAAACTACATGACTTCACCAAAAAATTTGTTGCTGCTATGGAAAAAAGAATCAAGGCTGCACTTGAACCTTTTATGACTTTTCCTGGGTGGGTAGCAAATTTGGAGAACAGATTTGAGGCCCGATCAAAAGGGATGACAGGTGCTGATCTGGCTATGTTCAAGGATGCATTGGATAAGGTAGAGGCTGAGGTTGGGATGCTGCAGCAACACCAAATTATGGCACCAACAGGTTCAGCTATACATGATGTGGAGGAAGAAATTCCTATACTTGATCTCACTGCGAACTCCTCGAAGAAAAAGAAGACAAAGGGAGAAAATAAAGAAAAGAATATTAGAGATGAGTCGGATAGCGAAGAAGAGAGAAAATCTAAAAAGAAGGCAAAGAAGAAGGCATAAAAGGAAGAATTAAAAAAGGTAAGATTGGAGTCTCTAGCTAACACAGAAATATGGGAAGCAGCCATCAGATCTAGGGCTGCAGGTGTTTCATCTAGCCAGGTCCAACCACTGCAAGGGTAGATGCTATGAGTGGGGAGAAGACAACAGATGATACAGTAGCAGGGTCGAAGACTCAGGATCCACATGCTTGACTGTCTTCAGGTATATCCTAACCCTTTGTGCATTTTATTTTTGAGTTTAATTTAAGGGTGTAGGATAAATTGTTGTTGTAACATATTTTGTAGATAATTAGGAGTAGTATAAGTACTTGAGGCTGTTAGCTTATTTTGTGATTTTGGAGTACCTCTCTAGTGGTCTAATCTATTGTGTACTGTGTGCATTGCATCTATTGTGACCACTATGTATCTGTTTGTGGCATTAGTATGGAAAATAAATAACCTGTAGCAAACAAATGCATGAAATGGATGAGTAGTAATATGCGATATACTTGAGTGCCATGTGCATGTAAGGTCTTACTCAGTTCCCATTGTGTGTTAAATCTAGAACTTGCCCAGTTAGTCGTGCCATAGTCATAGGATAGGCGTTAGGAAAGGATCATAATCTATTCTTACAAGTTAACCAACTTTAGCTTGCATGACCATACAAATGTGAATAATATCCCTTGATTCATTTTTGAGCCTAAATAGCCTAGTTCTTTCTTGTACACCTTTCTCCTTCCCATTACATCACAATGAACCTGTTTTAGCCCTGGTCCTCCTTTGGCACTGTGCACCTTGACTTAGGAAAATAACCTAAGTTGAGGGTGGCTACTATAGGGGTGTGTGATGCATTATGAGTATGAAGAGAGGTAAAAAAAGGAAAATGATTAAGAAGTTGGGTGCAGAAAAAAAAGAAATAGGAAAGGAGAAAACTAAATAAAAAAAGAGTTGAGAAAAGATAATCTGATGCTTGAACAGACAGCACCCATATTGAGCAGGCTTGATAAATAAAAGCGAGAAGAAAAGAAAGTCAAAATGGGGGTGCGGATAACTTGGGTAAACAAATAGATAAATAGATCTAATGGATCTATTTTTATTTGTGAGTGGATATTTCTTAACTTCTCTAAACATTTTTAATTTTAGTGTATTTATTTTAATTTTATTATTGTTCATATCTTGGGGGTGATTAGATGGTATCTGATTAAATGCTTTACTATAATATTCTTTAGTTTTTTCTCTTAGTCTTTGTAATTCTTGTATATTATTTTGGAGGTATTCTAAAGATTCTATATCTTTTGTTCTAAAATATTCAATTAAATTCTCTTTCATAAGTATTTCTGTTAGTCTTATTTCTTTCATATCTTGTCTCCAATATTTTAAATACTCATAGTCTATTATTTTATCCTAAAGTAGTTGTGATACTACAAATTTCTTTGTAATAATTTATTCTAATTGTACTATATCTGATAATAAATTCTAGGTTAACTATTTAGCTAATTATCATGTCTTTTTCATCTAAGAATAATTCCATGTCTAAATCATATTCTAAACTGTCCTTTAATTCTAGTTGTTTTATGATTTTATTTATCCAAATTAATCTTTCTTTTAATTGTTCTCTTTCTTTTCTAATCTGTTTTCTATATTAATTTCTTTGTATAGCCAACTTAGTTTTTCTCTAACACTTTGAATATATTCTAGCATTTCTTAATCTGTATAATATCCATCTGAATAATTATCAAGGTAGTAATAGTGATTGTCATCACTTAAGTATATTTCTTCTAACTCATCTTCTATCTGATTTATATCTAACTCTTCATCTCCAATGTTAAATATTTTTCCCATATTATTTTCTTTACGTCTATAATTTCTATATCTCTAAGTATGTATAAAACTAGTACTTCAAAATTATCTGTCATTTAGGTGGGTTAATTAAATGCTTATTCATAATATTCTTTAGTTTTTTGTTTTAATCTTATTAATTTCTCTATAATTTCATTAAGGTATTCTATATATTTTATATCTTTGATTCTCATATATTCTTCTCAATTTGTTTTTTTTATTACTCATATATTTTTCATATCCATTTTCAAATATTCGTAATTATCATGGTTGATGTGTAGGTTTGGTATGTAAGTATTTATAAGAGTAGTTAGGTAGGTGAGGTATGTACTTTATTCTAGTCATAAAATATTTATCAAATATGATTTTCGTTATATCTACAATTTCAATATCCTTAAATACATACAAAACAGGTATTTTAAATTTATCTACCATTTCGTCAGATAAATAAGTATTCATTTTTCATATGATGTTTTTTCAAAATATTCCCTTCAATCATACATAATAAAATATGATCATTTTAAATTACTATATACTAGATTATTCTTAAATAACATGTTCTTCGGTCACTATTAGCATGGTAATCTGGAAACTTTTCCCTTAAACAGCGCCTCTACTCTAGCTAATCCCCTATCACGGTTTTCTTGCCGCACCGGTTTCACCTTTAGGATGGCATAGTTCTTAGGGATTTTTCTCTTTTCCACTTTGCTAAGAAACTTCTTAGCATGTTATTTTTCAAATAATTCTACTATAAAGTAACTAACATGAACTTATTTTATCATATCATGATTATCAGAAATTTATGAATTTAGCTATTCATAACCATAAATAAATATACCTGTTCTGGTAGATTTGATAATTCTGGGCTTTGTTCATCCATAGCTTTTGCTTTGAACTGTATCTGATTTTTATTAAATATTCAAAAGTTTTTTGTTTACAAAGGAGGGCTTTTTGCTTCAATGTATGAAGACTTTCTCTTAACTTGCTGGAGGCTTACATATTTATAGCCTAAGAAAATGCGTAAAACTTATCTACACTGTTCTTACTTTACACGTGCCTTATTTTTTACAAAGTGGGTGCTAAAAAGTCTTAAAGGCTATTAATAGTTGGTACAAGGAAGTCAAAAAGTAATAATGTCACTAAATTCCAAAAAATCTAATCTACTATCTCTTTACGTAAAGAAATTTCAGGAAAGGCTAACTTTTCTTCCATATGTCATTTTCCTTGTCTCCTTCCATTATTGCTCCATTGATTTTTATCTTCTAGCTGGAATCCTTATCTTCTTGGTTTTATTCTAGCTAGACTTCTGGGATAATATTATCTCCTTCATTACATTTCGAACATTAATGGTCTGGATATTTGTGTCCAATTATCTTGCAATATCTTGTTAATAATCCATTTGAAATAAATCCTTTCTTAATTTCTCTTACAGTAGATTGTTTTTCTAGGTTAAATAACGTCATTATCCATTGTCTAACTTCTTCTATATCTGTTTATTATAGCTATCTTGAATTTGAATAAATTATTTGATGGTCTCTTAAATAATAGCTCCATATTGGGTTTCCATTGATGTAATTATTTGCTAATTCTTGAATAATTGTAGCCAATCCAATAGGTCGCTTATTCGCATAAAAATTAGGTATCTCTATTTTGGGTAACTCTAGCTGCTGCACAATATCTTTCGGCATAATAATATATCTAGTTAATCCTATTTTTACAACTTGTATAACTGGTTTGATCTGATCGTATAATATCTCTGCTTGTGTAGTATAAAACTTTATATGAAATAGATTTTCTTTGGTTACTCTTTTATAGGTGGTGAAGAATTTATGTAATTCTTCTATAGTTGTTAGTTCTTCTCCATCTTGGGTATATACGGTATTTAATAATTCATAGTCAAAACAAATTTTTATTAAGCTTGGATTGGTGTTGGGTAGTGCGATTAGTTTGTTGTAACCTTGCAATTATTGGGTTATATAGTTTGTGTTTGGTTCTTGGATATTTGTAGCTCTAGGGTTAAGGTTTATAAAAGTTTGTATTGTAGATATTTTCTATATATCCTCGGGCTATATGGTTATAAGATTTTTTATCTTAGTTCAAACTATCTCGATATGTGGTAATTTGTTGGGGTATGTATAGGTTTTTTTTGTATTTTTGGTATAAATGGTTTTTCAAATATCTTATTCATGTTCACATTCTGATATCTTTGTCTACTAACTCCTTTGCTTGTACCTGTAATTGTAGATTGATAAACGTTATGGGTTTTATGGAGTGTCCCAACGTCTCCTTTTAGCTCTAAAATTTTAATGTCTTCCGATCGATATAGCTCTGCATACTGCTGAGTTAGCTGATTCATAGCTTTAGACTTCAGTTTAACTTCATTAGTCTTTAGCTTTTCTATTTCACTACCTATACTGTCCTCTTTCATTGAAAGCGTAGTTAGGGTTTTGAGTATCTTTTCTAAAGTATCATCTTCTATTATATCAGTCTATGTAGCTTTGTCTTGATATGTAATCTGTAACAACATTTTTGTTAGTACTAATTACTTCAATTGTAAATGTAAAATTTAATATATTTAATACTAGTCTCCGAATCTCTTTCGTTGTAACTAAATTTTGTATTTTCTTTGTTAACCACCAACGCACCTATGTATTATCTGTCCGTACAATAAATTTGTTATATACAATATATGGCTCAAATGTTAATAAACATTTATATAATGAACATAATTCTTTTCTATTTATTTCCCATTTTAATTCTATTTCATTAAACGTACTTGAGTAGTATCTACAATGATGTTCTAATTTTTCTTCTTCATATCTATATTTAAGTACTCCTCCATAACTATATTGACTAGCATCTTCTTCTACTATATATATAATTTTTTTATTTTCGTCTGAAATTGTAATTTTGGTAATTATTTACAAAGTATTTTTATTTTCTGTACTTATTTTTTATCTTCTTCGTTGTAATTATATTCTACGTCCTTTTTTAATTTTTTCTGTAAAGACTTTAGGTTTTCTGCTAATTTTGGTATATATTCGCTTACTTGGTTTACTAATCCTAAAAATGATTGTAATTTCTTTTTTTGTATCTAATTCTTCTTTTGAATTTATTATTTTTTGTACTATATGTTGTTGCATTTTTACTCCACTTTTATCCATTTGTATTCCTAAAAACTCTATCTGGTTTTTCATAATTTCGGCTTTCTTTTCACTTAAACTTATTCTCGATTTTTCTATTATATCTGTAAATTGTTCTAATAATTTTAAATGTTACTCTTTAGTTTTTGTATCTATAGTAGTATATCATTTATGTATACTATACAATTAGGTAACTATTTAAAATAACTATCCATAAAATGTTGATATCTACCTGGTGCATTTTTATAACCAAATGGTAATACGTTCCATTCATAAAATCCTTGTGGTACCGTAAATGAGGTTAATTCCTTAGAATTTTCATCTAACTTTAAGTGGTAAAATCCTGATTTACAATCAAATTTACTAAAATAACTATATCCTTGTATTTGTATTATTTTTAATATCTTATTTGGTATTGGATAATTATATGTCATAGTTTTGCATTTAGGTTTCTATAATCAATAACCATAGTTTTGTTCACTATGTTTATTTATGATAAATGGTGGACTATTGTGTTTATTATTGCTTTTTTGTATATACTATTTTTCTAATAATTCATCTATATGCATTTTAAATTCTTGTAAATCGTCAAAATTATATATTAATGGTTTTTGAGTTATTATGCTATTTTTATTTATTAATTCAATTTTTTATAGTAGTTTTATGTTTTTCCCATCCTTTTAATGAATCTTCACTATATAATTGTCTTAATTTTTTCTTTATTATTTCTACCTTATCTATTGAAAATATAGTTATTTCTTTTTTATTTATCGAAAATAAACTAGTTCTACTGTGTCTTCTGTATTTTTTATATTTTCTAACTTTTGTGCAATTTTTTCACTTCCTTCTATTCAATCAGTTTTCTTTCTTATTTTATTAATAGCTCTTTTTGCCCATACTTTTTGTTTACATGGTGTTGTAAACCACCAATCTGTTTTAGATATTATATGTGGGTATAATTTATCTAAAAATGGAATTTCTAAAAGCATATCTTTTGATGTTAGTTCATAATTATAGATTTCTCCTATTGTTATTATTTTATCTCATATCTGTATTATTACAGTTTTAGCTTTATATGTATTTAAGCTTCCTTCATTATTAAATCCTTTGACTACTATTAGTGTTTTTAATTTATCTCATTTACTTTCTGGTATGCAGTTGTATCTACATTAGTTTGCTTCTGTTCCTGTATCTATCATATGTTTATAATACCTATTATAATATCCTTCTACTATTATTTTACAAGTACATATATTTTCATATCATGTTAAAGCTCTTTTTATGAATAATCTTTCTTTATTATACGTTATAGATAATTGTGTATGTTCAATATTATATGGTTTTACTTGTTCTAACCATTTTATTCCTAATATTATGTCTTCTTTTTTCCATTTCTTCCTTTGTTTCAAATTCTATTTTTATTTTTCTGACTCCTATTATTAGTTTATTTTCTGCCATATCTTTAATGTTTATTAGACACCTTGGTAGATTTAAGTATATATCACTATTAGATTTTATTTCTTCACTTTTTACTAGATATTTTGCTATATAATTTCTTTTTGTCCTGTGTTTAAGAGTATTAAATATTCTTTTTCATTTATTGTTCCTGTTATATAATATTGATTTGAATTAATTGTTGAAATTGTTTCATAACTTGTTCTCTTTGATGAGCTTGATGATTCTGTTTGTTCATGAGCTATTCTTTTTATTGTGCTTATTCTATCATTTTTTATTTCTAAATCTCTTAACTTGCCGGAGGCTTACATATTTATAGCCTAAGAAAACGCGTAAAACTTATCTAAACTGTTCTTACTATACAGGTACCTTAGTTTTTATAAAGTGGGTGCTAAAAAGTCTTAAAAGCTATTAATAGTAGGTACAGGGAAGCCAAAAAGTAATAATGCACTAAATTTCAAAAAATCTAATCTACTATCTCTTTACGTAAAGAAATTTTAGGAAAGACTAACATTTCTTCCATATGTCATTTCCCTTGTCTCCTGCCATTATTGCTCCATTGATCTTTATCTTCTAGCTGGCATCCTTATCTTCTTTTAGATCTATTTATCTATTTGTTTACCCAAGTTATCCGCACCCCCCTACAAATGATATCTGAGTCATATGCTAATTAAAGTTACGGAAGTAATATATTTGAATTTATTTGATTAGTTTATTAATTATGAAAAAATTAGATTTAGATATCCACCAAAATATTATAAATATTTTTTAGATAAATAACGTACAAAAACCACAACAATATAAAGAATTAAAACAAATAATATCTGAAAAACGTAAAGAAATAAAAATAAGGATAGAAAGACTACAGTACAACATAGTTGTCGGAGTTAGTAAAAACTCAATAAAGGCGCAAAAAGAAGAAATATCAAATTTAGAATCAACAATAGATAGTCTAGAATATATATATATATATATATATATATATATATATATATATATATCAACATAACCTATATACATTTAAATAAAATGAACAAAGAATAATTTATAATAGATGAAAAAACATTTGAAAGTCACGAAGGATTAAAAATAAAAATATTATTCTCTAATATAGGAAGAAGATATATGAAAATAGGTGAACATTTATATTTAATGTTAAAAAAAGAAGAATTAAAATTAGAAGATAAGTTGGCAGTCATAGTAAGAATAGAAAGAGAAAACGAAGAGATAGACAGAAAAAAGAAAATAGATAAAATAAAACAACAAACCACAGAAGAAATACGAAAAATAGAAGAAACTAGAAAAAGTAGGATTGCTGAATTAGGAAAAGAACTACAAATGCTAAAAGATTAGTATGAAAAAAGACAGAAAGAAAAAGAAGAAAAAGATAAAGAACAAAAATTATTAATTTAGATTAATCAGTTTAAAGAAAAATCAGAAATAAAAAATAAAGAACCAGAAACAAGTGAATTACAAATAAATACAATAGATGCTGAAGAAACGGATAATTATGATTTGGAAGATAGTGAAACATATATAGAAATTCTAGAAAACATAGGAAAACTAGAAATTAATACAAAACAAGAAATAATTAATAAAGAAAATCTAAAATAATAAATACAGAACTAAATACACAAGATAAAAATATAATACCTAGTACATCAGAAATAAGAAAACTAACCTATAATTACAAAAATAAGTTTAAAAGATATAATCCAAAGAATGAATATAATAAATGGACACAAAAACAAATAATTAATTACAACTTTTTAGATTTAGACTGTGTAATAGACACAAATAAAATAATACAACTATCGGTAGGATATATGTCAAAACAATTATTAGATAATAAAATAGATACAACAAACACACCAGAATATATAGAAAAGACATTAATAGGAATAGTAAAATTATGCTTTTTAAACCTAGCTGAAGCAAGTAAAAAAGTACCAAGATCTGATAATAAAACAGAAGGAACATCAACAACAAATACTAAAATACTACCAACAGAAATATTGAAAAAATATCAAATAGCTATAAGAAATGAATTTAGTAGTGTAACAATAGAAGAAGAAGAGCAAAATAAAGAAAAAGATATAAATAGAAATTTAATGTTAAAACTAGCAATATTTAATATGTGCTATATAGATGAGTATACGTGCGCATTTAAAGAATATTATTATAAAGGAACATATAATATAGAAGAAAGTAAAGAAATAAGAACATTGTATTTTAGTAAATTACCTGGACCATTTAGTTCTAAAATAATAAAGAGTTGGGATGAAGCAAAGTAGATACCATAGGAGCAAGAATAAAATTTTTACAACACTGGTATAGCAATCTATGTGAAAAATATAGAGAAGAAATAAAAATGGGAAAAACATTAATAAGAAATTTAGCATGTTGCAAAGATAAAATAACACCTCAATTTGGATGTGAAGAAAGATATTATAAGAAAATATAAAAAGAAATAGGAAATATAAGAAATACAAAAAATCACAATATAAAAATAAGAAACCAAGAAAAAGATATTATGTAAAAGAATGTACTTGTTATAATTGTGGAAAACTAGGACATTTAGCTAGAGATTGTAAATTAACAAAAAACCCAAAAAATAAACAAATAATATCTGAAAAACGTAAAGAATTAAAAATAAGGATGGAAAGACTACAGTACAACATAGTTGTCAGAGTTAGTAAAAACTCAATAAAGGCGCAAAAAGAAGAAATATCAAATTTAGAATCAACAATAGATAGTCTAGAATATATATATATCAACATAACCTATATACATTTAAATAAAATGAACATAGAATAATTTATAATAGATGAAAAAACATTTGAAACTCACGAGAGATTAAAAAGAAAAATAGTATTCTCTAATTTAGGAAGGAGATATATGAAAATAGGTGAACATTAATATTTAATGTTAGAAAAAGAAGAATTAAAATTAGAAGATAAGTTGGCAGTCATGGTAAGAATAGAAAGAGAAAATGAAGAGGTAGACAGAAAAAAAGAAAATAGATAAAATAAAACAACAAACCACAGAAGAAATACGAAAAATAGAAGAAACTAGAAAAAGTAGGATTGCTGAATTAGAAAAAGAACTACAAATGTTAAAAGATTTGTATGAAAAAAGACAAAAAGAAAAAGATGAAAAAGATAAAGAACAAAAATTATTAATTTAGATTAATCATTTTAAAGAAAAAACAGAAATAAAAAATAAAGAACCAGAAACAAGTGAATTAGAAATAAATACAATAGATGCTGAAGAAACAGATAATTATGATTCGTAAGATAGTGAAACATATACAGAAATTCTAGAAAACATAGAAACCTAGAAATTAATACCAAACAAGAAGTAATTAATAAAGAAAATCTAGAAATAATAAATACAGAACTAAATACTCTAGATAAAAATATAATACCTAGTACATCAGAAATAAGAAAACTAACCTATAATTACAAAAATAAGTTTAAAAGATATAATCCAAAGAATGAATATAATAAATGGACACCAAAACAAATAATTAATTACAACTTTTTAGATTTAGACTGTGTCATAGACATAAATAAAATAATACAACTATGGGTAGGATTTATGTCAAAACAATTATTAGATAATAAAATAGATACGACAAACACACCAGAATATATAGAAAAGACATTAATAGGAATAGTAAAATTATGCTTTTCAAACCTAGCTGAAGCAAGTAAAAAGGTACAAAGATCTAAAAATAAAACAGAAGGAACATCAACAACAACTACTAAAATACTACCAACAGAAATATTGAAAAAATATCAAATAGCTATAAGAGATGAATTTCGTAGTGTAACAATAGAAGAAGAAGAGCAAAATAAAGAAAAAGGTATAAATAGAAATTAATGTTAAAACTAGCAATATTTAATATGTGCTATATAGATGAATATACGTGAGCATTTAAAGAATATTATTATAAAGGAACAAATAATAGAGAAGAAAGTAAAGAAATAAGAAGATTGTATTTTAGTAAATTACCTGAACCATTTAGTTCTAAAATAATAAAGAGTTGGGATGAAGCAAAGTAGATACCATAGGAGCAAGAATAAAATTTTTACAACAATGGTATAGCAATCTATGTGAAAAATATAGAGAAGAAATAAAAATGGGAAAAACATTAATAAGAAATTTAGCATGTTGCAAAGATAAAATAACACTTCAATTTGGATGTGAAGAAAGATATTAAAAGAAAATAAAAAGACATACGAAATATAAGAAATACAAAAAATCACAATATAAATATAAGAAACCAAGAAAAAGATATTATGTAAAAGAATGTACTTGTTATAATTGCGGAAAACTAGGACATTTAGCTAGAGATTGTAAATTAACAAAAAACCCAAAAAATAAACAAATAATATTTGAAAAACGTAAAGAATTAAAAATAAGGATAGAAAGATTACATTACAACATAGTTGTCGGAGTTAGTAAAAACTCAATAAAGGCGCAAAAAGAAGAAATATCAAATTTAGAATCAACAATAGATAGTCTAGAATATATATATATATATATATATATATATATATATATATATATATATATATAATATAGAAACATAACCTATATACATTTAAATAAAATGAACATAGAATAATTTATAATTGATGAAAAAACATTTGAAACTCACGAGAGATTAAAAATAAAAATAGTATTCTCTAATTTAGGAAGGAGATATATGAAAATAGGTGAACATTAATATTTAATGTTAGAAAAAGAAGAATTAAAATTAGAAGATAAGTTGGCAGTCATGGTAAGAATAGAAAGAGAAAACGAAGAGGTAGACAGAAAAAAGAAAATAGATAAAATAAAACAACAAACCACAGAAGAAATACGAAAAATAGAAGAAACTAAAAAAAGTACAATTGCTGAATTAGAAAAAGAACTACAAATGTTAAAAGATTTGTATGAAAAAAGACAAAAAGAAAAAGATGAAAAAGATAAAGAACAAAAATTATTAATTTAGATAAATCATTTTAAAGAAAAAACAGAAATAAAAAATAAAGAACCAGAGACAAGTGAATTAGAAATAAATACAATAGATGCTGAAGAAACAGATAATTATGATTCGTAAGATAGTGAAACATATACAGAAATTCTAGAAAACATAGAAACCTAGAAATTAATACCAAACAAGAAGTAATTAATAAAGAAAATCTAGAAATAATAAATACAGAACTAAATACTTTAGATAAAAATATAATACCTAGTACATCAGAAATAAGAAAACTAACCTATAATTACAAAAATAAGTTTAAAAGATATAATCCAAAGAATGAATATAATAAATGGACACCAAAACAAATAATTAATTACAACTTTTTAGATTTAGACTGTGTAATAGACACAAATAAAACAATACAACTATGGGTAGGATATACGTCAAGACAATTATTAGATAATAAAATAGATTCAACAAACACACCAGAATATATAGAAAAGACATTAATAGGAATAGTAAAATCATGCTTTTTAAACCTAGCTGAAGCAAGTAAAAAAGTACCATGATCTGATAATAAAACAGAAGGAACATCAACAACAACTACTAAAATAGTACCAACGGAAATATTGAAAAAATATCAAATAGCTATAAGAGATGAATTTCGTAGTGTAACAATAGAAGAAAAGAACAAAATAAAGAAAAAGATATAAATAGAAATTAATGTTAAAACTAGCAATATTTAATATGTGGTATATAGATGAGTATACGTGCGCATTTAAAGAATATTATTATAACGGAACAAATAATAGAGAAGAAAGTAAAGAAATAAGAAGATTATATTTTAGTAAATTACCTGGACCATTTAGTTCTAAAATAATAAAGAGTTGGAATGAAGCAAAGTAGATACCATAGGAGCAAGAATAAAAGTTTTACAACAATGGTATAGCAATCTATGTGAAAAATATAGAGAAGAAATAAAAATGGGAAAAACATTAATAAGAAATTTAGCATGTTGCAAAGATAAAATAACACCTCAATTTGGATGTGAAGAAAGATATTAAAAGAAAATAAAAAAACACAAGAAATATAAGAAATACAAAAAATCACAATATAAATATAAGAAACCAAGAAAAAAAGATATTATGTAAAAGAATGTACTTGTTATAATTGTGGAAAACTAGGACATTAGGTAGAGATTGTAAATTAACAAAAAACCCAAAAAATAAACAAATAATATTTGAAAAACGTAAAGAATTAAAAATAAGGATAGAAAGATTACATTACAACATAGTTGTCGGAGTTAGTAAAAACTCAATAAAGGCGCAAAAAGAAGAAATATCAAATTTAGAATCAACAATAGATAGTCTAGAATATATATATATATATATATATATATATATATATATATATATATATATATATATAAACATAACCAATATACATTTAAATAAAATGAACAAAGAATAATTTATAATAGATGAAAAAACATTTGAAAGTCACAAAGGATTAAAAATAAAAATAGTATTCTCTAATTTAGAAGGAGATATATGAAAATAGGTGAACATTAATATTTAATGTTAGAAAAAGAAGAATTAAAATTAGAAGAAAAGTTGACAGCCATGGTAAGAATAGAAAGAGAAAACGAAGAGGTAAACAGAAAAAAGAAAATAGATAAAATAAAATAACAAACCACAGAAGAAATACGAGAAATAGAAGAAACTAGAAAAAGTAGGATTGCTGAATTAGAAAAAGAGCTACAAATGTTAAAAGATTTGTATGAAAAAAAGACAAAAAGAAAAAGAAGAAAAAAATAAAGAACAAAAATTATTAAATTCGATAAATCATTTTAAAGAAAAATCAGAAATAAAAAATAAAGAACCCAAAACAAGTGAATTAGAAATAAATACAATAGATGCTGAAGAAACAGATAATTATGATTCGTAAGATAGTGAAACATATACAGAAATTCTAGAAAACATAGGAAAACTAGAAATTAATACAAAACAAGAAGTAATCAATAAAGAAAATCTAGAAATAATAAATACAGAACTAAATACTCTAGATACAAATATAATACCTTGTACGTCAGAAATAAGAAAACTAACCTATAATTACAAAAATTAGTTTAAAAGATATAATCCAAAGAATGAATATAATAAATGGACACAAAAACAAATAATTAATTACAACTTTTTAGATTTAGACTGTGTAATAGACACAAATAAAACAATACAACTATGGGTAGGATATACGTCGAAACAATTATTAGATAATAAAATAGATACAACAAACACACCAGAATATATAGAAAAGACATTAATAGGAATAGTAAAATCATGCTTTTTAAACCTAGCTGAAGCAAGTAAAAAAGTACCATGATCTGATAATAAAACAGAAGGAACATCAACAACAACTACTAAAATACTACCAACGGAAATATTGAAAAAATATCAAATAGCTATAAGAGATGAATTTAGTAGTGTAACAATAGAAGAAGAAGAGCAAAATAAATAAAAAGATATAAATAGAAATTTAATGTTAAAACTACCAATATTTAATATGTGTTATATAGATGAGTATACGTGCGCACTTAAAGAATATTATTATAAAGGAACATATAATATAGAAGAAAGTAAAGAAATACGAAGATTGTATTTTAGTAAATTACCTGAACCATTTAGTTCTAAAATAATAAAGAGTTGGGATGAAGCAAAGTAGATACCATAGGAGCAAAAATAAAATTTTTACAACAATGGTATAGCAATCTATGTGAAAAATATAGAGAAGAAATAAAAATGGGAAAAACATTAATAAGAAATTTAGCATGTTGCAAAGATAAAATAACACCTCAATTTGGATGTGAAGAAAGATATTAAAAGAAAATAAAAAGATATAAGAAATATAAGAAATACAAAAAATCACAATATAAATATAAGAAACCAAGAAAAAGATATTATGTAAAAGAATGTACTTGTTATAATTGTGGAAAACTAGGACATTTAGCTAGAGATTGTAAGTTAACAAAAAACCCAATAAATAAACAAATAATATATGAAAAACATAAAGAATTAAAAATAACTATAGAAAGACTACAGTACAACATAGTTGTCAGAGTTAGTAAAAACTCAATAAAGGCGCAAAAATAAGAAATATCAAATTTAGAATCAACAATAGATAGTCTAGAATATATATATATATATATATATATATATATATATATATATATATATATATATATATATCAACATAACCTATAAACATTTAAATAAAATGAACAAAGAATAATTTATAATAGATGAAAAAACATTTGAAAGTCACGAAGGATTAAAAATAAAAATAGTATTCTCTAATTTAGGAAGGAGATATATGAAAATAGGTGAACATTTATATTTAATGTTAGAAAAAGAAGAATTAAAATTAGAAGATAAGTTGGCAGCCATGGTAAGAATAGAAAGAGAAAACGAAGAGTTAGACAGAAAAAAGAAAATAGATAAAATAAAACAACAATCCACAGAAGAAATACGAAAAATAGAAGAAACTAGAAAAAGTTGGATTGCTGAATTAGAAAAAGAACTACAAATGCTAAAAGATTTGTATGAAAAAAGACAGAAAGAAAAAGAAGAAAAAGACAAAGAATAAAAATTATTAATTTAGATAAATCAGTTTAAAGAAAAATCAGAAATAAAAAATAAAGAACCAGAAACAAGTGAATTAGAAATAAATACAATAGATGCTGAAAAAACAGATAATTATGATTCGAAAGATAGTGAAACATATACAAAAATTCTAGAAAACATAGGAAAACTAGAAATTAATACAAAACAAGAAGTAATTAATAAAGAAAATCTAGAAATAATAAATACAGAACTAAATACTCTAGATAAAAATATAATACCTAGTACATCAGAAATAAGAAAACTAACCTATAATTACAAAAATAAGTTTAAAAGATATAATCCGAAGAATGAATATAATAAACGGACACAAAAAATATTATTAATTATAACTTTTTAGATTTAGACTGTGTAATAGACACAAATAAAACAATAAAATTATGGGTTGGATATATGTCAAAACAATTATTAGATAATAAAATAGATACAACAAACACACCAGAATTTATAGAAAAGACATTAATAGGAATAGTAAAATTATGCTTTTTAAACCTAGATTAAGCAAGTAAAAAAGTACCATGATCTGATAATAAAACAGAAGGAACATCAACAACAACTACTAAAATACTACCAATGGAAATATTGAAAAAATATCAAATAACTATAAGAGATGAATTTAGTAGTGTAACAATAGAAGAAGAAGAGCAAAATAAATAAAAAGATATAAATAGAAATTTAATGTTAAAACTAGTAATATTTAATATGTGGTATATAGATGAGTATACGTGCGCATTTAAAGAATATTATTATAAAGGAACATATAATATAGAAGAAAGTAAAGAAATAAGAAGATTATATTTTAGTAAATTACCTGAACCATTTAGTTCTAAAATAATAAAGAGTTGCGATGAAGCAAAGTAGATACCATAGGAGTAAGAATAAAATTTTTACAACAATGGTATAGCAATCTATGTGAAAAATATAGAGAAGAAATAAAAATGGGAAAAACATTAATAAGAAATTTAGCATGTTGCAAAGATAAAATAACACCTCAATTTGGATGTGAAGAAAGATATTATAAGAAAAGAAAAAGACATAAGAAATATAAGAAAAACAAAAAATCACAATATTAATGTAAGAAACCAAGAAAAAGATATTATGTAAAAGAATGTACTTGTTATAATTGTAGGAAACTAGAACAGTTAGCTAGAGATTGTAAATTAACAAAAAACCCAAAAAATACACAAATATCAGAAATAAATATGGAAAATACAGAATATATGCAGATAGATTATATATTATGAATTAGAAAGTGAAGATAGTATAGATAAAATTTCAAAAAATAAAATAAATAATGAAATAAATAGTGAATTAGATGAATCAAATGACTGAAGAAGATATAAAAATGAATAAAATAAATGAAGAAGATAGAAAAATAATTACAAAGGAAGAATATTTAAACGAAGAAGGAACAGATCAAAAAATAATATTTAACTGTAATATATTTGACGAAATAAAAGGAAAAGAGTTTGACTTAAGTGTAGAAAAAATATTTAAAATACCAACAATAAAAAATGTATTTAGTAGAAAAAAGGAAGAATACTACGTAGTAAGCCAAAAAGAACATATAATAGACTGTAGATATGCAAAAGGAAGAGCTGGTATACCACTAGTAACAAAAAGAATAATTAATAAAGAAATAAACGATATAAAATGTAAAAACCCAATAAAATATGTACACTTTGGAGGAACAGAGCTATTAATAAAAGCATGTTTTAGAGAAGGAATAGATACACCAATAGAATTATATTTAGCAGATGATAGAATTATAAAACCCATAGAAAAAAGTATAATAACGGCCATAAAAGGAAATTTAATATACCAAAAATTTAAATTTATAAAAAGTGCAAATTATTTAGTAGCAATAACAAATAAAAATATAGATAAATCATTAGTATTATATTGGAAAATATCAGGAATAAAACTAACCCAAGAAGGTAAAATATTTACAGCAAGATGTAAAAATCTATATGTATTAACAACAAAACATAAAATAACGAGAAAAAATAAAATTAATAAAATACAAATAGAAAGTCCTTTCGAACAATTTGTAAAAAAAAATTAATAATAATGATTATAGTTACAAA
This sequence comes from Capsicum baccatum var. pendulum, assembly GCA_030864225.1. Lineage (NCBI taxonomy): Eukaryota > Viridiplantae > Streptophyta > Magnoliopsida > Solanales > Solanaceae > Capsicum > Capsicum baccatum. Next base: position 216,037,394 of record CM061554.1, on the reverse strand, counting down.
GACATAGATATAGAAGAAGAATTAGAAATAATAAATGATAAAATAAGCACAACAAAAAGAATAGCTCATGAAAAACTAGAATCATCAAGCTCATAAAAAAGAACAAGTTATGAAACAACTTCAACAGTTAATTTAAATCAATATTATATAACAGAAACAATAAATAAAAAAGAATATTTAATACTCTTAAACACAGGACAAGAAGAAAATTATATAGCAAAATATTTAGTAAAAATTGAAGAAATAATATCTAATAGTAATATAAGCCCAGATCTCCCAAGGAGTCTAATAAACATTAAAGATATAGCTGAAAAAGAAACAATAATAGGAGTCAGAAAAATAAAAATAGAATTTAAAATAAAGGAAGAGATGCAAAAAACAAACATAATATTAGGAATAAAATGGTTAGATCAAGTAAAACCATACAATATAGAACATACACAATTATCTATAACATATAATAAAGAAACATTATTCATAAAAAGAAATTTAACATTATATGAAAATATATGTACTTGTAAAATTAATAGTAGAAGGATATTATGATAGGTATTATACACCTAAGATAGACACAGGAGCAGAAGCAAACTTATGTAGATACAACTGTTTACCAGAAAGTAAATGTGATAAATTAAAAACACCAATAGTAGTCAAAGGATTTAATAATGAAGGAAGCTTAGTTACATATAAAGCTAAAAATGTAAAAATATAGATATGAGATAAAATAATAACAATAGGAGAAATCTATAATTATGAACTAACATCAAAAGATATGCTTTTAGGAATGCTATTTTTAGATAAATTATACCCACATATAATAACTAAAACAGATTAGTGGTTTACAACACCATGTAATCAAAAAGTAAGGGCAAAAAGTTATTAATAAAATAAGAAAGAAAACTGATTTGATAGAAGGAAGTGAAACAATTATACAAAAGTTAGAAAATATAAATAATACAGAAGAAACAGTAGAACTAGTTGTATTTTCGATAAATAAAAAATAAATAACTATATTTTCAATAGATAAGGTAGAAATAATAAAGAAAAACTTAAGATAATTATATAGTGAAGATCCAATAAAAGGATGGAAAAAACATAAAACTACTATTAAAATTAAATTAATAGATAAAAAATAGCATTATAACTCAAAAACCATTAACATATAATTTTGATGATTTAAAAGAATTTAAAATGCATATAGATGAATCATTAGAAAAATAGTATATACAAAAAAGCAATAATAAACACAATAATCCAGCATTTATCGTAAATAAACATAGTGAACAAAAAGAGAAAAAAGTAGAATGATTATTGATTATAGAAACCTAAATGCAAAAACTATGACATATAATTATCCAATACCAAATAAGATATTAAAAATAACACAAATATAAGGATACAATTATTTAGTAAATTTGATTGTAAATCAGGATTTTACCACTTAAAGTTAGATGAAAATTCTAAGGAATTAACCGCATTGACGGTACCACGAGGATTTTATGAATGGAACGTATTACTATTTTGATATAAAAATGCACCAGGTAGATATCAACATTTTATGGATAGTTATTTTAAACAATTACCTAATTGTATAGTATACATAGATGATATACTACTATATACAAAAACTAAAGAGGAACATATAAAATTATTGGAACAATTTATAGATATAATAGAAAAATTAGAAATAAGTTTAAGTGAAAAGAAAGCCGAAATTATGGAAAACCAGATAGAGTTTTTAGGAATACAAATAGATAAAAGTGGAGTAAAAATGCAACAACATATAGTACAAAAAATAATAAATTCAAAAGAAGAATTAGATACAAAAAAAAAAATTACAATCATTTTTAGGATTAATAAACCAAGTAAGAGAATATATACCAAATTTAGCAGAAAACCTAAAGCCTTTACAGAAAAATTAAAAAAGGACGTAGAATATAATTACAACTAAGAAGATAAAAAATAAGTACAGAAAATAAAAATACTTTGTAAAGAATTACCAAAATTACAATTCCCAGATAAAAATAACAAATTCATATATATAGTAGAAGCAGATGCTAGAGAATATAGTTATGGAGGGGTACTTAAATATAGATATGAAGAAGAAAAATTAGAACATCATTGTAGATACTACTCAGGTACGTTTAATGAAACAGAAATAAAATGGGAAATAAATAGAAAAGAATCATGTTCATTATATAAATGTTTATTAACACTTGAGCCATATATTGTATATAACAAATTTATTGTACGGACCGATAATACACAGGTACGTTGGTGGTTAACAAAGAAAATACAAAATCCAGTTACAACGAAAGAGATTCAGAGACTAGTATTAAATATATTAAATTTTACATTTACAATTGAAGTAATTAGTACTAACAAAAATGTTATTGTAGATTACATATCAAGACAAAGCTACACAAACTGATATAATAGAAGATGATGTTTTAGAAAAGATACTCAAAACCCTAACTATGCTTTCAATGAAAGTGAACAGTATGGGTAATGAAATAAAAAAGCTAAAGACTAATAAAGTTAAACTGAAATCTAAAGTTATGAATCAGCTAACTCAACAGTGTGCAAAGCTATGTCGATCGAAAGACATTAAAATTTCAGAGAAAAAGGAGATGTTGGGACACTCCATAAAACCTATAACGTTTATTAATCTACAATTGTAGGTACAAGCAAAGGAGTTAGTGGACAAAGATATCAGAACATGAACATGAATAAGATATTTGAAAAACCATTTATACAAAAAATACAAAAAGACCCCTTGTATATACCCCTACAAATTACCACATATCGAGATAGTTTGAACCAACAATAAAAAGCTTATAACCAGATAGCCTGAGGATATATAGAAAATATCTACAAAGTACAAATTTTCTTAAACCTTAACCCAGAGCTACAAATATCCAAAAACCAAACACAAACTATATAACCCAAAAATTGTAAGGTTACGACAAACTAATTGCACTACCCAAAACCAATCCAAGCATAATAAAAACATGTTTCGACTATGAATTATTAAATACCATATATATCCAAGATGGATAAGAACTAACAACTATAGAGATATTATACGATGAGATCAAACCAATTATACAAGTTGTAAAAATAGGATTAACCAGAGATATGATTATACAAGAAGATATTGTGCAGCAGCCAGAGATACCCAAAATCGAGATACCTGATTTTTATGCAAATAAACAACTTATTGGATTAGATACAATTACTCAAGAATTAGCAAATAATTACATCAATGGAAACCCAATATGAAGCTATTATTCAAGAGACCATCAAATGATTTATTCAAATTCAAGAGAGCTACGACAAACAGATATGAAAGATGTTAGACAATGGATAATGATGTTACTTAACCCAGAAAAAAATCTGCTGTAACAGCAATTAAGAAAAGATTTATTTCAGATGGATTATTAACAAGATATTGCAAGATAATTGGACACAAATATCCAGACCATCAATGTTTGAAACGTAATGGAGGAAATAATATTATCCTAGAAGTCTAGCTAGAATAAAACCAAGAAGATAAGGATGCCAGCTAGAAGATAAAAATCAATGGAGCAATAATGGAAGGAGACAAGGAAAATGACATATGGAAGAAAAGTTAGCCTTTCCTGAAATTTCTTTATGTAAAGAGATAGTAGATTAGATTTTTTGGAATTTAGTGCCATTATTACTTTTTTGACTTCCTTGTACCTACTATTAATAGATTTTAAGACTTTTTAGCACCCATTTTGTAAAACATAAGGCACGTGTAAAGTAAGAACAGTGTAGATAAGTTTTACGCGTTTTCTTAGGCTATAAATATGTAAGCCCCCGAAAAGTTAAGGGAAAGTCTTCATGCATTGAAGCAAAAAGCCCTCCTTTGTAAACAAAAAACTTTTGAATATTTAATAAAAACAGATATATTTCAAAGCAAAAACTATGGATGACCAAAGCCTAGAATTATCAAATCTACCAAAATAGGTATATTTATTTATGGTTATGAATAGCTAAATTCATAAATTCCTGACAATCATGATATGATAAAATAAGTTCATGTTAGTTACTTTATAGTATAATTATTCGAAAAATAGTATGCTAAAAAAGGAGAAAAATCTCTAAGAACTATGTCATCCTAAAGGTGAAATCGGTGAGGCAAGAAAGCCGTGATAGGGGAATAGCCAGAGTAAAGGCATTGTTTAAGGGAAAAGTATCCAGATTACTATGCTAATAGTGACCGAAAAATATGTTATTTAAGAATAATCTAGTATATAGTAATCTAAAATGATCATATTTTGTAATATATGATTGAAGGGAATATTTTGAAAAAGCATCATATGAAAAATGAATAATTATTTATCTGATGAAATGGTAGATAAATTTAAAATACTTGTTTTGTATGTACATAAGGATATAGAAATTGTAGATATAAAAAATCATATAGGAAAAAAAATTAGATAAACATTTTATTACTAGAATAAATTACATACCTCATCTACCTAACTACTCTTATAAATACTTACGTACCAAACTTACACATAAACCATGATAAATTACGAATATTGGCAAATGGATATGAAAAATATACAATTAACAGAAAAACTAATGAAAACAAATTTAGAAAAATATATGAGAACCAAAGATATAAAATATATAGAATACCTTAATGAAAAATATAGAGGAATTAATAAGATTGAAACAAACAACTAAAGAATATTAAGAAAAAGCATTTAATTAACCCACCTAAATGACAAATAATTTTGAAGTACTAGTTTTATACATACTTAGAGATATAGAAATTATAGACGTAAAGAAAATAATATGGGAAAAAATATTTAACATTGGAGATGAAGAGTTAGATATAAATCAGATAGAAGATGAATTAGGAGAAATATACCTAAGTGATGACAATTACTATTACTACCTAAATAATTATTCAGACGGATATTATATAGATTGAGAAATGCTAGAGTATATTCTGTAACACCCCAAAAAGCGGGTCCCGGAGCGTCAGATGGTGCTTGAGGCTACGAGTAGCTCCAAGCTAACCTTTTGGGCCATTTTGATTCAGTTCAACACAAATCAACGGGGTTTCCATAAATAACCCTCAAATATCAAAAGAGTAATCATCATCCAAGAATAAAATTTTTTTAGGAAGATAACAAAATACGACTTATTAGTCAACTCCCAACATCTATACTAGTCTGACAAGCCTCTACAAAAATTAATAAAAACAGCGAGCCATTGAGACATGCCCCAACTGACTCATACTCAGTTATCAAATGTAAATAATTCCATGAAACAAACATCAGACATCACGTCCTCGGAACATGAGGACTCACCACAATAGAGGATGTTGAACAGCGCGCTTAAAGAATCACTGTCGAAACTAAAACTGAGCACCTGAACCTATATTCCGAAAAAATGCAGCCCACATCTGAAGATGTGGGTTAGTACTATGGGAAGAAATAGAGTATATGGGGGTGTATGCAGTTGTATAAACATCATCATCATAAATATTTATAAGAAATATACAGGATATATGAAAGACTCACATAGCCCGAAGAAAATCATCATAATCATGAGAGGATGAAATAAGTACAATAACATATGTGAGTCATCATATAATTTGTCAATCACTTTCAGTTCATCAAGAATATCAATTCTCATAATGCAAATATCATTTAAATCTTTCTAAAGAATAACTTTCACAATTCTACTTTCAAATCACTTCACCATTCACTATAGACACAAGGAAAAACACGCACACTGGGAGATCCTATAACCGACATAAACCATGTGAGCTACATGGAGTCCAACGTACAACCCAAGTTGGGGAGAGCCGTCCTATTGTTTCCATTGGAGTAGGACTATCGATATCAAATCTATACAAACTAGTGATCACTATATAAATCAGCCTCAGGGCACGTAGTTCTAGGAATGTAAGGTCGCTTTATACCTCCCACTCGGTGCTAAAGATTTCTCTCGGACTTAGCTCAGATCATTTCAAAGACAATCCATAATAAAATTTTTTTAGTAATATATAAATATACATCGGGAGCCATCATGCTTCCCATCTATCAAAATCAACCACGTTGTGGATTGCCTTCACACTCGAGTTCAAAACAACTCCATTAAGACCAAAAGGTCAAATTATTCAAAATATCTCAAATATTCAACATCAACGTGCTTATAACACACACTTTCTCAAAAAAATACAATTTCCAATGGGATTCACGACCCAAATATCAAAATCATGATAAATATCATTCAACATTCATGATTTATATCTCCACACATGTAAATTCATTTTTCAAAATCATAAACATCAAGATTTCATAATAATCATCGTAAGATATGGGTTCATGCTTCAAATTCATAAAAATCAAATAAAAATCATACCTTTGTAAAGAAAATTACTTTTGGGCACAAGAACGAAAGAGAGTTCTTGTTGAAAACCCCCACATACCTTGAATGATGAACTTTAGATCGATACTCATTTTTTAGATGTTAATCATGCCTTTGAATGATGGTTCGTAGAGTTCTTGAACTAGGAACTTGGAGTCTTGAATAAATTTGTAGAATTAATGGTGAACTTTAGAGGTTCTTAAAGTTGGATGTAGGAGCTTGGGGTTTTCTTTTTGAGGGAATTTCATGAAATATAATATATAATGCTTCTAATAGGCTTTAATATAGGGTTTGGATAGATTTTGGGTGAGGAGGAATGAACAAACCGCCCCTAAAAATCAAATAATTCTCGAATCTGTCCTTTGGTGGACTGTTTTGATAGTCTGAAGTAGATCACCCATAACGTTTTACTCTGATATCCAAATTGGATGAAACCACTTTCATTAGAAATAGGACTCCCAGAGCTTTCCATTGATATGTAGTAAATTACCCAGATCATTATGTACAAGGAGTTATCAATGTTTAAATTTGGAGGAAAAATACGCCAGACCTCAGTACTTTTTCCTGCACGTTTTACTGTTCACTACTATTCATGGTTCGCTCGGAATGTTCATAACTCGCCGCTCGGGTGTACGTTTTGGATGATCCACATATCGTTGGAAAGCTTATTCGATACTCTATGCAATGTTGGGTCATAATCTAAGACATTCTAAACGAAAATTAATAATTCATTCTAGAATATAGAACCCAACACGTTTACGCACAAAATTTCAACAAAAAATTTCTTGGGGTATTACATCATCCCCCCCTGGAAACATTCATCCTCGAATGACGTTAGACATGCCAAAATTAGATAAGGAATAGAGCATCAGCTGAAACCATTCATTAGACTCATAATAAATGACACCTGAACTTCTGCAACTTTTATCGAAAGTGCATGATTTAGAAAAGAACGGTACCTTCGGCTTGATCGAAGTTCGCGGAAAATAGGTGCGGGCACTTGGATCGCATATCTGCCTCAGCTTCCCAAGTTTCACCCTCAACAGATTGGTTTCGCCACAACACCTTGAACAAGGGAACTTCTTTGTTCCTTAGTCTTCGGACACTAAAATCAAGAATCTCAACAGGAATCTCATCAAAAGAAAGATTTTCTTGAATGTCAGCACTCACAGAGGAATCCACTACCACAACATCGCTAATATGCTTTCTAAGCATGGAGACATGGAATATTGGATGAACAGAGGATAATTCGAAAGGCAACTCAACCTCATAAGCTACCTTACCAACACGGCCAAGAATTTTATAAGGACTAACATAACGGGGACTAAGCTTTCCCTTCTTTTTGAATCTCTTCACCCCCTCATGGGTGAAATTTTCAGATACACTAGGTCACCAACTTCAAACTCAAGGTCTCTCCTTCTAACATCCGCATATGACTTCTGACGACTCTGCGCAGTTTTCAACCTTTCCCTAATCAACTAAAATTTTTCCATAGCCTTAAATACTGAATCAGGACCACTCACAGCCGCTTCACCCACCTCAAACCAACCTATGGGTGATCTACACTTCCTCCTATATATGGCTTCAAACAAAGCCATGCCAATAATAGAGTGGAAACTATTATTTTAAGCAAACTCTATCAACTGTTAGTGATCATCCCAACTTCCCTTAAAGTCAAGTACACAAGCTCTCAACATATTCTCTAAGGTCTGGATGGTCTGCTCAGCCTGACCATCGGTCTGTAGATAAAAAGCAGAACTTAAAAGCACTTGGGTACCAAGACCCTTCTGAAAAGCTTTCCAAAATTGCAAAGTGAACTGAATACCCCTATTCGAAATGATAGACAAGGGAACTCCATGCAGTATGACTAGCTTTCGGATATACAATCTAGCGTAATCCTTAATAGTATATGAAGTATGAACGGGGAAATAAATGAGCAGACTTTGTCAACCTATCAACAACAACCCAAATGGAATCATGATGGCATCGGGAAGGAGGTAAACCAATCACGAAGTCCATATTTATCTCTTCCCACTTCCAGGTGGGAATACTAACTCTTGTATCATACCACCAGGTCTTTGGTGTTCAACCTTAACCTGTTGGCATATTGCACACTTAGCTACAAACTCTGCTATATCTTTCTTCATGCCAGTCCACCAATAGATTTCCCGCAAGTCTCGGTACATCTTGGTGGCACCAGGATGAATAGAATATCGCGCCCCATGCGCTTCAGCCATAATCCTCTATCTTAGATCATTAACATTTGGGACACACAATCTACCCTGCAATCTCAACACACCATCTCCCCCTTGGGAGAAAACCTCTGCTTTTTGGTCCTTGACTGATTCCTTCAGTCTGACCAAACTAGCATCTAAGTATTTCTTTTCCTTCACTTCCGAAACCAAGGTAGATTTGGAACTACTCTGAACCCCTATACTACCTTCAGCAGATTCAAACAAGCTAACCCCCAATCTAGCAAAACGATGTACATCACGAGCCAAATCTTTCTTACCTTCTACCACATGCGAAACACTACCCATCGACACTCTACTTAGGGCATCTTCCACAACATTGGCCTTGTCAGGATGGTACAACACACTCATATCATAGTTCTTTAATAATTCTAACTATCGTCTCTGCCTAAGATTCAATTCTCTCTGGGTAAACACATACTGCAGATTCTTATGATTAGTGAAAACATCAACATGGACACCATACAAATAGTATCTCCAGATTTTCAAAGCAAACATAACAACAGCCAACTCAAGGCCATGGGTTAGGTAATTTTTCTCATAGGGATTCAATTGTCTAGAAGCATAAGCTATCACCTTACCCTTCAACATCAATATGCAACCCAACCCAAATCTTAAAGCATCACAATACACCAAAAAACCATCAACACCATTAGGAAAAGTCAAAACAAAGGCTGAAGTGAGTCGAGTCTTCAACTCCTGAAAACTCTTCTCACAAGATTAGAACCATAAAACCTTCACTATCTTTTGGGTGAACCGAGTCATAGGAGACGCTATAGAGGAGAAACCCTCAACAAAACAATGTTAATAACCAGCTAAACCGAAGAAACTTTGAATATCAGTTAGAGAAATAGGTATAGGCCAATTTTTAACAGCTTCGATCTTTTAGGATCAACTGTAATACCCTCGGAAGAAATGATATGACACAAAAAAGCAACTGACGTTAGCCAAAACTCACACTTACTGAACTTGGCAAACCACTTATGATCTCTAAGGGTTTGCAAGACAGTTCAAAGATGATCAGAATGTTCATTCTCACTATGGGAGTACACCAGTATATCATCAATGAACATAATGACAAACACATCCAGATATGATCTGAATACTCAATTCATGAGGTCCATGAAAGATGCTGGGGCATTAGTTAAATCAAAAGACATAACAAGAAACTCAAAATGGCCATAATGAGTTTGGAAAGCAGTTTTCGAGATGTCACACTCCCTAACTTTTAGTTGACGATAGCCGGAATAAAGGTCTATCTTTGAGAAATAACTTGTACCTTGCAATTGGTCATACAAATCATCTATTCTTGGAAGGGAGTACTTATTTTTGACGGTGACTTTATTCAGTTGGCGGTAATCAATGCACATACGCAAAGAGACATCTTTCTTTCTCACAAACAACACAGGAGCACCCCAAGGAGAAACACGAGGCCTTATGAAACCCTTATCTAGCAGATCTTTGAGTTGCTCTTTCAACTCCTTAAGTTCTGCAGGGGCCATATGGTAAGAAGGAATAGAAATAGGCTAAGTATTAGGAAAATGATCAATCTCGAACTCTATCTCTCTATCAGGAGGTATCCCTGGGAGATTATCCGAAAAGACATCAGAAAACTCATTGATGATGTTAACAAACTAAGAGTTGGAGTCTCAGACTTAGTGTCTTTGACTCTAACCAAATAGTAAATACACCCCTTGGAAATAAGCTTTCTAGCTTTGAGGTAAGAGATAAAATGATTATTGGGTGACACAGAATTCCCAGACCACTCAAACATGGATGCATCCGAAAACTTAAACTTGACCACTCAGGTCTGACAATCAATAGAGGCATAAGAAGAATACAACCAGTCCATACACAGAATCACATCAAAATCTACCATGTCTAATTCAATCAGATCAGCCAACAAGACTCTGTAAAGAACGGTAATAGGACACTTTTTATACACTTTCTGGGCAACAATCGAATCAACCACTGGGGTAGAAACTAGGATAGGCTCAGGAATAATCTCAGGACTCATTTCAAAATTCAAAGCAATCAAAGGTGTAACATATGAGAAAATGGATCCAGGATCCAACAAAGCATACATATCAAACTGAAATATATGAAGCATACCAGTAACAACATTAGGAGAGTCCTCTTCTCACCCCAACACTTACCTAAATGAGCCCTACCATACTTAGGACATAGGGGACAATTTGGATTACTGCTAGCACTGTACTGGGACCTGGATGCATATGACTTGGTACCTTTCTCCTGCCTACCTCTAGGCACGAGAGCACTAGCAGATGATGGAGCTTTCATAGATGAATGATACTGATATTGAGGGAGACTCCCTCCTTTCGATCTAGTCTGACCCTGTCCATGCTGCTCGAGCCTAGCTCTCTTATTCCCTCTCATTCTATGTCTCTCCTTAATCTTTTCTGCCTCAATCTATTGGTCATGATTCATCAGCCTAGAAAGATTCATCTCACTATTCAGAATAGAATACCTACACTCCTTAACCACGTAACTAGACATTCCGATCACAAACTTACTCATACTAGCCTGATTATCAGCCACTAAATCAAGAGCATACTTGGCCAACTGAATGAACTTTAGACAGTACTCCCTAACAGTTATAGAGCCCTATCGCAGTTTCATAAACTCTTCAACATTTGCCTCCCTTATCTCCAAAGGGAAAAACTTATCCAGGAATGCATCCTGGAACTCTTGCCAAGTTTTATGGATAGCTCCCTCACCTCTACCATTCCTCCAAGCAACAACCTAGTCATAAGAAAGGTCTTTCAACCTATATGCAGCCAACTCCACACTATGTTCCTCAGATACATGCATTACTTGAGTAATCTTCTGCATCTCCTCTAAAAACAATCGTGGATCCTCATCAAACTTGGACCCATAGAATTCTAGTGGATTCATCCTCATAAAGTCATGAATCCTGGTAGCAGATGAATCACCTCCCTAATGCTGTGGAGCTAGGGCCGGGTTGGCCTGAACATTTGCAGTAACAACTTGGGCCAGAGTCTAAAAGGCTGCCTGAAATTTAGCATGAGACACATTTTCATTCAATGGGTCAGCGCGTTGAGGTTGCTGACCATCATTATTTCTTCTCGCTCAACGTGGAGGCATTTTTTTGAAAGAGGAGAGCATGAATCAATAATAGAGAGAGACACTTTAAGAATCATAGACTTCTAAAAGAAAGAATCACACTTTTTCCTAAAATGTTTTGTAGCCTCTTGCTCATAGATGTGGCACGCTACACACCGATGATCAAGACTCTACTTAACGCGGCTTGTCAGACTCCCTAGGACACCTTAAAACCTTAAGCTTTGATAATAACTTTGTAACGCCCCGGAAAATAGGTCCCAGAGCGTCACATGGTGATTGAGGCTACGAGTAGCCCCAAGCTAACCCTTTGAGCCATTTTCATTCAGTTCAACACAAATCAATGGGGTTTCCATAAATAACCCTCAAATATCAACAGAGTAATTATCATCCAAGAAAAAAAGAATTTCAGAAAGATAACAAAATACGACATATTAGTCAACTCCCAACATCTATACTAGTCTGACAAGCCTCTAATAAAATCAATAAAACCAGTGAGCCATTGAGATATGCTCCAACTGACTCATACTCATGTAGAACAGCGTGCCTAAAGAATCACTGTCGCACCTGGAGCTGAGTACTTGAACCTATATTCTGAGAAAAGGCAGCCCATATCCGAAGATGTGGGTCAGTACCATGGAAAGGAACAGAGTATATGGGGGTGTATGCAGTTGTATAAACTTCATCATCATAAATTTTTATAAGAAATATGCAGGATCTATGAAAGACTCACATAGACCGAAGAAAATCATCATAATCATGAAAGGATGAAATAAGTACAATAACACATATGAGTCATCATATAATTTGTCAATCATCTGCAGTTCATCAAGAATAGCAATTCTCATAATGTAAATATCATTTAAATCTTTCAAATTAACAATTCCACTTTCAAATCACATCACCATTCACTATAGACACAAGGAAACACACACACACCGGGAGATCCTATACCGACATAAACCATGTGAGCTACACGGAGTCCAATGTACAACCTACGTTGGGGAGAGCCATCCTATCATTGTCATAAAAGTTGGACTATCAATATCAAATCCACATAAACTAGTGATCAATATATAAATCAGCCTCAGGCTCACTCATATGGGGGCACGTAGTTCTAGGGAAGTAAGGTCGCTTTATACGTCCCACTCAGTGGTAAAGATTTCTCCCAGACTTAGCTCAGATAATTTCAAAGACAATCCACAACAAAGCAATTTCAGCAATATATAAATATACATTGGGAGCCATCATGCTTGCCATCTATCAAAATAAACCATGTTGTGGATTTCTTTCACACTCGAGTTCAAAACAACTCCATTAAGACGAAAAGGTCAAATCATTCAAAATATCTCAAATATTCAACATCAACGTGCTTATAACACACCCTTTCTAAAAAAACACAACTTCTAATGGGGATTCACGACCCAAATATCAAAATCATGATAAATATCATTCAAGATTCATGCTTTATATCTCCACACATGTAAATTCATCTTTCAAAATCATAAACATTAAGATTTCATAATAATCATCATAAGATATGGGTTCATGCTTCAAATTCGTAAAAATCAAATAAAATTCATGCCTTTGTAAAGAAAATTACTCTTGGGTACAAGAACGAAAGAGAGTTCTTATTGAAAAACCCCACATACCTTGAATGATGAACTTTAGATCGATAATCATTTTTGAGATGTTAATTATGCCTTTGAATGATGGTTCTTGGAGTTCTTGAACTAGGAACTTGGAATCTTGAATAAATTTGCAGAATTAATGGTGAACTTTGGAGATTCTTGAGGTTGGATGTAGGAGCTTAGGGTTTTCTTTTTGAGGGAATTTGATGAAATATAACATATAATACTTCTAATAGGCTTTAATATAGGGTTAGGATGGATTTTGGATGAGGGGAAATGACCAAAACGCCCCTAAAAATCAAATAATTCTCGAATCTGTCCTTTGGTGGACTGTTTTAATAGTCTTATAAAGATCATCCATAACGTTTTATTCCGATATCTAAATAGGATGAAACAAATTTCATTAGAAAGAGGACTCCCAGCGATTTCCATTGATATATAGTAGATCACCCAGATCATTATGTACAAGGATTTATGATCATTTAAATTTGGAGAAAAATACGCCAGGCCTCAGTACTTTTTTCTGCATGTTTTACTGTTCACTACTATTCACAGTTCGATCGGAATGTTCATAACTCGTCACTCGGGTTTCCGTTTTGGATGATCCACATATCGTTGAAAAGTTTATTTGATAGTCTACGCAATTTTGGGTCATAATCTAAGACATTCTGCACGGAAAATTTATAATTCATTCTAGAAGATACAACCCAACACGTTTACCTACAAAATTTCAATGAAAAATTTCTCGGGGTATTAAATTTCAATTAAAAGAAAGATTAATTTTGATAAATAAAACCATAAAACAACTAGAATTAAAAGACAATTTAGACATGGAATTATTCATAGACGAAAAAGACAGGATAATTAACGAAATAGATAACCTAGAATTTAATATCAAATGTAGTACAATTAGAATAAATTATTACAAAAAAATTGTAGTATCACACCTACTTTAGGATAAAATGATAGACTATGAGTATTTATAATATTGGAGATAAGATATAGAAGAAATAAGATTAACAGAAATACTTATGAAAGAGAATTTAATTGTATATTTTAGAACAAAAGATATAGAATATTTAGAATACCTCCAAAATAATATACACGAATTACAAAGACTACGAGAAAAAATTAAAGAATATTACAGTAAAGTATTTAATCAAATACCATCTAATCACCCCCAAGATATGAACATTAATAAAATTAAAATAAATATACTAAAAATAAAAATGTTTAGAGAAGTTAAGAAATATCCTAGCACAAATAAAAATAGATCCATTAGATCTATTTATCTATTTGTTTACCCAAGTTATCTGCACCCCCTACAAATGGTATCAAAGCCATGTGCTAATTAAAGTTAAGGAAGTAATATATATTTTAGGGTTTTTAGGGGGATTATTTTTTTTTATTATTATTATTCTTATTATTTTTGGAAAGGAGGATGATCTTTTAATATAGCAGACAATTAATCCTGTGGAGAGATCATGAATTGCTGGGTCTCTTTCATCAAGCATATTTCCTGTTCTCTCTTCAAAACACTTATCAATTATTGTGGGTTTCTATCTTGTAAATGAATAAAAGAAAGACTTGTTGTTTTCATCCTTTAATAAGTTTATCTATATTATCATGAGTTCAACTTGTTATTTATTCATCAAATCATGAGCGGCTAATTTCATTAGCCCGAGTTATGGGATCCATGGATTAGGGTATGATATGATACTAGGTATTTAAAGAATTTAAAGAGTAGTAGGACGTCTTGAAATTCTATTGTTTTAACTTGAATCCATTGGTTTTAGATAATAGGTTATGACTTAGGCTTATTTGCTTTTAACAGAGAAATAAACTAGAGGACGTGAATTATCAACAGGGACTCAGAAGCTACCAACGTTCTATTTAAATATTCATGCCATAAATGGATTAATATATATGATATAAAATCCTATTATAAATATATATGTTATCTAAGTTCGAGTGAATTAGATAATAAATTGTTTGGTGAGGTCGAAAGATAAGTCAGATAGTACCGTCATCAGGGATATTCTGCCATTTCTACCTACTTCTAGAGTCTTAAGCATTACATAGCATCTGTCAACTCCCCAAAACCCATGGTGAACATTCCCATCAACCTACCTCACATGCATACTAGTACATTCAAAGTACTGACACATTTGCACTATGGTGTCTCACACCATAGGTTCGGAAGCAAGAGCTCCAGAGCATTAGTAGTATTCTAGTATCAGCAGTCAGAGTTAGCAGTGAGTCCCCATATATTGAGAAAATGATCATTCTTTTATTATCTCATTAATTAATTTATTAGTTGGAGTTTGTTGGGGAAATGTCCCATCAACTCCTTATCCAGACAGTTCAGTCAGTTAAAGGATTTTCAGACTACCATGTTCAGTTAGTCATTTCAATTGTTTTGGGTATATTATAACCTATCCATATGTTATAATTTATCAAATCGTATGTTACAGTTTTGAACCTTGTGGCCTCTCAGTTCATATTTTTGGATTATACAGTATATTATGCAGTATACAAGTACAGATATTAGTCATGGGTTAGCTTGTGGTCCTTTGGGGTCATGGTCACCATGCAACATTTCGGGTACCAGATTGGGGTGTTACATGAAGATAGAAATAAAATTGAAAAGAACTATAGGGAGTAGTCAGTTCTAAAGAAGAGGAAGAAATGCTGAAATGTGTCACAAATGTGGAAGTCTAAAGAATATCATTAAGGATGTCCCATGATTAATATGGACCATCATGAGTATCTCAATGTTAGAGGTGACAAATAAAAGAACAGGGAGCAACTCCCAATCTACTCAAGAAGATAGGTTTAAGTTTATTTTGTAGTCAAGCAAGCCTCAGCTTGTTGGTCTGGCTCATCCAGTGAATTTGATGAAGCCGAGAAGCCAGCAAATATTTCCATGATTGTTGTAAATGATGAGAAATTCACCTTTGATTCCTTCTTTGTTTTTATGGAAAATACTGAAGATGAAGAAGAAAATGAGGTAACACTTTCTGACTTTAAAGAAAACTTGGACAAATATTTTGATGGAAAGATAAAAAGGCTTGCAAAAGTGTTGATTGACTCTATGTATGAAATGACTAGAAAAAACCTTTCTCAAGAAGAAAAAGGGGAATGTTAAGATCTAGAGTTAATTTCTCTAACTCTCCAAATAATTAAAACTAAAGAATAGGTTACTAAGTTAAAATCTGAAAATTCTAGCTTAGTTAGTAAACTAGAGAAAGCAAATAGTGCCTATGATAAGGAGAAAAATAATTCTCTAGAAGAAAAGATAGAAGATCAGGAGCTAGAATTGATAGCTTTGAATCTCCAGATATCTGAAATGGAGCAACGAGTTGCTAAGTTCAAATTTGAAAATCTGAGCTTGATGAGTCAACTGGAGAATGTAGATGCTTCAGAGAATAAAGGGAATAAAGAAGCATCATAGTTTCAGGTTGAACATGAAGAAAAATTGGAGCATTCCCAAAAGCATCTTATTTTTTCTCTCTAGAAAAATGACAAGTTCGAGGGGGACTAGTCCGTCTGAGGGAAAAATTTAAAAAATCCTTGCAATGGACTACATCCCCTCAAATCCTTTTTAACCTAACCAGTCAAGCTACTAATAATGGCAAAGGACTTGGTTATCAAGGGAAGGTTTGTCATGATATTAAAAACAAGTTTCACAGGCCTATATGTACTTATTGTGGAATAGATGGGCACACAAAGAAGACTTGATAAAGATGGATTAGATCCATGATGAATGGTTCTGGATTTATTCAGCAGTGAAATGCACATTCGATGGGTATCAAGCCTCAAAATGTTATGAAAAGAAACCCTCTACCTAGATGGACTAAAAGGGATTTGATAACACCATTTTCATCCTATTGGGAACTCAGGCTCAAGTGGGTTCCTAAATCTGACAAGTTATTGTGGTCTCAAGTATGAGGAAGAGAATTGCAGTCAAGAATGATTATTAAAAATGAGTGATTTGAAAGCTCAAGGTTGAAAGGTTTTATTGTATTCTCCCTCTTCAAGAAATTTCAAGATGGAAGTGCCTCAGGTGAAATAATCCTTTTAAAAATATTTGATCCAAGGAAAAATATTGTTGAAAATCTCCATGACAAGAAGGAAACTATATAATTTGAAGAAAAAATGGATGGTGATGCTGAAAAATATTAGTAAAGGTTGGAAGATGCAGAAAAGAAAGGCAATGGTGCAAAATGTCAGTCATTGATCCAGCTCAAGACTCAGAATAATCAGAAGGGGTCTTGACAAAACTCTCAGGTGATGGTCCTTAGGAAGATCATCTCTTCAGCATCTTTAATAAAGTCAAGTATGGGACCTGGGAAATAGGAACTAATTCCACCAACAGATATATGCCCAAAGACTAGGAAAATCATAACTAAAAAACTAATACAAAAAAATCTATCATCTAGAAATAGAAAAACACATCAAAAGCCATATAATTATGCTAATCCAGCATTAGTTAATAGCTCATGAGGTAGATTTCAACAAATTCGGATGTTAATTTTCTTAGCGGCAGTATATGGTCCTGAAATCCATCTAATGGATATGAAAACAACATTCCTAAATGGAGAATTGAAGGAAAAAATTTACATGGAACAGTCTGAGGGTTTTGTGTTTCTATTTAAAGAAAAGAAGGTATGTAAACTTGTTAAGTCACTTGGACCAAAACAAGCACCTAAACAATGAAATGCAAAGTTTGACCAAACCATGTTGGCAAACGGGTTTAAGATAAATGAATGTGATAAATGTGTTTACATTAAATACACTCCAAATCACAAGGTCATTATTTGTTTTTACGTTGATAATATGTTGATCATCAGTAGAGATATTTCTGACATTAATGCTACGAAATGAATGCTTGAGAGCAAGTTTGATATAAAAGACCCTGGACTTGTGGATGCAATCTTAGGAATAAGAATCCATAAAATTCCACAAGGGTTGGCATTGTCACAGTCTTATTACATTAAAAAGGTACTTGAAAAATTTAAGTATTTGCAATTTGGCATTTCCAAGACTCTATTGGACATGAGCTTTGCACTTCAAAATAATAAAGGTAAAAGTGACTCACAGTTGGACTACACAAGAGTGTTGGTATGCCTAATGTATATAATGAATTGTACACGACGATACATAGCATGTGCTATTAATAAGTTGAGTTGGTACATGGGAGTAATCCTAATAAAACTCATTGGATGGCAATGAAAAGAGTTTTGGGGTATCTTAAATACACTCAAGACTATACTTTGCATTATAATAAATATCCTGTGGTACTTAAAGGATATATTGATGCAAATTGGATCAGCGGATTGAATGAAGTAAAATCCATTATTGTATATTTATTTACTATAGGTGGAGAAGCAGTCTCTTAGAAATCTTCCAAACAGACATGTATTACTCACTCCACAATGGAATTTGAGTTTATCGCATTAGATAAAGCTAGTGAGGAAGCTAAATGGCTCCAGAATTACTTGGAAGATATTCCTTATTGGCCCAAACCATTGGCAAAAATATGTATACAATGTGTTTGTCAAGCGTCAATAGGTAGGATAGGGAGAATGATAACAATGGTAAATCCCATCACATAAGACAAAAATTTAATATCGTTAAAGAACATCTCTCTTATGGAAATATCACTTTTGACTAAGTAAGTCATAGGATAATCTTTTGGATGCACTTACAAAAGGCCCGTATAGAGATTTAGTTGAGAGACCATCCAAGGGAATGGGTTTATGGCCTAGGACAAGTTAGCATGGTGGTAACTCTACCTAGCGAACTAGAGATCCCAAGAGCTAGGTTCAAGGAGATCAAACAAAGTTGTGTCTGACAGGTTTAGATATACCCCACCTAGTATCATGATATAGACAATGTTTAGTAAAAAAGGATAATAATTATAGTATGGAGTCTTTTAATCATTAACTAAATTTGGAAGATTTCAGCAAATAGTTTAATCTATAGGATTGAACTTTTAGAAATCACGCATGTGAGGGTGAAGTGAAAGCCGCTTCAAGGAGAATGTTAGTAAAAGCCTACTCTCTAAGATCTCAAGAAAATTGGACGTGTTCATGGATAAAACGAATAAAAATTAGGGAACCATAAACAATATAAGGCTGGTTATGTGCCATGTTGTAATACCCCGTACTTTTCCTAGCTTAAATTTGTTCCTAGAATATTAAGGGTGAGCTTCAACAATGAATAAAATTTATTTCATATAGAATTTTCCAGATTTAGACCTTTCATTGTGTAGAAAATTGAATAATCTTTCCATCGACACAAATTCACCTAAATTCGATGCTCAGTTGAGAAGTTATGGTGGTTTTAGTAAAGCCGTATGCCATCTGGTCTAGCACCGCATCATGATGAGGGATCAATTCCCATTTGTCAATTCCACTGAACCTCTGTGATAATACTGTATCACGGAGGAGCCCAATTTCCCAGTTGTCCATATCTAGTAGGCCAACACAATCCTACCGCATCACGCTAATGGCCAAAATGGTATTTCTACAGTGCACCACAATAGCTTCACATAACGAAAAACCTCCAGCTCCCAATTATCCAATTTTTAGTGAGCCACTATGATAGTGGTGCATCGCGATGGCATGCAGGTTTGGAAATTTTTTTCCTTCTTCCAGTTCCGTTTAAATATTAAAAGGGGCACTTTGGTCAATTCCCAAGCCTTAATCCATCCAAAACAAAGAATTCAGCATATCCTAAACACTTTATGTATAATTCCATCCTTTTTTTCTCAAATAAAAATCCTAGAACTCAAAGTCTTCTTCTCCAAGAAATAAATTCCACCATTGTTTGTCCAAAAAGCTCCAAATTGAGGACTCCTAAAACAGGATAATCAAGAACTCATTTTCAAGAACAGAAGTAGGAATCAATTATTCAAGATTCTTCATCTAATAATCTACCAAGGTTTGTGGGTTTAATGAACAAGGATATTCTTCCATCCTTGTGTCCAAAACCAAGTTTAAATTATAAATTCATATGATTTTGAATAAATATCCATGCGATCTGAATTAAGGTTCATGCTCATTATTTCTATTTGCAAGATTATGAGTTTTTGAGAAATTTTGAAGATGAATTGAATGTTTATTTCCATTTTCGTGCCTATTGTAGTAATTTCTAGATTTTGAGATGAATTATCATTGTTTTCATTATCAAGCAAGATTACTACGATGTTTTGACATTAAATTTGATGAATGAGTTATTAAGCCCAACTTTATATGATGATATTTTAAGAAAGAAGATGCTTTAAACATCTGACGATCAAATTATTTATAAATTTTAAATAAAGTTTTGATATTTTTATCCTCAAATATGTTTTGGAATCAACTTTATATATTTATTACAAATTACGAAATTCAGATCAACTTTATTTACAGAATGACTCAGATAAAAGCATAATTGGTTTCATAATGAACCATTATTCTAGATTTTAAAGTGGATTACCAACAGAATGATCATACAGATTAAATGAAGTAGTATTTAGCAACGATCAGGAAGTGTGGGATTAGTGTGCCCTATCTTCCACACAATAACGTAGCCAACGTATGTACAAATTATGAGATTATTCCCATAAAAATATGGGTGACAATTACAGATGTGATCCTTATCTTAGGTTATACTCCTTGGCAAGAGTATGACACCTCTCCCCATCATGAGGATTTCCTCATAGGATAATGAGACATTGTATCCATGAGAAGAACCTCCCTATAGAATACAGATAAAAGAAAAGAATAACAGAAAAGCCTTTAAGAAAACTAAGTGTAAAGGCTCACAACTTTAGTCAGATTATGCTTTACAGAAAGATAATAGTTACAGATTTTAGCTTTCAGATTTTAGATTTAGAAGTGAGCTCTTTTTACACTTAGACAGTATGATTAACAGAAAGAACATTAGTACAGCTTTCAGAACTAAATATTACGACTTACTAGATTTACAAAGTATGATTGTTATTCATGATTTCAGATTTCAGTATTTCAGACATTCCAGCTTATGTGAGTCATTTACATTTAGCATGCATTGTTTTACAAATTATGATGATGACATGATGTTTTATTTATACATTTCACCTCCATATACTTAGTACATCCTTAAAATATTAATCCACATATACGTCTATGCGCTATATTATCTCATAATATAGGTTCAGGTTCTAAGTATCAGCAGCATGAGCAGTTCGAGCATCTCTATCTTCATTCATATTTTTTAGCTTATTCATTTACATGATTATTACTATTTTTAGGCAGTTCGAGTTAGCTGGGGGTTTGTCCTAGTGACTCTCTAGTTATTAGTAGTAGAGGCTTGTATGACTGCTCGATGAGATTCAGACTTACAGTATTAATTTTTAGACATTACATTCAGATTAGTCTCATCAATCTCAGATAGTTTTCCGTATTTAGTATGACTTTTATGTCTATATTTCCTTTATTATGAGATTTAGATTTAGTGGAAGGCAGAAAGGGTTAGCTTAAGGATACTCATAGTCTTGAGTACCATGTGACGTCCCGGGATTAGATTTTGGGGTGTTAAACAATTGTTGTATAGGTGTACATTAGATTTTGATGGTTTAAAGATATCAAATCTACTGATTGACGGAGTTCATCCGCTGCATGCTTACTATGGAAAGTTCAAAGGAAAACCCTCTTATCAAGATGCAATCAGTCTTTGCTTGCTGATCACATACTTGTCCATAAAGTTTTAAAAAGAATATCCATTCCCCATTCAAGTGGGGGATTGTTGGGTTCAAGTTGAATTTGTGAATGAAAAATGGAGGGAATTAGTAGAGGGAAAGTTAAATCACACCTAAAAGAAAAGTATGCTTACAATAAGGAAAGACTAATAATTCTTCCACATTGGTGAGAGAATGAAAATTTCATGTGTTCTTATTAATAAACACAATTGCAAATAGAGTGTAAGGAAAGAACCAAGAGGTGCCTCGCACCGTCGTCGTCGTTGCTCGCTCGGCTTGGCTTTGGCTTCGACTTTGGATTTTGATTTTGATTTGTCAAATGATTGGTTAATGATATTAATTTTTTGGACCAAATTAATTTAATCGATGTAAAAAATATTTTTCCCCATTAACGTGCATGCAGAAACACTAAAAGGTCAAATTCGAGTAAAAAACACACTGTTTAGAGAAAATGGGTGACTATTTGGATGGTTGTGACTATTTGAAAAGTACATACTGATTTGAATTGACAAACATGACTATTCCAAAATATTACACCTTTCCAATGAACCATTGCCTCCTTTTCGAAAGGGGTACTTCATGGCTATTTAAACCTACATTTTTTTGTAGGCTGTACATGAAATTTGTGCATAGCAAAAACATTTATCTGGCTTCTAAAAACTCTATGTGATTATATAGTTGAGCGAGTTCGAAGAAAATTAGAAGGTTTGTGGTACCACTATACTCTGATTGTGAAGCCATTTTATGCTGGGAGGAAAAATTTTGCAACCTCGGGTACTTGAGGGGAATTAATTCCTTAAGGATACTTTGTGAATTTGGAGGACTTGGCTTTATTTTGTTTCATCTTATTTCTTAATAAAATAACACACTTCTTTGGTAGTTCATATTGAACTTGTATTGAAGGTGTTGGAAAACTTCATAAGTGTTCTTGATATAATCTTGAACTTGTTTTGAAGTGGTTTTGCCAACATAAAGATTGTGTACCCGACACAACAAGATGTTTATGTTGATCTCTACATAAAGCTTCTATTAGTAGATTAGCTTGTTGAGACTTGGTAACAACGTACTTAGTTCTAATAATACCATTCTAAATTTCTCACATAAAAAATGGCATTTAATCTCTATATGCTTTGTCCTTTCATGAAATACTAGATTTGTAGCTATTTCCATAGCTGCCTTGCTATCACTATTTACTTGAACTAGTAGACTCACTTGTACTTCTATCTCTTCGAGTATTCTAAGAATCCATATAAAATCAATAACTATAGAGGCTAAGCTCTTGTATTAATCTTCAATAGAGCATGTAGACACTGTGTTTTTGTTCTTAGACACCCAAGAGATCAAATAGTCACTTAGTTTTGTCAGAAATTCTATGAAAGACTTTCTAGAGTTTGGACAGGCTGCCAGTCTGCATCATAATAGGCTAATACTTGTTCTTTTCTACTTCTTGATAGTAGGATTCCTTGTCTATATTGTTGTTTGACATACCTTATTATCCTAATTGCAACTTCTATATGAGACTTCTTAGATTGTTGTAGAAATTGGCTAAGAGTTTGTACATTGTATGCTATGTTTGGCCTTGTTATAGCTAGGATAAGAATCTTTCCAATTATTTGTTTATATGCTGCTACATCTACTTCAAGACCAATAACACTTCTACTTGAATTTTAGACATAATCATCCACTTATTTGGTAGACAATCTAATATTTTGTTTCTAATTGTGTAGATATCGGTTTTGTAGCACTTAAACTTGTTTTAGCTATCAACTCTAAAGATGGTTTCTTTGATGCATTAGTATACCTGAGTTTGATCTTGTAGACTCAATTCCAAGAGAATATCTTAGATCCCTTAAATCATTCATTTTGAAAGCTTGACTTATTCCTGCCTTAGTTTCTTGAATCTTTTGCAGGTTGGTACCAATAATTAGGTAATCATCAACATATACAAGTTTAACTATTAGATCACTTCCATTTTTCTTCAATAATAAAGAATGATCATACTTACTCTGTTTAAAACCAAACTGAAGAATTGCTTCCAGTAACTTTACACTACATTGACTTACAGCATGTTTTATTCCATACAAGGAGTTAAGAAGCCTAGATACTAGTATTGTCTCCCTTGGCTCATAGAGCATTATGGAAACTCTATATATTTCTCATCATGTAGTTTACCACAAAGAAAATCACTGTACACATCCATTTTATGGACATGCCAATGTCATATAGAAGCAATTGCTAATATAGGCCTAATTTTTAGCATCTTCAGTACATGAGAAAATATCTCCTAATAATCCCTTCTTGATGGTTGAAACCTTTTGCTACTAGCCTAGCTTTGAATCTTTCAATTTCACCAGTATTCTTGAATATGATCACAAAAACTCTCACAGACTATAGCTCTTTTTCCTTCAGGTAGTGAAAAATTGTTTTAAACTGCAGTAGCAAGATGAATATTATTGAAGAACTATTTTATTGTACATCATGCTATCAGAATAAATGGAGTAGTACAACTGAAATAAAAAATGGACTGCTAAATAACTGCATACATGCCTAGAAAATAGGAACAACCATACTAGGATAGTGACTGAAAAAATTGTTATTCTTAAAAATTTGTTGAGGACTTTTGACCCATTCCTAACAAATCTTCTAACATGAAATGACTTGATATTGAAGTTCTTGGTCCTTTCGTGAATCACAGGATCTTTGGATATGGATATGGAATCTTGATTATCAACAAATATTGTTGTAATTTCTTCTTGTTCTAGCTACAGATCAATCAAAACTTTCCTAAGCCATACTACTTGATTAACAGTAGTTGCTACCTCTATGAATTCTGCTTCAGTTGTTTATTGTGCTATTGTTTCCTATTATTTTGAGCACCATGAGAAACACCCTGATCCAAAAGTTAAGTATTAACTGGAAGTACTTTTCATATCACCAGTTCAGCTGCCCCAAACACTATTAGAATATCCACACAATTTGAAGTTTTGACTTTTGATAAATTTGATGTCATAGGCTAGAGTTCCTTTAAGATACCTAACCACTCATTTGGTATATCATGACCAATTCACTTGCATAATTTAAAAACCTAGATAAAACGCTCACAGGAAACAAATACCTAGACTTGTTGTCGTGAGATACATCAAGCACCCAATTAAGCTTCAATATGCTCCTTCATCAACTAGCTAAGCTCCATCATCCTTTTTCAGTTTTTTTATATGATTCATAGAAGTACTCACACTCTTGAATTCTTCCATTCTAAATCTTCTTAGAATCCCTTTCATGTATTTCTTTTGACAAATATATACTTCATTTTGAGTTTGCTTGATCTCCATTCCTAGAAAGAAAGTCATTTAACCAAGATCAGTCATCTAAATGACTTTTATTATCTCCTCCTTCAATTATTAAATCAATGCTACATTATTTTTTGTCACAAGTAAATCATCGACATATAGAGAAATAATGTTAATGTTAGAGCCAACTTTCTTGACCTAAAGAGTCTATTCACTTAAGCTTTTTTCAAAGCCTAATTCTATCAAATGGTTATCCATTCGGCTGTACCAAGCTATAGGAGCTAGCTTTATACTATATAAAGCTTTGTAATAGATAAACCATATCTTCATATCCTTGTACACCAAACCTTTCTGGCTACTCAATATAAATTTCTTCATGCAGTACATCATTTAAGAAAATAGACTTCATGTCTATTTAAAAAATCTTCCAACTTTTTTGTGCTGTTATTGACAGAAGCATTCAAATTGAATCCAATCTAGCTACTGGGGTAAAATTATCAGTAAAATATTCTCCCCAAAATGGTGCATAGCCTTTCACCACCAATCTAGATTTGTGCTTATTTATTGAGCAATCTGGATTGAAATTTGTATGAAAAATCCATTTAACCCCAATCATTTTTCTATCTTGCGGTCTTTTCACTAGCTTCAAAGTTTTGTTCTTTTCTATCACGACCAACACCTCTTTTATTACATTTGTCCATTCCTTATCAATTTTTCTTCCATGTATATAGGTTCAAAAACAACAACATTGCATCTTCGATAAATATCATAGAGTGACCTTATTTCCCTAATAGGTGTATTATCCACCGATTCCTCATAATCAAGCTTTAAATCATCATTTGAAACTTGAGATTCCTCATTCCTGTTCCATTGCTCATATTTAAGGAATTGAACGTCTCTTCTTACCACAACCTTTTCTGATTGAGATTGAAAAATAGTATAAGATCTAGAAATCAAACTATAGCCAATGGAAACCCTCGACTCAGTCTTCTTATCAAGCTTCACTCTTTTAAACTTTGAAACATAAGAAAAAAACATACACCCAAACATTGTTAAGATTTCTTATGGTAGGTTTAACACCATACCAAGCCTAAAAAATTGTCTTCTTTTACATTTCCCTTATCGGAAGTCTATTCAACAAGAAAACAATTATGTTTACTACTTTTGTCCAGAATTTGTTTGGCAGATTCTTCTCATGCAATAGCCTTCTGATCATCTCCATGATAGTTCTGTTCTTTCTATCACTCACTCTATTTTATTGTGGAGTATAAGGGATAGTGAGCTGGTGCTCTATTCCAACAACCTCACAAAAAGAATTAAATATATCTGATGTATATTCTGTTCCATTATCTAATCCAATGACCTTAATCTTATAGCTTCTCTAATTTTCTATCAAAGATTAGAACTTCATGAAAATATTAGCAACTTTGGACTTAAAATTCATAATATAAATTGCACACATTCTTGATAGATCATCAATGAAGATAATATAATACCTGTTTCTATTAAGCAATAGAGTTCTTTGTGGACGATAAGGATTGGTATGAATAAGTTGCTACTTCTCTATAGCTCTCTAAGTGGATCTTTTAAATGAAAGACTAATCTTCTTGCCAATCAAACAAGCTTTAAAGGTTGAGAGATGCTCCTCCAAGTTTGGTAAACTATTTCCATTTTATTATTTGCATAAACAACAAAGATGTGATGAAAGCTTTGTAATATTAACATGAAGAATACCTTTTCAATTTAAAGAGAACAAATATAACACACAATTCAAAGATTCATCCATTCTTAATATTCAGTACTAGTACAGTAAGCTAAAATAATCTCCACAAAAATAATTGTCTTTAAAATCCATTTTAAGAATCAAGATAAGGAACTGACATAAGGTTGATGAAGGAATGAGGATAACAGGGCTCAGGCAGAAGGAGGATTGTGTGAAAAGGACTTAAGTAGTATCTCCATTCTTGCATTTTCAGAAATGTGAGTTCCTAACAACTCTTTGGTAAGGTCCTTTACTTTAGCATTCATCTCAGTTACTCTTGCCTGGAGTTTTGAATTTTTATATGCAAGTTCATCAGTGGAACCTAGCCCCTCAGAAGATAACTTCTGATTTTGCAGTTTTAGCTGCACTACTTTGGTATCTTTGGTGGTCGACTTGATCCTTAACTTCTCTATTTACATTTTTATCTTCTCCTGAACCACTACCAACTCAAATACTTGAGACACTAATATAGCTTCGCCCTTTATGCATTTATTTTCCTAAGTGTTGATTCCTTATCCATATTGCTAAGATTTCCTTGCACTTAGCCATTCAGACTTTCCCCATTTTTTGAGAATTCTATGGTGTAATTCCCTTACCTTTAGCCATCTTTGGCGTGATATGTGAGCAAATGCTAACACATTTTATGCTTTTATCCATGAATAATTGTGAAGTCTTAAGAAACTTTTGTCATATTTAATTAGTTTTACTTTAATTTTACAGTAAAAGATAAGGTGCAGGGGAACCAATAATAATGGAAGCAAAAAGGTTGAATTCTGAAGCAAATAAAGGACAAGTGTGGCTGATGACATTCATGATATGTCGTCAGCCTGGTGATAAGCTATCAAGGCCACCATCAGACTTAACCAGAGAATGGAAGTTAAGAAGAAGTTTCAATGACATTTTGTGACAAGGTGTCAGAGTTGTGATAAGGCATCAGGATCATCGTCAGCCTTAGGAAAAAATTATAAAAAGGGAAGAGGAGCGACGACATCCATGATACATCGTCAGAGTCCCGACACATCATCATCCAAATCGTTAGCCTTAGGCGGAGCTTATCAACATTGAACGAAATCAAACGCTATCCTGATAAGGCGTCAGACCGTTGATAAGGCATCACCTGTCCGAGAAATTTATCTAAGTTGTTATTTTATTTTCTTAATTAGACTCAAGCATAAATAGTAGCTTTTAGGGTTTTCTAATTATCATTGACATATCTTGAAATATACATTGTGCATGATTTTTATCTCTTGAGTTCCAATACGCTCTAGAATATTATTGTTGAGAGAAGATTGTCGTCAATATTTTTGGGAGTTTTGTATTAAGATTCATTTCAAGTTACACTTCTTGATTTTCATCATCGTTGTAAGTTAATCTGCCCAACTATGAATTCAACTAGTGTACTTGTTTATTGCATCATGAGTAGCTAAACTCCATTAAACTGAATTATGGGATCTACGGTTAGGTCTTGATAAGGTGCTATGTATTCAACATTCAATAGGTGGTAGAATTTCTCGATAATTTTGAAGCTTTAATTAACATCTGTTGGTTGAAAATAGTAGACACACCTACTTTGATTTGCTTGAGAAAGAAATCAAATATAGTAGGAAGTGAATTATCAACAGGGACTCAAAAATACTTCGTTTCATAATCAGCGCTATAACAAGGTTAGTTAATCTGAGGTAAAATCTGGGCAATGAATAGAAATTCCCTAAGTTCGAGAGAATTAGGAAACTAAACGCTTAAGTAGGTCAAGAGACATTTGAGCATAACATTGATAAAGATAGCCTGTTACCCTACCCACCATGAGAATCTTGAATCACCTTTAGCATTTGTCATGTACCGTAAGCCCTAGTGAACATAATTCTGGTTATTTCAAAAACTCTTGATAACAAACATCGAAATTAAAATGACAAACAATTATCTATGAAACTTAAACCCCCCATTTTAGGAAACATTAAACTATCAGTGAATTAAATTGCAAACAACTTGGGTTCCCACCTTATTCCTTATAGGAGTCGACCCCAACCTAGTTGGGTTTTATATTGACAATGATCTCTTATACCAATTTAAGTGTGTAATTTGAGCGTTATAAAAAATGGCGTCGTTGCTGGGGAATACGATTGTAAACTAAAAGTTTGTGTGTTATAATTGACTGTTAGTTAAGTTTCCTAGATTTATGTTTGTTTGTTATTTTTGTTTAATTGCAGGATCTTTATTGTTTATGCAAAAAATAAGAAGTTCCAGAGAACCATTATTACCAATTAATTTGAAATCATAGCTGATCAAAAGAATGGCAAAACAACAAGAGGATGACAGACTGGCAGCCTTGGCCAGGGCTCAGGTTAACGTATAGAATGAGGGTCAATAAGTAAGTCATCCGAACCTTGATGATGAAGACTTGGGTGATGAGGAATTTCTGAATCCTCAAAACCCAAGGTGAGCAGAGAAAATTGTTGCACCTGTACAACACAATTTCACTAGAAATCGTCCAATCAGATGAAGGTATGGTCAATAGCCTGTCCAATATGAGGTAGATAATGATGATGAAGTAATGGATGGATCATGTGTAATGGGTGCTATCATTCCTCCACCGTTGTCACCTGGTGCAAAATTCAGCATAATATGTACCATGATTCAACTCATGAATCTGAAGGGATTGTTTGGTGGCCTGCCTGGTGATGATCGAAACATGCACTTGGTGAGTTTTATCACCATCTACAAATCTGTTGATAATCTGAAAGTGAGTCAGAATGCGATCCGGATAAGATTTTTTCTATTGTCTCTATCTAGAGAGGCAAAAATGTGGTTAGATTAGCTTACGCCTAATTCCATCACCCACTGGAGGGAGTTGAAAGAAGCATTCCTAGAATTGTTTTTTCCACCCTCTAGGAGGGTACAATTACGAGACGAGATCAGCAAATTTAGACAGCTCCCTGCCAAAGCTTTTTATGAGACATGGGAGAGGTTCAATATGAAGCTGACATAGTGTCCGAACCATAATATGACGGACCTACACTTGATGGATACTTTGTACAGGGCTCTCAACACTGTAAGAAAACTGATTGTAGATAATGCTACTGGTGGTTCGTTTGCTGATCTGATGATTACAACGGAGATCACAATAAACATCATCATCATACCAAAGCTTAAAGAATCTCACGTTGAAGGTGGGTGTGGCGTCAACTTTAGGTACATTTTTGCCCTCTGGTCATGTAGTTTCTGTGTAGCGTGTTTCTCTGTTGGTAACTTATAGAATCTGTAAATTGAATAATACTAGAAAGTCGACTGAATAATTGAAAAATAATGACAACAATAACGAATGGAATTTTTTATGCTGAAATATTCAGCAAAATAGGGTTTTTATAACATCCATATCCTAGTCCTACTAAGTTACTGCTGATCCCCAAGTCTTTAGAAATACTGTTTTTGCTCGGGACAAGTTTTGCATGCATTACTTTCAGTCCATAGGTTTCCAAAAGCTGCCTTCCTTCTTACGTGAAGCTTTCCTTTGCTACCCAGAGGTCCACAAAGTGCTAAAAAGTTCATCATTAATACCTGAAACATGCTAATCACGTTGGTTAGCTCACTTACAGGAAAAAGGACTCAAAGTGCAAGAATTTTATATTTTATCCTCAAAACTTAGCCTAAAATATGGGTAAATTATGGTGTTTAGGCGTGTAAATACGCCCAAAATCAACACCCCACACTTAAAGCTTTGTTCTTCCTCGAAAAAAATATCATGTCCATGTAAACATCTACTTAGGATCTCACAGTAATAGCACAAAATATTCAACAAGACAGGCACGACAATTATTAACAAAGAGTAGTTTTCTGATTATTACTAGAAACAATTCAACCTCTAACATAGACTCGTGATGATGGTTAACTGGTATCCACAAGTTAAGGCACAAAGAATCATACAAAGGTACCCAAAACTCATCAACTATATGTGTCTCACATAAGATATTACCCATAATCACTCACAAGTATTGCATTTTTCGAAACATGGGTATAAGATTCTCCTTGCTCTCACTCTCACAAAGAATTCACATGTTGTAACTGATGACCATAGGCTTGCCCTTAGTGTAATGCTCCACTAAATATCAGAATGCTAAGCTTAGGATCAACTAGGTCTTTATAGGTTGTAATGTAGGCTAAGGGACAAGTAGGACTATTTTAGCCAGAAATAGTGACTAAATTTCCTAAGAGCTTTAATACATCACATTATGCTATTAACACTCTCTTTTAAACAACCTTGCTACCTTTCTTTGATCTAACACCCCCTTTTCACCTAATTTGTTATTCAATTATAAACAAAACTAACTTTTTGAATGGGTAATTTTATTTCTTTTTCTTTTTTTTATAACACACCTCTATGATAACCACTCTTTTTCATAACAAATTCAAGTACCAATACACTCTAAAGCATCACTCTCACCCAATTTCCTCTTATTTTGTCACATGACTTTACACTTTAAAGCGCTTAGAAATTTGGATCAAATTATGGTCTTAAAAAAATGGATTAGGCTACATATGAGGCTGTCAAAGAAAATAGCTAATAGGTTCAAAGGGGGTTAACTAGGATAATGTGCACGGGTAGGTAAAAAGAAGGTAAGCAAGTACAGGTTGCCAAAGAAATGCCTAAATCATCTCCTAAACTTACACTCTTTATTTCGCTTTACATACACACCAGGCAAGTTTTAGCATCAGCCATCAACACAGAATATACTATCATCTCACACACACAAGGCACATGGTCAACTTTATTGGGAGCAGTATAAACTCTTGACCCAACAAATGAAGGAATTAAACCACATACTTATCACACAGTGAGTCACACTTAGAGCTTAAATGTCTCAAAAGTAATGATTTTAACACAAACTCTTGTCATAATACCATGCTGCCTATCAGAACAATTTCATGCAAGATCTAAAAAAAATTTGTTACACTTCTACGACTAATCCAGACAAACACACATATATAAACATAAATAAATACAGGCAAAGAAGTACAGTATAGCATACAAATATCAGCACCCCATACTTAGGCAGGACACACTGCCCTCAGTGGAAAATAAATAAGAAAAACCTGATTAGTCGGACTCCTCCTCAATGTCTGGGGTCATACCCCCTGCATCGGAATCATCCTCAAAGTCATCGTCATCAGAGTTGTCCTCCACGTCTGAGTCTGGCATTCGTCGATCATCATCGGTTGGCACGCCATCATCAAGAGGTTCCTCAAAATATACACCTACTCCATACATAGCCCTCGCATGCTCATTCATCGTGTAGTCATAATCCAACTGTTGGAGCTCTGCAGAAGTTGGAACATGACCCCCGCTCATCATGGTAAACCTCGTCATGCCATATAAATGGCGGAAGAAGCTTTTGTCGCGAGCATGTCTTTCTGCAGTGGTCAGGTTGACGCCATGCATAGATTCAGTATCTTTAACCTTTGTGAGGTCAACCTTCTTCGGGTTGTGTGGAAGATTATGATCTGCAGGTTCCTCTTCGACGTCCTCCTTCCTCAATATCGCAGTCAACATATTGCCAAAGCTGAAGTGGGACCTCTTGTGTAGCCTACCCTTACGCATTGAAGATCGAATAATTGCACCAATGTTGATGGGGATATTCGTCATCAATGCGTACACCAAGCACACTCTATCTCATGTGATCTTTGTGTACTGTGTCCCTGGAATCAGTCAAGATTTGAATATTCACAACCATATTCGAGCTTCTCTATTCAAGAAAGCATACGGAAAGGTATTGTGCCGACCGATATCCTTGTGATGACTCCAACGCGCCATTGATCTTGTTCCGTACAGTGTATGTCTGATTGCCCTGTATGGAGGTCTGTTATAAATATCCTTGAGCGATGATGGATCAATAGATGGTAAACCCAGAAAAGAGTTGAAGAACTCTGCATTTAGTTGCAAGACTTGGCCCCAAATCTTTACTTCACTCCCTGTACTCTTTGGGGACCAATTGGCATAGAATTCTCGCGTTAGATCAAGGTTGCACTCTCCCATATCTCGGAAAATGAAATCAAGATGTAACGCCATTATTTTAGCCAAAATACGAGGTTCTTTCTTTGCTAGGCTCTCCTTTTGTATCAACTCCACATGAACATATTTTTTTAATTTGTTGTTCTTGTACCACTTCTTTCCTTCTTCCTCTAGGACCCATTTTATCCCGTACATGCGGCAGGGTATTTGCAGCGAGGAGGATTCAACTTGCTCTTTTCTTCCCCTTTTCTGGCCTTTCTGCGAGGGGGATGCTTTTTCTTTTCCTGGTCGAATTTTTGGTGCCATTGGTCCTGAGATTAAAATAAAGTCATGTTGGCTTCATCTCGGTAGATTCAATTGACAAACAATAATAGTGGCACCACCCCACACTTAATTTGTTGGTACAAACTAATTAAGTGAAGGACATCGATTACTCTGACTTCATCGTCATACGTATAAATGATATGTTCCAACAATACATATTAGCACAGTCATACTTTCATGATGGCTTTAACTATCCTGTTCAACTCTATTTTGTGTAGACTTGACTATGCTTTCATGTTTGGACTAATGCATCTCTTGAACAAAACTACTATATAGATATTGTAGCAATTTATGGCAAAGAAATAATCACAACATCTCATGTTTGTAGTAAACCATGATTTTCATCTCGATGAACAAGTCATTCAAACATGCAAGCTTTCGAGTTACAAGATTATGCAATTACCTCGACCATGTCGATTCCAGAAAAGTATGACAGTGTATCAAAATCAAGTGCAAGTTGGAAACAAATCAAGAACACCCACACGTATTCTTTCACTCAACTAGATGTAGAAAAACAAACCAACCATATTCAAATCACCAACATTACTTTAAGATCTAAAATACCATTATAAGCGCAGTATCGTAACACTTACGAAATATAAAAGAGAACTTACTTGGTGATGTACTTGGGGGATGATCTTGCAAGGTTAGAAGAGAAAAAAGAAAATTTTTGAGAGATTTTGGAGAGGTAGGCGGCACTTAGGTTGAGTGAACAATGAGATTTTGTTCTAAGACTAAGGTTCTATTTATAGAACAAGGACTGGGCCGGGTTTTGACCCATTTGGAATTGGATTAGGAGACCAAAAAGTAAGCATAGGCATCGTCTAATGCTTTGCCTAGTTAGGCATAGGCGGCCCCTATGCTATGGAATTGTTGGGCATAGGCGACGCCTATGCTATGGCATTCTATATTCAGATACCAAAGGCATTAGCATAGGCGGCGCCTATGCTATGGCATTGTTGGGCATAGGCGGCGCCTATGCTATGGCATTCTAGATTTAGAGACCAAAGGCATTGGCATAGGCGGCGCCTAATGCTTTCCCTAGTTGAGCATAGGCGGCGCCTATGCTATGGTATTGTAGATTCAGAGATCTTAGGCCATAGCGTAGGCCTTGCCTTGTTCGTTGCCTAGATTTTCATAGGCAATGCCTAACCCATAGACTTTGCTTCTTTATTCCTAACATACCACCTTCAACATGCAACATTTCCAAATTAAAATTTGAAACCAATCTCCTCCTTTATACATCTTGCACCTACACTTACTCAATAACAACAAAAATGGTTAGAACGATGGGTTGCCTCCCACCAAGCGCCTTAGTTTTGGTCGTGGCTCGACTCTTTTTTTTTTTTTTAGATTTTTAATTAACAAAAACAAATTCCTAGTAAAACAAAATGATTAAAAACAATGGGTTGCCTCCCATCTAGCGCTTGATTTATTGTCGCGGCACGACATGGTTACCTCGATTACTTAGACTTCGTCGAGATAGATGGTATCCATGCATTTTATCAAATCAAGAGGACCGATATAGGGCTTCACTTGTTGGCCATTCACTTTAAAGACACCACCATTATTGGCTTCTAACTCTACTACTCCAGACGAGTAGATTTGGCTAATTCTGAACGGACCAGACCATTTAGACTTCAACTTACCTGGAAATAGCTTCAGTCTGGAGTTGAAAAGAAGTACCATATCACCATTCTGAACGTTTCGTTGGATAATTCATCGATCATGATACTTTTTCATTCGTTCCTTGTAGAGGTCTGATCTTTCATACACATATAGATGGAATTCAACCATCTCGTTCAGCTGCTCCAATCTCAGATTCATAGCATCATCCCAATTGAAATTAAGACGCTTCAATGCCCACAACGCTTTATGTTTGAGCTCAATGGTCAAGTGACAAGCCTTCCCACAAACTAGTTGGTACAGGGGCATGCTAATTGGTGTCTTGAATACAGTTCTATAAGCCCATAAGGCATCGTTCAGCTTCCGAGACCAATTTTTCCTACTAGCATTTACAGTCTTAGCAAGGATTATCTTGATCTCCCGATTAGAAACCTCTACCTTCCCACTAGTTTGTAGGTGGTAAGGTGTAGCTACCTTGTGTTAATTGACACCATATTTCACCAACACCACTCTAAACATCTTGTCTCAAAAGTGTGATCCTCCATTGCTTATGATGGTACGTGGTACCCTAAAACGAGAGAAGATGTTTCTCATTAAGAATGCAACAACACGCTTACCTTCATTATCATCTAGTGCTACCGCTTCGACCCATTTGGAAACATAATCTACCTCAACTAGGATATATTTCATCCCAAACGAACTCACAAATGGGCCCATGAAATCAATACCCCATACATCAAAGAGCTCTACTTGAAGAATTTTTGACATGGGCATCTCATGGTGCTTCAAAATCGTGCCTTGTCTCTGACATTTATCACATCTTCTCATAAAGTTGTAGGCATCCTTAAATATCGAAGGCCAATAATAGCCACTTTTGAATACCTTCCTTGCTGTCCGATCACCTGCGTGATGACCCCCAACTTGGGAAACGTGACTTGCTTCCAATATACTAGGCACCTCCACATGAGATATACATTGCCTAATAACGCCATCCACACACCGTTGAAATAGATATGGTTCATCCCAGAAGTAGTGTCTCACATCATGCATGAACTTCCTCTTTTGATGAAAAGATAGATTCGCAAGCATCACATTACTTACCACGAAGTTCGCAAAGTCTGCATACCATGGTAACTCTTCTATCATCGTGGCTAATATCTCTTCGTCAGGGAATGCATCATCAATCTCAAGATCGTGCTGCACTATATGCTCATTCTCAAGTCTGTATAGATGATCAGCTACATGGTTTTCGCAACCTTTTCTATCTCTTACCTCAAAATCAAATTCTTGCTGCAATAATACCCATCGAATTAGCCTTGGCTTTCCATCCTTCTTTGCGATTAAATATCTCAGAGCTGTATGGTCTGTATGAACTACCACCTTGGTTCCCAACAAGTAAGCACGGAACTTTTCAAAAGCATAAACAACCGCTAGAAGCTCTTGTTCCATGACAGTATAGTTCTTCTGGGCTCCATTCAAGGCCTTCATCGCATAGTAGATTGGATGAAATAACCATTCCCTTCTCTGGCCAAGTACACCACCCAAAGCTACCCCGCTTGCATCACACATAACTTCAAACGGTAGAGACCAATCGGGCGCTACTATGATAGGAGCTTCAATTAGCTTCCCTTTGAGACATTCGAATGCCTTCAAGAAATCTTCACCGAAGTTGAACTTTGCATCTTTCTCCAAAAGTTTGCATAACAGACTAGCAATCTTGGTGAAATCTTTAGTAAAACTTCGATAAAAACCTGCATGAACAAGGAAACTAAGAACTCCCTTTACAAAAATTGGAGGTGGTAGCTTCTCGATAACTTCAATCTTAGCTCGATCAACCTCAATTCCTCTTTTGGAGATTTTATGCCCAAGAACAATACCTTCTTTAACCATAAAGTGGCAATTCTCCCAGTTTAGCACCAAGTTGAATTTAATATATCTCTGCAATGCTATACTTAGATTCACTAGGCATGATTCAAACGACTCACCCACAATGGAAAAATCATCCATGAAAACCTCCAAAGTGTCTTCAACCATATCAGAAAAAATAGACATCATACAACGCTGAAAAGTGGCAGGTGCATTACATAGCCCAAATGGCATACATTTGAAGGCAAATGTGCCGTATGGGCATGTAAACGTTGTCTTCTCTTGATATTCGGGAGCAATACAAATCTGATTATAGCTGGAATAACCATCTAAAAAGCAAAACCATTCTTTCCCTGCCAATCGATCAAGCATTTGGTCCATGAACACCTCCAAAGTGTCTTCAACCATATTAGAAAATATGGACATCATACAATGCTGAAAAGTGGCAGGTGCGTTACATAGCCCAAATGGCATATGTTTGAAGGCAAACGTACCATATGGGCATGTAAACGTTTTCTTCTCTTGATCTTTGGGAGCAATACAAATCTGATTATAGCCAGAATAACCATATAAAAAGAAAAACCATCCTTTCCCTGCCAATCGATCAAGTATTTGGTCCATGAATGGCATTGGGAAGTGATTCTTAAGCATCCATGAATTCAACTTCTGGTAGTCCATGCATACTCTCCACCCTGTGACAGGTCTGAGTGGAATTAGCTCATTCCTTTCATTCTCAACTACCATCATGCCCCCTATCTTGGGCACACACTGTACTGGACTCACCCATTTACTCTCAGAGATTGGATACACTACCCCTGCATCTAACCACTTAATAATTTATTTCTTTACCACCTCTTAGATGCTCAATAGTGGGTATGCAATTTTCTTCAAGCTGAATCTTGTGCATACATATCCCAGGCCGGATACCAATAATATTAGCGATAGTCCAACCAATGTCTCTCTTATATATCCTCAGAACGGAGATGAGAGTTGCAGCTTGCTGATCACCTAAGTCAGCCGCCACAATAATCGGGAGTGTGTTTCCACTTCCCAAGAATGTATACTTTAGATGACTGGGCAGCTCCTTCAATTCTAACATTGGTGGCTCTTCAACAGATGGTTTAGCTGGTGGTGTAGGTTGATTTTTGAGATCAAGGTCAAGATTCTTGGGAGCATGAGGATACGACCCTGTTCCTGTTAGAGCACAAATAGTATCTTCATAATCTTTAGCATCCTCACGCTCAACATTCATAAGCACAACCACTAATGGATCAACTTGAACCCAACAATCCGCCACTTGAATGGGGAATGTCTATTCTTTTCAAAACTGTATGGACAAGTATGTAATCAACAAGAAAAGACTGATTGCATCTTGATAAGAGGGTTTTTCTTTGAACTTTCCATAGTAAACACGCATCAGATGAACTCCGTCAATCAGTAGATTTGATATCTTTAAACCATCAAAATCTAATGTACACCTAAACAACACTTGTTTAACACCCCAAAATCTAATCCCGAGACGTCACATGGTACTCAAGACTATGATTATCCTTAAGCTTACCCTTTCTGCCTTCCACTAAATCTAAATCTCATAATAAAGGAAATATAGACATAAAAGTCATACAAAATGCGGAAAACTATCTGAGATTGCTGAGAATAATCTGAATGTAATGTCTAAAAATTAATACTCTAAGTCTGAATCGCATCGAGCAGTCATACGAGCCTCTAATACTAATAACTAGAGAGTCACTAGGACAAACCCCCACCTAACTCGAACTGCCTAAAAATAGTAATAATCATGTAAATGAATAAGCTAAAAACTATGAATAAATATATCCCCAAACTATGAGAACTCACCAACTGTCGGATGTAAATAGAGATGCTCAAACTACTCATGCTGCTTATACTTAGCACCTGAACCTACATTATGAGATAATGTAGCACATAGACGTATATGTGGATTAATATTTTAAGGATGTACTAAGTATATGGGGGTGAAATGTATAAGTAAAACATCATCTCATCATCATAATTTGTAAAACAATGCATGCTAACTGTAAATAACTCACATAAGCTTGAATGTCTGAAATACTAAATCTAAAATCATGAATAACAATCATACTTTGTAAATCTAGTGAGTCATAATATTTAGTTCTGAAAGCTGTACTAATGTTATGTCTGTAAATCATACTGTCTAAGTGTAAAAAGAGCTCATTTCTAAATCTAAAATCTGTAACTGTTATCTTTCTGTAAAGCATAATCTGACTAAGTTGTGAGCCTTTACACTTAGTTTTCTTAAAAGCTTTTCTGTTATTCTTTTCTTTTATCTGTATTCTGTAGGGAGGTTCTTCTAACCAACATAAACCATATGAGCTAACATGGATACAATGTCTTATTTTCCTCTGGGGAAATCCTCAGGATGGAGAGAGGTGTCATACTCTTGCCAAGGAGTATAACCTAAGCTAAGGATCACATCTACAATTGTCACCCATATTTGTATGGGAATAATCTCATAATTTGTACCTATGTTGGCTACGTTATTGTGTGGAAGATAGGGCACACTAATCCCACACTTCCTTATCGTTGCTAAATACTACTTCATTTAATCTGTATGATCATTCTGTTGGTAATCCACTTTAAAATCTAGAATAATGGTTCATTATGAAACCAATTATGCTTTTATCGGAGTCATTCTATAAATAAAGCTGATCTGAATTTTGTAATTTGTAATAAATATATAAAGTTGATTCCAAAACATATTTGAGGATCAAAATATCAAAACTTTATTTAAAATTTATAAATAATTTGATCGTCAGACGTTTAAAGCATCATCTTTCATAAAATATCATCATATAAAGTTGGGCTTAATAACTCATTCATCAAATTCATGTCAAAACATCGTAGTAATCTTGCTTGATAATGAAAACAATGATAATTCATCTCAAAATCTGAAAATTACTATACTAGGCACGAAAATACGGAGATAAACATTCAATTCATCTTCAAAATCTCTCAAAAACTCATAATCTTGCAAATAGAAATAATGAGCATGAACCTTAATTCAGATCGCATGGATATTTATTCAAAATCATATGAATTTATAATTTAAACTGGTTTTGGACAGAAGGATGAAAGAATATCCTTGTTCATTAACCCCACAAACCTTGGTAGATTATTAGATGAAGAATCTTGAATAATTGATTCCTACTTATGTTCTTGAAAATGAGTTCTTGATTATCCTGTTTTAGGAGTCCTCAATTTGGAGCTTTTTGGAGAAACAATGGTGGAATTTATTTCTTAGAGAAGAAGACTGTGAGTTCTAGGATTTTTATTTGAGAAAAGAAGGATAGAATTATACATAAAGTGTTTAGGATATGCTGAATTCTTTGTTTTGGATGGATTAAGGCTTGGGAATTGACCAAAGTGCCCCTTTTAATATTTAAACGGAACTGGAAGAAGGAAAAAAATTTCCAAAATTGCATGCCATCGCGACGCGCCACTATCGCAGTGGCTCACTAAAAATTGGATAATTGGGAGCTGGAGCTTTTTCGCGATGTGAAGCTATTGTGGTGCACTATAGAAATACCATTTTGGCCATTAGCGCGATGCGGTATGATTGTGTTGTCCTATTGGAAATGGACAACTGGGAAATTGGGCTCCTCCGTGATACAAGGTTATCACAGAGGTTCAGTGGACTTGACAAATGGGAATTGATCCCTCACCATGATGCGGTACTAGACCAGATGGCACATGCTTTACTAAAATCACCATAACTTCTCAATTGCGCATCGGATTTAGGTGAATTTGTGTCGATGGAAAGCTTATTCAATTTTCCACACCATGAAAGGTCTAAATCTGGAAAATTCCATATGAAATAAATTTTATTCATTTTTGAAGCTCACCCTTAATATTGTAGGAACAAATTTAAGCTAGGAATAGTACGGGGTATTACAACATGGCTCATAACCAGCCTTTTATTGTTTATGGTTCCCCAAGTTTTATTCGTTTTATCCATGAACATATCCCATTTTCTTGAGATCTTAGAGAGTAGGCTTTTACTAACATTCTCCTTGAAGAGGCTTTCACTTCACCCTCACATAGGTGATTTCTAAACGTTCAATCCTATAGATTAAACTATTTGCTGAAATCTTCCAAATTATGTTAATGATTAAAAGACTCCATACTATAAGTCTTATCCTTTTTTACTAAACATTGTCTATATCATGATACTAGGTTGGGTATATCTAGACCTGTCAGACACAACTTTGTTTGATCTCCTTGAACCTAACTCTTGGGATCTCTAGTTCGCTAGGTAGAGTTACCACCATGCTAACTTGTCCTAGGCCATAAACCCATTCCCTTGGATGGTATCTCAACTAAATCTCTATATAGGCCTTTTGTAAGTAGATCCAAAAGATTATCCTTTGACTTACTTAGTCAAAAGTGATAATTCCACTAGAGAGAAGTTCTTTAACGATATTATATTTTGGTCTTATATGATGGGATTTACCATTGTTATCATTCTCCCTATCCTACCTATTGACGCTTGACAAACACATTGTATACATATTTTTGACAATGGTTTGGGCCAATAACGAATATCTTCCAAGTAATTCTGGAGCCATTTAGCTTCCTCACTAGCTTTATCTAATACGATAAACTCGAATTCCATTGTGGAGTGAGTAATACATGTCTGTTTGGAAGGTTTCTAAGAGACTGCTCCTCCACCTATAGTAAATAAATATACAATCATGGATTTTACTTCATTCAATCCGGTGATCCAATTTGCATCAATATATCCTTTAAGTCCCACAGGATATTTATTATAATGCAAAGTATAGTCTTGAGTGTATTTAAGATACCCCAAAACACTTTTCATTGCCATCCACTGAGTTTAATTAGGATTACTCTCATGTACCAACTCAACTTATTAATAGCACATGCTATGTATCGTCGTGTACAATTTATTATATACATTAGACATACCAACACTCTTGTGTAGACCAACTGTGAGTCACTTTTACCTTTATTATTTTAAAGTGCAAAGCTCATGTCCAATAGAGTCTTGGAAATGCCAAATTCCAAATACTTAAATTTGTCAAGTACCTTTTTAATGTAATAAGACTGTTACAATGCCAACCCTTGTTGAATTTTATGGATTCTTATTCCTAAGATTACATCCAGAAGTCCAAGGTCTTTTATATCAAACTTGCTCTCAAGCATTCATTTCGTAGCATTAATGTCAGAAATATCTCTACTGATGATCAACATATTATCAACATAAAAACAAATAATGACCTTGTGATTTGGAGTGTATTTAATGTAAACACATTTATCACATTCATTTATCTTAAACCCGTTTGCCAACATGGTTTG
Source organism: Capsicum baccatum var. pendulum (assembly GCA_030864225.1). NCBI lineage: Eukaryota > Viridiplantae > Streptophyta > Magnoliopsida > Solanales > Solanaceae > Capsicum > Capsicum baccatum. Next base: position 215,995,016 of record CM061554.1, on the reverse strand, counting down.
GTCAAACTTTGCATTCCATTGTTTAGGTGCTTGTTTTAGTCCAAGTGACTTAACAACTTTACATACCTTCTTTTTTTAACTAGAAACACAAAACCCTCAAACTATTCCATGTAAATTTTTTCCTTCAATTCTCCACTTAGGAATGTTGTTTTCATATCCATTAGATGGATTTCAGGACCATATACTGCCGCTAAGAAAATTAACATCCGAATTTGGTGAAATCTACCTCATGAGCTATTAACTTCTGGATTAGCATGATTATATGGCTTTTGATATGTTTTTCAATTTCTAGATGATAGATTATTTTGTATTAGTTTTTTAGTAATGATTTTCCTAGTCTTTGGTCATATATCTGTTGGTGGACTTAGTTCCTATTTATTATGTAGTTTAGTTTATCTTTCCTGCAGACTTTGTTATTTTGGATTGTGAAGTGGATTCTAAAGTTTCCATAATCTTGGGGCGCCCCTTCCTTGCAACAGGAAGTGTGCTTATTGATTTTAGAGCTAATGAGCTTTTATTCCGGATGAATGATGAAGTGTCCCGCTTTGATGTATGCAAATCAATGAAGAATCCCAAAGATATGAATGTGTTCTCTGTAGCTGATGTTTATTTTGATGATGAGAAGGAATTATCTATAGAGACGCAACTTATTGTTGATCCATTAGTGGTTGTGCTTATGAATGTTGAGCGTGGGGATGCTGACGATTATGAAGAAACTATTTGTGCTCTAGCAGGAACAGGGTCGTATCCTCATGCTCCCATGAAGCTTGACCTTGATCTCAAAAATTGACCTACACCACCAGCTAAACCATACATTAAAGAGCCACCAATGTTAGAATTGAAGGAGCTTCCCAGTGATCTAAAGTATGCGTTCTTGGTAAGTGGAAACAAGAGATCAGTAAGTTGCAACTCTCATCTCCATTCTGAGGATATATAAGAGATCCATTGGTTGGACTATCGCTGATATTATTGGTATCCCGCCTGGGATATGTATGTACAAGATTCAGCTTGAAGAAAATTGCATACCCAATATTGAGCATCAAAGATGTTTGAATCCATCTATGTAAGAGGTGGTGAAGAAAGAAATTATTAAGTCGTTACATGAAGGGGTAGTGTATCCAATCTCTAACAGTAAATGGGTGAGTCCGTTATAGTGTGTGCCCAAGAAAGGGGGCATGACGTTAGTTGCGAACTAAAGAAATGAGCTAATTCCACTAAGACCTGTCACAGGGTGGAGAGTATGCATGGACTACCGGAAGCTGAATTCATGGACGCTTAAGGATCACTTCCTAATGTCATTCATAGACCAAATGCTTGATCGATTGGCAGGGAAAGGATGGTTTTGCTTTTTAGATGGTTATTCCGGCTATAATCAGATTTGTATTGCTCCTGAAGATCAAGAGAAGAAAACGTTTACATGCCGATACGGTACGTTTGCCTTCAAACATATGCCATTTGGGCTATGTAACGCACCTGCCACTTTTCAGCATTGTATGATGTCCATTTTTTCTAATATGGTTGAAGACACTTTGGAGGTGTTCATGGACGATTTTTCAGTTATGGGTGAGTCGTTTGAATCATGCCTAGTGAATCTAAGTATGGCATTGCAGAGATATGTTGAATTCAACTTGGTGCTAAACTGGGAGAAGTGCCACTTTATGGTTAAATAAGTTATTGTTCTTGGGCATAAAATCTCCGAAAGAGGAATTGAGGTTGATCGAGCTAAGATTGAAGTTATCGAGAAGCTACCACCTCCAATTTCTGTAAAGGGAGTTCGTAGTTTCCTCGGTCATGCATGTTTTTATCGAAGTTTTATTAAAGATTTCTCTAAGATTGCTAGTCCATTATGCAAACTTTTGGAGAGAGATACAAAGTTCAACTTAGGTGATGATTTCTTGAAGGCATTCGAATGCCTCAAAGGGAAGCTAATTGAAGCTCCTATCATAGTAGCTCCCGATTGGTCTCTACCATTTGAAGTTATGTGTGATGCAAGCGGGGTAGCTTTGGTTGCTGTACATGGCCAGAGAAGGGAAAAGTTATTTCATCCAATCTACTATGTGAGCAAGGCCTTTAATGGAGCCTAGAAGAACTATACTGTCACGGAACAAGAGCTTCTAGTGGTTGTTTATGCTTTTGAAAAGTTCCGTGCTTACTTGTTGGGAACCAAGGTGGTAGTTCATATAGTCCATGAAGCTCTGAGATATTTAATGGCAAATAAGGATGCAAAGCCAAGGCTAATTCGATGGGTATTATTGCTGCAAGAATTTGATTTCGAGGTAAGATATAGAAAAGGTTGTGAAAACCAAGTAGCTGATCTTCTATCCAGACTTGAGAATGAGCACATTGTGCAGCACGATCTTGAGATTGATGATGCATTCCCTGACGAAGAGATCTTAGCCACGATGATAAAAGAGTTACCATGGTATGCAGACTTTGTGAACTTCGTGGTAAGTAATGTGATGCTTGCGAATCTATCTTTTCATCAAAAGAGAAAGTTCATGTATGATGTGAGACACTACTTCTTGGATGAACCATATCTGTTTTAAGGGCGTTCGGATGGCGTTATTAGGCGATGCATATCTCATGTGGAGGTGCCTAGTATATTGGAAGCAAGTCACGCTTCCCAAGTTGGTGGTCATTATGCAGGTGATCGGACAGCACAGAAGGTATTACAAAGCGGCTATTATTGGCCTTCGATATTTAAGGATGCCTACAAATTTGTGAGAAGATGTGATAAATGTCAGAGACAAGGCACGATTTCAAAGCACCATGAGATGCCCATGTCAAATATTCTTGAAGTAGAGCTCTTTGATGTATGGGGTATTGATTTTATGGGCCCATTTGTGAGTTCCTTTGGGATGAAATATATCCTAGTTGCGGTAGAATATGTTTCCAAATGGATCAAAGCGGTAGCACTGGCTGATAATGAAGGTAAGCGTGTTGTTGCATTCTTAAAGAGAAATATCTTCTCTCGTTTTGGGGTACCACGTACCATCATAAGTGATGGAGGATCATACTTTTGCAACAAGCTGTTTAGAGCCGTGTTGGTGAAATATGGTGTCAATTAACACAAGGTAGCTATACCTTACCACCCACAAACTAGTGGGTAGGTAGAGGTTTCTAATCGGGACATCAAGCTAATCCTTGCTAAGACTATAAATGCTAGTAGGAAATATTGGTCTTGGAAGTTGGACGATACCTTATGGGCTTACAGAACTGCATTCAAGACACCAATTGGCATGTCCCCGTACCAACTAGTTTATGGGAAGGCTTGTCACTTGACCATTGAGCTCGAACATAAAGCGTTGTGGGCGTTGCAGTGGCTTAATTTGAATTGGGATGATGCTTTGAATCTGAGATTGGAGCAGCTGAACGAGATGGATGAATTCTGTCTACATGCGTATGAAAGATCAGACCTCTACAAGGAACGAATGAAAAATTATCATGATCGGCAGATTATCCAACGAAACTTTCAGAAGGGTGATATGGTACTTCTTTTCAACTCCAGACTGAAGCTATTTCCAGGTAAGTTGAAGTCCAAATGGTCTGGTCCATTCAGAATTAGACAAATCTACTCGTCTGGAGTAGTAGAGTTAGAAGACAATAATGGTGGTGTATTTAAAGTGAATGGCCAACGAGTGAAGCCATATATCGGTCCTCTTGATTCGATAAAATGCATGGATACCAACTATCTCGATGAAGTCTAAGAAATCGAGGTAACTATATTGTGCCGCAACAATAAATCAAGTGCTAGATGGGAGGCAACCCATCATTTTTAATCGTTTTGTTTTACTAAGAATTTGTTTTTGTTAAGTAAAAATCTTAAAAAAAAAGAACAGTCGAGCCACGACCAAAACTAAGGCGCTTGGTGGAAGGCAACCCATCATTCTAATTGTTTTTGTTGTTTTTGAGTAAGTGTAGGTGCAAGATGTATAAAGGAGGAGATTGGTTTCAAATTTTGATTTGGAAGTGTTGCATGTTGAAGGTGGTAAGTTAGGAATGAAGAAGCAAAGGCTAAGGGTTAGGCATTGCCTATAAAAATTTAGGCAACGAACAAGGCAAGGCCTATGCTATGGCCTAAGGTCTCTGAATCTACAATACCATAGCATAGGCGCCGCCTATGCTCAACTAGGCAAAGCATTAGGCGCCGCCTATGCCAATGCCTTTGGTCTCTAAATCTAGAATGCCATAGCATAGGCGCCGTCTATGCCCAACAATGCCATAGCATAGGCGCCAATGCCTTTGGTCTCTGAATCTAGAATGCCATAGCATAGGCGCCGCCTATGCCCAACAATCCCATAGCATAGGCGCCGCCTATGCCTAACTAGGCAAAGCATTAGGCGCCGCCTATGCTTACGTTTTGGTCTCCTAATCCGATTCCAAATGGGTCAAAACCCGACCCAGTCCTTGTTCTATAAATAGAACCTTAGTCTTAGAACAAAATCTCATTTTTTACTCAACCTAAGTGCCGCCTACTTCTCCAAAATCACACAAAAAATTTCCTTTTGCTCTTCTAACCTTGCAAGATCATACCCCAAGTTCATCACCAAGTAAGTTCTCTTTTATATTCTGTAAGTGTTACGATACTACACTTATAATGGTATTTTAGATCTTAAAGTAATTTTGGTGATTTGAATATGGTTTGTTTATTTTTCTACATCTAGTTAAGTGAAAGAATACGTGTGGGTGTTCTTGATTTGTTTCCAACTTGCACTTGATTTTGATACACTGTCATACTTTTGTGGAATCGACATGGCCGAGATAATTGCATAATCATGTAACTCGAAAGCTTTCCTGTTTGAATGACTTATTCATCGAGATGAAAATCATGGTTTACTACAAACATGAGATGTTGTGATTATTTCTATGCCATAAATTGCTACAATATATATATAGTAGTTTTGTTCAAGAGATGCATTAGTCCAAACATGAAAGCATAGTCAAGTCTACACAAAATAGAGTTGAACAGGATAGTTAAAGACATCATGAAAGTATGACTGTGCTAAAACGTATTGTTGGAACATATCATCTATACGTATGATGATGAAGTATGAGTAATCGATATCCTTCACTTAATTAGTTTGACCAATGCACCAAAATGTCGACCAGGAAAAGAAAAAGCATCCACCTCGCAGAAAGGCCAGAAAAGGGGAAGAAAAGAGCAAGCTGAATCCTCCTCACTGCAAATACCCCACCGCATGTACGGGATAAAATGGGTCCTAGAGGAGTAATGAAAGGAGTGGTACAAGAACAACAAAGTAAAAAAATATGTTCATGTGGAGTTGATACAAAAGGAGAGCCTAGCAAAGAAAGAACCTCGCATTTTGGCTAAAATAATGACGTTACATCTTGATTTAATTTTCCGAGATATGGGAGAGTGCAACCTTGATCTAACATGATAATTCTATGCCAATTGGTCCCCAAAGACTACAGGGAGTGAAGTAAAGATTCGCGGCCAAGTCTTGCAACTAAATGCAGAGTTCTTCTACTCTTTTTTGGGTTTGCCATCTGTTGATCCATCACTACTCAAGGAGATTTATAACAAACCTCCGTACAGGGAAATCAGACAAACACTGTGCGGAACAAGATCAATTGAGCATCGGAGTCGTCACAAGGATATCGGTCAGCACAATACCTTCCCGTATGCTTCCTTGAATAGAGAAACTCGAATATAGTTGTGAATAGTCAACTCTTGCCTGATTCCAGGGATATAATACATAAAGATCACACGAGATAGAGTGCGCTTGGTGTATGCATTGATGACGAACATCCCCATCAACATTAGGGCGATTATTCGATCTTCAATGCGTAAGGCTAGGCTGCACAAGAGGTCCCACTTCATATTTGGCAATCAGTTGACTGCGATATTGAGGAAGGAGGATGTCGAAGCGGAACCTACAGATAATAAGCTTCCACACAACCCGAAGAAGGTTGACCTCACAAAGGTTAAAGATGCTGAATCTATGCATGGAGTCAACCTGACCACTGCAGAAAGACATGCTCGCGACGAAAGCTTCTTCCGCCATTTATATGGCATGATGAGGTTTACCATGATGAGCGGGGGTCATGTTCCAACTTCTGCAGAGCTCCAACAGTTGGATTATGACTACTCGATGAATGAGCATGCGAGGCCTATGTGTGGAGTAGGTGTATATTTTGAGGAACCTCTTGATGATGACGTGCCAAATGATGATGATTGTCGAATGCCAGACTCATACGTGGAGGATAACTCTGATGACGATGACTCTGAGGATGATTCCGATGCAAGGGGTATGACCCCAGACATAGAGCAGGAGTCCGACTAATCAGTTTTTTCTTGTTTATTTTCCACTGAGGGCAGTGTGTCCTGCCTAAGTGTGGGGTGCTGGTATTTGTATGCTATACTATACTTCTTTTCCTTTATTTATTTATGTTTATTTATGTGTGTTTGTCTGGATTAGTCGTAGAATTCTTATGATTTTTTTTTTTAAATCTTGCATGAAATTGTTCTGATAGGCGGCATGGTATTATGACAAGAGTTTGTGCTAAAATCATTACTTTTGAGACGTTTAAGCTCTAAGTATGACTCACTGTGTGATAAGTATGTGGTTTAATTCCTTCATTTGTTGGGTCAAGAGTTTATACTGCTCCCAATAAAGTTGACTATGTGCCTTGTGTGTGTGAGATGATAGTATATTCTTTATTGGTGGCTGATGCTAGAACTTGCCTGGTGTGTATGTAAAGCGAAATAAAGAGTGTAAGTTTAGGAGATGATTTAGGCATTTCTTTGGCAACCTGTACTTATTTACCTTCTTTTTATATACCCGTGGACATTATCCTAGTTAACCCCCTTTGAGCCTATTAGCTATTTTCTTTGACAGCCTCATATGTAGCCTAATCCATTTTTTTAAGACCATAATTTGATCCAAATTCCTAAGCTCTTTAAAGTGTAAATTCATGTGACAAAATAAGAGGAAATTGGGTGAGAGTGATGCTTTAGAGTGTATTGGTACTTGAATTTGTTATGAAAAAGAGTGGTTATCATAGAGGTGTGTTATAAAAAAAAAGAGAAAAAGAAATAAAATTACCCATTAGTTAGTTTTGTTTATAATTGAATAACAAAATAGGTTAAAAAGGGGTGGTAAATGAAAGAAAGGTAGCAAGGTTGTTTAAAAGAGAGTGTTAATAGCATAATGTGATGTATTAAAGAGCTTAGGGAATTTAGTCACTATTTCTGGCCAAAATGGTCCTACCTGTCCGTTAGCCTACATTACAACCTGTAAAGACCTAGTTGATCCTAAGCTTAGCATTTTGATATTTAGTGGAGAATTACACTAAGGGCAAGCCTATGATCATCAGTTACAACATGTGAATTCTTTGTAAGAGTGAGAGCAAGGAGAATCTTATACCCATGTTCCGAAAAATGCAATACTTGTGAGTGATTATGGGTAATATCTTATGTGAGACACACATGGTTGATGAGTTTTGGGTAGCTTTGTACGATTCTTTGTGCCTTAACTTATGGATACGAGTTAACCATCATCACGAGTCTATGTTTGAGGTTGAATTGTTTCTAGTAATAATCAGAAAACTACTCTTTGTTAATAATTGTCGTGCCTGTCTTGTTGAACATTTTGTACTGTTACTGTGAAATCCTAAGTAGATGTTTACATGGACATGATATTTTGTTCGAGGACGAACAAAGATGTAAGTGTGGGGTGTTGATGTTGGGCGTATTTACACTCCTAAACACCATAATTTACCCATATTTTAGGCTAACTTTTGAGGATAAAATATATAATTCTTGCACTTTTAGTCCTTTTTCCTGTAAGTATGCTAACCAACGTGATTAGCATGTTTCAGGTATTAATGATGAACTTTTTAGCACTTTGTGGACCTCTGGGTAGCAAAGGAAAGATTCATGTAAGAAGGAAGGCAGCTTTTGGAAGCCTATGGACTGAAAGTGATGCATGGAAAACTTGTCCCGGGAAAAAACAGTATTTCTAAAGACTTGGGGATCAGCAGTAACTTAGTAGGACTAGGATATGGATGTTATAAAAACCCTATTTTGCTGAATATTTCAGCATGAAAAATTCCATTCGTTATTGTTGTCATTATTTTTCCATTATTCAGTCTACTTTCTAGTATTATTCAATTTACAGATTCTGTAAGTTACCAACAGAGAAACACGCTACACAGAAACTACACGACCAGAGGTCAAAAACGTCAACCTAAAGTTGACGCCACACCCACCTTCAACGTGAGATTCTTTGAGCTTTGGTACGATGATGATGTTTATTGTGATCCCCGTTGTAATCATGAGTAGCTAAAACTTCTCTGTTAGGGTTATGAAATCCTTATGATATACTATTTATTACTATGAGTTTGTGAATTCTTGATACGTATGCTACTTATATCATTACTCTCTTCATCTTAATTAAATTCTTGTGGTTGCAAACATATAGAATACACCATTATAACATTAACTTGTTCGAGAGAAAAGTTACATGTTTGGAAAAGAGAGTGTGACAAGGAAATAGGGCTACCAACCCCTGTTTACAAGTTAGTGCCGTAACTGGATTAACCTCTTGGAGAGTTCGTACAATTAGTTATACGCTTTAAGCTCGAGAGAGTTAAAGTGAGATAATCCTTGATGGTCGAGAGTCACTAGGATTTACCATTCGAATACGAATCTCTATAAGTGCATGCATGTCTGAATTCCGCATTACTTATAGTTAATAGATACGTAGAACTCATAAGGTGGACATAACCCTAACTTATTTTTCTCTGTTATTGAATCCTACTACATAAATCGTTTTATTAGTTATTTTGTTAACATTATTGAACGCATAAAATCCCCCCTTTTTCCGCAGAACTTTCACTAAAAGTCTACTAATAGTTGCAACACTTAGTGACCAAGTATTCCCTGTGGGATTCAACACCCAACCCAGTTGGGTTCTATATTTGACAACGACCGCTTACACTCTTACGAGAGCTGTACTTTGAGCGTTATCACTATTTAAAGAAAGAAATAAAATATTGTAGGAAAGAAAATAACATAGGAGTAAACACGAGGAGGTTCGATTATGGGCCGGGTCAGATTTTTTAAACTGCGCCCAAAATGGTTTAGCAATGCATTCAAGGTATTCTTGATGAAATATAGTGACGACTTATCACAAGTGTGATAGCTTATCACTTATGTAGTCAGCCTTGACAAAAACTTCCTTGAGTTTGTCCTATCTGACAACATTTGTGATATCTTATCGCAGTTGTGATGGCTTATCAAAGATGCCATCATGACCTGTCAGCTGACCTCCTCATTTTTACCTTCTCTATACTAAATCCTAATTATAAAAATAAAAACACTTGCTTAAACATAAAACTTTGAGTTTCCTCCCAGTAGAGCCTGATTTGCTGTCGTGGCACGCCTTAGTTATCTTGACTACTCATATTTCGCCAAGACAACCTGTTGATACCCCTTTACCATCATCATAGAAGACATCAACAATTGAGAAAACACTCATCTTTTTTTGCTAAATCATGAATGAGTGTATTTTGAAATGTGCTTCTTTTTCATTGAACCTGAACTTTAGCTCATTCAACTCCATGTCTACTTGAACTCTCCCAGTTGCAAGTAATGGCCTACCCAAGATGATGGGTACTTTAAAATCCATCTCATAATCTAAGATCACAAAATTAGCAGGTAGAAAAAAATAATCTACCTTTATAAAAACATCGTGTAGTATGTCCACAGGACGCTTCATAAACCTATATATCATTACCAACCACATATTTGTTGCGGTAGTGCTTTTGTGAATTTCAGGGAACCAATAGTACAAGGGACGGTATATGCTCCCGGATCTGCCTTTTCTATACTAAAGACCTTGTAGAGATAACACCACAATAGAGAATATTGTCCTCTGGCTTATGGCTAACCTTCCATTTCTTGGTTACAAGGTTTTTCATAAACTATGCATAATCTTGGTATTTGCTCAAGTGCTTCAACCAGAGGCATATTTATTGTCAGTTGCTTGAGCATTTCCATGAATTTTTTGAATCTTGTATTTTCAACTTTTTTCTTCAATCGTTGAGGAAAGAGTGGTGGTGTTCTTGGAATAGTTTTCAACACCATTTCCTTTTCCTTCTTTTTTTCTTTATCCAAAGCATCAACAGAACTATCCCGCTTCTCAGACTCCACTGGACTGCTTTCTTCAAATTTCTCAACAACTACTTCACCATTTATAGATTTTCTCACAGATGGGCCAACTAACATCTTGCCACTTCTAGTGATAAATGCGATACATGAGCCATCATTCCGTGGATTCTAAATAGTATCGCTAGGTAAAGTACCACTGTTTCTCTAGTTCAGTGTTGAGGAAAGTTGGCTCATCTGCTGCTCCAACTTCTTGATAGAAGTTGAGTGTGAACTAACCAACTGAATCAGGGTAGAGAATTCACTGTTCATAGTTATTACCCCCGAGTTGGTAGCCTCAACTCCCTTTAACAATTTTTCCATCATTTCCTCCATATTGGTTCTCCAGTTTCCGTGCTCCCTATCTTTATACTCATGCTTGTCATAAAAGTTCTAACCTTTATTCCCTTGGCTACTACCTCAGAAACCCCCCTGATTACTCACATAGTTTGCCTCCTCATATGAATTAGTAGCCACAGTGCACTGAGATCCCAAAGCTTTGACCTTTATATTCTTATCTAATAGCAAGTGCTTGGCCAGCAAGTCCATTTGTGTCTTTAGGTGGGCCACGTCTTGGTCTCGCTCCTCATCTCTTCTACGCTACTCCACAGTTATACCAATAAACACAGTTAAGATAGATACCACTGAATCCTTATATACCAAGCTCGACTCTATTTAGTCATCCAATTAACCATATCTGATTCATCTTGAAAAGACAGATTAACAAACAAACCACCAGTAGCATTATCTATAATTGGTTTTCTTATAGTGTTGAGAGCCCTGCACAAAGTATCCATCAAGTGTAGGTCCATCATATTGTGGTTCGGACACTATGTCAGCTTCTTATTGAACCTCTCCCATGTCTTATAAAAAACTTTGGTAGGGAGCTATCTAAATTTGCTGATCTTATCTCGTAATTGTACCCTCCTAGAGGGTGGAAAAAACAATTCTAGGAATGCTTCTTTCAACTCCCTCCAGTGGGTGATAGAATTAGGAGTAAGCTTATTTAACCATATTGTTGCCTCTCTAGACAGAGACAATAGAAAAAATCTCATACGGATCACATTCTGGCTCACTTTCAGATTATCAATAGAGTTGCAGATCGTGATAAAGTTCACCAAGTGCATGTTTCGATCATCACCAGGCAGGCCACCAAACAATCCCTTCAGATTCAGGAGTTGAATCATGGTACATATTATGCTGAATTTTGCACCAGGTGACAACGGTGGAGGAATGATAGCACCTATTGCACCTGCTCCATCCATTCCTTCATCATCATCATCATCTACCTCATATTGGACAGGCTATTGACCATACCTTTATCTGATTAGATGATTTCTAGTGAAATTGTGCTGTACAGGTGCAACAATTTGCTCTGCTCGCCTTGGGTTTTGAGGATTCAGAAATTCCTCATCACCCAAGTCTTCATCATCAAGGTTCGGATGACTTACTTATTGACCCTCATTCTATACGTTCACCTGAGCCCTGGCCAAGGCTGCCAGTCTGTCAGCCTCTTGCTGCTTTGCCATTCTTTCGATCAATTATGATTTCAAATTAATTGGTAATAATGGTTCTCTGGAACTTCTTATTTTTTGCATAAACAATAAAGATCCTGCAATTAAACAAAAATAACAAACAAACGTAAATCTAGGAAACTTAACTAACAGTCAATTATTGCACACAAACTTGTAGTTTACAATCGTATTCCCCAGCAACGACGCCATTTTTGATAACGCTCAAATTACACACTTAAATGGGTATAAGAGATCATTGTCACTATAAAACCCAAATAGGTTGGGGTCGACTCCCACAAGGAATAAGGTGGGAACCCAAGTTGTTTGCAATTTAATTCACTGATAGTTTAATATTTCCTGAAATGAGGGGTTTAAGTTTCATAGATAATTGTTTGTCATTTTAATTTCGATGTTTGCTATCAAGAGTTTTTGAAATAACCAGAATTATGTTCACTAGGGCTTACGGTACATGACAAATGCTAAAGGTGATTCAAGATTCTCATGGTGGGTAGGATAACAGTCTATATTTATCAATGTTTTGCTCAAATGTATCTTGACCTACTTAAGCATTTAATTTCCTAATCCTCTCGAACTTAGGGAATTTCTATTCATTGCCCAGATTTTACCTTAGGTTAACTAACCTTGTTATAGCGCTGATTATGAAACGAAGTATTTTTGAGTCCCTGTTGATAATTCACTTCCTACTATATTTGATTTCTTTCTCAAGCAAATCAAAGTAGGTGTGTCTACTGTTTGCAACCAATAGACGTTAATTAAAGCTTCAAAATTATCGAGAAATCCTACCACCTATTGAATGTTGAATACATAGCACCTTATCAAGACCTAACCCTAGATCCCATAATTCAGGTTAATGGAGTAGACACTCATGATGCAATAAACAAGTACACAAGTTGAATTCATAGTTGGGCAGATTAACTTACAACGATGATGAAAATCAAGAAGTGTAACTTGAACTGAATCTTAATACAAAACTCCCAAAAATATTGACGACAATCTTCTCTCAACAATAATATTCTAGAGCATATTGGAACTCAAGAGATAACAATCATGCACAATGTATATTTCAAGATATGTCAATGATAACTAGAAAAACCTAAAAGATACTATTTATGTTTGAGTCTAATTAAGAAAATAAAATAACAACTTAGATAAATTTCTCGGACAGGTGACGCCTTATCAAGGGTCTGATGCCTTATCAGGATAGGGTTATATTTCCTTCAATGTTGATAAGCTCCGCCTAAGGCTAATGATGTGGATGATGATGTGTCAGGAGTCTGACGACGTATCATGGATGTCGTCGCTCCTCTTTCCTTTTTATAATTTTTTCCTAAGGCTGACGATGATCCTGATGCCTTATCACAACTCTGACACCTTGTCACAAAATGTCATCATAACTTCTTCTTAACTTCCATTCTCTGGTTAAGTCTGATGGTGGCATTGATAGCTTATCACCAGGCTAACAACTTATCATGAATGTCATCTGCCACACTTGTCCTTTATTTGCTTCAGAATTCAACCTTTTTGCTTCCATTATTATTGGTTCCCCTGCACCTTATCTTTTACTGTAAAATTAAAGTAAAACTAATTAAATATGACAAAAGTTGCTTAAGACTTCACAATTATTCATGGATAAAAGCATAAAATGTGTTAGCATTTGCTCACATATCACACCAAAGATGGCTAAAGGTAAGGGAATTACACCATATAATTCTCAAAAAATGGGGAAAGTCTGAATGGCTAGGTGCAAGGAAATCTTAGCAATCTAGATAAGGAATCAACACTTAGGAAAATAAATGCATAAAGTGCGAAGCTATATTAGTGTCTCAAGTATCTGAGTTGGTAGTGGTTCAGGAAAAGATAAAAATGTAAATGGAGAAGTTAAGGATCAAGTTGACCACCAAAGATACCGAAGTAGTGCAGCTAAAACTGCAAAATCAGAAGTTGTCTTCTGAGGGGCCAGGTGCCACTTGTGAACTTGCATATAAAAATTCAAAACTCCAGGCAAGAGTGACTGAGCTGAATGATAAAGTAAAGGACCTTACCAAAGAGTTGTTAGGAACTCACATTGCTGAAAATGCAAGAATGGAGATACTACTTAAGTCCTTTTCAGACAATCCTCCTCTGCCTGAGCCCTGTTATCCTCATTCCTTCATCAACCTTATGTCAGTTCCTTATCCTGATTCTTAAAATGGATTTTAAAGACAATTATTTTTGTGGTGATTATTTTAGCTTACTGTACTAGTACTGGATATTAAGAATGGATGAATCTTTGCATTGTGTGTTATATTTGTTCTCTTTAAATTGAAAAGGTATTCTTCATGTTAATATTACAAAGCTTTCGTCACATCTTTGTTGTTTATGCAAAGAAGAAAATGGAAATAGTTTACCAAACTTGGAGGATCATCTCTCAACCTTTAAAGCTTGTTTGATTGGCAAGCAGATTAGTCTTTCATTTAAAAGATCCACTTAGAGAGCTATAGAGAAGTAGCAACTTATTCATGCCAATCCTTATCGTCCACAAAGAACTCTATCGCTTAATAGAAACATGTATTATATTATCTTCATTGATGATCTATAAAGAATGTGTGGAATTTATATTATGAATTTTAAGTCCAAAGTTGCTAAAATTTTCATGAAGTTCTAAGCTTTGATAGAAAATTAGAGAAGCTGTAAGATTAAGGTCATTGGATTAGATAATGGAACAGAATATACATCAGATAGATTTAATTATTTTTGTGAGGTTGTTGGAATAGAGCACCAACTCACTATCCCTTATACTCCACAATAAAATAGAGTGAGTGATAGAAAGAACAGAACTATCGCGGAGATTTTCAGGAGGCTATTGCATGAGAAGAATCTGCCAAATAAATTCTGGGCAAAAGTAATAAACACAATTGTTTTCTTGTTGAATAGACTTCCGATAAGGGAAATGTAAAAGAAGACAATTTTTAAGGCTTGGTATGGTGTTAAACCTACTATAAGAAATCTTAACAATGTTTGGGTGTATGTTTTTTTCTTATGTTTCAAAGTTTAAAAGAGTGAAGCTTGATGAGAAGACTGAGTCGAGGGTTTCCATTGGATATAGTTTGATTTCTAGATCTTATACGATCTTTCAATCTCAATCAGAAAAGATTGTGGTAAGAATAGACATTCAATTCCTTAAATATGAGCAATGGAAAATGAATGAGGAATCTAAAGTTTCAAATGATGATTAAAAGCTTGATTCTGAGGAATCGGTGGATAATACACCTATTAGGGAAATAAGGTCACTCTATGATATTTATCGAAGATGCAATGTTGTTGTTTTTGAACCTATATACATGAAAGAAAAAATTGATAAGGAATGGACAAATGTAATAAAAGAGGTGTTGGTCATGATAGAAAAGAACAAAACTTTAAAGCAAGTGAAAAGACCGCAAGATAGAAAAATGATTGGGGTTAAATGGATTTTTCATACAAATTTCAATCTAGATTGCTCGATAAATAATCACAAATCTAGATTGGTGGTGAAAGGCTATGCACAATTTTGGGGAGAATATTTTACTGATACTTTTACCCCAGTATCTAGATTGGATTCAATTCGAATGCTTCTGTCTATAACAACACAAAAAAGTTGGAAGATTTTTCAAATAGACATGAATTCTATTTTCTTAAATGGTGTACTGCATGAAGAAATTTATATTGAGTAGCCAGAAAGGTTCGGTGTACAAGGATATGAAGATATGGTTTATCTATTACAAAGCTTTATATGGGATAAAGCCAGCTCCTATATCTTGGTACAGCCGAATGGATAACCATTTGATAAAATTAGGCTTTGAAAAAAGCTTAAGTGAATAGACTCTTTAGGTCAAGAAAGTTGGATTTAACATTACCATTATTTCTCTATATGTCGATGATTTACTTGTGAAAAAAAATAATGTAGCATTGATTTAATAATTGAAGGAGGAGATAATAAAAGTCATTGAGATGACTGATCTTGGCAAAATGACTTTCTTTCTAGAAATGGAGATCAAGCAAACTCAAAATGAAGTATATATTTGTCAGAAGAAATATATGAAAGGGATTCTAAGAAGATATAGAATGGAAGAATTCAAGAGTGTAAGTACTTCTATGAATCATATAAAAAAACTGAAAAAGGATGATGGAGCTTAGCTAGTTGATGAAGGAGCATGTTAAAGTTTAATTGGGTGCTTGATGTATCTCACGACAACAAGTCCTGGTATTTGTTTCCTGTGAGCGTTTTATCTAGGTTTTTAAATTATGCAACTGAATTGGTCATTATATGCCAAATGAGTGGTTAGGTATCTTAAAGGAACTCTAGCCTATGGCATCAAATTTATCAAAAGTCAAAACTTCAAATTGTGTGGATATTCTAATAGTGTTTGGGGCAGCTGAACTGGTGATATGAAAAGTACTTCCAGTTAATACTTGACTTTTGGATCAGGGTGTTTCTCATGGTGCTCAGAATAATAGGAAACAATAGCACAATAAACAACTGAAGCAGAATTCATAGAGGCAGCAACTACTGTTAATCAAGTAGTATGGCTTAGGAAAGTTTTGATTGATCTGTAGCTAGAACAAGAAGAAATTACAACAATATTTGTTGATAATCAAGATTCCATATCCATATCCAAAGATCCCGTGATTCACGAAAGGACCAAGAACTTCAATATCAAGTCATTTCATGTTAGCAGATTTGTTAGGAATGGGTCAAAAGTCCTCAACAAATTTTTAAGAATAACAATTTTTTTAGTCATTATCCTAGTATAGTTGTTCCTATTTTCTAGGCTTGTATGCAGTCATTTAGCAGTCCATTTGTTATTTCAGTTGTACTACTCCATTTATTCTGATAGCATGATGTACAATAAAATAGTTCTTAAATAATATTCATCTGACTACTGCAGGTTAAAACAGTTTTTCACTACCTTAAGGAAAAAGAG
This sequence comes from Capsicum baccatum var. pendulum, assembly GCA_030864225.1. Lineage (NCBI taxonomy): Eukaryota > Viridiplantae > Streptophyta > Magnoliopsida > Solanales > Solanaceae > Capsicum > Capsicum baccatum. Next base: position 215,978,370 of record CM061554.1, on the reverse strand, counting down.
CTATAGTCTGTGAGATAGTTATTGTGATCATATTCAAGAATACTGGTGAAATTGAAAGATTCGAAGCTAGGCTAGTAGCAAAAGGTTTCAACCATCAAGAAGGGATTATTAGGAGATATTTTCTCATGTACTAAAGATGCTAAAAATCAGGTCTATATTAGCAATTACTTCTATATGACATTGGCATGTCCATTAAATGGATGTGTACAGTGATTTTCTTTGTGGTAAACTACATGATGAGAAATATATAGAGTTTCCACAATGCTCTATGAGCCAGGGGAGACAATACTAGTATCTAGACTTCTTAACTCCTTGTATGGAATAAAACATGCTCTAAGTCAATGTAGTGTAAAGTTACTGGAAGCAATTCTTCAGTTTGGTTTTAAACAGAGTAAATATGATCATTCTTTATTCTTGAAGAAAAATGGAAGTGATCTAATAGTTAAACTTGTATATGTTGATGATTACCTAATTATTGGTACCAACCTGCAAAAGATTCAAGAAACTAAGGCAGGAATAAGTCAGGCTTTAAAAATGAATGATTTAAGGGATCTTAGATATTCTCTTAGAATTGAGTCTGCAGGATCAAACTCAGGTATACTAATGCATCAAAGAAACTATCTTTAGAGTTGATAGCTAAAACAAGTTTAAGTGCTGCAAAACCGATATCTACACAATTAGAAACAAAATATTAGATTGTCTACCAAATAAGTGGATGATTATGTATAAAATTCAAGTAGAAGTGTTATTGGTCTTGAAGTAGATGTAACAGCATATAATCAAATTATTGGAAAGATTCTTAACCTAACCATAACAAGGCCAAACATAGCATACAATGTACAAACTCTTAGCCAATTTCTACAACAATCTAAGAAGTCTCATATAGAAGTTGCAATTAGGATAATAAGGTATGTCAAACAACAATATAGACAAGGAATCCTACTATCAATAAGTATAAAAGAACAAGTATTAGCCTATTGTAATGCAGACTGGCAGCCTGTCCAAACTCTAGAAAGTCTTTCATAGCATTTCTGACAAAACTAAGTGACTATTTGATCTCTTGGAAGTCTAAGAACAAAAACACAGTGTCTACATGCTCTATTGAAGATTAATACAAGAGCTTAGCCTCTACAGTTACTGATTTTATATGGATTCTTAGAATACTCGAAGAGATAGAAGTACAAGTGAGTCTACTAGTTCAAGTAAATAGTGATAGCAAGGCAGCTATGGAAATAGCTACAAATCTAGTATTTCATGAAAGGACAAAGCATATAGAGATTAAATGCCATTTTTTATGTGAGAAATTTAGAATGGTATTATTAGAACTAAGTATGTTTTTACCAAGTCTCAACAAGCTATTCTACTAATAGAAGCTTTATGTAGAGATCAACATAAACATCTTGTTGTGTCGGGTACACAATCTTTATGTTGGCAAAACCACTTCAAAACAAGTTCAAGATTATATCAAGAACACTTATGAAGTTTTCCAACACCTTCCATACAAGTTCAATATGAACTACCAAAGAAGTGTGTTATTTTATTAAGAAATAAGATGAAACAAAATAAATCCAAGTCCTCCGAATTCACGAAGTATCCTTAAGGAATTAATTCCCCTCAAGTACCCGAGGTTGCAGAATTTTTCCTCCCAGTATAAAATGGCTTCACAATCAGAGTATAGTGGTACCACAAACCTTCTAATTTTCTTTGAACTCGCTCAACTATATAATAACATAGAGTTTTTAGAAGCCAGAGAAATGGTTTTGCTATGCAGAATTTTCATGTACAGCCTGCAAAAAAATATAGGTTTAAATAGCCATGAAGTACCCCTTTCGGAAAGGAGGCAATGGTTCATTGGAAAGGTGTAATATTTTGGAATAGTCATGTTTGTCAATTCAAATCAGTATGTCCTTTTCAAATAGCCACAACAATCCAAATAGTCACCCATTTTCGCTAAACAGTGTGTTTATTACTCGAAGATTTGACCTTTTAGTGTTTCTGCATGCACGTTAATGGGGAAAGATATTTTTTTCCATCGATTAAATTAATTTGGTCCAAAAAATTAATATCATTAACCAATCATTTGACAAATCAAAATCAAAATCCAAAGTCGAAGCCAAAGCCGAGCCGAGCGAGCAACGACGACGACGGTGCGAGGCACCTCTTGGTTCTTTCCTTACAATCTATTTGCAATTGTGTTTATTAATACGAACACATGAAATTTTCATTCTCTCACCAATGTGGAAGAATTATTAGTCTTTCCTTATTATTAGAATACTTTTCTTTTAGGTGTGATTTAACTTTCCCTCTACTAATTCCCTCCATTTCTCATTCACAAATTCAACTTGAACCCAACAATCCCCCACTTGAATGGGGAATGTCTATTCTTTTCAAAACTTTATGGACAAGTATGTGATCAGCAAGCAAAGACTGATTGCATCTCGATAAGAGGGTTTTCCTTTGTACTTTCCATAGTAAACACGCATCGGATGAACTCCGTCAATCAGTAGATTTGATATCCTTAAACCATCAAAATCTAATGTACACCTAGACAACACTTGTTTAACACCCCAAAATCTAATCCCGAGATGTCACATGGTACTCAATACTATGAGTATCCTTAAGCTAACCCTTTATGCCTTCCACTAAATCTAAATCTCATAATAAAGGAAATATAGACATAAAAGTCATACTAAATGCGGAAAACTATCTAAGATTGCTGAGAATAATCTGAATGTAATGTCTAAAAATTAATACTGTAAGTCTGAATTACATCGAGCAGTCATACAAGACTCTACTACTAATAATTACAGAGTCACTAGGACAAACCCCCAGCTAACTCGAACTTCCTAAAAATAGTAATAATCATGTAAATGAATAAGCTAAAAAATATGAATAAATATATCCCCAAACAATGAGGACTCACTAATTGTCGGATGTAGATAGAGATGCTCGAGCTACTCATGCTGCTGATACTTAGCACCTGAACCTACATTATGAGATAATGTAGCACATAGACGTATATGTGGATTAATATTTTAAGGATGTACTAAGTATATGGGGGTGAAATGTATAAATAAAACATCATCTTATCATCATAATTTGTAAAACAATGCATGCTAAATGTAAATGACTCACATAAGCTGGAATGTCTGAAATACTGAATCTAAAATCATGAATAACAATCATACTTTGTAAATCTAGTGAGTCATAATATTTAGTTCTGAAAGCTGTACTAATGTTATGTCTGTAAATCATACTGTCTAAGTGTAAAAAGAGCTCATTTCTAAATCTAAAATCTGTAACTGTTATCTTTCTGTAAAGCATAATCTGACTAAGTTGTGAGACTTTACACTTAGTTTTCTTAAAAGCTTTTCTGTGATTCTTTTATTTTATCTGTATTCTGTAGGGAGGTTCTTCTAACCAACATAAACCATATGAGCTAACATGGATACAATGCCTCATTTTCCTATGGGGAAATCCTCATGATGGAGAGAGGTGTCATACTCTTGCCAAGGAGTATAACCTAAGCTAAGGATCACATCTATAATTGTCACCCATATTTGTATGGCAATAATCTCATAATTTGTACCTACGTTGGATACGTTATTGTGTGGAAGATAGGTCACACTAATCCCACACTTCCTGATCATTGCTAAATACTACTTCATTTAATCTGTATGATCATTCTGTTGGTAATCCACTTTAAAATATAGAATAATGGTTCATTATGAAACCAATTATGCTTTTATCTGAGTCATTCTGTAAATAAAGTTGATCTGAATTTTGTAATTTGTAATAAATATATAAAGTTGATTCCAAAACATATTTGAGGATTAAAATATCAATACTTTATTTAAAATTTATAAATAATTTGATCATCCGATGTTTAAAGCATCATCTTTCATAAAATATCATCATATAAAGTTGGGCTTAATAACTCATTCATCAAATTCATGTCAAAACATCGTAGTAATCTTGCTTGATAATGAAAACAATGATAATTCATCTCAAAATCTGAAAATTACTATAATAGGCACGAAAATATGGAAATAAACATTCAATTCATCTTTAAAATCTCTCAAAAACTCATAATCTTGCAAATAGAAATAATGAGCATGAACCTTAATTCAGATCGCATGGATATTTATTTAAAATCATATGAATTTATAATTTAAACTTGGTTTTGGACACAAGGATGGAAGAATATCCTTGTTCATTAACCCTACAAACCTTGGTATATTATTAGATGAAGAATCTTGAATAATTGATTCCTACTTATGTTCTTGAAAATGAGTTCTTGATTATCCTGTTTTAGGAGTCCTCAATTTGGAGCTTTTTGGAGAAACAATGGTGGAATTTATTTCTTAGAGAAGAAGACTTTGAGTTCCAGGATTTTTATTTGAGAAAAAAAGGATGGAATTATACATAAAGTGTTTAGGATATGCTGAATTATTTGTTTTGGATGGATTAAGGCTTGGGAATTGACCAAAGTGCCCCTTTTAATATTTAAACAGAACTGGAAGAAGGAAAAAAATTTCCAAACCTGCATGCCATCGTGACGCCCCACTATCGCAGTGGCTCACTAAAAATTGGATAATTCGGAGCTAGAGCTTTTTCGCGATATGAAGCTATTGTGGTGCACTATAGAAATATCATTTTGGCCATTAGCGCGATGCGGTACGATTGTGTTAGCCTACTGGAAATGGACAACTGGGAAATTGGTCTCCTCCGTGATACAAGTTTATCACAGAGGTTCAGTGGAATTGACAAATGGGACTTGATCCCTCACCATGATGTGGTGCTAGACCAGATGGCACACTGCTTTACTAAAATCACCATAGCTTCTCAACTGAGCATCGGATTTAGGTGAATTTGTGTCGATAGAAATCTTATTCAATTTTCCACACAATGAAAGGTCTAAATCTAGAAAATTCCATATGAAATAAATTTTATTCATTTTTGAAGCTCACCCTTAATACTCTAGGAATAAATTTAAGCTAGGAAAAGTACGGGGTATTACAACATGGCACATAACCAACCTTTTATTGTTTATGGTTCCCCAAGTTTTATTCGTTTTATCCATGAACATGTCCCATTTTCTTGAGATCTTAGAAAGTAGGATTTTACTAACATTCTCCTTGAAGCGGCTTTCACTTCACCCTCACATAGGTGATTTCTAAACATTCAATCCTATAGATTAAACTATTTGCTGAAATCTTCCAAATTTAGTTAATGATTAAAAGACTCCATACTATAAGTCTTATCCTTTTTTACTAAACATTGTCTATATCATGATACTAGGTTGGGTATACCTAAACCTGTCAGACACAACTTTGTTTGATCTCCTTGAACCTAGCTCTTGGGATCTCTAGTTCGCTAGGTAGAGTTACCACCATGCTAACTTGTCCTAGGCTATAAACCCATTCCCTTGGATGGTCTCTCAACTAAATCTCTATATAGTCCTTTGTAAGTGGATCCAAAAGATTATCCTTTGACTTACTTAGTCAAAAGTGATAATTCCACTAGAGAGAAGTTCTTTAACGATATTATATTTTTGTCTTATGTGATGGGATTTACCATTGTTATCATTCTCCCTATCCTACCTATTGACGCTTGACAAACACATTGTATACATATTTTCGCCAATTGTTTGGGCCAATAAGGAATATCTTCCAAGTAATTCTGGAGCCATTTAGCTTCCTCACTAGCTTTATCTAATGCGATAAACTCAAATTCCATTGTGGAGTGAGTAATACATGTCTTTTTGGAAGATTTCTAAGAGACTGCTCCTCCACCTATAGTAAATAAATATACAATTATGTATTTTACTTCATTCAATTCGGTGATCCAATTTGCATCAATATATCCTTTAAGTACCACAGGATATTTATTATAATGCAAAGTATAGTCTTGAGTATATTTAAGATACCCCAAAACTCTTTTCATTGCCATCCAATGAGTTTTATTAGGATTACTCTCATGTACCAACTTAACTTATTAATAGCACATGCTATGTATCATCGTGGACAATTCATTATATACATTAGACATACCAACACTCTTGTGTAGTCCAACTGTGAGTCACTTTTACCTTTATTATATTGAAGTGCAAAGCTCATGTCCAATAGAGTCTTGGAAATACCAAATTCATTTATCTTAAACCCGTTTTCCAACATGGTTTGTTCAAACTTTGCATTCCATTGTTTAGGGGCTTTTTTTAGTCCAAGTGACTTAACAAGTTTACATACCTTCTTTTGTTTAACTAGAAACACAAAACCCTCAGACTAGTTCCATGTAAATTTTTTCCTTCAATTCTCTATTTAGGAATGTTGTTTTCATATCCATTAGATGGATTTCAGGACGATATATTGCCGCTAACAGAATTAACATCCGAATTTGTTGAAATCTACCTCATGAGCTATTAACTAATGCTGGATTAACATGATTATATGGCTTTTGATGTGTTTTTCTATTTCTAGATGATAGATTTTTTTGTATTAGTTTTTTAGTTATGATTTTCCTAGTCTTTGGGCATATATCTGTTGGTGGACTTAGTTCCTATTTATTAGGTAGTTTAGTTTTTTTGAGTTACTGCATTGGTCACTACAGTTTGTTAGGATTTTTTTGTATTCAAATAGCTTCTTTGCAGCATAATAATACATCTCTCTTTTCCTCTATATTTGTTGTATGTTTTTCCTCTGTAAAAATCTACAAATTTGTATTAGGCCTTACCTCTTATGGGACTTGTGAGAGACTTCTGAGTGCTATTTTTTTTTTTGAGTGTTTATCCAAATTTGTGGCTGCAAAACACCATTCAAACAATAGAGAATATTGGTTCTTTTTTTTCTATGGCTCCACCAGTTTTCTATGGGGAAAATTATCAGGCCTGGACAGTAAAAATACAGGCTAATTTGGAGGCCTGCGATTTGTCGGAGGCTGTCGAGGAAAACTTTGAAGTGCTTCCTTTGCTAGAGAATCCAACCAGGGCTTAGATTAAAGATCACATAGAGAGGAAGACAAAAAAGTCTAAAGCTAAATCCTATCTCTTTGCTGCGGTTTCTACAGCTATTTTCAGTAGAGTAATGACATGTAAATCAACCAATGAAATTTAGGATTTCCTCAAGAAAGAGTATGAGGGAGATGAAAGAATCATAGAAATGAAAGTACTGAACTTGTTCAGAGAATTCGCGATGCAGAGAATGAAGGAATCCAAAACCATTAAGGATTATTCTGACAAGTTACTTCTGATTAAAAATAAGGTAAGGATACTTGGAATTAAACTTAATGACAATAGAGTAGTTCAAAACAAACTTGTAACCTTACCTGAAAGATATGAGGCAACTATTACTTCATTGGAGAATACTAAAGATCTGTCAAAGCTTATCTTTGTAGAGTTATTGAGTGCTCCGTAGGAACAAAAACAATGAAGGATAATGAGGCAAGAGGGATCCATCGAGGTAGCCCTGCAAGCAAAGCTGCAGTTTGGTTCAGATGCTATTAAGGGTAATAAAGGAAAAGGAATGAAAGGAAATTATTAAAACTATGAAGCTACATTTGCAAAAAATGCTACCGCCATCGGTAATAGAAGGAAAATTCCTCTTTGTCAACATTGTTGAAGGAGAAATTATCCACACTTTAAGTGTTGGAGAAAGCCTGATGTGAAATGCCAAAAGTGTCAAAAGGCTGGTGATGCTGAGATTATCTGCAAGGAGAAAGGTTTACAACAATAAAATGAAGCATAATTTGCAGACTAAGAATGAGAAGAGCAATTGTTTGAGGATACCTATTACGGAAGCAAAAATTCAAGTAAAAGATGGCTTATTAATAGTGGTTGTTCGAACCACATGACTAATGATAAAAAGATTTTTATAGAGCTTGAAAGATTAATTAAATTAAGAGTCAGGATCGAAATGAAGAATACCTCCCAGCGACAAGAAAGGGACCGTAGGAATTGAGAGTTATAAATCTACAAAACTTATTTATGAAGTTTTATTTGTTCCAGAACTTGAACAATATTTATGAAGTGTTGGACAACTACTGGAAAATAGATTCAATTATTAATTGAAGACAAGGTGTGTCTAATCAGTGATCCTAGTGGTCAAGAAATGTTCAAAATTAAAATACAGGGAAAAAGTTTTTCCTTAAATCCATTAGATGAGGAACACATAACTTTTCCAAGTTAGTCCATAGTTGCAGAAACGTGGCACAAAAGGTTGGAACATTTTTATCACAAAGCTCTGTTGTTTATGCAAAGGAGCAAAATGGAATATCGTTTACCAAACTTAGAGAAGCATATCTCTAGATGTAAGGCTTGTTTTCTTGGCAACCAAACTAGACTTCCATTAGAAATTTCCACATAGAGAGCTACAGAGAAGTTGCAGCTAAGTCATACCGATCTTTGTGGACCGCAAAGAACTTCGTAGCTTAATGGGAACAGGTATTATATTATATTCATTCATAATCTAACAAGAATGTGTTGGATTTATTTTATGAAGTTTAAGAATGAAGTTGATGGAATTTTCATGAAGTTCAAAGCTTGGATAGAGAATCAGAGTAGGTGCAAAATTCTAGTTATTAGATCATATAATGAAATTGAATATACATCCTATAGGTTCAATTCTTTTTTTGAAAAAGCTGGAATACAGCACCAACTAACTATGCTTTACACTCCACAACAAAATGGAGTTAGTGAGAGAAATAATAGAACAATCATGGAGATGTCAAAATGCTTGTTGCAGGAGAAAAATCTGCCAAAAAAGTTTTTGGTAGAAGTAGCAAACATAAATGTTTTCTTGCTGAATAGACTGCCTACACAGGCAATGGAATGGAAGACTTTATTCGAGGCAAGGTATGGTTTCAAAGCTGACTTTAAAAACCTCAAGATATTTGGATGTCTATATTTCTCTTATGTTCCACAGGTTAAGAGAGACACGTTAGATAAGAAAGCACATTTGTGAATCTTCATTGATTATAGCTTATTTTCTAAAGCTTACAAGATCTTTCAACCTCAATCGAGCAACATTATGATAAGTAGAGACGTTCAATTCCTAGAAGATGAGCAATGGGACTGGAATTTTGAGGAGTCTTGAGTTCCAAATGACAATTCGAAGTTTGATTATAATGAATTGGTGGATGATCAACCTATTATTTGAATAAGGTAACTCTCTGATATTAATCAGAGCTGTAATATTGCTATTTTTTAACCTGCACGATACAAGGAAGCAAAAATTGATCAAAAATGGACAGATGCAATAAAGGAGGAGTTGTCCATGATAGAAAAAAACCAAACTTTGAAGCTAGTGAAAAGATTGCAAGATAGAAAAGTGATTAGAGTTAAATGGATTTTTCAAACAAATCTCAATCTTGATGGCTCGGTAAACAAGCACAAATATAGATTGGTGGTGAAGGACTACGCACAAGTTTGGTGATTATATTTTTCTGATACTTTTTCCCCAGTTGGTAGATTGGATATAATTAGAATCTTTTGGCAATAATGACATAAAAAAGTTGGAAGATTTTTCAAATAGACATGAAGTCTGCTTTCTTGAATGGTCTATTTCAAGAGAAAATATATGTTGAGCAGCCAAAAGGGTTTGGTGTACCAGGAAGTGAAAATATAGTTTATCTATTAAATATAGTTTATTTCTCTGTGTGTTGTTTATTTACTTGTGATGGGAAATAATATAGCATTGATTGAAGACTTCAAGGAGGAGATGATGAAAGTTTTTGAGATGACCAATCTTTGAGAGATGACCTATTTTTTGTGAATGTAGATTAAGCAAACTCAGAATGAAGTGTTTGTTTGTAAAAAAAAATACTTGAAGGAGATTCTAAAAAGATTTAGAATGAAAGAATACAAGAGTATGAGCACGCCTATGAATCAAAGAAAGTAGACAAAGAAGGATGATGGTGTTGAACAAGTACAAGAAGAAATCTACAGGAGAATGATAGGATGTTTGATGTATCTTACATCAACAAGGACAGATATATTGTATGTTGTAAGTGTACTATCATATATTTCTAATTCTCCAAGTGAATTGCATATGAATGCTCCAAAAAAAGTGCTCAGATACATCAAAGGAACCATAGATTATGGAGTAAAATTTAAAAAGTGTCAGAATTTCAAACTTCAGGGATTTTTTAACAGTGATTAGAGTGGTTCTGCTGATGATATGAAAAGTAGTTTAGGGTATTGTTTTATTTTTGGCGCTGGATATTTTTCTTTGTGTTCAAAAAATAAGAGATTGTAGCTCAATCAACTGCAAAGTTAGAATTCATTGTTATGACCGCTGTGGTCAATCAACATTTATGGATAAGGAAAATCTTTTGTGATCTTAGTTTGTAGATGAAGGAAAGAACTAAGATATTTGTGGATAACCAGCTTGCCATTGCTATTTCTGACAATCTAGTCGTTCATATAAAGACCAAGCACTTCAATGTGAAGCTATATTTTCTTAGAGAAGTACAAAATGATGGTATAGTGAATCTGGTATACTGCAGAACGAAAGAGCAGCTGGCTAATATTTTTACATAAGCTCTTCCCATAAGAAAATTTGAGTTCCTGAGAAGTAAAATTGGAATTTGCAGATATTGACGCAAGGAGGAGTGTTCAAATCAGCCTCATGAGATGTTAACTAATGTTGGATTAGCATGATTACATAACTGCTGATGTTTTTTTTCTATTTCAAGATGATAGATTTTTCTGTATTAGTTTTTTAGTTATGATTTTCCTAGGCTTTAGGCTTATAGTTTTTGGTGGACTTAGTTCCTATTTATTAGGTAGTTCAGATTTTTTGAGTTTCTGCATTAGTCACTACAGTTTGTTAGGATTTTCTATATTTAAACAGCTTCTTTGCAGCATAATAATACATCTCTATTTTGCTCTTCATTTGTTGTATGTTTTTTCTCTCTAAACATCTAATGAATTGATGTTATCCTTGTTACAGGAAAGTATGTATCAAAGTAATGTAATGCCCCGATTCCTAAGAACCGAAACGTCACACGGAGCTTATGATCCCAAAGGACCACAAGCTAAACCTTTTTCTGATATTTGTACATGTTCACTGCATAATAAAATAAAATACATGCGAAAATTGGATAACACTTACCATAAGGTTCAAACACTAGAAATATACAATACGTTAAACCACACACTAATACATCTGTCTGAAAAGCCTTTACACTGCCTGAACTGTGGAGTTGAAGAGACAATTCCCCCAACTAACTCCGTCTACTAAAATCAAATACTGTAATAACAACATCCTCGGATGATGAGGTCTCATTGTTGCACCCACTGCTTCTATACAAGTCACTTCTAAGATGCTCCAAGTTTCACTTCTCTGAACCTATGGTGCCCCAAAATAAAAGAACACCATAGCACGAAAGCGTCAGTATTAAGATGTACTAAGTATGCAAGCAGGGAAGGCTAAATGCAAGGGCTTATGCATGGATATTTAATCAACAGAACAGTCATGAGAATAACGAACGAGTACACATATATGAATGCAGAGTTCACAACCACTATAAAAATTATAACGACTCCATATACCACAGTTCGGATACCACTTTACTGTCCTCAGAACTCACTACTATACTGGGGTACTGCATTACTGAATCACAGGATACCAACACTGATCAATCGAATACACTCACACCCCTGACTCCTGAAGATTTATACTGACACAGAAACCATGGGAAATAGTTACATAACTCACCATGACTCCTCATAAGCAACTGAATATGTGGGGGTGTACGTAATAATTTGAATACTATCTTTGATTTCGTAAAACATGCGCACAGAAAATGAAGACTCATATGGCTTGACTTTAATTATCCATACTTCTCATAATATTATAGACAGGAAAACATAAGTAAAATTCCATAAATCATCATAAAATCATCAATATTCAACATAAATTCTCATGACTCATCATAGACAACCAAACTCATCAACTCAAGACTCGAAGCGACTCGATAGTTTCAAGAAACATAGTTTCCTATAACCAAAAACCCCACGTGATCCGCGTGGAATACCAACATTTTACCTCCTAGGGAGAGAACTCCCATTGGCGGAAGTGATTACTCTTGCCAGGGAGTACAAACTTAAAGCTTTCATAATCACAACTCGTCCCTCTGGCCAACAATATCATCATTAACAACTCTACGGTGTCACATAGGTTTGGGGAAATACCAAATTTCCCTCTCGGTGCTAAGTAATACTCCCCGACTAGCTCAAAACGCATTAGAAAATCTACCACAACATCACAAGGGTCTATCATAATGACCAAATCAAATCTCTTTCTCATTTATCAAATCATATCAATTTGCGGATTCCTAACTCAACACATTTTAGCACAAAATATTTTAATTTTCCTCAACATCAACATGGTATCAATAACATATCATTTCGTCTCTACGAGCTTAAAATCAATATAAATTATCCCGACTCTGCGGATGCAAATCAATATTCTTACATGATCATTCTTTCATTCCAATATTCAACTCATGACAATAGCGTTTGAAAAGCATTCAAGATCTTCAAATCATAGTAATATTTTGTATATCGTAATGTAACTCAAGCATGGATCTTATATCAAGAATCCTCAAAAAAATAATTTCATAGTAGTGGTATGCAATTTATGACATAAAATCTCCATTCAAGAAAACAAGATAATAAGGTTACTATGTATACCAATATTGGATGATTCAAAGTTCCATAAAATATATCTTCAAAACACTTGAAATATCAACTCATGGTAGAAATAAGGAATTCACCTTATCAAATCATAACTTGGGAATAATAAAGTAATCATGTACATTAAGGATTAAACATTTTATATTTTCGATAAACTCATAATTCGTCATTAAAACATCTTAGGTATTTACCTACTTTACAAAATAATGAAATTCCAATGATAAAATCAATTCTTTGGGCACAAGAATGAAAAGATATTCTTGTTCATCGGAAATTCATCGATTGTAGCATGACTAAGATTATCACTGAATTGACTCAGCTTTAGACTAGAAGACTATTTCGGGCATACGTACCCCCAATAATCAATAACATGTTTAATACGTAGTATACAACGATGCGTACTCACATGCCCACAGGCCATTATGCACCATGCATTCATTAACACCTCATACCAATCATTTGAAGATCATTTTCATATAAAAGTATTGGGATCTTATGCCATTACATGGTAGATCATTCTACAAGTATAAATATGTCTAAGGAAGAATACAACATAACATAGTTCATCCAATCGGGATACATACAATTAACATACATTCGACACATCATGGTTCACTTCTCAAGGTTCTTTTCTTTAAGATCTTGATATATGCATTTCGACCCATAATTAGACATTTCACACTTAGCGTGGCCTAATGACCTTACCATTTCCCTAAAGAATCATAGTAAACACCTAGAATGCAAGTATGGTATGAACTCATCACTTCGATCAGAAGGGGTCATACGGTTCATTCTTCTTCAACTAGGCATTTCTACAATTACCTTGCATGCACCATTTAGGCATAGGTCAGTATGAACAATTACATGTGCTACAACACCATCATTCATCTTAATTCCACCAACTAAATCCCTCGTCCACAGTTACAACCGTATCACAAGCCTTCCACACAACATCCCTAATTTTAGACAATAACATGGAGTTCATCTTTAACGTATACATAAAAAGTACTCTAGTCATTTAGAACTTATTATATCCTAAGAACGTAAATTTATAGCCTCTTAGACAATTCCACAAACACCTTACATGCACTTTTAGGCATTGGTGAATTCGTCAAATTCTCGTATTTTCCGCCACCCCATATATCTTATCCAACACACATAATCATCACATGTATGCATCAACCAACATACACCATCAACCATCAAATATCAATCAACATATATATATATATATATATACATATAGGAGAAATGAGAGGAAAATAATACAAGGTCTCAGCTGAATGGGGTATTTATAGAGGTTTAAAAGAGTGGTGAAGGACCAAAATGCCCCTAAGAAACAAATAAAACCCGAATCTGTCTTCAGTGATCTATCCAATAGGCTGAAGTAAATTGGCCATAACATTTTACTCCGATGTCCAAATTGGATGAAACCAATTTTATTGAAAAGAAGATTCTCAGGGATTTTCATTGATATATAGAAGCTCACACAGTTCATTATGTAGAAGGAGTTATGATTGTTTGAAGTTGACCAAAAAAATCGCCTGGCTGCAGTATTTTTTTTCCCTGCACATTTTACTGTTCACAGTTCGATCGGAATGGTCGTAGTTTGATCGGAATGGTTAGAACTCATCGCTTGAGTGTCCGTTTTGGGTGATCTACATATATTTGGAAATTGTATTCAATTATCTATGAAATGCTGGGTCGAAATCCAAGAAATGACATGCAGAAAATTAGAAATCATTCTTTAAGATAGGATCCAATACGTTTACGCCCAAAATTTTGACGAAAAATTTTCTGGGGTATTACATCATCTCCCCATTGGAAACATTCGTCCTCGAATGTGAAGGCCAGATCAAGAACACTAATTGACTGGGTTTATTAAAGACAACAACACATCTGAAAACATAACCACATGATTGAAGCAGCCAATACTATACGTACGTTCACTAGTCATGCACATCTATCGCATAAAACATTAAACAACCCACTCATGGGTAAATTTTCACAACACATATGTATCTCAAATGTATAGAATAATAACCCAACCAATCTCTTCAATACATGTTCAAACATGCCCACAATTTGAGTTCTTTTCTATTGAACGTGCATATTGAATACGAATATACCTAATATACCGAATTCTCGAAAGCATAACTAGAAATGTAACGAATGATTAGGTTAACATCATAGAAAGGGCATGGACATGCAATTATTATTACATTATGAGGTATATACCCCTTGGGACCCAAGGTCCCTCTAGACATATTTCACTGAAATAAGAATGGGTCGGGAACTGTCTCCCTTTACTGCTTTTCCATACCTACTGGCACCACTACCAGATTCTGCGGGTCTGACTTATCACTTTCTGTATCATCCTTCTCTCAGATTTAAGTCATCGTCAGATACTTTTGAACACTTGGCTAAACCCCGAAATGAACTACAACTAATGTACTCTAGAGTCTGAGGCACAACGGTGCACAAAATGATAACTTAATTCATCCAGAAAGACTACACCTGAAAACATAAATTCAATACCAATGCTACTTCTTGGAATACAAATCTTATCTTTCCTTAGTTTTTACAATCATCATCATATACATACAGTCTTTTCAACACCTACTTGTCTCACTAATCACATTATCTGCTTCGATTTCTTCATAGGCTACTAATACCACACTCACATCTTAATACTTAGTTTGGAGTCCCAAACTTACATTCTTCAAAGATTCAAGCTTAGCTTCTAAAACATAACATGAATATACACAAATCTTTGATAAAACATACCATTCTCATTCTGGCATTCAAATATCTCATCTCTTAAACTTATACTTCTCCACACCATGAGAATCGCAACTATATCTCTATCAATCAACACATATAATTCTCAACTTCCATACTTAGATCTTACATATATAATTTCAAGCCTATTCATTCACCATATAAACAACTAACCCCATAAGGCATACTCTGCTCACTTTAGAGAACACTGTCCCAAAACTATCTGCAGGGACCATCAGAGAAAGTTCTATAGGAAAGACTTTGGCTTTACTACTTCTGTTACCTTAAGAGTAAGGTAAATATAACATAAGTAGATCATTACAATAGTCTACATAACTCTCATGGAAAATCTTGCTATAGCACGATCTGGATCATGAACGAACGAAAATTCTTCTAAACATCCCATAGCCTCCCGTACATGAATGTGGCGCGCAACACACTCTTGTGCAAGACTCTACTAGATGCGACTTTTCAGACTCCCTAGGACACTTTTGAACCTTAGGCTTAGATAGCAAGTTTGTAACGCCCCAATTCCCAAGAATCGAAATGCCACATGGTGCTATGATCCCGAAGGACCACAAGCTAACCCTTTTTCTGATATCTGTACCTGTTCACTACATAATATAATAAAATACATGCCAAAACTGGCTAACACTTTCCATAAGGTTCAAACATATAGAAATATACAATAGCTTAAACCACACACTAACACATTTGTCTGAAAAGCCTCTAAACTGCCTGAACTATGGAGTTGAAGGGAAAATTCCCCCAACTAACTCCGTCTACTAAAATCGAAAACTTTAATAACAACATCCTCGGATGATAAGGACTCACTGATATACCCACTGCTGCTATAAAAATGAATCTTAAGATGCTCCAAGTTTCACTCCTCTGAACCTATGGTGCCCCAAAATAAAAGAACACCATAGCTCAAATTCGTCAGTACTAAGATGTACTGAGTATGCAAGTCGGGAAGGCTAAATGCAAGGGCTTATGTATGAATATTTAATCAACAGAATAATCATGAGAATAACGAATGAGTACACATATATGAATGCACAGTTCACAACCACTATAACAATTTACTGTCCTCGGAACTTACTATTGTACTGGGGTACTGCATTACTAAATCACAGGATACCGACTGTGATCAATAGAATAACTCACACCCCTGACTCTTAAAGATTAATACTGACACAGAAACCGTGGGAAGTAGTTACATAAATCTTCATGACTCCTCATAAGCAATTGAATATGTTGGGGTTCACACAATAATTTGAATAATATCTATAATTTGGTAAAACATGCTTACGGAAAATAAAGACTCACATCGCTTGAATTTCATTGTCCATACTTCTCATAATATTATAGAGAGGAAAACATAAGTAAAATCCCATAAATTATCATAATATCATCAATATTCATCATAAATTCTCATGACTTATCATAGACAACCAAACTCATCAACTTAAGACTCGGAGCAAGTCGATAGTTTCAAGAAACATACTTTTATGGACAGGGGAGTTTCCTATAAATGACAACCCCACGTGAGGCACATAGAATACCAACGTTTTCCCTCATAGGGAGAGCACTCCCATTGCCCGGAGTGTCATACTCCTGCCAGGGAGTACAACCTTAAATCTTTCATAATCATAATTTGGATCTCTGGACAATAATATCATCATCAACCCTATGGTGGCACATAGGTTTGGAGAAATACCATATTTCCCTCTCGGTGCTATGTAATATTCCCCGACTAGCTCAGAATGCATTAGGAAATCCACCACAACATCACAAGGGTCCATCATAAAGATCAAATCAAATCTCTTTCTCATTTATCAAATCATATCAATTTGTTGATTCCTAACTCAACACATTTTAGCTCAAATCATTTTCATAACACAACATTTCATCTCTGCGAGCTTAAAATCAATATAAACCATCCCGACTCTGTGGATGCAAATCAATATTCTCAAATAATAATTCTTTTATTCCAATATTCAATCATGACAATGATTTTGAAAAGCATTTAAGATCTTTAAACCATAGTATGATTTTGTATGTCGTAATGTAACTCAAATTATGGTTCTTATACCAAGAATCCTTAAAAAAATAATTTCATAGTAGTGATATGCAATTTATGGCATAAAATCTCAAAACAAGAAAACAAGATAATAAGGTTATTATGTATACCAATATTGGACGATTCAAAGTTCCATAAATCATATCTTCAAAACACTTGAAATATCAACTCACGGTAGAAATATGAAATTCAACATATCAAATCATAACTTGGGAATAATAAAGTAACTATGTACATCAAAGCTTAAACAATTTATATTTTTCATAACCTCATAATTCGTCATTAAAACATCTTGTGTATTGACCCACTTGACAAAATCATGAAATTTCTATGATAATATCAATTCTTTGGGCACAAGAATGAAAATATATTCTTGTTCAAAACTCCACATACTAAGTTCTCATAAAATTCATGTTAAGTTCTCAAATCATCGGATATTCATATATTGTAGCACGACTAAGATTATCACGGAATTGACTCAGATCTAGACCAGCAGACTATTTTGGGCATAAGTACCCCCAACAATCAATAACATAAGTAATACTTAGTATACAATAACGCATACTAACATGCCCACAGGCCATCATGCATCATGCATTCATTAGCAGCTCATACCAATCATTTGAAGATCGTATTCATATATAAGTATTGGGATATCATGCCATTACATCGTAGATCATTCAACAAGGATACATATGGTTAAGAAAGAATAAAACATAACATAGTTCATCATATCGGGATACACACAAATAACGTACATTCAACACATCATGATTTACTTTTCAAGGTTCTTTCTTTTAAGATCTTGATATATGCAATTCGACCCATAATTAGACATTTCACACTTAGCGTGGCCTAATGGCCTTACCCTTTCCCTCAAGCATCATTGTAAACACGTAGCATGCAAGTATGGTATCAACTCATCACTTCGATCAGAAGGGGTCATACGATCAATTCTTCTTCAACTAGGCATTTCTACAATTACCTTGCATGCACTATTTAGTCATAGGTCAGTATGAACAATTACATGTGATACAATACCATTATTCATCTTAATTCCACCAACTAAATCCATTGTCTGCACTTACAACCATATCATAAGCCGTCCATACAACATCCCCAATTTTAGACAATAATATGGTGTTCATGTTGAACGTATACATAGAAAGTAATCGAGTCATTTATAACTTATTATATCCTAATAACGTAAATTTATAGCCTCTTAGACAATTCCACAAAAACCTTACATGCACTTTTAGGCATTGGTGAATTCGTGAAATTCTCAAGTTTCTGCCACCCCATATATCTCATCCAACACACATAATATCACATGCATATATCAACCAACATACACCATCACCACACACACACACACACACACACACATATATATATATATATATATATATATATATATCAACCAATATGCATAATCATCTTATATATATATATATATATAACTTGAACTTCCAAAAAGGGATCCGTGGACTCTATGGATTAAAAGAGTCCATATATAAACACTTGCATACCTTATATTTTGTGGCCGGAAGAGATTGATGGAAGGAATTCTTGAATAAAAGCCTCCAATTAAGAGACATATAAAAGAAGTGAGAGGAAAATAATATAAGTTCTCAGCTGAATGGGGTATTTATAGATGTTTAAAAGAGTGGTGAATGACCAAAATTCCCCTAAGAAACAAATAAAACCCGAATCTTTCCTTCAGTGATCCATTCGATAGGCTGAAGTAAATTGGCCATAACTATTTACTCCGATGTCCAAATTGGATGAAACCAATTTTATTGGAAAGAAGACTCACAGGAATTTTCGTTGATATATAGCAGCTCACACATTTCATTATTCAGAAGGAGTTATGGTCGTTTGAAGTTGACCAAAAAAATCACCTGGCTGCAGTATTTTCTTTTCCTGCACATTTTACTGTTCACAGTTCGATCGAAATGGTGGTTAGTTTGATTGTAATGGTCGTAACTCATCGCTCGAATGTCCATTTTGGGTGATCCACATATCTTTTGAAATCTTATTCTATGCTCTACAAAATGGTGGGTCAAATTCCAAGAAATGACACAGAAAAATTATAAATCATTCTCGAAGATAGGATCCAATACGTTTACGCACAAAATTTTGACGAAACATTTTCCGGGCTATTAAAAGTAATTTAGGCCTTACTTCTA
The DNA here is from genome assembly GCA_030864225.1 of Capsicum baccatum var. pendulum. NCBI lineage: Eukaryota > Viridiplantae > Streptophyta > Magnoliopsida > Solanales > Solanaceae > Capsicum > Capsicum baccatum. The sequence continues at coordinate 215,958,623 of CM061554.1, read as the reverse complement.
TTTAAAGTCTTTTACTACAAGTCTTGCCTTATATTTTTCAATAATACTATCCGTTTTCATTTTTTTTTAGAAGATTCATTTTGAAACTAAATGTTTATTTCCAGGAGGAAGATCAACCAACTCCCACATATGATTGCTAAAAATTGATTCAATCTCACTATATACTACCTCTTTCCAAAAGGATGAGTCTAAAGAAGACATCACTTCTTTAAATATTTGAGACTCATTTTCTAAGAAAAATGTTACAAAATTTGATCCAAGCGATGTTGACGTTCTTTGACGTGTACTACGTTCTAGATTTGCATCATTATGTACATCCTCATTTGGTTCACCTCGATAACTTTCAGACAATCCACTAGACTATTTATATCTAGGTTTAGGTGTATAAATGTGTTCAAAGAACTCAATATTTTCTTATTCAATTATCATATTTTAATTGATATTCGAATTTCTGGGTTTATGAACCAAAAATTGACAAGATTTACTGCTTTTAGCATATCCTATGAGCACGAAGTCCACAATCATAGATACTATTTTCATTATTTTAGGCATAGGAACTAGGACTTTCACGAAACACCCCCACACTTTGAAATATTTCAATTTGGGTTTTCTTTCTTTCTATTTTTCATATGGAATTGAACGTATCTGTAATACCCCGAGACTCTAACCAATAGTGAAAATATGAATCAAGCTCATAATAAGTAAATTATAGTGATTTGGTTGTTTCTGATCAAGGGTGGTTTATATTAAGGCCTCAAAAATGTCCTAGCGATTAGGTGAATCAAAACATTCTTTACCGATTAAATTTTTGGGAAGTATATTGGCATATTCAACTTCAAATGAGCATATCTCTCATTATACTATGAATTAATGATCTAATGACCCACCAAAATATAGATAATTGAATTATATTTTCAACGATACGAATTCTATCAAAATCTGGCATCGGAGCCAAGAGTTATACCATTTTATTCCAGCATGTCAGGCTGGAAAACCCAGTGATGACATTTGTGATAAGTCATCACAAGTATGACGACTTATCACCAATGTCATCTGCCTTAGGCAGATTTTCACCACCAGTGATGACATTTGTCCCAAGTTATCAAAAGTGTGACGGCTTATCACCAATGTCGTCAACCTTAAGTATAAAATCACAAAATCCAATATTTTGTGACGACATTTTGTGATGACTTGTCAAAAGTTTGATGGCTTGTCATGAATGTCATCAGATATTTTTTTTAGCAATTAAGAGACATTCTTACAAGGGTATTTTGGTCTTTTATCATCTTTTGGAGGCTTATATAAACACGAGAATCCCCATCCAAACCCTAATTTCTTCATTCTCTCATCCAATTTTCTTAAGAATATATATTAGGGTTTCAATCATCCAAAAATCATCCATAAATCTTCAAGATTTCTTAAAGCATCAAGTTTTTTATAGTGTGGGATTGAAGAATCATTTATTACAAGTGCGGATAGAGTCTCAAGCACTAGAATTCATCCAAATTCAAAGATTAAGGTATGTGGGGTTTTGACCAAGAGCAATCCTTTCATTCTTGTGCCCAAAGCTTTGATTTCTATTATATATTTATATGATTTTGCAAGTGAGTTTATACCCAAATTACTTCATCATGATACTATGAGAATATAAATTGTTCAAGCTTTGTTATACATGATTATTTTACTATTCCCAAGTTATGACTTGATATGTAATATTGTGAATTTCATATTTCTACGATGAATTGATATTTCAAGTGCTTTCAAGATATGTGTCAAGCTTTAAACTTCCTTATGACAAATTGGATTATTGAGTATATTAATTCTTGAGATTGAGTTGTTACAGTAATCCTTGATATTTTCTCAAAGTTATTAACGTTGCCATGATTTAATGAATTGATACATTTTGATATTGAGAAAGATTAATTTGATTTGAGTCAAGTTAGGAATCCACAAATTGATTATGATTTGATAAATGAGAAGGAGATTTTATTTGATCGTTATGATAGGACGTTGTGCTGTTTGTGGTGTATTTCCTAATGCGTTCTGAGCTTGTGTCTGGGAGTAGTATTTAGTACTGAGTGAGAAATGTGGTATTTCCACCAAAACTACCTGCCACCATAGGATTGGTATTGATATTTGTGGGCCAAAGGCCGAGTATGAGATTGTAATCACTAAATTGAGGTTGTACTCCCTAGCAAGAGTACGGCGTTCCCACCAATGTGGGGTTCTCTCCTTAGAAGGGAAAAATGTTGGACTTCATGCAATTCACATGGCTTAAGTCGGTTATAAAAACCTCCCATGTCTATAAGATTTTAGTTTCTTGAATTACTGAGTCACTTCGAGTTTTGAGTTGAAGAGTTGAGTTATTTATGATGATTTATGAGTTTTTATCATATGATTTATTTACTATGAGATCATGAAAAGTATGTTTCAATCTAACTCAAGCCAAGTGAGCCATCATTGTACATATACATATTTTTATGAAATTGATGATGATATTTACATTGTTGCATGAACCCTCACATACTCAGTATATTCCAAAGTGCTGACCCACATATTTTCCTATGGGCTACATTTTCTTGTAATGTAGGTTTAGGTACTCAGCCGCATCCATGTTAGTGATATTCGAGTGCCTCAACTACGTTCCCTCAGTGGTGAGTCCTTATTTTCTCTAGTCATCTTTATCGCCAATATTGTTCTAAGTTTTGGTATGATGACTATGTCTATTTTGATTTTCTTTTTATTCATCAGTAGCTAAGTTTATTTGTTAGGGTTATGGAAACCTTGTAGTATACTCTCTATTTCTATGGGTTTTTGAATTTATGATGTGTTAATCCACTTATATCATCACTCTCTTTATTTTGATTGAATTCTCATGGTTGCAAACATAGGGAATGCGCCATCATAGCAATAACTTGTTCGATAGATAAGTTACTGTTTGGAAAAGAGAGTGTGACAAGAAAATAGGGTTTCCAACCTCTATTTTACACGTTAATGCCTTAGCAGGATTAACTTCTTGGAGAGTTCGTACAATTGGTTGTACACTTTGGATTCGAGAGAACTAAGGTGAATAAATCAATGATGGTTGAAAAAAACTTGGATTTAGAATTAGAATACGTCTTTCTATAAGTGCATGCATGTATAAAATCCGTATTACTCATAGTTAATAGAGAAGTAGAAGCTACAAGGAGGACATAACCCTAACTTGTCATACTTTGTGATCAAATATTATTATACATATCATCTCATCTTTACACTGATAATATTATTGTGCACCTAAACTAAAACCCCTCTTACCTTGGAACCTTCGACCATAATCGCAATACTTAGTGATCATAGTATTCCCTGTGGGATTCGACACCCAACCTAGTTGGGTTCTATATTTGACAGCGACCGCTTGCACTTTCTAACGAGAGTTGTAACTTGGGCATATCAAATTTTGGCGCCGTTGCCGGGAAATACGGTTGTCAACTAAGTTTGTGATAGTTAATAGACCCTTTGGTCAAAGATTCTTAAATTTTACTTTTTGTTTATTTTTTTTTGTTTTGTTTAGGTTTAGTGGAGTGGATGCCAAATACACGAAGATCTGGTCAGCCATTATTACCTATAAATCCTGAACCACATGTCATTTGCAGAATGGATACGCAATGAGACCTTGAAAGAATGGCTACTTAACAGGAGCAGGCTAGATTAGCTACATTGGCAGCTGCGCAAGTAAATCAATAGAACGCTGATAACCCAGGTCGGGTTCCAAATCATGATGATGAGGACCTGGGTGATGATGAGTTATTAAATCCAAGGTGTGCAGATGATGTGGTTGCACTAGTGAACAGGAATGCCAACAGAGATCATCAAGCTAGAATGAGACACGAACGCCGAGCTGTGTAAGTTGCTTTTGATGATGATGATGACGACTTGGAGTGGGCTGGTGCCACAGAGGCTATTATTCCTCCGCCCTTGGCACCTGGAGCCAAGTTCAATATTACTAGCACCATGATCCAACTATTGCAACTCAAAGGGTTATTTGGTGGACTTGCAGGTGATAATAGGCGATATTACACGCCTATAGTGCTGTATTTTGCCCATATTTTAGCCTAGTTTTGAGAACAAATTATATATTTCATGCACTTTTAGTCCTTTTTCCAGTAAGTGAGCTAACGAACATGATTATCAAAGTTTCAGGTATAAATGATGCAAAATTCAGCATTTTATGGATTACTTAACGCCAAAGAAAGCTTCACGAAAGGAGAAAAGCCAATCTTGGACGCCAATGACTAAAGATGGCGCATGGAAAATCTGTCCCTGGCTAAAACAACAATTCTGAAGACTTTGGGGACTAGCAGTAATTTATTAGGATTAGGATAATGATACATTAACCTAGTACAATTGGGTTAAGTATTTCATTAGCTTATTAGGATTAGGATAATGATACATTAACCTAGTACAATTGGGTTAAGTATTTCATTAGCTTAGTAGGATTTGGTTAATTATTTCATTAGCTTAGTAGGAATAGGATATGGGTATTAAAAATACCCTATCTTGCTAGAGATTTAGAGACATCTTCTAATTCATTCTTCTCTTATTCTTCTACAACAATTCTCATTCTAGATCTAAACAATTATTCTTCCATTAATTCTACTTTTTATTCTTCTTCTATTCATCTATTCTTAATTTCCACAACAAGAGAAACGTTACTTGCCAAGAAAGTCACGCCCAAACGCCTACCACACCATTACAAACGTGAATTCTTATTGTGGTATAATAACAATGTCAATTGTGATTTCCTTCGTACTCATGGGTAACTAAATTTCACTGTTGGGGTTATGGAAGCCGAATGAGATACTATCTATTGCTGTGAGTTTGTGAGTTCGTGACACGTATGCTGCTTATATCATCATTCTCTTCATCTTAATCTAAATTCTTTGTGGTTGCAAACGCTAGAATACGCCAGTATAACATTTAACTTGTTCGAAAGAAAGGTTATCTGTCTGGAAAAGAGATAATGTCAAGGTAGTAGGGTCCCATCCCCTATTAAAAAGTTAGTGTAGTAACTGGATTAACCTCTTCGAGAATTTGTACCGTTAGACACGCTTTAAGCTAGAAAGAGTTAAAGTGAAATAATCCTCGAATAGGTCGAAAGACGCCTGGATTTACCATCGAATACAATTCTCTATAAGCACATACATGTCTGGATTCAACACATTCATATCCAATAGAGACGTATAACTCAGAAGGTGGACATAACCCCAACGCCTCAATTCTCATTGTTTACAACTTACTAAGTATTCTCTCTTTTTATTTTGCTATTTTCAGTTTTTACTTTATTACTTTGTTTACATTACTTGCACGACAAGACTCCCCCCTTTTTACGAGACTTGCACTAAAAGTCTAGAAATCTTTGCTTACTTGTTGACCAAGCTATTCCCTGAGGGATCGATACCCAACCCAGTTGGGTTATATATTTGACAGCGACCGCTTTACACTCCTACGAGAGCTGTAGATTGAGCGTTATCAAAAATTGGTGTCGTTGCCGGGGAATACGAGTGTCAATCAAGTTCGTGATAATTACTAGACCCTTTGGTCAAAGATTCTCATACTTTTACTTTTAGTTGTTGTTTGTGTTTACTGCAGGTTTTTATTCAGTGCATGCCCCATACTCAAAGTTCTGGTCAACCGTTATTACCTATCAATCCTGAACCACAACGAATTGGCAGAATTGAGGCACAAACGGAAATCGAAAGAATGGTTGCTCAATAGGAGCAGGCAAGATTAGCTGCTCTTACTGCCGCCCAAGTACACCAACAAAACATTGATAACCCTGGGCGAGCAACAAATCCTGACGATGAGGATTTAGGTGATGACGAGTTACTAAACCCTAGGCGTGATGCTAAAATTGCAACACCTGCCAACAGAAGAGGTCGTCAAACTCGGTTTAGGTATGATCGCCAACCCATGCAACCAGCTTTCGACGACGATGATGATGATCTTGATGGATCCGAAGCCACATGAGCCATTATTCCTCTACCATTAGCGCCCGGAGCCAAATTCAACATCACAAGCACCATGATTCAGTTATTGCAACTCAAGGGATTATTTGGTGGACTGGCAGACGATGATCCGAATATGCATCTCATCAACTTTATTTCTACATGCAAGTCATTTGACAATACTGGTGTTGGTCAGAATGCAATTCGATTACGTCTATTTCCATTGTCTCTGTCTGGAGAGGCAACTCTATGGTTGAATGAGCTGACTCCTGATTCTATTACAAATTGGAGGCAATTAAGAGACGCTTTCCTAGAAAGATTCTTTCCGCCATCCAAAAGAGCACAATTGAGAGATGAAATTAGCAACTTTCATCAGATTCCCACTGAAGCTCTTTATGAAACATGGGAGAGATTCAAGACAAAGCTAGCGAGATGCCCAAACTATCACATGACTAATGTTCACCTAATGGAGATATTGTACAGAGCCGTGAATTCAATAACTAAACCAGTCGTGGATAATGCGGCTGGAGGATCTTTTATGGACCTCACTTTTGGTCAAGCAAGCAATATGCTAGATCGTATGACGAAACAAAGTAGAGCTTGGCATACCAGAGATTCTGAGGTAGCAAGCCCCACTTTATCTATTGGCATGACTGCAGACCAAAGAAGAAGAGAAGAAGAATGTGATCAAGATATGGTGCACATGAAAACACAAATGGATCTTCTTACAAAGCATTTATTATCAGGGAAGACCGAAAAAATCAAAGCTATTGCGTCAAAAGAAAAAGACGAATCTGATTCGGAAGAAGAGTCCAACTACTTGAACAATCAGGGGGGTTTCCGCGGGAATACCCAAGGAAACCAAGGTCGGAACTATTATGATGAATTTGGAAACAAGGACCAAGGTAGTTGGAAGAACAAGAATGAAAAGAGTGGTCTGTACGTTCCCCCTGGTAGGCGTGGCGCCAACACATCTAGTTCTAGAAGTATGGAAGGCATGATGGCTAAAATCTTGAAAGGAGTGGAAGCAACGAGCGCGGGAGTAACGGAGGTAGTTAATGATTTGTACTCTATGAAACAATTAGTTGATTCTCATTCCACTTCAATCAAGCAAATAGAGCAGCAATTGATCCAACTTTCAGCATCACTCAATCAAAGAAAGACCGGCACTTTACCTAGCGATACTGTGCAATACCCAAGGAATGATGGGTCATGCATGGACATTACTACACGGAGTGGTAAGGTGCTCGAAAATTCAGCAAAAAACAAGTAAATGGATGATGAAGTAGTGGACATTGATGATAAGACGAAAGGAGAAGATGCTGCAACAACTAATCCTATCGTACATGACGTCAATCCCAACAACATGCAACCTGAAAAATCTGAAAAACAGAAGCAAGAGGAGGAGAAAGTCGTGGAGAGCACAATTCCATACCCACCACCACCTTTCTCTCAAAGATTGAAGAAGGTGGCGGATGATACAAAGTTCAGCAAATTCATGACTATGTTGAAGCAGCTGACCATTAATGTTCCATTGGTGGAGGAACTTGAACAAATTCCTAGGTATGCGAAATTTATGAAGGATCATTTGACAAAAAAGCGGGCAGCAAGTTATGAGTCGAAAGATGATGTTCATCACTGCAGCGCAATCGCTACCCGGTCAATAGTTCAGAAAAAGGCCGACCCCGGAGCTTTCACTATTCCTTGCACCGTTGGATCTTTGAATTTTGCTAAAGCATTATGCGACTTATGAGCCAACATCAATTTGATGCCATTATCTATCTATAAGAAGTTGGGGTTGGGTGATCCTACTCCAACCAATATGAGGCTCGTCATGGCGGATAGGTCGGTAAAATGACCTGTTGGTATTCTATGTGATGTATTGGTAAAGGTTTCTTCATTCATCTTTCCGGCAGACTTTGTTATTTTGGATTATGAGGCAGACTCAGAAGTTCCCATAATCTTGGGGCGCCCTTTCCTTGCTACAGGAAGTGTGCTCATTGATTTGAGAGCCAATGAGCTTTCATTCCGAATAAATGATGAAATAGTTCACTTTGATGTTTGCAAATCAATGAAGCAACCTAAATATCTGAGTGTATTTTTGGTGGATGATGTTTTCTTTGATGATGAGAAAGAATTACTTGAAGAGAAGCAAATTATTGATGACCTTTTGGCGGTTGTGCTCATGAATAGAGAGAATGACGATGCTGAAAATTGTGAAGAAGCTATTGGTGCTCTATCAGGATTAGGGATATATCGCTATGCTCCCAAGAAGGTGGACCTTGATCTAAAAAATCGACCCACACCACCAGCTAAGCCATCTATTGAAGAGCCACCCACGTTAGAAATGAAGGAGCTGCCAAGTCATTTAAAGTATGCATTCTTAGGAAACGGAAACACACTTCCAGTCATTGTGGCAGCAAATTTGGGTGAGCAACAAGTTGTATCTCTCATTGCTATTCTACGAAATTATATTAGAGCCATTGGATGGACCATTGCGGATATTATTGGTATTCCACCTGGGATTTGTACTCATAAAATTCAGCTTAAAGAGAATTTCACACCCAACATTAAGCATCAAAGGCGTCTAAATCCACCTATACAAGAAGTGGTGAAATCATCAAGTGGTTAGACGCAGGAGTTGTGTATCCAATCTCTGATAGTACATGGGTACGCCCGGTACAATGTGTTCCCAAGAAAGGAGGCATGACAGTGGTCACGAATGCAAAGAATGAGCTTATTCCACTCAGACCCGTCACTGGATAGAGAGTATGCATGGACTACCGAAAGCTGAATTCTTGGACGCTCTAAGATCACTTTCCAATGCCATTCATGGACCAAATGCTAGATCGATTAGTGGGGAAAGGATGGTTTTGTTTCTTAGATGGATATTCAGGCTATAATCAGATTTGCATTGCCTCCGAAGCCCAAGAGAAGATGATGTTTACATGCCCATATGGTACGTTTGCTTTCAAACGTATGTCATTCGGGTTATGTAACGCACCATCTACCTTTCAACACTGTATGATGTCTATTTTTTCTGATATGGTTGAAGACACTTTGGAGGTATTTATGGATGACTTTTCAGTTGTTGGTGAGTCTTTTGAAGCGTGCTTGGCAAACCTAAGCATGACATTGCAAAGATGTGTAGAATTCAACCTAGTGCTGAATAGGGAGAAGTGCCACTTCATGGTAAAAGAAGGAATCGTTCTTGGGAACAAAATCTTCGAAAGAGGGATTGAGGTTGATCGAGCAAAAATTATAGTTATTCAGAAGCTACCACCTCCAATTTCGGTGAAGGGTATTCGTAGTTTCCTTGGTCATGCAGGTTTCTATCGACGGTTCATCAAAGACTTCTCCAAAATTGCTAGTCCATTGTGCAAAATCTTGGAGAAAGATGAAAAGTTTGACTTCAATGAAGATTGCTTGAAGGTATTCGAATGCCTCAAAGGAAAACTCATTGAAGTCCCTATCATGGTAGCACCAGATTGGTCCCTCCCGTTCGAAGTCATGCGTGATGCTAGTGGTGTAGCCGTTGGTGCTGTGCTTGGTCAGAGAAAGGAACTACACTGTTACTCAACAAGAGCTCCTAGCGGTTGTGTATGCGTTTGAGAAGTTTCGTGCCTATCTATTGGGTACTAAGGTGATCATTCATACAGACCATGCAACTCTTAGGTACCTAATGACAAAGAAGGATGCAAAAACAAGACTAATTTGATGGGTTTTGCTGCTGCAAGAATTTGATTTCGAGGTTAAAGATAGAAGAGGTTGTGAGAACCAAGTGGCAGATCATCTATCTAGACTCGATAATGAGCATATGGCGCAGCCCGAAATCGAGATTGATGATGCATTCCCTGACGAGGAGATATTAGCGACGACAATGGAAAAATTACCATGGTATGCCAATTTTGCAAATTTTGTGCTGAGTAATGTGATACCCTAAAACTTATCTTACCATCAAAAGAGGAAGTTTATGCATGATGTACAACACTACTATTAGGATGAGCCATATTTATTTCGATGATGCGCGGATGGTGTTATCCGACGATGTATATCCCATGTAGAGGTGCCGACAATTTTGGAAGCATGCCACACTTCCCAAGTTGGAGGACATCACGCAAGTAATCGGACAACAAGGAAAGTATTGCAAAGTGGATATTATTGGCCTTCGATATTTAGAGATGCCTATGACTTTGTTAGAAGATGCGACCAATGCCAGCGACAAGGCGCTATTTCAAAACACAATGAGATGCCTATGTCGAAAATTCTTGAGGTAGAACTCTTTGATGTATGTGGTATTGATTTTATGGGTCCATTCGTGAATTCGTTTGGAATGAAGTATATCCTAGTTGCTGTAGATTATGTCTCGAAATGGGTTGAAGCTGTAGCGTTGGCCGACAATGAGGGAAAGTGCGTTGTAGCATTCTTGAAGAGAAATATCTTCTCTCGCTTTGGAGTACCACGCACTATTATAAGTGATGGAGGATCTCACTTTTGCAATAAGCTATTCAAATCCGTGTTGGCCAAGTATGGTGTCAAGCAACATAAGGTAGCCATGCCTTATCACCCACAAACTAGTGGATAGGTAGAGGTTTCCAATCGCGAGATCAAGCAAATCCTTGAGAAGACGGTAAATGCTAATAGGAAGGATTGGTCTCGGAAGCTGTATGATGCACTATGGGCGTATAGGACTGCATTCAAAACACCTATTGGCATGTCCCCATATCAACTAGTTTATGGGAAGACTTGTCACTTACCCATTGAGCTCGAGTATAAGACATTATGGGCGTTGAAGCAATTGAATTTGAATTGGGATGATGCGATGAATCTGAGGTTGGAGCAGCTGAACGAATTAGATGAGTTCCGTCTCCATGCATATAAAAGGTCAGACCTATACAAGGAGCGGATAAAAAAGTATCATGATCAGCGGATTGTTTGACGAAACTTCCAAAAGGATGATATGGTACTTCTCTTACACTCTAGATTGAAGCTGTTCCCAGGTAAGTTAAAGTCTAAGTGGTCTGGTCCATATAAAGTTATCCAAGTCTACTCGTCTGGAGTAGTTGAATTGGAAGACAATAATGTTGTTGTCTTCAAGGTGAATGGAAAACGTGTTAAACCTTATATCGGTCCTATTGACTCGATGAATTATATGGCCATCACTTATCTCGACGAAGTCTAAGTACTCGAGGTAACTATGTCGAGCCACAACAATAAATAAGGCGCTACATGGGAGGCAACCCATCGTTTATCGTTTATAGTTTATCGTTTTGTCTTTCGTACTTGTTTTTCTTTTGATAAATGAAAATCCAAAAATAAGAGTCGTTCCACGACCAAAACTAAGGCGCTTGGTGGGAGGCAACCCATCGTACTAATCATTTTCATTGGTTTTGAGCAAATGTAGGTGCCAGAGGTATAAAACGAGGAGATCGATTTCAAATGTCGATTTGGACGTATTGCATGGTAAAGGTGGTAAGTTAGGCATGAAGATGCAAAAGGCCATAGATTGAGCGTTGCTCATGACAAATTAGGCATCGAGCAAGGCTAGGCCTAGGTAAAACTAGGCCACGAACAAGGCAAAGCCTATACTATAGCCCAAGGTCTCGGAATCTAGTGTGCAAAGGCATAGGCGCCGCCCATGCTCAAGTATGCCATAGCATAGGCGCCGCCTATGCTAAAGCATTTGGTCTCAGAATCACATATTCCATGCTAAAGGTGCCGCCTATGGTCACTAAAGGCATTGCACTAGGCGCCACCTATGCTAGCAAATGCTTTGCATTAGGCGCCGCCTATACCATGTATAGGCAAAGCTAAAGGCGCCGCCTATGGTCACTTTTTGTCTCCAAAACCGATTTTAAATGAGTCAAAACCCGACCCATTCTTTTCCTATAGAAAGGGGACTTAGTCTTGAAACACAAACACATTGAAAACTTGACCTAGGCTCCGCACAAAGCATCCAAATCTTCCCAAAACTTTTCTTTTTGCTCTTCCACTTCACAAGAACATCTCCAAAGGCTTCAATCACGTAAGTACTCTCTTGTTCTTCATCTATTTCTCGTAAGTGCTACGTTGCTATGTCTATTATGAATTGCTACATCTTGAAGAAATATTGGTAATGTTAATGTGTTTGAATTGTTGATACAAAACCAAGTGAGTGAACCTGTACGTTAGGATGATCTTAACTTATTTCCGACTTGAATTTGATTTTTGTGCATTGTCATACTACTTGTGGAATTGCTATAGTCATAAACATTGCATAATCTTGTCACTTAAATACTTACATGTAAGAATATCCCGTTCATCGGAATAAGACTTATAGTTGCCTACGACATAGGAGGTTGTGATTATTGATAGAAACTATACCATGATGTAATCCCTATGTAGTAGTATTGTTATACCTAACATGAAAGTATTGGAAAGGTTGCTAGAAGTGATACATCTCTGATTTTCTTGTCGGATTATAGCTCCTAAAATGTATGTCGACGAAGTCTAAGTAATCGACCACTTTCACTTCACTAATTTGTATCAACAAAACTAAGTGTGAGGTGGTACCCCTATGGCTTGTTTATAGAGTGTATCTATTGAGTTGATGCTAACATGAATATCGTTTAAAGTCTCAGGTACAATGGCTCCTAAAGCAAGACAAGACAAGGCTACCAATTCCCAAAAGGGCATGAAAAGAGGTCACAAGGACCAAGGAGAATCATCCTCAATGCAATTACCACGCCGCATGTTTGGAATAAAATGGGTTCTTGAGGAGGAAGCGAAGGAATGTTATAGGAACAACAAGGAAAGAAAATATGTTCATGTGGGCTTGATCAACAAGGACAGCCTAGCGAAGAAGGAGTCGCGCATGTTGGCGAAAATTATGGCATTAAATCTGTATTTCATCTTCCGCGACATGGGAGAATGCAATCTTGATTTGACAAGAGAATGTTACGCCAATTGGTCGCCGAAAACCACAGGCAGCGAGGTCAAGATTCGGGTCCAAGTCTTACAACTCAATGCGGAATTCTTCAACTCCTTTCTTGTCTTGCCTTCGGTCGATCCAGAACCATTCAAAGAGCTATACAGTAAAACTCCATATAGAGAAATTCGACACACACTTTGTGGAAGTAGATCCATGGCAAGGTGGAGCAGTCAAAAAGACATCGGATGACACAACACTTTCCCATATGCTCCTTTGTATAGGGAAGCAAGGATATGGTTGCGTATTGTCAACTCTTACCTTACTCCTGGGACCCAGTACACCAAGATAACAAGAGATGGAGTATGCCTAGTATATGCTTTGATGATGAATGTCCCTATCAACTTTGGGGCAATCATTCGCTCCACAATGAGGAAAGCTAGGCTACACAAGCGGTTCCATTTCACTTTTGGCAATCTATTGACTGAAATCTTGAGGAAGGAGGACATCGAAGAGGAATCAGCTGATCACAAACTCCCACATAACCCGAAGAAGGTTGACCTCACAAAGGTCAAAGATGCTAAAACAACACATGGCATCAACCTTACTACTGCTGAGAGACATACTCGGGATGAGAGTTTCTTTCGCCATCTTTATGGCATGACTCGGTTCACAATGATGAGCGGTGGTCGTGTTCCAACTGCTGCAGAGCTCCAATAGTTGTACCATGATTATCCAATGAATATGCATGCAAGGGAGATGTGTGGAGTCGGTACATACTTTGAGGAACCTCTAGATGATGATGTGCCAATCGATGATGAGCGACGAATGCCAGACTCCAACGTGGAGGAGAATTCTGATGACGATGACACCTATGATGATTCCGACGAAGGGGGTATGACCCCCGACATAGAAGAGGAGTCCTACTGACCAGGTTCTTTGTATTTATTTTCCATTGAGGGCAGTGTCCCGTCTAAGTGTGGGGTGGTGGTATTTGCATTCTTTACTTCTCTATCCGCATTTGCATTTATTTATGTTTGTTTGCTTAGTTTTTTTTTCATTTTTTTGAAAATTTTTTTCTTACTTAGCTTCGCATGAAATTATTCTAATAGGCAGCATGAAATTATAACAAGAGTATGTGCTACAAACATGACTATTGAGACGTTTAGGCTCTAATAGTGACTCACTATGTGATATTGTGTGGTTCAATTCCTTTATCTGTTGGGACAAGAGTCTATACTACTTCCAATAAAGTCGACCATGTGCCTTGTGTGTGTGAGATAATAGTATATTCTATGTTTGTGGCTGATGCTAGAACTTGCCCGGTATGTGTGCAAAGCGAAAATAAAGAATGCAAGTTTAGTAGATGATTTAGGCATTTCTTTGGCAACCTATACTTGTTTACCTTCTTTTTACCTACCCATGAACATCATCCTAGTTAACCCCTTTTGAGCCTTTAGCCTATTTTCTTTGACAAACCTCGTATGTAAGCCTAATTCATTTTTTCAAGACCATAATTTGATCCAAATTCCTAAGTGCTTTAAAGTGTAAAGTCATGTGACAAAATAAGAGGAAATTGGGTGAGTATGATGCTTTAGAAGGTATTAGTGCTTGAAATTGCTATGAAAAAAAGTGCTATCATAAGAGATATGTTATAAAAAGAAAAAGGAAAAGAAAACTGAATAGTGAGTTATGCTTAAAAATTGAAAAACAAAAGAGGAGAATAAGGGTGGTAGAATAAAAGAAAACATAGAAAGGTTGTTTGAAAGAAAAAGTGTTAATGACTTAATGTGATGTACTAATGTGCTTAGGAACTTAGTCACTATTTCTGGCCAAAATAGTCCTACCCGTCCCTTAGCCTACATTTCAACCATCAAAAGACCTACTTGATCCTAAGCTTAGCATTCTGACATTTAGTGGAGCATTACACTAAGGGCAAGCCTATGGTCATCAGTTGCAACATATGAATTCTTTGTGAGAGTGAGAGCAAGGATATTTTGATACCCATGTTTGAAAAAAATGCTATACTTATGAGTGATTATGGGTAATATATTGTGAGACACACATGGTTGATGAGTTTTGGGTAGTTGTGTATGATTCTTTGTGCCCTAACTTTTGAATATGAGTTGACCACCATCACGAGTCTATGTTGGACGTTAAATGGTTTCTACTAATGATCGGAAAGCTACTCTTTGTTGATTATTGTTGTGCTCGTCCTGACAAATATTTTATGTTGTTGCTGTGAAACCCTAAGTTGATGTTTAGAGGGACATGATATTTTGTTCGAGGACGAACAAAGCTTCAAGTGTGGGGTGTTGATGATAGGCGATATTACACGCCTATAGTGCTGTATTTTGCTCATATTTTAGCCTAGTTTTGAGAACAAATTATATATTTCATGCACTTTTACTCCTTTTTCCTGTAAGTGATCTAACGAACATGATCAGCAAAGTTTCAAGTATAAATAATGCAGAATTCAGCATTTTATGGATTACTTGATGCCAAAGAAAGCTTCACGAAAGGAGAAAAGCCAATCTTGGACTCCAAGGACTAAAGATGGTGCATGAAAAATCTGTCACAGGCTAAAACAGCAATTCTGAAAAATTTGGGGACTAGCAGTAATTTATTAGGATTAGGATAATGATACATTAACCTAGTACAATTGGGTTAAGTATTTCATTAGCTTATTAGGATTAGGATAATGATACATTAACCTAGTACAATTGGGTTAAGTATTTCATTAGCGTAGTAGGATTTGGTTAATTATTTCATTAGCTTAGTAGGAATAGGATATGGGTATTATAAATACCCCCTATCTTGCTAGAGATTTAGAGACATCTTCTAACTCATTCTTCTCTGATTCTTCTACAACAATTCTCATTCTAGTTATAAACAATTATTCTTCCATTAATTCTACTTTTTAATATTCTTCTATTCATCTATTCTTAATTTCTGCACCAAGAGAAACATTACTTGCCAAGAAAGTCACGCCCAAACGCCTACCACACCATTACAAACGTGAATTCTTATTATGGTATAATAACAATGTGAATTGTGATTTCCTTCGCACTCATGGGTAACTAAATTTTTCTGTTGGGGTTATGGAAGCCGAATGAGATACTATCTATTGCTGTGAGTTTGTGAGTTCGTGACACGTATGCTTCTTATATCATTATTCTCTTCATATTAATCTAAATTCTTTATGGTTACAAATGCAAGAATATGACAGTATAACATTTAACTTGTTCGAAAGAAAGGTTATCTGTCTGGAAAATAGATAATGTCAAGGTAGTAGGGTCCCATCCCCTATTAAAAAGTTAGTGCCGTAACTGGATTAACCTCTTAGAGAATTCATACCATTAGACACGCTTTAAGCTCGAAAGAGTTAAAGTAAAATAATCTTCGAATAGGTCGAAAGAAGCCTGGATTTACCATCGAATACAATTCTCTATAAGCACATACATGTTTGTATTCAACACATTTATAGACAATAGAGACGTATAACTCAGAAGGTGGACATAACCCCAACGCCTCAATTCTCATTGTTTACAACTTACTAAATATTCTTTCTTTTTATTTTGTTATTTTCAGTTTTTACTTTATTACTTTGTTTATATTACTTGCATGACAAGACTCCCCCATTTTTACGAGACTTGCACTAAAAGTCTACTAATCTTTGCTTACTTGTTGACCAAGCTATTCCCTGAGGGATCGATACCCAACCCAGTTGGGTTATATATTTGACAGCGACCGCTTTACACTCCTACGAGAGCTGTAGATTGAGCGTTATCAGCAGGTGACGATCCGAATATGCATCTGATTAATTTTATCTCAACATGCAAATCGTTTGACAATCCAGGGGTTGGACAAAATGCGATCTGGTTGCGCTTATTTCTATTGTCTCTATCTGGAGAGGCAACTCTATGGTAAAACGGGCTAACTCCTGACTCTATTAACAATTGGAGGCAACTCAAAGAAGCTTTCCTAGAAAGATTCTTTTCGCCATACAAGAGAGCACAATAAAGAGATGAGATAAGAAATTTCAGGAAGCTTCCAACTGAATCTCTCCACGAGACGTGGGAGAGGTTCAAGAAGAAGCTTATGCGGTGCCCAAATCATCAGATGACCAATTTCCACTTGATGGAAATATTATATAGGGCTTTGAACTCGGTGACTAAGCCAGTGGTTGATAATGTTGTGGGTGGGTCATTCATTGACCTTACTTTTATTGAGGCATATGATATGTTGGATCGTATGACAAAGTAGAGTAGAGCTTGGCATACTAGGGATTCTGAGGTAGCAAGCTCTACTGTATCTATTGGCATGAGGACAGAACCGAGACGAAGAGAAGAGCAACGTGACCAGGATATGGCTCATATGAAAATGAAGATGGACCTTATTACCAAGCATTTATTATCAGGGAAGACAAAAAAGGTCAAGGTTGTTGTATCACAGGGAAGAGATGACTCTGATTCAGAGGAGGAAGAAAATTTCTTGAATAATCAGGGGGGTTTCCAAGGCAATGTCCAAGGAAACGAAGGTCGGAACTATTATGAAAAATCTGAATACAAGGACCAAGACCAAGGGAATTATAAGAATAATAATGACAGGAGCAGTTTGTTTGTCCCTCCTTGAAATCATGAAGCTGCTGCACCTAGCTCTGGGAAGATGTCTACGGAGGACATGATGAATAAGCTGTTAAAATGAGTGGAGGTAACCAACACGTGAGTAACTGAGGTAAAAATGATTTTTACTTAATAAATCAATTGGTTGGCTCGCATTCCACTTCAATAAAACAGCTGGAACAACAAATGAGTCAACTATCAGCGACATTCAATCGAAGAAAAGCTAGCACATTACCGAGTGACACTGTCCTAAATCCAAGGAAAGATGGATCTTGTTTGTCTATTACAACCAGCAGCGGTAAGGTGTTGGAAAATCCATCCAAGGGCAAGCCCGTGGTTGATAGTATAGAGAAGAATGTTATTGAAGAAGATTGTGATAATTCTGTAGAAGTTGAAAATCAGGATGAGAATGTACATGATACTACACCTAGATGCCAGCAGTCTAAAAAGATTGATAATGGGAAGCACAATAAAAAGAAAGTGGTGGAGAAAACTCTTCCAAATCCACCACCACCTTTCCTCAGAGACTGAAGAAGAATGCTGATGACACCAGGTTTATTAACTTCATGAGCATGCTGAAGCAGCTGACTATAAATGTGCCAAATTCATGAAGGACCTTTTGACAAAGAAAAGGGCAGCAAGCTATGAACTAGCAGATAATTTTCATCATTGCAGTGCAATTTCCATGAGGTCTTTGGTATAGAAGAAGGTAGATCTGGGTTCTTTCACTATTTCTTGCATTGTTGGATATTTAGACTTTACTAAGGCTTTATGTGATTTTGGGGCTAGCATTAATTTGATTCCACTAGCCATTTATAGATAGTTGGGGTTGGGGGATCCTACACCAACCAACATGCGGCTTGTAATGGAAGATAGGTCGGTAAAATAACCTGTTGGTATCTTATATGATGTATTAGTAAAGGTTTCTACCTTCATTTTCCTGCAGACTTTGTTATTTTGGATTGCGAGGTGAATTTTGAGGTGCCCATAATCTTGGGTAGAACTTTCCTAGTAACAGGAAGTGTGCTTATTGATTTGCGAGCAAATGAGCTTTTATTTTGGATGAATGATGAAGTGGTACATTTTGATGTATGCAAATCAATGATTCAGCCCAAGGATATGAATGTGTTCTCCATAGTTGATGTTTATTATGAGGATGAGAAGGAATTATCTTTAGAGAAGTAGCTTACTGTGGATCCATTGGCTATTGTGCTTTTGAACATTGATTGTGAGGATGTTACAGAGTACGAAGAAACTATCTGTGCTTTGACAGGAATGGGGTCGTATTCTTATGCCCCCAAGAAGCTGGACCTTGACCTTAAGAATCGACCTTTACCACCGGCGAAGCCATCTATTAAAGAGACACCGGTGCTAAAATTGAAAGAGCTACCCAGTCATCTAAGGTCCGTGTTCTTGGTTAGTGGAAATACACTACCGGTCATTATTGCTGCTGATTTAGGTGAACAACAGGTAGAGGCTCTCATCTCTATTCTAAAGAAGAACTATACCATCACTAAACAAGAGCTTCTTGTGGTAGTTTATTCTTTCGAGAAGTTCTGTGCTTACTTGTTGGGAACCAAGGTAGTGGTTCATACAGATCATGCAGCTCTAAGATATCTAATGACAAAGAAGGATGCCAAGCCAAGGCTAATTAGGTGGGTGCTACTGCTGTAAGAATTTGATTTTAAGGTAAAGGATAGAAAAGGTTGTGAAAACCAAGTAACTGATAATCTATCTAGACTTGAGACTGAGGACACAGTGCAAACTGACCTTGATATTGATGATGCATTCCCCGATGAAGAGATTCTAGAAACTATTTTGGAAAGCTTATCGTGGTATGCAAATTTTGCTAACTACGTGGTAAGCGAAGTGATTCTTGAGCATCTCTCCTTTCATCAAAAGAAAAAGTTCATGCATGGTGTGAAACATTACTTATGGGATGAGCCTTATCTTTTTCGATGATGTGTTGATGGTATTATTAGGCGGTGCATCCATGATGTAGAGGTTCCTAGCATACTGGAAGCAAGCCACGCTTCCCAAGTTGGAGGTCACCATGCAGGTGATCGGACGGCCAAGAAAGTACTGTAAAGTGGCTACTATTGGCCTTGATTATTCAAGGATGCCTATGATTTTGTAAGAAGATGTGATCAGTGTCAGCGGCAAGGTTCTATTTCAAAGCACCATGAGATGACCATGTCCAAAATGCTTGAAGTAGACTTATTCAATGTCTGGGGTATTAACTTCATGGGCCCATTTGTGAGCTCATTTGGGATGAAATATATCTTAGTTGATGTGGATTACGTATCCAAATGGGTAAAAGCAGTCGCTCTAGCTGATAATGACGGTAAGATTGTTGTGGCGTTCTTAAAGAGAAATATCTTCTCTCATTTTGGGGTACCCCGTACTATCATAAGTAATGGAGGATCATATTTCTATAACAAGCTATTCAGAGCCGTATTGTCAAAGTATGGGGTTAAGCAACATAAGGTAGCTACACCATACCACCCATAAACTAGTGGGCAGGTGGAGGTTTTAAACCGGGAAGTAAAGTTGATCCTTGCTAAGACTGTGAATACCAGCAGGAAAGTTGGTCCAGGAAGCTGGACGATGCCTTATGGGCATATAGGACCGTGTTTAAGACACCAATTAGAATTTCACCATACCAACTAGTTTATGGAAAGGCTTGTCACTTGCCAATTGAGCTAGAACATAAAGCAATGTGGTCACTGAAGCAGCTTAGCTTGAACTGGGATGATGCTATAAATATGAGATTGGGACAGCTGAACGAGATAGATGAATTCTGTCTAAATACATATAAAAGAGCAGATCTTTACAAGGAAAGGATGATAAAGTACCATGATCGGAGGATTATCCAATGAATCTTTTAGAAAGGCGATTTGGTACTCTTTTTCAACTCCAGACTGAAGCTGTTTCCAGTTAAGTTAAAATCTAAATGGTCTGGTCCATTCAGAATCAGCCAATTTTACTCATCTGGAGTAGTGGAGTTAGAAAATAGTGATGGTAGTGTCTTTAAGGTGAATGGCGAAAGAGTGAAGCTACATATCATTCCAACCGACTCGATAAAATGTATAACCACCATATATCTTGATGAAGTCTGAGTAATCGAGATAACTATGTCATGCCGCAATAATATATCAAGCGCTACATGGGAGGCAACCCATCATTATACTAGGATTTTGTTTTTGGTAAATAAAAATTCAAAAAGAACAGTCGAGCCACGACCAAAACTAAGGCGCTTGGTGGGAGGCAACTCATCCTTCTAATCATTTTTGGTTGTTTTTGATTAAGTGTAGGTGCATAAAGTACAAAGAAGAAGATTAGTCCCAATTTTGATTTGGAAGTGAGTCATGACAATGGTGGTAAGTCTAGGAATGATGGAACAATACAGGTAGGTGGGAGTGGTCAAATATGTAAGGTTCAAGTATGATTTGCATTAGAGTCGCGCTTCGAATTATGTAGATTCGACCCAAAACGTTTCGCGGTGCAACTTTATTTTGTGACATTGAATAAGGTCTGTGGTGGTAGCGTAGGGATAGGGCCGATAGTGTGCCGGTATGGACCTTTTTGACCAAGAGTGCACCATTTTTTCCAATTGGCTATGCCAACATAGTCGATAGGTTAGGCGCCGCCTATGCCAACATAGGCGATAGGTTAGGCGCCACCTATGCCATTGTCTATGCTCACTGTCTCACATAGGCGATAGGTTAGGCGCGCCTATTCCAACATAGGCGACACGTTAGGCGCCGCCTATGCCAACATAGGCAATAGGTTAGGTGCAGCCTATGCCATTGCCTATGCTCACTGTCTCACATAGATGATAGGTTAGGTGCCGCCTATGCCAACATAGGCAATAGGTTAGGCGCCGCCTACTTATACTTAGGCGATTCTAAGGGCGCCGCCTATCAATGTAGGTTTTGCCTACTAACCCGTTTGTGAATGGACCAACCCGACCCATATCTCATCTTTTAAATATATCCTCTAACCTTAAACCCCACTAAATTTTTCTTTAACCTAAGCGCCGCCCAACATCCTTGCCCTCTCCAAGACCTTCTCTTTTCTCATCTAATCCTGCAGGCTCAGCATCTCGATTCATCATGAGTTTATCACCAAGTAAGTTGTTCTTTCATGTTCCGTAGTTGTTTCAGTGCTACGCTTATAATGGTAACTAGATTTTGTAGTAGTGCTTGGTGATAAGAGTATGGTTAGTTTGTTATGATTTTTGAAAAATACATCTGATTGAGTGAAAGGATTCTCGTAGGAAATTTTGATTTTACTCTGGCAAGTATTGATTGGTATTCACTGTCATAATTTTTTTATTATTATGGAGTTGAAATATTGAAGTTTAATGCATAATTTTTGGAGTTGTAAGCTTGACTATGTGAGTGACTCGTTCCTCAATGTAATGCTCATGGTTAACCAAAAGCATAAGATTGTGTAATTCTTTCTATGCTATAGCATGATAAGATTTCTATATGGTTGTCTTGTTCAAAGATTGCATTGCTCTAATGAAATAAAGTTGGAAATGATAGTCAAGATTACAAGACCATTGTGTGTTGCTTCTCTATATCACACGGAGAAATTGTTATGTAAAGTGAGGGGTTGAAAGTGTGACTGCACTAATAATGTTGTGGGCACATACCATCTAAAAGTATGTCGATGAAGTCTGAGTAATCAAACACACTCCCTCAATTAGTTTGTGCAAACAAATTAAGTGTGGGGTGGTGCCATCACTATTTTCTTTTTCGATTATAGTGAATTTTACGAAATGAGACTAACATGACCCTATTATGATCTCAAGTAACATGGCTTCGAAAGGATGATGGGGAAAGGAGAAAGCATCCACCTCACAAAAAGGTCAAGAAAGGACCAGGATGATTCCTCCTCTCATCAAGTACCTCGACTCACTTATGGGATCAAATGGGTTCTGGAGGAGGAAGGGAAGGAATGGTATATAAACAATAAAGTGAAGAAATATGTACATATGTAGTCGATACAGAATGACAGTTTAGCAAAGAACTGGCCTCACATTTTGGCAAAGATTATGGCACTAAATTTGACTTTATCTTCCGAGACCTGGGCAAATATAATCTTGATTTGACTCTAGAGTTTTATGCCAACTGGTCCCCAAGGACTACGGGAAATGAAGTAAAGATCGGGGGCAAGTCTTACAATTTAACGTTGATTTCTTCAACTCTTTCTTGGGTACTCCAAGTATGGATCAATCACCACTCAAGGAGTTCTACCATTGACCTCCCTACAGAGCCATTACGCATACATTATTTGGATCAAGGTCCATGACCCGGTGGACTCGTCATAAATATTATGGTCGTCACAATACTTACCCATATGCTTGTTTGAACAGAGAAGCTCGCATATGGTTAAGAATAGTCAATTCCTGGTTGATTCCAGGGACACAATACACAAAGGTCACGCATGATCGAGTCTGCTTGGTATATGCTCTAATGATGAATGCTACCATCAATATTAGTGCAGTTATACGAACGTCAATGTGAAAAGAAAGGGTGCACAAAAGGTCCCATTTCAGTTTTGGCAACTTGTTGACTGCAATTTTCAGGAAAGAGCGCATTGAGGAGGAGCCAGCAGAGCATAAGTTGCCACAAAACCCGAAGAAGGTAGATCTCACGAAAATCAAAGATCCAGAAACTAATCAAGGCATCAACCTTACCACTACCTAGAGACATGCTCGAGATGAGAGTTTTTTTCTCCATATGTATGGCATGACTAGGTTTACTATGATGAATGGGGGTCGTGTGCCAATTGATGCAGAGATTCGGCAGTTGGACTATGACTACCCGCTTAATGAGCATGCTCAGGCCATGTGTGGAGTGGGGGTAAATTTTGAAGAACATCTAGATGATGATGTGCCGACAGACGATGATCACCCACTGCTAGACTCTGATGTGGAGGACAACTCTGATGATGAAGACGCTGATGATGATTCTAACGTAGGGGGTATGACCCCGGATGTAAAGGAGGAGTCTGACTAACTAGGTTTTTGCTTATTTATTTACACTGAGGGCAGTGTGTTCCTTCTAAGTGTGGGGCAGGTATAAGTACGTGTACACCTGGATTGCCTTGTCTTCTCTATTGCGTACTACATGCCTGCATTTATTCTATAGTTTTTTTGATTTACTCATAGTTAGTTAGTTGTAATTAGCCAGATTTTTGCATGAAATTGTTCTTATAGACGACATGTCATTATAATTGGAGTTTGTGTTGAATGCCTACTATTGAAATATTTAGGCTCTAAGTTGTGAATCATTCTGTGATAATTGTTTGTGGGTTAATTCATTTATCTGTTGGGTCAAGAATCTATAATGCTCCTAATTAAGTTGACCATGTTCCATCTATGTGTAAGGTTATTGTACATTCTTTATTGCGACTGATGCTAGAACTTGCCTAGTGTGTGTGTGAAGCAAAATAAAGATTGTGAGTTTAGGATATGATTTAGGCATTTCTTTGGCAACCCTGATTTTTTTATCTTCTTTTTACCTACCTTTGTACATTGTCCTAATGAACACCCATTGAGCCTTTAGCTATTTTCTTTTGCAACCCTATATGTAGCCTAATCCATTTTTTTTAAAAGACCTTAATTTGATCCAAAATCTCCTAAGTGCTTTAAATTGTAGAATCAAGTTGAGTAAAGAGTGTGGAAAAATAAGAGGAAAATGGTGAAAGTTTTGCCCCAAAGTTTAGTTATTGGTACATGAAAATATTGTGATCGAGGGTGGCTATCATAGGGATGCTTAACAAAAAATAAATAAATAAATAAAAAGAGTTGAATATTCCCATCATTGTGTTTTTGATTGAGTTACAAAATGGGTGAAGGGGGGTTGGTAGAAGAAAGGAAGGTAGAGTGGTTGTTAAAAGTTAGTTTAAATGGCATAAGGTAGTGTATTAAAGCGCTTCGGGAACATAGTCACTATTTCTGGCCAAAATAGTCCTACCCGTCCCTTTAGCCTACTTTATAACCCGTAAAGAACTATTTGATCCTAACCTTAGCATTCTGATATTAGTGGAGCATTACACTAAGGGAAAGCATATGTTCATTAGTTGCAATCTAAGAATTCTTTGTAAGAGTGAGAGCAAGCAAGTTCTTATACCCATATTTCTGAAAAATACAAAACTATGAGTGATTATGGGTAAAATTTTGTGTGAGCGCACATGGTTGATGATTGTTGGGTAGTTTTATATGATTTTTTTTTGGCTTAACTTGTGTATACGAATTAACCAACTTAATGAGTCTATGTTGGAGGGTGAGTTATTTCTAGTAATGATCAAGAAATCTACTCTTTGTTAATAATTGTCGTGTATGTCTTGTTGAAAATTTTGTGTTGCTCTTGTGAAATTTTGTTAGGTATTCACATGTATGCACTATTTTGTTCGAGGACAAACAAGGCTTTAAGTGTAGGGTGGTGATGTTGGGCGTATTTATATGCCTAAGCACCTTAACTTACCCATGTTTTAGCTGAGTTTTGAGAATAAAATACATAATTCTTGCACTTTTAGTCAATTTTTAGTTAAGTGAGCTAACCTATGTGATTAGCACGCTTTTCAGGTAGTAATGAGGAAGATTTCAGCACTTTGGGGACCTGTGGACAACAAAGGAAAAACTTCACATAAAAAGGAAAGCAGCTTTTGGACTAAATGTGATGTATGGGAACTTTTTCCTGGACAAACTGAATATTTTTAAATAGTTAAGGATGCAATAGCAATTTATTAGTGAAGGATGTTATTAATGCCATATGGCTGAATTTTTAGGGATTATAGACATTCTGTATTATTTTGAACACAAGGGAAAGCAGCTTAGCTTGAGGACGGAGAGAGAGAAACGCGTTTCTCTCTTATTATCGCTAGTCATCTTTATCAACAAGATTGTTCTAAGTTTTGGTATGATGAATATGTCTATTTTGATTTCCATTTTATTCATGAGTATCTAAGTTTATTTGTTAGGGTTATGGAAACCTTGTAGTATGCTCTCTATTACTATGGGTTTTTGAATTTATGATGTGTTAATCCACTTATATAATCACTCTCTTCATTTTGATTGAATTCTCGTGGTTGCAAAAATAGGGAATGCGCCATTATAAAAATAACTTGTTTGATAGAAAAGTTACTGTTTGGAAAAGAGAGTGCGACAGGAAAATAGGGTTTCCAACCAATTGGTTTTACACTTTGGATTCGAGAGAACTAAGGTGAATAAATCCATGATGTTTCAAAATCACTTGGATTTAGAATTAGAATACGTCTCTCTATAAGTGCATGCATGCATAAAATCCGTATTACTCATAGTTAATAGAGAAGTAGAAGCTACAAGGTGGATAACCCTAACTTGTCATATTCTGTGATCAAATATTATTACACATATCATCTCATCGTTACACTGATAATATTATTGTTCACCTAAACTAAAATCCCCCTTACTTTGGAACCTTCGACCAACAGTCTAATAATAATCGCAATACTTAGTGATCATAGTATTCCCTGTGGGATTCGACACCCAACCCAGTTGGGTTCTATATTTGGCAGCGACCGCTTTCACTTTCTAATGAGAGTTGTAATTTGGGCATATCATATGCTCCATTTATTTTATTTTGACGTAGATTTATTGATGGACCCTGGTTCGAGTTTCTATTATATGACACCTCTGGTTGGTGTAAATTTTAAGATGGGCCCTAAACGGATTCCTGATCCTATTCTAGTTTCTATCCCGGTAGGAAAATCTGTTATTGCTAAGCGAGTGTATAAGAAGTTTCCCGTCACTGTCCTTCATTGGGTCATATGTGCTGATTTGATTGAGATAGATATGGTTCATTTAGATGTCATTCTAGGTATGGATTAGCTTCACTCATGTTATGCATCTCTAGATTGTCATACCCGTGTGGTCAAGTTTCAGTTTCCTGACGAGCCCATTTTTGAGTGGTCCGGGAGTTCTATAACTCCAAAGAGCCATTTCATATCCTACCTCAAGGCTAGGAAGTTGATTTCCAAGGGTTGTATATATCACCTAGTTTGAGTTAAAGACCTCAAGTTTGAGACTCCAACTATTGAATCAATTGCCATTGTTAATAAGTTTCCTGATGTTTTCTTGTAAGATCTCCTAGGGGTCCCACCTGATAGAGAAATACAATTAAGAATTGATCTCCTTCCCGGGACTTAGTCTATTTCTATTCCTCGATATCGTATGGCTCCCACAGAACTTAAAGAGTTGAAGCAGCAACTCAAAGATCTCTTAGACAAAGGCATTATCAGACCCAGTGTTTCCCTGTGGGGTGCACCTATTCTATTCATACGTAAAAAAGATGGTACATTACGTATGTGCATTGATTACAATCAAATTAACAACGTAACTATCAAGAACATGTACCCTCTTCCTCAAATTAATGACTTATTTCACCAGTTATAAGTTGCGATC
Source organism: Capsicum baccatum var. pendulum (assembly GCA_030864225.1). Lineage (NCBI taxonomy): Eukaryota > Viridiplantae > Streptophyta > Magnoliopsida > Solanales > Solanaceae > Capsicum > Capsicum baccatum. The sequence continues at coordinate 215,931,647 of CM061554.1, read as the reverse complement.
TACTTTTAAAAAATGGATCGTAGGTCCTCTTACCATCAGCTTAAAGTGAGAGAGTGTGATATTCCAAAGACAGTCGTCCAAACCTATTATGGTCACTTTGAATTTCATATCATGTCCTTTGGGTTAACCAATGCTCCAACATCCTTCATGGACATTATGAATCGAGTGTTCAAGCAATATCTTGATATTTTGGTCGTTGTATTCATTGACGATATTATTGTGTATTCCTAAAGAGAGGATGATCATTCCAGCCATCATAGAATTATCTTGAAAACTGTTAGAGATCATCAATTATTTGCTAAATTTAGCAAGTGTGAATTTTGGTTAAGGTAGTTGCTTTTTGGGGTCACATTATTTCCGCTGAAGGCATTAGAGTCGATCCTCAAAAGACAGAAGCTGTAAAGAATTGGCCTAGACCTACCTCCCCATCTGACATCAGGAGTTTCTTGGGTCTTGCTGGTTACTACCATCATTTTGTTGAGGGTATGTGTGCTTGATTTTAAAGGTAGTTGGGATGAGCACTTGCCATTGGTCGAATTTACGTATAATAATAGTTTCCATACTAGTAATCACATGGTCCCATTTGAAGCTTTGTATGAGAGAAGATGTAGATCGCCTATAGGTTGGTTTGAAGTAGGAGAAGCAGCCATGATTGGTCCTAATTCTGTGTTCGAGGGTATGGAAAAAGTTAAGTTGATCCAAGAAGGATTGAAGACCGCTCAAAGTCATCAAAAGTCGTATGTGGATGTGAAAAGAATAGATCTTGAGTTTAATGTTGATGATTTGGTGTACTTAAAGGTTTCACCCGTGAAAGGGGTGAAGAGATTTTGGAAGAAAGGAAAGCTTAGACCCCGTTATGTTGGTCCTTACAGGATTCTGAGACGTGTCGGGAAAGTAGCATATGAGTTGGAGTTACCCGCGGAGTTGTCTAGCGTTCATATGGTATTTCATGTTTCTATGCTTAAGAAGTGTATTGGTGATTCAGTTCAGGTTATATGCTTGGTCATGCATCCCTATTATCTACAGATTTCACGTACTTTTTGTATTTATAGACTGTCATGCATACACAGTATTTACCAATTTCATAAATTTTCACTATTTATAGATTTCATGCTCTCTATTCAGTACTCTATGTTTTATAAGTATAATCAGATAGTTGTTATTTGTTTTCAAGAAACCATGCATATCATCCTACCTCATTTATAATATTAGTACATTGAATGTACTGATCTCATACATTTCTTTTGCATAATGGTGTATTATATCATAGGTTCTGAAGCTTAGTTCCCAGACCGCATGTAAACCTCTCAGACTCATAGCAGTAGCAATGGTGAGTCCTTATATGTCAAGGACATATTATTTTATTTCATGCTTTCAGTTTAATAGTTAGTTAGAGGTAGTTGGGGCCTATCCTATCAACTCATAGTTATTCAGTTTAGAGGATTTTAGACATTACAGTTAGTTATTCAGTATTTAAACTTCCATTGACATATGAGTTGGTTATTCAGTTTATCTCAGATTTCAGTATTTATTCAGACTCAGATATTTATTTCTTTAGATTCATAATTCAGTATTTTCTTAAGTTAATAAAACATTATGGTGTATCAATTATTCTTCCACATTTATGGTTATGTTATTCAGTGCTCACAGAAGGTACCAACTCATGGGTTAGCTTGTGGTCCCTCGGGACAGTAAGCATTGTGTGATGCCTAGGGTGTACTCTCAGGGTATTACAAACTTGGTATTAGAGCCTATGGTTTTAAAGTCTCCTAGGAAGTCTGAAAGCTGCATCTAGTAGAGGCTTGTGCATGGTTTGTAGCGCACCACACTTATGGGCAAAAGGGTACAAGGCATTTAGGAAAAGTTTCCATTTTTTTTAGTGTTTATGTAATCTGAGTAAGAATGAGCTAAAGTTAATATCCTGGTCTAATCTATTTTTTCTTTCCATTTACATAACATGCCTCTATAAAAGAATAGCAGAAGAGGAGCAGGAAACTAGCCAAAACCTTCTCCCGTCCACGAAGATCCTCTGATAAGCATGTCTCTCATGAAGAATTCAGAGCTACGTTCACCACTCTAGTGAATTTTGTAGCTGTTCAGAATGAACTGCCAACTGTTTTTCAGGTTAACCTAGTAGATAGGTGTGGCATCTAGTGAGAGTGCTGAGTTTGCTGCATGTCAGTTACAGGATGTAGCCCATACATGGTTCAAGTAGTGAAAGGTTGATAGGGGTGTTGATACAGGGCTTATAGAATGGGAAGATTTTGCCACATCTTTCTTAGATAGAATCTTCCTATTGGAGTTGAGGGACGCTAATGTATTAGATTTATTAACTTGAGAAAGGAAAACATGAGCATGAAGGAGTATTCCCTTAGATATGCTCTTCATGTGGTAGTTGACAGCATGTCCAAGATGAGTAAGTCTATGTCTGGTGTGTCTGATAATATGGTCAACGAGTGTAGGACCTCAATGCTGATTAAGGAGATAGACTTGTCTAGGCTAATAGTCCATGCTCAATAGATAGAGGAGTAGAAGACTAAGGAGAGAAAGGGAATGTAAAAAGGCTAGGATGGGTATTGTTAATTTCATTAAGCCAAGGTCAGAAGGTGGTAACCATCCCGAATTATATTAGAGGTCCTCAACCCCAACTCCCTCTTCAGCTGGTGCCCTAGTACCCAAATTCATAAATAATAATCGAGATAGGGCAACAGGATCTATGTCCCAAGGCAGTGTTAACAGTGCCCGCATAAATTCTCTATGTTTGAAATATAGAAGGCATCATCAGGGAGAGTGTAAAGCTGGCAGTGATATATGTTTTGGATGTGGTAAACTAGGCCATCAGATTCGGGAGTGTCGGGTGATTACTCAAAAAGTTAGGGATTTGTACCAGCATGGCCAGTCCCATCAGTCGTTAGTTTTAGTCGGTCACCCAAGATTTTGGCTGATCAGAGTTAATCAGTAGAGAGGGTCCTTGGTAGTGTTACCAAGATAAACTTGTTGTAAGTTACTACTAGCAAAAGAAGCCTAGAGTTAGGTTGAAATCTAGATTATAATCACATGGTTTATTATAGTGGATTTTTGTGGTGATTGTTAGGGTAGGCTGTGCTTTTTCCCTTTCTGTGTTTCCACATAAAAACTCTTGTGTTTTTACTTTTCCTTCCCTATCTTTTACTTCCTGTTTATTTCTTTGTATTTTTCTGGAGATTGATCTTTAGGGACCTGATCCCTCACTATGGTGAAACCCACAAAGGTTCTAATAATTGGTTTCAGATCTAGAACACTCTAAAAGGTTCACACTAGTTAGCATAGTTGTGATAATGCTCAAACTACACCTCTCAACGAGAATGTAAGCGATCGTTGTCAATATAAAACCCAACTAGGTTGGGGTCTAATCCCATAAGGAATATGGTGTAAACGTAAGTCATTTGCGATTTAATTAACTGATAGTTGGATGTTTCCAGAAAAAAGGGTATTTTAGTTAACAAGTAATTGTTTTTCACTTTAGTTTAAATGTTTGTAATTAAGAGTTTATGAAAAACTAGACTTATGTTCTCTAGGGGTTTTAGTGCTTGAAAGATGCTAGTAGTGGTTCAAGATTATCATGGTAGGTAGGACAACAAGTTATCTTTAGCGAAGTTATGCTTAAATTTCTTTCGACCTACTTAATAATTTAATTTCCTAATCATCTGGAACTTAGGAAATTTATATTCACTGACCATATTTTACCTCAGGTTAACCGATCTTGTTACAACACTGATTATTAAATGGAAGTTTAGTGTTTCAAAGTCCCTGTTGATAATTCTCTTCCCACTATATTTGATTTCTTTCTCAAGGAAATCAAAGCAGGTGTTATCTATTATTTGCAACCAATAGAAAATAATTAAAACATTAGAATTATCAAGTAGTCCTACCATCTTTTGAATCTTGAACACTCAACACCTTATCAAGGCCTACCCCTACATTCCATAATTCAGGTTAAGGAATTTAGCTGCTAAGGACGTAATAATCGAAGCGACTAGATGAATTCATGCTTTGAAATATGAACTTACCAAAATATGAATAGAATCTAGAGATTCTCAGATTAAATCACCAAAAGAAAATTCCAAAATAATGGTGATAGATTCTTTAAAGTAATTTCTTTCTCAAGCAAAAAGAAGTGGGAGAAAAATATCAAAGTATCGTGTCTCATAACTCAAGGTTCGAAACTCCTAAGAAAACCCTAAACAAGGCTTTAATTAGTTCACCCTAATTATGGAAATAAAATAATAAAATTCAGATAATCCTAGGATTAGGTGACGCCATTTGTGATAGACTATCAGGAGGTTGACGACTTATCACAAATGTCGTCAGCTTCCTTTTTTCTTTTGCTACTCGCTGCCTAATGCTGACGACAAACGGTGATACCATATCAGATCCTTGATGTCGTCAAGGCTTTTCCATAGTTCTAATGTTCTGCCTTAGGCTGACGGGAATCTTTACGACTTATCAACTCCTTGACATCCTATCACAAAATATCATCACAACTTTCAACTTAGGCCAATTCGCTGTCTAATATTGATGATGATGCTGATAGCTTTTCACAGGGCTGACGACTTATCAAAAATGTCGTCAGCCACACTTTGCCTTTATTTACTTCAGATTTTAGCTCATTTGCTTCCATTCTTGTTGGTTCTCTAGTATCTTAGCTTCTACTACAAAATCAAATATAAAACAATAAAAAACGACAAAATTTTCTTAAGAATTCGCAATTATTCTTAGTTAAAAGCCTCAAATGTGTTAGCAGTAGCTCACACATCAACACCCTTAACTTAAAACAATTGTTTGTCCTCAAACAACTTAGAACAACTAAGAGAATACAAAGCACATTTAGCAGTCAATCATCCATATCATCTCTAAACACTTTCACAATCTCCAAAGTCAATCAATTTAAGTACAATGAAGAACACCAATGCAACACATAAGAATCAAGATATGGCATCAATTCTGCTATAACAACCATGGATAGACTAGTATTACACTACCTGAACACATTAGTTACAAGAAATGTAACCAGTGTTCCCTCACAGGAAAGAAATCCCCTTCATCTCATATCAGGAATTATATATGTAACCATGGGGACAACATAAAACTCACTCTCAGAACGAAGTTCCAATCAGTGTATGCAAAGTACCATAGGCTTGCCCTTATTTTCATTACCCAGATCTTCAAATAGGTCAACTAGGATCACCATAGGACTTCTTTTAAGCTTGTAATGTAGGCTAGGGGTTGGTATGATACTCGATGGTATTTAAAGTGACTAAGTCTCCTTGACACTACACTAGATTTTTAGGGTTTCACACATTAGTCTTTTCCGCTCTTTTCTTTTCTTGATCACAATTATTTAGGACGGGTGCACTCTTTTCTCAATTACTTATTCTTTTTCACAATTTTTCTTTTTCTTGTTTTTTTCTTCTGCACCCAACTTTTTATTCTTTTCTTTTATGTTACCTTTCTTTATACTCATTCTATATCATGCATCACTATGATATCCACCCTCAACTTAGGCCATTTGCCTAAGTTAAGGTGCATAGTGTCCAAGGAGGACTAGGTCCAAAACAGGGTCATTATGATCTAAGTGAGAAAGTGAAAGGTGTCATACAACGAAATAAGCTAATTAGGCTAAAAACGGGACCAAGGGATATGATACACATAGGGAAGGTCATTTAGGATAAAGTGAGCTAATATTGAAAATGCCTATGATCCTTTCCTAACCCTTATCCTTCAACCTAGGTAAGACTAACCGGGGAAGTTCTGGCTTCAACATACAGATGGAACTGAGTAACATCTAACACACACACTTGGTGCACAGGTATATCGTACTCGACTACTCATTCAGTTCGTGTACCTATTTAGCAATGATTATTATGTTACTAGAACTAACGCCATACAAATATGCACGATGGCCACACTTAAATGAAAATCACTCATTTTAAAGTAGTCGACCACTTGAAGATGTGTACAAAAATCACAAAAACAATTCAACTACCTCAAGTACAAGTATTTCTCTTAGTTGACTATAAAATTTTACCACAACAAATTTTCCCTACAACCTCAACTAAAAATCAAAGAAAATCAAAACTAAGGGTTAGAGTATACCTGGAATAGATCAATCCCGGGGGTCATGGGTTAGCTCCCATGCAATGCATGATTTCACGTCGTGGTGCGACTCAGATATCTCGATTACTTCAGACTTTATCGAGACAGATAGTAGTGACACTTTTCATTGATTTTTTTGGACCAATATAAAGTTTGACTCGTTGCCTATTTACCTTGAAGGTACTGTCGTATTCATTTTCAAGTTCCACCACTCCAGATGAGTAGACTTGACTAACTTTAAAAGGTCCTGAGCACTTAGATTTAAGCTTACCTGGGAACAGTTTGATTCTAGAATTGAACAGGAGCACCAAGTCGCCCTTTTGGAAGTCTCATTTCTCTATCCTCTAATAATGGTATTTTTTTATATTTTCTATAGATAGGTCTGCTCGTTTATGCTCCCTAAGATAGAATTCATCAATCTCATTCAGCTATCCAGTGTTAGCTCTGCGTCCTTCTTCCAACTCACATTTAGCATTTTGAGTGCCCATAAGGCTTTGCGCTCCAGCTCTATTGGTAAGTGGAAAGCTTTTCCATAGACCAAATGAAATGGTGACATGCCAATGGGTGTCTTGAAAGCAGTCTGATATACCCACAAGGCATCATCGTGCTTTTGAGACTAGTCTTTCTTACTAGCATTTACCGTTTTAGCTAGGATGGTTTTAATCCCTCGATTTGACACCTCTACTTGGTCGCTAGTTTGTGGGTTATATGGAGTGGATACTCTATGCTGTTTCACCCAATATTTGGCTAACGCTGCTCAAAACACTTTTTTCTAAAAATAATATCCTCTATAGCTTATAATAGTATGTGGACCTCCAAAGAGAGAGAAGATGTTCTTCTTGAGAAAAGCAACAACCCTCTTTCCTTCATTATCATACAAGGCAACAACTTCAACCTATTTTGAGACATAGTTAACAACAAATAAAATATACTTCATCCAGTACGAGCTTACAAAAGGTCCCGTGAAATTAATGCTCCAGACATCAAACAATTCCACTTCAAGAATCTTAGTCAAAGGAATCTCATGTTTTATGGAGATTGACCCCTGCCTCTAACATTGGTCGTATTTCAGCACCAACTCGTGGGAATCTTTGAAGAATGTAGGCCAATAGTAGCCTCTCTGCAACACCTTTCTAGCCGTTCGGTCACCTGCATGGTGGCCTCCAAATGGGGAAGCATGGCATGCCTCCAATATGCATAATACATCCACCTCTGGAACACATCTCCTTATAATGTTGTCAGCACATCGCTGAAAAAGCTATGGCTCATCCTAGAAGTAATGTGTCACATCATGCAGGAATTTCTTCCTTTGATGGAAAAAGAGATTTTCTGGAATTACATCACTTACAACATAATTTTGCAAAATCGGCGTACCAAGGCAATTTCTCCACCGTAACAGCTAATATATCCTCATCAGGAAATTCATCATTTATCTCTATTTCATCACTACTTTCTTGCTCACCTTTCATTCTATATAGATGATCTACAACTTGGTTTTCACAATTTTTTCTATACTTGACTTCAAAGTTAAATTCCTGTAGAAGCAACACCCATCTAATCAGCCTTGGTTTTGCATCCTTCTTAGCCATCAAATACCTCAAGGATGCATGGTCAGTGTGGACCACCACCTTGGTCCTAAGTAGATAAGCCCTGAATTTATTAGAAGCATACACTACAGCTAGAAGCTCCTGCTCAGTAATGGTTTAGTTCTTTTGCGCTTCATTTATTGCTTTGCTGGCATAATATATTAGATAAAATAGTTTGTCCTTCTTTTGTCCCAATACAGCTTCAAGGGAAACACTGCTTGCATCACACATTATCTCAAACGATTTTCACCTGTCTGGTGCAACAATAATAGGGGCCTCAACCAGCTTCTTTTTAAGGCATTCAAATGCCTTCAAGCAATCATCATCAAAGGAAGATTTCACTTCTTTCTCCAACAATTTGCAAAGTGGATTTGCAACCTTCAAGAAATCTTTTATAAACCTCCGATAAACACCAGCATGTCCAACAAAACTATGAACTCCCTTCACTAAAATGGGAGGTGGTAGTTTTTCAATAATTTCCACCTTGGCTCGATCAACTTCTATCCCTTTTTCTTAAATTTTGTGGCAAAAAATGATGCCCTCCTTTATCATAAAATTGCATTTTTCCCAGTTAAGCACCAACTTGAATTCAACACATTGTTGTAAGGGTATGATCAGGTTTTCCAAGCTCACCTCGAATGAATCTCCCACCATAGAGAAATAATCCATGAATACCTCGATGGTGTCTTCCACCAAATCTAAGAAGATAGACATCATGTACTATTGTAAAGTAGCGGGTGCATTGCATAGGACAAACGACATCCTCTTAAATGCAAAAGTGCCATATGGACATGTAAATGTTTTCTTCTCCTGATCTTTCAGATCAATATAGGTTTGGTTGTATATGGAATATCCATCCAAGAATCAATACCATCCCCTTCCAGCCAATCGATCAAGCATTTAGTCCATAAAGGGCATCGAACTACGCTGACCTACTTGCTGTCAGAAATTGGGTAAACCACTCCTGTATACAACCACTTAATAATCTCCTTATTAACCACCTCTTGTATTAGTGGATTAATAAGGCATTGATTCTATATAGTTTGAATACAATCATCTTCAAGTTGTATTTTATGCGTGCAGATGCCAGGGGGAATGCCAATAATATCTGTGATAGTCCATACTATAGCTCTCTTAGTCCTCTAAAGTACTGAAATAAGTGTGCTTACCTGTTGTTCACCCAGATCAGTAGCAATAATAATAGGTAGAATGTTTCCATTGCCCAAAAACATATATCATAAGTGCCCAGGCAGTTCTTTCAATTCCAACACCGGTGGCTTCTCAATGGATAGCTTGGTTGGTAGTGTTGGTCGATTAGACAGGTCAAGGTCTAGATTTTTAGGAGCATAAGGATATGAACCCATGCCTGACAGGGCACAAAAATTTTCTTCATACTCCTCAATGCCTTCAGGATCGAAGTTCATTAGAACTATGGCTAAAGGCTCAGCAACTAGTTGCTCCTCTCTTGACACCATTGATTCATCCTCATAATACATATCAACTACTAAGAACACACTCATTTCTTCCTTTTGCTTCATTTATTTACACACATCCAACCATACAACTTTATCATTCATCCTAAATAAGAGCTTATTAGCTCTCAAATCAATCAATACACTTCCAGTTATGAGGAAAGGTCGACCCAAGATTATGGGAACCTCGAAGTCCACCTTGCAATCCAGAATGACGCAATATGTAGGGAATATGAATCTGGATACCTTCACCAACATATCATATAAAATACTAATAGGTCATTTTTCTAACCTATCCCCCATTATGAGTCGCATGATGATGGGTGTGGGATTTCCTAGAGCCAATGTTCTATATACAACCAGCGGATTCAAATTAATGATTTCTCCCAAATCACATAATGCCTTGGAAAATTTCATAGTCCTAATTGTTAGGGAATAGTGAATGCACCTGCGTCTGGATTCTTCTGTACCAAGGACCTTGTAGAAATAACCTTGGTGCAGAAGATGCTTGTCTGTGACTCTTTCTCTGGTCTACACATGTTTTCTAATCGATCTTGGTAGTTTGCATAAAAATCCCAGACTAGTTTAGGGAAAAATGAGCCTCCCCCTTTGGTGGTCCATCCCAAGTCGTACTCTTGGAACTTCTGTTCCACTTCAGGGTACCTGCTCAACCCTTAGGTGGTAATCTGTTTTTCTTCCTGAATCGGCCTTTTAGCTCTTCTTCTATCAGTTTCATCTAGCATTGTCTCAAACTTCAAGGTTATTATATTTGATAAGTGTTCCCCGAGATGGAGACTCTTCATCATCTTGTTATTCAGTAGACGGGGATACGAATGCTATTCCTTTAGACTCAGAATCCTCGGACCATTCCTGTTCCTCTTCTTCAGATTCAGCATATTCATATACCTCCTGCTCAGAAGTTAATATTATTTTAGTGCCCTCACAATCATCTACCTCAACTGGTGGGGGTGGTGGAGGTTTTGTAAGGATTTTCTTTTTCTTTCGCTTCCTGAGCAGAGGTTCTTCCTCTTCATAATCAGACTCCTCATCGATTAGTTTCTGGCGTACACTTTTCTGTTGTTCCTTCTTGGTAATATGAGGAATATTTTATTTGGGTGCCATTATAAGGTTCCTGATGGGAGCCCTTAATATGCTTACACGCAAAAGATGAACTAGGAAAAAATACTTGATTTTGAATTTCAAACCTACACACAAGAAAGCTTGTTCTTCGTGATTAACTTTGGGAAATTTGTTTGAATGATTAAGTAAATAAACTAATTAATTAAAGAAATAAACTAAAGAAGGAAAGAAAATACTAATTAATTAAATCAATAAACTAAAGAAGGAATGAAAATAACATAGGAGGGAACACGAGGAGGTTCGATTGTGGGCCGGGGTCAGATTTTTTAAATTGGTCCCAAATGGTTCAATAATGCATTCAAGGTATTCTCGACGACATATTGTGATGACTTATCACAAGTGTGATAGATTATCAGTTATGTCGTCATCCTTGATAGAAAATACCTCAAGTTTTTCCTATCTGACAACATTTTTGATAGGTTATGGCAGTTGTGATGGCTTATCAGAGATGCCATCATGACCTTTCAGCTGACCTCCTCATTTTTCACCTTTTCTATACTAAATCCTAATTATAAAAGTAAAAACTTGCTTAAGCATAAAACTTTGGGTTGCCTTCCAATAGCACCTGATTTACTGTCTTGCCACGACTTGGTTATCTTGACTACTCACATTTCACCAAGACAACCTGTTGATACCCCTTTACCATCATCATAGAAGATGTCAACAATTGAGAAAACACTCATCTCTTTTTGCTAAATCATGGATGAGTGTATTTTTAAATGTCCTTCTTTGTCATTGAACCTGAACTTTAGCTCATTCAACTACATGTTTACTAGAACTCTCCCAGTTGCAAGTAATGGACTACCCAAGATGATGGGCACTTAAAAATCCACCTCATAATCTAAGATCACAAAATTAGCAGGCAGAAAAAATCAGCTACCTTTACAAAAACATCGTGTAGTATGCCCACAGGCCGCTTCACAAACCTATATTGCATTACCAACCACATATTTGTTGCGGTAGGATCTCCCAAGCCTAATTTTTTGTACACAACCAGTGGAATTAGATTTTTACTGGCTCCCAAATCGCATAGTGTTTTTGTGAGTTTCAGGGAACCAATAGTACATGAGATGGTATATGCTCCCAGATCTGCCTTTTTCAACACTAAAGACCATGTAGATATAACACCACAATGGAGAAGATTGTCCTCCGACTAATGGCTAACCTTCTATTTCTTGGTTACAAGGTCTTTCAAGAACTTTCCGTATCCTGGTATTTTCTCAAGTGATTTAACCAGAGGCATATTTATTGTCAGTTGCTTGAGCATTTCCTTGAATTTGCTGAATTTTGCATTTTTAACTTTTTTCTTCAATTGTTGAGGAAAGAGAGGTGGTGTTCTTGGAATAGTTGTCAATGCCACTTCCTTTTCCTTCTGTTATTCCTTATTCGAAGCATCAACAAAACTATCCTGCTACTCAGACTCTACTGGACTATTTTCTTTGGATTCCTTAACAACTACTTCACCATCTATATATTTTCTCATAGATGGGCCAACTAATATCTTGCCACTCCTAGTGGTAAATGCCATACATAAGCCATAATTCCGTGGATTCTGAACAGTATCACTAGGTAAAGTACCACTTTTTCTCTAGTTCAGTGTTAAGGAAAGTTGGCTCATCTGCTGCTCCAACTGCTTGATAGAAATGGAGTGTGAACTAATCAACTGACTCAGGGTAGAGAATTTACTATTCATTATAGTTACCCCCGAGTTGGTGTCCTCAACTCCCTTCAACAACATTTTCATCATGTCCTCCATGGACATCTTGTCAGGTCTAATTGGTGCAATATCTCGAATTCCAGGAGGGACATATAAACCACTCCTAGCATTATTGGTTCTCCAGTTTCCTTGCTCCCTATCTTTATAATCAGGATTGTCATAAAAGTTCTGACCTTTATTCCCTTGGATAATACCTCAGAAACCCCGCCTGCTTACTCACATAGTTTGCCTTTTCATCTGTATTCATAGCCGCAGTGCACTCAGATCCAAAATCTTTGACCTTTTCTGTCTTTCTTGACAGCAAGTGCTTGGTCGGCAAGTCTATCTGTGTCTTTAGGTGGGCCATGTTTTGGTCTCACTCCTTATCTCTTCTGCACTGCTCTGTAGTTATACCAACAAAAACAGTCGAGATAGCTACCACAGAATCCTTGTATGCCAAGCCCGACTGTATTTGGTCATCCTATTAAGCATATCAGCAGCATCTTGAAAACACAGATCAACAAATGAACCAATAGTAGCATTATCTATAATCGGTTTTGTCACAGTGTTGAGAGTCTTGTACAAAATATCCATCAAGTGTAGTTCCTTCATATTGTGGTTCGGACACTATGTCAGCTTTTTCTTGAACCTCTCCCATGTCTCATGTAAAACTTTGGTACGACGCTGTCTAAAGTTATTGATCTAGTCTTGTAATTGTACACTCCTGGAGGGTGGAAAAAAGCATTCTAGGAATCCTTCTTTCAACTTCCTCCAGTGGGTGATGGAATCAGGCATAAGCTCATTTAACCACACTGTTGCCTCTCCAGACAGAGACAATGGAAACACTCTTATTCGGATCGCATTCTAGCTCACTTACGGATTATCGAAATATTTGCAGATGGTGATAAAGTTCACCAAGTGAATGTTTGGATGATCACTAGGTAGGCCACTGAACAATCCCTTCAGATTCAGGAGTTGAATCATGGTACTCATTATGCTGAATTTTGCACCAGGTGACAACGGTGCAGGAATGATAGCACAGTTGCACCTTTTCCATCCATTACTTCATCATCGTTATCTACCTTATATTGGACAGGATATTGACCATACCTTCCTCTGATTTGATGGTTTCTAGTGAAATTTCACTGTACAGGTGCAGCAATTTGCTCTGCTCACCTTGGGTTTTGAGGATTCAGCAATTCCTCATCATCCAAGTCTTCATCATCAGGGTTCGGATGACGTACTTGTTGACCCTCATTCTATACGTTTAGCTGAGCCCTAGCCAATGTTGCTAGTCTGTCAGCCTCTTGCTATTCTACCATTCTTCAGATCAGCTGTGATTTCTGATTAATTAGTAATAATGGTTCTCCAAAACTTCTTCTTTTTGGGATAAATAGCAAGGATTCTACAATTAAACAAAAACAACAAGCAAACGTAAATCTAGGAAACTTAACTAACAGTCGATTATCATACACAAACTTCAGTTTACAACTGTATTCCCCGGCAATGACACCATTTTTTGATAAAGCTCAAATTACACCCTTGAATGGGTATAAGTGATCGTTGTCAATATAAAACCCAACTAGGTTGGAGTTGACTCCCACAGGGAATAAGGAGGGAACCCAAGTTTTTTGCAATTTAATTCATTGATAGTTTAATGTTTCCTGAAATGGGGGGTTTAAGTTTCATAGATAATTTTTTGTCATTTTAATTTTGATGTTTGTTATCAAGAGTTTTTGAAATAACCAGAATTATGTTCACTAGGGCTTACGGTACATGACAGATGCTAAAGGTGATTCAAGATTCTCATGGTGGGTAGGATAACAAGATATCTTTATCGATGTTATGCTCAAATGTCTCTCGACCTACTTAAGCGTTTAATTTCCTAATCCTCTTGGACTTATGGAATTTTTATTCATTGCCCAAATTTTACCTCAGGTTACCTAACCTTGTTATAACGCTGATTATGAAACAAAGTATTTTTGAGTCCCTGTTGATAATTCGCTTCCTACAATATTTGATTTCTTTCTCATGCAAATTGAAGCAGGTGTGTCTACTGTTTGCAAACAACAGATGTTAATTAAAGCTTCAGAATTATTAAGAAATCCTACCACCTATTGAATGTTGAATACATAGAACCTTATCAAGACCTAACCCTAGATCCCATAATTCAGGTTAATGAAGTTTAACCACTCCTGATGCAATAAACAAGTACACAAGTTGAATTCATAGTTGGGTAGATTAACTTAGAACGATGATGAAAATCAAGAAGTGTAACTTGAACTGTATCTAAATACAAAAATCCCAAAATATTAACGACAATCTTCTCTCCACAATAATATTCTAGAGCATATTGGAACTCAAGAGAATGAAAAATCATGCACAATGTATATTTCAAGATATGTCAATGATAATTAGAAAACCCTAAAAGCTGCTATTTATGCTTGAGTCTAATTAAGGAAATAAAATAACTACTTAGATAAATTTCTCGGACAGGTGATGCCTTATCAAGGGTCTGATGCCTTATCAGGATGGTGCTAGATTTTCTTCAATGTTGATAAGCTTCATCCATGGCTGACAATGTGGATGATGGCGTCTCTGGAGTCTGACGACGTATCATGGATGTCTTCATCTTTTCTTCCCTTTTTATAATTTTTTCCTAAGGTTGATAATGATCCTGATGCCTTATCACAACGGTGACGCCTTGTCACAAAATGTCGTCACAACTTCTTTTCAACTCCCATTCTCGGGTTAAGTCTGATGGTGGCCTTGATAGCTTATCACCAGGCTGATGACTTATCATGAATGTCGTCAGCCACACTTGTCCTTTATTTTTTTTTAGAATTCAACCTTTTTGCTTCCATTATTATTAGTTCCCCTGCACCTTATCATTTACTGCAAAATTAAAGTAAACCTAATTAAATATGACAAAAGTTGCTTAAGACTTCATAATTATTCATGGCTAAAAGCATAAAATGTGTTATAATTTTCTCACACATCACACCAAAGATGGTTAAAGGTAAGGGAATTACACCATAGAATTCTCAAAAAATGGGGAAAGTCTGAATGGCTAAGTGCAAAGAAATCTTAGAAATCTGGATAAGGAATCAACACTTGGGAAAATAAATCCATAAATAGCGAAGCTGGATTAGTGTCTCAAGTATCTGAGTTGGTAGTGGTTCTGGAGAAGATAAAAATGGAAATGGAGAAGTTAAGGATCAAGTTGACCACCAAAGATACCGAAGTAGTGCAACTAAAACTATAAAATCAGAAGTTGTCTTCTGAGGGGCCAGGTTCCACTGATGAACTTGCAGATGAAAATGCAAAACTCCAGGCAAAAGTGACTAAAATGAATGCT
This sequence comes from Capsicum baccatum var. pendulum, assembly GCA_030864225.1. Classification (NCBI taxonomy): domain Eukaryota; kingdom Viridiplantae; phylum Streptophyta; class Magnoliopsida; order Solanales; family Solanaceae; genus Capsicum; species Capsicum baccatum. The sequence continues at coordinate 215,916,260 of CM061554.1, read as the reverse complement.
AAAGTAAAGGACCTAACCAAACAGTTGTTGGGAACTAACATTGCTAAAAGTGCAAGAATGGAGATACTACTTAAGTCCTTTTCACACAATCCTCCTTCCCTGTTATCCTCATTCCTTCATCAACCTCATGTCAGTTCCTTATACTGATTCCTAAAATGGATTTTAAAGACAATTATTTTTATGGTGATTATTTTAGCTTACTGTACTAGTACTGACTATTAAGAATGGATGAATCTTTGCATTGTGTGTTATATTTGTTCTCTTTAAATTGCAAAGGTATTGTTCATGTTAATATTACAAAGCTTTCATCACATCTTTGTTGTTTATGAAAAGGAGAAACTGGTAATTATTTACAAAACTTGGAGGATCATCTCTCAACCTTTAAAGCTTGTTTGATTGGAAAGAAGATTAGTCTTTCATTTAAAAGCTCCACATAGAGAGCTATAGAGAAGTAGTAGCTTATTCATACAGATCCCTGTCATCCACAAATAACTCCATCGCTCAATAGAAACAGGTATTATATTATCTTCATTGATGATCTATCAAGAATGTGTGGGATTTATATTATGAATTTTAAGTCCGAAGTTGCTAAAATTTTCATGAAGTTCTAAGCTTTGATAGAAAATTAGAGAATCTTCAAGATTAAGGTCACTGGATCAAATAATGGAACTGAATATACATCAGATAGATTCAATTATTTTTGTGAGGTTGATGGAATAGAGCACCATCTCACTATCCCTTATACTCCACAATAAAATAGAGTGAGTGAGAGAAAGAACAGAGCTATCATGGAGGTGATCTGGAGCCTATTCCATGAGAAAAATTTGCCAAACCAATTCTGGGCAGAAGTAGTAAACACAATTGTTTTCTTGCTGAATAGACTGTCGATAAGGGAAATGTAAAGGAAGACAATTTTTGACGCTTGGTATGGTGTTAAACCTACTATAAGAAATATTAACAATGTTTGAATGTATGTTTTTTTTCTTATGTTTTAAAGTTTAAAAGAGTGAAGCTTGATGAGAAGACTGAGTCGAGGGTTTCCATTAGATATAGTTTGATTTTTAGATCTTATATGATCTTTCAATCTCAATCAGAAAAGATTGTGTTAAGAAGAGACATTCAATTCCTTAAATATGAGAAATGGAACAGGAATGAGGAATATCGATTTTTGAATAATGATTCAAAGCTTGATTTTGAGGAATCAGTGGATAACACGCCTATTAGGGAAACAAGGTCACTCTATGATATTTATCGAAGATGCAATGTTGTTGTTTTTGAACCTATATACACAGAAGAAAAAAATGTTAAGGAATGGACAAATGTAATAAAAGAGGTGTTGGTCGTGATAGAAAAAAACCAAACTTTGAAGCTAGTGAAAAGACCGCAAGATAGAAAAGTGATTGGGGTTAAATGGATGTTTCATACAAATTTCAATCCAGGTTGCTCGACAAATAAAAACAAATTTAGATTGGCGGTGAAAGGCTATGCATAGTTTTGGGGAGAATATTTTACTGATACTTTTACCCCAGTAACTAGATTGGATTCAATTCGAATGCTTCTGTCTATAACAACACAAAAAAGTTGGAAGATTTTTCTAATAGATGTGATGTCTATTTTCTTAAATGGTGTACTACATGAAGAAATTTATATTGAGTAGCCAGAAAGGTTCGGTGTACAAGGACATGAAGATATGGTTTATCTATTACAAAGCTTTATACGGGATAACCTATAGCTTCGTACAGCCGAATGGATAACCATTTGATCGAATTAGGCTTTAAAAAAAGCTTAAGTGAATAGACTCTTTAGGTTAAGAAAGTTGTCTCTAACATTAACATTATTTCTCTGTATGTCGAGGATTTGCTTTTGATAAAAAATAATGTACCATTAATTTAGTAATTAAAGGAGGAGATAATAAAAGTCATTGAGATGACTGATCTTGGTGAGATGACTTTCTTTTTGGGAATGGAGATTAAGAAATCTCAAAATATAGTATTTATTTATCAAAAGAAATACATAAAGGGATTCTAAGAAGATTTAGAATGGAAAAATTAAAGAGTGTGAGTACTCCGATGAATCATATAGAAAAACTGAAAATGGATGATGGACCTGAGCTAGTAGATGAAGGAGCATATTGAAGCTTAATTGGGTGCTTGATGTATCTCACGACAACAAGTCCAGGGATTTTATTTCCTGTGAGTGTTTTATCTAGGATTTTAATTATGCAAGTGAATTGGTCATGATATGCCAAACGAGTAGTTAGGTATCCTAAAGGAACTCTAGCCTGTGGTATCAAATTTATCAAAAGTCAAAACTTCAAATTGTGTGGATATTCTTATACTGGTTGGGGCAACTGAACTGGTGATATGAAAAGTACTTCTAGTTAATGCTTGAATTTTTTATCAGGGTATTTATCGTGGTGCTCAAAATAATAGGAAACAATGGCACAATCAATAACTGAAGCAAAATTCATAGCTGTAGCAACTACTGTTAATCAAGCAGTATGGCTCAGGAAAGTTTTGATTGATCTATATCTAGAACAAGAAGAAAGTACAACATTATTTATTGATAATCAAGATTCCATATCCATATCCAAAGATCTTGTGATTCACGAAAGGACCAAGAAATTCAATGTCAAGTTATTTCATGTTAGCAGATTTGTTAGGAATGGGTCAAAAGTCCTCTGTAGATTTTTAAGAATAACAATTTTTTAGTCATTATCCTAGTATAGTTGTTCCTATTTTCTAGGCATGTATGCATTCATTTAGCAGTCCATTTTTTATTTCAGTTGTACTACTCCATTTATTCTAATAGCATGATGTATAATAAAATAGTTCTTCAATAATATTCATCTGACTGCTGCAGTTTATAACAGTTTTTCACTACCTGAAGAAAAAAGAGCTATAGTCTGTGAGAGGGTTTTTGTGATCGTATTCAAGAATACTGGTGAAATTGAAAGATTCAAGCTAGGCTAGTAGAAAAAGGTTTCAACCATCAAGAAGGGATTATTAGGAGATATTTTCTCATGTACTCAAGATGCTAAAAATCAGGTCTATATTAGCAATTGCTTCTATATGACATTGGCATGTCCATCAAATAGATTTTTACAGTGATTTTCTTTGTGTTAAACTACATGATGAGAAATATATAGAGTTTGCATAATTCTCTATGAGCTAAGGGAGACAATACTAGTATCTAGGCTTCTTAACTCCTTGTATGGAATAAAACATGCTCTAAGTCAATTAGTGTAAAGTTACTGGAAGCAATTCTTCAGTTTGGTTTTAAACAGAGTAAATATGATCATTCCTTATTCTTGAAGAAAAATGGAAGTGATCTAACAGTTAAACTTGTATATGTTGATGATTACCTGATTATTGGTATCAACCTACAACAGATTCAAGAAACTAAGGCAGGAATAAGTAAAGCTTTCAAAATGAATGATTAAATAGATCTAAGATATTCTCTTGGAATTGAGTCTACAAGATCAAACTCAGGTATACTAATGCATCCAAGAAACCATCTATAGAGTTGATAGATAAAACAAGTTTTAAGTGCTGCAAAACTGATATCTACACAATTAGAAACAAAATATTAGATTATCTACCAAATAAGTGGATGATTATGTCAAAAATTTAAGTAGAAGTATTACTGGTCTTGAAGTAGATGTAGCAGCATAGAAACAAATTATTGGAAAGATTCTTAACCTAACTATAACTATGCCAAACATAGCATACAATGTACAAAATCTTAGCCAATTTCTACAACAACCTAAGAAGTCTCATCTAGAAGTTGCAATTAGGATAATAAGGTATGTCAAACAACAATCTAGACAAAAAATCCTACTATCAAGCAGTAGAAAAGAACAAGTATTAGCCTATTGTGATGCAGACTGGCAGCCTGTCCAAACTCTAGAAAGTCTTTAATAGCATTTCTGACAAAACTAAGTGACTATTTGTTCTCTTGGAAGTCTAAGAACAAAAACACAGTGTCTACATGCTCTATTGAAGCTTAATACAAGAGCTTAGCCTCTGCAGTTGTTGATTTTATGTGGATTCTTAGAATACTCAGAGAGATAGAAGTGCAAGTGAGTGTACTAGTTTAAGTAAATAGTGATAGCAAGGCATCTATGCAAATAGCTACAAATCTAGTATTTCATGAAAGGACAAAAAACATAGAAATTAACTACCATTTTTTCTCTCGAAAGGACAAAGCATATAGAGATTAACTGTCATTTTTTATGAGAGAAATTTAGAATGGTATGATTAGAACTGAGTATGTTTTTACCAAGTCTCAACAAGCTGATCTACTAATAGAAGCTTTATGTAGAGCTCAACATAAACATCTTGTTGTGTCGGGTACACAATCTTTATGTTGGCAAAACCACTTCAAAACAAGTTCAAGATTATATCAAGAACACTTATGAAGTTTTCCAACACTTTTAATACAAGTTCAATATGAACTATTAAAGAAGTGTGTTATTTTATTAAGAAATTAGATGAAACAAAATAAAGCCAAGTCCTTCGAATTCATGAAGTATCCTTAAGGAATTAATTCCCCTCAAGTACCCGAGGTTGCAGAATTTTTCCTCCCAGTACAATCAGAGTGTAGTGATACCACAAACCTTCTAAGTTTCTTCGAACTCACTCAATTATATAATCACACAGAGATTTTAGAAACCAGAGAAATGTTTTTGCTATGCATAAATTTCATGTACAACCTGCAAAAAAATATAGGTTTAAATAGCCATGAAGTACCCCTTTCGGAAAGGAGGCAATGGTTCATTGGAAAGGTGTAATATTTTGGAATAGTCATGTCTATCAATTCAAATCAGTATGTCTTTTTCAAATAGTCACAACCATCCGAATAGTCATCCATTTTCTCTAAACTTTGTGTTTTTTACTCAAAGATTTGACCTTTTAGTGTTTCTGGATGAATGTTAATGGGGAAAAATATTTTGTTTCCATGGATTAAATTAATTTGGTCCAAAAAATTAATATTATTAACCGATCATTTGACAAATCAAAATCAAAATCCAAAGCCGAAGCCAAAACCGAGCAAAGGGAGCAACAACGACGACGGTGCGAGGCACCTCTTGGTTCTTTCCTTACAATCCATGTGGAATTTAGTTTCTTAATAATAACACATGAAATTTTTATTATCTCACCAATGTGGAAGAATTAGCAGTCTTTCCTTATTGTAAGCTTACTTTTCTTTTAGGTGTGATTTAACTTTCCCTCTACTAATTCCCTTCATTTTCCATTCACAAATTCAACTTGAACCCAACAATCCCCCACTTGAATAGGGAATGGCTATTCTTTTCAAAACTTTATGGACAAGTATGTGATCAGCAAGCAAAGACTGATTGCATCTTGATAAGTGGGTTTTCCTTTGAACTTTCCATAATGAACATGCATCGGATGCACTCCGTCAATCAGTAGATTTGATATCTTTAGACCATCGAACTCTGATGTACACCTAGACAACACATGTTTAATACCCCAAACTATAATCCAAAGATGTGACATGGTACTCAAGACTACGAGTATCCTTAAGCTAACCCTTTCTTCTTTCCACTAAATCTAAATCTCATAATAAAGGAAATATAGACATAAACGTCATAATAAATGCATAAAACTATCTGAGCTTGCTGAGAATAATCTGAATGTAATGTCGAAAAATTAATACTGTAACTCTGAATCGCATTGAGCAGTCCTATAAGCCTCCACTACTAATAACTAGGGAGTCACTGAGACAAACCCCCAGCTAACGCGAACTGATGGATCATGTAAATGAATAAGCTAAGAAATATGAATGAATATGTCCCTAAAGTATGAGGACTCACCAGCTGTCGGATGTAGATAGAGATGCTCGAACTACTCACGCAACTGATATTGAGCACCTGAACCTACATTATGAGATAATATAGCACATAGACGTATATGTGGATTAGTATTTTAAGGATGTACTAATTATATGGGGTGAAATGCATAAGTAAAACATCATCTCTTCATCATAATTTATAAAATAATGCATGCAAAATGTAAATGACTCACATAAGCTGGAATGTCTAAAATACTGAAATCTGATATCATGAATAACAATCATACTTTGTAAATCTAGTGAGTCATAACATTTAGTTCTGAAAGTTGTACTAATGTTGTCTATAAATCATACTATCTAAGTGTAAAAAGAGCTCACTTATAAATCTGAAATCTAAAAGCTAAAATCTGTAACTATTTCTTTCTATAAAGCATAATCTGAGTAAAGTTGTGAGCCTTTACAATTAGTTTTCGTAAAAGATTTTCTGTTATTCTTTTATTTTATCTGTATTCTGTCGGAAGGTTCTTCTAACCAACATAAATCATATGAGTTAACATGGATACAATGTCTTATTCTCCTATGGGGAAAGCCTCATGATGGGGAGAGGTGTCATACTCCTGCCAAGGAGTATAACCTGAGCTAAGGATCATATCTGTAACTATTACCCATATTGGTATAGGAATAATCTCATAATTTGTACCTACGTTGGCTATGTTAATGTGTCAAAGATAAGGCAGACTAATCCCACACTTCCTGCTTGTTGCTAAATACTACTTCATTTAATCTGTATGATCATTCTGTTGGTAATCCACTTTAAAATCTAGAATAATAGTTCATTATGAAATCAATTATGCTTTTATCTGAGTCATTCTGTAAATAAACCTTATCTGAATTTCATAATTTGTAATAAATCTATAAAGTGGATTCCAAAACATATTTGAGGATCAAAATATCAAAACTTTATTTAAAATTTATAAATAATTTGATCGTTAGATGTTTAAAGCATCATCTTTCTTCAAAAAACAGCATATAAACTTGGGCTTAATAACTCATTCATCAAATTCATGTCAAAACATCGTAGTAATCTTGCTTGATAATGGAAACAATGACAATTCATCTCAAAATTTGGAAATTACTGCAATAGGCACGAAAATATGGAAATAAACATTCAATTCATCTTCAAAATCTCTCAAAAACACATAATCTTGCAAATAGAAATAATGAAAATGAACCCTAATTCAAATCGTATGGATATTTATTCAAAATCATATGAATTTGTAATTAAAATTTGGTTTTGGACACAAGGATGGAAGAAGATCCTTGTTCGTTAGCCCCATAAACCTTGGTAGATTATTAGATTAAGAATCTTGAATAATTGATTCCTACTTATGTTCTTGAAAATGAGTTCTTGATTATCTTGTTTTAGGAATCCTCAATTTGGAGCTTTTTGGAGAAACAATGGTGGAATTTATTTCTTGGAGAAGAAGACTTTGAGTTCTAGGATTTTTATTTGAGAAAAAAAGGATGAAATTATACATAAAGTGCTTAGGATATGCTTAATTCTTTGATTTTGACGGATTAAGGCTTGGGAATTGACCAAAGTGCCCATTTTAATATTTAAATGGAACTGGAAGAATGAAAAAATTTCCGAACCTGCATGTCATCGCGACGCGCCACTATCGTAGTGGCTCACTAAAAATTGGACAATTGGGAGATGGAAATTTTTCGCGATGTGACGCTATCGTGGTGCACTATAGAAATACCATTTTGGCCATTAGCGCGATACGGTACGATTGTGTTGGCCTACGGGAAATGGACAACAGGGAAATTGGGCTCCTCCGCGATACGAGATTATCACAGAGGTCCACTGTAATTGACAAATGGGAATTGATCCCTCTCCGTGATGCGGTTCTAGACCAGATGGCACACTGCTTTACTAAAATCACCATAATTTCTCAACCGAGCATCAGATTTAGGAGAATTTATGTCGATGGAAAGCTTATTCAATTTTCCACATGATGGAAGGTCTAAATCTAGAAAATTCCATATGAAATAAATTTAATTAATTTTTGAAGCTCACCCTTAACATTCTAGGAACAAATTTAAGCTTGGAAAAGTACGGGGTATTACCACATGACACAAAACCAGCCTTTTATTGTTTATGGTTCCCCAAGTAATATTCATTTTATCCATGAACATGTGCCAGTTTCTTGAGATCTTAGAGAGTAGGCCTTTACTAATATTCTCCTTGAAGCGGCTTTCACTTCACCCTCATTTAGGTGATTTCTAAATGTTAAATCCTATAGTTTAAAATATTTGGTAAAATCTTCCAAATATAGTTAATGATTAAAAGACTCCATACTATAAGTATTATCCTTTTTTACTAAACATTGTCTATATCATAATACTAGGATGGGTATATTTAAACTTGTCAGAGACAACTGTGTTTGATCTCCTTGAACCTAGCTCTTGGGATCTCTAGTTCGCTAGGTAGAGTTACCACCATGCTAACTTGTCGTAGGATATAAACCCATTCCCTTGGATGGTCTCTCAACTAACTCTCTATATAGTCCTTTTGTAAGTGGATCAAAAAGATTATCCTTTGACTTTACTCAGTCAAAAGTGATAATTCCACTAGAGAGAAGTACTTTAACGATATTATGTCTTTGTCTTATATGACAGGATTTACCATTGTATATCATGCTTCCTATCCTACCTATTGACGCTTGACAAACATAGTGTATACATACTTGTGGCAATGGTTTGGGCCAATAAGGAATATCTTCTATGTAATTCTGGAGCCATTTAGCTTCTTCACTAGCTTTATCTAATGCGATAAACTCGGATTCCATTGTGGAGTGAGTAATACATGTGTGTTTGGAAGATTTCCAAGAGACTGCTCCTCCACCTATAGTAAATAAATATACAATCATGGATTTTACTTCATTCGATCCAGTGATCCAATTTGCATCAATATATCCTTTAAGTACCACAGGATATTTATTATAATGCAAAGTATAGTCTTTAGTGTATTTAAGATACCCCAAAACTCTTTTCATTGCAATCCAATGAGTTTTATTAGGATTACTGTCATGTAACAACTCAAATTACTAATAGCACATTCTATGTATCTTCGTGTACAATTCATTATATATATTAAACATACCAACACTCTTGTGTAGTCCAACGGTGAGTCACTTTTACCTTTATTACTTTGAAGGGCAAAGCTCATGTCCAATGGAGTCTTGAAAATACCAAATTTCAAATACTTAAATTTGTCAAGTACCTTTTTGATGTAATAAGACTGTGACAATACCAACCCTTGTGGAATTTTGTGGATTCTTATTCCTACGATTACATCCACAAGTCCAATGTCTTTTATATCAAACTTGCTCTCAAGCATTCATTTCGTAGCATTAATGTCAGAAATATCTCTACTGATGATCAACATATTATCAACATTAAAACAAATAATTTGTACTAAATGTAAACACATTTATTACATTCATTTATCTTAAACCCATTTGCCAACATGGTTTGGTCAAACTTTTCATGCCATTGTTTAGGTGCTTGTTTTAGTCCAAGTAACTTAACAAGTTTACACACCTTGTTTTCTTTACCTGGAAGCACAAAACCCTCAGACTGTTCCATGTTAATTTCTTCCTTCAATTCTCCATTTAGGAATGTCTTTTTCACATCCGTTAGATGAATTTCAAGACCATATACTGCCGCCAAGGCAATTAACATCCGAATTTATTGAAATCTACCTCATGAGCTATTAACTAATGCTGGATTAGAATGATTATATGGATTTTGATGTGTTTTTCTATTTCTAGATGATAGATTTTTTTGTATGAGTTTTTCAGTTATGATTTTTCCAGTCTTTGGGCATATATCTATTCATGGACTTAGTGCCTATTTATTAGGTAGTTCAGTTTTTTTGAGTTACTGCACTGGTCACTGCAGTTTGTTAGGATTTTTTGTATTAAAACAACTTCTTTGCAGCACAATAATACATCTCTCTTTTCCTCTTTATTTGTTATATGTTTTTCGTCAGTAAACATATACAAATTAGTATCAGGCCTTACTTCTTATGGGACTTGTGAGAGACTTCTGAGTGCTATTTTTTTCTGAGTGTTTATCCAAATTTGTGGCTCCAAATCACCATTCAAACAATGGAGAATGTATGTTCTTTTTGTTCTATGGCTCCACCAGTTTTCGATGGGGAAAATTATCAAGCCTGGACATTGAAAATGCAGGCTATTTTGGAGGCCTGCAATTTCTGGGAGGTTATCGAGGAAGTCTTTGAAGTGCTTCCTTTACCAAAGAATCCAACCATGGCTTAGATTAAAGATCACATGGAGAGGAAGAAAACAAAGTCTAAAGCTAAATCCTATCTCTTTGCTTCATTTTCTACAGCCATTTTCAGTAGAGTAATGATATTTAAATCAACAAAAGAAATTTAGGATTTCCTCAAGAAAAAGTATGAGGGAGATGAAAGAATCATAGGAATGAAAGTACTGAACTTGTTTAGAGAATTTGAGATGCAGAGAATGAAGGAATCCAAAACAATTAAGGATTATTCTGACAAGTTACTTCTGATTAAAAATAAGGTAAGGATACCTGAAAATAAACTTAATGACAATAGAATAGTTCAAAACATACTTGTAACCTTACCTGAAAGATATGAGGAAACTATTACTTCATTAGAGAATACTAAAGATCTGTCAAAGCTTAGCTTGGTAGAGTTATTGAGTGCTCCGCAGGCACAAAAATAATGAAGGATTATGAGGCAAGAGGGATCCATCTAGGTAGCCCTGTAAGCAAAGCTGCAGTTTGGTTCAGATGCTATTAAGGGTAATAAAGAATAAGGAAAGAAAGGAAATTATTAAAACTATGAAGCTACATTTGAAAAAAATTCTGTGGAAGGAGAAATTATCCACACTACAAGTATGGGAGAAAGCCTGATGTGAAATGCCAAAAGTGTCAAAAGCTTGGTCATGCCAAGATTATCTGCAAAGAGAAAGGTTTACAACAATAAAATGAAGCATAATTTGCAGACTAAGAATGAGGAGCAATTGTTTGAGGCTACCTATTACGCAAGAAAGAGTTCAAGTGAAAGATGGCTTATTGATAGTAGTTTTTCGAACCACATGACTAGTGATGAAAAGCTATTTAGAGAGCTTGACAGATTAATGAAATTTAAAGTAAGAATTGTAAATAAAAAATACCTCCCAGCGACAAGAAAGGGGACCGTAGTTATTGAGAGTTATAAAGCTACAAAACTTATTTATGAAGTTTTATTTGATCCTGAACATGAACAAAATTTATTAAGTGTTGGACAACTATTGGAAAATTGATTCAAATTATTACTTGAAGACAAGGTGTGTCTAATCAGTGATCCTAGTGGTCAAGAAATGTTCAAAATTAAAATGCAGGAAAAAAGTTTTTCCTTAAATCCATTAGATGAGGAACACATAACTTTTTCAAGTTAGTCCATAGTTGCAGAAACATGGCACTAAAGGTTGGGACATTTTTATCACAAAGCTCTGTTGTTTATGCAAAAGAGCAAAATGGAAAATCATTTACCAAACTTAGACAAGCATATCTCAATATGTAAGTCTTTTTTTCTTGGCAACCAAACTAGACTTCCATTAGAAATTTCCACACGGAGAGCTACAGAGAAGTTGCAGCTCATTCATACCGATCTCTGTGGACCGCAAAGAACTTCGTCGCTTAATGGGAATAGGTATTATATTATATTCATTAATAATCTAACAAGAATGTGTTGGATTTATTTTATGAAGTTTAAGTACGATGTTGCTGGAATTTTCATGAAGTTCAAAGCTTGGATAGAGAATCAGAGTATGTGCAAAATTCTAGTTATTAGATCATATAATGAAATTGAATATATATCCTATAGGTTCAATTCTTTTTTATAAAAAGATGGAATACAACACCAACTAACTGTTCTTTACTCTCCACAACAAAATGGAGTTAGTGAGAGAAATAATAGAACAATCATCTAGATGTCAAGATACTTGTTGCAGGAGAAAAATTTACCAAAAAAGATTTTGGCAGAAGAAACAAACACAATTGTTATCTTGCTGAATAGACTGCCTACACAAGAAATGGAAGGGAAGACTTTATTCGAGGCAAGGTATGGTTTCAAACCTGATTTTAAAAATCTGAAGATATTTGGATGTCTATATTTCTCTTATGTTCCACAGGTTAAGAGAGACGAGTTAGATAAGAAGGCACATTTGGGAATATTCATTGGTTGTAGCTTATTGTCTAATGTTTACAAGATATTTCAACCTCAATCGAGAAACATTATGATAAGTAGAGACGTTCAGGTCCTTGAAGATAAGCAATGGGACTGAAATTTTAAGGAGTCTCGAGTTCCAAATGACAATTCAAAGTTTGATTATGATGAATTGGTGGATGATTAACCTATTTTTTGAATAAGGTCACTCTCTGATATTTATCAGAGCTGTAATGTTGCTATTTTTGAACCTGCATGATACAAGGAAGCAAAAATTAATCAAAAATGGACAGATGCAATGAAGGATGAGTTGTCCATCATAGAAAATAACCAAACTTTGAAGCTAGTGGAAAGATCGCAAGATATAAAAGCGATTAGAGTTAAATGGATTTTTCAAACAAAGATTAATCTAGATGGCTCTGTAAATAAGCACAAATATAGATTGGTGTTGAAGGTCTACGCACAAGTTTGGTGATTATATTTTTCTGATACTTTTTCCCCAGTTGCTAGATTGGATATAATTCGAATGCTTTTGGTAATAATGACACAAGAAAGTTGGAAGATTTTTCAAATAGACATGAAGTCTGCTTTCTTGAATGGTCTATTTCAAGAGAAAACTATGTTGAGCATCCAAAAGGGTTAGGTGTACCAGGAAGTGAAATTATGGTTTATCTATTAAAGAAAGATTTGTACGGGTTAAAGCAAGATCATAGAGCTTGGTATAACCAAATGGATAACCATTTTCAAAACATAGGTTTCAAAAGAAGCTTAAAGGAATCGACGCTTTATGTCAAGAAAGTTCGCTCTAACATTATCATTATTTCTCTGTGTGTTGATTATTTACTTATGATGGGAAATAATATAGCATTGATTGAAGACTTCAAGGAGGAGATGATGAACATTTTTTAGATGAACAATCTTGGAGAGATGACCTATTTTCTGGGAATGTAGATTAAGCAAACTCAGAAGAAGTGTTTGTTTGTCAAAAGAAATACTTGAAGGAGATTCTATAAAGATTTAGAATGAAAGAATACAAGAGTATGAGCACGCCTATGAATCAAAGAAAGTAGACAAAGAAGGATGATGGTGTTGAACGAGTACAAGAACGAAGCTACATGAGAATGATAGGATGTTGATGTATCTTACAGCAACAAGGCCAGATATATTGTATGATGTAAGTGTACTATCATATATTTTGAATTCTCCAAGTGAATTGCATATGAAAGCTGCAAAAAGAGTGCTCAAATATGTCAAAGGCACTATATCTTATGGAGTCAAATTTAGCAAGTGTCAAAATTTCAAAATTCAGGGATTTTTTTACAGTGTTTGGAGTGGTTCTGCTGATGATATGAAAAGTAGTTTAGGGTATTGTTTTATTTTTGGCGCTGGATGTTTTTCGTAGTTCTCAAAAAAATAAGAGATTATTGCTCAATCAACTGCAATAAGAGACAACCACGTTGCCATTGCTATTTCTCACAATCTAGTCTTTCATATAAAGACCAAGCACTTCAACATGAAGCTATATTTTCTTAGAGAAGTACAAAAGTATGGTCTAGTGAATCTGGTATACTGCAAAACGAAAGAGCAGCTGCCTAATATTTTTACAAAACCTCTTCCCGCAAGAAAATTAGAGTTCCTAACAAGCAGACTTGGAATTTACAGATCTTGACGCAAGGTGGAGTGTTGAAATCAGCCTCATGAGATGTTAACTAATGTTAGATTAGCATTATTACATAACTACTGATGTGTTTTTCTATTTCCAGAAGATAGATTTTTTCTGTATTATTTTTTCAGTTATGATTTTCCTAGGCTTTAGGCTTATAGTTGTTCGTGGACTTAGTTCCTATTTATTAGGTAGTTCAGATTTTTTGAGTTTCTGCATTAGTCACTACAGTTTTTTAGGATTTTCTGTATTTAAACAGCTTCTTTGCAGCATAGTAATACATCTCTCTTTTCCTGTTCATTTGTTGTATGTTTTCCTCTTTAAACATCTAATGAATTGATGTTATCCTTGCTACAGGCGAGTATGTATCAAAGTAATGTAACTCCCCAATTACCAAGAACCGAAATGCCACACAGTGCTTATGATCCCGAAGGACCACAAGCTAACCCTTTTTGTTATATCTGTACCTGTTTACTACATAATATAATAAAATACATGCGAAAACTGGCTAACACTTTCCATAAGTTTCAAACATCTAGAAATATACAATACCTTAAACCACACACTAATACATCTGTCTGAAAAGCCTCTATACTGCCTGAACTACAGAGTTGAAGGGACAATTCCCCCAACTAACTCCATCTACTAAAATCAAATAGTGTAATAACAATATCCTCAGATAATGAGGACTCAGTGTTGCACCCACTGCTTCTATACAAGTGACTTCTAAGATGATCCAACTTTCACTCCTCTGAACCTATGGTGCCCCAAAATAAAAGAACACCAAAGCATGAATGCATCAGTACTAAGATGTACTAAGTATGCAAGCAAGGAAGGCTAAATGCAATGGCTTATGCATGAACATTTAATCAACAAACTAATCATAAGAATAATGAATGAGTACACATATATGAATGCACAGTTCACAACCACTATAACAATTATAACGACTCCAGATACCATAGCTCGGATACCACTTTACTGCCCTTGGAACGCACTACTGTACTGGGGTACTGCATTACTCAATTACAGGATACTAACACTGATCAATTGAATACACTCACACCCCTAACTCCTGAAGATTTATACTGACACAGAAACTGTAGGAAGTAGTTACATAACTCACCATGACTCCTCATAAGCAACTGAATATGTGGGGGTGCATACAATAATTTGAATAATATCTTTGATTTCGTAAAACATGCATACAGAAAATGACGACTCACATGGCTTGAATTTCATTATCCATACTTCTCATAATATTATAGAGAGGAAAACTTAAGTAAAATCCCATAAATCATTGTAAAATCATCAATATTCATCATAAATTCTCATGACTCATCATAGATAACCAAACTCATCAACTCAAGACTCGGAGCGACTCGATAGTTCCAAGAAACATAATCTTATGGACAGGGGAGTTTACTATAACTTACAAACTCACGTGAGCCACGTGGAATACCAACGTTTTCCCTCTTAGGGAGAGCACTCCCATTGGCGGGAGTGTTGTACTCTTGCCAAAGAGTACAACCTTAAAGCTTTCATAAGCACAATTCGGCTCTCTGGCCAAAAATATCATCATCAACAATCCTACGGTGGCACATAGGTTTGGGAAAATACCAAATTCCCTCTCGGTGCTAAGTAATACTCCCCGACTAGCTCAGAACACGTTAGAAAATCCACCACAACATCACAAAGGTCTATCATGGAGACCAAATCAAATCTCTTTCTCATTTATCAAATCATATCAATTTGTGGATTCCTAACTCAATCAAAACATTTTAATTTTCCTCAACATCAACATGATATCAATAACACAACATTTCGCCTCTGCGAGCTTAAAATCAATATAAATCATCCCGACTCTGCGGATGCAAATCAATATTCTCAAATGATCATTCTTTCATTCCAATATTCAAATCATGACAATAGCTTTTGAAAAGCATTTAAGATCTTCAAATCATAGTAAGATTTTGTATGTAGTAATGTAACTCAAATCATGGCTCTTATATCAAGAATCCTCAAAAAAATAATTTCATAGTAGTGGTATGCAATTTATGGCATAAAATCTCAATTCAAGAAAACAATATAATAAGGTTATTATGTATACCAATATTGGATGATTCAAAGCTCCATAAATCATATCTTGAAAACACTTGAAATATCAACTCATGATATAAATATGAAATTTACCATATCAAATCATAACTTGGGAATAATAAAGTAATCATGTACATCAAAGGTTAAACAATTTATATATTTCATAACCTCATAATTCGTCATTAAAACATCTTGGGTATTTACCCACTTTACAAAATCATGAAATTCCAATGATAAAATCAATTCTTTGGGCACAAGAATGAAAAGATATTCTTGTTTAAAACCCCACATACTAAGTTCTCACGAAATTTATGTTAAGTTCTCAAATCATTGGAAATTCATCGATCGTAGAACGACTAATATTATTGTAGAATTAACTCAAATCTAGACCGGCAGACTATTTTGGGCATACGTATCCCAAGCAATCAATAACATAAATAATACGTAGTATACAACGACGCATACTCACATGCCCACAGGCCATCATGCATATACAAATCATTGAAAGATCATATTCATATACAAGTATTGGGATCTCATGTCATTAGATCGTAGATCATTCAACAAGGATGCCTATGGTTAAGAAAGAATACAACATAACATAGTTCATCCAATTGGGATACACACAAATAACGTACATTCAACACATCATGATTCACTTTTCAAGGTTCTTTCCTTTAAGATCTTGATATATGCAATTCGACCCATAATTAGACATTTCACACTTAGCGTGGCCTAATGACCTTATCATTTTCCTCAAGCATCATAGTAAACACGTAGAATTCAAGTATGGTATGAACTCATCACTTCGATCACAAGGGGTCATACGATCAATTCTTCTTCAACTAGGCATTTCTACAATTACCTTGCATGCACCACATAGGAATAGGTCAGTATGAACAATTACATGTGCTACAACACCATCATTCATCTTAATTCCACCAACTAAATCCCTCGTTCGCACTTACAACCATATCATAAGCCTTTCACGCAACATCTCTAATTTTAGGCAATAAGATGGAGTTCATGTTGAACGTATACATAGAAGGTGGTCTAGTCATTTAGAACTTATTATATCCTAAGAACATAAATTTATAGCCTCTTAGACAATTCCACAAACACTTTACATGCACTTTTAGGCATTGGTAAATTCGTTAAATTCTCATGTTTTCCGCCACCCCATATATCTCATCCAACACACATAATCATCACATACATGTATCAACCAATGTACACCATCACCACACATATATATATCAACCAATATGCATAATCATATATATATATATATATATATATATATATACATATATATATATCAAATAACATACATAATCCTCATATATATCTCAACCATCAAATATCAATAAACATATATATACACACATCATCAAAGTCTAGAATATATATATATATATATATATATTATATACATAACTTGAACTTTCACAAAGGGATTTGTGGACTGTATGGATGAAAGGAGTCCATAGATAAACACTTGCATACCTTAGATTTTATGGCAGGAAGAGATTGACGAAAGGAATTCTTGAATCAAAGCCTCCAATTATTTTTCCCCAATCCAAAACCCTAACCCTAACTTAATATATATATATATATATATATATATATAAGAGAAATTAGAGGAAAATAATATAATTTCTCATATGATGGGATATTTATAAAGGTTTAAAAGAGTGGTGAAAGACCAAAATGCCCCTAAGAAACAAATAAAACCACAATCTGTCCATCAGTGATCTATCCGATAGGCTGAAGTAAATTGGCTATAACTTTTTACTCTGATGTCCAAATTGGATAAAACCAATTCTATTAGAAAGAATACTCTTAGGGATTTCCGTTGATATATAGCAGATCATACAGTTCATTATGTAGAAGTTGTCATGATCATTTGAAGTTGACCAAAAATATCGCCTGGCTGCAGTATTTTTTTTCCTGCACATTTTACTGTTCACAGTTCGATCGAAATGGTCGTAGTTTGATTGGAATGGTCGTAACTCATCGCTCGAGTGTCTGTTTTGGGTGATCCATATATCATTAGAAATCTTATTCAATTCTTTATAAAATGGTGGGTCGAAATCCATGAAATGACACACAGAAAAATTATTAATCATTCTCAAAGATAGGATCCAATATGTTTACGTACAAAATTTCGACAAAATGTTTTTGGGGGTATTACAAGTAATTAAGGCCTTACTTCTTTTTAAAGTCCTTTACTTCAAGTCTTGCCTTATATTTTTCAATAGTACTATCCACTTTCATTTTTTTTAGAAGATCCATTTAGAAACTAAAAGTTTATTTCCATCAACCAACTCCCACATATGGTTGCTCAAAATTGATTCAATCTCACTATATAATAGCTCTTTCCAAAAGGATGATTCTAAAGATGACATCGATTCTTTAAATATTTGAGACTCATTTACAAAGAAAAGTGTTATAAAATTTGATCCAAACGATGTCGATGTTCTTTGACGTGTACTACGTCTTAGATTCGCATCATTATGTACATCCTCATTTTGTTCACCTCGATCACTTTTAGACCATGCACTAGACTATTTATATCTAGTTTTATATGGATAAATGTGTTCAAAGAACTCAATATTTTCTTATTCTATTATCGTATTTTAATTGATATCAGGATTTCTGGGTTTATGAACCAAAAATTGACAAGATTTACTACTTTTAGCATATCCTATGAGCACGCAGTCCATAATCTTAGGTCCTATTTTCACCCTTTTAGGCATAGGAACTAGGACTTTCCTTACACACCCCCATACTTAGAAATATTTCAATTTGGGTTTTCTTTCTTTCTATTTTTCATATGGAATTGAACGTATCTGTAATACCCCGAGACTCTAAACAATAGTGAAACTATTACTCAAGATCATACAAAGTAAATTATAGTGCTTTGGTTGTTTTTTGATCAAGCGTGATGTGTATTAAGGCCTCAAAGATGCCCTAGCGATTAGGTGAATCAAAACATTCCTTATCGATTGAATTCTTGGGAAGGATATTGTCATATTCAACTTCAAATGAACATATCTCTCCTTATACTATGAATTTATGATCTCATGACCCACCAAAATATAGATAATTAAATTATCTTTCCAATGATACCAATTTTACCCAAATATGGTATCAGAGCAAAGAGTTATGCCATTTTACTCCAGCATGTCAGGCTGGAAAACCCAGTGATGACATTTCTGATAAGTCATCACAAGTATGACGACTTATCACCAATGTCGTCTGTCTTAGGCAGATTTCCACCACCAGGGATGACATTTGTCATAAGTCATCACAAGTGTGACGACTTATCACCAATGTCGTCAACCTTAAGCAGAAAATCACAAAATCCAACATTTTGTGATGAGTTGTCACAAGTTTGACGGCTTGTCACGAATGTCGTCAGCTATTTTTTTAGCAATTAAGGGATGTTTTTACAAGATTATTTTGGTCTTTTATCATCTTTTGGAGGCTTATATAAGCACCAGAATTCCCATCCAAATCCTAATTTCTTCATTCTATTATCCAATTTTCTTAAGAATATATATTAGGGTTTCAATCAAGAAAAATTAATCCTCCAAAAATCATCCATAAATCTTCAAGATTTCTTAAAGAATCAAGTTTGTTATAGTATGGGCTTGAATAATCATTTATTACAAGGGAGGATAGAGTCTCAAGCACTAGAATTCATTCAGTTTCAAAGATTAAGGTATGTGGGGTTTTGACCAAGATCAATCCTTTCATTCTTGTGCCCAAAGCTTTGATTGCTATTATGGATTTATATGATTTTGCAAGTGGGTTTATACCCAAATTACTTCATCATGATACTATGAGAATATAAATTGTTCAAGCTTTGTTATACATGATTATTTTACTATTCCCAAGTTATGACTTGATATTTAATATTGTGATTTTCATATTTCTACCATGAATTGATACTTCAAGTGCTTTCAAGATATGTGTCAAGCTTTAAACTTCCTTATGATGAATTGGATTATTGAGTATATTGATTCATGAGATTGAGTTGTTACAATGAGCCTTGCTCTTTCCTCAAAGTTATTGATGTTGCAATGATTTAATGAATTGATACATTTTGATATTGAGAAAGATTAGTTTGATTTGAGTCAAGTTAGGAATCTAGAAATTGATTATGATTTGATAAATGAGAAAGATATTTGATTTGTTCTTTATGATAGACCCTTGTGCTGTTTGCAGTGAATTTCCTAACGCATTCTGAGCTTATGTCTGGGAGTAGCGGGAAATGTGGTATTTCCCCCAAAACTATATGCCACAGTAGTATTGGTATTGATATTTGTAGGCCTGAGGCCGAGTATGAGATTGTGATCAGTAAATTGAGGTTATACTCTCTGGCAAGAGTACGACGTTCCCACCAATGTGGGGTTCTCTCCTTGGAAGGACAAAATGTTTGACTCCATGTAGATCACATGTCTTATGTCAGTTATAAAAACCTCCCATGTCCATAAACATTTAGTTTCTTGAATTATCGAGTCACTCTGAGTCTTGAGTAGAAGAGTTGAGTTATTTATGATGATTTATGAGGTTTTTATCATATGATTTATTTACTATGAAATCATGAAAAGTATGTTTCAATCTAACTCAAGCCAAGTGAGCCATCATTGTACATATGTATATTTTTATGAAATTGATTATGATATTTGCATTGTTGCATGCACCCTCACATACTCAGTATATTCCAAAGTGCGACCCACATATTTTCCTATGGGTTACATTTTCTCGTAATATAGGTTTAGGCACTCAGCCGCAACCATGTTAGTGATATTCGAGTGCCTCAACTTCTTTCCATCAGTGGTGAGTCCTCATTGTTTGAGGACCGTGTCTATATTTTTTTTGATATCATTCTTTTGTTATGGGTTTGAGTTAGTTGGGGGTTAGTCCTAATGGCTCCTTGAATTTTATGTATGGAGGCTTTGTCGGACTAGAGGGTGGGTATGTACAGACATTCAATATATTTTTATTGTACAGTCAAATATTCTTCAATATTTCTTTTCAACCCGATATGGTATATCTCTTCCCTTGTGCATGCCTATTGTCGAATTTAATTCCTTGAGGTAGTGTCTGGATCCAAGGGTTAGCTTGGGGATACGTGTAGCCCTAAGCACCATGTGGCTTCTCGAGATGAATTTTTGGGGTGTTACAAACTTGGTATCAGAGTCTAAGTTTAAGGAGTCCTAGGGAGTCTGACAAGCTACGTTACGTAGAGTTTTGATCATTGGTGTGTAGCGCACCATATCTATGAGCAAGAGGCTACTGAACATTTTAGGAAATGTCATCTCTTTCTTTCTAAAGTTTATTGTGCGTACAACTGTCTCTTTATATGCAATTAACTAGTGCTCTCTTATAATAGAAATACCTGATGTTCGAGCTTGTAGAAATAACAAGCAACCACAACCCATTGAACCATTAAAAGAGCATGTTTCTCATGCGGAATTTCGAGCAGCTTTTCAGGCACTAGCCCAGGAAGCTACCGCTAATGCTTAATCTAACACCTAGGCTACTATTCCGCCCGCATAAGAGAATAATTTTGTTGTAGCTAGAGTTCATGACTTTATACGGATGAATCCACCTGAGTTCTATAGGTCGAAGGTAGGTGAAAACCTACAGATATACTTAGATAAAGTAAGAAGATCAGCCAAATTATGTATGTTACTAAGGAGGAAAGTGTTGAATTAGTTGCCTATCGAATGAAAGATGCTGCATATGATTAGGTTGAGATATGGAGGATGAGTAGAGGAGAGGATGTCGCTCCCATGACTTGGCATTTATTCCAGGATGCATTCTTGGATAAATTCTTTACTCTTGAGATAAGGGAAGCAAAGATAGAGGAATTCATGAATTTAAGATAAGGCTCCATGACTATTAAGGAGTATTGTCCTAAATTCAATCAGTTGTCCAAATATGCACCTAGTATGATGGCTGACTTCAGGACCATCATGAGTAAATTCGTCACCGGTGTGTTGTATTATGTTATGAAAGAGTGTAGATCTGTTATGCTTAATAGGGAGATGGACCTTTCTCGGTTGATAATACATGCCAAACAGATTAAAGTTGATAAGGTGAAAGAGAGGGAGAGAGTAGGAGGGAATAAAAGAGATAGATCAAAGCAGTAGGGATTCAGTAAGTCTAGATTAAATGGAGGGAAGTGCTATCAGTTTTAGAGAAGTCTATTTATGCCCACACCTTCCTCAGTTAGTGCTCCCGCACCTAGAAGTAGGAAGAAGTAGAGGAATGGGCCTATCTCTTCTACCAACTTAGAGATTATCCATATGCTAGACAGAGGAGTCGAGATACTCATCCCCAGAATCAAGCTGCCAGTGCCCCCGCTCCTGTAGTAAACCAGATCCTCCTCAGGGCTCCTCTTATATTACTACTGGCAGTTCACACAAGAATTTCTTCTATGCTATACCACCTCTCCAGGAGCAGGAGGACTCTCCAAATATTTTCACTGGTATGCTTGTTTCTTTCATTTTGATATGTATGCATTGATGGACCCTATTTCGATATTCTCTTATATGAAACCTCTGGCTTCCGTATATTTTGAGATGGGCTCTGAACGGATATCTGAACCTATTTTGGTTTCTACCTTGGTAGGAGAATCTGTTATTGGTAAGCGAGTGTACAAGAAGTGCCCTTTCACTGTCCTTCATTGGGTCATATGTGCTAATTTAATAGAGATTGATATAGTTGATTTGGACGTCATTCTGGGTATGGATTAGCTTAACTCGTATTATGCATCTCTAGATTGTCGTACCCGTGTGGTCAAGTTTCAGTTTCTTGATGAGCCCATTTTTGAGTGGTCCAGGAGTTCTGTAACTCATAAGAGCCATTTCATATCCTACCTCAAGGCTAGGAAGTTTATTTCCAAGGGTTGAGACTCCAACTATTCAGTCAATTACCATTGTTAATGAATTTCCTGATGTTTTCTCGGAAGTTCTCCCAAGGGTCCCACCTTATAGAGAAATAGAATTAAGGATTCATCTCCTTCCGGACACTTAGCCTATTTCTATTTCTCCATACCTTATGGCTCCCACAGAACTTAAAGATTTGAAGGAGCAAATAACCAGAAGGGAGAAGAGAAGCTTAGAATTTGGGAAGGGAAATGAGAGGAATCAGACTCTTTACTCAACAATACACATAATCTCTGAATCACATACCACTTTCCTTTTGATTGTACCATTTTAATGACCGCTACTCAGCCCAGATCCCAAATTAACCTAGCTCTATTACTTGCTCTTGGCCCAATAGCTCTTGTAAGCTCAATAACTACTTGTGTGGCCTTGGTATCGACATTGGGCTGGACTTGGTTCATAACAAGGGACCTAGTCAATCCATGTAACTTAACAACAAAATAAACTGCAGAATTCAGAGAAATTATTAAGCTGCTAAACATTGAAGACTAATTGTTGAATGTCACATCATTTAAAACCACTTGAATACCACCTGAATGCATATAGAAACTTTGGTAAAAGTAGAGTTGACTTTTTCGAACAATTTTCAATTAGTTGAGTGACCTTCTGAGAAATCTAACTCTTGCTGTTGATATAAACTATAAATACAGGAAAAACATTTAGCTTGTGTGCTACAGTATTTTGAAGAAGACCCTCTTCATTTACGTTAGTTGCCTATTAAATTAGAGTAAAAATTTTCATGGAGAATACATGGCATTGAAAGGTTTGACATAATTTTTTCCTTTTCAAAGGTATCATCTGTTGTGTTTTGCGAGGAGATTGTCAATCTTTTGGATTTCATAGTAAGGTTAATGAATGAAGAAGACAAATTGTTCTTGACACAGAACAAATTGAAAAGTTGAAACTGGAGCTGACATTTTTGTCGGCATGTTTAAAGCTTTGTTATTACATTTTTGATGATTATAATGCCAAAATGTCTTGCATATCATAAGAGGTTCATGGTCTGGTTCAGTCTCTTTGTCATCAGAGTGGAGACAAAATGCTGGTTAAATTAAATGACCATATCATTCCTCTCCTCCTTGAAAATATCAGAAGTTCTAATCTTACAGATCATCATTTTGTATCAAGTGTGGCCATACAAAGGATTAATAGTGCCTAATTTCAATGTCTACAACTTGTAGGGAAAACAAGAAATGGACGAAAAAGGAATAAGGCACCTTAAAGCCTCTAAACAAGGAAAAGATCTGTCATGAGAATATAGGAGAAAAAGGATTATAACTGCATCTTCAGCGTTTAATGAAACATCTCTTATCAAAGGAAACAAGGCTAAATCATTTTGGCAGAATCTTTAGTTTAGGGCTTAATTAACTCGGGCTTTTGCCTCTTTAAAAGCGACCATTTATGGTCCAACCTTATTCTTTGAAAGTGGATATATTCATCCTATTTTCAGGGATCAAATCTCTTGGGTTGTCTTTTATTTTAAATCTTCCAACGGCTAGTAGTAGTCTAATCACTAATATTAAAGCGATGGAAGGTGAATAAAGAAACATACTTTTGTCTTAACCTTCTCAAGTTCTTTGCTCTACTTTATTCAAGTATTTTATTCTCTTAAGGTTTACTGTGTATTCAAAAAATGAGGAGAGAAGCACATAGTTGGTAAGGCATTTTATCAACGTGTGAAAGAAAGAAAGAGAGTGAGTCATAGCCAAAAATATTGACTCAATCCTTGTACTTTGACTTGCTTCACAAAGAACTAGTAGAATCCCTTGGAACTTAAGGGACTGGAGAAAGACATATAAGAGGTCCAACTAGTATAAAATATTTGGTGTACTTACATTTCAAGTACTTTTTCGGAACTTTACTTTACTGTCTATATACTTGACTATCTATCTACTGACAATTTGAAAAATAGTAATCCCCCCGTCCCCCGTCCCCCATCCCCTCCCCCTCTTACTATTTTTAATTGGTATCAGAGAGAGGACTCACATTTGTTTGCTTAATAGCAAAAAGAAAAAATCATGGCTCGAACAGTTGTTGAAGCTCTATTCTCAAAACAAACCTCCCAAACCAGACCTCCTAATTTCAATGGAAAACATTTTACTATTGGAAAATAGGGATGAAAACCTTCATCAAATCCTATGATGTCAAAGTATGGAAGGTGATCAAACTGGGAGATCACCACTTTCTGTACCAATCAAATCAAAAAAGGAAAGAAAGCTGAGAATAGTGAAGCCTCTACGGACAACATTCCTACTCTTGAGAACTATAGTGATGAATAAATGGAAATTATTCCGATTAACTCAAAGGTCAAAAATGTGTTTTACAATGTTATTAGTAGTTAAAAGTATGAAAATATCTCATGTTGTGAAACTACTAAGAAATCTTAGAGTGAATTGGATATGACAGTCGAAGGAACTAAGAAAGTCAAGCAAACTCTTGTATGTTTATTGGTCTATGACTAGGAACTTTTTAGGTTAGAAGATGGGGAATCCAATGAAGACATTTTCCATATTTGGCAAAATTATTAGAGAAATCAAGGCTACAGGTAAAACTTATCCTATTGTAGATCAGATTACCAAGATCTCAGAAGCTTTCCACCTCAACTGCTTTCCAAGGTTGTGGATCTTGAAAGTATGAACCTCAACAAAATAACCTATGATAAAGTCTGAAAAGATATCATTGTATTTGAAAAGGTTCACCTGAATAAGAAGGATTAACATATGATAAGAAGAATATTAAAGCTTTCAAAGTAATAAATAACGACGAAGATGATTCTATAAATGAAGATGGACTTCCACTCATCACCAGAATAGTTGTTGATAATTACAAAAGATCTTGAAATCAAAGAAGGGGAAAAGCAAATTACTCAATAGAAAAGCAAAATGTTGACTTTAATTGGAATAAAAGTAAGTGTTATAATTGTGGTAGGTATGGTTATATTGCTTATGATTGTACAGAAGCTAGAAGAGGACCCTTTCAGGTAATCCAAACAGTTATTAGAGTGATAAAGAATAATCAAATCATGAAAATGAAAACATTGGAGATTATGGATTCATGGCAATTGGACATTCTAGTCACGTAAGAACTAATTCATGCAATGATTGTTCTAAATTACAAAATCTGGTAGATCTTGTTATAGATGATCTAAATAAAGCTCATTATGGTAAAAGAGCTTTATTAAGAGAAAAAAAAAGACTGTAAACTTAAATTTGAAGTTTTTGAAATTGAAAAATACTTTTTCCAAGATGATGACGCATTAAAAGTTAAAGTCAATAGTTTTGAAAAATCTTTCATTCACAGTATTGTCAAATCAAATCGGTCAACTAACTCTGTTAAGTTGACTGATAAATATTATAGTGGTACGTTTGATAATAGATATTACAGTTGTGAAGAACCTCAATGGTCAACTAACTCAAGTAAGTAGACCAAAGTGAGAAATCACAGTTATAACGCCTATCATAATAGTTATTAGAGCTCTAATAGATCTCAAAATCAATTAACTAAAGTCAGTATACTTAAAGAACATATCATAGTCATAATACCTATTATATAACCAATAAACAATACTTTAATTCTTGTTATCTTTATGGTAATCCTGATCGCAAATATTATTATGGTAGATTTTGCTCTAGAAATCCTAGCAAATGGATTTGGAGACCCAACACTGAGTCAACAAATCACCATAAAATAGTGCAACCGATTAATACATACTTACCTTTTCTACACCTTAATGCAACAAATTGCACTTAGAACAATTTCAATAACTTACCAATATGTCAAAAGATGTCAAAAAATATGCTAGTCAAGCCAGATGTCAAGTCTAGTAAAGTCAACAACCAAATACAACAACATATATATATATATATATTCCCTAGTTCACTCGTGAAACCATCAAACTCACTTGTACCTTAAAATACGCGCCAAGGGTCTTATAATTTCCCCCTAGTCATAACCTATAGGAATAATTTTATTCCATGTATTAAATCTCAGACACAAGTGCATGTCAACCTTATTCTATCAATAATTTGTGAAAATGTCCAAATATTGGAACATTCCAGAAGCAACAATGGTACATATATAAGAAATCACATAACACAATAACAACAAACAACACTTGTAATATCAACAAGCTTTACATATAAGTTCAATGAAATGTGATCACATCTAAAACCATTCATTAACAAGTAATACTAATAAATAGTTAACGTGTTGGACTAAACTATGTAACCATCACCTACCTTAATCTATACTTGCACAACTCAACTATTCATGAGACTTCCCTTTCCATGTAATTTCTGCTTATTTTTGGTCTAGAGACAAATACAAAATATATAATTAATGGAATAACCTACCCCATTATTGATTACAACTCTTTCCTAACCCCTAAGATCAAGTTCATGATCATTTCCTTCTTTTCTATGGCTTTCCTGCCATAATTCACCAAAAATTACCAATTTAATGGGTAATTTAGTAAATCAAAAATAAGGGTAATTTAACATTCATTAACCAAAACCTAATGATTTTAAACCTAATTTACTTTTTTATACTAGAAAATCAACTAAAATAGGTCCTTAACCCTTTACAAACTATGTAAAATAGCAATTATAAGGCTATATTATTAATTAACTACATAATACAGATGAATTTCATTCCTTAACGGAGAAGAATGATGAAAAATAAAGCCACTACTGAAGCCCAAAGTACTTTTTAGAAAAATAATTTTATCCGAGACTAGCCTAGCCTTAAAATTATAACTTCAAATCTGAGTAAATAATAGCACAAATATTTAAATGAGTTATGATTATAAAGATTCCTTGGTTTATGTTCACTTGGTATTCCACAAACTCGTGTCGTATAGAATCTATTTTAATAGTGTGTAGCATGCCACACTCTTTAGGTAAGAATATGAGGCATTTAAGAATTTTTGTCTTTCTTGTGTTCTATTTTTGATCTGTAGAGTCTAAGGTCCCAAATTATCCTTTAATTCTTGTTTGTTCATTTTTTAAGTTATGCCTCCTCGATGATATGAAGGTCATAGAAATTCCATAGGAAAATATGGATGGAACTCATTCTACTTATGTGGTATAAACCTGGTCTAGGGGTCCAGTTACTGATTTCCATCCTAGAGTTTCACTGATTCCCTCTAGTCCTTATCGATCTCCGCAGGCTAATTTGACAAATGATGAGATTTGGTAGTATATACATATTTTGTCACAATTGTTAGATTCTCAGGCCAAGTGTGGTGCTTCTATTACTCCATCTTCTGAGTCCATAAAGGTTGGCCATTTAATTAGGTTGAACCCTCTGACCTTTAGTGGTGTTAAGGTTTTGGCCTTTTAAAGCATCCTTAGTCTTGAACCTTATGATCGTCATATGACTTACACCTTAACTCTTATGGTATGGGTATGGGTCTAGGACCCTAGTAGTTTATTGGTCCAATTAATATTTGACAATTTCTGACCTAGATGCGAGGCAACTCCTTAAGAGTCATTTGTTTAGAATACGAGAAACATAGTGTCCAATCGTGTGTTGTCTAGTGTTTAGCCTAGATGTTTTTTTTAAGGTACGACTTAAAGAACATGCATTAGGGCCCGTTCAGGGGTAACACTGGATCCACATAGCCCATCGGTGAATTATGACGGTAATGATACACAATTCAGGTTAAAGTTTGAAATGCAAGCTAAATCCAGTTCCCTTTCCTGGAATGGTATATATATATGTATGTGACTGCATATGGTTTTTTACTTTGGTTTTAAATAATGGCATTATTTTATCCTTATTCTAACTACATACTAGAATTCACTCACTAACCGTATCCGGATGCTATATCCCCACACGATGCAAGAACCGGCCATACTACTCCTCCTTCTTAGTGACTTGAATTCGGGGATAGTGTTTGTGTCAAACTAAAGAGGTGATCTTCCATACTCCGAAAGACTCTATTTCATGTTATGGACTTTTTTTATACTCCTTGTTATTTTTTGGACTCTAGTTTTTGATATGGTCAGGGTTATATCCCCACTGAATGTTCTTGGATTTTAGCTAGAGGCTTTGTGTGACCATTATGGGAATGGGTAGTGTCAGTTTTAGTGTCAACCTTGGCATTTGTATTGGTATTGGGGTTGATGCAGGTTGGATGTTTGGTTTGATATTTGTTTGGTTGTGGTTATGAACTTTCTTAAAAGTCTTTCAATTAATTTTGTTATATCTTGTAACATGTTAGAAACTCGCCCGACAAATGGTATAGGGATGTTATAGTTAGGTATTAGGGGTGGTCACCAATCCTAGTTGGACTTGAGATGCCTGACACGACTAGGACCTAGTTCGGGTCGTGTAACTATCTCCACTCTGACTTATAAACTTATGATTTTGTAGCACTAACCTTGGGATCACTTTACTATTCATAGGTCATAATACCTCAATTTATACTACCTTTCAGTGTAAAGAATATACCAATATTTGGAGACATATCTTTCACCTTAAGTGAGACGTCTTTAATTAAGTTTTTAAAGGGGAAGAGTATACCTCTTACCTTATTTAGAAATGTATGATTTATATAGATAGAGGTATGCACTTCAATTAATACACTTTAACGCACAAATGGACTCCTTTCAAATCTTGGTGTTGTTTCACAACCTTTTGATAAATCAATCTGAAAGGACCAAATCCTAAGTAATATAAATTTTTACACTTTTATCACCTCGATAATGCTACATATCCAAGAAACTAGAGCAAGGTAGAAATTTTGGATAACTTTCATTTAGCCAATAATATTGCACGATCTGCAATATGAAAGCATGATAAATATTTCCTAAATGTCTCGTAGCCACCCCCTTATAGGTGTGGTACGCTACACACCCATAAATGGGACTATACTCAACATGGCTTTTATATACCCTAGGGCCCTAAACCTTGCTCTGATATAAAACTTTTCACGATCAGAACTGGGCACTAGTTATGAAGGGCACCCTAAGCCTACCAAGGCTTGGGATAACACTTTAGCCATAAATCAAAAGCATAGTCACAATCTAAATCATGGAAACAAGCCCATAAGAAAAAGGAATTCAAAATTTAATAAAATAGTATAAATATTTTAAAAACAAAATCCAAACCAATTACCTAACACCATCTACGATGCCTCTAACTTTAAGAACACTTCTAAGTCGAGGCATAGCTTTAAAAATTCCACAAAAACTATAAAATGATTGAATTGAAATATATGATAAACGAATAATCTCCTTCCATCTAATGGAGGGCTCACCACTTTAATAGATGTCCAACTAGAATATCAAACCCTCAAATGCACCACAAGGAAAGGGATAATATGTGTATATGTATAAATGTATATATATATATATTTAACAAAACCAATCATAAATCACATGAACTATCAACATAACTGTAATAGGATATCGGGATAGGGGCAAGGGGCATGAAGCATGATTGTTTGAAAACCTTTATCTAAACTATGTAGCTTTCATAGTTATCTCATTAACCACAGGCTATATGGGTATGAATCACTCCATCTAGAAGGGCCCCAATACATGTTGGTCATACATACTGAGGCTTAGGCAAGATTCATCAATAGAATAAGTCACCATATATATTATTCTTATGTTAAGGAATATCCTCATTTTAAGGATACTATCTAGTCATCCAATTAAGGTACGACATCCCTATGCTGGAAAACATAGGTTTGGGCATTTGTCATAAAGACTTATGCCTTCATGATGAAGCTATGTAATTCCCTTTAGATCCCAATTAAAATATTTTTGACATATCAATAAACTTGGAGTCGTTCAAAATGCATTTATTTATTTGTACCATTATACCATGACTTTCAAGTCATTCATATTATGCCATATTATTCTCATAGAACATTTTTGACACCAAATTCCATCTTAAATCCATAAGTATAACCCCTAAGGGCTTTAAAAAGGTGATAAACATGGCCTCCAAGGGCTTTCAAAAGCCATTAAAACTGTTTTCCATATTGACCAAGCACGGTTCAAAAGCCTGAGTAAAGTTCATAATTTCCCTGAAACATCAACTTTTAAAAGGGGTTGAGGGCCATATTTTCATCATATAAAATTCATAAATAAGGTTGTGGATCCATATTACTAAACCCACCATTTTCATATTACAAATTCCTATTTTAAATCACATTCTTCATGCATAGAAAATCTATTAATTCCAGAGAAAAACCTATATAAAACTTTCACAATCAAAACCTTCAAACCTAGTTTCAAACAACCATTAAAGAATATATAATTACAACATAAATTGAAAAGATACAGTAATATTTTAAGTGGGGAGTGTACAACTTGCCTTTTAATGGAAGAAATTTGAGAAGAACTTGAATTTCATACCTTGCAAGTTAACTTTGGGAAAAAATCTCAATTTTAGTTCTCTTGAGAGTGGATAGAAGAAAGAATGACGAGAAACTAATAAATAATGAGTAAATGGATTTAAACAGTGATTTAATTCATGGGGATATGGTTTGAGGTGAGTCAAAGACCAAAATACCCTTAAAGAGATTAGAAAAAATTGCAGCAATATCTCTAATTAATAATGGAGTTGACAACCTGTCAACTTATTGATGACTCATCAACTTAGTCATCAATCTCTAGCCTATTTAGACATTTATAATTTAAGTTTGATGATGGAGTTTACATTTTTTCAACTAGTTGACATCTCGTGAACTCGATCATTAACCTCTGGAAGATAGACACCCTCGGATAAAATGATTATAACTTTCTACTCTGATATCAGATTAAGGTGAAATCAGAATGAAGATTCAAATATATATATATTCGGTATATATTATTCCACCCAACTCAATATAATCTAGGTTTAATGGTCATTTAAAATTGACTTAAGGAGGAAGGTCCACTAAAACTCAATCAGTAGAAAGGTTTTCAACTCATGTAATACCCTATAATTTTCCTAGTCCCGTTCAGCTCTGAGTGTGTCAAATGTCAACTTAAAAAATGTCCCACCAAATGGTAGATAATTGAATTAGATTTCCAACGATACCAATTTCACCTTAATCCGATACTCGGGTGAGAAGTTATTGCATTTTTAGTAAAAAATAATAGTCCACCGTGATACACTACATCGCGGTGAAAGCCAGATTCTCAATTATCCATTTTTCAGTTAAGTATCACAATTATTCCACACAGCGATAATATACAAAATCCCACTTGTCCCATTCCAGTAGCTCATAGTAATTTGCCAGTACTGTGCCAAAATTCTTGATGGAACAGACACTGCATCCCGATGTAGTGCAGATAGAACTCGTCCTTTTCCAGTGATGCAATGAAATTATGATGCATTGTTCCAATGTGCAAAATGGCACTTTTCTTTTTTTTTCTAGTAATACACCAAGATGGCGCTGCATCGCGCCATGGTGCAAAATCTTGATTTCTAATTCTGAATTAAATTTTCCAAAGGGCAATCTAGCCATTAATCAAGCCCCCCAATTAATGAAAAACAAGGAATTAAACCTATTCTTATCATTACACACTCACTTTCATCAAAATTCCTCTCCAAAAACCCTAGAACTTCTATTTCAAATCCTCAAGAAACCCAAATTCCACTATTCTTTTTCCAAGATAATCCAATATTCAAGATTCCCAATTCATGATCTTCATTAATCAATCTTCAAGAGCACAAATAGGAAGTCAAAGTTAAAACTACTTTCTCCAATCATTAATTAAGGTATGTGGAGTTATCAACAAGGATAATCCTTTAATCCTTGTGTCCAAAATTAGTTTTTAAGGTTAATTCCACATCTATTTACATGAGTTTCAAATTAGGGTTCGTACCCAAATATTGTTATTTGAAGATTATGATCTTACAATTGATTTCGATGTTGAATTATATGTCTATTTTTGTATTTTTTTGTGTATGACATTAATTTCCAGATTTAGAATTGAATTATCAAGATTTTCATTATTTAGCATGAACTTTATGATGATTTGACATGAAATTAATGTATGTATTACTAAGCCCTAGTTGAATATTGATATTTCAAGGATGAAAATTCTTTAAGCACACTATGATTAGTTATGCTAATATTTTTGAATCACGATTTGATCTTTTGATCTCAGCTTAGATATGGAATCCACTTTACAATTTTAATTACACTTTATAGTAAATAGATATACAAGTGGGTTGTAATATAAATCTTTATAATAGTTTTAAAAGTTTATTTCCTACAAAATGAGCACACAGATTAAAGGGAGTAGTATTAGCACTAAGTTGGGCTTGTTCACATGCCCTAGAACTACGAGCCTACATAGGTTCAAATTGTTAGATTATTCCCATTTCTATATGGATGAAAGTTATAGATGTGATCACTTAGCTTAAGTTTCACTCCTTGGCAAGAGTATGACACCTCTTCCCAATGTTAGGTTTTACCATAAGTGAACTAGATGTTGGACACTATGATAACTCACATAGTGTATGCCGGTTAGAAGAACTTCCCTATAGAAAAGAGTAAAGAATAACAGAAAAGCTTTTAGAAACTAAGTTTAAAGGCTCATGATTTTATTTAGATATTGTTTTATATAAGTCAGTAGATACTAAATGTCAGCTTTCAATTTATAAATATATAGGTGAGTCATTTTACACTTAGCTTGTATGATTAAAAATAGATTACAATAATAGATTTAGAACTAAGTGTGGTGTATCACAACATTCATTTAATATGTTTTATCATTCATGATTTATGATTATATCTTTCAATTACTCAACCCAAAGTAAGCCATTATTACTTAGCATGTATTATTTATGAGAAAGATATATTTATTCCCTAACTGTTTCACAATGCATTTCACCCCATATACTCAGTATATAGTAATGATCCACATATACGTCTATGTGCTACATTATCTCATAATGTAGGTTTAGGTTCTCAGTTTTAGCATCCAGAGTGATTTTAAACATCTCCATCTATATTTTGATAGTTGGTGAGTCCCCATAGTTTTGGGACCTAATTATTCAAAATTTCTAGCTCATTACTATAGTTGTTTCAGTATTTTTAGTCAGTTTGATTTGGAGAGAGGCTTTTCACAGTGGCTCTCTAGTTGTTATTAATAGAGGCTTGTCAGACTGCTAGTTATGATTTAGATTTCTAGTGTTGATTGTTCAGACTTTTAAGTCAAATATTTTTAGATATCATGTTTAGATAAATTCATCTTAGATCAGACAGTCTTCCGCATTGATTTCATGTTTATATTTATCTATTATGAGTATTCAGATTTAGTCTAAGGCTTATAGGGTTTACTTGAGGCTACTTGTAGTATTGAGCACCATGTGATATCTCGGGACCTATTTTGGATTGTTACAAACTCAACATTAAGTTAGGAGATCATTATGGACTTAATTCATCTCCAAAGTGTTTTCGCAAAATAGAATTTATTATCAAACTTATAATTAAATAGAAATCATTGAGTTTGAGTCTATACACATAGGAATGACTATTCAAATTCTAGCCCAAAATTTGTGAAGTATTACAAATCTTGACAAAAATGAGACATTTTTACAAAATCCTTTGACATATCCCACGAGTCGAAGGGGATATATGGATATTGAGATTGGGACTCATCCTATCAATTTGGGCCTTATTTTGTATTCAGAGGCAGATTTGTGGTGGCTTTTTGGATTCTAATTGTATTTTAGAATTTTGAGTTGTACTTATATAGTTTTTACACTATGACACCAAGTTTTTTGACTATATATGGTATTATTGTGGTTTAGACTTCTGCTTTTATCAAACATATACGGTTTGACTTTTCTCTAGAAGTCTCATCTTGGGATTTATGTTGTGATTTTTATTTATATATCAGCTTGGTTGATTGACTTACTGGTCAAGGCTTAGCCACTATAAGTGCCATCATGACCTGAGTTTGTGGTCATGATAGTTGGGTACTCATGTTTAACTTAGCATAGCTTTCCATAGCCAAACCGATGGATAGTTAGAGTATGCATGTGTTATAAACTTTGGAGGTTAATGGGAGCAATATTTGACTTTTGCAGATTTTGTTTATAATAATAGCTACCATTTGAGGATTGAGATTTAAATATTCAAGGTATTGTATCAGTTTGGTCGATCTTCTATTAGTTTATATGAGACTCTTGAGGTTAGACCCCGTGGTTTAGACTTGCTTTACAATTCTTTGGACACAGTTTTAGTGATTTAGGATAGGCTTAGGGAAGCATAGAGTAGACAAAAAATCTATGCAGACCATAGGCTTCGTGCCTTGATGTTTGGGGTTGACGATAGAGTCTTTCTTCATTTATTACCTATGAAGGGTTTGACGAGGTTTGAGGAGAAAGAAAATCTTAGCCCCATGGAAATTGAAACTTTTGAGATTCTTTGTAAAGTTGGGAAGGTTTCTTATGAGTTGGACGTTCCTCCAGACTTTTCAGCAGTTCATTTATTTTTTTATGTTTCTATTCTCTGATTCTATATTTAGGATGAGACTCATTTGTTTCTTTGGGCTTAGGTTTGGTTGGATGATAGCTTGACCTTTGTTGAAGATCAAGTGTCCATTTTTACTGGCGATGTGAGACGATTGTAATTGAGAGATATTCCTGTGGTATGTTTTAGTGGAGACACAATGCTATTAAGAAGGCTACTTGGGTGGCTGAATATGACATGCGTAGAAATTATTCTTATTTATTCATTGATTCAGTTACTTCTTTTCATTTTAGTTCGATGATGAACTAGAGTTTTAGTGGTGGATGCTATAATGACATGGATTTGTGAATTTCCATTACTATTTATTTTGACCATTTTCATTCCTCATAGTGGATCCCTGATGATTTTGATGTTTGGATATGGTTGGCATGATTTCTGATGCGATTGAAAATGTTTTATGGTATTTTAGAGAGGTAAGAAGTCTTATATTTGGCATCAAGAATCATTTGTTGTTCAGAGCATTTGATGGAAATTTACACTGCACCAGGACATTCGGAATGTCAAACTTATTTTTATAGCATGGTTGTTTTGAGTTTTGGATAATGATATATCATTTGGACCTATAGTTTGGAAATTTGTGAATAAGGGTCTGAGGGATCAATTTAGTGAGTATAACTTTTTTTCAAAAATTTGGCTTGTCCATTGAGTCCAGAATATAAAACTTAGCATGGCAGCATAGTTTCTTTGCTTTCATTGGATTTAGAATAAATTCTGATGGGTCGATTAAGAACTTTACTATTTTAGCGGGGTCCGCTTACCCAAAAAATTACCACTTTACCAGTGTTAACTGATAGTCGCCCACAACTAAAGCATGCACTTGACAACTTTTGAGGGTACCTATTTAGAATATGGGGAACTGGTTTAGAGATCACATATTGTTTATGTTGTTATTTTACTGCATAAGCAGCTAGAGAAGGGTTGATATAAAAATTCATACTCTTGTTTTCCTCTATTTTTGGAGTTTTGACTTTGGGTTTTTGCAATTATTGAGGAAATCTTCACCATTTGAGCTCGGATAGGCTCCAAAACATTTTTCAAATTATTTTTCATTGATTATATCATCAAAAAACACCTTTAAAATAACGATTAATGAAAAATTGTGTTTTTATTAGTAAATCTTCGAAAAGGGTTTTTGTTTGTTTTGAAGTTCATTTTTAACATATTTTCTCTTGGGTTTTCACTTGTAAACTCTAATAGCAATAGGAAAGGTATTTATAAAATAATATTATGGTTTTGCCCCTTTTG
Source organism: Capsicum baccatum var. pendulum (assembly GCA_030864225.1). Lineage (NCBI taxonomy): Eukaryota > Viridiplantae > Streptophyta > Magnoliopsida > Solanales > Solanaceae > Capsicum > Capsicum baccatum. The sequence continues at coordinate 215,879,718 of CM061554.1, read as the reverse complement.
TTTTCAAACTTATTTTTCAAACCCATTTTGGACCCAACAAAAATATGGGCAATATGGATATTGTTAGCTTTATTTTAATGCATAGATGCAATATTTGAATATTTTAGTTGATTCTAAGACTGTTCATAAGGAAAGACTCTATGTTGAAGAACTTTAGGAGTGAATTTCATATTTTTGAGGTAGTTTATTTCTTAACATCTTTTAGATATAGTTGGCAAGTTAATAAATAAGCAAAGCATGTTATTGGTTTGGCAGGATAACGATGGAGTTTATCTTTTGGGATTATCTTTCTTTGTTGTGACCGTATCTCATAAAATAATATCTTATGAATGCATATGTTTGATTGATTGGATATCATCATATTGGGTCGATTGTGAGCATCACATACTCATTCCACAAATATTCATTCATGAGATCCTTGTATCATTGAGAAACACTATTTCTGAAAGAAAATAAGAAACTTTTATTGTAAACCCTCTTCGTGTATACGATCCAAACAGGTGAGTTTAGATTTAGATATAAGATATAGTATATTAATGGAAATCCCCTTGGGTCCTAACTGTGAGCTCAATAGGTATATGTAGAAAGTCATGTGATGACTTTCAGCATTCATATCATTTGTGTTACATTGTATTATCATACGCATTTTTCATGATTTCCTTAGTTTTCTAGAAATTTGTTTTATTTCTATTTATTCTTCATGTATAGTTGTGTTTTATTTGTAATCTGTATAAGTCTTTATGTATATCGAAGATGGTGTGATATATGGTTTACTTTTCTGCTTGCATGTGACATAATCATTGTATATTTTACTTTTCTAATTTCTTTATTTGCACATTCATCCCATAATACCTACTAAGTACAAATGGACCCTAATCACTCATGTTGCGCTCTTTAGGTGCAGATTCAAGTTTGAGTGTAATGACTCTTTAGGTCATTTTCCATATTTATGCTTAGCTTCACTGTTTGAGCTTCTCCAAAGGTTCCCCAAGTCATTTATGACTTTTTGTGACTAACGGTTTGGTTACCGAGTAATTTGTTTATTTTTTAGAGTCAATTCCCTATTTTGAAATCTTCGCTAGTTCCAAATAGCCATCGAGCAAAAACTTCAACAAAATAATCTCAGTTGCAAATTCCAACTATGCCAGCAGATCTGAAATATCATTTTTTTCTAGGTAGACCTTTGGTTCAGGTCCTAATGAACCTGAGACCATTTTGACCTATTGGTTAGAAAGTTGAAAATTGAAAAGAATAGGTGTGGGACCCATATTTGGTCAAAATAACCTCGGATAGAAAATTTGACTTTGCCATCACGTTCGAAACATTGAATTTATGCTAGGGAGTCCCTTGGTTCATGTCCCAAGGCTTCCAAACTTATTTTGGGTTATTGAGCGAATTTTATGAAAATCATAAAAATATAGGTATGGACCCCACTTTTTTCCTAAATCATCTCCTATAAAGGTTTTGATGATTCCAATGGATTTGAAATGTTGTTTACATCAAAATTCACTATTGGATCATGTTATTTGGATTCCGGATAAGTTCGGTGGATCAAAAACTTCTTTTTCAATTTGTTGTCATCTAGTGCAACCGCGATCGTGGCCAATAGTGTGCGATCATTGCCCATATGACCGCGAAAACGACATGTAAGAACCTACAGGGGCTATATAAAGTTCCCAAGATGCATTCGGAGCATTTCCACTTCACTATTTAGACCTAGGAACCCCAAAATTATTGTAATATTAAAGTTGGTCATGGGGTAACTTGGGAGCCAAATTATCATCTTGTAACACGATTATCTTCAAGATTAAGGTAAGAATTCCTTGAATTCATGCTTGAATTTCATTGTTTGGAACTAAATCTCCAATTTAGCGTAGGGCTTGATTTTAGCCCAAAGTATGCTTAATTTTCACCCATTTCTTGAGGGTTATGATTCCTTGTTCATGTGTGAACATTGGGTTGGTCTCAGAAACTCATTTTCCGTATATGGAACCCACTTTGTTTTTTGGTGTCATTTTTGAACCTAAAATACAATAGTGCAGTATGGGTATTGTTAGACTCGTATTGATGAGTAGATTATGGTTTTGATAGCGTTATGATATTTTAAGGATTGTAAAGTGAAAACGAGCATATGGTGCGTGAAGTAAGGTTTTGCAGTTTGACCTTGAGGTAGGATTCTATCTACTTTTCTTCATAGATGATATGTGTTATAAATTGGGTGTGAATATGGATGTTAGTCTTGATTATGAGTAGGATAACTTGACCTTAATTATGGATGTTTTGGGGAATAGATGAGGGTTTTGGACCCGTAAGATGGCATATTTATAACCCTTTTGTATCCTATTTCCTTCTATCTCTAGTTTAGATTAGTTATAGGGTGGATATAATATAATACTATGTTTGGAATACGGTTTTAGCTTTTAAAGCATGATTTGTATATTTAGCCTTATTGGGCTGGTGTGGTAGTCTTGAAATAGTAAGTTGGGTAAAGTTGACTTGAGTACCCTTGTTAGTATTTGAAGTTGCTACCATAGGCTTGAATATGGATTACTTGACATTTAGAAGATTAACTAGATACCTTAGCATAGTTTTAGACATAGTATGCGTAATTATGAAAATTGTTGATTAGAAGTGTGATCTTTGGCCCACTAAAGCCTATGCTTATTTTAAGTCTTGTGGACTTAGTTTCGGATGTTATACACAGATAAGGCTAGTAAACCTTAGAATAAGGTTACTTTATAACATGGTAACCTGTATTGACGTTCTCGGATTGTGGCTTTTGATTTATGGTTATGATACTCCTTGTGGAAGTGATATTGGGCATTTAGGGATGATATTCCTTCTAAATACTATAACGCCCCGAGATCCCATCCCGAGATGTCACACAGTGCTTATGGACCCAAAGGACCACAAGCTAACCCTCTTATGATATCTGTACCTGTACACTGCATAATATCTGAAATAAATGTGGAAACTTTCCATAAGGTTCAACACATCTATATATACTCAAAACTGAAAATTGAGTACTAATATATCCGTTTGAAAAGCCTCTAAACTATCTGAACTATGGAGTTGATGGGACAGGTACCCAACTAACTCCGTCAACTGAAAATAAACAAAATCTAACACAATAATAGTAAACTGAGATTCGTCCTCGAAAGAAGAGGACTCACTACTACTGCTGCTGACGGGGACTGAACTGCTGAGGATAATCTGGATCTTGTGCCTCTAAACCTATGGTGTCAAATAAAACACCATAGCGCAAATGTGTAAGTACAAGAATGTACCAAGTATGTACACGAGGTAGGCTAATGAAAGGGTTCATGCATACACAATATCTAAACTAAATAATCATGAAAGATGTCGCATTAGAACACATACATGAATACACAAAACATGAACACAATCATCAGCACTCTAGATACTGAAACTTGCATACCACTTTATTGTAGAATGAACTCACTACTGGCACTGAGGATATGGATGGGCTTATATCAAGGACTTTAATCTGAGCTTACTTCTTTCAACTGAAAGAATTAGAGATCAACTTTGCTAACAGATTATTCTTGGAGCGATTATTAATTATAAGAAGTATGATTATATCTGAATCTGATGAAAAGAATATTTAATAAAAATCTGATACTATAATCAACCCTATCTGGCGGCATATCTATGAATATGATATCAATCAACTAAATATGTGACCAAGCCAATCTATCGAGATGGTCGATGAATCAACAAAACTATCTGAGTTCCTCATAAAGATAGATAACTGTATCTGACAGTCCTAATTTCTAATGATTTATTCTGAAACTGAGATAGAATTTGAAACTAAAACTGTGGGAACTAGTCACTTAACTGATATACCACAACCTACCACAGGTAGGGTCTAACCTCTATCCCCGGTTGGGAGGGTGCCAATACTGTGCCACAGCTAAAGACAGTATCTTTATGTGCATTATCTTTATGTGACCCTCATCTATCAGGTGCTCAAATGAGAATGGTGGAGCCCTCATCTATCAGGTCAAGCCTCTTCATCTACTCTCATTTAACAGGTGTGATGTCTCTCATCTAACCTGAACTAGTAGGTATGATGTCTCAACCAATGCTAGCTACGTAGTTATGGAGCATAAAGATTGCATCTAAGAATCACACCCTCTACTAGTAGGTGAGTTCCCATCCTTGAGCTCGTTCGGTGCTACTTTCTACTCCCAACTAAAAGACTCTAACTGAATTCTTAACTAAGCACAACTAAACTGAATATGATATTGATCATGTTTCTCAAAAGATCTAACTGAGTTACGTTGAGATTACTTAGTTCCGTATCTGACGGAAAAGACATCGAATCATAGTACCTGACTGATGATACAGAGCTTGAATAGATTACTCAAATCACTTTTGAGATTAGAATTGAATCACTTGAATACTATTATATCTGAGTTGATTGCAAGACTAAGGCTAGATTACTAGCGATAAAGTGATTACAGAGATTTTTGAGATTACTGAGCTTTCTTAAGTTCCGAACTTGTCTGAGGATACAGAGATTTATAGTTCACTGAGTTCTGAGAATCATTACTCAACTGAAATTATCGATAAACTAACACGGGCTCTAGACAAAAACTCTATTTCAGGTATAATTACCCCCACGATTAGATAGCATAAAAGTAAGCATCATCATTCATTCATCATCACAAGTATTCATGCATCATCACAATCATTCGAGCATCTTCTCAAGTAATTCAAGAATCATGCCATATGTTCATTTCCACAATCATTAAGCATCTCCTCAAGCATTTAAGGATCTCAAATGTCTATTCATCATCACAGTTGCCAAGGCATAACTTTAAGCATATCGGAATCATAATCATATAATAACATAGGGGGAAAATGCTACTAGATTGTACTCCCTTCAACAAGGGTTTAACTCAGCTATTTCATACCTATATCGATCTTGACATGTGTTTGGTTATCCCATGGCTTGGGGAGACTTCATATTATCATGTCATAACATACTTGCTAACCACTTGGCATGTATTAAAATCTTAACATATATCAAGAGCACATAATTGGGGGAATTTATAGCCATCATATCTCGACTTGTTCATTAGGGTATTTCAACAACCACTAGACATGACCAATTTTACACCTACTTGAGAATTTTATCCTATCTTGGCACATTTCACTCACTAAGGCGTTTTAACAAACACTAGGCATCCATGGACTAGATCACAATTTGGGGTTTCCTATTCAACATACTATAGTGGCCCTTATGCTTCACCTAAGCTCTTTATCAAACCTATGGGGAACGTTTTGCACTTATTCAACCATTTCTACACCCAAAAGTCATGAACACATCACATGGAAAAACAACTTCAAGAGGGTCTATCACAAACATCACATGAATTCCACATACTAGGGTCAAAGATCCTAAATTTTGTAGGCAGAAATAAATCAAAATTCAACAACACATTAAACATCCATTTAAAATCATACAAATCATTAACAACTCATAAACATAAAAATCATTTAGTTTTAAAAAGGGTTCTTGAGCTTCTTGGATGAAAGGGGCCAAATAATCAACATCTACATACATTAACCTTTGAAGTTGGATGAACTTTAGTGCTTGAAACTTTATACACACTTGAAATAAATAAATTCTTGAAGCCCACACTGTGAGGAACTTGATTCTTGAAGAAACCTTGTAGAATTTATGGATGAATTTTGGAAGATTAAGGTTCTTGAATGAAACCTTACATATTCATGAGAGAATTGGAAAAGGAAATGATTGAATTAGGGTTTGAATGAGGGTTCCTAATATTTATAGAGGTTAAAAAAAGGTGAGAAATGACCAAAATACCCATGCAAAAATGCCCTTGAATTGCTGGAAAAATATACTTAACGCTATCCTTGATAGGCCATCCGGTTCGTGATAGGCTGTCACGAATGGTCGTCACAAAAGGGGTCAAAATTATTGATTTTCTAGCCAGGGCTGACGACGTCATCAGAAATGTCGCCAGAATGTGATGATGTCATCAAAAATGTCGCCAGAAACGTGATAGCACATCAGAAATGTCGTCATCGTTTTCCAGCTTGACATGCTAGAATTAAATGGGGATAACTCTTTTCTCCGATATAGGATTTAGGAGAAATTAGTATCTTTGGAAAGCTAATTCAAAGATATTTCATTTGATATATGTAAATCCATCCGTTCTTCATATACAAAGAGTTATGGTTGATTGAAATTGACCCAAATTTTTAAAGTCACTAAAACTTGAACGATAGAAAAAATTTCAACTCGACCATGAGTTACGGGACCACTATGATCTTAATTCTGGCGCAATTAGATTCCCACATGATTCTATGTATTTCATACTTGGGAGGATATTTCTAAAATATTTTGACTCAGATTTTCACTTTACCAAATATTCTCTAACGCTCAGACTGGAAGAGGACTTTGCGGGGCATTACATTATCTCCTCCTTGAGAACATTCGTCCTTGAATGACTGACATATAGAGTTCTAACACTGGGCATGCATATATGATACATGGAATACTTGACTGATGATACTCATAGCTGAATTCTCATATACACATGCATATCTGATGCATGGACTCATTACTAGGATGATCTCATGAATACACGAATGAACACACGCTGACAAGTGAACTCTTTCTACTAAATTTGCATATCTAATGCATGAATGTATGGCTAAGCTGACTTTAGAAAGCACAACTTAACAATGCAACAATGATTGATGCTAACTTTATAATGAAAATCTGAACATGCATCGAAATAAATATAATGGCATGAAACATCATAATACCATGGGGTATCTCCCCATTGGGACTCTATGTCCCTCTAAACACACTTCGCTAAAATACTGAAGTGGTGCGCGGGGCGCCTACAGACTAGGTCAAAATTGATCGATCAAGATCTGAAACTTATGCATGACTCATGCTAACATATAACCTCAAAATAAGAGCAAAGGATCTGTCAATGCATAACATAAAGATTAAGGGCTCATAACATTCCCGGGTCAATTTCAGCGGATCTTTCCCGATCAACGCGATACAATATATTATGAACTGACGGATGACTATGCTGACTTTGGGGACCTGGATTAGGACAGTCTCAAACTTTGTAACCATTCTTGCCACATCCAAAGAACACATAACTACAGGATCCACATACACCCTTATGATTCTTACCATATTTTTCACACAATGGGTACATACGAACACCACTAGTACTACTCTGGGCTTTGGAGCTTAGCGCTCCCTCAAATCTGACACCCGCAAACTTAGGTGCTAGTATGCTAGCTGAAGATGGAGATGGAACTAAAAATTTCCAACCATACTGAGAACTAATAACACCTTGAGACCCTGACTACGAGAAACCACGACTACCTGTCTTGGCTCTCTTCACTCTCCCTCTCTCCTTTATCTTATCTGCCTCAATCTATTACGCATGAATCATTAGCCTAGAAAGATCGACATCACTATTGAGCATGGAAGCTCTACACTATTTCAACACATCAATTGACACCCCAGTCAAAACTTACTCATACTTGCTCTAGGGTCAGCTATCAAGTCAGGAGCATACTTGGCTAATTGGTTAAACTTAAGACAATACTCTTTCACTATAATGGAGCCTTGACTTAAGTTCATAAACTTTTCTACCTTAGATTCTCTGATTTCTAGTGGGAAAAACATATCTAGAAAGGCACTCTAAAACTCTTGCCAAGTCACGGGAGATGTATTCTCCCCTCTACTTTTCTCCCACATCACTACCCAATCATGACAAATATCTTTAAACCTATAAGATGCTAACTCAACACTTTCCTCCTCTAAAACATACATAATCTCGGTGATATACTTTACCTTCTCAAGAAACAACTATGGATCCTCACCAACTACTTACCCAAAGAATCCGGGTTGGTTTATTTTGATGATGCTTCTAATCCTGGCTGTGGAAGAATTCCCATCTTACTGAGGTGGGACTGCAGCCTAACGGTTGCTATGAACATTAGTCACCGCCTAGGCTAGCACTTGGAAAACCACCCAAAACTTTGCATGTGACACACTTTCATTTTCAGGATCTACTGGCTGAGGGGGCTGATCATCAACCCTATGGACAAAGTCTCGATGAGGAGGCCTAGTCTGCAAATGAAAGAATGAAATGGATTAGAGTGATGATCAACTTGAGCTCATGCTTACTCGCATAAAATGATCACTGAAAGAAGAGGAACTACTCCTAAGAACATCTTGTAGCCTCTTGTACATAAATGTTGCATGCTACACACCCATGTACAAGACTCTACTAGATGCGGATTTCAGACTCCCTAGGATACTCTTGAACCTTAGGCTCTGATACCAAGTTTGTAACATCCCAAGATCCCATCCTGAGATGTTACACGGTGCTTATGGACCTGAAGGACCATAAGCTAATCCTGTTCTGATATTTGTACCTTTACATTGCATAGTATCTAAAATAAATGCAAAAACTTGCCATAAGGTTCAACACATCTATACATACTCAAAACTGAAAATTGAATACTAATACATCTGTCTAAAAAGTCTCTAAACTATCTAAACTGTAGAGTTGATGGGACAGGTCCACAACTAACTCCATCAACTAAAAATAAAAAAAATTGAAACAATAATAGAAAACTAAGATTCATCCTCGAAAGAAGAGAACTCACTGCTACTCTGCTGATAGGGACTGAACTGCCGAGTATAATCTGGATCCTGTGCCTCTGAACCTATGGTGTCAAATAAAACACCATAGCGCAAATGCGTGTGTACAGGAATGTACCAAGTATATAGACGAGGTAGGCTAATGCAAGGGATCATTCATGCACAAATCTAAACTGAATAATCATGAAAGATGTTACATGAGAACACATACATGAATGCACGTAGAACAAACACAATCATCACAACTCTTGATACTGAAACTCACATACCACTTTACTGCAGACTGAACTCACTACTGACACTAAGATACTAAATCACTGACTCCTCTGATACTGATAACTGAGGATCTAGATGTGCTTACATCAAGGACTATACTCTGAGCTTACTGCTTTCGACTGACAGAATTAGAGATCAACTTGCTAACAGATTATTCTAGAAGCAATTATCAATGATAAAAAGTATGATTATATCTGAATCTGACGACAAGAATATTCAATAGAAATCTGATACTGTTATCAAGCTTGTCTGGTGGCATATCTCTGAATATTATTTGAATCAACTATATATATGACCAAGCCTATCTATCGGGATAGTCCATTAATCGATAGAACTATTGAAGTTCCTCATAAAGCTAATGATTGTATTTGATAGTCCTGATTTTTGAAGATTGATTCTGAAACTGAGATTGAATTTGAAATTAAAACTGTGGAAAGTAGTCACTTAACCGACATACCCCAACCTACCACAGGTGGTGTCCAATATCTACCCCCCGATTGGGAGGGTGTAAATACCGTGCCACAGGTAAAGACATTATCTTTATATGCATTATCTTTATGTGACCCTCATCTATTAGGTGCTCAAATGAAAATGGTGGAGCCCTTATCTAACAAGTCAAGCCACTTCATCTACCCTCATTTAACAGGTATGATGTATCTCATCTACCCTAAACTAGTAGGCATGATTTCTCAACCTACGTTGGCTACGTAGTTCTAGAGCACAATGATTACATCTAAGAATAACACCCTTTACTAGTAGGTGAGTTCCCATCCTTGATCTCACTCGGTGCTAGTTTCTAATCCCAACTGAAAGACTCTGACTGAATTCTTAACTGAGCACAACTGAACTGAATTTGGTATGGATCATATTTCTCAAAAGATCTAACTGAGTTATGCTAATATTGCTTAGTTTCGTATCTGACGAAAACGACATCGAATCATAGTATCTGACTATCAATACAAATCTTGAATAGATTACTCAAATCACTTTTGAGATTAGAATTGAATCACTTAAATACTATTAGATCTGAGTTGATTACAGAACTAAGGCTAGATTACTAGCAATACAGAGATCACAAAGATTTTTGATATAATGAGCTTTCCTAAGTTCCACACTTATCTGAGGGTACAAAGTTCTAAAGTTCACTAAGTTCTAAGAATCATGGCTCAACTAGAATTATAGAAAAACTAACATGGGCTCTAGACAACAACTCTATTTTTAGGTATAAATACCCCCAAGACACAATAGAATAAAAGTAAGCATCATCATTCATTCACCATCACAAGCATTCATGCATCATCACAATTATTAAAGCATCTTCACAAGTAATTTAGGAATCATGCCACATGTTCATTTCCACAGTCATTAAACATCACCTCAAGCATTTAAGGATCTTAAATGTCTATTCATCATCAAAGTTTCCAAGGCGTCACTTTAAGCATCTCAGACTCATAATCATATAATAACACAGAGGAAACATGCTACTAGATTGTACTCCCTTCAACAAGGCTTTACCTCAGCTATTTCATACCTATATCAATCTTGACATGTGTTTGGATATCCCATGGCTTGGGGAGACTTCATACTATCACCTGCTGCATGTTGATGGACAATCTGGAGAAGTCCATAACTTTATTCAACATCACTTTTTTGTACTCTAACACCAAGTCATCCGAAAGACCGAATGCAAACTTCCTCATATGTGATCTCATGTTCCCCGCCAATACTGAAGCATAACGGGATAGTTTATTAAATTTTTGGTTGTACTCCTTGACATCCATCTTTTCATGTTTCAAATTCACGAACTCTTCAGCCTTGGTCTCCCGCAACTCTTGGGGAAAGAATCGGTCCAGGAATGCTTCCACAAATTCGCCCCACACAAAAGGCTCAACATTTTCTCTTCTTAAGTCTTACCACTCATTGTACTACTGATTTGCTACCTCTTTAAGTTGAGAAGCTGCTAGTTCAACCCCATCCACTTCATCCACATAAATCACTCGAAAAAATCTTCTCCATCTCATCTACAAAGTCTTGTGGGTCCTTCTCTACCTTTGTACCCATAAATTTAGGTGGGTTCAACCTATTAAACTGTAATGACCCAAAATCGCCTCCCGGGACATCACATGGTGCTTAAGGCTACAAGTAGTCCCAAGCTAACCCATTGAGCCTGTGTCTACTAATAACACTCATTTCAAGATGAAATAATTCAAACACTAGCATAGTCATATCATATGAAGCTAGATATAGAGAAATTACTCAATCCAAATGAACAAATACTAGAAGTCTCAACACAATCACAATCTGATAACTTGTCTGACAAAGACTCTACTAATCTATGAACTAGAGAGCCGTTGGGATAGGTCCCCAACTTACTTGAAATGAACTGAAAGTAATAAAATGTCTGTCAAATATGGAAATATCTGAAGATATGTCCTCGAACCATGAAGACTCACCACTATAGAAATGTAGACAGAGGTACTCGAAAGTCACTGACGATGATGGGACTAAGCACTTGAACCTACATTATAAGATAATGTAACACATAGACATATATATGGATCAACACTTGGGAATGTACTGAGTATGTGGGGGTGCATGCATTTATATAAAACTACATCAATACTTTTTAATCAAATCATACATGCAATAAGTAATGAATCACATGGCTCGAATAAGTATAAAACGTAAAGCTCATGAATCATGTAGAATAAATCATGTAACACAAATCTCATGAGTCATCATAGTTTAACTTTGAAATTGGTAATCTTCTCTTATTCTTATTACCCATAGGCTAAAGGAAGTTTTAAACAATACTTTCAACTCATTCATATGTCTCATGGAGAGTAAAACTTCTTTAATGCTCAAGAACTCAACTCTATTGAACTCAAGAACTTGGAATTCGTAATCATATAACTTTGAAACATATTTAAAGGCATTTCATTCACATTAGGAAAATATCTCATTTCAAGCTTTAGGAAACAATATCTATATCAATGGAAAATACTTTAGACTTAAGGATCAAATCTGTAACTTTACTATTAGGAAAATAACTTGTATCAAGGGAGGTTCTCTTAACTGACATAAACCATGTGAGCTACATGGAGTCCAACATTTTGTCCTTCTAAGAAAGAGACCCCACATTAGGGAGGAGCGTCATACTCTTGCCAGAGAGTATAACCTCAATTCAGTAATCACTTATCTCAGCCTCGAGCATAATATCTCGGCCTTACTCCCAAAATCTCAAACCTATAATGGCACATAGTTATGGGGAAAGAAACTGTAGTACTTTCCCAACTCGGTGCTAAATACTACTCCCTTTACTTTATCTCAGTCATCTCAAGGAAATCCACTTTAAAATAATCTCATGGTTCATCAAGAACCCAATAATCAAATATGTAATCTCATGTAGAGAAGTGGATTTCAAAATTCCATGACTATTAGGTCAAAACATTTCTCAATAATCTCAGAATACTCAAATCATGGGTGTTTATAGCATAAGAGTTCATAAAATTACAAATCTCAGGTAGGGCTGAATAACCCTAATTAAATCTCAAGTTAAAACTCATCAAAAGTATAATAGGTAGTATATATATTCATAACTCATGTAGAAATCTGGAAATTTAAGCAATTTGTCTCAAAATCTCAACATACTCATATACTTCAATATCTCAACTTTTCAACTATTAATTTCTCAAGGATTAAAATCATGGGGTATAGACCCAGCTGCAATTTCTCAAGAAAACATGTTAAAATCATGCCATTAGACTCTTATTTCATGGGAAACATCAAAATATTGTAATCAATAATAATGGGTGAAAAACCCTAATTCAAATTGACATAAAATCTCATATATTGAAGAAAATCTTAGTTTAAATAAGCCTTTGGGCACAAGGATAAAAGGATTACCCTTGTTCAAAACCCCACATACCTTGGATTATGAAATTGGATGAACGAGATTGATCTAATATCTTCTTCTTACTCTTGAGAGAGAGTTCTTGCAACCTTTAAACTTGGGGAACTCAAATCTCAACTCAATTTCTATAATCCATGGTGAGTTCTTGAATTTCTTAGAGAAGGGTTTTAGATTTGATCTTGAGGGAGAAACCCTAGCTCTCATGTGTTTTGGATGATGAATAAAGCCATTTAATTTGCTTGGAATATATTTGGTTGATAAAAGAGTGCAAAAGACCAACTTGTTAAAATGAGTTAAAATCATTGAACGGGGACTGCGATGGTCGAAGCGATGATCCATAGAAGGACTGATGGTCCATTAGAATGTCTGTCACACATTGGCCAGAATATGAACACACTGCCTTGATACGATGGTCGCAGCAATGGTCCATCAGATTATCCATCATATGTTGGCCAGGATGAGGCCACACTGCCTGAGTACTACGCTCCGTCACATCCTTGACGGTCCGTCATTTTGGTCGTCACACTTGGGCTAGAAAAATGAGTTACTGCCTTAGTTACGATGGGCCAAGTGACTATCCTTTGCAGATTGGACGGTCTGTCGGATCGTCCGTCGTACTTGGGCGGTTTTGATAACTCTCAGTAAAACGGCCATAACTTCTAACCCTGATACCGAATTTGGATGAAATTGGTATCGTTGGAAAGATAATTCAATTATCTACATGACAAAAAGTAAAATTTAAGAAAATTCTATATGGTTTAAACACAAATCACTTGGGAATTCTCTTATCAATTTTTTAGGGCCGAAATTACACTTCACTTGACACGCTCTAAGGCTTAGACTATGAGGGAAAGTTGTGGGGTCATACAATATCTCCCCCTTGGAAACATTCATCCTCGAATGTCTCTAGTTATACTAGGAACACAGGAAAACACAGTACACCTAGCTGAAGCAGATTGGTAAACGGCCCAAAATCTCTCTAAACTCTTGAATACCTTAGAAATTGAAAGAACTCATGCAAGAATATATACATATAGCTGAAGTTTAGATTAGAAGGGCTGAATTAAGGAAGAACAATACCTTCAGATTGATTTGAACTCGTGAAAAACAGGTGTGGGTACGTGGCTTGTATGTGTACTTCTTCCTCCCAACTAGCGCCCTCAACTGTCTGGTTCTACCACAAAACTTTAACTAAAGAAACTTTGAAAATCTAGGATCTCAATAGGAATCTCATAAAAAAAGAAAAAAAAAATAGGAATCTCATCGAATGAAAGACTATTCTGAATATTAGCACTCTCTGAGAGATCTACTACAACAGAATAACCAATATACTTTTTAGGCATAGAGACACAAAAAATAGGATGAACGGATGACAACTCTGCAGGAAACTCAACCTCATAGGCTACTTTCCCAACATGGCTCAAAACTCTAGATGGGGCAACATAACAGGTACTAAGCTTTCCCTTTTTACCAGACCTCTTCACCTATTTTATGGGTAAAATCTTCAAGTATACCAAATCACCCACCTCAAAATCAAGATCTTTTCTTCTCACATCGTCATAAGACTTCTGACGACTATGATCTGTCTTCAACCTTTCTCTAATCAAATTAAATTTCTCATTAGCTTCAAACATGTATCAGGACTAATCATGATAGTTTCTCCCACTTCAAAACAACCTAAGGATGATCTACATCTTCTACCATACAAGGCCTCAAATGGTGTCATCCCGATGTTATCATGGTAACTATTGTTATAGGGAAAATTCAATCAATGGCAAATGCTCATCCCAACTACCTTTGAAATCAAGAGCACTCGACCTCAACATGTCTTCAAAGGTTTGAATGTTCTTCTCAGCCTAACCATCTGTCTGTGGATGAAAAGTGGAACTCAAAAGAACTTGGGTACCAAGACCCTGCTGAAATACCCTCTAAAATTGAGAAGTAAATTGAGTGCCCCTATCCAAAATGGTGGGCAAGGGAACTCCACAGCTTGACTAACTCCCAGATATACAATCAAGCATAATCCTCAGTTGTATAAGATATGTGCACGAGAAAAAAATGTGTGGACTTAGTCAGCCTATCCACAGCAACCCATATAGAATCATGATGACGACGCAAAAGAGGTAACCCAATCATGAAGTCCCTATTCACTACCTCCCACTTCCAAGTGGGCATACCAAACTCTTGCATCACACCACCAGGCCTTTAGTGATCTACCTTAACCTGTTGGCATGTTGCACACTTTTCTACAAACCCAGCTTTACTCTTCTTCATACCATTCCACCAATAGATTTCCCACAAGTCGTGGTAGATCTTGGTAGTACCGAAATAATGGAATACCGTGCACCATGCGCTTCAACCATAATCCTTTACCTGAGATCATCAACACATGAAACACACAATCTACCCTGCAATCTCAACATGCTATCTCCCCCTTGGGATAAAACCTCTACCTTTTTGTCCTTAACTGACTCCTTCAGTCTAACCAAACTAGGATCTTTGTTTTGCTTTTCCATCACTTTCGAAACTAAAGAGAATTCAGAACTACTCTGGACCAAAGTTATTCCCTCAACTAAATCAAGCAACCTAATACCCAATCTAGCCAAATAATGCACATCACAAGCCAACTCTTTCTTACCTTTCTCTACATAGGCAACACTACCCATAGACAATCTGCTAAGGGCATTCTCCACTACATTGGCCTTGACCGGGTAATACAACACACTTATATCATCATCCATTAATAACTCCAACCACCTTCTCTGCCAAAGATTCAACTCCCTCTGAGTAAACACATATTGCGGGCTCTTATGATAAAAAGACACATCAACATGAACACCATAAAGATAGTGTCTCCAAATTTTCAAAGCGAAGACCATAACAGCTAACTCAAGATCATAGGTTGGGTAATTCTTCTCATGCGGCTTCAATTATCTAGAGGCATAGGCTATAACCTTACCTCTTTGCATCAACACACAATCCAAACCAATTCTAGAGGCATCATAATACACTACAAAATCATCTGTACCATCAAGCAAAGTCAACACAAAGGGTGAAGTAAGTTAAGTCTTCAACTCCTAAAAACTCTTCTCATAGGAACCTGACCACTGGAACTTAACTTTCTTTTGGTTCTACCGGGTCTGGGGAGATGCAATAGAAGAGAAACCTTCAACAAAATGGCAGTAGTAGCCCACTAGACCTAAGAAACTTCTAATATCATATGGTGAGATAGGTTTAGGCTAATTTCTTATAGCTTCTGTCTTTTGGGGGTCAACTCTAATACCTTCGGCTGAAATAATATGACCCAGAAATGCTACAGCCCTTAGCCAAAATTTACATTTACTGCATTTGGTGAACAACTGGTGATCTCTAAGAGTTTGCAAGAGAACTCTAAGGTTATTTGCCTGGTTATTTTCAGTACTAGAGTACAAAAGGATGTCATCTATGAAGACAATGAAAAACATAAAAAGATATGGCTTGAACACTCAATTCATGAGGTCCATAAAGGCGGTTGGGGAATTGGTTAGCCCAAAGGACATGACTAATAACTCAAAGTGACCATAGCGGGTTCGAAAGGCTGTCTTTGGAATATCACATTCCCTCACTTTAAGTTGATGATAGCTGGATCTAAGGTCTATCTTGCAAAAGTAACTTGCACCTGATCAAACAGGTTATCAATTCTCAGAAGAGGATACTTATTTTTTACTGTGAACTTTTTAAGCTAACGATAGTTAATGCACATACGCAAAGAACCATCTTTATTTGGCACGAATAAGACAGGAGCGCCCCAAGGAGAAATACTAGGCCTTATGAAACTTTTGTCTAAAAAATCTTTGAGTTGCTCTTTCAATTCTTTAAGCTCAGTAGGTACCATATGGTATGACGGAATAGAAATAGGCTGAGTATTGGGAAGAATGTTAATCCCAATTCTATCTCTCGATTGAGAGGTATCCCTAGGAGATCTTCCAAAAAACCATCTGGAAATTTATTAACAATATTGACTGACTGAATTAGTTGGAGCCTCGGACTTAGTGTATTTGACTCTAACTAAGTGATAGATAAAACCTTTAGATATTAGCTTTTTAGCTTTAAAATAGGAGATAAAATGACTCTTGGGAGATACCAAACTCTCAAAACACTCAAAAGATGGTTCATCAGGAAACTAAAACTTGACCACAAGGGTACGACAGTCTATAGATGCTTAACAAGAATAAATCCAATCCATACCCAGAATAAGATCAAAACCACCATGTCTAACTCTATCAAATCAGCAAGTATGACTCTATGAAGAACAGTAATAGGACAATCTCTCTACACTTATTTAGCAACAACTGACTCCCCAGCGAGTGTAGAAACTAAGAAAGGCTCAGGAATCTTTTTGGGACCCATTTTGAAATTCATAGCTACAAGTAGGGTCACATAAATGAGACTTAACCCGGGGTCCAACAACATATATATATCAAATAAAAATAAATGGAGCATACCAAACAATATCGAGAGAGTTCTCCTACTCCTGATGGGATACTAAGGTATAGAATCTGTTCTGATGCTGACCGCCAACAGTGCTAGATGAAGCTCCCTGAGAAAGGGAAGGACGGGGTACAGAAGTTGGTGCACTAGTAGCCTATGCTTAAGGTCCGACGTCTCTGTTCCCCTGTTTAGCATGAGGACAATCTCTAACTTTGTGGCCCTATATTCCACAACCAAATCAACCCCTCAGATCTTCAAAACACTCCCCGAGATTACTCCTACCATACTTAGCACTGGGAGGATAGCGGGGCCTATTACCAACACTGTTCTGCGACCTAGACATAAAAGCTTTACCCCCTTGATCCTTCCTTCTTTTAGGTACAGGAGAACTAGCTGATGAAGGCACTAGTATAGATGGATGCCTCTGAAACTGAGGGTGGTTCCCTCTATAGAACCTAGGATGGCTAAACTCATGCTGCTCAGATCCATCTCTCCTGTTACCTCTTACTCGATCACTCTCCCTAATTTTATCCGCCTATATCTTCTGGGCATGCATAAAATGCCCGGCCTCAAATTCATAAAATCTTTAATCTTGCCTCCCTCATCTCAAGCGGAAAGAACTTATCTAAGAATATATCTTGGAACACCTACCAAGTCATAGGAGCAACATCCTTACCTATACCCTTCCTCCATGATACAACCCAGTCTATATGTTATGTCTTTCAACCTATAAAATGCCAGCTCTACACTTTCTTCCCCAAAAATATGCATCACCTGCGTTATCTTTCTTATTTCTTCCAAATATAATTGTGGGTCCTCACCTGTCTTGGACCCATAACACTTTAGCGGATTCATTCGCATGAAATCACATATCTTAGTTGTGGATACATCACCTCCCTACGGATTAGCAACTGCATCCTGGTTATTGGCCCGAACATTAGCGATGACTACTTGGGCTAATGCCTGAAAGGCTGCCTGAAACTCGGCATGAGACACAGTCTCATTCAAAGGATCAATAGGTGGGGGTTGCTCATCATCGTTCCTGTGGGCATTTGTTCTTCTGAGAGGCATTTTCTGAAATAAAAGAGTATGAATTATTAGATGAGAGGGACAACTGTAGGCACGATAGAATCCGAAAGAAAGAAGTAACTTTTTCCTAAAATGTCTTGTAGCCTTTTGCTCATAGATGTGGCGTGCTACACGCCGATGATCAAGACTTTATTCAACGCAGCTTGTCAGACTCCCTAGGATTCCTTTAAAACCTTAGGCTCTAATACCAAGTTTGTAAGGACCTAAAATCACCTCCTGAGACTTCACACAGTGCTTGAGGCTACAATAGCCCTAAGCTAACCATATGAGCCTGTTTCTACTAATAATACTCATTTAAAGATAAAATAATTCAAACACTAGCATAGTTATATTAGATGAAAGGAAATATGGAGAAAATGCTCAGTCCAAATGACAAAGCAATACCGAAAACCTCAACACAACCATAATCTGATAACTAGTCTAACAAAGGCTCTACCAATCCATGAACTAGAGAGACATTGGGATAAGTCCCCAGCTAACTCAAAACTAACTAAAAGTAAAATCATGGTCTCTCAAATATAGAAATATCTTAAGATAGGTCCTCGAACCATGAGGACTCACCACTGTAGGAATGTAGATAGAGGTACTCAAACGTCACTGACGAGGCTGGAACTGAGCACCTGAACCTATAATATAAGACAATGTAGCACATAGAAGTACATGTGGATCAGCACTTGGGAATGTACTGAGTATGTGGGGTGTATGCATTTATATAGAACAATATCAATACTCATTAATCAAATCATGTATGTAATAAGTAATGACTCACATGTCTTGAATAAGTATAAAATGCAAAGCTCGGGAATCATGTAAAATGGAACATGTAATGCAATCTTGTGAGTCATTATACTTTCAGCTTTGAAATTTGTACTCTTCTCTTATTCTCATTACACAAGGCTAAAGGAAACTTTAAGCAATACTTTCAACTCATGCTTATGTATCATGGAGAGTAAAAATTCTTCAATGCTCAAGAACTAATAACTCTTTTAAACTCTAATACTTGGAATTCGAAATCATATAAATTTGGAACATACTTGAAGGCATTTCATTCATGTTAGGAAAATATCTCATTTCAAGCTTTAGGAAAAAATACTCATATAAAGGGAAAGTATTTTAGTTTTATAGGAAAATATCTTATCTCAATGGAAAACACTTTAGTTTAGAGAGGTAACTGATCTCGAAGTTTATATGTCAAGGGAGGTTCTCTTAACTGGCATAAACCATGCGAGCTACATGGAGTCCGACGTTTCATCCTCCTAAGAAAGAGACCTCACATTGGGTAGAGGCGTCATCTTTTTGCCAGGGAGTATAACCTAGGTCCAGTGATCACTAAACAAACTTGGCCTCAGGACCAATATCAACTCGGCCTTAGGCCCAATAAAAATCATAAACTCGCCTCAGGCCTAACCTATGGTTGCACATAGGTTTGGGGTAAGAAATCGTAGTAACTTATCAGATTGGTGCTAAACACTACTCCCTTTAGTTTATCTCATTCATCTCATGAAAATTCACTTTAGAATAATATCACGCATCAATAAGAACCCAATAATCAAATCTTTAATCTCATGTAGTAGAGTGGATTTCAAAACTCAATGACCATTAGGTCAAAACAATTCTCAATAATCTTAGAATACTCAAATCATGGGTGCTTATAGCACAATAGTTCATAAAATCTCAAGTATCAAGTAGGGTTTAGTAACCCATAGTTCAATCCTAATTTAAAACTCATCAAAAGCATAATAGATAGCATATAGATTCATAACTCATGTAGAAATCTAGAAATTTCAGAAATTTATCTCAAAATCTCAACATACTCATATACTTCAATGTTTCAAACATTTCAACTATCAACTTCTCAAAGATTAAAATCATGGGGTATAGACCTACCTACAATTTCTCAAGAAAACATGTAAAAATCATGCCACTATACTCTCAATTCAAGGGAAACATCAAAAGCTTGCAACCTATAATAATGGGTGAAAAACTGTAATTCAATTTCATGTAAAATCTTATAAATTGCACAGAATTGCAGTTTAAATAAGGTTTTGGGCAAAATGGTGAAAGGATTGCCCTTGTTCAAAACACCACATACCTTAAGTTAGAATCTTTGGATGAACTCTCGATTTTGAAACTCTATTCTTACTCTTTAATAAGGGTTCTTGAATCCCTTGACTTGGAAACATTGAATCTTGACTCAATTTAGAAAATCTATGGTGGATTCTTGAGATTCTTGAAAGAGGTTTTGGATACTTAGGGTTTTTGTTGAGAGAAAACTTGAGAGAGACTTCATAGAATTCTTGTAAATGACCTTGATTTAATGTTTGCACGGTTTAAGAGGTTTGGAAAAGTCTAAAATGCCCTTTTTAACTTCTGTACGAAGCTGGAAAAATTGAGCTAGGAACCCGATTTCATAGGCCACCGTGACGCGCCACTATTATGGTGGCTCTCTGGAAATTGAAAAATTGGAAATTGGTAGTCACCGTGACGCGGAGCCATCATGTTGTCCCACTAATTGAGACTTGGAACATCAACGTTATGTGTCACAATCGCACCAGGCCACTGGATATTAACTATTGGGAAATTGGGGTCCTCTGCAACGCGCCACTATTTTGGAGTTCCACTAGAAACTGATAATTGTCAAATACACCCTCTCTGCGATGCGTTGAGCACCAAAATGACGTTTTACGACTAGGACTTAAATTAGCCATAACTTCTTACCCGGGTATCAAATTTGGGCGAATCATATATCAACGGAAAGTTTATTGAATTTTCCATGTGATAAAAGTCGAAATTGGGGAAATTCTATATGGTTAATATGATACTCACTTAGGAAGTCACTTTTCAATCTTTAGGGATAGAATCGCGCCCCACTTGACACGCCCTAAGGTTCATTCTATGAGAGAATTTCGCGCGTTCTTACATACTTCCTTATTTTTATTATGTTAGACTCTTGGATATGAATATGATTGTTGTTCCTTATTATCTCATTGACTAGTCATATGATTTCTGAACTCTTGGGTGTAGTTTTCATTCTGATTCTATGATGTATATATATGTTTTATCTTTGGAGCTCAGTTGGCAGTAGCCTATAGAGTCTCATTCGTTTGATACCCATACTACAGTTTTACATCCTACAGATCATAGTACCGGTTATCGCCGCTGATGTGTGTATCATGTGGAGCAGGCCTGGTTCAAAGACTTAGAGTGAGCTCCTGACGTTCGGAGCTTTACTTATCTCTCTCTTATGTATTAGAGTAGTCTCTACGTTGTATTCAGATATAAGTTATATCAGTGTATTTCTATTGATATTTTACTTTTATACTTTTTTTTTATCCGAAGCTTTTGTACTGATACCACCAGGTTTTGGGATTCTTCTATGTATTGATCTTTATTTCATATATTCTGCATTTTTTTCTTATATTATTGAGTAGTCGATTACTAGCCGTTCTGGACTACGAGTTGGCTTGCCTACTGGTAGGTTATGGTAGGCACCATCATAACCTGAGGAAATCGGGTCATGACAATGAGTACTGAATGTTGTAACTAATTCTCTCAGATTGAAGCAGTGCTCGAGGTACTGGGTGCTTTTGGAATTCTCAAAGCCGACTTCGAACCTTCTCTCATCTTGCTTTTTTTTTTTTCATTGTCAGAGACAGTCGTATACATCAGATTCTATTATGTATTAGATGTTCTTACGCAATGACTCTAGATTTATAAGACATATGAGATTTCTTTCACATAACCATTTTAACTATATTTCTTATTGGCTTGACTTCTTGCTAGAAGTCTCTCATTAGTGATTGTTATTGTCAGTTTCGTATTTCCTTTATCAGTTTGAGCGATTGGCTTAATTATTAAAATTGGGCTGCGATAAGATCATTATGTATTATTTTTGGGTCATGACATAAAAGAACGATAATTAGTCAAAAAGAACACTCACAAATAAATACACCATGTAAAAAAATGTTGTTCTCATTCTTGTCTTCTCAAATCTATTTATTACTTGTGATGAAATGATAATGCTTGTTCGACATGCACCCTTTAAAAACATTGGGCATGGATGGTATGACACCTCTTCTTTCAAAAATATTGAATACACTTTCTAGCGATATTTGTGAAGCAGTGAAAAGTTTCTTTCGCTTGGGATATTTGTTATCTTCCTAGAACCTGACCCTTATAACGTCGATACATAAATTAAATCATGTAGGTGTTCTAATACCAAAAAATTGTGTCAAATAAGTCAAAATAAACAATAACACATAAATACACAACAGAATTAATCAAGCATATGATAAAAAAATTGTTTCCTTACATATACGTAAAATTATAGTTTTATAAATTGATTGCAAAATGGTTATGACTTTTTCCTGCTTTTGCTTAAAATACTCTGGTTATGCATTACAAATAGGTTTTAGCTTAACCCGTTGTCACATATAAATGGTTTCATATTTGAAACAGAAATGACATTTTTATAGAACATGAAAAGAAAAATATATTGAATTCAATTTTTGTCTTAGATGTGAATTTAACAAGCTAATTTATATCTTTTCTTCTCAAGTGTATATATATATATATATATATTTCAACACGACAACTCAATCTTTTGCCTCATTTATTCTTGCTAGATAGTATGACTTTTTGTTCTTGACTAGAAAGATTTTCATAAATGAATGAAACAATTTGGTCTAGCCTTGTTTATTTATAGAACTATTTTATTGACTATTGCTTATAGTGCCCAAATTTTGGATGAGATTCTAGTAAGTATAGCAGAACTACTTTATCCGATGAAACACTTCATGGGATTTAGATGGGATGAACATTATAGCATAAACATACAAATAAGTATATAAAAGATTTTACGAAATTCAAAAGCTAAAAGACGGAGATTTGATCCTATAATTCAAAAAATTTATAGAACAGCCATCCATAAACATCATATTTGATGGTTATTTTACATAAATATTTTTCATAAACATGTCTTTCGTGCAGACGAACGACAACAGGAACATTGTCAAGACAATGGGTGACCATCCCTACCGAGTGAAGTACATGTGAGCTCGGTGAGCTCCACGGACGGTATTGTGTGACTCTGCTCGTGCGAAGTGGATACTCTATGACTCATGGGATCCGGCGCAGAATTTGATCCCGAGAAAAAGATTTGCTTATGATCTACCATCTTCGGAGAAATTGGCGGAGGAGAAGGAATATGCAATTGTTTGCATAAGTACTGAATACATCTATTTCCAAGTGCAAAGTATTAATATTAACAATATTAACATATGGCTCATCATACAAATTAAATTGCAAAATAAAATACCTTCCTTCCTCCCAACAAACATTTAACAAATAAAAATTATAAAAGCGGGTGTGCTTTCGAACCTAAATAGTTTATAAATAGTATTATAGGCATTGGGCATAATTCTTAAGTTTAACAAGACAATAAAGTAATTGTGGGCCTTCTGCAACTAATTATAAGGAAAAAGAATTCCTAGAAGGTTGTAAGTGATGCGAGTTTGTGAAATTAGATAAACCCTTACCCCCAACCACTCTATTTATTTTTGCATTGTCTAAGATTAAATAATTGTGCCCTTCATGGTATATGTGTCTGATATTCTCTCTATCGTTAGAACAAAAAGTTTCATTTCTCCCTTGATCCGTCATAGAGATCCAATGTGAATGTAAGCCTAGATCATATCAAATTGTTGAGAGATCAAATTCAACCTTATTCCTCGAAGAATTTTGACACATAGAGTCTGACTATTCAACACAAAACCTTCATTAATGATTGATAAAGGCAACTACGAGGCATTTTGCTAACGGGAATCTTAGAAATGGTCCATCAAAATTAGACCATTTGAGATAGCAAAGGGACAAATCTGAGTCTTAAATAGGAAGAAAAATTCATACAAAAAAGATATATGTTGTGTAAATATACTATAAAAGGATTTGAAAGAATGACCGTACTCTTTTTGTTGGCGAATAAGCTTCATCATTCTGTCCATTAGGACAACTCTATCTGCCCATGGGTCTTCTGTCTCCATCTCATTACTTGTAACACAATTAACACCACACAAATATTGTAAAAACATTATTTAATTATTCATAGACAAACAATAATCTGAAAACTCAGTTTAATTAATTTATTTTACTTAAATAATAGCTATAATTAAGTGATCAAAAGATTATAATGGCTAGTCACCCAATTTGTCCATCTCCTTCTAGAAGATTACTTTACAAATATCTAGTTATTGCTATTGTACATGACTATCTTGCAAGATACTATTTTTTCAGACTTCACTTATTATTATTTAAGCTCCAGGTATAACTGAAAAATACATGATTTGTCATATAGGAAGTTGCTTGAACGATTTGCACTCCTCACTTCTCACTCAAAGGTTGTGAGTTTGAGTTAAGGAGGCTAAAATGGTGTGTGAAGATTCTAGGGAGGGTTAAAAATAGCGAGTTGTTTTAGAGGCATGCTTTTGCCGAAAAATATATTTAAATTGGTCACTAAAATTAAGGTACCTGCTTTAAAATTCCGAGTCAAATTTATAAGGTATCTAGGTATTTAACTTAATACAAATATATATGTGCATCTATGTATTAATATAAATTCTTTAAAAATTGATTCTTATTGATTATAATTAGTCTACTTTATTTTAAATAGATTCCATTTTATCATATAAAGAAATCTATTTATAAGAGGAAAACAAATAAGGCATATTTATACCTAAAAATTAATCGGAAAAAATGCTAAATGATAAGTATCAATTACCTCATATTGCTAGTATTTCCATCATATATTTTGATCGTTGCAGGAAGCTGCAACTCTTCTTCAGGTGTTATTAGCTGATGAAAATTTCAAATAAAATTTTGTTGCCTTAGAATTAATGAACCATGGAAAACCTAAACAACTATATAGCTTCATTTACAATGAAACTAAAAAGTTGAAATCAACAATGATAAAATTTCTACTAAACATAACCCCTAAAATTGAATATAGATACTTCTTACCGTACACTCCATAGTTATGCTTAAGATTATATCAGTATGGTAACATTTATCGTTGCCTAGTTATGCATTAAATTAATATACTTTATTTTGATATGATAATAAGTGAGGTAAAAATACATGGGTAATTACTTGTTCTTCACAATATTTGCCCTTTTGGTTAGTCTCTTCCTCAGCTCCAAAGTTTGAAAATCGCACCCAATTCCCTTTTTCTTCGACAACTTGGCAGTGGGGGCATATCATAATCCCCCTTGCATTGAACTCGGACCCAATACAGTCTACATAAAAGGAAATAAAGATTAAGTGTTCTATGCAATGATACTATAGAAATTCATAACTAGCAAATTTCATAGTTTTTTAACAAAAATTGCATAAATAAGGAGATTGGTTAGAAATTAATGTGTTAAACGAATGAAACTGATCTTATGAATGTCAAACTTTTAGATGAGATGGTACAAAAAAATAAAAATAATTCATGCATTATCCTTTATCTTTTCTTCCTGAGACGTCCAACTTCTTCATTTTACTTTTCTTAATAAATTTACTCAAAGATTTTATCTATAGGATCAAAGAATAAAATCTAACTTACTACTTGATTTATATGAATAAGTTTTTCTTAGAAGAAATTAAGGGGTTGTTTGGCCGTAAAATGTTTTTACTATCTTCCAGAATTGAACTCCGTAAAATATGTTTAGCCATAAAATTCCAGAAAAGTGTTTTCACATTTTTCAAAATTTTCAAAAATAATAAAATAATTGTTTTCACTTTTCCACTCGAAGTAATTCAAATAACTCTAGTTATTTCATGGTCAAATACAACTCAAATTTTCAAATATCAATTTTTACCTGGAAAACAAAAATGGCTTTTTTCTATTTTTACAATGAAATATGGCCAAATGTGTACTAAAAATCTCATGACCCAAAATTATTCAAGAAAAAACCTAATGAATCGGATAAATAATTCTTATGTTGAGTAAAGAAAGATCTATTTAGCTGCTAGAAAAAATAAAATAAACACACATGAATGAATATTAAGAAAGTTGCTTATTTTTCTTGTTATTGGAGATTTACAAATATTTAAGTATATGTTACCTGTGTGAAATAAATGTTCACAGCTAAGTTTTGTGATAGATCTCCCAGCATTGTCAATTACCTTTTCCAAACATATTCTACACTTAGGGGCATCGTTTATACTATTTGGAAAAATACTATTGGCCATATTGTTGAAAAGAGTTGTAGAAAACACTTAGTGAAATAAAATAAGAATAAAAAAACAAATGAAGAATGAGGTGAAGCAATCGGCAGTTTTAAACACTATTTAAGAAAAAATCGAAACACTAATAAAGAAAAACATTAAATTGTATGAAAATATTTGTTATGATCCTCCAAATATAGTTAAGAAATTAAAATCATTTTAAAAGATAAAGAAGAATATTTTAAGAATAAATTTAAAGTGAAAACCAAGGTACCATTAATATCAACACATATATGGTAAAATTTTTGAACAAATGATTGTTAAAATTAATTGATCAACCAAAATTGCAAATTTGTGTTAGAATCATTTGTTTTGATCATTGTTCGTGTTCACACGGTAAAATAGTACAAATAATAAAAAACTAATTCGGTCACATATGACGAGTTTTCTTCCACGGCTAACATTTTAAATTTTGCGGAAATATCAGTCATGATGTTATAGGAAGATAAGTTCAAATCATGTTATAAGATTAAAAAATGTTGATAAATTCATGAAAGAACGATATATTGTTTGTGTGGTCGTAAAGGCTCTTTGTCGTGCGTATTAACTGAATAATAATTATTTTAGTCTGGGACTATTGAAAACAATATCTCTTCCTCACCTCCAAGGTAATGGTATGAACTGCATACATCTACACTCCTTAGACCCCACTTTGTTGAGAATACATACATTGGATATGTTATTATTGTTGTTGTAGACTTTAGTGCTTATAGAGAAAGTAAGGTTTATGTCTCCCTCTTTTTTGAAATATGTGTTAGAGTTTTTGACCCGAATTTTGTTGATCCATCCTAGAAAAATTCGTGGTGCGACCCATTTTTTGAGAATTTTTAGGGGTCCTATGGTGGTAGTGGAGGGATCGGGCCATGTAGGACCTGAATGTTTTTGGGCATAGGATTTGTTTCTACGCTCGTATTATATAAGTGTGATTTAGTGGGTTGTTTTTGATGGTTTTTATCATACATCATTGAGACTTTCGTCTCCTCCTAGTATTCCTCTCCATTATAGGGAATTCCTACTCCTCAGCCTGTGGTTTTTTCCATCAAAGGTTTCCACATAAAATCTGGTTGTTCTTCTTGTTTTTCTTTGTTTGTGGTATTTTTTATTCCTATTCATTTCAATAGCAAACTGGAATTAGAGCACAAAGTTTTTTTCTCGAAGATGGCAAACATGAAGTATGATATTCTGCTATTGGTCTGCAACACCAGATCTTTTTTATGACGGGTTAAGATGTGGGTCGTCCAAACAAAGATGGATTTGAACAATGCTCAATT
Source organism: Capsicum baccatum var. pendulum (assembly GCA_030864225.1). Classification (NCBI taxonomy): domain Eukaryota; kingdom Viridiplantae; phylum Streptophyta; class Magnoliopsida; order Solanales; family Solanaceae; genus Capsicum; species Capsicum baccatum. The sequence goes on along the minus strand of CM061554.1, from coordinate 215,851,736 downwards.
AAGGTTTGATAAGATGCCCTCATCGTGTACCTCATCGTGTACATAGGATGAGAAACAATGGAGGAATCGAAAGGCTCTATCTCATATACACCTTCATTTATCTAATCAAATTCTACAGGAAGTTTTGAAGAAGACCACTGTAGTTGCGTTGTGGTTGAAACTTAAATCGTTAAGTATGATAAAGAGACTAATTAGTAAGTGGCATCTCGAATAATGAATTTATTCATCTCATGTCTGAGGATGCATCTTTGGAAGATCACCTACTTTCTTTAAGAAAATCATCTCTGATTTTCTTACTCTAGAGGTTAAGTACGATGAGGAAAATCTAGGGTTGATTTTGTATGGTCACTGCCTGCATCATATTTGACCTTTAGGGATACGATTTTAGATTGTCGTGCTATCCTAACCTTAGATGAAATCTATGATGTGTTGTTCTCTAAGGAGAAGATGAAGTATCTTGTGAATGGGTCGGTGACTCAAGGAGATGGTTTCAATGTTTGAGAAAGGACTCATGAGAGGAACTCTGGAGGTGATGATAGGAATAGGTCAAAATTGAGAAACAGAAACAAAACCTTTAATTACTGCCAAAAAAAGGGACATTTCAAATATGAGTGTTATAAGTTACATAATAGAAATAAAAGGGAATATGAAAAACAGAAAGGAAACTAACTAGAGAAGTTTGGTGAAGCGAGTGTTATTGAAGATAGCGCTAGTGCTGGAGAACTTTTGGTAGTCTCTAATGGTAACTCCAAACTCTGTAAGGATTGGATTCTTGATTCATCTTTCACGTTTTATATGTGTCGCCATCGGGATTGGTTTACAACATCTGAAACAGTCTCTAAAGTCATTGCGTTGATGGGAAATAACACACCGTCTAAGATAGTTGGTATTAGAACAATCAAAATTAAGATGTTTGATGAGGTTGTGAGGACACTTAGTGGTGTGTGGTATGTCCGAAACCATAAAAGAAATCTCATTTCCTTGAGTACCCTTGATTCGAATGGATATAAGTACAATGGTGAAGGTAGATTCCTGAAGGTTTCCAAAGGTGCTTTTGTTGAGATGAAGGGACAGAGAAAGAATGCTAATTTTTATGTCTTGCAAGGCTCTATGGTTACAGTTGATGCAACTATTTCTACTTTCTCTTTATCAGATAGTGATGTTACTAAACCTTACCATATGCCTCTAGGACATATGAATGAAAACGAATGGCTGAACTAATGAGAAGAGGAGTTCTTGATGGACAGAGTGTTACCTAACTGGAGTTCTATAAGTACTTCATTTTTAGGGAAGAAGAAGAGAGCCAGATTCACTAAGGGCATCCATAAGACTAAACGCACACTTGACTACACTCATTCTGATCCCTGGAGTCTTTCTAGAGTACCTTTTAGGGAAGGTGCTAATTATATGTTGACTATTATTGATGATTATTCCGAAAAGTTTGGGTGTTCTTCCTGGAGCAATAGAATAATGTCTTTCCTTTTTCAAGGAGTGGAAGACTATGATTGAAAAAACAAATAGGGAAATATGTAAAATAGCTTCGGACTGATAATGGTTTAGAGTTCTGTTCTAATGAATTTAATGTTTTTTGCAAGTCGGAAGGAACTATGAGGCACTTAAGAGTTCGTCATACTCCATAGTAGAATGGTGTGTCTGAATGAATTAACAGGATTATAAGGGACAAGGTACGTTGAATGCTCTCTAATGCTTGTTTACCCAAGTCTTTTTGGGTCAAAGCTGCTTCCACATTTTGTCTTCTTATTAACCAGTCTCCTTTAGTCACGATTGATAAAAAGACTCCACAAGAGGTATGGTTCGGTACTCCTGCCAGTTACTCTGATTTGAAGATATTCGGATGTCCTGCTTATACTCATGTTAATAATGGAAAGTTAGAATGTAGATCTGTCAAGTGCTTTTTTATGGGTTATAAGTCTGGTGTTACATGATATAAGCTTTAATGTCTAGAAAAAAGGAAAGTTATAATTAGAAGGGATGTTGTGTTCGATGAAACTGCCATGCTTCGTCCCTCCTCCTTTAAAGAATCTAGTGTTTCGCCCCAAGATGAGCCAAGTGACATGAATCAGAAAAAGTTAAGCACCCACGTTGAATTGCATATTGAAGCAGAGTCCACACTAGTGCCTACTTCTTAGTCTATCTCGGTATCAGAGTGATACTATTTCTTCTTCCCTGCCAGTGGTTCCACAATATTTTATTTCTAAATACAGGACTAGGAGAGATATTAGACCTCCTTAAAAGTATGGTGAAGTTGAATTCATTGTTTATGTATTAAATATAGTAGAAGGTATTTATTCTGAAGAGGAACTTTCTTCTTACTCAGAACCAGTTTGTTGTGATGATTTTGTCCAATGGATGATTGCTATGCAAAAAGACATGGAATTACTTCATAAGAATGGCACATAGGATTTGGTGAGATTACCTAAATATAAGAAAGTTGTCTGTTGCAAGTGGGTATTTTAAAAGAAAGAAGGAATTGTCACATCCCCTTTTTACAACAAAAAGATAGGATTTTAAATCTTGAAAGGGTTTTTATTATTAAGTGACAAAAAATAAAAATTTATTTTGAAAAAAAGGACTTTCACATTTTTTATTCAGAGTCGCCACTTGCCATAAATCTAGTGTACCAAATCACCTTTGAAAAATCCACTTTCGAAAATGATTTCACTCTAAAACGGATTCACGAATAGAGATTCTGGCGAAGGAATTCTGTTGACCGAGAGAAAGGTGTTAGGCACCCCTCAATCCCGTGGTTCAACCATGGTCACTTGGTGGAGCATATCGGCTAATTTGACATTATGCATGTATAAACTACACCAAAACAGACAAAACAATCAATCAAATAAACAAACAAAACAGATCCAAAATTACAGTGTCCAGTCCGATTATTACAACCCGAAATAAAAAAGGTACTTAAAAGTAAACCTATACTAATCCTAAACTACGCTCCAATGCTTTACCCAATGCATCGGACCTTCATCATGAATGTCTTCCACCAAAATAATATGTTAGGGAATTCCCCAGTTAATAAATACAATATGTCTCAGGGTATTCCTGACTAAATGAATAAATTTTCAAATGCAAGGAAGACAAACCATTCCACAAACATTCCAAACACTCAAACAATCCAAAAGTTCTAAATTTGCCTATTCGAGCTTACTATTATCCTACCAAGCTCGACCTAACATGATTCTATCACATTCAACATCATCAGCAAATCAAAATTTATCCAAATTTACTTTTTATCGAGACCAATCCCTTCCCGCATTCATTTTCAAAATAATTAATCAATTCTTTGACTACAATCCAAATTTACACATTCAAATCAAACATCAACCAACACAAAGTAGAGATTCAAACATGTCAAACAATAAATCATTCACAATCACGTAAAAATTAAAGGGAAAGGAGATAGAATTGAATCTCAATGCCGCTTTAAAAATCAATACATTATTCCCATTAGATCTGGTATAATTTGCATCCTAAATAGTCGATTTGAACCTCGACAACGAACAACTTCAACTCAGAATATAGAAAAACCAACCGGATAGATTTAAACAAATCGAAACAACGTCAATACGAATCCCCCAAATTGCCAATTTTTATTGTCTTCTGATGGATGTCGCTGGAATCGGATAGAAACAAGTCAAACTCGACTATTTCAAGTCATATTTGAATCGAATTAGAGCTGTACGGACTATTCTTACCCTGTCAAAATTCCAACGACCCTAGTGGTGATGAGAAACTTAGCAAAATCTGGTGTCGGTACTGTTTTCGGTGAGACCCCACCGAAAAAAGGGGTTACTCGCCGGATCTTATCCTTTTCTCTCTCTTATTTCACTCAACTTCCTCTCTCTCCTCCCCTTTATCTTCACTCATTTCTCTCTCACTCACTAGTATGTGTGCATATTTAATAGGCAGTGGTGTGTGTGTATGGTGTATATGCAATGGTGGGTGTCGCTATTTGTGTTTTGTGATGGAAAGAAAAAGAAAAACCCATATTCTGTGTGTATTGTAAGATTGTATATGGGTATGTGGAAATGGAAATGGTCAGGGTGACCCCTTTTCAGTGATGGAGTAATTTGTGTATATATTTTGTGTGTGAATTTGTTAGTGGCGGGCCCCTAGTGTATTGTGCTGGTGTATGTATATGTGAGGAATGTGAATAAAAGAGTAGGTAGGGGTCACGTGTGTAGGGTGTAAGGGTAGTGGATGAGATAAGGCTAGGTTGTTAGGATGATTAGAACAAGATAAAATTTGTTAGAGATTTGTTAAGGGTTGTTAATTTTATTTGTATTTTTGTGGGGTGTAATCATATGGGTGAGGGTGTATGATAACGTGAGGTAAAATGGATGAATTGGGTTTTGGAAGGGACAAAATTAGGTGTCTACATCATGTTCCTTTTTGGATATAAACACAAAGTGTTTTCAGACAAAAAAATAGACAACAAGATCAAATTTTGACCCGACCATTATTCAAGGAAAGAAACAGAAAGGGCAACCGAGTCTTGACTTAGGACATCTTACTTACCCAATTTCTGAAGAAATAAAGTCACAGGTATATCAAAGGGTTAGACAGAGAGAGACTATACTGAGTTGGATAGTCGAGTGAGGCCTTGTCTATGTTCCAGTCCGCAGCTCTGTCATTACATCAAAAAAAGAAAATAATGAGTTAAAACATAAATGAAATTTCAAAAATCTATCTATGCAGCTTCTTTTGGATTCCTGACTTAGGTTTTATCAGCCCATTCTTTAGGCGGGCTCCTGACTTGCAATTTCTTCAACTTGTTGCTTGGATTTCAATTGCTTCACCTTGTTGCTTGATTTTTAATTTCTTCACATTGTTCTTCAGAAGGGCTCCTAACTTGTTATTTTTTACTTTTGATTTCTTCGCCTTTTTCCTTGACTTTAAACCTTTTCACCCTATTTTCCAGGCGGGCTCCCGACTTAAAATTTCCTCACCCTATTCTTCAAGCTGGCTCCTGATTTTCAATTTTTATTACTTTTTTCTTCAGGAATGCTCCTGACTTGAAATTTCATTACCCTGTTCTTCAGGTAGGCTCCTGACTTTCCATTTCATCACTCTGTTCTTCAGGCAGGCTCCTCTCTTACCATTTCATCACCCTGTTCTTCAGGTAGGCTCCTGACTTGCAATTTCATCACCCTATTTTTAAGGCAGGCTCCTGACTTGCCATTTCATCACCCTATTCTTTAGGCGCGCTCCTAACTTTCAATCTTATCACCCTGTGCTTGAGGCGGGCTTCTAAACTTCAATATCATCACCCTTTCTATAGGCGGGCTCCTGACTTTCCATTTCATCACCCTGTTTTTTAGGAGGGCTCCTAACTTACAATTTCATCACTCTGTTCTTCAGGCGGGCTCCTGACTTGTAATTTCATCACCCTATTCTTCAGGAGGGCTTCTCACTTGCAATTTCATCACCCTATTCTTTAGGCGGGCTCCTGACTTGCAATTTCATCATCCTGTTCTTCAAGCGGGCTCCGAACTTTCAATATAATCACACTATTATTCAACCAGGCTCCTGACTTTTAATTTCATCACCCTTGTTTTTCAGACGCGCTCCTGACTTTTAATTTCATCACCCTATTATTCAGGTGGGATCTTGACTTTCCATTTCATCACATTGTTCTTTAGGGGGGTTCCTGACTTTTAATTTCATCACTGTATTCTTCAGGAGGCGTTCTGACATGCAATTTTTAACATTCTATTCTTCGGGTGAACTCCCAACTTTCAATTCCATCTCCCTCTTCTTCAGGCAAGTTCCTGATTTTTAATTTTCCTCTCCCTTTTCTTGAGGCGAGATCCTAACTTTCAATTTCATTACCCTGTTATTCAGGCGGGTTACTGAAACCACATCAAAACTAGAAAGAAAATTATCCCAAACCAATGTTATGATAAAGAAGGACTTTCTTCTTTTCTGAAAGTTATGCCCCATTTTTCAGGAGGATCCTGAACATAAAGTAAATTCCCATTTTTCAGGAAGGTACTGAACATAAAGTAAATTCCCGTTTCCCATGAGGGTCCTGAACATAAAGTAAATTCCTATTTTTCAGGAGGGTCCTGAACATAAAGTAAATTTTCATTTTTCAGGAGGGTCCTGAACATGAAGTAACTTCCCATTTTCCAGGAGGGTCCTAAAAATGAAGTAAATTCCTATTTTTCAGGAAGGTCCTGAAATCCATAATAAAAACTAGAATGAAAATTATTCCAAGCTAAGATTATGATAAAGGATGATATCATTTTGAAAGCATGGTCCCATTTTTAAGCAGGGTCCTGAATAGAAAGTAAATTCTTATTTTTCAGGAGGGTCCTGAATGAAAAGTGAATTCCTATTTTCTAGGAGGGTCCTAAACATAAAGTAAATTCTCATTTTTCAAGAGGGTCTTGAACAAAAAGTAAATTCCCATTTTCTAAGAGGGTCCTGAACAGAAAGTAAATTCCCATTTTTCAGGAGGGTCCTAATATAAAGTAAATTCTCATTTTCTAGGAGGGTCCTGAACATGAAATAAATTCTCATTTTTTAGAAAGGTCCTGAACATAAAGTAAATTCTCATTTTTCATAAGGGACATGAACAGAAAGTAAATTCACATTTTCCATGACGGTCCTGAACATAAAGTAAATTCCATATAACCTGAATTACTTTTAATTTTTTTGTTTCCCCAGTTTTCATCAAAAGCTTTTGTGGGGGTCAAACTAAATCATAAAAACTTGCAACAGTGCGTAATGCAAAGATAAATCAAGAATCTAATCAACAAGTGCACTTTCGAGGATGAAATTCAATGACCAAAACCAAAATTTTTCTCTCTTAAGAGTGAAAGTGAAAGGTCTTTACTATAGGGCATTAATGGTTCAAATTAGGAAGTTCACTTCCTAGACATGAGACATGAAAGACCCAAATTAGATAATTTATCTCAAAAGGGTACAAGATGATTAGTTTTACCACAATTAGGATTACGAAACCTGTAAAGTGATACTGCATTTGCAGAAATAAGGAATTTTACCTCTGGGTATTTGTGCTTTGAATTCCTTGATTAGAAGGTCGTAATTGTTCCTATTTATACAAAAAAAACTTTTTAGTTTAAAGAAAGGTGGCTAGCTTGCGGCTTTGGCATTCGAGGAGATTTCTCTTGCACTTGTCCCATTTAGATCTTGTTTTCAATCATTAGCATTTTCTATTGCCTTGTTGCACCGTTGGTCCAAACTCTGAATATTAAGAGTGATTCTGAAGCAAACACAATATCTCTGTTTTGCTATAATTCTCAGATAATCCCCTTTCAAGCTTGGTATTTCCATGAATTCACCAAATTTGTGTGTTGATAACAACCTTCTGCATGCCTTTTTCTGACTAGAAATCTTGTTTCTTTCTTGTTCTGGCCCTTTGTCTTGCTTTGTGAAATTGAATAAGCTGGCAGCCAATTTTGAAATCTTTTCTCATTTGTTTTTACATGGGATTGACTCAAAGACAAGAGAAAAAATAACAATGATTTATTTTTTACTTGGATAACTGACTCAAGAAAAGAAAACAAAACATAAAGAACAAAGAAAAGACAATGAACGTCCCCATTTGAAACAAAGAAACGAAAATTTATCTAAAATAACATTCAACTCTAATGATTATGTCATGCATCTTGGATTAATCTTCCTGATCTTTCCATCTACATTGTTTACCAGTTGTTGTTTAGTTATGGTCTTGGAACTGACTTGCTTCCCTAGGTCAATTGCATGTAAGACCTCATTCGGCTAGTGGCGCCTTGAAGGGTTCTCGCCAATAAGCCTCTCTCATTTTCTTTTTTCTCAGCTCACCATTGCCTTACGGTGTTTGTGAGGGTTTTTCACCATTGAGACTCTCTCATTTTTATCCTCTCAACTCACTATTTTCCTATGGAGTCCATGAGGGTTTTTCACTAATGAGACTGTTATTTTTATTTTTCTGAACTCACAGTCGTCTTATAGTGCCTATAAAGGTTTTTACCAATAAGACTCTCTCATTTTTATCTTTCTCGACTTACCATCACCTTATGGTGCCCATGAGGATTTTCACTAATAAGATTCTCTAAGTTTTACTTCTCTCATGATTCCTTATGCTTAAGAAGACAAGTAGTTTCCAAAATATGTCATCATATCCCTTGCATGCTTAGCCTTAACATTCTTAAATATTAATCTGAAGGTTATTCTTTTGTTATAACTTGGTTTTTGATAGAGTTCGAAAGAAAGGATGGCATGAGGCCCAAACGACACTTGAAGCGAATTAGGACTTACAACTTTTGGAATTGACTCAAACAATGAGGATCAACACATGCCCCAATTTCTTTGGCTAGGTGACTCTAAATTATTTATTTGGTTGGACCGAGTCCAGAGTAGGGCAGCCTACGTATCTCACTCTCGAGAGAGGAGAATCAGGTTGCATTTAGTTACGGTATCTTGTTATTTCTTTTGATATGATTTTTCTTTCTTTCTTTCTTTTCTTTTGTTGGATTTTTTTCTCTTTGGGACTTTTCTAACTTTATCTTTCTTGACTTTCTCCTCTTTATTTCTTTTAGGACATATTTTTTCTTTTTTTTTTAGTTGTTGCTTTTTTTTGAAACTTTTCTAACTCTATTCTTTTGCTTGACACCTTTATTTTAAGCTTTGCTAACTCTATCTTGATTCCAAAAGAGGGTTATGAAAGAAAATAAAAATAAGGCTCAAATGTGGTAAACAAAGGATAACACAATTTTTGGATAGCAGAATGAAAAGCTTTCGTTATATAAATTCTTGAAAATACAAGTACATATCATGCAATATGAAAGGATAAGTGATGATCATTAGTGACTTTAACAATACTAACTTTAACTGAGCATGTGTACCACCTCTTCTTCTACACTTGTCAGACATACAACTCCACCATTGTTGTATATCCCTCACATTGAATGACTTATGCTTTCGTGGATTTGATTTTTGTTCTGTTCCTCGAGATCACACATCCGCTGTTTGACCTAATTAAGCTATGTTTTTCAATTAATGACCAAGTTATGCTTGTGATTCTCAAATTAATTGTCTTAATTTTGAAAGAAGACTTCAACATGGTCACCATATGTGTCAACACTCTAACAATTTTCTTAGATGCTCTTTCTAACTTTAGCCTTCTGATTCAAAGTTCATGCTTAAACTGAATTTTAAGATCTGGCTGAAAATTCCGCAAGCATGTCATATCACTAGAGCCAACATAAAATGTACTATGTAAATAAAACCAACAAACAACACATATTTAAAGCACAAAGGAAAAAGGGACATTTTATGTAGTTAAAATAAAATATAGAGGGGTTTAAACATGAATAACAAAGAAACAAAACAAGATAGATTCTGAACTACAATCATGAGATAATTCGAAAAACATAAAGGAAAATAAAATAAACTGCCAACAATATTTCCTGGTAAGGAGAGAAGTGACTTCCCAATTGCTCAACCTAACATATTAGCCACTGGTTTGCATATCAGCATGACTACATCTTCCCTCACTATCAGTGTTCTACACCATAATTGATCCATCTTGAATAAACTTTTAAATTTCTCTTTTCAAAACTCGACAATATTTAATACTATAACCTTGAGAATCATAATGATATCCACATCGTACATTAGGATCAAACTTTCTTGAACGGGGATTAAGAGTGTGCCCAAGAAGAGGAGTGATCATGCCCCATTGTACCAATCTCTGAAATAATCTGGCATACGACTCTCCAATTGGTGTAAAGCTATCCCTCGATTTCTTCCTCATTTCATTATTTTGCTTGGATCTAAAATTGGTCCTATAAGGGCTTTATTATGTTTGTGGAATTGGTAAATGACTCTGAGGATTTGGCGCACACCATTGTGAGTAAGAAGGAAGTTGGACATATGTTTTTGCGCAATATACTAGATATGGATCTGGAGAAATAGAGTATAATGGATTTTGGGAGTGAGTATAGAGATCTTGGGTATGAATTTGGGCTTGAGAATGACAGTAACAACGATGTCACCTTTTTAGATGTGCTCGTTCTCCAACTAAACTGGTAGTTGTATCTTTCTCATTCTTCTTCCCTCCAATTTCCCTTAATTTATTGGAATATTGTCCCAAATGTTCCATGGATTCCCAATATCTATTTTTCTCCTCAAATTTTGATATGTCAAGGCTTGGAGGAGAGTTAACACTTAAATACATGCCCTAGTCTTTGTATGAAACATCTTCACAGCCCACAAGTCCCAGGGAACATTTCATATCATTTTCTGCACTCTTTATTTTTCCAACAATTTTCTTTGGCTCTTCTAATACACATGGCTTCTTGTTAAGAAATTTTGGTGGCCCAGTTAACTTAAAAGTAGACTTAGGAGTATAACAATGATTACCAAGAGTAATGAAAATTGGTTCACTAGTAGAATGGCGAAGCACAACCGTTGGTCGGCTAGCCAATGTGCACGTCTTAGCAGAGGATTGAGCAATAAAATCACAGATGACATATGGTGCTGTGAATATAGTAGGATTATGCTGATGAGCTAGAGAAAGAGTGGTGGAAATATTGAGATTATTTTGGCATGGAATTAATTCTGAGGCATATCGTGGTGCATAAAAAACTTTAGTACATGGAGCTTTCAATTATGATAAAAAACTCAGAGTATTTGCGCGGTCAATAGTAAGGAATGGACGAGGAGGAAACCCACTAACCAAAGATCGATACATTTCCATCATTTTTTGTCTTAGTCTCAAATTCTCTTCCTTTAAACTTTCATTTTCCTAATTTTTTGTTTGATCCATGATGTCACTCTCTATATCCTTGTTGGACATAACTAATCGTTCCTTGGATTTGGTGTGATATAAAGGACTAGCCAGGATGCCACAAACCAGCCACCTTAAACTAACTGAACAAGAGGTAACAAATGCGTTAGAGTTCAACATTTTTTTTCAAAACCTCTCGTATTTCTTTTTTCTTTTTGAAAGGATCGCCAAACCCAAGAATGGTGCAAACGTATCTCACTCCTGAGAGAGGAGAATTAGGTTTGTATAGTTCGTGAAGTCTTGTATGACCAATTAAACTCTTTTTCCCTTCTTTTTCTTTTTTATTAAGACTTTAAAAAGAAAATAAAATAATAAATTATCAAAAGAATTGACGAAAATCTTTTTGCTTTTTTTCTATTTAAATTCCCGATACAAAATGAAATCTATGATTACCAAAGAAAATATTTTTGGATTTTCAATTTTAAATTTCATATGAAAATGAAAGTTGGAACTATTAAAGAAAAATCTTTTTCCCATTATATTTTAAAGAATATATTGACACCTACTCTAATAAAGAGTGAAAAAAATATTTTTGAATTTTTCAAATAAGATCCCCAAACCCACAATAGGCTGCCTACGTATCTCACTTCTGACAGAAGAGAATCAGGGGTGCGTAGTTCGTCCAGATTGGACAATTAAGAATTAGATAACAAACTAAAACTTAACTTGAGTGATACAATTACAGACAGGCAATGAAAGATAAATCTTTTTGGGTTTTTAATTTGATACTTCACACAAAAATGACACCAACAACTATGAAAAAAAAACTTTTGATATTTTCATTATACAAAGTATACAAAACTTCTACCATATTTTTTTTGAATTTTCCTTATTAAAAAGCTCCGAAAAAATATTTTTTGAAAATTTTGAATTATGAATGCATGATAAAGGAGATAAAAGAGAAAATCTTTTTAAGTTTTTTTTTGTTTTTGCGTAAATGCGTGAAAAAGGAAAGAAAATCTTTTTGAATTTTTGAATTGTAAAAAATAAAAGCAATAAAGAACTCTAAAAAAGTACGAAACTTTTTCTTCCATGCCTACACACATTTCTTTAATTCTAGCACATGCTCTTCTCAAAACCAGTCTATCAAATTATCATGTTACCCTCAGAGATGCAACATTTAGCACGTAGGGATGCTTTAGAGGTAAGTTTCCGACAAAGGACCAAGTAGGCCCATCTAGGTATCAATATGATACACATAACCATGACCTAAACGCTGACCTAAGCTGGGGTTTACTAACAAGGCAGTTCGGGGGACCGTGTGGTCTATAGTGGCTGCTTTACTTTCCACGTACTCCATACCAACCGACGGTACCCCCTCCAAAAATAAGAATAACTCAACTATAGGTCGTGTACACAGTGTGTACAACAGAACTTGTTGCAGAAAGAATTGACTCGGGTTATGCACATGATGCCAAATATAAAGCGGTAACACATAAGAGAAAAACTCTAAAAAAAGTGCACGCAGGAACTCAAAAACAATAACACAAACGATAACAGAAACAACGTTTATACAACCATGATATCAAATTAAGCCTATACAACTCCAAAAATAAGCTCGAATTTTGAAAAATCTCCAGTAAAGTCATCAGAGCTGTCACACCACCTTTTTACAACAAAAAGATAGGATTTTAAAGTTTGAAAGAATTTTTATTATTAAGGGACAAAAGATAAGAATTTATTTCGAAAAAAAGAACTTTTACATTTTTTATTCAGATTCGCCACTTGGAATAAATCTGGTGTGCCAAGTCACCTGTGAAAAATCCTTTTTCAAAAATAATTTAACTCTAAAACTGATCCGCGAACAGAGATTCCAGCTAAGGAATTTTGTTGACCAAGGGGAAGGTTGTAACACCCCGATTCGCTGAAGCAGAATGCTACACGGTGCTCATGACCTCGAGGGACCACAAGCTAACCAATGACTGATATATGTACCTATATACTGCAAATCATGATATAATAATATGGAATACATAGAACTGTAAGGCCATAAGGTTCAACTGAATACAATCTTCTTAGTGAAAATACCCAAAACAACTCAATCTGAAAGCTAAGTCTGAACGTAAATCTGAAAGCCTCTAAACTATCTGAATAAGGATTTGAAGGAACATGTCACCAACTAACTTCATAAAACTGAACTGAAAAAATAAATAAATGTATCAAGTCATATTGTCCTTGAATCAATGAGGACTCACTGTGTCTCTACGACTGGAATGTTACCGCTACTGTTGGGCTGGATCTCATGTCTCGGAACCTATGGTGTAACATGAAAAGAAAGCACCATAGCCCAAATGCGTCATTATAGCTGGAGTACTGAGTATACGAGGAAGGTAGGCTGAACATAAAGGGTTTCGTGCATGAACAACACTGAATGACTAATATGAATGTGGGAGTGCAAACACACAAATATAGAAACTGGGACTGTGAATATGTGATAGCATGACCAGTAAGCTAATACATGGTTTACTTATAATTGTCATGACTGATACTAAAACTGATAACATGGACGACTGTATCTAACAGTTCTGTATACACTGAAATCTGAAGAACACCCTAAGTTCTTTTATTGAGACTGATACTAAAACTGTGGGAAGTAGTGTTTAACCGACATGCCCTATGTATGCCGTTATGGCTAAGATGGGGTCCAATATCTGCCCCGACTGAAGGGGTGTCAATACCGTGCCATGGGTAAGGACATCCTGTGAGTGACCCTTACCTGGCAGGTACTCAATGAGAATGGTGGGAACCCTAAACTGATGGGTTAAGCCACCTCATCAACCCTAATATGACGGGTTAAGATGTCTCAACCTACGCTGGCTACGTAGTTTTAGAACACAAGGATGACTACTAAGAATCACACCTTGAACTGGCGGGTAAGTTCCCATCTTTGGGTTTACTCGGTGCTAACCTCTACTCCCATCTGAAGGAACTGGACATGAATAACTGACTATGCATAACTTAATCTTACTAAATTTCATTGACTGGCAGAATGTTACTGATATCTAACAACTGACTAAGATCATAAGGTTTTCCTGAGTCATATGACTGACTGAAGTCTATGGAATCATAGCTTGAGTTAGGATATCGTGAAACATGACATGGCTCTAGGCACACAGTAATAGTTTTTGGGTACAAGCACCCCCAGGACTCGATAGGAGGATACTGACACACATGACATAACTTGATCACAAGATTTGAGTCCACAATTCACAATTTCATAAGGCTCTCATAATAAGAATGATTCTCAACAAACTATCACATGATCGGGAATGCACACAACATGTATATACTTGCATGGCTTCAATAACATGGTCATTCCATATCGCAACAATATGATGAGCATCTTGTATAACTTCTTCAGTTCAAGACAATAGAACGGGGATCACGTTGAACATAAACTTAGAACATGGAATAGTCATGTAGGACTTATTATGTCATAAAAGCATGATTTCTATTCCCATAGGTATTTTTACAAACACCTTACATTCATATCTTAGGCATAGGTGGATTTATCAAGATTACAAATATTGAACCACCAATTTCACATATTTATACGTTAAATACCACCACATCCTCACAACAAAAATACAAAGATCCCATCTTAGACATTATCAAACTGCAACCACATGAACATCAACCACCAACAACATAAACATCATAATACAAAATTTAAAAGATGGTTCTTGAGCTTCATGGATGAAAAGAGTCTATGGATCAACTCACGCATACCTAGTTACTCAACCCTAGTTGTTTTTCTCTTTTAGTGCTCTTGGATGATGAGCTTTGAGATGATAATAGGGTTGTAATATTTTTAGAAGCTATATATTTCATAGGGTTAAGTTTAGGGACGTGTAAGGAGTGTTAAAATACTTAATTACCCTTAAAATAACTCAAAACATAGTGTTTTTGGCACCTGGAACTGACTTAGGCGGAGCCCAAGTGATTGCCTAAGCTAGGTTGGGCGGCGCCTAACCAATCGCCTATCCTTACTGTCTCTCACAAAAATAGGCATAACTTTTTGCTCGGGTATTGGATTAAGGCGAAATTGGTATCGTTGGAAAGCTAATTCGATTCTATAAAATTTGGTGGGTATAAATAAGCCAAAATACCATATTAACATCAATTCATTCTCCAAAATACCATATTAACATCAATTCATTCTCGTTCAAAAATGAACCTTGCAAAATCGAACACTAAAACTTGATGGATTCAAAAACTCTGAGCTTGTATTACCTTAAGTGACTCATATGGACATGCTTAATGCATTATAATCTATCCTATAACTACGATATTCATTGTAAGTCATGTACTCAAGTATGAATCATAGGATAGTAGATTTCATGCGTAGGAATACTTATTCACTTCCTCTCTTAGAAACATGCGGGGTATTACAAAGGTGTCAGGCATCCCTCAATCTCGTGGTTCTCATGGTTCAACCACGGTCGCTTGGTGGAGCATATCAGTTAATTTGACATTACGAATGTATAAACCACACAAACACACACAAAACAATCAATCAAACAAACAAACAAAATAAATCCAAAATTATAGTGTCCAGTCCGATTATTGCAACCCGAAATAAAAAGGGTACTGAAAAGTAAACCTATACTAATCCTAAACTACGCTCTAATTCTTTACCCGATGCCTCGGGCCTTCATCACAAATATCTTCCTCCAATATAATACATCAGGGAATTCCCCGGTGAATAAATACAATATGTATCGGGGCATTCCTCGACTAAATAAATACATTTTCAAAGGCAAGAAAGATAAACAATTCCCCAAACATTCCAAACACTCAAACAATCAAAAAGTTCTAAATTTTCCTAGCAGAGCCTACTATTTGCCTACCCATCTTAACCTAACATGATTATATCACATTCAACATCATCAACGAATCAAAATTTATCCAAATTTACTTTTATCGAGACCAATCCCTTCCCACATTCTTTTTCAAAATAATTAATCAATTCTTTGACTATCAATCCAAATTTTCACATTCAAATCCAACATCAACCAACACAAAGTAAAGATTCAAGCATGTCAAATAACAAATCATCCATATTCACGTAAAAATTAAAGGGAAAGAAGATAGAATTAAACATCAATTCCGCTTTCAGATTAATATATTATTCTCATAAAATCTGGTAGAATACGCATCCAAAATACTCAATTTGAACCTCGACAACTCCAACTCCAACTCCAACGCAAAATATAGAAAAATCAACCGTATAGATTTAAACAAACCGAAACAACGTCGATACAGATCCCCTGAGTTGCCACTTTTTTACCATCTTACAATGGATATCACCATAATTAAATAGAAACAAGTTAAACTCGACTATTTCAAGTTTTATTTGGATTGAATCAGAGCTAGACAGACTATTCTTACACTGCCGGAATTCTGGTGACCCTTGTGGTGACGATAAACTTGACGCAACCTGGGGTCTGTACTATTTTCGATGAGAACCCACCGAAAAAAAAGGTTACTTGATGAATTTTACTGCTTTTCTCTCTCTCATTTCACTCAACTTTCTCTCTCTCTCTCTTCCTTTTTCTTCACTCATTTCTCTCTTACTCACTGGTGTATGTACGTGTTCAGTAGGGAGTGGGGTATGTGTATAGTCTATATGCGATAGTGGGTGTCGTTGTATGTGTTTTGTGATGGAAGAAAAAGAATACCCCATGTTTTGTGTGTGTATTATGAGATTGTATATGGGTATGTGAAAATGGAAATGGTCAGGGGTCCCTCCTTTTCAGTGATTGAGTAATTTGTGTATATATTGTCTGTGTGAATTTGTTAGTTATGGGCCCCTAGTGTATTGTGTTGGTGTATATATATATGAGATGCGTGAATAAAATAGTAGGTAGTGGGGTCACGTAGGTAGGGTGTGGGTAGTGGGTAAGATAAGGGTAGGTTGTTAGGATGATTAAAATAAGATAAAATTTGTTAGAGATTTGTTAAGGGTTGTTAATTGTTTTGTATTTTTATGGAGTGCAATCACATGGGTGAGGGTGTATGATAACATGAGGTAAAATGGATGAATTGGGTTTTGGGAGGGACAAAATTAGGTGTCTACAGGAACATAAAGAGTTGAAGATGTTAGGTGCAAAGAAAGACTAGTTTCTAAGGGTTACAATTAGGTTCTTAGTGTTGACTTCATAGATGTGTTTTCTCCAGTTGTAAATCATAGTTTGATTCAAACCTTACTTAGTATTATGGCCAACAACAATATTGATCTTGAGCAGTTAGATGTCAAAATTTCATTCTTACATTGAGGACTTGAGGAGGACATCTATATTCAACAACCATAGGGTTTTATAGTCCCAAGAAAGGAGGACTATGTATGTTTGCAGAAAAAGTTCTTTTATGGCTTAAAACAGTCGCCCAGACAGTGGTATAAGAGGTTTGACTCTTTTATGACTTCCCAAATGTTCTGGAGGAGTAGTTATGACAACTATATCTATTTTAAGGAGATAAGTGATGGTACGGTCATGTATCGTTTCTTGTATATTGATGATATGTTGATAGTAGAAAATGATATGAGAGAGAACAAAAGTCAAAGTCCAACTAAGTAAGAAGTTTGATATGAAGGATCTGGGAGCAACAAACAATATCCTTGGCATGGAATTTGGAGGGATAGAGAGAAGTATAAGTTATACTTGAGTCATAGAAGAGATATTGAGAAAGTGTTTCTTAGGTTAAATATGCAAAATACCAAACCTATTAGTACTCCATTGGCAGCTCATTTCAGACTCTCTGCCATGTTATCTCCAAAGACAGATGAGGAGCGTGACTACATAACTCAAGTTCCATAGTTTAGTGTCATTGGGTTTCTTATATACGCGATGTTGTGTTCTCAACCAAATTAATCATTGAGTCAGTGACATTAGCAGATACATGGTAATCCTCGGAAAGAACATTGGAAAGCAGTTCAGTGGAGTTTCAGATACTTGCATGGTTATACTGATATTTGTTTGCAGTTTGGACAAAATAGAGATGGAGTGATTAGGTATGCTATTTCTGATTTTGTTGGAGACCTTTACCAGAGTAGATCCCTTAAAGGCTATATTTTCACCATTGGTGTTTGTGTTTTTAGTTTGAAAGCTACTTTATAGACTACGGTTGGTATGTCAACTACCAAGGCAGAGTACATGGCTATTACAGAGGCTTGTAAGGAAGTTATTTTGTTGAAAGGTCTTTCTAGTGAACTTAGCAAGGACTTACAGATTACTAAGATATTTTGCGATAGTTAGAGTTCTATATTCTTTACAAAAGATCAGATGTTTCACGATAGGATGAAGCATATTGACCCAAATTTTTTTTACTCAACCCTGAAAAATTTGTCATGCAACCCATGTTTGAGATTTGTTAGGGGATCTGTGGTTGTAGCAGAGGGATTGGGCCATGATGGACCTGTATGTTTTTGGGCATAGAATTTATTTGTACTCTCGTATTATATGAGTACAATTTAGTGGGTTATTTTGGCGGTTTTATCATACGTCATTGAGAAATCTCCTCCCTATATTCCTCTCCATTATAGTGAATTTCCTCCTCCTCTACCTGTGGTTTTTCCCATTAAGGGTTTCCATGTAAAATCTGTATTTTCTTTTTCTTTTCTATTGTTTTTGGTATTGCTTATTCTTGTCCATTTCAATAACACTCTCATTTTGTCATAAAGCATTAACAATACATAAGCGATAGCAAAGCATTTAAACTCAAGCTTTTAATCATCCATTTGAATAGCCTATAACACGTCAAAAAATAATTTTCATGATGAGAGAGGAATTTTATAAATCATGCTCTCTATCACTTCTTCAAACTCATAACATATATGCATAGGATTATAACTCTTGTTTAGGTGAAATCCCCATAGTAAATACATAATTTCATCAAAAAAGGGTTCATGATGCATGCTCTTCAAATAATTTTCAAAACCCATTACATATACATACATATACATTTTTAAAACTTGTTAAAAACATAAAACTTACTCCCATGAGAGTTAGGATAGTCCCACAGACATTTAGATGGAGAAACATCAAAGAATAACCTTGAGTTTGAAATCTACTAGCTTTAGAATTGAGAATTCCCTTCTTGATGTTTTTTAGAGGAAAAAAATGAGGGTTTGAGGCTTTTCATTTGTTTGAGTATGAATTTAGGTTTATATGACAGATTGGGGGAGTTATGGGGGGTGGGGGGTGAAAGGGTCATTTTTCCATTGATTTAAATGGGAAAATGTGTTTTCACATCTAGGAAAGAATGTTACTCCTCAAACCCAAATTCATAGTAAAATCTTCGCCTCACAACCATAAACATGGTGCACCAACATTGCCTAGCGACCCGATCGTGCACCCTAGATAGTATCTCGCTAAGATGCTCATAACATTTGATTTAGAGCATGGATTTATGAATGGTCAATTTCATTAAAAAGATGACTCAAACGGATTTAACTTGATATATAATGGGGCACATAACTCATTATATTCTAGGAGTAATGGTCATAGGAAATTTACCTTAGAAATATTGTATACTAAAATTCAATAGATAGGTAAGTGCTTAACTTAACTTTGAGCTAGGAGATATTTATGAATTCAATCCATCTCCGAAGATGTTTCCACTATAAAGAATTATTATTCACACTTATTTCAAAGTAGAAACCATTAGGCTCGAGTTTATATACATAGTTAAGAAGGTCAAACTTTAGCCCAATAATGTGGGGGTATTACATTATCTCCCCTTTGGGATCATTCGTCCTCGAATAATGGATAGGAACTTGTTGAAGCTCTAAAAATATGGAATAAAGGAATTAACTACACATAAGGAATTCCCTCAACAAAACATGCAAAGGAATGAAAGGAGTTTTATGATAACCCTTAGTGAATTATATTAGCACGAAGCATGAGATAATGAGAATTGACATAGAGATGACTTTGCAAATGAGTTCTATAGATCATAATCATCACAACATAAGGCATTATTTTATTTGGTGACCTTGGCTGTTGATATACATTGATACTAAACATTAAATAAGATTTCATAGGACATAGGAACAGAGGTACTCTCCATCTTACATGATACGACAAAATAGCCCTTAAATTTAACAACACTCTTAAACTATGCAGTCTACCACAAACAACACACTTCATCATTTTCAACTTATCATTCCTTAACATCACACCTAAATAAAAGATTCCTAGTCCTACAACATATTACTTCCATGTTGAAGCCTAACATGGAGTAAAAAGGTGCTAGCTTAAGCTATGGGCCCCTATACTCTACATCCCTTGAAGAGTTTTACTTCACCTTATTTTTATTATCAAAAAATTTTAGGTCTTAGGTCAAGGAGTACTAACCACATAGCACATTGGTTTATGTATTCATTAATCACAATATTCAAGCCTATCTTTAGTACACCTACTTTATGGATATCCCCACTAAAATCCCTGAAACTTCAATCACTCTCACCAAGATTTTCACCACATATTTCCTTTCTAACATTTCACTAACAAAATCTTATCGTCCAATTCCCTCTTCACCTATAACCTTATCTCGATCAATCACACCAATATTTTCATAATCAAGAATATCTACTCCTTTATCTAAAGTATTACTATGCTTCCATAAACACTCTCATCCTTACATAAGAAGGGTCGTTGAGGGACTAAAATACAAGCATCACAAATGGGATTAACACTATTTAATTATATCTTATATTTATTCCACTACTCAAGTGGGGGCTGAGATGTAAGATAAGATATAATAGGCTCGAAGTGCTTCATATATCAAATATCTAGTCAAAACTAGAGAGTCATTTGGGTGTAAACATTGCATAACATTATTTCATAGGACTGGGCACAGTGAGAAACATGAGTTCATATATTATGAGGTATATAACATAAAGTCAGGATTCATATATTCAAGAAATACGGCAAGGATTGTTGCTTGAACTATTGCTTCTCATTTCCAAAGTTGAGATAGTCATGAATTTACATAAACTTTATCACTTTGAACAAATACCAACATACAATGATTTGATGACATATAGAAAGCGTAGTTTCTTAGAACTAATCATAAAGTGAGACATGAATTTATGGATTATGAGCGCCATAACATAGAACTTGAATACTTAGAAGCTTGGATTATTGAGAGACATTATTGCTTCTAGGTTAGAAGTCAGAACATGGACATAATTTAAGTAGAGAACTCATACGTTATGCATAGGCATGACTTGAATACGTTATACATTGCTAGATGTCCTCTTAAATTAAAGTAGAAGGAGTTTTCTTGAATAAGAATCGGTTTATCATGACTCTTCCCTAAAACCTGCCACCATAAGAAATTAAAAGAACTACCTTAGTCTATCATATCCCCATTAGATTAAATTCACAATCCTATACTTGCGCACATATCCTCTTTTATATATAGTTTTAAGGATGAACAACTAAAAAATAAGGGATCAGTTCCCTGGATGTGTAAGGTACAGTACAACTGGCATGCATTATCTGCACATTTTGTCCTCTTGTGTAACAAACTTGCAAATGCCATTTTGTACTAATTTAGACAGTTGTTCCATTGATCTTTAAGGATTTAATCATCCTCAACAATAAAAGGATAGAGATTTATCTTAATCAAATAGTTTTTGGAAAAATCTAAAGAGTGAAGAGAGGCAGCAAAAACTCTATTTTCAAGGCTGCTCAGGCATTGCTGATTTTCTTATCTTCAAAATATGATTAAGGAGTGATTGAGTATTCTTGATTATTTATTTGAAACTGAACTACTCGTGCTATATGAGTAGTGTTTTGTTGTAGAGAGATTTGATTAGGTAGAGTTGTATAAGCTTATGACTAATTAAAGTTAATTAGTAGAGAAGTTGATTAGTAGAGTTACTAAGATGAGCTTGTAGTAGAGTTACTACTAATGAAAGAAGCCTGGAGTTATGCTGAAATCTAGACTATAATTTAGAGGTTGATTATAGTGGATTTCTTTGGTGAGTGTTAGGGCAATGCATTGTTTTTCCCTTTCTGGGGTTTCACATAAAAATTTTTGTGTTTATTTTTCTTGCACTATCTCTTACTTTCTGGGTATTTTTATGTATTTTGCCTGAGATTGATCTTGAGAGACCTGGTCCCTCATTGTGTGGTGTAACCCTCAAAGGTTCTAATAATTAGTATCAGAGTCAGAACACTTTAAAAAGTTCACACCTAGAGTGATTTGGTTAGCATGGTTGCTCCACCTAATCTAGAAGAAGGGCAATCTATAGCTTGATCCCCAAGATTCAATGGATAATATTATGGGTGATGGAAAGCTAGGACGTTTTACTTTATCATAGCTGAAGATAGTGAACTGATGGACATAATCTTGGATGATCCTCATGTTCTTGTAAAAGTTATCAAAGAAGGAGATGTTATAAAAATGGTCATAAAAAGAAAGAGGGAGTTCCATGATAAAAATAGAAAGAAAATTAAAAAGAACTACTAAGATTTATCAGTTCAAAAGAAGAGGAAGAAATATTGAAGTATTTCACAAATGTGGAAGTCTTAAGAATTTCATCAACGATGTCCCATGCTTAATATTGACCATCAGGATTATCTCAATGTTAGAGGTGACAAACGAAATAATAAGGATAAGGTCCCTATAAAATCATGGAGACAGGTTGTAGCTAATTTTGTAGTAAAACAAGCCTCAGCTAGTTGGGGTGACTCATCCAGTGAATCTGATAAAGCTGAGAAGCCTGCAGATTTTTCCATGATTGTACTAGAGGATGAGAAAGTGACCTTTGATTACTTATTTGCTTTTATCGCAAATACTAAAAATGAAGAAGCAAATGAGGTAACACTTTCTAACCTTAAAGAAAACTTGAACAAATATTTTGATAGAAAGATAAAAAGGCTTGCAAAAGTGTTTATTGACTCTATGTGTGAAATGACTGGAAAAAACCTTACTCTAGAAGAAAAACTGGAAAGACATGATCTAGAGAAAATTTCTCTAACTCTCTAAATAACTAAAACTGAAGAGTAGGTTACTAAGTTATAATCTAAAAATTCTAGCTTCGTTAATCAACTAGAGAAAGCAAATAGTGAATATGATAATGAGAAAAATAATGCTCTAGAAGGAAAGATAGAAGATCAGGAGCTAGAATTGATATCTATGACTCTCTAGATATAATTTGAAAATCTAATCTTGGTAAGTCGAGTGGAGATGTAGATGCTTCATAGAATAAAAAGAACAAAGAAGATTTGAAGTTTTAAGTTGAACTTGAAGAAAAATTGGAGGATTCCCAAAAGCATCTTATGTCTGCTCTCCAGAAGAATGAGGATTTGGAGGGGGACTGGTCCGTCCGAAGGAATAATTGAAAAATCCATCTAATGGACTACATCCTCTCAAATCTTTTTTAACCTAACCAGTCATGGTGCTAATAAGGCCAAAGGATAAGATTATCAAGGAAAAGTTGCTCATGATGCTAAAAAAAAAAGTTCCACAAGCCTATATGTACCTATTGTACTTAATTGAGTCATTTAGAGTTTAACCCGAAAAACTAGTTTTACTAGCTTGAACTAGGTGTGTGTCTAGTTGGTTTCGTTGGATTCTAATGTGTTTAATTTGTTCCAAATGGTTTAAATGTTTAATTATGAGTGGAGTAACTTATTTGTAAGGTACAAAATTTAATTTGAATAAGTCAAGACTCAAAACATAAAGTTCAAGACTATTCCGAATTAGCCTAGTCTTAACTTGTGTTTTGATTCATCATTGAGGATATTGTGTTGTTTTGATCTCTAATTTTTGGTGTGTGATTTTTTAGGATTTCTAACAAAATACGGTGATATATTGATGATATAAAAGCTGAAAATCCATGCAAAAAACACCACGATACAAGAAATAAAAAATGAAATGATAAAGACTTAACCAAAATCTTGGATGCAATTTTCAGTGAGTGCGTGCGATAAGCGTACGTGACACCCTCCATTTCAGTGCCCTTATGCCTTAGAATATATTTGAAGTTGCAATGCCAGTAGAGGCATACGATGAGCATGCATCGACCCTCTATTTCGGTGCAATACACCGTGCTACGCATGCTTTATTCCACGACAGAATACAATTCTATTTAGGTTATGGAATATATTACAATAGAAATGTTGCACACTTACCAAAGGTGGCTGTTGGCATATCTTGATCCACGTGATATGTCCTAATCCCACAATATATATATATATATCTATAATAGAAACAACAATGTTGAGAAGCTTAGGGTCATCCTGGCTGCTTCAGCTACGGCAAAGGTAATTTTATTATATCACCCCTAATTAATTATTATAAATTATTTTATTTAAGTATTATAATATTAATAATATTTAATAAAAGGTTAGTTTTCAAAATGACTAGTAAGTTCCTCAAAGTTCCACTTATTATTATTCAAGAATTTTTTTCAGCTGTTTCAATCGTAATTTTATTGTATCACCTCAAATTAATTATTATAAGTCATTTACGTATTAAAAATTAATAATATTTAATAAAAAAATAAAATAAACATTTTTGACATGTCTGCTTCAGTTGGTTCGACGTAATTTTACTATATCACCCCTAAATAATTATTATGAGTCATCTAAGAATTAAAAGTTAATATTAAAAAATTATTATACAATCATCTAAGTTTTAAAAAATTAATAATATTTAATATTAAATTAACTTGACGTCTTATATGAGATCCACTTAACTTTTTTCAAAAGTACTTTTATATTGATTTTGTTATATCACTTTTAGTTAGTTATTATAATTAATTCAATACATGTCTACTTTATCGCTTCAATCATAATTTTATTATATCACCCATTATTAATTATTATGGTTATCTAAGCATTGTACCACATAAATTGAAATAGAAGAAAAAATATTATAAATTACTATGATAAAAGAAAATTATTTAAAAAATTATCTATAATTGCTAGAAAATTTTGGACGGAGAGAGTATAATAAAAAGTATTACAAATTACAATAGTTAACATTTTAAGATATCTATAAAAAAATCAATCTGCCAAATATTTCTGAAAAAAACGTAAAAAATACTTTACATCACAATAATTAACAACTAAAAAAGTGTATATAGGTCGATATACCTTCTTTTACACAACAACATTGGTCCTTTCCTCTGCCTTCATTTTTTCATCTATTTAAATTTTTTTGTCTTAATTTTTTTAATCTGTTATATTTAAAAAAATAAAACAATTCTTGTAAATCACAATAAATAATAAATTAAAAATTTAAAACATATAAATATTTGGCAGATTTTTAAAATTATATCATTTCCACATAAATTGAAATAGAAGAAAAAATATTATAGATCAAAGTAACTAAAAACTTAAATTATTTATAAAATATAATTGACTATCAATGCCAAAAAATTTTGAGCATGGAGAGTAACATATATTATTTGAAATTTACATAAAATTTATTATAAATTACAATAATTTTAAAAAAGTAAAATATTTAAAAAACTATTATATATTTTAAAAAATACGTAAAATACTATAGATGATAATAATTACCAAATTTAAGAGGTAAAAAATATTTAATTGACTCTCAAAATTATATCAGTGCCACTTAAATTAGAAGAGTTAAAAATATAACTGAATATCAACGTCACAAAAGTTAGAACAAGGAGAGTAACATGTATTTTTTGAAAATAATATAAAAAGCATTACAAATTACAATAGTTGACAATTTAAAGTATCTAAAAAGTAATATGTTATATATTTCAAACAAATACTTTAAAAGGTACTACAAATCATAATAATTAATAATTTAAAAAATTTGTAAGGAAATAAAATATTTGGTTGACTAAAGAAATTATATTAGTGCTACTTAATTTGAAATTAAAAAAAAGCATTATAAATATCATTAATTTAAAAAGCTAAATTATATTTAAAGAATAACTGGCTATCGATGCTACAGAAAAGTTAATATGGATAGAAAAAACCTTAGAAAATTTAAAAAAAAAATACATGTGATAGTTTATATAATTTAAAAAACTCATTACGAGAAGAACAACACAAGATAATAAATGACATAGAAAATCTAGAATTAGATATATACTACAGTACAGACATAATAAATTATTATACAAAAATTTGTAACTCTGCAGTTACTACAGAATAAGATAATAAACCAAATAAATTAATGGATCCATCTTACAAAAAGAATACATTATTAAAAAATATTAAAACAAAATCTAAGAAATATCCACGCACAAAAAAGAAATCTATTTTATAATCTAGTTATCCGCACCCTCCTACAAATGTTATCAGAGCCCAGTAATTTAAAAAAGTACTGAAGTAAGATATATGTTAGAATTAGTTATTTATTGAATTAATTATGAGAAGACCATTTAAAAATAGAGAAACTTTTAGAAAAACTAAAGAATCTTTAATTAGTAATTATTCAGAATATATAAGTCTAAATAGAACAAAAGAAAATCCACAAAGATTAGCCTATCTAATTACATTAATATCTAGTATTGAAGCAAAATTAATAATCCATTAAAAATCTAGAAGAATGAGATACATACCACCTAATTATGATAAAATTAGATTTAGATATCCACCAAGATATTATAAAAATGATTTAAATGAATAAAGAGCAAAAATACAAAGACGTAAAACACTTTATTTCTGAAAAACGTAAAGAATTAAAAATAAGAAAAAAAAACTACATTATAATATATTTGCCGGAGTTAGTAAAACACAATAAATACACAAAAAGATGAAATATTAAAATTAGAATCACAAATAGATAGTTTAGAATATATATACCAACATGAACTATTCATAAGAAAATAAACAAAGAAGAATTCATAATAGACGAAAAAATATATGAAAATCACGAAGGATCAAAAATAAAAATAGTATTTTCTAATCTAGGAAGAAGATATAAGAAAATAGGTGAACATTTATATCTAATGTTAGAAAAAGAAGAATTAAAATTAGAAAATAAACTAACAGCAATGGTAAGAATAGAAAAAGGGAATGAAGAAATAGACAGAAAAAAGGAAATAGAAAAAATTAAACAACAAACTACGGAAGAAATACGAAAAATAGAAGAAACTAAAAATAGTAGAATTGCTGAATTAGAAAAAGAACTACAAATGTTAAAAGATTTGTACGAACAAAGACAAAAAGAAAAAGAAGAAAAAGATAGAGAACAAAAATTACTGAATGAGATAAATCAATTTAAGAAAAAATTAGAGATAAATAATATAGATGTTGAAGAAACATATAATTATGATTCAGAAGATAGCGAAACATATACGGAAATATTAATGAGTACAAAAAATTTAGAAATTAACGAAAAATAAGAAATAATTAATGAAGAAAACTTAGAAAATACCAATACAGAAATAAATACTCTTGATAAAAAAGAATATGACAATATAATACCTAAAACAACAGAAATAAGAAAACCCATATATTATAAAAGTAAATTTAAAAGATATAATGAATATGACAAATGGACACCAAAACAGATAGTTAATAAAAATTATAACTTTTTAGACCTAGATTGTGTAATAGATACAGAAAAAACAATACAATTATGGATAGGATATATGACAAAACAATTATTAGATAATAATATAAACATAACAGATGCACCAGAATATATAGAAAGAACACTAATAGGATCGGTAAAATTATGGTTTTCAAACTTAACTGAAAATAGTAAGAAAGTATTAAGTGCTAATAAACCTATGGAAGGAACATCATCAACAACAACTAAACTAACACCTATAAAATTATTAAAAATATATGAAATAACTATAAAAGATGAATTTGGAAGTATGACGACAATAGAAGAAGAACAAGATGAAGAAAAAAATACAAATAGAAATTTAATGTTAAAATTAACAATATGTAATATGTGTTATATAGACGAATATACTTGCGCATTTAAAGAATATTATTATAAAGGAGCACATAGTTAGAAGAAAGTAAGGAAGTAAGAAAATTATATTTTAATAAATTACCTCAACCATTTAGTTCAAAGATAATAAAAAGTTGGGAAGAAGCAAAAATAGTAGATACGTTAGGAGCTAGAATAAAATTTTTACAACAATGGTATAGAAATTTATGTGAAAAAAATATAGAGAAGAATTAAAAATGGAAAAAACATTAATAAGAAATTTAGCATGTTGCAAAAATAAAATAGCACCCCAATTTGGATGCGAAGAATGATATTATAAGAAAAGAAAAAGGCATAAGAAATATAAGAAATATAAAAAATCAAAATATAAATACAAGAAACCAAGAAAAAGATATTATGTAAAAAATTATAAAAATAAAAGACCATATAGAAGGAAGAAATCTATAAAAGAATGTACTTGTTATAATTGTGGAAAGTTAGGACATTTAGCTAGAGATTGTAAATTACCTAAAAATCCAAAAAATAAACAAATATCAGAAATAAAAATAGATAATACAGAATATATGCAAATAGATTATATAGATTATGAATTAGAAAGTGAAGATAGTATATATGAAATTTCAGAAAATGAAACAGATACTGAAATAGATAGTGAAATAGATGAATCAAATGACTGAAGAAGATATAAAAATAATAACAAAGGAAGAATATTTAAATGATGAAGGAACGGAACAATAAATAATATTTGACAGTAATATATTTGATGAAATAAAAGGAAAAGAATTAGATTTAAGTGTAGAAAAAATATTCAAAATACACACAATAAAAAATATTTTTACTAGGAAAAAAGACGAATATTAGGTAGTATGCCAAAAAGAACATGTAATAGACTGTAGATATGAAAAAGGTAAAGCTAGTATACCACTAGTAACAAAAAGAATAATTAATAAAGAGATAAATAATATAAAAAATAAAGGAGATCCAATAAAATATGTACACCTTGGAGGTACAAAAATATTAATAAAAGCATGTTTTAGAGAAGGAATAGATACACCGATAGAATTATATCTAGCAGATGACAGAATAATAAAACATATAGAAAAAAGCATAATAACTGTCGTAAAAGGAAATTTAATATACCAAAAATTTAAATTTATAATAAGTGCAAATTATTCAGTAGCGGTAACAGATAGAAATATAGATAAATCACTAGTATTATATTGAAAGATATCAGGAATAGAATTAACCCCAGGAAGTAAAATATTTACAGCAAGGTGTAAAAATTTATATGTATTAACAACAAAACATAAAATAACAGGAAAAAATAAGATTAACAAGATACGAATAGAAAGCCCATTTGAACAAATTGTAAAAACAATAGATTATAATGATTATAACTATAGAGACATAGATATAGAAGAAAATTTAGAAATAGTAAATGATAGAATAAGTACAACAAAACGAATAGCTAATGAGAAACCAGAATCATCAAGCTCATAAAGAAGAATAAGTTATGAAACAAATTCAATAAGTAATTTAAACCAATGTTACATAACAGGAAAAATAAATGAAAAAGAATGTTTAATACTCCTAAATACAGGACAAGAAGAAAATTATATAGCAAAATATCTAGTAAAAGATGAAGAAATAAAAATAGATAATGATATGTGCCCAGATCTACCAAGAAGTTTAATAAATAGTAAAAATATAGCAGAAAAAGAAATAATAATAGGAGTTAGAAAAATAAAAATAGAATTTGAAGTAAAGGAAGAAATGCAAAAAGCAGATATAATATTAGGAATAAAATAGTTAGAACAAGTAAAACCATATTATATAGAACATACACAATTAACCTTAATATATAATAGAGAGAAATTATTCTTAAAAAGAGCCTTAACATAAAAATGAAAATATATGTATTAATGAAGATAGTAGTGGAAAGATATTACAGTAGATATTATACGCATATGATAGATACAGGAGCAGAAGCTAATTTATGTAGATATAATTGCTTACCAGAAAGTAAATGGGATAAATTAAAAACACCAATAGTAGTTAAAAGATTTAATAATGAAGGAAGCTTAATTACTTATAAAGCTAGGAATGTAAAAGCACAAATATGGCATAAGATATTAACAATAGAAGCAATTTATAATTATGAACTAACATCAAAAGATATACTTTTAGGAATGTCATTTTTAGATAAACTATATCCACATATAATAACTAGAAACGACTGGTGGTTTACAACACCATGCAAACAAAAAGTAAGAGCAAAAAGAGTTAATAATAAAATAAGAAAGAAAACTGATTGGATAAGAGGAAGTGAAAAAATTACACAAAAGTTAGAAAATATAAAAAATACTGAAGATACAATAGAACTAGTAGTATTTTTGATAAATAAAACAGAAATAAATATATTTTCAATAAATAAGATAGAAATAGTTAAGAAAAATAAGAACAATTATATAGTGAAGATCCATTAAAAGGATGGGAAAAAATAAAACTACCATAAAAATTGAATTAATAGATAAAAATAGTATAATAACCCAAAAACCATTAACCTATAATTTTGACGATTTAAAAGAATTTAAAATGCATATAGATGAACTATTAGAAAAACAATATATACAAAAAAGTAATAGTAAACATAATAGTCCAGCATTTATAGTAAATAAATATAGTGAACAAAAAAGAGGAAAAAGTAGGATGGTTATTGATTATAGAAATTTAAATGCAAAAACTATAACATATTATTATCCAATACCAAATAAGATACTAAAAATAAGACAAATACAAGGATATAATTATTTTAGCAAATTCGATTGTAAATCAGGATTTTACTATCTAAAGTTAGAAGAAGAATCTAAAGAATTAACCGCATTTACAGTACCACGAGGATTTTATGAATGGAATGTATTAACATTTGGATATAAAAATACACTAGGTAGATATCAACATTTTATGGATAATTATTTTAAACAATTACCTAATTGTCTAGTATACATAGATGATATATTATTATATACAAAAACTAAAGAAGAACATATAAAATTATTGGAACAATTTACAGATATAGTAGAAAAATCGGGAATAAGTCTAAGCGAAAAGAAAGCTGAAATTATGAAAAACCAGATAGAGTTTTTAGGAATACAAATAGATAAAAGTGGAGTAAAAATGCAACAACATATAGTACAAAAAATAATAAATTCGAAAGAAGAATTAGATACCAAAAAGAAATTACAATCATTTTTAGGATTAGTAAACCAGGTAAGAGAATATATTCCAAAATTAGCAAAAAACTTAAAACCACTACAAAAAAAAAATTAAAAAAGGATATAGAATATAACTATAATGAAGAAGATAAAAAATAAGTTCAAAAAATAAAATTACTTTGTAAAGAATTACCAAAATTACAATTTTCAGATGAAAATAGAAAATTTATATATATAGTAGAAGAAGATGCTAGTGAATATAGTTACGGAGGAGTACTTAAATATCGATATAAAGCAGACAAAATAGAACATCATTGTAGATACTACTCAGGTACGTTCAACGAGACAAAAATAAAATGGGAAATAAATAGGAAAGAATTATGTTCATTATATAAATGTTTGTTAGCGTTTGAGCCATATATTGTATATAACAAATTTATTGTGCGAACAGATAATACACATGTACGCTGGTGGTTAACAAAGAAAATACAAAATTCAGTTACAACAAAAGAGATTCGGAGACTAGTTTTAAATATATTAAATTTCACATTTATAATAGAAGTGATCAGTACTAACAAAAATGTTATTGCAGATTACATATCAAGACAAAGCTACACAGACTGAAAATATAGAAGAAGATACTCTAGAAAAAATACTCAACACCCTAACTATGCTTTCATTGAAAGTGGACAGTATGAGTACTGAGATAGAAAAGCTAAAGACTAATGAAGATAAACTGAAGTCTATAGCTATGAATCAGCTAACTCAGCAGTGTGCAGAGCTATGTTGATCGGAAGACAATAAAATTCCAGAGCTAGAAGGAGACGTTGGGATACTCCATAAAACCCATAACATTTGTCAATCTACTTCTGCAGGTACAAGCAAAGGAGTTAGTCGACCAAGATACCAAAACACGAACATGAATAAAATATTTGAAAAACCATTTACACCAAAAATACAAAAAGACCATTTATTCATACCCCCACAAGTTACTACATACCGAGATAGCCTAAACCAAGACAAAAAAATTTATAATTACACAGCCCAGAAATATATAGAAAACATCTATAGAGTCCAAACCTTCCTAAACCATAACCCAAGAGCTACAAACATCCAAGAACCAAATACCAACTATATAACCCAAAAATTACAGGTATATAACAAGCTAATCGCACTACCAAAAACTAACCCAAGCCTAGTAAAAACATGTTTTGACTACGGACTGCTAAACACCATATACACCCAAAACGGAGAAGAATTGATAGCTATGGAAGAATTATACAAGATATTCATGACCTATAAAAGAATAACGAAAGGCACTCTATTTTATATAAAGTTTTATACTGCACCCGCGGAGATATTATATGACGAGATAAAACTAGTTATACAAGTCGTAAAGATAGGATTAACGAGAGATATGATTATACCAGAAGATATTGCGCAGCAACCAGAAATACCTAGAATCGAGATACCCGAGTTCTACGCAAATAAAAGACTTATTGGACTATCTATGATTATACAAGAACTAGCAAATAACTATACAAATGAAAATCCAATATGGAGCTACTACTCGAGAGATCATCAAATGATTTACTCGAATTCAAAAGAGCTACGACCAACAGATATGGAAGATGTAAGACAATGGATAATGACACTACTCAACCCAGAGAAACAATCTACTGCACGAGCTATTAAAAAGGATTTATTTCTGATGGACTACTAACAAGATACTGTAAAATAATTGAACATAAATATCCAGATCACCAATGTTCGAGGTATGATGGAGAAGATAATATTATTACAAAAGTACATCTAGAATAAAAAATCAAGAAGACAAGATGACAGTTGGAAGATAAGATAAGAAGCAATAATGGAGATATGACAGATACGACAACAGAAGATAAGATATCAAGATATTTGATCTTATTGTATGAATTTGTATAAATTTTAAAGTATTTACGTAAAAGATAATAAGAGCATTAAATGTAGTTTGTATTTTGTAAGACTTTTTAGGCCCTAGGTTACTTTTTAGCCTTATAGGCTTTTTGACCTTTTTTTGTTTTTTGTAGACATTAAAAAAACATGTACAAAAATGTAAAGATGCATTCTTTCGTTTTATAAATAAAGAAGGCAGAAGGCATTGCAAACGCAAGCCTTCTCACGTTTAAGCAAAAACTCTCTCCATTCCGTAAAAAATATTTTACCCAGTTAATTAAACATACATACTTTAATGGAAAAAGCTATGGAGGAACAAACTTCAGAAATATCAAAGCTACCCGAACAGGTAAATTTATTTATGATTATGAATAACTAAATTCATAGTTCCCAACAATCATGATATGATAATATAAATTCATATTAGTTACTTTATAGTAGAATTATTCAAAGAATAATATGTTAAGAAGTTTATTACCAAAGTGAAAACGGAGAAAAATTCCTAAGAACTATGCCATCCTAAAGGTGAAACCAATGAGGCGAGAAGCCGTGGCAGGGAGTAACCAGAGTCGAGGCGCTGTTTAAGGGAAAAAGTATCCAAATTACCATGCTAATAGTGACCAAAGAACATGTTATTTAAGAATAATCTAGTATATAGTGATCTAAGATGACCATATTTTGTTATGTACATGGTTGAAGGGATATTTTGAAAAAAGTAATTTTATGAAAATGAATGATAATTTATCTGATGTGATGGTAGATAAATTTAAGATACTTATTTTATATGCACTTAGAGATATAAAAGTAGCAGATATAAGAAAAATTATATTAGAAAAAGCATTTGGTGAATATTACATGGCTAGAGTAAATTATATACCATGCCTACCTAACTACTCTTATAAATACTTATCATGATAAAATACGTAGAATTTTTTAAAAAAAGATATGCGAAATATACAGTTACTAGAAAAACGGATAAAAACAAATATAGACAAATACATGGAAAATAAAAATAAATTTCTTAATAAAAATATGCAAAAACTACTAAGGATAAAACAAACAACTATAAAATATCAATCTTAGAAAATAGATCATTTAGACTACCTTAAGGCATTAACCTTATATATACTTAAAGATATAGCAATTATAAATATTAAGAAAATAATACTAGAAAAGGTAATAGACTATGAAATAGAAACCATAAATTGGTTAGAACAGTTATACGATGAAATTTACCCAGAAGGATATTATTCAGATCAAGGATGTTAGAATATATTAGAAAAATTAGAGAAAACCAAGATAATCTAAACAATGAAATTAATTATAGAAAACAAATTAGAAAAATAATGAAAAATCTAAAAGAAAAGTTAATATGGATAGAAAAAACCTTAGAAAATTTAGAAAAAAGTACATGTGATAGTTTATATAATTTAAAAAACTCACTACGAGAAGAACAATACAAGATAATAAATGACATAGAAAATCTAGAATTAGATATATACTACAGTACAAATAGAATAAATTATTATACAGAAATTTGTAACTCTACAGTTACTACAGGATAAGATAATAAACCAAATAAATTAATGGATCCATCATACAAAAAGAATAAATTATTAAAAAATATTAAAACAAAATCTAAGAAATATTCACGCACAAAAAAAAATCTATTTTATAATCTAGTTATCCGCACCCCCAAAAGTTTGAACAAGGAGAGTAACATTAATTATTTTAAAAGTACATAAAAAGTATTATAAATTATGATAGTTAACAATTTAGAATATTCCAAGCCTACTAAAAATATGATTGATTATCTACATTTTATTTACGTCATATAAATTGAGACTAAAAAATAACATATATTGGGCCCGTGATCTAGTTACATTATATATATGGATACTTGGAGAATTTTATAAAGCTGGACAACAGTGGAGAATTTCTTTTCGTGGACAATTCTTGGATACAACAGGAAATAGTTCGGACAAAATTGAAGCAGTGGCTAAACGATTTTTTAGGTTTAATATTTTTTTAATTAGCTTTTAATTATTCATATCATGTATTCAATTATTTGGATCGTGATTACGAATATTATCAGCTAAAAGCCCTCTTTCCCGAGTTAAAGCCAAGAACATGATTACTATCATTTTGGATTAATTTCGTTTAATTTTGCTTATTTTATTTGATTGTTTGTTTATTCTTGTTTTAGTTATTTTGTGGATTGATCACCCATAAAATACATATATTGTCGACCTTTTGATCTCGAGAGAGGAAATACAGAGATAGAACATGGGAATAAATAAAGTTTGAGTTTTTATTTATTTATAAAATAAAGAATTTGACTTAGGGTATAGGACAGGGATGCATTAAGATGCCTTACTTGATTCAAACGTAGGATGATAGCTTTAGTTCACTTAACTGGATTATTATACCCCCGCTCAATGATGTAGTTATAATGTCCAAATTAGGTAAATGATTAGAGGTTGGAAAACCATAATCATGCAATTAACCCTACGAATCAACAACCAAGATAAGCAAATTAACGAATGAAATTTAATAACATAGTAAGATAGTTTGAAGTACTTTAACCCTAGGCTTTACTCTAATGCTTGTTCCAAGTACTTTAATTTATGCATTATTTCCTTTTCTTAAGTTAACAAATTACAAACTGTTCTTTTTCATTACTCTCGCACTAAATTAATCTAAACTGTGAACTAGAATTAAATCGTTACTGAATCAAGTCTCTGTGGGATCAATATTTGGCTTTAATTAGGACACTTTACTTCTTGATAAGACTATGCTCACTTGAGTGTGCGCTTGATGCTGTCAAGTTTTTAGCGCCGTGTTAAGGACTTGTCATTTGACAATTATTAATTTTAGTTTACTTTTAAATTTATTTGGTGTTTTTACGCTTGGTCTTGATTTTGTGATTGCAGGAAATAGGTTTTAAGGTTAGAAAACAGGCAAGGGATAGGGATTTGGTTGAACCAAGCCCTGAACCCGAAAAAGACTTTCACCAACATAGGAGAGAACCAATCCTTCTCCCCAGAATTTCTCAAATACAAGAAACCAAGCAAACACTGCTCCAATTTCTGAAGAACAAACATCCCAAAGGACAATTACAAAAGTGGCATTCCCACTTTCGTCCAACTTGACTTCCCCAATTCTAAGACGGATGCTGGGGGAATTTTGAGTTAAAACAAAATATGGTGCAACTTCTTATTAGCAGTGGACAGTTTCCAGGGCTTTCATATGAGGATCCACAAGTCCACTTGCAGATCTTCATTAAGCTTACTGATATATTCACTCCGAATGAGGTGAGTCCAGATTATATGAGGCTGAAATGATTTCCTTATTTACATTTGAGGGAAGCTAAATGGTAGTTGAATGCAGAGCCGGCCAATTCAATCACTTAATGGGATGACGAAAGTTACTCATCAGATTCTTTCTATCAACTACGAGACTTTCCAATGAGATAGTGAACTTCAAGCAGAAGCCTGATGAAAACCTCTATCTAGCTTATGTATGCTTCTATGCTTTTCTTCGAAATTATCCACATCACCAACAGTCTAATGAGGTACTTGCTCACACTTTTGTAGAAGCTCATGATCATAATACAAAGATTTTCTTAGATTCAGCCATAGGTGGTCAATGATTGGAGTTGACTTATGATGAGCTATACACATTATTAAACCGCATAGCACAAGGAAATCTGGAGTGGCATTCAGATTCTAGAAGTGCCATGAAAAAAATTATAGGTTTATTAGAGGTAGAATAATTCACAACCTTATCATGATAGGTGTTTGCATTATAGAATTTGATCAACAGTCAGTTCAACAACATAAAATTGGGAGCAGTACTACCCACAACCACAATTAATGCCATCCAACAAGCTGCAGGTTGGTTTGAAGTGTGCGGTAATAGTGGTTACTTAGCAGATATACGTGCCTCCAATTCAGAATTAGTGATGTATATGGGCAATGCTTAAAGTCCAAATTATGGTAATGCCTACAATATCAAGTGGAAGACTCAGCCTTGGAACGTACAACAATAACAAATTCCATAGCCGCAGACCCAATCGAATCAGTCAACTAGCAACATAGAAAACATATTGAAACAACTCTTAGCGGGTCAAGCACATTTTTTTGCATATATGAAAAGTCAAAAGGAAGAATTACAGAATCAGCAAGTAGCCACAAGAAGTTTAGAGTTACAAGTGGGCCAATTATCACAGGCGATAAATACTAGACCACAAAGTGGTTTGCCAGTAGATACAGAAAATCCAAATCAGGTTATGACAATCACCTCAAAAAGTATTAAAGAGCTTGAAGGAGGACCTACCAAGGAAACAAATGAGGTATTGACCCAACAGGTTCCCAAAGAAGTTGCTGAAAAATCAAGAAAGTCTGAGTACGTGAAAGAAAATGTTGTTGAACAATAAGTGAAGAAAACACTGCCATTACCCTTGCGTCAAAGGTACATAAAAGCGAAAGAGGATGCCTTGTTCATAAAGTTATTTGATACATTCAAAGGACTCTATATTAACTTACCTTTGTTAAATATTTTGTAGAGTATGCTTGTAACGCCCCGCAACCGGGTCCCAGAATGTCACATGGTGCTTAAGGCTACAAGTAGCCCCAAGCTAACCCTTTGAGCCTTCTACTTCATATATTATATTACTTAAAGATAAAAAGTATGAACTCAACACTGTGACATCATAAAATGAGAAATATGAATGAAATACTTGGTCTGAAAAAACTACAACTCAAAAAAATTCTCGAAGTGCTGATAATCTAATAACTAGTTTGACAAACCTCTACTACTTGATGTGTGAGCCGATGCAAACACATTTGACACTTTTAACTCTGAATAATTTTGAAGTCTTAAGAAATTTTTGTCTTTTTTGATCATTTTTGTGTGTTAATGCAGATACAAGTGATTGGGGAAGAAACCAAAGTAAAGAAGAATAAAATAGTTAAAATATGGTGGAAATAAGTTGAAATGTATCTAACGATCATTTTGAAGTGCCATCATACATGGGACAGGCTGTCAAAGTTACCGTCAAGAGTAGACAGAACCTGAGAATATTAGATAAACTATGATGATGATTTGGAAGGGTCGTCAAATATTTGACATTTCGTCAAAATTGCTGTCAACCAGAGGGCAGAGTATGCTGATTTCAAGTGAAGTGTGATGCCAGTTTGCAAGCACCGTCAAGATATTTGACATGCCGTTTGGATTACCTTCTGATGAGTCAGAAGATAAAAATTCACTGGAATCTTTGATAACATCTCGCACACGTCATCAGGTGTCTGACGTGTCGTCAAAATCATCCTCGTCTAACCCAAAGAGAAAACTGAAACCTCAATTTTGTTTCCTTAATTAGGGTTGACTATTTAAAGACTTGTTTGAGGTTTTGTAAGGGGGATTGGTCATTATATAGGTGACATTAACTCTGAGAAGAGAGGGATGTACATTGCTTTCTTTTATCAATTATTCTTCTTGTTTCTTATCAACTATTTTTGGTCTTCCACCTTATGATTAAATTGAAGGAAGTACTTGTTGTTTTTAATTCATTCATGAGTTGATCCTTATCATCATGAATTTAACTTTTTATTTCATTCATCAAATCATGAGCAGCTAATTCTGTTAGCCGGAGTTATAAGATCCATGGATTAGGGTTTGATACGATGCTAGGTGTTTAACGGATTCAAAGAGTAGTAGAACATCTTGAAATTTGATTGTCTTAACTAAGATATAGTGGTTACAAAAATTTGATTATGCCTTAGGTTTTATTTGCTTCTAACGGAGAAATAGACTATAGGTCGTGATTTATCAACAGGGACTCGAAAGCTACCAACCTTCTATTTCATGATTGATGCCATAACTGGATTAATCTACCTAAGATAAAATCCTTTTGGAAATAGATAAGTTTTAGATAATAAATTGTCTGATGAGGTCGAGAGATCAGTCAAGAAGTATCATAGTCAAGGATAGTCTGTTGTTCTATGTATTCAAGAATCCCAATCATTGCTTAGTATCTGTCAACTCCCAAAACCCATGGTGAACATAACTCTTGTTTCCCATTTATCTTGATTACAAACACTGAAGTATTGAAAGTGACATTTGACTTTTTGTGAAACTTAAACCCTCATCCTTTAAAAACTGTAAACTATTAATAAAGCATTTCGTAAACAAATCGAAGTTCACACCCTATTCCCTGTGGGATTCGACCCTAACCTAGTTGGATTTTATGTTGACAACGATCGCTTACACCTATTCAAAAGTGCAATTTGAGCATTATCAAAAATGGTACCGTTGCTGGGGATTATGGTTGTAGACTAAAAGTTTGTACGAAAAAATTTGCTGATAGTTAAGTTTCCTTTATTTACGTTTATTTGTTGTTCTTGTTTATTGTAGGTATTGTGTTTTTTATACCAAACACAAAACGTTTCGGAGAACCACTAATACCAATCAATCTGGAACCTCAACTGATAGGAAGAATGGTTGAACAACAGAAAGTAGAAAGACTAGCTGCTATGGCCAGGGCTCATATGAATATGCAAAATTTAGGTCAACAAACTCATCACCAGAACCCTGATGATGAAGAATTGGGTGATGAGGAATTGTTGAATCCTCAAAACCCAAGGAGAGCTGAACAAGTTGCTGCACCAGTGCAGCGAAACATCAACAGAAATCATCTAGTTCAAGAAAGATATGGGAAACAACCTATACAACATAAGGCTGATAAAGATGATTAAGTAATGGATAGAGCTGGTGCAACGGGTGCTATCATTTCTCCACTGTTGGCATCAGGTTCAAAATTCAACATATTAAGTACCATGACCCAACTCTTAAATCTGAAAGGGTTATTTGGAGGCTTGCCTAGTGATGATCCGAACATGCATTTTGTGAACTTCATCACCATTTTCAAATCCTTTGATAATCTGGGAGTGATCCAGAATACGATAAGGTTGAGATTGTTTCCTTTGTCTCTCTCTGGGGAGACAACAATATAGTTGAATGAGTTAGAGACCGATTCTATAACTAACTGGAGACAGTTGAAAGATGCATTCGTAGAATGTTTCTTTCCACCCTCTAGAAGAGTACAGTTGAGGGACAAAATTAGAAACTTCAGAAAGCTTCCGATTGAAGCACTGCACATAACCTAAGAAAGATTTAAGAAGAAACTTGCAAAATGTCCGAACCACAATATGATGGATTTTCACTTGATAGAGACTTTGTATAGATCTTTTAACTCTGTGACGAATCCTATAGTTGATAATGCTACAGAAGGTTCATTCATTGACCTCTCTTTTCTAGATGCTTCTGACATACTGAATAGAATGACTAAGCAGATTCAGGCTTGGCACACTAGGGATTCTGTTGTGGCTAGACTGACTATTGCTGGTGGTATTACTGTGGAGCATCTTAGAAGGGATGAGGATCGAGATCAGAACATGTCCCACTTGAAGGCGCAGATGGACTTATTGGCCAAACACTTACTATCTGGCAAGACTGAAATGGTTAAGGCTGTAAAATCTCAGGGTAATGTGTCTACAAGTACTGATGCTGAGATAAACTATGTGAGTAATCAGGGGGGTTTTCGAGGCAATAGCCAAGGGACCCAAGGTCGGACTTTATATGAAAAGCCTGATTATAAAGATAGAGAGCAGGGACAATAGAGAAATGATTATGACAGGAGTGGTTTATATATTCCTCCTAGAAGTCGAGATGCTACGATGACTAGTTCTGGCAAGATTTCCATGGAGGACATGATGGAAAAACTATTGAAGGGAGTTGAAGCTACCAACTTGGGGGTAACTACTATAAAAAATAAATTTTGTACCCTCACTCAGTTGGTTAGGTCACTCTCTGATTCTATTAAGAAGTTGGAGCAACAAATAAGCCAACTGTCGGCTACTCTAAACTAGAGAAAAACTGGTACTTTTCCTAGTGATATGGCTCAGAACCTGTGAACTAATAGCTCTTGTTTGGCGATTACCACTCAGAGTGGAAAGAAGTTATTTGGCCCGTCTATGAGCAAAGCTTTAGAGAAGAAAGTAAATGTTGATGAATCAAAAGGAAATAATCTAGTGGAGTCTGAGAAGATGGATGGTTTTGTTGATATTTCAAAGAAAGAAGATGAAAAGAAAGAGAAAGTCGTATTGAAAGAAATGCCAAGACCACCACCTCCCTTTTCTCAGAGATTGAAGAAGAAAGCAGACAACAAAAAATTTAGCAGGTTTATGGCAATAATGAAACAACTGACAGTGAAAGTTCTATTGATGGAGGCATTTGAGGAAATGCCAAACTATGATAAATTTATGAAGGAATTGCTAACAAAGAAGCGGAAGGTAAGCTATGAGCCAGTGTACAACATCCACCACTATAGCACTGTTTCTTCATAATCCTTAGTACAGTAAAAGCCTGACCCTGGAGCATTTACCATACCATGCATAGTTGGGTCCATAAAGTTTACCAAAGCTTTATGTGAATTAGGAGCAAGTATTAATCTGATGCCCCTTGATATCTACAAGAATCTTGTCCTGGGGTAACCTACCATCACAACGATGAGTCTTGTGATCGCAGACAGGTCAGTGAAATAACTAGTTGGTATATTGCACGATGTGTCGGTGAAGGTGGATGACTTCTTCCTGCATACTTCGTGATATTGGATTTTGATTTTGATTTTGAGGTACCCATCATCTTGGGTAGACCATTATTAGCCACAGGAAGAGTATTGGTTGATATGTAGCTCAATGAACTAAAGTTCAGGTATGGAAAAAGAGAGGCCAGATTTAAAATGTATCCTTTTGTGAAGCAGTTGAAGGATACAAATATCTTCTCAGTCGTTGATGTATTCTAGAAAGATGGTAATAAGGTAGTAATACGGCATCTTGACGAAGTCTGAGTAGTCGAGATAACCCAGTCGTGTTGCGATATTAAATTAGGCGCTATTTGGGAGGCAACCCAATGTTTTAATTTTATTGCACTTATGTTTTTAATATTTGTAGCAAAGAGTCGTACAAAGGAGGTGAACTGGTTTCAGTCAACTTGAGGAGAATTGACGTCAATTTTGATGGGTTATCAAAAGTATGACAAGCCGTGAGAAATAGCATCCAAATACTCAAGTCCAAGCCCTATTTTCTTAAGGCTTACGACAATTTTGAAGCACCGTTAAAAATGTCATTAAAAGTATTGAGCCTAGTTTCAAAATTTTGGGCTAACCTAGCCCAGTCACAGTTGTTCACATTCCCGCGTACCATAGGTCTTTTCCTATTAGTTTTAATTTTCTTTCCTTAGAGAGTTATTTCCCTCCCTTTTCAAATTTAATCCCTTCTAAGCCAAAATTTTAAGACTTTCCTTGTTGAAGCGTGAGAGTCAAGCCAAGAAATCTTCTCCCTCTCTCATCTTATTCTTCTCTAACTCACAAGTCTTGGTGTTCAAAGTACATCAACTAAGTGTCGACATCCAGGTATGAGAAAAACTTGAACTTCATCTTTCTTTGGATCAATTGTGAACTACAAGAAACCTTGGTTTCAAAGGAGTGAGCTGAACCCATTAACATGCTTCAAACCCCTTTGAAAATGAGGGTTTGTAGGGGTATGCAGTATAATTTCATGGAAATCTCATTAAAGAACATTACCTAAGTTGAAATTGAGAATAATGGTAGAAGAAAAATCAAGTAAAAAGAAGTTAGAAATTGTAATATTGTCTGACGGGAATTTTCATGACCTTGCACCTGTGTGACGGCTATTCGAAAATGCCGTCAAAAGCTGAGAAATTTTATAGATTCTAGATAAGGTTGACGATTCTTTGGAAGCATCATCACACCTGTGTTGGAAAATCAAAAAGGCCGTCGAACCTGGGAACTAAAAATAGTGATGATGTTAAACTGAGGTGATCCTTCTTCTTTTCTTGTTTGATTATGAGTAATAATTGAGGATTTATAC
This sequence comes from Capsicum baccatum var. pendulum, assembly GCA_030864225.1. Lineage (NCBI taxonomy): Eukaryota > Viridiplantae > Streptophyta > Magnoliopsida > Solanales > Solanaceae > Capsicum > Capsicum baccatum. The sequence continues at coordinate 215,808,894 of CM061554.1, read as the reverse complement.
ATTGTACAGAACTAAGCATGGAGCCCAAGAGAAAGCATCCAACTACACCAAATAAAATAGCTAAAGAGAGTGTACCTTGACAACTTGTCAATGAGGACTCTGACTATGAAGACGAGGAGCCTTTGCTCAGATGGAATAGAAAAAGGACTAGTCCAAAGATTTCGCCTCCACCTAAGCCTATTAAGGTGGAGTATACTGATGATACTGAGGTGACAACCTCATCTTGGTAAGCTTCGGAGAAAAAGGATTAGAACACACTGAGCAGGGGTCAGAGATCACTGAACAAGAAGTTAAAACTGAAGATTCTAAGAGGCTTTCAGTTGAAGAAATTGAGTCTAAATCAATATCTTTGGAGCAGCAAGGTGATAAGGATTCTCCACTACGGAGAACTTTAGTGAAATGCAAAAAACCTGAGGTTGGAAAAATGTGAGATGGAAAATCCTTAGGGATAAGACAATTTATTTGGATGGACTTCACAGAATAGATCGACAAGTGCCAGAAAGCCAATTCTAGAGGAGAAGAAGATTATCACTACAGGGTTGATCAAATGCCCTGAGGTGACGCATAAACTCAAGGAGTATGGTCTGGGGTGGACTACTAGGGGAAGCGGTGTTTACTGTCCTATGTTGGTCTGGGAGTTCTACGCGAACTACTAGGTTACGATGGAAAATATGTACAGAGAAGTGGATAGAACTTCATATAAGCCTCTTCTGACCAAAGTTGCAGTACATGGAGTGAGGGTGGATGTATCAGATACCACCATAACTAGGTTTCTTCATGGGCCATCCTTCGTCCCACAAGCCACCTCACCTACATTCTATGCTCGTTTGAAGCATCAAGAAAATCAACGCAAGTGGCTAGCGGCTCTCATAGTAGATAGGGAACCGGAGTGGTTGAATAATCCGATAGAAATGATTACCAAAGCATCTCTAAATTCAGAGGCAAGATTTTGGTGGGGTTTAATATGGATTCATCTAATACCCACCAAGGGAGACAACATATTAAGCGATGATCGAACAATATTGGTTGCAAGATTGATAGATAAAACCCCCTTGGATTTTGGAGAAATTATTGCTAAAGAGATCAAGATTCGACTCGCAAGACCTGATGCTGCATATCCATTCCCATGTCTGATTACTAGATTTTGTGAAGCAACTTATGCACCTGATATATCGGGTATTTATGATGAGATATATGCCAAGAAGACTCACAACCCCGTCAGCAAAAATAAAATTCGATCGGGCTTGTGACTTGATAAAGATGGAATTGGTGCAACAGATCCTCCAGTCACTGAGACAGTTTTAGAACCAGATGTAGGGGTGCAAAGTCCAGAAACGTACCACCACCATTACTAACATATTCAGCTCAGGCAGGTTCAGTGCCTCAAAGTGAGCCATCTGCTTCAGTTTCTCCAATAGCAACAAGGTCAGCATTTTAGCCGATTGATATCATAAAGGTGGCCAGGCAAGCGAATTGGTGTGAGGTGCAACTACAACCCTTCGCCAAACAATTTGTTGCTACTGTAGACAAACGAGTCAAAGATGCAGTTGATGCTGCATTAGAATCTTTCATGACTTTTCTTGGAAAGGTAGAAGATCTTGAGAATAGATTCGATGCTCGAGAAAGAGAGATGATAGATGCTGATCTTGCTACTTTTTGGGCTGCATTGGATAAGGTAAAGGCTGAGGTTGGGATGCTGCAGCAGCACCAAATTATGGTGCCAACAGGATCATCCATATATGATGTAGAGGAAGACAATCCTATTTTTGATCTTACTACAGATTCCCTAAAGAAAAAAGAAGAAAAAGGGGGAAAAGAAAGGCAAAAGCAAAAGAGATGAGCCTGATAGTGAAGAAGATAAAAAGGCTAAAAAGAAAGAAAATAAGAAAGCAGAGAAGGAGAACTTAAAAAGGGCAAGACTAGAGTCTCTGGCTGACATGGAGAAATAGGAAGCAGCCATCAGATCTAGAGCTGCAGGTGCTTCATCGAGCCAGGCTCCAACTACTATAAAAGCAGATGCTACGAGTAGGGTAAAGATAGCTAATGATGTGATGGCAGGGTCGGAGACCCAGAACCCACAGGTTTGACTATTTTTAGGTATATCCAAACCCTTGGTGCTTTTTTTATTTCTTGATTTTAAGTTGAGGGTTTAGGAAAATAGTTGTTGTAACACGTTCTGTGGATAATTAAGAGTAATGCAAATACATGAGGAAGTTAGATCGTTTTGTGAATTTTGAGTACCTCTTCTGTGGTCTGATATGCTGTAAACTATGTGAAGTGCATCTAGTGTGACCACTGTGTATCGTTTTGTCGCACTAGCGTGGAAAATAAATAACCTGTAGAAAACAAATGCATGAAACAGATGAGTAGTGATGTGCTATATACTTGTGTCCCATGTGCGTGTAAGGTCTTACTCAGTTCTCATTGTGTGTTGAATCTAGAACTTGCCTAGTTAGTCGTGCCATAGTCATAGGATAGGCATTTAGGAAAAGATCATAGGCGGTTTTTGGATGTTAACCCATTTTAGCTTAAATGACCATCAAAGTGTGAACAATATCCCTTGATCCCTTTTTGAGCCTAAATAGCCTAATTCTTTCTTGTACACCTTTCACCTTTCCATTACATCACAATGAACCTATTTTGACCCTGGTCCTCCTTGGACACTATGCTCCTTGACTTAGGCAAATAGCCTAAGTTGAGGGTGGATACTATAGGGGTGTGTGATGCATTGTGAGTATGAAGAAAGGTAAAATATAGAAAATGAATAACCAGTTGGGTGTAGTGAAAAAGAAAATAGAAAAGGGAAACCTTAAAAAGTTGATCTAATGCGTTAACAGACAGCACCCATGTTGAGAACACCTGACAAATAAAATAGGGAAGAAAAGAAGGCCAAAAGTTGAAACCCCATGAGTTAATGTTGTGCTAAGGAGGTGTAGTCACTATGAAATACCCTTGAATGTCATACCAGCCCCTAGCCTATGTTACAAGCTTAGAAAGCTCTATAGTGATCCTAACTGACTTATCTGAAGACTTCGGTACTGACTATATGGGCAAGCCTATGGTATTCGATGCGTAATGTTGGAACTTCATTATGAGAGTGAGTTTTACATTCATCACTATGTCAATACAAGTAAATCTAAGTGAAAAAGGGATTTCTTTATTGTGAGGGCACACATGTTGCTATTAACTACTTTTTTCGGAGAATGTAATTTGGGTATGTGTTAGGTTGTTATTGCTGAGATTTTTTCCATATCTAGATGCTTGTGATTTACATGGTTCTTTTCAAATATTAGACACAGTTGATTTTATTTTGATTGATCATGGAGATTTTATTTTTGCCATATCTAGATGGTGTAAGCGATCATTGTCAATATAAAACCAAACTAGGTTGGGGTCGAATCCCATATGGAATAGGGTGTGAAGTTTGATTTGTTTATGAAATGCTTTATTAATAGTTAAAGTTTTCGACGGATGGTGGTTTAAGTTTCACAGAAAGTCAAATGTCACTTTCAATACTTCAGTGTTTGTAATTAAGATAAATGTGAAACCAGAGTTATGTTCACCATGGCTTTTAGGAGTTTATAGATACTAGGTAATGATTGGGATTCTTGATGTACGTAGAACAACAGACTATCCTTGACTATGATACTTTCTGACTTATCTCTCGACCTCATTAGACAATTTATTATCTAATTCTCTCGAACTTAGATAACTTATCTATTTACAAAAGGATGTTATCTCAGGTAGATTAATCCAGTTATGGCATCAATCATTAAACAGAAGGTTGGTAGCTTCTGAGTCCCTATTGATAATTCACGACCTCTAGTCTATTTCTCTGATAAAAGAAAATAAAACTAAGGTATAATCCAATGTTTGCAACCACTAGATTTCAATTAAAACAACAAAATTTCAAGATGTGCTACTACTCTTTGAATCCGTTAAACACCTAGCATCATATCAAACCCTAATCCATGGATCGCATAACTCCGGTTAATGGAATTAGCCGCTCATGATTTCATGAACGAAATAACAAGTTAAATTCATGTTGATAAGGATCAACTCATGAATGTATGAAAAACAACAAGTAGATCTTTAATTTAATCCCAAGGTGGAAGACCAAAAATAGTTGATAAGAAACAAGAAGAATAATTGATGAAAGAGATCAATGTACGTCCCTCTCTTCTCAAAGTTAATGTCTCCTAGATAATGACCAATAACCCTTAAAAACCCAAAACAAGTCTTTAAATAGTCAACCCTAATTAAGGAAACAAAATTAAAGTTTCAGTTTTCTCTTTGGATTAGACGACAATGCTTTTGACTGCATGTCAGACACCTGACGACGTGTGCGAGATGTCATCAAAGATTCCAGTGAATTGTTATCTTCTGACTCTTCAGACGGTAATCCTGACAGCGTGTCAAATATCTTGATGGTGCTTGAAAACTGGTATCACACTTCGCTGGAAATCAGTATACTCTGCCTTCTGGTTGACGACGATTTTGATGAGATGTCAAATATTTGATGGCCCTTCCAAATCATCTTCACAGTTCATTTAATTTTCTCAAGTTCTGTCTAATATGTGGCACACAGACAAAATATATGGGTCAGTACTTTGGGAATATACTGAGCATATGGGGGAGTGTGCAATTAAAATACTCAATATCATAAGCTTTTATAGAAAACCTGCATGGTGTAAAATATACTCACATAGATTGAAATAAATATGTGCCACAAGACTCATAAATTATCATGCTTTTACTTAAAACCTCAAATTATTATGACACCTAAAATTATTAGGACCATAGCTTTCAAAAACACTTATACTTTCAAAACGTTGTAACTTTAAAAATCTTTGAAACTTGGAAGACTTTAGGACTTATAGAACTTTAGGAACTTTGGGAATTTCTCTTAACCGACCTAAACCATGTGAGCAACATGGAGTCCAAGATCTTACCCACATTGGGGAGAGCTGTTCTATCCTTGCAATAGGATAAAACCTTAAATTTAGTGATCACTAACTTAACCCACTTGGGGTATATTAAGAACCTACGGGGGCACGTAGTTCTGGGGCATGAGACCTCGAAATCAAGCCAAACTCGGTGCTAAATACTACTTCCTTACTTAGCTCAGAACTTTAGAAAATCCACCTTAAAACAATTCAATAACATATATATATATATATATATATATATATATATATATATATATATATATATATATATATATAATGGGAGCCAAAATGCATCCCCATTACTCCAAACTCAAGAATGTGGATTGCTGTATTAACTTACAATCAAAACTCACTTCTTGATATTCTTTAAAAATTACTAACATCTCATTCTCAAACTCATGCTTTAACCATAAGGTTCAATTCACAACAATAGGACTTGAAACATGATATAGACGTTGAATTAAGCAACTTAAACTATAAATTGACAATTTAAAATATTAAAATGCATAATAATATCACAACTCATATCTTTGGTAAGACATAGTTTCATAAAACTCACAATATAATAACATGATAGGAATTCTCCATAAATTTATGAAAATATGTAACTTTTTGGGACAAGAACAAAAGGGTGTTCTTGTTTAAAACCACATACCTTAAACTTGGAGATTTTGGATGAACTTCAAAAATTTTGGAAGGTTATTTACGAACTATTCGGTGTCACTTGTATCCCTCTTAATGGGTAATTCAAATATGTAAGAATTATTGAATTCTCATGGTTGAATCCCTGGATAATTGGGTTTTATTGTTGAAACCTTAACCTTGTGGTTGATGGTGTGCATAGAATTTTGAGATGTTGAACTAAAGTGAAATAGAAGAAAACACGTTCTCTGAGGGTTATAAGCCGTGGAAAGTGTAGGAAAGAGATCAAAATACCCTTGCAAAAATGTCATTAAATTGCTGAAAAAAATAGCTCACGACATTCGTGACAAGTCATCAGACTTGTGACAAGTTGTCACGAATGTCGTCACAAAAGGGTGGATTTTATGGATTTTGGCTTTAGGTTGACGACATTTTGTGATAATCCATCAAACTTGTGACAAGTCATCACAAAATGTTGGATTTTGTTACCTTCCGCTTATGGTGACGAAATTTGTGACAAGCCGTCAGGCTTGTGACAAGTCATCACAAAATGTCGTCATAAAATGTTGGATTTTGTGACCTTCTGCTTATGTTGACAACATTTGTGACAAGCTGTCAGGCTTGTGACAAGTCGTCACAAAATGTTGGGTTTTGTGACCTTCTGTTTATGTTGACGACATTTTTTACAAGTCGTTAGGCTTATGACAAGTCTTCACAAAATGTCGTCACGAATTCTCAGGCTGATATGCTGGAGTAAAATGGGGATAACTCTTTACTCCAATAATGAATTTTGAAAAAATTGGTATCGTTGGAAATTTAATTCAATTATATATCCTTTGGTGTGTCTTGAGATTAGAAATTCATAGTATAATGAGAGATATTCTTGTTTAAAGTTGACCATACCAATATCCATCTCAAGAATTCAATCGGCAAGGAATATTTTGATTCGTCTAATAGCTAGGACACTTTGGAGGCCCTAATACTCATCAAGCTAGATCATGTAGCGACCAAATCACAAAATTTATTTCTAACAAGTTTGAAACAAGGTTCTACTATTAGTTGAAATTCTTGGGGTATTACAATCTCCCCTTTGGAAACATTCATCCTCGAATGTGACTAGTTAATCTGGGAATGCAAAGAAACTGAGGATGCACAGTTGGAATAGTTATCTGAATTGAATCTATGCCATTCTAAACTTTCGAGTATTTTTGAGAATGCACAAATTTGTAAAAAAATAGTTGTATAGCTGAATCTTTGGTTAGATAGGGGCTGAATTAAGAAAAATGAATACCTTCGGCTTGCTCTGAACTTGTGAAGAATAGGTGTGGGTACTTGGATCGCATATCTGCTTCGGTTTCCCAAGTAGCACCCTAAACTAATTAGTTCCACCATAAAAACTTGACCAATGGAACGTATTTGTTCCTTAGTCTACGGACTTGGTAATCTAGGATCTCAACTGGAATCTTATCAAACGAAAGGTTATTCTGAACATCTAAGCTATCTGAAAAATCAATAACAATTGAATCACCATGGTTCCTAAGCATGGAAATATGGAAAATAGGATGAACAACTGACAACTTTGCTGGCAGCTCTACTTCATTGGCTACGTTCCTAAGACGGCTGAGAATTTTATAAGGGCCAACGTAACGGGGCCTAAGTTTTCCTTTCTTCCTAAATCTTTTCATCCCTTTTATGGGCGAAATTTTCAGATACACCAAATCATTAACTTCGAACTCAAGGTCTTTTCATATCACATTTGCATATGAATTTTGATGACTCTAAGCTATCTTTAACCTTTCTCTAATAAACTTCACCTTCTCCATCACCTCAAACACTGCATCAGGCCCAACTAAAGTAGCTTCACCCACTTTGAACTAACCTATGGGTGATCTACATCTCCTACCATATAATGCCTCGAATGGTGCCATCTTGATACTAGCATGGTAACTATTGTTGTAAGAAAACTCTATCAATGGAAAATGATCATTCCAACTACCTTTGAAATCAAGGCCACACACCCTCAACACGTCCTTCAAAGTTTGGATAGTCCTCTCTGCCTGACCATCTGTTTTCGGATGAAAAGCCGAACTCATATGAACTTAGGTACCTTGACCCTTCTGAAATGCTCTCTAGAAGTAAGAAGTTAACTGGGTACTGCTATCCGAACTGATAGACAAGTAAACTCCATGCAACCTGACCAACTCCCAAATATACAATCTTGCATAATCCTCAGCTGTATAAGATGTGTACACAGGCAATAAATGTGCTGACTTAGTCAGCCTATCGATAACAACCCAGATGGAATCATGATGGTATTGGGAAAGAGGTAAGCCAACCAAAAAATCCATATTTATATCTTTCCACTTCCAAGTTGGGATACAAAAATCTTGCATCACACCAATAGGTCTTTGATGCTCAAGCATAACCTGTTGACATGTTGCAGACTTCGCCATAAAATCAGCTATATCCTTCTTCATACCACACCACCAATAGATTTCCCGCAAGTCGCGGTACATCTTGGTAGAGTTGGGATGAATACAATACCGCACACCATGTGCTTCATCCATAATTCTCTGCCTTAAATCACCAACATTAGGAACACATAATCTACCCTGCAACCTCAACACCCCATCTTCCCCTTGAGAGAAAACCTCTACCTTTTGGTGCTTTACTGACTCCTTTAATCTAGCGAAGCTAGCATCTAAGTGTTGCTTCTCCTTCACTTCCGAAACCAAAGAGGATTTGGAACAACACTGCACCAAAATATTTCCCTCAGTGAAATCAAGCAACCTAATACCTAATCTACTAGACAATGCACATCACGAGCCAAATCTTTCTTACCTTCCTCCACATGTGAAATGCTACCCATAGACATACTGCTAAGGGCATCTTCCACAACATTGGCCTTGCCCGGATGATACAAAATGCTCATATCATAGTCTTTTAACAATTCTAACCACCTCCACTGCCTAAGATTCAAATCCTTCCGAGTCAATATATACTGCAGGCTTTTGTGATCAGTAAAAACATCAACATGCACACCATACAAATAATGTCTCTAAATTTTTAGAGCAAACACTACAGCAGCTAACTCTAAGTCATAGGTTGGGTAATTCTTCTCATGGGGTTTCAACTTTCTAGAAGCATAGGCTATGACTTTACCCCTCTGCATCAACACACAACCCAAACCTACTCTCAAAGCATCATAGTATACCATAAAACCATCTACACCATCAGGAAACGCCAACACATGGGAGGAAGTGAGTTGAGTCTTCAACTCCTAAAAACTCTTCTAATAGGAATCCAACTAGGGAACTTAACTTTCTTTTGGGTCAACCAAGTTAGGAGAGATGGAATAGAAAAAACCCTTCAACAAAACAGTGTTAATAGCCAGCTATACCCAAGAAACTTCTAATATCACATGGAGAGATAGGCCTAGGCTAATTTCTTATAGCCTCTGTCTTTTGGGGAACAACTCTTATACTTACAGCTAAAATAATATAACCCAGAAACGCTACGGAACTTAGCCAAAACTCACACTTATTAAATTTGGCGAACAACTTATGATCTCTAAGAGTTTTCAAGATGATTCTAAGATGGTCTACGTGATCACCCTCACTTCGGGAATACACAAGGATGTCATCAATAAACACAATGATGAACATATTAAGATATGGCTTAAACACTCGATTTAAGAGGTGCATAAAAGCTGATGGGTCATTAGTTAACCCAAAATACATGACAAGAAACTCAAAATGACCATAGAGGGTTCGGAAGTCTATCTTTGAGATATCACACCCTCTTACTCTAAGTTGGTGATAGCCATATCTAAGGTCTATCTTGGAGAAATAACTCGCACCTAGTAACTGATCAAAAAAATTATCTATTCTCGGAAGTGGGTAATTGTTCTTGACTATGACCTTATTAAGCTGACGATAGTCAAAGTACATACACAAAGAACTATCTTTCTTTCACACAAAAAGGACTAGTGCACACCAAGAAGATACACTGGGCCCTATAAAACCTTTTTTCTAAGAGATCTTTAAATTGTTCTTTCAACTTCTTAAGATTTAAAGGTTCCATATGGTAGGGAGGAATGAAAATAGGTTGAGTATCGGGAAGAAGATTGATCCTGAATTCTATCTCCCTATCGGCAGGTACCCTAGTAAGATCTTTCAAAAAGACATCAGGAAACTCATTGACAATGTTGGCTAAATAGATACTTGGGGTTTTAGGCTTAGTGTCCTTAACTCTAACCAAGTGATAAAAGTAACCCTTATATATAAGCTTCCTGTCTTTTAAATAAGAAATAAAATGATTCTTAGGAGGTTTTAAACTCCCTGACCACTTGAAAACTGGTTCATCAAGAAAGTAAAATTTGACTACACGAGTATAACAATCTATAGATACATGGTAGGAGTGAAGCCAGTCCATACCCAGGATAATATCAAAATCAACCATCTTTAACTCTATCAAATTAGCAAGTGTGACTCTATGAAGGACTATAACAGGACAATTCTTGTATGCTTTCTTAGCAACAACAGACTCCCCTACTGGGTAGAAACTATAATAGGCTCAGAAATACTTTCGGGACTCTTGTCAAACTTCACAGCAACAAGTGGGGTCACATAAGTAAAACTTGACCCAGGGTCCAATATCACATATACATCAAAATAAAATACATGTAGCATACCAATAACAACATCGGGAGAGTCCTCCTACTCATGATAGGAAGGTAGGGCATAGAACCTATTTTGGCGCTGATTGCTAGCAATACTAGAAGAAGTACCCTGAGGAGGAGCTGGATGGGCTGCAGAAGCTGATGTACTAGTTGCCTAGGTCTGGGGCCGAGTATCTTTTCTTCCCTGCCTGGAATTTTGGCACTCTCTAAGAGTGTGGCCTATCTTTCCACACCTAAAATAGCCATGCTGTTTAACCAAACACTCACCCGGATGGTTCCTACCATACTTGGCACTAGGAGGAAAGTTGGGCATGCTGCTCACACTCTGCTAAGGCCAGGACATAGAAGACTCATTTCCCTACTTTGGCCTACCTATAGGCGCTGGGGCACTAGAAGATAAGGGTGCTGGTATAGAAGAACGACTCTGGAACTGAGGGTGGTTCCCTCCATGGGATCTAGCCTGGCTATACTCGTGCTGTGCAGACCTGGCTCTCTTGTTACCTCTCTTTGTATCTCTTTCCCTTATCTTATCCTCCTCTATTTGTTATGCATAGATCATTATCCTAGATAAATCCATCTCCTTGTTCAACATAGCTGTGTGGTATTCTTTCAGTACCAAGCCCGACACACCTTTCACAAACTTTCTCATACCTGTTCGAGCATCGGAGATCAAGTCAGGTGCGTATTTTGCTAGATGATTGAACTTTAAGAAGTACTCCTTAATAGTTATAGAGCCCTATCTCAAGTTCATAAACTCTTCTATCTTCGCCTCTCTTAACTCTTAAGGAAAGAACCTATCCAAGAATGCATCTTGGAATATCTGCCATGTAATGGGAGTGTCATCCTCCCCTATACCTTTCCTTTAAGAAACCACCCAGTCATATGCAATGTACTTCAACCTGTAAGATACTAACTTCACACACTCATCTTCAGACAAACACATTACCTGTGTGATCTTCCTTATCTCCTCAAGATATAACTGTTTGTCTTCCCTTTGCCTTTGACCCATAAAACTCTGGCTAACTCATCTATATAAAGTTTTAAATTTTGGCAGCGGCTAAGTCACCTCCCTGCTGCTGAGGAGATGCAGCCTGATTTGCCTGGACAGTGACAGCTTGGGCCAGTGCTTGGAAGGCTACACTGAATTTGGCGTGGGACACGTTTTCATTGAGAGGATCAGCAGGCTGAGGTTGCTGATTTTTCTTATGTGTTTGAGCTCGGCAGGGAGGCATATTCTGATATAAGAGAGGACAAATTAATAGATGAGAAAGACAACTTGAGCATAATGAACTTGAGAAAAAGAAATGACTTATTCCTAAAATATTTTGTAGCCTCTTGCTCATAGATGTGGCGTGCTACACACCGATGATCAAGACTCTACTTAACGTGGCTTATCAGGATACCTAGGACTCTCAAAACCATAGGTTCTAATACCAAGTTTATAACGCCCTACAACCGGGTCCCGAAATGTTACATGGTGCTTAAGTCTACAAGTAGGCCCAAGCTAATACTTTGAGCCTTCTACTTTATATATTAGCTTAGTTAAAGATAAAAAGCATGAACTCAACATTGTGACATCATTAAATAAGAAATATGAATTAAATAATTAGTTTGAACAAACAACAACTCAAAGAAAATCTCAAAGTGCTAATAACCTGATGACTAGTCTGACAAACCTCTACTAATCCAAACTAGAGAGCCATTGGGAAAGGTCCCCAACTGACTCATACTCAACTGACAAGAATTAAACAGCTACTAAATAAAATGGAAGTCTTAGAAAAACCGGTCCCTAAAACATGAGGACTCCCCACTACTGATATGTAGATAAGAGTGCTTGAAAAGATCACTGGTGAGGCTGAGACTGAGCAGTTGAACCTACATTATGAGAATATATGGCACACAGATAAAATATGTGGGTCAATACTATGGGAATGTACTTACCATATGGGGGAGTGTGCAATTAAAATACTTAATATGATAAGAATTTTTTAGAAAACTTGCATTGTGTAAAACATACTCACATAGCTTGAAATAAATATATTCCACAAGACTCATAAATCATCATGATTTTACTTAAAACCTCAAATTATCATGACACCTAAAATTATTAGGACCATATCTTTAAAAAACACTTATACTTTCAAAACTTTGTAACTTTAAGACTAAAACTCTTTGAAACTTGGAATACTTTAGGCCTTAGAGAACTTTAGGAACTTAGGGAGTTTCTCTTAACCGACATAAACCATGTGAGCCACATGCAGTCCAATGTCTTACCCACATTGGGGAGAGGTGTTCTATCCTTTCCATAAGATAAAACCTTAACTTTAGTGATCACTATATTAACCCACTTGGGGTACATCAACAACCTACGGGGGCACGTAGTTCTGGGGCATGAGACCATGGAATCAAGCCCAACTCGGTGCTAAGTACGACTCCCTTACTTAGCTCAGAACTTTAGAAAATTAACCTTAAAATAATTCAACAACATATATATATATATATATATATATATATATATATATATATTTATATATATATTTATATATATATATATATATATATATATATAAAGGGAGCCAAAATGCATCACCTTTACTCCAAACTCAAGAATGTGGATTTCTATCTTAACTTACAATCAAAACTCACTTCTTGATATTCTTTAAAAATCACTAACATCTCATTATCAAACTCATGCTTTAACCATAAGGTTCAATTCCAAACAATAGGACTTGAAATTCTCTAAATATGATATAGACGTTGAATTATGCAATTGAAAACATATAAATAGACAATTTAAAAAATTAATATACACAATAATATTACAACTCAAATATTAGGTAAGACATAGTTTCATAAAACTCATAAAATAATAACATGAAAAGAATTCTCAATGAATTTACGAAATACTTTACGAAAATATATAACTTTTGGGCACAAGAACGAAAGGGTGTTCTTGTTCAAAACCACACACCTTAAACTTGGAGCTTTTGGATGACTTCAAAAATTTTGGAAGGTTATTCATGAACTATTGGGTGTCCCGCGTATCGCTCTTAATGGGGAATTTAAATATGCAAGAATTGTTAAATTCGCACGGTTGAATCCCTAGATAATTGGGTTTTTTATGTTGAAACCCTAACCTTATGGTTGAAGGTGTGTAGAGAATTTTGAGATGTTTAACTAAAGCAAAATTGAATAAAATACATTCTCTAAGGGTTATAAGTCATGGGAAGTGCAAGAAAAAGATCAAAATACCCTTGCAAAAACGTCATTGAATTGCTGAAAAAATAGCTGGCGACATTCGTGACAAGTAGTCAGACTTATGACAAGTCATCACAAATGTCATCACAAAAGGGTGGATTTTATGATATTCGGCTTAAGGTTGACGACATTTTGTGATAAGCCGTCAAACTTGAGACAAGTCGTCACAAAATGTCGTCACAAAATATTGGATTTTGTGACCTTCTACTTGTGGTGACAACATTTATGACAAGCCATCAGTCTTGTGACAATTTGTCACAAAATGTTGGATTTTATGATCTTCTTCTTATTTTTATGATATTTGTGAAAAGTCATCAGGCTTGTGACAAGTCGTCACAAAGTGTCATCACGTAATTTCCAGGCTGATACGCTGGAGTAAAATGGGCATAACTGTTTGCTTTGATAATGGATTTTGATAAAATTGGTATCGTTGGAAATATAATTCAATTATATATCTTTTGGTGGGTCATGAGATCCAAAATTCATAGTATAACGAGAGATATGTTCATTTGAAGTTGACCATACCAATATCCATCTCAAGAATTCAATCAGCAAGGAATGTTTTGATTCTCCTAATAGATAGGACACTTTTGAGGTCCTAATACTTATCAAGCTTGATCAGGTATCTACTAAATCACTAACTTTATTTCTAGCGAGCTTGAAATAGGGTTCTACTATTAGTTGAAATTCTGGGGGTATTACAATGCCCAAGTATGCAAAGTAGTCAATGGAAGTGGTGGCTAATAAGGTAAAACTACAGGATGTGGGAGCTATAACACTCACTGAAGAGTGTAGAACTTTGATGACACAAAAAATACCTAAGAAATTAATAAATCAAGGAAAGTTTGCTATCCCTATCCAAATTTAGAGAAAAGCAGTCCATGCATTGAATGACTTAGGGGTGAGCATTAATATGATGCACATATCACTGTTTAACATTGGTCTTGGGGTAGCCTGAATTGTCACCATTGGTTATGCAACTCACAGATGCATCCATAACATATCCAGAAGGTGTAATAGAGGACGTCCTCAAAAAGGTTGGTAAATTCATTATACCTGCTGACTTTTTTGTTCTTGATTTTGAGGAAGACGAACATGTACCAATCATCTTGGGGCATCCATTCTTAGCAACTGGAGGGGCCTTGATTGATGTTAGAGAAGGCATGCTCAAAATAAGGGTATATAATGAGAGGTGGTATTTGATGTTTACCAAACACCCATTGTGAAACCCCAAATTAAAGATTTGTGTGTGATCAATGTTATTGAAGGAAAAAAGTGTGGGGTGATTAATTCATCAAAAATCTCCCAGCATAATGAAGGTTGAAGTAAAGAGAAATGTTGACCTTTAGAGTACAAACTCACGTGGTTAAAAATGAATGAAAAATGGCTCCCAAAGGGGAGTAAAATAGTGAAGGAATATGGTTAAGTTGATATGGGTTATGCTGCGACACTAAATCAGGCGCTGCTTGGGAGGAAATCTAAGTTAATTAGGTATGTTTTCTTTTTAGTTTTAGTTTATATTTTACGTAGTTTTAATTTTTGGTTGAGTCACAGGTTAATGGAAAGTTTGAGTACCATAAACTTTAGCTTGAAGCATGGCAAAGAACGAGTGTGGGGGTTCGCGCAAACCTTATTTATGTGTAAAGATACTACTATCTAGGCGTAGAGGCCTCAGGGAGTATTTCTATCTTTTTACTTTTAAATTACCTTTGGAGACAAAGTAGATTTTTTAGTGCGGGGTGGGGAAATTCCTAATTTTTAACACAATGTAAAATTTTTTTGAAAGATATTCTTGTTGGTGCTATTTTTGATTACATGATGCAAGTGGGTTTCTTTGAAAAAGCATGTTGTTTGAGTGAACTGCTATTTTTGAAAATTTTAGGCTCATGTTTATGACTCTTGTAATTGTTGGCTTAATTTTGAATTTGTGATATGGTTTGATTGAGAGTCTATGGTGATCTTATTGAGTTGAGCATGTGCCATGTGCGTGTGAGGTGTTTGTATATTCTTTCTTGTATGTGGTGTCTAGAACTTGCCCGGTGTGTATGAGAAGAGAAATAAAGAGTGTGGGTTTAGGAGATGATATAGGCAATTCTTTGACAGCCTTGTTTTATACCTTATATTTGTCCTACCCAGCATTACCCTAGTTAACCCCCATTGAGCCTTTAGATTTTTCTTTGACAACCTCATAAGTAGCCTAATCCCTTCTTTGATAGACCATAATTTGATCCAAAATGCTCCTAAGTGCTTTAATGAAAAATTAAATTGATAAGGAGTTTGAGAAATTGAAGAAGAAAAAGGTGAAATTGATCTCCCAAGGCAATAGTTATTGGTGTATAATTGATATGTGGTGGATGGGTATGATATAAATTATTCTAGAAATATTTTCATGATTGTGAAAAAAAGAGAAAAAAATTAACTCATATGGTAGTAAACTATATGTCCACCAAGTATTTGTGAAAAAGCTTAAAAGAGATGGGGCAAAAACAAAGGTGATGGGTGGATGGAAAAAGTATAATTTGGTTGTTGGAGATGGATTTTAAATTTATAATGTAGTGTATTACAGTTCTTGGAGAGGTTAGTCACTATTCTCAAATAGTTCCTACCAGTCCCTTAGCCTACACTATAACCCCAAAATAGACCTATTTGATCCTATACTTGACATTCTGATATTAATAGAGCATTAGACTAAAGGAAAGCTTATGGTTTATTATGTGAAACTTGTGAATTCTTTGTGAGAGTGAGCGTAATCTGATTCTTGTACCCATTATGTTATTAATTGCATGATTGTGAGTGATTATGTGTAACCCTCTTATTGTGAGGGGCACATGTTTGATGAATGTGATTTATTTTTATGATTTCCGTGATAAATGATAAGCATGAGTTTTCCAACAAGGTGAGTCAATTCTTGAGGCTAGGATGTTTTGGAGTAGTGTTCATGAGCTATTAATTGTGTAAATAACATGCTTTGTGCAGAAACTTGCATTCCGTGTAGTTATTGTAGTACTAGATTGAGTGTCTTCATTTTAATAGAAGTGAAGCATCACCTCAGTTTTTTATGCTTAGAGTAAAGAGTTGTTCGAGGACGAACAAAAGCTTAAGTATGGGGTGATGATCTGAGGTTGTTTTATACACATCGGCATTATTATTCTAGCTTATTTCACCCTGTTTTTAGAATAATTCATGTGCTATATGTCTTAATATGATATAAATAAGCATTTAAGTATCCAAGTGTGTGATCTCAATGTTCAAAGTATTCTCCAAACAAGTTTGTACTTAATTGAGTCATTTAGAGTTCAACCCGGAAAACTAGTTTTACTAGCTTGAGCTAGCTGTGTGTCTAGGTTATTTTGTTGCATTATAAGGTGTTTAATTTGATCCGAATCGTTTAAATGTTTAATTATGAGTGGAATAACTTATTTTTAAGGTACAAAATTTAATTTTAATAAGTCAAGAGTCGAAAGATAAAGTTGAAGACCATTATGAATTAGCCTAGTCTTAGCTTGTGTTTTGATTCATCATTGAGGATATTGTGTTGTTTTGATCTCTAATTTATGATTTTTGATGTTGTAGGAAACTTTGAGAGATGAATATGATGATATAAAATTTGAAAATCCATGGAAAATATACCAAGATATAAGGGATAAAAGATGAAACGATAAAGACTTAACCAATATCTTGGCTGCAATTTTGAGTGGATGTGTGCGATGAGCTCACGTCACACCCTCCATTTCAATGCTCTTATGCCTTACAAATTATTTGAAGATGCAATTTCAGTTGAGGCGTGCAATGAGCGTGCATCGCATCATCTATTTCGGTGCAATACACAGTGCGACGCACGCTTTATTCCATGGCAGAATACAATTCTATTTAGGATATGAAATATATTGCCATTGAAATGTTGCACACTTACCAAAGGCAAATTGTGGGCATATATTGATCCACGTGATATATCCAAATCCCACTATAAGTATATATATTATATTATATACATGGATAATTGGAGAATTTTAAAAAGCTGGACAACATTGGAGAATTTTTTTTTCGTGGACAATTCTTGGTTACAACTGGAAACAGTTTGGACGAAATTGAAGCGGTGGCTGCACGGTTTTTTAGGTTTAATATTTTTAATTAACTTTTAATTATTCATATCATGAATTCAATTGTTTGGATCATGTTTATGAATATGATCGGCTAAAAGTCCTCTTTTCGGGGTTAAAGTCAAGAACATGATTAGTATCGTTTTGGATTAATTTCGTTTAATTTTGCTTATTATATTTGGTTGTTTGTTTATTCTTGTTTTAATTATTTTGTGGATTAATCACCTATAAAATACATATATTATCGACCTTTTGATCTTGTGAGAGGGAATATGGAGATAGAACATGGGAATAAATAAAGTTTGGGTTTTTATTCTTTTATAAAATAAAAAATTTGACTTAGCGTCTATGACAAGGATGTACTTAGATGCCTTATCTGATTCAAACATAGGTTGATAGATTTAATTCAGTTAATTGAAATATTACATCCCTGCGTAATGATGTAGCTGTAATATCCAAATTAGGTAAACGATTAGAGGTTGGGAAACCATGATAATGCAATTACCCTACGAATCAACAACAAAGATAAGAAAATTAAAGAATGAAATTTAATAACATAGTATGATTGTTCAAAGTGCTTTAACACGGGCTTTACTCTACTGATTGTTCAAAGTACTTTAATTTACGCATTATTTTATTTTCTTTAGTTTACAAATTACAAACTATTCTTTTTGGCTACTCTCGCACTAAATTAATCTAAATTGTGAACTAGAATTAAATAATTACTAAATCATGTCTATGTGGGATCAATACTTGGCTTTAATTAGGCCACTTTACTGCTTGATAAGACCAAGTACACTTGCATGCGCGTTTGGCACTATCAGGTCCCTAGGAAAATCATCTCAAAAAGAGAAGCTTCAGCAACTTGAATAAAGTCAAATATGGGACCTAGTCCCTAGACCCTCTTTGGGAACAAATTCTGAGATATGAGGAGTATGCAAAGATTAAAAGCATGAGACTGACTTAACCAAATTGTTGAATCAATATATGTCCACAAATTTGGCTAGGATATGGAGACAGGTATCCTTAATAAAGTGGGTGCACATTAGTCTAACTCAGTACCATAACCTTATAGGTAGACACCAATGGGAACAACTTTGAAGGTTGACAAATGTGACTTGCACAAAATTGAAGATTCACACAAAAGGAAAGGAAGCTGGTGTCTTTTCTCAGGTTAGTATCACTATAGTATTCTTTAATAATCATAAAGTGATGTCTAAGAAAGCCATGTGTTTTTCCTTCATTAAAAGTTTTCAATGTTTTACAAACTAAGACTCACTCTTATTAGGATTAAACACGTCATTTCAAAAGGAACATATTTTGATGACAACAGTTACCTCTCAAAATTGTTAAATTAGAGTATTTCACATTTTTAGACTTAACTCATCTCTTCTTGCCTCCTCTAAACCAAACTGGTCCTTCTCACTCTCTTTCACTCACAAAATAAAATGACTAACATTACTACTTCCTTAAACCCAACAAAAAACCCTGAAGTGGATAAAGCTCCAAAAAATCCAAGAATATGTCCTTATTGACTACCCTAATCCTTCAACAACTAATGCCATTGAAAACCGCACCTTAGTCCTCTAAATTGAAGTCTGGTAAACTTGCTTGAATAAGGCAGAAATACATAACTGTCGAAGAAAATTAAAAGCTCTAAAGGATCTAGTCCCAATAAGAGAAAAATATCTATTAAATAGGGAAGAGGTAAAGTAATGAGACTAAAGAAGGAGATAAAGGATGTGGCTAATTAAAGAAGGAATAAAATGCTGATGACTCAAAAGATTCTGCCAGTTAGAACTCTTGATCCTAATATATACGAGAAGCATAGAATGATAAAGTTGGTAGAGTATATAATACACCAAAGATAGCTAAAGGTAAGGGAATTACACCATAGAATTCTTAGAAAATGGAGAAATTCTGAATTCTTAGGTGTAAGGGAAGCTTAGAAATTTGGATAAGGAATAAACACTTGGGAAAATAAATGCATAAAGGGAAGAGTTGTATTAGTGTCTCAAGTATCTGAGTTGGTAGTGGTTCTGTAATACCCAAAAAATCCAAACCAATATAAGAATCATGATTTGATATGATGATAAATTAATTAAAGTTCTTTGGTAGTTTTATGAGTGGGTTTAATGTATATTAAGGCAACAAATAACTCCTAACTATTAGACTAATCAAAATATTTCTTACCGATTTAGTTTTCGGGAAGAATGTTTCTTTAGTCAACTTCAAATGATCACATCTTTCTATCTACTAAAAATTCTCCATCGCAAGACCCACCAAATGATAGGAAATTGAATTAGGTTTCCAACGATACCACTTTTAAATTCAAAGATATGATCTTTTACCAGTTATTATGATTTTTAAACATGAATCTTGATTTTATACCATGTTTACATGAGATTATTGTTGTTATTAAACACCACACGTTAGAATGGTGTTGTTCGCTGATTTAAATCATAATTAGTGATGTTGATGTTGAAATATTGCTATTACTATAAGCTTTAAACTATTCCCATGCTTAAGCCATGCTTTTCAAGTATTTGATGAAATGCCTCAAAGATTGAGTTTAAACAATGACCTTTATTTTGTTTTCAAGTGATTTCACATGGAATTCGTATAGTATGTTTTAAATACTGTGAAGTCCATATCATGCTCATATGAATTCTGAATAAAACCCAAAGAGTATGATTTGGTCATGTGATTGTACAATATTTTCATGTTTGTAAAGCATCCCCATGTTAAAGTCATATTCTCCATGTGTTTGATAAAATTCTTAAGTGAATAATTGCGAACAATGATTTCCTTCTATGATTTCAAAACATTCAAGTGGTCCTATTGCTTTTGCTATCGAGTCCTGGGGGTTATGAATACTCAAAATTTATCTTTTTACTTTGTTTCTGTATCTTTAGTATAGTTTCAGATAAATCATGAGCATTACCACTCAACTAGCCTTCATGATTAGTTACTTATCCAATTAAGCCAAGTTCAGTCCCGTAATTAGTTTCAGCTTGGTTGGAAGTAGGATTCAGCACCAAGCAAACCTAAGGATGAGGAATTCTTTTTAGTATAGGTTTTGACCCTTAGTAGCAATCCTTGAGTTATAGAACTACGTAGCCAGTGTAGGTTTAAGATGTCTTCCTTCTAATTTAGGGTTGACACATATCTCATGAGTCTTCCTATTAGTTTAGGGTTGACAAATTGTCTTCCTGCTAGTTTAGGGTTGACACAACCAGTTTTAGTACTAGTGGCATGGTACTAGTACCCTTCCAATTGGGGTCACACATTAGACCCCTATCAGCTCAAATTTGGGGCATGTCGGTTAGATGATACCTCACACAATTTCAGTTTTAGTTTTAGTACTCAGCTTAGAATTTAGTTTATTCTTGCTTGACCATAGTGCATAGTTTATCAATTATTTAGTTATCAGATTTCATTACCTAAGTTTACAGATTATATTCAAAATATATTTTATGCTTGGTCATGCATTCTAAGTCTTTACATATTTCATGCATTCTATTCAGTACTTTGTGTTATATATTCTGTCAGTTATTTCTCATGAACATGAACCCATGCATATAGTTCTAACCTCCTTTAGCATACCAGTACATTCAAATGTTTGATTGCATACTCATTTTTTGTTCTATGATGTCTTATATCATAAGTTGGACGCTCGGGTTCCTAGTCGTACTTAGACTTTCTAGTGCATCAGCAGCAGTATTCATGGTGAGTCCTCATCCCTCGAGGATGAGTTAGCTTATATTCAGGTATATTAGCAGTACAAATATTTAGTCAGTAGGGGTTGGATGAGGGTTTGTCCCATAAAATCCACAACCCAACAGCTTAGAGGCTTTCAGACTATTATAGACAATCAATCAGTTTTTAGTTGTTATTATAAGCCATTTTACCATTATGGTCAGTATTATTTTACATACATAATCAGAACTATGATTTAAAACCTTATGACAATTTTCAGTTAAATTCCGCATATGACTTCTATCATTAACATATTGTTCAGTGCTCACAGCAAGTATAAGGTCATGTGTTAGCTTGTGGTCCCTCGGGACTATAAGCACCATCTGTCACCTAGGGTCCACTCTCGGGGCTTCAAAAACTTTGTAGTGGATCATAAGATTTTAGAGTGTCCTAGGAATTCTAAAATCTGTATCAAGTAGATTCTTGTGCATGGGTGTAAAGTGCGCCATACTTATAGACAAGAGTCTATGAGGCGTTTAACAAAAGTTTCCTTCTTTTAATGTTCATGTTTTTCAAAAGAGAATAAGGTCAAGTTGAACTCTCTATCTAATTCAATTTTTCCTTATATTTATAGACCATGCCCTCCAGAAAGACAAATGGAAGAAGAAATGTAAACTAGCCAGTACCTCCGCTCGTTTAAGAAGATCCCCAGAATGAGCATGTTTCTCAAGCATAGTTTAGATTTGCATTCACTATCTATCTCACTTTGCTATTGTTTAAAATGTTTATATAGCTGCTGTTCCAGCCAACCCAGTGTCCAATACTGCCGCAGTTAGGATTCCGGACTTTACCCAAATGAATCCTCATTTATTTTTAGGATCCAAATTGGAAAAAACATTCATAGAAATTCCTAGACATGGTCCATAAGGTAACATACATTATGGGGTGACTTCTAATAAAAGTGATGAATTAGCTCCTTACCCATTGGAGAATGTAGCTCACACCTGGTTTAAGTAGTAGAAAGGGGATAGAGGCATAGATGCAGGGCCTATAGAGTTGGAGGAGTTTGCTATAGCTTTCTTAGAGAGATTCTTCCCATTTGAGGTTAGGGAATCTAAGGTTTTAGAATTCATTAATTTTAAACAAGGCAACGTGAGTGTGAAAGAGTATTTCCTTAGGATTACTCAGTTAGCTAGGTGTGCTCATCATTTGGTTGTTGATAATAGATCTAGGATGAGTAAGTTTGTGTCTGGGGTATCTGATAATGTAATAAAGGTGTGTAGGACTGTGATGTTAATTAAAGAGATAGAAATATCTAGGCTTATGGTCCATGCTCAATAGATTGAGAAGCATAAGCTTAAGAAGAAGGAGAGAGAGAATAAGAGAGCCAGAATAGGTAGCTTTGATTTTGCTCATCCAAGGTCAAATAGAGGTAACTATTCTCTATTTAGTTAGAAGGTTTTAGCCCCATCTCTATCTTCAGTTAGTGCACTAGTATCTAAGTTCAGGAATGATCATTGAGATGAGGCGCTAGGCTACAATTCCTAGGGTAGTGTGAGTAGTGGTCGTACCCATCTTCTTTGTAGAGAATGTGGTAAAAATCACCTAGGTGTGTGTAGAGAAGACAATGATGTGTTCTTTGGATGTGGTGATTTAGTCCACATTGTTTGAGAATGTCCTAAGGCTGGTCCACGAAGTCAGCACATTCATCCTCCAGTTCGAGAATGTCCTTAGGCTGGTCCACAAAGTCAGTACAGTTATCCTTCAGTTTCATCCGATCAATTGACTCAACAGGGCACAACTTCCAGTGCAACCTTGAGTCAGCGTCAAAATAGACTTTATGCACTTCAGTCCCTAAAAGATCAGGAAAGTTCTCCTGATGTGGTTACTGGTTTGTTACAAGTCTTTCCTTTTAAATGTTTATGCTTTACTTGACCCTGGAGATTTTCTTTTGTAACCCCTTATATAGTCGTCAACTTTACAGTCAGTCCTAAAATCTTAGTACAACCCTTCACAGTGTCTACCTCATTGGGTAAATCTATCTTAGCTAGACGAGTATACAGAAATTGCCCAGTCACAGTATTCCAGTAAATCCCTTCAGTTAATTTCAAAAATATAGTTGTTCTATTTGAGCTTCTCAATGAACTAGTCAGTGAATGAAAGACTAGTACCTCAGTGCTTAGGGTATAAATCTGTTGTCGGTCCCCTCTTGAAATCCTATGAAAACATATGATCTAGAGTTAGAAGCATGAGCCAGGAGTTTAGCAACAGTGAAAAGGGGTTAGTTGTATGAAAGGTAAACCAGAAGGCTTAGAATAATGTATGCAAGAATTTATGGTGCTGACTCTAAATTAAGCATGATGATATGGGGGTGATTTAGGGATGTGATATTTGCTGGCTATGATGAAAGTCGTCATGTTATTATAGATTTGGGGATATCCAGGATTTGTGTTAGAATCTAAGTTTGAATCTTTGAAGGTTGAGCTAGTAAAAAGAATATTTGAAAATTCTAAGTTAGCCAATTTTAAGTTGTTACATGATGATTTTTGGGGCTTTACAAAGCAAAGAGTTGTATCTCAAAAGAAAGTACTAGTAGCAATTTTTACATTATCGGGTATACCTATTTAGAGTGAGTTTACTAATTAAGTGTATTTTCATACCCTAGATTCTATAGTAAAGTGGTGGAAATCTAGTTTAGAGATGTTGATTAAGTGGTTCCACACTTAGAATGATGACTTTAAGCTAAGGGAGAGATGATAGAACAAGTAACTAGGTCAGTCCTTCAGGTTCTAGTGGTGATGCCAATGTATTGTAGAACATTAGTAGGGGAGGGTGATGCCCGACCCATTCTCATCTCAGTGTAGAGTTTGTACTTACCTCACTGATATATCAACTCATGCTTTATATGTCAACTCTATGATCATATTTCACATTCAAGCACATCATAAAGAATCATGTATGCTTCTAGTTCTTAGTATAATGAGTCCCAGTTTGCTCAGTTGTACGAATCATGTAACATTAAACTTATGATCTCCAAACTCAGGTCATATTGCTCATGACTCATGTATTCATGCTTTACATTATATTCAGTTCATGTACTCATGCTACACACATAATGATCAGGGAAATTCACATTAGTATCATGCATCATGTTTTAGATCCCAGATAATCAGTTATGATTCAGTTCGTATATGTCTTGTGCATCATCTCTGTCTTCCCTCAGTATTTCAGCCTATTCAGTATCTTTTGGGGACATAATATCCAAAGGAGGATATGTACTATGATCCCCCGAGCTTTCATGTCCTAAACCTTCCATCTTCTCTTCACATAGAAAGATCTAGCTTAAAGCAATGAGGTACTAATAAGTTGACTATCTTTATTATATCTCAGCCTTATAAGCATTCTTATGTCATTGCATGTATTCAAGGAATCAGTAAAGTTTATGATATTAAATTCATGTATTATGTTTTTGAATCAGATATGCAATTATGTTCCAAGTCATATGTGTTCAGTACATGATGTTAGTTACCTCAGTACAGTTCTCTTAGTCTAACAAGTCTCATTCGAGGAAAAATGTTCCCAATGAGGAGATATTCTGGTACCCCCAAAATCCATACTAATATTAGAATCATTCTTTGATCTCATGAGAAATAAATTATAGTTCTATGGTAGTTTTATGAGTCGGTTTGATGTATATTAAGTCCCCAAATAACTTCCATCTATTAGATGAATCAAAATATTCATTACCAATTGAATTTTTAGAAAGAATGTTGCTCTAGTCACCTTCGAAAGAGCACATCATTTTCTCTACTAGAAATTTTCCACCTCAAGACCCACCAAATGATAGAAAATTAAATTAGCTTTGCAATGATACCAATTTTTCCCAAATCCGATTCGCGGATGAGAAGTTATGGTACTTTTAGTATAGAATAGTAGCCCAACGTGATAAGGCTGCATCGCGATGATGGACAAAATGGCGTTTGTCCTTTCCCCATGTGTCACCGTGATTACCACTATATCGCTCCAAGGGGTCATTTTGCAATTATAATTTCCCAGTAGGGCACCATGATAGGCACCACATCGCGCCAATAACACCGTGTCCCACCGAAGGCCAAAGTTAGGATTTTCTAATTTTGCAATTTAATTTTAAGGGACCGTTTGGTCTTTTTCCATAGCCCCAAATCCGTCCAGACATGAGATTATGTTCCAATAAAGCATTATTTTCTCATTATTTCACAATTCTCTCAAAATTAAAGTAGCCTCTTTCAAGAACAAACCCTAGTCTTTCAAGATTCAAGCTCAAGTTTCAAGAAAACTACCAAGAACCTTCATAAATTCATCAACCCAGGTATGTTAGATGTTCATCCTTGTGTACCTTCCACCCTTGCAGTCCAAGATATAATTTTAAATTCAAAGTTATTATCTTTTACAAGTTATTATGATTTTTAAACATGAATCCCCATGAATCTTGATTCAATACCATGTTTACATGAGATTGTTGTTATTAAACCCCACACATTTGAATAGTGTTGTTGTAACACCCCGATTTGCTGAACCAAAATGCTACACGGTGCTCATGACCCCGAGAAACCACAAACTAACCTTTGACTGATATTTGTACCTATTGACTGCAAATCATAATATAATAATGTGGAATACATGGAACTGTAAGGCCATACGGTTCAACTGAATACAATTATGCTAGTGAAAATACCCAAAATAAATCAATCTAAACATAAATCTAAACATAAATCTTAAAGTCGACCTAAAAGCCTCTAAAATGTCTGAATAAAGAGTTGAAGCAACATGTCTCCAACTAACTCCGAAAAACTAAACTGAAGAAATAAATAAATGAATCAGATCATAATGTCCTCGAATCATTGAGGACTCACTGTGTCTCTGTGACTGGAAAGCTATTGCTACTTCTGGGCTAGAGCTCATGTCTTGGAACCTAGGGAGTAACATGAAAAGAAAGAACCATAGCACAAATGTGTCAGTATAACTGGAGTACTGAGTATACGAGGAAGGTAGGCTGAACATAAAGGGTTTCATGCATGAACAACACTGACTAATTAATATGAACGTGGGAGTGCAAACACACATATATAGAAACATGGACCATAAATACGTGATAGCGTGACTTGTAACCAAATGGTTTACTGATAACTGCCCTGACTAATACTGAAACTGGTAACATGGATGACTGTATCTGACAGTCCTGTATATGCTGAAATTTGAAGAACTATCTGAGTTCTTTTATTGAGACTGATAATGAAACTATGGGAAGTTATGTTTAACCAACATGCCCCATGTATGCTGTTATGGCTAAGCTGGGGTCCAATCTCTGCCCCGGCTGGAGGGGTTTCAATACCATTCCACTAGTAAGGACAGATGTGAGTGACCCTTATCTGGTGGGTACTCAATGAGAACGGTGAGAACCCTAAACTAATGGGTTAAGACACCTCATCAACCCTGAGCTGATGGGTTAAGATGTCTCAACCTACGCTAGCTACATAGTTCTAGAACTCAAGGATTGCTATTAAGAATCACACCCTGAACTGCTGGGTGAGTTCCCATCCTTGGGTTCACTCGGTGCTTACCTCTACTCCCATCTGGAGGGACTGGACATGAATAACTAACTGTACATGACTTAACCTTACTGAATTCCGTTGACTGGCAGAATGTTACTGATATATGACAACTAACTAAGATCATGAGATTTTCCTGAGTCACATGACTGACTGAAGTCTATGGAATCATAGCTTGAGTTTGGATATCATGAAACATGACATGGATCAAGGCACACAACTATATTTTTCGTGTACAAGTACCCCCAGGACTTGATGGAAAGAAACTGACACACATGACTGACTTGATCATAAGAGTAGAGTCCATAATTTATAAAATCATAGGTAGGGATGTCATACTAAGCATGGTTATCAACAATGTATTGCATGGAAAGGGTTTCATCTCACGTGGAAGTACTTGCACAATCTTAATATCATGTTCGTTGCATAATTATATTGGCAACACATACTAATAGCATGGAAGTTCATCTGGATTGAATGGTTATCATACATCTTGTTCATAAGTAGGATTTAAAGTAAACATAGCATAATCTCATAAGAACAGTTCATGGGTATTCCAACAACATTTACAAGGCACATTAACAACATAGAAGTCATTGGAACGTAAGGGCATATCATGAATCCTTCACTAAGTCACAATTTAGCCATATTGCATGCTTTCTAGTTCTTCAGGCATTTTATCAAACACCTTACATGCACATCTTAAGCATAGGTGAATTCATCAAATTATACGTCATGAACAACCAAACTTATATGTTTCCAACTCATATGATATCATGAATTCACAAAAACATGTAAAGATTCCATCTTGGCAATCACCCAATATCAACAACATGATCATCAAAACCCAAAAATATAGAAATCATACTTTATAATGAAAAATAGGAAAACAATCAAGCATCAACATGGATATGATCATATCACCACAATCAACCAAGCTTTTGTATTTTAAGGATTTATTCTTGAACTCCATGAACGAATTGAATCCATAGATGAACGCTACGCATACCTTAAAAGGAAGCTTCTTGATGATTGATGGAGGAATTTCCTTGAAATTAGATCTTCAAGATTAATTATGCAACCCTAGTTGTTTTTCGCCTTTAGTTCTCTTGGATGATGAGCTTTGAGATGAAAATAGGGTTGTAATATATTTATAGGCTATATATTTTGTAGGGTTAAGTTTAGGGACGTGCAAGGAGTATTTAAAGACTTAATTACCATTAAAATAACTCAAGACGGAGTGTTTTTGACATGTGGAATTAACTTAGGCAGAGCCCAAGTGATCTCCTATGCTTGGGTTGGGCGGTGCCTGACCAATCGCCTATGCTTACTGACTCTCACAAAAATGGGCATAACGTTTCGCTCGGGTATTGGATTAAGGCAAAATTGGTATAGTTGGAAAGCTAATTAAATTCTCTACAATTTGGTGGGGCTAAATCAGCTAAAATACCACATTAGAATCAAGTTATACTCGTTCAAAGATGACCCTTGGAAAATCGAACACTAAAACTTGATGGATTCAAAAAGTCTTAGCTTGCATTACCTTAAGTTACTTATATTAACATGCTTGATGCATCATAAGGTATCCTATCACTAGGATATTGATGGTAAGTCATGTACTCAAGTATTAATCACAGGGTAGGAGATTTCATATGTAGAAATACTTATTCACTTTCTAGCTTAGAAACATGCGGGGTATTACAATATCTCCCCCTTAGGAACATTCATCCTCGAATTAGAATTTACTGAGAAGGGATAAAAGACTATACAACCTAAACTGAACATGAAGAACTGAAACTTGATCTCATGAATGACATGCTAAACATGCTGAACTCGTGCATATCTGATACACGGGCAACTGACACATAAATGCATGACTGAGTATGAAATGGTTAATAGGTACCAAGTTTATACCGGAAACATAAACGTGAAACATAATAAGCTTAAGGAGAAATGTTACCTTAAGCTTATTTTGAATTGGTGGGGAAGACGTGAGGATACTTGGTACGCATATCTGCTTCTGCTTCCCAAGTAGCTCCCTCATGAGACTGATTTCGCCAAAGAACCTTGACTAGAGGGACTTCTTTGTTCCTCAATCTACGAGTGTAATAATCTAAGATATCAAATGAAATCTCTTCATAGGAGAGGTTGTTCTAAATGTCGATGCCCTGAATAGGGACAACAACTACTGGGTCCCCTATACACCTCTTTAGCAAAGAGACATGGAAGACTGGATAAACTGAGGCTAGATCTGAAGGCAACTCAAGCTCATAAGCTACCTTGCCAAAGCGACAAAGAATTCAGAAGGGACTAACATTCCAGGGACTGAGTTTCCCTTTCTTGCCGAACCTCTTCACTCCCTTCATGCGAGACATCCTAATATAGACATAGTCATTGACCTCAAACCCAAGATCCTTTCTACAAACATCTGCATAAGACTTTTGTCGGCTTTGAGCAGCCCAAAGTATCTCTCAAATCAACTGAACTTTCTCTAAGGCATCGAATACTAAGTTAGGACCTATGATTGAGGCCTCATTAACTTCGAACCAACCAATTGGAGATCTACATCTCCTACCATAAAGAGCTTCGAATGGAGCCATCTGAATACTAGAATGATAACTATTATTATATGCAAACTCAATCAGAGTCAAGAGGTCGTCCAAACTTCCCTTGAAGTCAATTGTACATGCCCTTAGCATATCTTCAAGAGTATGAATGGTCCTCTCTACTTGACCATCTGTCTGAGGATAAAACACTATGCTGAGATGGACTTAGGCACTGAGACCCTTTTGGAATACTTTACAAAAGTGAGAAGTGAACTGAGTACCTCTATTTAAGATGATTGATAGTGGAACAACGTGTATTCTGACTAACTCCCTGATATAGAGTTTGGCATAATCCTCAGTGGAATAAGAAGTACGAATAGGAAGAAAATGAGCTGACTTGGTCATTCTATCTATAATGACCCAAACTGAATCCTGCTGATGACGAGTTCTAGGCAAACCTTTCACGAAGTCCATGTTAACTTCTTCCCACTTCCAAGTAGTAATGGTGCACTTTTGTATGGAACCACTAGGTTTCTGATGCTTTATCTTAACCTGCTGACATATAGAGCACTTAGCCACAAATTTTGCAATATCTCTCTTCATCCTACTCCACCAATAGATCTCCCGCATGTCGCAGTACATCTTAGTGGCCCCTAGATGAATAGAGTATCGCGAACCATGCGCTTATATAAGTATTCGCTGCCTCAAATCATCTACACCTGGAACACATAGACGACCCTGACAATGAAGAACACCATCTCCCCCTTAGGAGAAAACCTCGATTTTCTGATTCTGAACTGACTCTTTAAGCTTGACAAGGCTAGGATCCCCATCTTGTTTCTCTTTAACCTCGGAAACTAGAGATGACTCTGAACTACTATGAACACATACACCACCCTCTGAAGAATCGACTAAGCGAATACCTCGTCTAGAAACCTGATGGATTTCCTAAGCCATCTTTTTCTTACTATCCTCAATATGAGAAATACTACCTATGGAGAGTCGACTGAGAGCATTGGACACAACATTAGCCTTTCCTAGATAATAAAGAACACTCATGTTATAATTCTTCAAGATCTCTAACCACCTTCTCTGACAAAAATTGAGATCTTTCTTTTAAAAGACATAATGGAGGCTTTTATGGTCTGTGAAGACATCTACATGAATTGGATAGAGATAATGCCTCCAAATCTTCAAGGCATAAACTACCACTGCTAACTCAAGATCATGAGTAGGATAATTCTTCTCATATAGCTTTAACTGTCTGGAGGCGTAGGATATGCATGAGGACACAACCTAAACCCACTCTGGATGCATCACAATAGACTACAAAACTATCTGAACCGTCTGGAATTGCTAGAACTTGAGAGGAGGTGTGTCGAGTCTTCAACTCTTGAAAGCTCTTCTGGCATGAATCTAACCACTGAAACTTAATTTTCTTCTGAGTCAATCTGGACATGGGAGATGTAATAGAATAAAATCCCACGACAAACTATCTATAATAGCCAGCCAATCCCAAGAAATTCCTAATATCTGATGGACATACGGGTCTGGGCCAGTTTCTTACTACCTCAGTTTTATAAGGATCTACTCTAATGCCATCACCAGATAAAAAATATGGCCAAGGAATCCTACTGATCTTAGCTAAAATTTGCACTTGCTAAACTTAGCGAATAACTGGTGATCCCTGAGAGTCTGAAGAATGATCTTAAGATGGTCTGCCTGATCACGCTCTGTGCGAGAATAGACCAGAATATCATCTATAAAGACTATGAAAAACATGCCCAAGTACTACTTGAACACATGGTTCATCAAAGCCATAAAAGTTGTAGGGACATTAGTAAGACCAAATGACATGACTAAAATTTGAAGTGACCATACTGATTAAAGAAAGTTGTCTTCAGAATGTCACATTCTCTAACTCTGAGCTGATTATAGCTTGATCTAAGGTCTATCTTAGAGAATTAACTAGCACCCTAAAGTTGGTCGAATAGATCATCAATCCTGGGAAGAGGATATCTATTCTTGACCATTACCCTATTGAGTTAATGGAAATCAATACACATCCTAAGAGAACTGTCTTTCTTGCGCACGAATAATATTGGCGCACCCCATGGGGAAACACTAGGTCTGATGAATCTCTTATCTAAGAGATCCGTCAACTGATATTTTAGTTCCTTGAGTTCTGCTGGTGCCATTTTGTATGGCTGAATAGAAATAGGTTGAGTATCCGAAAGAAGGTCTATGCCGAAGTCTATTTCCCTTTTAGGAGGAATGGTTAGAAGATCTTCGGGAAATACATCTGAGTATTTATTAACAACAGGGACTGTTTCTAGGCTGGGATATTCAAAACTAGAGTCTTTAACATACACAAGATGATACACACACCCCTTAGAAATCATTTTCCTTGCCTGAAGGTAGGAAAAATTTGACCCCTGAATGCTGAAATGCTACCCTTACACTCTAGGATGGGCTCATTCTGGAACTGAAATTGAACTATCCTATTTCTGCAGTCGACTGTGGTATAGAAGGAATGAAGACATTCCATGCCGAGAATGACATCAAAATCAGTCATCTCTAACTCCACTAAATTTGCTAACGTGGATTTCTAAGATATAATAACTGGGTAGTTCCTATATGCCCGTCGAGCTATGACGGTTTTAATCACTGGGGTAAAGACTGAGAAGGGCTCTACTAGGACTTCGAGATTGATTCCAAAATCGCCTGCTATGTATGGAGTAACAAAATACAAAGATGCACCTGGGTATAGCAAAGCATAAACATGAATATGGAGAATCTGTAACGTACCAGTAACGATATTAGGAGAATTTTCCTGATCCTGTCGGGACTGAAGAGCATAGACTCTATTTGGGCGTTACCCACTAGTAGCACTGGAATTGGAACCCTGTTGGTTCAGGCGACTGGAGTGAGCTGTAGAATGATTTTGCTGACCCTGAAGACTTGATAGCAGACACTCCCTAATTTTGTGGCCTGGCTTGCCATAACAAAAAAAGATATCACTACCAGCTCTGCAAATGCCCTTGTAGTTCTTACCACAAGTCTGGAAAAAGGGGATTCGTTTGGGCACTGTTAACACTGCCCTAAGATTTAGAGCCTGGCGCTTTGTCTTTATTGTCGTATCTAAACTTTGGCACTAGAGCAATGGCATAGGAAGGAGCTGGAACGGCTGACTTGGAGCGAAACTGTGAATGGTTTCCTCCATCTGACTTGGGGTGAGCAAAGTTGAAATTACCTGACCTTGCTCTTTTGTTCTTCCTCTCCCTAGTCTTAAACTTCTACTCTTATACTTGCTGGGCATGGGTCATGAGTCTTGCTAAGGTCATATCATCGATCAGCATCACAGACCTACACTCATTTACCATGCTATCATTGACCCCTGACACGAACTTGCTCATCTTAGCTCTCTTGCCTATAACCACATGACGAGCATACTTGGCTAGTTGAGAAAATCTAAGAGAATACTCCCTAACCATCATATTCCCCTACCTGAGTTTGATGAACTCAAGAACTTTGGCTTCCCTCAGCTCTTGGGGAAAGAATCTGTTTAAGAAGGCTCTGACAAATTCCTCCCACTTGATAGGGCCTGTATCATCTAACCTCTCGGACTTCCACTGTTTGTACCAATCATGAGCAAAATCCTATAATTGGTATGCGTCTAACTCATCACTCTTAATAGAAGTAGCACCCACGATGTCAATGATATTCTGGACTTGTTCAATGAACTCCTGAGGGTCCTCATCAGACTTAGACCCATGGAAAGATGGAGGGTTTATCCGGGTAAAGTCTCGAACCCTAGCTGGTTTGGAAATGGCCATTGGATTGGCCGAAATGACTGGTGGCATTCATTCTGTGAAGCCATGGAATGAGCAAGTGTGGTAAATACAGCTCTAAACTCCGCATGGAAAACATGTTTGCCTAACAAATCTTTGGGCTGAGGAGCTAGCTGGTTTCTTCTCTTTGGGGCCATGGTCTGGCATAAGAGAAGAATGGATTAGACTGATAGTTTTTGTGATTATGCTCACTAGCATGAAATAAATAATGAAGAAAGGGGAATGTTCCTAAAACATCTTATAGCCTTCCACACATAATTGTGGCACACAACACACCCATGTATATGACTCTACTAGATGCGGCTTTCAGAATTCCTAAGACTATATTGAATCTTAGGCTTTGATACTAAGTTTGTAACACCCCAATTTGCTGAACCGGAATGCTACACGGTTCTCATGACACCGAGGGAGCACAAACTAACCTATGACTGATATCTGTACCTATATACTGCAAATCATAGTATAATAATGTGGAATACATGGAACTGTAAGGCTATAAGGTTCAACTGAATCCAATCATGTGGGTGAAAATACACAAAATAACTCAATCTAAACGTAAATCTGAACATAAATCTGAAAGTAGATCTGAAAGCCTCTAAACTGTCTCAATAAGTAGTTGAAGGAATATGTCTTTAACTAACTCCGTAAAACTGAACTGAAGAAATAAATAAATGAATCAGGTCATAATGTCCTCGAATCAATGAGGACTCACTGTGTCTCTGCAACTGGAATGCTACTGCTACTACTGGGATGGAGCTCGTGTCTCAGAACCTATGGTGAAACATGAAAAGAAAGCAACATAGCACAAATGCGTTAGTACAACTGGAGTACTGAGTATATGAGAAAGGTAGGCTGAACATAAAGGGTTTCATGCATAAACAGCACTGACTGACTAATATGAACGTGGGAGTGCAAACACAAATATATAGAAACTGGGACCATGAATACGTGATAGCATAACTTTAAACCAAATACATGGTTGACTGATAACTACCCTGACTAATACTGAAACTGATAACATGGCTGACTGTATCTGACAGTCCTGTATATATTGAAATCTGAAGAACTATCTAAGTTCTTTTACTGCTATTGATACTGAAATTATGTAAAGTAGTGTTTAACCAATATGCCCCATTTATGCTGTTATGGCTAAGCTGGGGTCTAATCTCTGCCTCGACTGGAGGGGTGTCAATACCGCACCACTGGTAAGGACAGCTGTGAGTAACCCTTATCTGTCGGGTACTCAATGAGAATGGTGGGAATCGTAAACTGATTGGTTAATCCACCTCATCAACCCTAAGATGATGGGTTAAGACTCTACTTGATCATAAGAGTAGAGTCCATAACTTATAATATCAGAAGTAAGGATCTCATACTAAGCATGGTTATCAATAATGTATTGCATGGAAAGGGTCTCATATCACATGGAAGTACTTGCACAATCTTAATATCATGTTCGTTGTATAATCATATTGGCAACACATACTAATAGCATGGAAGTTCATATGGATTGCATGGTTATCATACATCTTGTTCATAAGTAGAATTTGCAAGTAAACATAGCATAATCTCATAAGAATAGTTCATGGGTATTCCAACAACATTTACAAGGCACATTAACAACATAGAAGTCATTGGAACGTAAAGGCATATCTTGAATCCTTCACTTAGTCACAATTTAGCCATATTGCATGCTTTCTAGTTCTTTATTCATTTTATCAAACACCTCACATGCACATCTTAAGAATAGGTGAATTCATCAAATTATACATCATGAAAAACCAAACTTACATGTTTCCAACTCATATTATATCATGAATTTAGAAAAATGTGTACAGATTCCATGTTGGGAATCACCCAATATCAACAACATGATCATCAACACCCAACAATATAGAAATCATACTTTATAATGAAAAATTGGAAAACAATCAAGCATCAACATGGGTATGATCATATCACCACAATCAACCAAGCTTTTGTATTTTAAAGATTGATTCTTGAACTCTATGAACAAATTAAATCCATAGATGAACACTACGCATACCTTAAAAGGAAGATTCTTGATGATTGATGGAGGAATTTCCTTGAAATCGGTTCTTCAAGCTTAATTATGCAACCCTAGTTGTTTTTACCCTTTAGTTCTCTTGGATGATGAGCTTTGAGATGAAAATAGGGTTGTAATATGTTTAGAGGCTATATATTTTGTAGTGTTAAGTTTAGGCACGTGTAAGGAGTATTTAAAGACTTAATTACCATTAAAATAACTCAAGACGGAGTGTTTTTGACACTAGAAATTAACATAGACGGTTCCTAAGTGATCGCCTATGCTTGGGTTGGGCCATGCCTAACAAATCGCCTATGCTTGGGTTAGGCGGCGCCTAACTAATTGCCTATGCTTACAATCTCTCACGAAAATAGACATAACTTTTCACTCGGGTATTGGATTAAGGTGAAATTGGTATCATTGGAAATCTAATTCTATTTTGTACAATTTGGTGGGTCTAAATAAGCCAAAATACTATATTGTCATCGAGTTATACTCATTCAAAGATGACCCTTGCAAAATTAAACACTAAAACTTGATGGATTCAAACACTGTTAGCTTGCATTACCTTAAGTGACTCATATGAACATGATTAATGCATCATAAGCTATCCTATAACTAGTATATTAATGGTAAGTAATGTACTCAAGTATGAATCACAGGATAGGAGATTTCATATGTAGGAATACTTATTCACTTCCTATCTTAGAAACATACGGGGTATTACAGTTGTTCACTAATTTAAATCATAATTAGAGATGTTGATGCTGAAATCATGCTATTACTACAAGATTTAAACTATTCCCATACTTAAGTAATGCTTTATGAGTGTTCAATGAAACACCTCAAATAATAAGTTTACATAATTACCTTTGTTATCTTTTCAAGTTATTTCATATGGAATACATATAGTATGTTTTAAATATTATGACGTCGATATCGTGTTCATATGAAGTCAGAATAAAACCCACTGATTATGATTTGTTCATGTAATTGCGCAATCTTTTCATGTTTATAAAGCATCCCCATGTTAAAGTCTTAGTCCCCTTGTGTTTGAAGAAATGCTTGAGTGAATACTTTTGATCAATGATTTCCTTCCATTGTTTCAAATCTTTTAAGTGGTGCTATTATTCTTACTATCAATTCCTGGAGGTTATGTATACCCAAAATTTAGTTGTTTACTAAGTTTCAGTAGCTTTAGAATAATTTTAGATAAATCAAGAGCATTACCACTCAATTAGCCTTCATGATCAGTTGCTTGTATAGTTAAGCCTAGTTCAGTCCCATAATAAGTGTAAGTTCAGTTGGGAGTAGAATACAACAGTGAGCTAACCTAGGGACAGGGGTATTCCTGTTAGTATAGGGTTTGACCCTTAGTATCAATCCCTGAGTTAACTACGTAGCCAACATAGGTTTGATATGTCTTCCAACTAGTTTAGGGTTGACACATATCACATAAGTCTTTTTGTTAGTTTAGGGTTAAAAATTTATCTTCCTTCTAGTTTAGGGTTGACACAACCTGTGTTAGTTCCCGTGGCATAGTACTAGCACCCTTCAAATTAGGGTTACAATTTGGACCCCTATCAGCTCAGATTTGGGGCATGTCAGTTAGATAATACCTCCCACAGTTTCAGATTTAGTACTCAGCTTAGAATTCAATTCAGTCTTGCTTGACCATAGCACAAACTTTATCAGTTGTTCAATTATCAAATTTTAGTATCTCAGTTTACAGATTATATTCAGAACATATTTTATGCTTGGTCATGCATTCTCGGTCTTTAAAAATTTTATACATTTTATTTAGTACTTTAAGCTATAGATTCAGTTTGTTATTACTAATTCACATGAACCCATACATATCCGCCTAACCTCATTCAAAATACCAATACATTCAACGTATTGATTGCATACTCATTGCCTACGCAATGATGTCTTATGTCATAGGTTTGGACATTTGAGTTCTCGATCGTACTTAGAATTTCCAGTGCATCAGCAGCAACAGCTGTGGTGATTCCTCATCCATTAAGGACGAGTTACCTTAAGTTTAGTTCAACTATTTAGTCAGTTGGGGTTAGTTGGGGGCTTGTCCAATCAATTCCACAGTCAGATAGTTTAGACGCTTTCAGGCTATTATAAATTGTCAGTCAGTTTTCAATTGTTATTATTAGCCAGTTTATCAGAATGGTCGGTAATGTTTTACAGATATAACCAGAACTTTGATTAAAAAACTTATGGCATTTTTTCGAAAAATTTTGCTTATGACTTCTATTCTCACCATATTATTCAGTACTCATAGTAGGTACTAGCTCGTGGGTTAGCTTGTAGTCCCTCAAAACTATAAGCACCGTGTGGCGCATAGCGTGTTGTAATACTTTGCGATTTTCGTCACTTAAATTCATCCCTAGAATATTAAGGAATATCTTCCCAAAACAAGTACTTTTTATTCTGTGTGGAATTCTTAGATTTAGACTTTCTATTGCGTAGGAAATAAAATTAACTCTCCAACGATATAAGATTTGCATATATTCAATAACCAGGTAAGAAGTTATGACTATTTTATGTTCCAGTCATAAAACACCTCTATTTTGGTCACTAGCACGTCGCGTAGCAGGTTTAAATGTTGATTGTCAATTTACTGTGGCCCTCTGCAATAATGGCGTATCTCAGAGAGGGTCGATTTCCCATTTGTTAATTACCAGAGGTCTAGTGCGATAATGGTGCATCGTGCCGTGTGCCAAAATGGCATTCCAAAGGGGCACCATGATGTCTCCGCATTATGGAGTCTGCCCAATTCCCATTTGTTAATTTCTAGTGAGCCATCGTGATAGTGATGCATCACAGTGACCACCCAGATCGGGAAAATATATGTTTTCTAGTTCTGTTTAAGAATTTAAAGGGGTATTTTAGTAAATTCCCTAACCCCCAATCCATCCAAGAATATAATATTAATCAAATATCGAAAATCTTTATGCCCTATTCATCATTCTCCTCAAAGAAAAACCCTAGTTCATCATTCTTCTTCTCCAAGTAGCTCAGAATTCCTCCATTAGTTCTCCAAGAGAGTCCAAATTTAAGGATTTCCAATACAAGAACACTAAGAATCCATATTTAAAGCATCAATAGGAATCCAAGATTCAAGCCTTTCATCAAAGATCATCAATTAAAGAATGTGGGGTTTGAACAAGGATATTTCTTTCATCCTTGTGCCCGAAACTTTATTTCATTTACAAATTTACTGTAATTTATAAGATTTCCATGAAATTTAAGTTAGGCTTTATACCCATCATCACTCTTTGCAAGATTATGAGGTTTTTCAAGATGTAGAAGATGAAATACATGATTATGTTTATGTTTCCACGCATATTGCTGAAATTTCCATATTTTACGATTATTAATGAATGTTTACATTGCCAACTATGAATTTTAGATATTTTAACCTGATATTGATGCTTGGGTTAATAGACCCCATTTAAATATTTTTGTTTCAAGATTGTTGTACTATAAGCACCTGATGACTAGATTATTTCCAAGTTTTAGATAAAAAATCCACTTTATTTCAAAAGACTTGACATTTTAAGAAAAGCAAAGCATAGTTGGTTTTTTCGTAAACCTATGTATAAATTCTAAAGTGGATTTCTTAAGATTTTAAGAATGATATTGGGAGTAGTATTTAGAATCGAGATGGGTATGTTACAATGGTTTAGTAGCCCAAAACTACATGCCACTGTAGGTACAAATTATAAGATTATTTTCATTTCTACGTTCATGACTCTAATTGTGATCACTCAGATTATAATTTTATATTCTGATAGTAAGGGTAGAACAACCCTACCTAATTGGGGCCAATCGTGGGATTCCATAGATACTCGCATGGTGTATTGTCGGTTAGAAGAACCTCCCAAAACATATCACCTACTCTTAAATAATTTATTGATTTGAAGATTTTAAGATATATAGAATAAGTTTTCAGACATCACTTAGCCTATGTTATTTGAGAAATAGAACAGAAATCCAGATTTCAAACTAAGTGTGATGACTCACGAGACTTAGATTACATTCTTTGTTACTCATTATTTTACTCTCAGATTTTTGATTACTCAAGCTTACATGAGTCAATTACATTTAGCATGCATGATTTTATAAACTTTGATGATAGTGTTTACTTATTTCATGCAACCCCATATACTCAGTACATCATCAAAGTACAGATCCACATATATATTTATGTAC
This sequence comes from Capsicum baccatum var. pendulum, assembly GCA_030864225.1. Classification (NCBI taxonomy): domain Eukaryota; kingdom Viridiplantae; phylum Streptophyta; class Magnoliopsida; order Solanales; family Solanaceae; genus Capsicum; species Capsicum baccatum. The sequence continues at coordinate 215,769,303 of CM061554.1, read as the reverse complement.
TACATTGTCTCATAATGTAGGTTTAGGTGCTCAGTCTCAGCAGTGTGATTGATCTTTGAACATCTTATCTAATCTCTTCAGTTGTGAGTCCTCATAGTTCGAGGGATTAGTTATTCAAACTTTCAAGTAACTAGTAGATATGTATTTACTAATTTCAGAAAGTTGATTCAGCTAGGGCCTGTCCCAGTGACTCTCTAGATTCAAATAGTAGAGGCTTGTAGAACTATTAGATTCAGATTTAGACCTTTGAGTTAGTATTCAGATTTTCAGCATTTGTTTTATAAGACTTTTGAGATTTAGTATGATTCAGATATACTCAGAAGATTCAGACAGAGTTTTGCATATATTATGATTTTTCATCTACATTTCCCTATTTTTAGATTCAGATCTAGAAAAGGCAGCCAGGGTTAGCTCAGGACTACTTGTAGTTAAGAGCACAGTGTGGCATCCTAGGAACAAGATTTCAGGGAGTTACAAACTTGGTATCAAATCCTAAGGTTTAGCGAGTCCTAGGGATTCAGACAAGCGACATTACATAGAGTCTTGATCATCGGTGCGAAGCGCGCCAAATCTATGAGCAAGAGGCTATGGAGCATTTTAGAAAATCATCTCTTCTTTTCATGATCTATAATGTATTTATTATCTCTATATACTTCTAACATATTCTTTCACGTGATAAAAAATTCCTCCTCACCAATCTAAGGCTTGCAGAAATATTAACTAGCCACCTCAGCCCGCAGATCCTTTGAATGAGAATATGTTATGTGCAGAGTTTTGGGCTACCTTTCAAGCACTAGCCCAAGCTCTGACAACTAATATTCAGGTCAACCATCAGGATGCAGTCCCACCTCAGTAAGATGGGGATTTGGCTTCAGCCAAAATTCAAGATTTCATGAGAATGAACCCGCCAGAATTCTTTGGGTCAAAGGCAGGTCAGGACCCACATCTTTCTCTTGATAAGGTGAATAAGATCACCTGAATTTTGCTTGTTTCTAAGGAAAAGAGTGCATAATTAGCATCCTATAGGTTAAAGGATATTTCTTATAATTGGATAGTGATATGGAAGAAAAGTAGAGGGGAGAATACAACTCCAATAACTTGGCAGATATTTCAGGATACGTTCTTAGACAAGTTCTTCCCACTTGATATAAGGGAAGCTAAGATAGATGAGTTCATGAACCTGAGGCAGGGCTCTATGATAGTGTAGAAGTGTTACCTCAAGTTCAACCAGTTGTCTAAGTATGCCCCTGACCAGATGTCTGAACCTAGGTCAAGCATGAGTAAAATTATGACCGGTGTGTTTGGGATGGCAGTTAAGAAGTATAGGACTGCTAAGCTCAATAGGGACATGGACCTTCCAAGAGTGATAATGCATTCTTAGCAGATTGAGGTAGAAAATATGAAGGAGAGAGAGAGTGAATAAGAGGACTAGAACAGGACAGTTTGATCATGGTCAGAATAGGTCTGGAGGAGGAAAACATTTGTAGTTTGAAAATCATTCGTCTATGCCCATACTTTGTTCAACCAATGCTCTTGCACCCAAAAATAGGCAGGAATGGTGGGGTAAGTCCTCTATGTCCAGATCTCAGAATAGTGTGAGTAATAGGCTTAATCATTCCCCATGTACTAATTGTGGCACGAATCATGGAGGTAAATGTTTGTGGGGTCAGATAGGTTGTTATGGTTATGCCAGGAGGGTCACAATATCAAAAAGTACCCATATACTAGATGGGGAAATAGAGATATTCATCCTTAGACATAGGCTAATAGTGCACCAGCTTCTTTAGGTCTCCTCAGGGTGCATCATTTAGTAACAGTGGCAGTGAGCACAAAAATTGGTTTTATGATTTGACATCCTTCTAGGAGCAGGACGATTCACCCGATGTTGTGACTAGTATGCTTTGTGTCTTTTATTTTGATGTTTATGTGTTGTTAGACCCTGGGTTGAGTTTCTCTTATGTGACCCCATTAGTTCTGTGAATTTTGAGATAAGTTCTAAAAAGATCACTGGGCCTTTCTTGGTTTCTACTCCAGTAGGTGAGTCAGTTGTTAACAAATAAATTTATAAGAAGTGTCCTATCACTACCCTTTATAAATTCATGTTAGCAGAACTGATAGAGTTAGACATGGTTGATTTTGATCTTATTTTGCGTATGGATTGGGTTCATTCATGTTATTCTTCTATAGATTGCCGCACCCAAGTGGTGAAGTTTTAGTTTCCAGATGAGCCAGTTTTGAGTGGTCAGGTAATTCAGTGTCTCCCAAGAGTCATTTCATATCTTATCGTAAGGCCAAAAAATTGATGTCCAAAGTTTTCATTTACTATTTAGTTTGAGTTAAAGGTACTAAGTTTGAGACTCCAACAATTTAGTCGGTCTGAGTGGTCAATGAGAGTCCACATGTTTTTCTAGAATATCTCCCAGGGATAACTCCTGATAGGGAAATAGAATTTGGTATTGACCTTCTCCTAAATATTCAGCCAATTTCTATTCTTCCTTACCATATGGCCCCCGCAGAGATTTAGGAGATGAAAGAGAAACTCAATGATCTTTTAGAAAAAGGTTTCATAAGGCCTAGTATTTCTCCATGGGGCGCTCCCGTCTTATTATAGCAAAATAAAGATGGTTATTTTCACATGTGCATCTACTATTATCTGTTGAATAAAGTTACAGTCAACAACAAATATTCTCTTCCTAGAATTGATGACTTGTTTGATCAATTGCAAGGTGCAAGTTATTTCTCAAAGATAGACCTTAGATCCAGCTATCATCACCTAAAATTAAGGGAATGTGATATTCCAAAGACAACTTTCAGAACTCATTATGTTCATTAAGGGAAAGTGATATTTTTTGGTCTTACTAATGCCCCAGCAGCTTTCACGGACCTCATGAATTGAGTGTCCAAACAGTATCTAGACATGTTAGTTATAGTATTCATATATAATATCCTTGTGTACTCCCGTAGTGAGGAAGAACATGTAGATCAACTTAGAAGTGTCTTGCAAACTCTTAGAGTGCATTGATTGTTCGCTAAATACAACAAGTGTGAATTTTGGATAAGATCAGTAACCTTTCTCGGTGATATAATATTGATGCCTCTAGAGTGAGTTGAGTTATGTGTTGATGCCTCTAGAGTTGGTTCGTGTTATGTGTTGATTCAGAGAGGTAAGGTCATAGCCTATGCCTCTAGATAGTTGAAGCCTTATGAAAAAAATTACCCAATCTATGATCTTGAATTAGCTGTTGTGGTGTTTGCTTTGAAAATTTGATACATTATCTACATGGTGTGCATGTTGATGTGTTCATAGACCAAAAAATATTACAGTATGTATTTACCCAGAGTGAGTTGAATCTTTATCCAAAAAAGTGGTTTGAGTTGTTGAAGGACTATGATATGAGTGTGTTGTATCATCCGAGCAAGGCCAATGTAGTGGCAGACACCCTTAGTAGGTTGTCTATGGGCAGTGTTGCTCATATTGAGAATGAAAAGAAAGAGTTAGCTTAAAATGTTCATCATTTGGCTAGATTGGGTGTTAGGTTGGTTGATTCAACTGAAGGTAATGTTTGGGTTTAGAGTAGTTTCGAATCTTCCCTAGTTTTGGATGTCTAGGAGAAGCAAGATATGGATTCTAGTTTGTCAAACTGGAAGAGTTAGTTAAAGACCAATCAGTAGAGATTTTCTCTCAAGGGGGAGATGGTGTGTTGAGGCACCAAAGTAAATTGTGTGTGCCATGTGTTGATGATTTGAGGCAGTGGATTATGGTAGAAGTGCATGGTGTATGATATTCCATTAATTAAGGTGCTACCAAGATATATTTAAATGACTCACATAATCTGGAACGTCTGAAATACTGAAATCTGGAATCATGAATAGCAAATCATACTTTGTAAATGTAGTGAGTCATAACATTTAATTCTAAAAGTTGGGATAATACTCTATCTTTAAATCATACTAAGTGTACAAAGGACTCACTTCTATGTCTAAAATCTGAAAGCTGGATACTTTATTGAAAGTTTGTAAATAATATGATAATAGGATGCTTAAAACATCATCTTTCATGGATTATCAACATATAATCTTGGGCTTAGTAACCCATGCCTCAATTTCATGTCAAAACATCATAAATTTCATGCTTAATAATAAAAACAATAATAACTCATCTCAAAATCTGGAAATTACTGCAATAGGCATCAAAATATGAAAATAGTCATGCAATTCATCTTCAAAATCTCTCAAAAACTCCTAATCTTGCAAATAGCAGTAATGGGCATGAACCCTAATTAAAATCTCATGGATATTTATTCAAAATCTTATGAATTTGTAACTAGAACTTGGATTTGGGAAAAAATATGGAAGAAAATCCTTGTTCATAAACCCCACATACCTAGATTGATGAGTAGATGAAGAAACTTGAATTATTGATTCCTATTTGAGTTTTTGAAGATTAGTTCTTGATTATCTTGTCTTGGGAATCCTAAATTTTGAGCTTTCTTGGAGAAACAATGGTGGAATTGATTTCTTGAAGAAGAAACATTTGAGTTCTAGGGTTTTTGTTTTAGAAACAATTGATGAATAATGAGTATAATAGGCTTAGACTGGGTTTAATGTCATGTTTTGGATGGATTGGGGCTTAAGAATTGACCAATATACCCCTTTAAACTTCTAAACGGAACTAGAAAAGAGAACCAAAAATCCTAATTTAATAGGACACTGCAACGTGCCACTATCACAGTGGCTCACTCGATAAGTAGCAATTAGGAATTGGAAACTCTCCATGATGCGGAGCTATCGCAGTGCCCCTTTTGAATTACATTTAGACCATCATCGCGATGCGGTGAAATCACGTAGGCTTACTGGGAATTGACAAATAGAAAATTGAACCTCTACATAATGCGCCAATATCACAGAGGTCCACTGAAATATCAAAATTATGAAATTGTCCTTCACTGAGACGCGGTGACTATCCATTTGGTACACTGCTTACTAAAAATGGCCTAACTTCTTTACCGAGGGTCAAATTTGACGAATTTGGTATCGATGGAAAGCTTATTAAATTTCCCACACCATGGAACGTCTAAATATGCAAAATTCCGTATGAAATAAAAGGTATTCATTTTAGAATCTAATTCTTGATATTCTAGGGACAAAATTAATCTAGGAAAAGGATGGGGTATTACACCTTAATTGATGCAATTCATAAGAACACTTTATTTTGGATTTCTATTGGTTCTCTTGAAAATGGATTCTTGACTATCTTTAATTTCATTAACCTTGAATTTTGAGTATCCTAGAAGATAGAATGGTGGAATTTTTGATTTCTTGGGGATTAAGTTTTGAGTTCTAAGGTTTTCTCGGAGAGTAATTTGATGAAAAGTAAGCATATAATGCTTAGAATAGGTTTAATACTCTATTTTTCACGAATGGGGGGCTTGGGGAAAGACAAAACTAACCTTTTAAAATCAACTTTGGAAACTTGAAATCCTAATTTTGGGCCGCACCGCGACATGCCACTATCACAGTGGCTTACTGGAAAAGGAACTATTGCAAACTGAAACATCACCGCGACACAGAGCTATTGTGGTAAGCCACTAAAAATTGACAAGTTCGATTTAGGCCATCAATGCGATGCGGTACCATTGGTGAGCTACTATAAATTGACAAACAAGAACTGGGACCTCACCGCGATGCGGGCCAATCGCATTGCTTCACTAGAATTGGATAATTGTGATTCTATCCTTTACCACGGTGTGGTTCCTGTCGAACTATCTTACTAAAAATACCATAACTTCTCAAACGAGAATCTGATTAAGGAAAAATTGGTATAATTGGAAAGATGAGCCAGTTATGTACACGTTGGTGGGTCTAAAACTTGAAAATTCTATATGTATCAATAGATATTCATTTTTGAAGCTATCTAATAACGCTCAAACTACAGCTCTCGTAAGAGTGTAAGAGGTCATTGTCAAATATAGAACCCTACTGGGTTAGGTTTCTAATCCCACAGGGAATACTAGGTCACTAAGAATTCAACGAATAGTAGACTTTTGGTGAAAGTTCTGTGAAAAGGGGGATTGAAGTGTGACGTTAAGTAATAAAAATGAAAATATAGAACCCAACTGGGTTGGGTGTCGAATCCCACAGGGAATACTCAGTCACTAAGAATGCGATGTTAAGTAGACTTTTGGTGAAAGTTCTTTGAAAAAGGGAGGGATTACCCGGAAACGGCTCCAAAATTTGATAATGCTCAAACTACAACTCTCGTAAGAGTGTAAGCGGTCACTGTCAAATATAGAACCCAACTGGGTTAGGTGTCGAATCCCACAGGGAATACTTGGTCACTAAGTAAGCAACGATTAGTAGACTGTTGATCGAAAAATCTACGAAAAGGGGGGTTTAGGGTTTGGCATGAACTAGAAGTATCAAAATAGCAAAGTAAAAATGGAATGTTTTGTTTAGAAAGATTTTAATTAATGAGAATTGTAAGTTATGGTTATGTCCACTTTATGAGTTCTACGTATCTATTGGATATGAGTTATGCGGAATTCAGACATGCATGCGCTTATAGAGATTCGTATTCTATGGTAAATCCAGGCGTCTTTCGACCATCAAGGATTATTTCACTTTAACTCTTTCGAGCTTAAAACGTATAACTAATGGTACAGAATCTCCAAGAGGTTAATCCAGTTACGGCACTAACTTTTAAACAGGGGTTGGTAGCCCTATTTCCTTGTCATTCTCTCTTTTCCATACATGTAACTTTTCTTCCGAACAAGTTAATGCTATACTGGCGTATTCTATATGTTTGCAACCACAAGAATTCAATTAAGATGAAGAGAGTAATCATATAAGCAGCATACGTATCAAGAATTCAAAAACTCATAGCAATAGATAGTATATCATAAGTCTTCCATAACCCTAAAAGAGAAGTTTAGCTACTCATGAGTGCAACGGAAAACACAATAGACATTATCATCATACAAAAATAATAACAATCTCACGTGAAGTATGTTTTGGTGTCACTTGTGGCATGATTTCCTTGTTAGTAGCGTTTCTCTTGTCATGAAAATTAAAAGTCGAATAGATGAAGAATAATGCCAACAACGAATTAATGAAGAAGGGAAAGAATAGAAAGGGGGATAAGAAGAGAATTGAATGCTGAAAAATTCAGCAAATAAGGATTTTTATAACACCCTTGTCCTAGTCCTACTGAAATAGGGTTTTTATCCTTGTCCTACTGAAATAGGGTTTTTATCCTTGTCCTAATCCTACTAAGTTACTACTGATCCCCAAGTCTTTAGAAATACTGTTTTTGCCTGGGAAAAGTTCTCCATGCATCACTTTCGGTCGACAAGCTTCCAGAAGCTGCCTTCCTTCTTACGTGAAGTTTCCTTTGGCGTTCAACAGTCCAAAAAATGCTTAAATATTCATCATTTATACCTGAAAACTTGCTAATCACGTTGGTTAGCTCACTTACAGGAAAAAGGACTACAAGTGCAGGAATTATATATTTTGTCCTTAAAACTTAGCTAAAATATGGGTCAATTAAGGTGCTTTAGGCGTGTAAATATGCCTATCATCACTATCCCTTGACATTCTAGGAGCTAGACTGAGCTAGGAAAAGTACAGGGCATTATATTATCACCCTTTTGGGAACAGTCACCCTCGAATGAGACTAGTTAAACTAAAGATTCTGAAAAACTGAGGCTATATACTGGCATTCACGACTGAAACAAGTTGTATGACAGAATCTAAAACATACTGAGCAACTAAACTAATTTATGAGTTCATGACTTTACATGAATATAACTATATGGATAAATCTGATACTGGAATAAAACTAAATTTAAGAATATTGTTACCTTTTACTTAATCTGAGTTAATAGGGAAAAGATGAGAATACTTTGTATGCATATCTGCTTCTGCTTCCCAAGTATCACCCTCTACGGACTGATTTCCCCACAGAACTTTGACCAAGGGAACGTTTTTGTTCCTTATTCTACGGATATAATGATCAAGATCTCTGCTAGAACTTCTTTGTATGAGAGGCTATACTAAATATTTGTGCTTTTTAGAGGGACTATAACAGCTGAATTGTCAATGCAGTTCTTTAATAAAGACACTTGGAGCACTGGGTTAACTGATGACAAGTATGCGGGTAGATCAACCTCATATGCTACCATCCCAACACGACTCAAGATCCTGTATGGGCCTAAATATCATGGATTAAGCTTCCCATTTTTGCTAAATCTCTTCACCCCCTTCATGGGTGAAACCTTCAAATACACAAGATCATCTACTTCAAACTCAAGATCTCTCCTTCTTACATCTTCATAAGATTTTTGACGACTCTAAGTTGCTTTTAATTGCTCTCGAATCAACTGAACTTTCTCTATAGCTTCAAACACTATATCTGGCCCAATCAACGAGGCCTCACCTACTTTGAACCAATTGTTGGCGAACTCCTTAAACGGTAAGTGATCATCCCAACTGCCTTTGAAGTCAAGAACACAGGCCCTCAACATATCCTCTATGGTTTAAATGGTACTCTCTAGCTTACCATCTATCTACGGATAAAAAATTGAACTAAGATGAACTTGAGTACCAAGACCCTTTTGAAAAGCTTTCCAAGACTGAGAGTTAAACGGAGTACCCCTATCTAAGATGATGGACAAGGAAACTCCATGCAATCTAACTAAATCTATGATATCTAGCTTATCATAATCTTTAGTCGTGTAGGACGTGTGAACTAGCAATAAATAAGAAGACTTGTTCAATCTGTCTACAATGACCCAAATTGAATCATGATGACGACACGAATGGGTTAGTCCAGTCACAAAGTCCATATTCACCTCTTCCCACTTCCAAATGGGTATGCCAAACGCCTGCAAAGTGCCACCAGGTATTTTTTGCTCTACCTTAACCTGTTAAGAAGTTGCACACTTAACTAAAAATTTTGCAATATATTTCTTCATACAGATCCACCAATAGATTTCTTGCACATTGTGGCACATCCTGGTGGCTCTTGGATGAATGGAATAGCGCATACCATGCGCTTCTTCCATGATCTGTTACCTCAAATCATTAACATATGGAACACATTATCTACTCTAGTATCTCATAGGAAACCCCCCCTACCTTTTGGTCTTTAACTGACCCATTCATTTGACCAAACTAGGATCCTTATCCTGCTTCTCTTTTACTTCTGACACTAGAGAAGATTCTGAACTACTCTGAACCTAAATGTTCCCCCCGGCTGAGTCAACTAACCTCACACCTAATCTATCTAACCGGTGAACTTCTTGATCTAGTTCTCTCTTATTATTCTCCATATGAGCGACACTGCCCATAGGGAATCTAATAAGGGCGTCTTCCACTACATTGGCCTTTCTCGAATGATACAACACACTCATATCATAATCTTTCAACAATTCTAACCACCTTCTCTGATAAAGATTTAACTTCCTCTGAGTAAACACATATTGCAAGCTTTTGAGATCCGTAAACACATCAACATGCTCCCCATACAGATAGTGTCTCTAGATTTTTAATAAAAACACAACAACAGTTAGCTCAAGGTCATGAGTGGGTTAGTTCTTTTAATGAGGCTTAAGCTCTCTAGAGGCATAGGCTATAACCTTATCTATCTACATCTAAAAACAACCCAAACCAATTCTAGAGGTGTCACAATATTCAACGACCCTATTTGTACCATCAGGTAGTGCTAAAATTGGGGTTGAAGTGATTGAGTCTTCAACTCCTGAAAACTCTTCTCACAGGAATCTGACCATGACCACTGGAGCTTAACTTTCTTTTAGGTCAATCTAGACAAAGGGAATGCAATAGAAGAAAAACCCTCAACAAAGCATTTATAATAACCAGCTAAACCAATAGGTTATTCTAATGTCTGGTGAAGAAATAGGTCTAGGCAAGTTTCTTACTGCTCTATCTTTTGGGTTTTAACTCTAAACCATCAATGGAAATAATATGACCGAGGAAAGCCAACGATCTGAGCTAAAATTCACATTTGCTGAATTTGGCGAACAACTAGTGATCTCTAAGAGTTTGTAAGACAATTTTGAGGTGGTCTGCATGATCATCCTCAATACATGAATAAAACAAATGTCATCGACAAAGACTATGACAAACATGCACAAATATTGTTTGAACACTCTATTCATTAAGTCCATGAAGGTTGCTGAAGCATTTGTTAGATCGAAAGACATAACTAAAAACTCAAAATGACAATAACGAGTTTTGAAAGTTGTCTTTCGTATATCACATTCCTTTCATCTAAGCTGACGATACATGGATCTAAGGTTTATTTTGGAGAAATAACTTGCACCTTAGAGTTGGTCGAATAAGTTAACAATCCTATGAAGAGGATATTTGTTTTTTACTGTGACTTTATTCAGCCGACGACAGTTAATGCATATTTGAAAAGAACCATCTTTATTTCACAGGAATAGGATGGAAGCGCCCCAAGGAGAGACACTAGGGTTTATGAAACCTTTATCTAAGAGGTCTTTAAGTTTTTCTTTTACCTCCTTAAACTTGGATGAATCCATTTGATATGGAGGAATAGAGATGGGTTGAGTATCTAGAGGAAGGTTAATACCGAATTCTATTTCCCTATCGGGAGTACCCCTAGCAAATCTCTGGGAAAGATATTAGGAAACTCATTGACTACATGGACTGACTGAACTATTGGAGTCTCAGACTTAGTGTCTTTGACTCGAACTAAATGATAGATACACCATTTTGAGATCAAATTTCTAGCTTTAAGATAGGATATGAAATGACTCTTGGGAGACACTGAATTACCTTCCTACTCAAAGACCAGGTCATCCAGAAATTTAAACTTCACCACTCGGGTGCTACAATCTATAGATGCATATTAAGAGTGGAGACAATCCATGCCAACAATAAGGTCAAAGTCGACCATATCTAACTCTATTAAATCTATTAACATAATTTTATGAAGAAAAGTGATAGGATACTTTCTATAGATATGTTTGGTAACAATTGACTCACCCACTGTAGTAGAAACTAAGAAGGGCTCCGAGATCTTTTCAGGACCTATTTCAAAATTCACTGCAACTAGTAGGGTCACATAAGAAAAACTCAACCCGAGGCCTAATAACATATAAACATCAAGATGAAAGACACGAGGCATACCAGTAACAACATCTGGTGAATCCTCCAACTCTTGATGGAATGGTAAAGCATAAAACCAATTTTTGATCTAACTACCACCAGTACTAGATGATGCGCCCTAAGAAGGTACTGGGTGACCTAGAGGAACTGGTGCACTAGTAGCTTGAGTCTAGGGACGAGCATCCCCATTTTCTTTCCTAGTATACGGACAGACTTTGATTCCATGTCCCAACTTATCATAACCATAACAACCTTTCTATCTAAACAAGCACTCACCAAGATAATTCTTACCACACTTAGAACATGGAGGATAACTGGGCTTTCCACTTTTACTAATTTGAGATCTAAACATAGGAGTCTGACCCACTGCTCTTTCCTAGATTTGTGAGTGGAAGCACTAACTAAGGATGGTGCTGGCATAGATGAATAATTCTAAAATAGTGAACAATTTCCCCCTTCATACTTTGCTTGCCTATACTTAAACTGCCTAATTTTAGCCTTCATATTTACCCTTTATCTTCCCTTTAACTTTTCTACCTCAATATACTGGACATGAATCAACAACCCTATGTCACCAATAAGCATGACATTTCTACACTACTTGACAATCAAACTATATACTCAAGTAACAAACTTACTCATTCTTTCCCTAGGGCCAACCATCATATTAGGGGCATACATAGACAACTGATTGACCTTAAGACAGTACTTTTTCACTATCTAAGATCCCTCTTTCAGGTTTACAAACTCCTCTGCCTTATCTTCTCTTATTTCATGTGGAAAGAACCTATATAGAAATGCATTTTGAGAAACTTGCCAACTCATAGGAGCTGCATTCTCACCTCTACCATTCTTCCACATAACTATCCAATCATATGCTACATCCTTCAATCTATAGGATGCTAACTCTAAGATCTCCTCTTTAAAAACGTGCATAATCTGGGTGATCTTCTGCACCTCATTTAAATAAACTTGTGGGTCCTTACCTGTTTTTGACCAAAGGAACTCTGGCAGATTCATTCTTATAAAGTCTTAGATTTAAGCTGCTACTAAATCCTCATTCAGCTGAAGTGGGACTATCGCCTGATGATTTCCCTGAATATTATTAGTCCTATCTTAGGCTAACACCTGAAAGGCAGCCCAAAATTCAGCATGGTATATATTCTCATTTAGAGGGTCAGCAGACTAGGGTGGCTTGTTATAATTTCTACGAGCGCTAGCTTGACAAAGAGGTATATTCAACTATCACGTAACAGCACAAGTTAAAAGAATATAGAGATACTATAAGCATGATAGATTATTAAAGAAAAAGATTATTTCCTAAAACTATCCCATAGCCTTTTTCTCATAAATGTGGTGCGCTTCACACCCATGATCAAGACACTGCGTAACGTGGTTTGTCTGACTCCTTAGGACTCTTATAATCTTAGGATTTGATGTCAAATTTTTAATGCCTCAAAGATAGGTCCCGAGATATTACATGGTGCTTAAGGCTAAGAGTTGCCTTAATCTAACCCGATAAGCCATCCACTAAATCTAAAACTTATAATAGGGAAGTATAGATATTTAATCAATCTAAAATATGGAATTGTATGAGTTAAGCTAAAAATGTCTAAATGTAATAACTAAAAATACAAAAATCAAGAGTCTGTTCAATTGATATTGAAAATCTGATTCATAATGTAGCAGTCTGACAAGCCTCTACTACTAATGCTAGAGGGTAACGGGGACAAACCCACAGCTTACTCGAACTGTCTTATAATACTGAATCATCTGTACTAATAAGCTAAAAAAAATTGAATAACTGGGTCCCCAAACTATGATGACTCGCCAATTGTTAGGATACATATATAGATCCTTGAAATCACTCATGCTATTGAAACTGAGAACCCAAACCTATATTTTGAGATAATGTATCACATAGACATATATATGGATCGGTACATCTGGATTGTACTGAGTATATAAGGGTGAATGCACAAGTAAATAATATCTCAGTATTATTGTAAGCTTGTAAAAGAATGCATACTAAATGTAGATGAATCACATAAGCTGGAATATCTAATAACTGAATATCATTATCATGAATAGCAAGACATTTTGCATATAACTAGTGAGTCATAATGTTTAGTTTCTAAAAAATATACTTCTATTCTGTCTTTAAATCATGTTTTCTAAGTGTAAAAAGGAATCACTTTTATATCTGTAATCTAAAATCTGAAACCTCATAGCTGATGTGACATGTAAAGCAATATCTGAATAATTATGTAAGCCTTTATACTTTATTTTCTAAAAGGTTTTCTGTTATTCTTTACTCGTTTCTATAATTCGAAGGGAAATACCTTTAAAAACTTTGCTACAAGTCTTTACTATTAGGGATGTTCTTCTAACTGATATACACCATGTGAGCTATAATAGTGTCTAACTTCTAGTTCCTTTATGGGAAAACCTCATGTTAGGGAGATGTGTCATACTATTGCCAAGGAGTATATCCTAACCTAAGTGATCACATCCATAACTATCATCTATATAGAAATAGGAATAATCTAATAATCTGAACCTATATTAGCTCGTAGTTCTGGAGTATGCGAACATATCTAACTCAGTGCTAAATACTACTCACTTTAAAAATTCTACTCACTTTTATTTGTTTGCTCATTCTATTGGAAATCCACTTTAAAACTAGTATAATGATTTGTAATAAAAACAAATTGTAGATCTGTTAGCTAAATCTGTAACTGAAACTGTAAGGTGGATTCCAAGTTTTAATTGAGATAAAAAGATCCAGTCTTTATCAAAATCTTAAAATAATTAATCATAGTATGCTTAAAGTATAGTCATTCTGGAATATCAACATACAACTAGGGACTACCAATGCATGCATCAAATTAATGTCAAAATATGATTACATTCATGATTTATAATGTAAGAATTGATAATTCATCATAAAATCAGGAAATTTCTGCAATACACATGAAAATATGAAATAAACATGCAAATTCATTATCTAAATCACTTCAGATCTCATAATCTTTCAATTTGAAATTTTGGGTATGAACCCTAATTCAAAACTCATGTAAATTACCAGCTCAAGGTAGAAACTTGAAATTTATAATATTAAATATCAAGTCATAACTTTGAAATTGTAAAATAATCATGTATAACAAAGCTTGAACGATTTATATTCTTATAATATCATGATGAATTAATTTGGTTATAAACCCACTTGCAACATCATATAAATCCACAATAAAAAAACAAAGCTTTGAGCACAAGAACGAAAGAATTGCTTTTATTCAAAACCCCACATACCTTGGATTATGATTTTTAAGATGAATGTTGATTGGAAACTCTTCTTTACACTTTTGAGCTAAGTTTGTTGATGCCTTTGGCTTAGAGAACTTAATTCATGAACAACTTGGTGAAATCTTTGGAAGATTCTTAAATTTCTTATAGATGATTTGATTTAGGATTTTGGAAGAAACCCTAGTTTCTAGAGAATCAAGGAGGAGAAATGAGAAAAAAATGATCTTCTCTCCTCCACTTGGATATATATATAAACCCAAAATGGGTGGAAAAGACCAAAATTTTATTTTAAAAAGAGTTGAAAATTGCTGATCAGGGTCTGTGATGGTCAAACTGACGGTCCGTCAGAGAAACAAACGGTCCACCAGATCATTCATCACTCAAGTTCCAAAGCTAGGATATTCTTCCTCGACGTGATAGTCGAAGTTAATATCCATCAGGAAATTGATGTTTCACCAAATTGTCCATCATTCGGGGGTCAGAAATATGACATTCTACCTCAACTTGACTGTCCTCTTGACGGTCCATCAAATTTTTGGCGGCCCACCATTGTGGCGATCACATGATGGCCAGTAAAAGGGGTTACTACCTTGGCTTGACGAGACAATTGATGGTCCACCAAGGACTTGGCGGTCCTTCAGGTATACGATCAGGCCTAGGCAATTTCGACATCACTTAGTAAAATGGCCAAAAATTCCTCGTCCAATGTTGGATTTTGATGAAATTGGTATCTATGGAAAGATTATTCAACGATATACATGAAAAAATTAGAAATTAGATAACGACACAATATAAACATCAATCACTTGGTAAGCCACCACTATCCACTCAAAAAATAGATATAGACTTAAGGAACAATCGGGGTATTACAAGATAAAAGTATGGCTGACAACTTATCTGATAAGTCGTCAGCCTTGTGATAAGTTATCAGAAGTACCATCAGCCTTAAACAGAGAATGGACTTCAGCTAGAATATGTGATGACATCTGTGATAGGCCGTCAGAGTTGTGATAAGACGTCAGGGTCGTTGCCAGGCTTGGGTAGTGCTTGAGAAATTAAAGTAAAGATGTGACGACATCCATGATAAGTCATCAAAGGTCTAATAAACCATCATGCCTCACCGTTAACCTAAGGCTCAGATTGTAAGAAGTGAAAACTAGATGACGACATTCCTGATAAGTCATCAGACTCCTGATAGGCCATAACCCATGATGTCATCTATCTGATAAAAAAGCTGTGATTTGTGATTTTGTTTCCATAATTAGGTAGAAGTATTTAAGGACAAGTCCTAGGGTTCTCATTCATCTTCTTGATCATCTTGAAATAGCAAAAACTTAGGCCAATTTACCTCTTTTGGGGGCTCTTAAATTTAAATTCAATTTTCAACTCTTTAATTTGGTTGTGGGAATTTGCTCTTGAACTTAGAAGAGAATCAACTTCAAACTTCATCTTTTGTAAGTTTAATTACTTTGAATGATGATTATAACTGTTGCTATCTCTTTCTTTATCATGTGAAACTAAAACCCACAACTAGGGTTGTGAGATCTATGATTATTCTCCCATTGATTTAATAGTTAGTTAGGGTTTGAGAGATTGTGGGGACATCTTGATAATTCGTTTGTGATGATTGTTATTTATTGGTTGCAAACAATAAATCCCACCTTATGTTGATTTGCTCGAACCAAGAAATAAACTAATGCTAGTGAATTATCAACAATGATTTGGGAAGGTTAATCTCCCATAAAATGATTAATGTTGTAACAAGACTGATAAACTTGAGATAAAATCGGTATGAATAGAATGATTTCCTATGTTCTATAGAATTAGCTAGTTCAACATCTATGCAGGTTGAGAAACACTTAGATGGACTGTGAAAACTAATAATTTGGTGTTTTCCATAAGTCATGAGAACCCAATACTATAGTTATTATTTAATGGAGATTAATAATCACAGCGATCACAACCCTAGTTCCTCTCTATCAAACATTTAAACCATTGAAATTTTTAGTTTTGAGCTCTAAAGCAAGTCAAAACTTTAATTATTGTTTGATTGATAAAACCCCCAATTTTATCTTTTTGCAACATTTATTTTAATTCAACTTGTAGCTATAGTTTCAAATTAGTTTAGTCTCCACTCACATTGTTCCTCATGGATTCGATCCCAACTCCAAATTTAGCTAAATATATTGATGATGACTGCTTTGCACTAAATTGACGTGTAAATTGAGCGTTATAAAAAATGCCATCGTTATCGGGGAAAAATTTGGCGTATTTAGTTGGTTTGAAATTTTAATCTACATAATACACCAAATTGTTCATCAGTAGCATCGCTATTTTTGATAATGCTCAACTTACACATCAATTTAGTGCAAGACGATCGTCGTCAATATATTTACCCAACTTTGGAGCTGGGGTCGAATCCACGAGGAACAATGTGAGTGGCGATTAAACTAATTTGAAACTATAGCTACAAGATAAATTTAAACAAATGTTGTAAAAATATAAAATGGGGTTTTTTATCAATCGCTAATAATTAAAGTTTTGACTTGCTTCAGAGCTCAAAACTAAAATTTTAAAGGTTCAAATCAATGATAGAGAGAAACTAGGGTTGTGAACACTCTGATTAGTATTCTGCATTAAATAATAACTGTAGTATTAGGTTCTCATGACTTGTGTAAAACACCAAATTATTAGTTTTGACAGTCCATCTAAGTGTTTCTGAACTTGCCTAGATGTTGAACTCCCTAATTCTCTCGAACTTAGAAAATCATTCTATTCATTCTGATTTTATCTCTAATTGATCAATCTTGTTACAGCATTAGAAGGGATCTTAAGCTTCCCAAATCCTTGTTAATAATTCACTACCTTTAGTTTATTTCTCAGTTCGACCAAATCAACATAAGGCGGAATTATTGTTTGCAACCAATAAATAACAATCATAATAAAGGAATTATCAAGATGTCCCCACAATCACTCAAACCTTAACCATCTATTAAATTCATTGGGAAATAATCATAGATCCCACAACCCTAGTTTTGGGCTTTAGTTCCACATGAGAAAGGAAGAGATAGCAATAATTAAAACCATTATTCAAAGTAATTAAACTTACAAAAGATGAAGTCTGAAGTTCATTCTCTTTTACGTTCAAGAGAAATTTCTCTTAACCAAATCAAAGAGTTGAAAATTGAATGAAAAAACTAGAACTTGACCTTAAATAGTTTAGCCTAACTATGGAAACAAAATCATAGATCACATTTTTTTCGGACATATGACGTTATGGGTGATGGCTTATCATGAGTCTTATGACTTATTAGGAATGTCGTCAGCTCCTCTTCACTTTTGGCAATCTCTGCCTTAGGTTGAAACTATGGTGTGATTGCTTATCAGGCCTTTGATGACTTTTCACAGATGTCATCACATCTTCACTTTAATTTCTCAAGCACTACCCAAGCATGACAATGAGCCTGACGGCTCATCACAACTCTGAAGGCCTATCAAAGATGTCATCATGTATTCCAACTAAATTCCATTCTCTGTCTAACGCTGACGGTACTTCTAATAACTTATCACAAGGCTGACAACTTATCAGATAAGTCATCAGCCATACTTTCATCTTTAGTTTCTCAGAAATCAAGTCTTTTACCTCTGTTGTTGCCGATTCTATTGCATCTTAACTGTTACTGGAATATCACAGAGAAAACAATCAAAAATGACAAAGGTTGCTTAATAATTTGCAATTATTCTCAGTTGAAAGTCTAAAATATGTTAGCATCTGCGCACACATCAGTTAGTCTATTCATATGTTTCCATAGTTGGTATCTTCTAAGGTCGAGTATGGTGTTTCTAGTACTTCATATTTTGAGGCCATAAAGATTGGCCAGTTTATAAGGTTGAACCCTCTGACCTTTACTGCTATTAAGGTATTGTCCCTTTGAATCTTCTTGAGTCTTGAACCTTCTGATCATCATATGACTCACACCTTGACTCGTATGGTGAGGGTACAGGTCTAGGACCCTAGTCATTTGTATGTTCAATTAATATTTTCCAAATTTTAAAAAGGATATGAGGGGACTCCTTATGAGTCTTTTGCTTAGGATACGAGAAGTATAGTGTCCAATCATGTGTTGTCTAGTGTCTAGCCTAGATATTCTTCTTAGGGTACAACTTAACGAATACTAGTCATATAGTGATGATATGAGGTGGGCAAGGGATTCATATGTATGACAAATAATGGTGTCCAATTTTCTAATCAAGTGATTATTTAAGGGTACCACTTGTATGATATAGTTACTAGTTGAGGGTTCCAATCACACCCTCCCTCAGAAATGTTTATAGTTTAAGTTAGGGGTATTTTGAATATTTCCCCCTCTTAAATACTTTTAATCGAACGACATAAAACACTTTTGGGGCTTCATTAATCTCCTATTCTCAATCAAACACTCTTAAAATCTCTCTCATGGTCTTGTTTGAAGAAGATGGGTAGGGTTTCTTCAAGGCAAACAATTAAGGCTCTTAACGGTGGTTTCACTCCATCTTCCTTCGTATCCAAGGCATGTTACTTCCCGCACATTGTGAGTTAGTCCAAAAGGCATATTTTAATGAATGGTTTTCATGGTATTATAGTGGTATTTTTTGGGTTTTGGAATATATGTTGGAGGTGTTGGTTGTTCTTGGTTGGAGAATGTTTTCCCATATTTTATTATGGTTTTCATATTATAATGGTGATTTGAATATGTGATTTTATGGGAATGGTTAATTGATAATTGGTTTTGGTTTAGAAAACCATATTCCCTCAACATGTTTATTAAAATGCCTATGAGGATGAATTTGTCTCATAGTTCGATTATCCTTGAAACCTTTGTATTGCACGATATGATAATGGAACCTAAATTGGTTTGGTTGGCTCTAAATGGTTTGGACAGGCCTTGATGGCCATGGTTTTGGTTTTATTGGAAATCTTATGGGTACATCGGAATCCCCTAAGTGTTAGCTAATGACATTGGTTCCAAGCTACAGTCGGTATAATGATACCACTACATAATGCCTTAGTAATTTGACCCCTGGAATTGGTGGTTTATTTATGTGCTAAAGGTTTTACTTGGGTAATAATGGGGGTTTTGATAGATAGCTGTAAAGGTGTGAGTCCACGGGATGGACACTGAAAACTCATATTTGCTGACATGACGGTTGGTCTTGGTGACCTTAGTCTTGTCGGGGACACAGGAATCCCCCAAGTTTATGACTGTATATATGTATCATAGAGGGTGAATAGTACATACAAATCCCAATCCCTTATGATATCTCTGATTTATGATACTATACGTCTTAGGTTTCGTTCAGGGGGTAACACTGGACCCATATAACCCATGGGTGGATTATGACAGTAAAGATACACAATCCAAGTTAAAGTTTTTAATGCATGCTAAACATAGTTTTCTTTCCCGACATGGTATATATATGTATGTATGTGGTTGCATATAGTTTTTTACTTTAGATTTAAATAATGGCATTATTTTATCCTTATCTTGAGTACATGCTAGCATTCACTTGTTAACCATCTTAGGATATTGTACCCCCACACGATGCAGGAACCTTCCATACTACTCCTTATCAGTCACTTAGATTCAAAGATACCATTCTAGTCAGACTAAAGTGGTGAATTTTCATACTCCGAAAGACTCCATTTTAGGTTATGGACTTCTTTTTATACACTTTGTAATTTCTTGGACTTTGGTTTTGTCTATTGTCGGGGCATGTCACAACTGAATGTTTTTGGATATCAGTTAGAGGCTTTGTGTGCCTACTGTGGGCATGGGTGGTGTCGGTATTGGGGTCAACCTTGGAATTGGTATTGGTATTGGAGTTGAGGCCAGTTGGATGTTAGGTTTGATATTTGGTTGGTTATGGTTATGAACTTCCTTAAAAGTTTTTCAATTAATTGTGTTATATCTTGTTACATGTTCAGAACTCGTGGAAATAGGGTACAGGGTGATTATGGTGGGGTATTAGGGGTGGTCACCATTCCCTGTCGGACTTAAGATGCCCGACATAACTAGGCCCCAATTCGGGTCGTGGCACTATACCCACTCTTGACTCTTAAACTTATGATTTTATAGCACTAACCTTGGGATGCCCTTACTATTCATAGGTCATAATTCCCCAGTTTATACTACCTCTCAATGGAAATAATATACCAATATTTGTAGACGTACCTTTTACCTTAAGTGAGACGTCATTAATAAAGTTTTTGAAAGGGAAAGAATACATCTCTTACCTCAAGTAGAAACATATGATTCATATAGATAGAGGTATACACTTGACTCAATACACTTTGATGAACAAATGGATTCCTTTCAGATCTTTGTGTTAATTCAAAACCTTTTTATAACTCAATCTCAAAGGACCACATCCTTAGAAATATAAGCTTTTACACTTTTATCACCACGATAATGGGACATTACCAAGAAACTAGAGCAAGGAAGGAATTTTGGATAACTTTCTTATAGCCAATACTAATGCACACTTTCCAGTATGAAACAATGAGAAACATTTCCTAAATGTCTCATAGCATCCTCCTTGTAAGTGTGCCGCGCTACTAACCCATAAATAGGAATGTTCTCAACATGGCTTTTAGACACCCTAGGACCCTAGACCTTGCTCTGATGCCAAACTTTTCACAATCAGAACTGGACCCTAGTCATGATGGGCACCCCAACCCTACCAAGGCCTGAGATAACCACTTAGCCATAAATAAAAAGCATAGTCATAATTAAAATTATTGAAGCAATCCTACAAGAAAAAAGAATTCAACATTTAATAAAATAATATACATATTTTAAAAACAAAATCCAAACCAATTACCCCACACCATCTACGAAGCCTCTAACTTTAACACTTATAAGTCCAGGCATAGCTTCAACAATTCTACAAAACTATAAAATGATTGCATTAAAACATAAGAGAAATAAACAATCTCCTTCCAGGTAATGGAGGGCTCACCACTTCAACAGATGTTCAACTAGAATATCAACCTGTGTAATGCTACATAAGGTTCGCAATAAAAGCCCTCAAAACTTATATTATGAAATGATTTAGCATCCGAGGACAATCAATATAGCGAATACTGGAATGCAACACAATGAAAGGTATAATATGTATGTATGCATGTCAGGATAGGGTCAAGGGGCATGAAACATGATCGTTTGAAAACTTTTTTCTGAACTACGTAGCTTTCATTGTCATCTCATTACCCATAGATTATATAAGCCTGGAACTCCCCAACTGGCAGGGACCCAATACATGTTAGTCGCATATACTGAGGCTTAGACAAGATTTAACAATAGAATGATTCACCATAATATTATTGTTTTGT
Source organism: Capsicum baccatum var. pendulum (assembly GCA_030864225.1). Classification (NCBI taxonomy): domain Eukaryota; kingdom Viridiplantae; phylum Streptophyta; class Magnoliopsida; order Solanales; family Solanaceae; genus Capsicum; species Capsicum baccatum. The sequence continues at coordinate 215,747,471 of CM061554.1, read as the reverse complement.
TGAGGACTATCTCCATTTTGACGATTCTATCTGGTCACCGATTCAGTTATGTCATCCCTATGATGGAAAACATAGGTTTGGGCATTCTTCACAAGAACTTATGCCTTCACAATGAACCTATGTAATTCCCTTTAGAGCTTAATTAAAATATTTTTCAGATAAAAATAAACTTGGAGTCGTTCATCATGCATTCATTTATTGGTACCATTATACCATGACTTGCAATCCTTTCATATTATGCCATATCATTCTCATAGAACATTTTTGTCTCCAAATTCCATCTTAAATCCCTAATCGTAACCCCCAAGGGCTTTAAAAAGTGATAAACATGGCTGCCAAGGGCTTTCAAAAGCCATTTGAAGCTTTTTCCATATTTACCATGCACTATTCAAAAGACTAAATAAAGTTCATAATTTCCATGAAACATCAACTTTTAAAAGGGGGTTGAGGGCCATTTTTTCATCATACAAATTTTGTGAATAAGGTTGTGGATCCATATTACTAAATCCACCATTTTCATATAACAAACTCTCATTTCAAAACACATTATTCATGCATAGAAAATCTATTGATTCAAGAGTAAAAACAATATAAACTTTCACAACATAAACCCTCAACCCTAGTTTTAAACAACCATTAAAGAATATATAATTACAATATAAATTGAAATGATACAGCAATATTTAAAGTGGGGAGTGTACAACTTGCCTTTTTAATTGAAGGAATTTGAGAAGAACATGAATTTGAAACCTTGGAAGTTAAATATGAGAAAAAATCCACATTTTATTTCTCTTGAGAGTGGAAAGGAGAAAGAGCGATGAGAAACTAATAACTAATAATTAAATAGATTTAAAGAGTGATTTAAATCATGGGGATAGGGTTTGAGGTGTTGCAAAGACCAAAATACCCCTAAAGAGATTAGAAAAAATTACAGGAATATCTCTAATTGACAACGGAGTTGACAACCTATCAACTTGTTGATGCTTCTTCAACTTAGTCATCAATCTCTAGCCAATTTTGACAATTATCATTTAGGGTTGACAATGGAATTAACATTTCATCAACTATTTGACAGCTTGTGAACTCGATCATCAACCTCTTGCAGACACATACTCTTAAGTAAAATGATCATAACTTTCTACTCTGATATTAGATTAACGTGAAAAAGTTATAGTAGAAAGAAGACTTGAATATATTTATTTGGTATATATTAGTCCACTCAACTCGATATAATCTAGGTTTAATGGTCATTGGAAATTGACTCAAGTAGGAATGTCCACCAAAACTCAATCAGTGGAAACATTTTCAACTCAATATTGAGTTTTGAGATCTTTATGACCTTAATTCATCTCCAAAGATGTTCCCCAAAATTGGATTTATCATAACACTTGTAATTACATAGAGATCATCGAGTTCGAGTTTATTCACGTAGGAATGACTATTGAAATTCTAGCCCAAAATTCTGTGTAATTACAAATTTTGACAAAAATGAGACATTTTCACAAAACCCTTTGACATATCCCACGAGTCGCAGGGGAGATATGGATATTAAGATTAGGACTCATCGTATCTATTTGTGCCTTATTTTGTATTTAGAGGCAGATTTCTGGTGGCTTTTTGGATTTGTAGTTGTATTTTTTTTATTTTGAGTTATACTTGTATAGTTTTCACACTATGACACCAATTCTTTTTATTGTCTATGGTATTATTGTGGTTTATACTTCTGCTTTCATCAAAAACATATGGCTTGCCTTTTTCTAGAAGTCACATCTTAGGATTTGTGTTGTGATTTTTATTTACATATCAGTTTGGGTGATTGGCTTACTTGCCAAGACTTAGCCACGATAAGTGCCATCATGACCTAAGTTTGGTCTCATAATAGTTAGGTACGTAAGTTGCCCTTAGCATAGATTTCCACCACCAGACCGATGGTCAGTTAGAGTGTGCATATGTTATGAACTTTGGAAGTTAATGTGAGCAACATTTGACATTGAAGGAGTTTGCTTATAATAATAGCTACCATTTGAGGATTGATATTTAAATATTTAAAGTATTGTATCATAGATTTTGTCGATCTTCTATTAGTTTATTTGAGACTCCTGAGGTTAGACCCTATGGTATAGAATTGCTTTACGAGTCTTTGGACACAGTTTTAATGATTCAGGATAGGCTTCGGGCAGTGCAGAGTAGACAAAAAAGCTACACTGACTGTGGGATTCGTGCCTTAATGTTTAGGGTTGGTGATAGAGTCTTCCTTCATTTAATCACCCATGAAGGGTTTTACGAGGTGTGGAATGAAAGACAAGCTTAGCCCCATGTAAATTGAAACTTTTGAGATTCTTCAAAAAGTTGTGAAGGTTGCTTATGGGTTAGTCGTTCCTCCAGAATTTTCTGTAGTTCATCTATTTTTCATGATTCTGTTCTCTAATGCTATATTTTGGATGAGTCTCAATAGGTTCATTGGTATTAGGTCCATTTGGATGATATTTTGACCTTTGTGGAAGATCAAGTGTCCATTTTAGCAGGGGAAGTGAGACGATTGAACTTTAGAGATATTCCTGTGGTATGTTTTTCTATATACATAGTGCGATTAAGGAGGCTAATTGGGTGGTCGAATCTGACATGCGTAGTAGTTATTCTTAGCTTTTCATTAATTCAGGCACTTCTTTTTCTTTTAGTTCGAGGACGAACTAGAGTTTTAGTGGTAGATGCTATCATGACATAGATTTGTGAATTTCCATTACTGTGCATTTTGACCATTTCCTTTCCTCATAGTTGATCTGTCACGACCCAAACTGGGTCTGGACGTGATGAACATCCCGAACCATGAAGGCGCGGAACGCCCTTCTCTATCTTGTAATCATACACAAAATTAATTTAATAAAAGAAAATGTGGAAATATACTCGAATATGGAAACATGATCATACTCTAAATTTAATATAACAATGAAGGGTAAAACCCCAATATCAACAAAACAACATTTGAACCAGTCTACGAAATCTCTACTACATATGAAAATGACAATTGTCTAAAACTATGACAAGGCACCCAGTGGACCTAAACCAAAATAAATAACATAATCTGAAAGACATAGGCCTTCTGGAATAAAGAAGTCTCACCAACTGCACACATCACTGTTGTTTGAAAATTCTACGGCCTAGTAGGACCTCTGAACTGAATTTTAAACCCTGGGAGCAAGGGGGTCAATACAAATGTACTGGTACGCAGAGCAATCCAAAACCAAGCTTTTCATATAAATAAAATAGTTGAGATCTAATCATCAAATATCATATAGGATATAAATTTTGAAACACATAGGCATTTTTTATAATCATAAAACCTTTCTGTCAATGCAATTTCTGATATTCGTATAACTTCTGAGTTAGGTGGCACTCCCCTATAAGTTTAATATTCCACGGGCTATATGGAATCCACCATTGACTCGGTGGGGAAGCCCCCAACCCAAGTGTGTCGCAAGGGTTGGAGTGTCTGAGTTTGATATGCCACAGGGCACTAGGCTAGCGTATAATAATATATTCGGATCGGAAAATCACGAATTTAGGCAATTAGTTGTCTGAACTAGTTCCTTCTTCACTGAACCAGCTAAGCTCTTTTTATGCCCAATTTTAGACTATTCTGAAACATGCATCATTCTAGTTTCAAAATCTGGAAATCTGATTTCAACCATGCATTCTACTCTTTTCTAAATTAACATGGTATTATCTGAGTTGGTGTGACTTGCAAGTCCTATTTTTGAGCCATAATGCATCATGCAATAATCTTTCGTCAAAAAACTCAATTCATACCACCTAAACATACAGATAGTATAAGATATTTCATGTTCCAAAACATAAGACAAAACTATGTAAAAATTCTCCAATCATATGGTAGTCACGTGCTTTTGGAAAAAGCATGCACTCTTTCATTATATGCATATTCTACATTTATCAACATATACAACCCTCTCTTTTGAAATCAAAATTATAACCCAAATATAACTTTACTCAAGACATCTCAAATTATGCTTTTCAAGATGCATTCAAAACAATTCCTAGCATATCATAAGTAAAAGAAAATCATAACAAGAGAGGATTTGTCATGAGTCATGCTCTCAATTCAATCATCAACCTTAAAACACATGCTTACATATATATATATAATTTCAAATCAATTTGGCGGAAGGCTTAAAGTCCTAAACAATATCATCAATACTTATAAAATATTAATGTATTCATAAATCCGAAACACCTTTCTTAAAAACATGATTTCTATGCCCATGAGATTTTAGGAAAACCCCGAGTACCTCAAATCAATTAGTTTAAAGAGAAGAACTCGAATCTCGATTCATTCCTTGGAAATCTTGAACTTAAGGCTTGATTTTATTGACTTTTTTATTCTTAGAGAAAACCCTAGTTTGATCGTATTTTGAGAGTGAAGAGGAAGTTTTTGGTGTTCTAAAACTAATAGTGATTGGTTAATAACGCTTAAGGGGTGATTTAATTTGTTTTAAAGGTTTTTTAGTGAGGGAAATACCAAAAATACCCCAAAGGCACCCAAATAAACCGTATAATTGAATCAGTTGACGACCAGGGTTGATGGGCCGTCACTTAGGTGATAAGTCATCACCCAAGTTGTCAGTTTTGGGCTGATTTTCACCATTCATTGCCTTAGGTTGACGACCAGGTCTGACGGTCCGTCACACAACTGATAAGTCATCATCCTCGTCATCATGTTTTGGCAGACAGACACTACGAAGTAAAATAAGCATAACTTTCTAGTCCAATATCAGATTAAAGCGAAACCAGTGGAGTTGGAAAGAAGACTCAAAGACATTTCATTTGATATATAGTATACCACCTAGTTATTCATATACAAGGTGTTATAGTTGATTGAAGTTGATCCAAGTTTTGACGCTTACTAAAACTTGAACGATAGGAAAGAATTCAACTCGTCCTTGAGTTAAAGGACCTCTATGATCTCAATTCATGCTCAAATAGATTCCCACACTACGTAATTGATTAAGATGCAAATTTTTCATGGATTTAGAGCTTTTGGATCACCTACACATAGAAATAATGATTTTCGTTCTAGCCCAAAATGCGGGGTGTTACATTATCTCCCCCTTGGGATCATTTGTCCCGGAATAATGGGTAGGAATGTTGAAGCTTAAAAGTATGAAATAATGCATACATGATATGTCTTCTAAGAAAGGAAATGACTGATTTGAAACATTTAAACTTCTATCATGAAACCAAATTATGTGTTGATTTGACTTTACTTGTTTCAAGGAGTTGATTCATGCTGAGAATTTAGGATTCCCTTGAAGTGTTCATGATCCAATCATATATATTGAATTGAGAAGTGATAACTTTGGTAAGTACGAATCATGAGGTAACAAGACTTAGACTGTACCAGGGTATTACACTACTTGAGCTAAAATACTTGGAATATTTTGAGATTATGCGCTAAACTCTTATGAACTGAGTCATGAATAAATAGCTGAATCTGAAACATAATGCTTGGACTGAACTAGATTCGTAATTTACATGGATAGAATATATTATCTCTTAGAGATGGTCATACGCATGAGACTTCGAATAGTAGGACTGGGTGAACAGGTGGAAAACCACAGTAACTTGTCTGCCTGACTAGTAAACTGAATTGCTAGTTATACAGACTGAATTATACTTGGAAACTTATGCTTAACTTGAGTATCTCTTCAACACTCTTTCTAAGGAAGTTCTAGTAACATTAGGGAGCAAAAGAATCTTAGGCATAATCTACACTGGACATCTGACTAAGGAATCACAACATTGACACTACTCTATAGCATGGAATATAGACATATAACTCATAAACTAGGGTAGAATTACCAGGCCTTGGGCAATGCAACTTCTTATTCCAGCTTAGCACACTTCACGAATACTCCCTTAAGAATACTATTCCCCTTAAATACCATGCTCAATCGATTCAACTTAAAATCCTCATATGGGCATTAATAAATCTTTCTACTAATGTCTAAAGTGACTTAAATCCTCTCACCGCGATCAAGCCTAACTCCATACCACAAAATACAACATGCCGCACAATGATACTAGTATAAACCATATGATTCAGTCTTCTATATCTTTTTAGAGATCATACCCTAAACATAACGTGCCTTAACACTTCAATGATGACTAACTCTGAACTCTTACTATGGATTTACTAGCACATATTATGTTCCTCCACTTAAATTCCAACATGTCATTCAAGCCTATATTTATAACCATATATGAACTTCCAGGTAAACACTCATAAATATATACTTCACGTACTCTTTAAACCATTGTCAATATAACTCCCACACAATATCCCAAGAACATACACACACAAATTTCCACTAACCATCACATTTATCAAATACTTGGCCCCAAATCTTAATTCATACGTATGGTCTTGTCTAAGACAAGCATACAATTATCTTTGATCAACAAGAAACATCTACTCCTCAGCACTATTATTCCATAAGGAGGAGTCACTAAAAGGTTAAAACATAAGACCATGACACATAGAAAGATATTATACGAGAATGGATGCTTAACTGAGGCCTGAAGAATAGTGAATCAACATCAGGGATTCATCTAATTTATCCAAATTGAGAGTATACCTGTCTATAAGATGAATATCGCCAATCATTTGGCATGTAGCATGAGTTATGTTGAGCATACTATAAAGCGTGGGTACATGAGTCATGAGCTGCACGACTTAGAGTTCATAACTTATAGAATGTGATTCCAACTACTGAAATGAATTAGAATTCCTCATTTAGGAACTGGAAGAGCTCATGATTTTCTATCATATACATGAACATGGACCATAATCATGGAATTGAAATGTAAGGCATGAGTAGGTATTAGGATATCTAAAAAATACTTAGATAAGAATGGGTTGAGTCTTACCCTCACTTTCTGATGTTCTATATCATACTGGCATCACTACTAGAATTTGAGAGCCTATTTTGGTTAGTCGTTCTATCAGCTGCCCCCTAGCTTCAACCTATCATCTTAAGTTTGAGAGATCTATTACTAGACTTCAACTAAACTACACTTACTGCACTCTAGGGTCTAGAAAAATGGACACACACGCATATCATAGAACATAACTCGAATGACTACACCTGAAAGTGGAAAACCCACTGTTAATACTACCTTCTGAGATACACTCTATCTTCTATAGCCACCAATCGTCATTATATAATACTTGAACACTTACTAACTTCTAATCTTTATGAGTATCCCCATAGTTGAAGTGCACACCCTCTAGTGCTTTTACTCTTATTTCAATTAGTTCAACGTTCAAAATTTAAATTTAGATTCTAACACATAACATGGATATCACCAACTTTTAATGAACCATACTTCTTACTAATATCGCGAACCCAAACTTATGTCTCTCTACCATGAGGATCAAAATCATATCAAAAGGCTCAGCACTAGTAGTCAAAACTCCTTAACTTAGCCATTTAGCACACTATGTACCATCTAACTAGTCTTTCTCTACCTAGCAACTCAGTGGTACCATTAGCCACACATAACATGTAATAGCCTTTGAAAGAAAAAAATACCGCAACCTCATATCACCTTGGATAATAACTCCTTCTCTACCTTCTACTAAACTAATACATAAGGACGTATCACTCCATTACAAACAAGATTTGGCTATACATATATTCAACCAATACAAGAACAATAAGTTGCTAGTGAATCAAAATAGGCCTCATACAGCTTTAGTAAACTTTGATTTTGTGTTTTGAACAAGAAAATGAGATGAATAACAAGGCAAATATGCTAGTGAATCGAAAGAACCCCACATGGCTTCACTAGACTTTTAATTTCAACAACACAATGATAACAAGATTACAAGAGATAGAAACTTGACACACAATAATCAATGATCTAAGAATACATATCTTACTCTATATAAATAAAAATATGAGTCAAACACTTCCCCTATAGACTTCCATACAATCCACGCATATTACTAGCTACCACATTAGTCTATCACTATAAAAGGGTAAATCATCCTCAAACATCAATTATTCAACTAAAATATTTATCTACTCAAAAGTTACCCTCACTCTAACTTTTAACGTGGTGACTTCATATCTCCAACTTCTTGGTCCAATATCACAACCAATAGGTCATGAAAATAACACTTTAACTCATACTACTATTAAGGTGGAAATATTGTTCCAACATTCTGCTACACATCATTCCCTTTTTTATGCATGACATCTGCAACATAAATTTTGAAAAGGACTAAATACACTTAATATTATAGGCAAAAAAGTATGATATCATGAGAATCAAAGTTCACACTAGAATCAGTACACTCTGAAGCACTAATGAACTTTTCTCAAGTTGTTACAAATTTTAAAATCTTATATGGCTCAATTAGAAAGGACTATACCATTTAGACTCTAAACTTCTGTACTTGAATCACCCTAATAATGAGACATATCTGAGCACATCAAAGTAAGGAAAGAATTGGGCTAACTTTACTTTTATATGGGCGACACCATAGCATGAATTAGAGTATGAAAGAGGAACATTCTGACTCTATAGCATGAACTAGTACAAGAATAAAGGGAGACATTCCTAAATGCCTAGTAGCCTCCTTCTTATAAGTGTGGAATGCTACACAATTGTAAATAAGACTCTACCCGACGCGATTTTGCAAACACCCTAGGACCATAAACTGTGCTCTGATATCAAGTTTGTCATGACCCAAACTGGGGACTAACCATGACGGACATCCCAAACTATGAAGGCTCGAAACACCCTTCTCTATCTGGTAATCATGCATAATATTCATATAGGAAAAGAAAATATATAAATATAATCAAATACAAAAAAATGGTCATAGTCGGAATTTAATTTAACAATGAAGGGTAAAACCCCAATATCAACAAAACAACATCTGAACCAATCTGCGAAATCTCTACTACATCTAAAAATGACAATTGTCTGAGACTGGGACAAGGCCCCCAGTGGACATAAACCAAAATAAATAACATAATCTGAAATACATAGGCCTTCTATAATGAAGAATGCTAATAAACTGCAAATATCACTGCCGTCTAAAACTTCTACGGCCTAGTGACCAGGTCTGACAATTCATCACACAGCCGATAATTCGTCAGCCTCATCGTCACATTTTGGCAGACAGACACTTCGAAGTAAAATAAGCATAACTTTCTACTCTGATACCAGATTAAAGCGAAACCAGTGGCATTGTAAAACAGAATCAAAGACCTTTTATTTGATATATAGGACACCCAGTTCAGCATATACAAGGATTTAAACTCGATTGAAGTTGATCCAAGTTTCTATGTTTACTAAAACTTGAATGATAGAAAAGCTTTCAACTAGTCCTTGAGTTAAGGGACCTTTGTTATCTCAATTCATGCTCAAATATGTTTCCATACTACATAATTGATTAACATGCCAAATTTACATAGGATTTAAGTCTTTTGGATCATCTACGCATAGAAATGACGATTTTTGTTCCAGCCTAAAATACAGTTTGTTATATGATCCCTGTTGATTTGGAGGTTTGGATATGGTTTTGCTTGATTTGTGATGCGATTGAAAATGAGTTGTGTTAGTTTATGATATTTTAGAGGCATAAGAAGTCATAAAGTTGACTTCGAGAATCATTTGTTATTCTGAGTGTCGGATGGCCATTTACTCTGCACCAACACATTCAAAATATCGAATTTATTTTTGTAGCATGGTTGTTTGAGTTTTGGATAGTTATATCTCATTTTGACCAATACTTTGGAAAATAATAAAAATGGATTTCAGTGGTCAATTCAGTGAGTATAACTTTTTTTCAAAAATTTGGCTTGTCCATCGAGTGTAGAATGTCAAAATTAACCTGGCAGTATAATTCATTTACTTTCATAGGATTTCAAATAAATTCCAATTGGTCGATCAATAACTTTACAATTTTAGCGGTGATCGCTTAAGTGGAAAATCACCACTTTACTGGTGTTAACTGACAGTCGCCTACCACTAAAGCATGCACTTGACAACTTTATAGGGTGCCTCTTTAGAAGAAGGGGACTGATTTAGTAATCACCCATTGTTTATGTTGTTATTTTACTATGTAAGTAGCCAGAGCGGGGTTGATATAAAAATTCATTCTTTTATTTTTCCTCCATTTTTAGACCTTTGACTTCGGATTTTGGCAATTCTTGAGAAATTCTTAACCATTTGATCTTGGATAGGCTCCAAAAACTTATTCAAATTATTTTTCATTGATTATATAATCAGAAAACACCTTTAAAATCATGGTTAATGAAACATTGGAGTTTCATTAGTAAATTTTAACAAACGATTTTTCTTTGTTTTGAAGCTCGTTTTTGACAAATTTTCTCTTAGGTTTTTAGTTGTAAACTCCAATAACAATTGGAATGGTATTTCAAAATTAAAATTATGATTTTACCCCTTTCGCTTTCAAACTTGCTTTTCAAACACATTTGGACCCAATCCAAATATGGGCAATATGGGTATTGTTAGCTTTCTCTTAATGCATAGGTACTATATTTGAATATTGTAATTGATTCTAAAACTATTCATAAGGGAAAGACTCTGTGTTGAAGAACTTTAAGAGTGGATTTCATAGTTTTGAGGTAGGTTATTGCTTAACTTCTTTTAGATAGAGTTGGGTACTTAATAAATAATCAAAGAATGATACTGGTTTGGGAGAATAATGATGGGGTTTATCTTTCAAGAATATCTTTCTGTGTTGTGACTGTATCTCATAAACCAATATCTCATTAATGTATATATGTGTGTGTGATTGATTAGATATCATCATATTAGATTGACTGTGAGCATCACATCCTCATTCCATACATATTCATGCATGAGATACTTGTATCATTAAGAAACACTATTTTTGAAAGATAATGAGACACTTTTATCAAAAACCCTCTCCATGAATACGATCTCGAGAGGTGAGTTGAGATTTAGATATGAGATATAGTATATTAATGGCAAACCCCCATGGGTCCTAACTGCGAGCTACGAGCTCGATGGGTGAATGCAGAAATTCATGTGATGACTTTTACCATTCATCTCATTTGTGTTACAATGTATTATCATATGCATTTTGCATTATTTCCTTAGTTTTCTTGAATTTTGTTTTATTGTAGGTTATTTTTCATGTATATTTTTGTTTTATTTGTAATCTGTATAATTATTTATTTATATTTGAACTATTATTGGAGATGGTATGATCTACAATTTACTTTCCTACTTGCATGTGATATGATCATTGCATATTTTAGTTTTCTTATCTATTACTTTGCACATTCGTCTCATGATACCTACCGAATATAATTGGGCCCTAATCACTCCTACTGCGCTCTTTAGGTACAGATCCGAGTATGAGTACCGAATGTGGTAACTGATTATCTTAGATTAGAGCAGTGCTCGAGGTACTGGTTACTTTAGGAATTTTCAAAGCTGACTTTGAACCTACTCTCATCATATTTTTTTTTTCATTTTCATACACAATCGTGTATATCAAATTCTATTATGTATCAGATTTTCTTACGCTATGACTCTAGATTTTTAAAACATATGAGATTTCTTTCACATAACCGTTTTAACTATATTTCTTATTGGCTTGACTTCTTGCTATAAGTCTCTCATTGGTGATTTTTATTGTCAATTTTATGTTTCCTTGATCAGTTTGGGTGATTGGCTTAATTATCTAGATTCGGCTGCGATAAGATCATTATGTCTAATTTTTAGGTCGTGACATCTAAGACCGATAATTAGTAAAAAAGAACAGTCACAAATAAAGACAGCACGTAAAAAATGTTGTTCTCGATTTCTGTCTTCTAAAATCTATTTCTTACTTGTGATGAAATGAAAATGATAGTTGCGACATGCACCCTTTAAAAACATCGGGCATAGATGTTATGACACCTCTTCTTTCCAAAATACTGAATACACTTTCTAGCGATATTTGTGATGCAGTGAAAAGTTTCTTTCACTTGGGATATTTGCTATCTTCCTGGAACCTGGCCCTTATAACGTTGATTCCTAGATTAAATCATGTAGGTGTTCTAATACCAAAACTTTGTGTCAAATAAGTCACCTATTTTAGGGGGTGCGGATGGTGCAAATAACTTGGATAATTTGTAGGTAATTTGCATGGTTAGTTAAATGTTTTGTGGTAATATTAAAGTGCAGATAACTTGGGTAATTTGTAGGTAATTTTCATGGTTACTTAAATGCTTTGTGGTAATATTCATTTACTGTTTGGAGATATTTATATATTTCATATCTTTTCTTTCTATATATTTTATTAAATTCTTTTCCATGACTATTTCTAATAATTTTATTCCTTCCATATCTATTCTCCAAGTTCTTAAGTATTCATAGTGTATCATTTTATCCTATAGTAGCTGTAATTTTACAAATTTCTGTGTTATAATTTATTCTAATTGTACTATATTTGATATGCAATCCTATGTTATCTATGTTATCAATTAACATTTGCTTTTCATGTATAGATAATTTTCCATATGGATTATATAAACTATCATTTGTACCTCATTTTTTTAAGGTTAACTTTATTCCAAGTAATCTTTCTTCTAATTGTCTTCTTTTTCTTCTACGATGATTTCTGTAAGTAATTTCTTCATGTAGCCAACTTTGTCTTTCTCTAATTCTTCTAATATATTCTAACATTTTTTAATTTGTATAATATCCGTCTGAATAGTAGTTATCTAGGTATGAATAGTAGCTATCATCATTTTAGTGTATTTGTTATAAGTCATCTTCTATCCAATTTTCTAATTCTTCATCTTCAATATCAAATACCTTTACCCATATAATTTTCTTTATATCTACTATCTCGATATCCTTAAGTACATATAAAACAAGTATCTTAAATTCATCTATCATTACATCAGGTGAGTAAGTATTCATTTTTCATATGATGCTATTTTTCAAATATTCCCTCCAATCATATATATAACAAAATATGATCATCTTAGATCACTACATACTTGATTATTCATAAATAACATGTTCTTCGGTCACTATTAGCATGGTAATCTGGATACTTTTCCCCTAAACAGCGCCTCTACTCTAGTTACTCCCTTATCACGACTTCTTTGCCTTACGGGTTTCACCTTTAGGATGGGATAGTTCTAGGAATTTTTCTCCTTTTCATCTTTGCTTATAAACTTCGAAACATATTATTCCTCGAATAATTCTACTATAAAGCAGCTAACATGATCTTATTTTATTATACTTATGATTGTCAGGAATTTATGAATTTAGCTATTCATAATTATAAGTGAAAATAACTATTCTAGTAGATTTGATAAATCAGTGCTTTGTTCATCCATAGCTTAGTGTAAAATTGAATATCTTTATTGATTATATGAAAGAAAATTTTATTGTGTACAAGAAGTTTTACTTTCCGTGTAGAAAGTCTTTCCTTAGATTTGCCGATTGGCTTACATTTATACTATACAAAATGAAAATCCTAGCACTATTCCTATTATACACTTGTCAAAAAAGTAAAAAACTAATAATGGTACTTGCCAAAAAGGTCAAAAATTAGTAAAGACTAATAAATTCTGTACAATAATTTACCTCTTTACAATTCAAAAAGGTTATATAATAATTCACATATCACTTTCATAGATTTAATATCTTGTCTCCTTGTCTCCTGCTTTTATTTCTTCATTGGTCCGTCCTTCTTAATGTTGCTTTCTATCTCCAGTTGTCTATCTTCCAGCTGGCTTCTTTTCATCTTTTTGGTTGATTTTTGTATTTATCATTCATTCAAGTTGGACTTTTGGGATAATATTATCTTCTCCATTACATCTCAAACATTAATGATCTGGATATTTGTGTCCTATTAATTTACAATATCTTGTCAATAATTCTTCTAAAATAAATTCCTTCTTAATTGCTCTTGTAGTTGGTTGTTTTTCTGGATTGAGTAATGTCATAATCCATTTTTGAACTTATTTCATATCTGACTGTCGTAGCTCCCTTGAATTTGAATAGATCATTAGATAATCTCATGAATAGTAACTCCATATGGGGTTTCTATTGAGATAATTATTTTCTAGCTCTTGAAAAATCGTAGATATTCCAATAATTTGTTTATTTGCATAGAAATCTGGTATTTCTACCTTAGGTATATCTGGATGTTGTCCAATATCTTTTAGTATAATCATATATCTAGTTAATCCTATTTTTACAACTTGTATAACTGGTTTAATTTCGTCATATAGTATCTCTGCTGGAGCAGTATAACACTTTATAAAAAATAGGTTCCCTTTGGTTATTTTTTTGTAGGTAAAAAATGCTCTATATATTTCAGGTATAGATGATAATTCATTTCCGTCTTGGGTATACACAGTATTAAGTAGTCCATAACTAATACAAGTTCTAACTAGGTTTGGATTGTTTTTTGGTAGAGCGATTAACTTGTTGTATCCTTATAGGTTTTGGGTTATATAGTCTGTGTTTGGTTCTTGGATATTTCTAGCTCTAGGTTTAAGATTTAGGTAAGTTTGTATTTTGTGTATGTTTTCTATGTATGCTTGGGTTATATGATTATAGGCTTTTTTGTTTTGGTTCAAACTTTCTAGATATGTGGTAGTTTGTGGAGGTATGAATAAAGGGTATTTTGGTATTTTTCGTATAAATGGTTTTTCAAATATCTTATTCAGATTTAATCCTTGTCTACTAACTTCTTTGCTTGTACCTGCAGACATAGATTGATAAAGATTGTGGATTTTATGGAGTGTCCCAACGTCTCCTTTTAGCTCTGGATTTTTTATGTCTTCCGATAGACATAGCTCAATATTTTTAATGTCATGCGACTGACTTGTAGCTTTAGACTTCAGTTTACCTTCATTAGTCTTTAGATTTTCTACCTCATTGCCCATACTGAGCACTTTCATTGAAAGCGTAGTTAGGGTTTTGAGTATTTCTTCTAGTGTATCATTTTTTTGTTATATCAGTCTGTGTAGCTTTGTCTTGATATGTAATCTGCAATAACATTCTTGTTAGTATTAATTATTTCAAGTGTAAATGTAAAATTCAATATATTTAATACCAATCTTTGTATTTCTTTTGTTGTTACTGAATTTTATATTTTCTTAGTTAGCCACCATCGTACCTGTATATTATCTGTTCGTACAATAAATTTTTTATATACAATATAGGATTCAAATGCTAATAAACACTTATATAATGAACATAATTCTTTTCTATTTATTTCCCATTTTATTTATGTTTCGTTAAATATTCCTGAGTAATATCTACAATGATGTTCTAATTTTTAATTTTCATACCTGTATTTGAGTACTCCTCCACAGCTATGCTCACTTGCATCTGCTTCTACTATATATATAAAATTTTTATTTTTATCTGGGAATTGTAATTTTGGTAGTTTATTACAAAGTGTCTTTATTTTCTGCACATGTTTTTTATCTTCTTCACTAAAATTATATTCTACATCTTTTTTTAATTTCTTTTGTAATGGTTTTAAATTCTCTGCTAGTTTTGGTATATATTCTCTTACCTGGTTTACTAATCCTAAAAATGAGTGTAACTTCTTTTTTGTATCTAATTCTTATTTTGAATTTATTATATTTTGTACTATATGTTGTTGCATTTTTACTCAATTTTTTATCTATTTGTATTCCTAAAAATTCTATCTGGTTTTTTATTATTTCTGTCTTCTTTTCACTTAAGCTTATTCCTGAGTTTTCTATTATATTTATAAATTGTTCTAATAATTTTAGGTGCTCTTCTTTAGTTTTTGAATATAGAAATATATCGTCTATGTATATTATACAATTAGGTAGTTGTTTAAAATAATTATCCATAAAATGTTGATACCTACCGGGTGCATTTTTATATCCAAATGGTAACACATTCCATTCTTAAAATCCTTGTGGTGCAGTAAATGCAGTTAGCTTTAGTTTTAAATGGTAAACTCCAGATTTTCAATCAAATTTTCTAAAATAATTATATCCTTGTATTTGTCTTATTTTTAGTATTTTGTTTGTTATTGGGTAATTATATGTTATAGTTTTTGCATTTAGATTCCTATACTCAATAACCATTCTACTTTTTCCTCTTTTTTGTTCACTATGTTTATTTACTATAAATGATGGGCTAGTGTGTTTGCTATTACTTTTTTGTATATATTGTTTTTCTAATAGTTCATTTATATGCATTTCAAATTCTTTTAGATCGTTGAAATTATACATTAGTGGTTTTTGAGTTATTATACTATCTTTACTTATTAGCTCAATTTTTACAGTAGTTTTATGATTTTTCCCATCCTTTTAGTGGATCTTCACTATATAGTTCTTTTAATTTATTTTTGATTATTTCTACTTTATCTATTGAAAATATGGTTATTTCTTCCTTATTTATAGAGAATATAATTAATTCTATCGTGTCTTCAATAGTTTTTATATTTTCTAATTTTTGTGTAATTTTTTCACTTCCTTTTATCAAATCTGTTTTCTTTCTTATTTTATTAGTAGCTGCTTTTTCTATTACCTTTTGTTTGCATGGAGTTGTAAACCACCAATGTATTTTAGCTATTATGTGTGGATATAGTTTATTTGAAAATGGCATTCCTAAAAGCATATCTTTTGATGTTAGTTCGTAATTATAAATTTCTTTTATTATTAATATTTTGTCCCATATTTGTATTTTTACATTCTTAGCTTTATATGTAATTAGACTTCCTTCATTATTAAATCCTTTAACTACTATTGGTGTTCTTAACTTATCCCATTTATTTTCTGGTAAACAGTTATATCTACATAATTTGGCTTCTACTCCTGTATCTATCATTGGCATGTAATATCTATTATAATATCCTTCTACTATTATCTTCATGAGTAGATATATTTTCATATTAAAGCTCTTTTTATTAACAATTTTTCTTTACTATATGTTAAGGTTAATTGGGTATGTTTTATATTGTAAGGTTTTACTTGTTCCAACCATTTTATTCCTAATATTATGTCTTCTTTTTGCATATCTTCTTTTATTATTATTATTATTTCTTTAATAGTTATTAAACTTCTTGGTAGATCTTGGCATATATTACTATTAGATTTTATTTCTTCATTTTTCACTAGATATTTTGCTATATGATTTTCTTCTTGTCCTGTATTTAGGAGTAGTAAATATTCTTTTTCATTTATTTGTCCTGTTATATAATATTGAGTTAAATTAAATCTTGAAGTTATTTCATAATTTGTTCTTTTTGATGATCCTGATGATTCTGGTTTTTCACAAGCTATTCTTTTTGTTGTGCTTATTCTATCATTTATTATTTCTAAATCTTCTTCTATATCTATGTCTTTGTAACTATAATCATTGTAATCAATTGTTTTTACAAATTGTACAAAAGTACTTTCCATTTGTATTTTATTAATTTTTTTTTCCATTATTTTATGTTTTGTTGTTAATACATATAGATTTTACATCTTGCGGAAAATATTTTATTCCTGGGGTTAGTTCTATTCCTAATATTTTTCAATATAGCATTTATGACTTATCTATGTTTTTATCTGTTGTTGCTACTGAATAATTTGCACTTATTGTAAATTCAAATTTTTGGTATATTAGATTTCTGCTTATAGCAGTTATTATACTTTTTTCAATAAGTTTTATAATTCTATCATCTGCTAAATATAATTCTATTGGTATATCTATTGCTTTTCTAAAACATGTTTTTATTAATATTTTCGTTCCTCCAAGGTATACGTATTTTATTGGGTCTTTACTTTTTTATATCGTTTATTTCTTTATTAATTATTCTTTCTGGTACTAGTGGTATACTAGCTTTACCTTTTGCATATCTACAGTCTATTATATGTTCTTTTTGGCTTACTACGTAGTATTCTTCTTTTCGTCTACTAAATATATTTTTTATTGTTGGTACTTTAAATATTTTTTCTACACTTAAATATAATTCTTTTCCTTTTATCTCATCAAATATATTAATATCAACTATTATTTTTTTATCTGTTCCTTCTTCATTTAAATATTGTTCCTTTATTATTATTTTTATATCTTCTTCAGTCATTTGATTCATCTGATTCACTATCTATTTCATTATCTGTTTCATTTTCCGAAATTTCGTATATACTATCTTTACTTTTTAATTCGTAATCTATATAATCTATTTTCATATATTCTGCATTTTCTATCTTTATTTCTAATATTTGTTTCTTTTTTGGGTCTTTAGGTATTTTACAATCTCTAGCGAAATGTACTAGTTTTCCACAGTTAGAACAAGTACATACTTTTATAGATTTCTTGTTCCTATATGATCTTTTATATTTATAATTTTTTACATAATATCTTTTTCTTGGTTTCTTATGTTGTGCCTTTCTATACTTCTTATATTTCTTATGTCTTTTTCTTTTCTTATAATATTTTTCTTCACATCCAAATTGGATGCTATTTTATCCTTGCAACATGCTAAATTTCTTATTAATGTTTTTTCCATTTTTGTTTCTTCTCTGTATTTTTCACATATATTCTTATACCATTGTTGTAGAAATTTTATTCTTGCTCCTTGGGTATCTACTATTTTTCTCCGTTTTTGTATTTCTCATATACAATTTTGGAGATATTCTATATATTTCATATATTTTGTTTCTATATATTTTATTAAATTCTTTTCCATGGCTATTTCTAATAATTTTATTCCTTCCATATCTAGTCTCCAAGCTCTTAAGTATTCATAGTCTATCATTTTATCCTATAGTAGCTGTAATTTTACAAATTTTTGTGTAATAATTTATTCTAATTGTGCTATATTTGATATGTAATCCTATGTGATCAATTAACATTTGTTTTTCATGTATAGATAATTTTCCATATGGATTATATAAATTATCATTTGTACCTCCCTTTTCTAAGGTAAACTTTATTCCAAGTAATCTTTCTTCTAATTGTCTTCTTTTCTTTGTAAGCTGATTTCTGTAATTAATTTCTTCATATAGACAACTTTGTCTTTGTATAATTCTTATAATATATTCTAATATTTTTTAATCTGTATAATATCCGTCTGAATAGTAATTATCTACGTATGAATAGTAGCTATCGTCATTTAAGTGTATTTGTTCTAATTCATATTCTATCCAATTTTCTAATTCTTCATCTTCAATATCTCATACCTTTTCCTATATAATTTTCTTTATATCTACAATATCTATATCCTTAAGTACATATAAAACAAGTATCTTAAATTCATCTATCATTTCATCAGGTAAGTAAGTATTCATTTTTCATATGATGCTATTTTTCAAAATATTCCCTCGAATCATATACATAACAAAATATGAGAATCTTAGATCACTATATACTAGATTATTCTTAAACAACATGTTCTTCGGTCACTATAGCATGGTAATCTAGATACTTTTCCCCTAAACAGCGTCTCTACTCTGGTTACTCCCCTATCACGGCTTCTTTGCCTTATCGGTTTCACCTTTAGGACGGCATAGTTCTAGGAATTTTTCTCCTTTTCCACTTTGCTAATAAACTTCATAACATGCTACTCATCAAATAATTCTATTATAAAGTAACTAACATGAGCTTATTTTATTATACTTATGATTGTCAGGAATTTATGAATTTAGCTATTCATAATTATAAATGAAAATACCTGTTCGGATTGATTTGATAAATCTGTGCTTTGTTCATCCATAGCTTAGTGTAAAACTTAATATATTTATTGATTATATGAGAGAAAATTTTATTGTGTACAAGAAGGTTTGCTTTCCGTGTAGAAAGTTTTGTCTTAACTTAGCAAATGATTCTGCTATTTATAACCTAAAAATAGAAAATGTGTATACTATTCTGGACTATTCCTACTTTACACTTGTTATCTTTACAAAAAAAAGACTTAAAGTATCTTTTAAAGCTATTCTACAAAAAACAAAACTAATAATGGTACTTTTGCCAAAAAAGTCAAAAAGGCTAGTAAATGCTACATAATAATTTATGTACTCTAATAATATACATGTCACAAAATTATCTAACTAATTCATATGTCATTTTCATAAATTTAATGCTTTGTCACCTTGTCTTTATTTGTCCATCGGTCTGTGTTGCTTTATATCATTTGTCGTATATCTTCCAGTTGGCATCCTTATCTTCTTCTATTCTAGTTGAACTTCTGGAATAATATTATCTTCTCTGTTATATCTCGAACATAGATGGTCTATATATTTATGCCTTATTAATTTACAGTATCTGGTCAGTAATTCGTCTGAAATAAATTTTTCCTTAATTGCTCTAGTAATTGGTCGTTTCTATGGATTATGTAGTGTCATAATCCATCTCTGAACTTCCTCTATATCTGTTTGTATTAACCCTCTTAAATTTGAATAGATCATTAGTTGGTCTCTTGAATAGTAACTCCATATTGGATTTCCGTTTAGGTAGTTATTTGCTAATTCTTGGATAATTGTAGTTATTCCAATAATTCTTGTATTTGCATAAAAACCTGGTACATCTATTTTGGGTATTTCAACTTGTTGTTCAATATCTTCGAGTATGATCATATCCCGGGTCATTTCTATCTTCATAACTTGTATAACTTGTTTAATTTCATCTACAATATCTCTATTTGAGCCGTATAGAACTTTACAAAATATAGGTAGCCCTTGGTTATCTTTTTGTAAGTGGTAACTACTTTATATATTTCTGGTATAGCAGATAATTCACTTCCTCCTTGAGTATATATACAATATTGAGTAGTCCATAACTGAAACAGGTTTTAACTAGATTTGGGTTAGTTTTTGGTAATGCAATTAACTTATTGTATCCTTGAAGTTTTTGAGTTATATAATCTGAATATGGTTCTGGAATGCTTGTAGCTATGGGTTTAAGGTTTAAGTAAGTTTTTATCTTGTGGATGTTTTAAATGTATGATCTGGTTATGTGGTTATAAGCTTTCTTGTCTTGGTTTAGGTTATCTAAATATGTAATAGTTTGTGGGGGTATAAATAAAGGGTCTTTTGGTGTTTTTGGTATAAATGGATTATCAAATATTTTGTCAAGTTCATATTTGGGTTCCTTCTAACTCCTTTGCTTGTACCTGCAGAAGTAGATTAATAAACATTATGGGTTTTTTGGAGTGTCCCAACGTCTTCTTCTATCTCTGGAATTTTATTATCTTTCGATTGACATTTTTCTGTACACTGCTGAGTTATCTCAGCCATAGCTTTAGACTTCAGTTTAACTTCATTAGTCTTTAACTTTTCTATGTCATTTCCCATACTACCCACTTTCAGTGAATTTTCCTGATCTTGCCGTGACTAGAGAGCATAAATTTAGTTTTGGCGTTGCCCACTAGTAGCACTGGAAGTGGCAACCCACTGATTTGGGTGACCAAACTATACAGCTAACTCAACACTCTCATAAAAAGTAACCCACATGTAGTGAATGTAGCTCTGAACTCTGCATGAAATACATGCTCGCCCAAAGGATCTTCAGGCTGAGGGGCTCATTAGGTTGTAGTTCTCTTGTTGGGAGGCATGTTCTATAAATGGAAGAGAAATGGATTAAACTGAGAGATTAACTTAAGATTATGCTCACTAGCACACATGAATACTGAAAAATGGGAAATTGTTCCTAAACATCTTATAGCCTCCAGCACATAAGTGTGGCCCGCAACACACTCATGTACAAGACTCTACTAGATATGGCTTCAAACTTCCTAGGACACTGTTGAACCTTATGCTATGATACCAAGTTTGTAACGCCCCGAATCTGGTACATGGAATGCTACACGAAGCTCATTACACCGAAGGACCACAAGCTAGCCCATGACTGATATCTATACCTGTATACTGTGTAACATCATGTAAAGTGCAGAAATAATACAATGAAAAATGCCATAAGGTTTAAAACAGATAAAACATACTACTGAGAGTATGGTATATCAATACCAAACCTATGTTAATCGATTGTATAACATGAACATGAGAATACATGTATGAATAAATGACTGTAACTAAATTCTTGATGATACTGACTACTGAGTCTGAATACTGATAACATAAGTGCTGATAATTGATACTGAGTGACTGTATCTAATAGTCTAGGTTCTGATGGAACTAACTGAGTTCTGTACTATTTTGAGTTTACTGTATCTGACAGTCCTAAATTCTGTAGAACTATCTGAGTTTTGTTACTGAGACTGAGACTAAAACTGTCACTGTAGGAAGTAGTCATCTAATCGACATGCCCTAAATAAAGCAATATAACTGAGTTGGGGTCCAATTTATAACCCTAAGTGGAAGGGTATCAGTACCACGCCACTAGTAAAGACAAGCTGTGAGTGATCCCTCATCTAATAAGTACTCTAAGGAGAATGGTGGGACCCTCATCTAATAGGTTACGCAACCTCATCAAACATCATCTAGAAGGTTAGATGTCTCAACCTACGTTGGCTACGTAGTTCTGGAGCACAAGGATTGCTTCTAAGAATCACACCCTCTACTCGCGGGTGGGTTCCCATCCTTGGGCTTACTCGATGCTGAATCCTACTCCCATCTGATTAGACACTAAATTAATTATACTAAACTAAATGGACTAAGTTTACTGAGTTTTATTAACTGATGGAGCATCACTGAAATCTGATAATTGACTGAGATTACTCAGATTACTAAGATTATTGGGTTTTCCTGAGTCATGAGACTGACTGAATTCTACTGCACATGGCTTGACTGAAAGTATCTTGAAAATATGGCACTGGCTCTAGGTACATAGCTAAATTGTAGGATACAAGTACCCCCAAGACTCAATGGCATGAAACTGATAAGACTTGACACTTCTTGACACATGACCATAGTCAATAATTCATAGTACAATCATTGGGGATATTCATGAAGTATTTGCATGACATAAGCTTGCACATTAATAGAACTGCATGTAAATATGTCATAATTTCATAAGCCTAATCTCATGAGAATTATATCAATCCATCACAAAGCATAACAATAACATGTGAGTCATTTGAACATAAGGGTGAAACATAGGTTCATTATTTTGGTCACAATTGAGTCATAAGGCATGTTTCCTATTTTCTTAGGTATTTTATGAAACACCTTGCATACATAACTATAAGCTTAGGCTTGGACATTTAATTAATTCATCATGGTATCATAAATCAACTCAATTTAGTAAATTTCAATCCACATGCAAGTATAAATTAATGAAAATATATTTAACGATTCCAACTTGGGTATCATACACAACATCAACATGATCATAATCAATCTACAACATAAACATCATGATCTATAATTTTAAATTGTATTCTTGGGCTTTATGGATAAAAGGAATCCATGAATGAACACTTGACATACATGGGTGGATGATTTCTTAAACATTTTTGGAGGAATGCTTGAATTCTTGACTTGGAATTAAGCACCCAGGGTTTCTTGTTCTTGGGGATTGATCTTTGAGAGAAACCCTAATTGGTTGTTCTAAATGAATAATGAAATTATGAGCTATTGTCTTGTATAATTAGGGGTTAAAACGGGTGGAAAAAGACCCAAATACCGTTTTAAAATAGTTTTAAATTGCTAAATTCGATCTGCAATGGCTCATGCAATGGTCCGTCGCTGGCTCAATGGTTCGTCATTCTGACCATCGCACTTGGACCAAAATAGGGACTCACTGCCTTAGTAGCGACAGCTTGGGCGATGGTCTGTCATAAGCTCGATGGTCCATTAACCTATTTTTCGCACCTTAGCCAAAAGATTGACTTACTACTTCACCTACGACGGTTTAGGCAAAGGTCCGTCGTTAGCTTGACGGTCTGTCGGCCTGACCGTCGCTACTAAACAGTTCCAACTTGTCCTCTATAAAACATTCATAACATTTTACTCTTATACCGAATTTGGATGAAATTGGTATCGTTGGAAAGATAATTTAATTTCCCACATGGTAAAAAGTCAAAATTGGGGAAATTCTATCTTATTTAAACATTAATCATTTAGGGAGTCATCACTAACTCTTCTAGAGACTAGATTTGACTTAAATAAAGTTTGGGTTATTACATTTATATATGGATGCTTTATTATTTTGCAGTATATGTTTTATTCGATCCAAGGTGTGTTATTTACACTTAGGATGCAACCTTTGAATGTTTTGTGTGGAGATTAAGTTATTTTTTTACTTATGAATTCTCCCCATATGCTCAATAAATTACAAAAGTATTGATCCACATATACATCTATGTGCTACATTGTCTCATAATGTATGGGTACCAGTTGTAGCCCAGAAATCATAATTGGACAATGTCAAGCTTCCAGTCAGTAAGTGATGAGTCCTTTTAATTCAAGGGATCAAGTCAATTATAGTATCAAGTAGAATTTTATTTTCTTTATTCAACTGTATTAATTAGGGATAGTTGGAGGTCATGAAACGACTACCTAAAGTCAATACTAGTAGAGGCTTCATAGATAGATAGTAGAGTTAGTGTATTTGATTCCAATTTTGTTTTGTATAAGCAGAGTTGTATTTATTTTTATAGTTTTGTTTTGAAGATATTCAGAAAATACCTATTTTCTGCTTACATCTTTTAGACTTATGTATTTTTAAATCAGTTGTTCACGAGTTATTCTAGTATAAGGGTTATCTTGGTATCACTTATGGTCCTAAGCACCATGTGACGTCTAGGGGTAGCCTCGAGGCATGACAGACACTAACTTAACCTAATATGTGAATTAATGTCTCATTACGAATTTAGCTAGGATATGGAGATAGGCATCCGTGATAAAGTGGGTGCATATTGGTCTAACTCAGTACCATACCCTTGTAGGTATACACCCATAAGAACAGCTTTGAAGGTAGACTAATATGACTTGCACTCACTTGAATATTCACTCAAAAAGGAGAGGGACCTAGCTCCTTCTCTCAGGTTAGTATCACTGCAGTATTCTTTAACAATTATAAAATTATGTCTAAGAAAGACATATGTTTTCCTTCTCTAAAACATGTCAATTTTTTTGCAAATGAAAAGTTACTCTTATTAGGATCAAACACGTCATTTCAAAAGGAACATCTTTTGATGACAATAGTCATCTCTTCAAACTGGTAAATTAGGTCATTAAAAATTCTTAGTCTCAACTCATCACTCTTTGCCTCCTCTAAACCAAACTGGTCCTTCTTACTCTCTTTCACTCATACAATCAAATGACTAACATTAATACTTCCTTAAAGCTACCCAAAAACCCTGAAGTGGATAGAACTCTATAAAATCAAATTGAATATTGTCATAACCCAAGTCGATGCCCTATCCACAATGGGTATCCCCAATCACGAAGGCCCGGAAGACCTTCATTAGCCCAGCCCACTATTTAAAATATGTCACTAGGGAGTAATATTTGCTTACTTATATACCCACCATCCCTTATGTGGTTTACCGATGTGGTACTCCTTATGCCATACGCAAAAAGGAAGATACTCATAAAATGGCAGAGGATAATAGAGCTAAAGTTGGGATGTTAAAAATATGCCCTCATTGAATACCCTGATCCTTCAGTAACCAGAGCCATAGAAAACCTCACCTTAGTCCTCTTAATTGATGTTTGGTAACCTTGCTTTAATAAGGCAGAAATACATTGTTGTCAAAGAAAAGGAGAAATTCTGAGGGATCTAGTCCCAAGAAGAGAAAGGTAGCTATTAAAAAGGAATAGGCATAGTAATGAGACCAAATAAAGTGATAAAGGATATGTCTAGTTAAGGAAGGAATAAAATGCTGATGACTCAGAAATTCTGTCAGTGAGAACTCTTGATACCAAGATATGTGAGAATTATAGAATGATAGAGTTGGGAGAGTATGTTAGGCACCAAGGATGGATAAAGGTAAAGGAATTACACCATTGAATTCTCAAAAAGTGGGGAAAGTCTGAATTCCCATGTGCAAGAGAAGCTTTGCAATCTGGATAAGGAATCAATACTTGGGAAAATAAATGCATAAAGGGAAAATCTAGATTAGTGTTTTAAGTATTTGAGTTGGCAGTGGTTAAAGAGAAGCTAAAAATTGAAATAGATAAGTTAAGTATCAAGTTTACTACCAAAGATACTGAAATAGTGCACCTAAAATTGTAGAATCAGAAGTTTTCTTTGGAGGGACCAGGTGCAACTGATGAACTTACAAATGAAAATGCAAACTCTAGGCAAGAGTGGTTAAACTGAATGCTAAAGTAAAACACCTTACCAAACAGTTGTTGGGAACTCACATTGTTGAAAATGCAAGAATGGAGATATTACTTAAGTCCTTTTCACCCAATTTTCCATCTAGTTAAGTCTTGTTATCCTCATTCCCTTATCAATATCGTGTTAGTTCCATATCCTGATTCTCAAAATGGCTTTCAAAGATATTTATTTTTATGGTGATTATTTTAGCTTACTATAATGGTACTGACTATTATTCATAGATGAATCTTTGCATTATGTGTTACATTTGTTCTCTTTAAATTGCAAAGCTATTCTTCATGTTAATATTGCCCTAGTGGGCATAAGTTAACTAATTTATGCTTAATTCACTCTTGGTTAACTATTCTCACTTTTCAATGATGACAAAATAGGGAATGATGAGTTCATGTAAAGGAGGATACCATGTACTTTTAGACCAAGCACTAAGTTGATGTGCTGAGTAGATGAATGCAGGGAGTCATGTTGACATGGGGAAATGTGAAAGTACAGCCAGAGTGCGGAAATACACTTAGTGAAGGTGCATGATTATCAGGGGAAGAAATAAGGTTTTTCCTGCAAATGACAACAAGGGACCAGGCCCCTGAGTTTCATGCTAATGGAGGAAGTATGGTGATAGCGAGAACATTCATCTTCGGAAGGTAATCACTCTAATTAAATATGATGAATTTGCATTGATGCTTAAATTGTATGGTTTGGTTTCTCATCGTCAAAAAGGAAGAAAATTTCTATATGTATTTTTGATGATGAGAAACTCAACTGTAACCAACCAGGTCCCTAAAATCTCATGGTATAGTACAACTGGCACGCGTCATCTGCATAGTTTTGTCCTCTTGTGAAACAAACTTGCAGGTGCTATTTTGTATTGATTTGGACAACTGGTCTAATAATATTTCAAGACCAAATCATCAATCATCTATAAAAGGAAAGAGATTCCTCTTTATTAAATAGATTTTCCACAAATCTAAAGAGTGAAGAAAGACAGCAAAAACTCCATTTCAAGACTGCTCAAGCATTGCTCGTATTTTTATCTTTCAAATATGATTTAAAGAATGAGTGAGTGTTATTTAGTTCTAATTTGCAACTGGACTACGCATGCTATAAGAGTGTTGTTTTCTTGTTGAGAGAGTTTCTTAGGTAGAGTTACCTAAGCTTGTGACAAGTTAATCAGTTGCGAGGGTCCTTGGTAGAGTTAACAAGATGAGCTTGTAGTAGAGATACTACTAGAATAAGGAGCCTAGTGTTAGGTTAAAATCTAGACTATAATCAAGACGTTGATTATAGTGGATTTATTTGGTGATTGTAAGGGTAACCAGTAGTTTTTACCTTTCTAGGTTTCCACATAAAAAATTTTGCGTTTTTACTCTTCCTGCACTATCTCTTACTTCCTAGTTATTTCTACGTATTTTGCCTAAAATTGACCTTGAGGGTCCTGGTCCTTCATAATGTGGTGCAACCTCCAAAGGATCTAACATCCTCTTATCAAATATATAAGCACAACTCTCACCACAAAGAGGGTATCACTACACACATGAATTCTAAACTCTCCCTGATAAGATATATAGGAAAAGTACTAAATTCTTGCTAAGACATTCCTTCCATAGGCACAACTCTTAATTTTCTCTAGCCTACAAGCTTTAACTCTAACCTCACTGTCTTTCAACCTTGGTTTAGAAATGAATAGTGTTGCTTTTGATGGAATACAAAAGTTGTTAGGCTTAAAAAATGGGTTATGAAAAGATTGTCTAATCTATAGGAGATAAAAGGATAGAAATAACCTTAAAACAATTTTAATACTAAGTCTCATCGATAAAAGAAGGAAGGTCCACGACACAAATCCAAAAGTGAAGCTATAGCTTTGCCGCACAATGCCCAATGCAATATAGTAGTTTCACGGTGTGAAGACCAGCGCGAAGCTGAGGCAGTGAGCCCTCGCGGGCTCCTTCACAGCACAAAGCCAATGGAAACCCACTCTTTCACAATGCCCGACCTATTTATAATGTCCAAGCTTCCTCAAATGCATTGGAACCTATCCCTGGGTTCTCTACATTTTATCTAGGGACAACGTAGGCTTGTTTAAGCATAAATTAGACTCCACAAACACCCAGACTATTATAATCTCATTTCTCCAACAATAATCCTTATATACCTATATACATCACAATTTTTCGTTCAAACTTTTCATAAGTTATCAACCTTGGCCTCTTTCACACATTATATCAAGCGTGCTAATTCATTTACACAAATCTTCCACCACAATTCTTGAGTTAATACTCTTATCACCATAATCCATATCCAAAGTTTAATCCTAGAGCCTAGCACCCATCATGTACCACCCATGAAATATCCCGCATAATATACTGGTCTGTTGAATAGATAAATCAACCTTATTCTCTTATTTCACTTAACTGCAACCCATAAATTCATCCTATCCACAACATTACTACAACACCTAAGAATCTACCACATACTTTCTCACATGCAGTACTAGTTTACCACTATTAGAGAAAAGAGAAAAGAGAGGGTAAATTCACATATTAAGGATAGTTGATCTTAATCTTATAATGTAACCCATTACGATCTTATTGGTATATTATACTTTCTCATAACATATATGCTTACCCATATATACATCCTAACTATCGTCAAGATTCTATAAACACCAGTGAGTCTCTACTTAGAACTTATTGGCTAATACACCTCTTTCCATTCACAACCCATAAATGATTTCTACAACCACCATAACTATCCATTCTAAGCTCCTTTCCTATTTTAAATAAATAATTATCATAGCAAATTACCTCCTCCACTAACTACCACACAGTCTACAAATCATGCTATAACCTAAGCCAATCACCATAAAAATGATACACCACCCTTCACGCAAAGGTTATACAACTAAAACTAACTTATTTACTCAAAAGTTACCTTCACTAAAACTTCAAAACTTATGGCTTCATATCACTAACCTTGGGATTCATCTTGCTAGTTATAGATTATAACACCTAACTTACTTACCTCTCGGGTTAAATAATGTTCCAACATTCTTCTATATGTCTCTACCCTTAAGCATGACATTGCAATAATGATTTTGAAAGGGACTAAATACACTTCTTACCTCTAGCTTAAATGCATAATTGATATATATAGGGGTATATATTTTAATCAACACACTTTAAAGTACAAATAGACTCTTCTCCAGTCCTTGTGTTATTTTATAACCTTATGGATTACTCAATGAAAAGGAACCACATTGATAGGAATCTAAAATCTTGAACTTGTATCGCCTCGATAATACAGCATAGCCTATAAAATAAAAATGAGGAATTAATTTGGATGACTTTAATATGGACAGAACTATAACTCAAACTAAAGTAGGAAAGAATGGGAAATATCTCCTAAATTCCCGGTATCCTCCTAATTATAAGTGTGGTGCACAACACACCCATAAGCAAGAATCTGCTAGACATGGCTTCGTAGACACCCTGTTACCATGAACCGTGCTCTGATAACAAGCTTATCATAACCCGAGCCGAGGCCCTAGTCGCGATGGGCATCTTGAACCATGAAGGACTGAGAGACCCCTTAGCATACTATCATAAGCATAATTCATACATAAATCAAAGTGCAGAGGATATGATGAAATTAAGTAAAACGTATAATTAAATTATGTCAAAAATGTTATGATAATGTGATAACCAAATCTCATCTATGAAGCCTCTACTTAATACTAATTGTCTAGCCTGAGACAAAGCCCCCTGCTGGACCATAAACTTAAAGAAGTCAGCACATGAATAAATGCCTTCCAAAAGATGGATGGCTCACCAACTTTGTCAGTATCCCAAATGTTCTACTGAAGTGATGGACTATGGGACTGTGCTTCAAAACCTGTATTATGGGGGGTCAATACTTGAAAAGTATTTGTTTGCAGAGCAATCCAAAAATAATGTGTATTTCATGTGAAATAATTAAGAGCATTGTGAAAATAATTTATCATATTGTATATAAAAAAAATACTTTCGTATAATATAAAAGCTTTAATTCATGCTTGTAAAACATTGACTCTCGTCTTTGTTTTAGTTTTGAACTAGATGGTAGACCCTACATCTCTATCATCCCACAAGCTTTATGGGATCCACCATTAACTCATCAGTCAAGCCGACAATCCAAGTTTGTAGTAAAGATAATAGTTACTGTAAGAAGGTACACAAGATCACAAAGTAGGGTACCATAATCCCTAAACAAGTCAAGACGTCATGGTAGTGCACAAGATCACAAAATATGGATCTTAAGCACAGTACCAATTTGGCATGACATGAATCAAAAGTACACAAGATTACAAAGTAGGGTACCATAATCCTGCATCGGCAATACATGATTTCTAGCAATGAGTCATTCAACTCATGCTTTTTTGGGTAAACATCTAACTCTCTTTAAGCCCAATTTTTTCCTCTTAAAACCATGTTTTATGCTTGTAAGCATTCTTTTCATTCATGTTAAGGGATCTCCATAATAGGTATTGTCATACCTAAACTTGCAAGCCATATCATGTCATATCATATCATATCATATCATATCCATAGCCCTTCTAATTTAAAAATATACAAATTACCACCCAAAAGATTTATCACATCACATGGGAGTTTTTATTTCAAAAACACATGAAAACTTATGACAAAACACACTCTTTTCAATACTTCAACATGCAGTAGTCATCTCTTTCATCAACCACATGCAATTCTTTATTAGAACACTTGAACATTGACAAACCAAGTAAACACTCTCATTTGTTCATAAAACAATATCAATCCATAAGAAATAGAAACACTTTTAACTCTAGCTTTTAATCTTTCATTTGAATAACCCATAATATGTCAAGACAATAATTTTCATATTGAGAGGGGAATATCACAAATCATGTTCTCAATCACTTCTCGAAACTCATAAAATATATGCATAGGATTCTAACTCAAGTTTATGAAAAAAAAACCATAGTAAATACATAATTTCATCAAAAATTGATTCATGATCTCTTCAAATAATTTTAAAAACCCATTACATAAACATACATATACATTTTTAAAACTTGTTACAAAATATTAAACTTATGCCAATGATAGTTAGGATAGTTCCACATACTTTTTTATGGAGAAAAATTGAAGAATAACCCCCAGTTTGAAATCAACAAGCTTTAAAATTGATAATTCCTTTCTTGATATTCTTGAGAGGAAGAGAATGAGGGTTTGGGTCTTTTAATTTGTTTTGGGATGAATTTAGGGTTATATGACAGATTGGGGAGTTATGAGCGGTGAAAAGACCATTTTTCCCTTGATTTAAAGTGGAAAATATGTTTTAATGTCTGGGAAAAAATGTTCACACTGCATACCTAAACATGGAACAAAAGCTTTGCCTTGCAACCCATAACGCAATGCACTAACATTGCCTCATGACCCGATCACGCACCCTGAATAGTAACTCACAAAAGAGCTCATAACTTTTGATTGAGAATTGGAATTGACAAACGGTCAGTTGCTTTGAAAAGGGGACTAGAAGAGATTTAATTTGATATATAATGGGATACATAACTCGTTATAATCTAGGAGTAATAGTCATTGGAAGTTAACCCAAGTAATCATATACTAAAATTTAATAGATGGAAAGTGCTCAACTTTACTTTGAGCTAGGAGATATTTATGACTTCAATCATCTCCGAGGATGTTCCCACCCTAAAGAATAATTAATAACACTAATTTCTAAGTAGAAACCATTGGGTTCGGGTCTACTTACATAGGAAATATGATTTAAATTTTAGCCTGGATATGTAGTGTGTTACAACAATAGACTAACACTACTAATACATCTCAAAGAAGATCATCTAGGACCAAAGTTGCACGTATTTGGTTAAAATATTTTGTAACCACAAAGAATTCAAGTTCTACTACTCCCTGTAGCATCTTTAATTACATTTAGTATGATCGCCTACCTTCTTCCTGTCAAGCTATTGTTGATGCTAGTCCTACTGAAATTAAACCATCATCCTATAGTGAAGCAATTTCAGATCCAAGATGGGTAGATGCAATGAAGGGTGAAATGTTAGGAATGGGTCAAAAGTATTCAATATATTTTTTAGGATAGAAGTTTTTTTTAGTGATTATCCTAGTATAGTTGTTTATATTTTCTAGGCATGTATATAGTTTTTTAGCAGTCCATTTTCTATTTCGGTTGTACTACTCCTCTATTTATTCTCATAGCTTGAAGTTTAATAAAATAGTTCTTCAATAAAATTCATCTAACTTCTTTAGTTTATAACTTTGGTATTAGGGTCTTACTACTTAAGGGACATATGAGAGACTTGCAAGCTTTTTTGCTAAGTGTTTATCCAAAAATAGTTGTTGCAAAACACCATTAAAGGTATGGAGAATGCAACTTTTTTTTCTCCTAAGGCTCCACCAATTTTTGATGGAGTCTTACGATTTGTGGGAGTTTGCCAAGGAAGACTACGAAGTGTTTTCTCTATAGGGGAATCCATCGATTTTCTCAGATTAAAACTCACAAGGAAAGAAAGACAACAAAATTTAAAGATAAATCATATCTTTTTGTTGCAGTCACTACCACCATTTTTAGCAAAATAATAACATATAAGTCGGCAAAAGAAATTTGGGATTTTCTCAAGAAAGAGAATGAGGGAGATGAAAGAATGAAAGGAATTAATGTACTAAATTTTGTCAGAGAATTCAAGATGTAGAGAATGAAGGAATTCGAAACCATTAAGGATTATTCTAACAGGTTTCTTGGAATTGCAAATAAGGTAAGGATACTTGGATTTGAACTTAATGACAATAGAATAGCTCAAAAGATAATTTTAACTTTACCTCAAAGATATGAGGCAACTATTGCTTCATTGGAGAATACTAAAGATCTGCCAAAGCTTACCTTGGTAGAGTTATTGAGTGCTCTGAGGCACAAGAACAACAAAGGATGATGAGGAAAGAGAGATCCATTGAGGGAACTCTGCAAGCTAAGCTGCAGATTGGTTTAACTGCTGCCAGGGGAAATAAAGGAATAGGAAAGAAAGAAAATAATTGAAATTGTAAAGCTGTATCATAGAGAATAATGCAACTTCCATCGATAACAAGAGAGAAGGCAAATATCATCCTTGTCAACATTACAGTAGGAAAAATCATCCACACTTCCAGTATTAGAGAAAGCCTGATATGAAGTGTCAAAAGTGTCAAAAAATTGGTCATGTCGAGATTATCTACAAATAGAAGTGTTTACAGCATCAAAATAAAGCATAAATTATAGATCAAGAATAAGAAGAGCAGTTGTTTATGGCCACCTGTTATGCAAGCAAAAGTTCAAGTGAAAGATGGATTATTGATATTGGTAGTACGAACCACATGAGAAGTGATGAAAAACTTTTTAATGAGCTTGACAGATCAGTTAAATGAAGAGTCGGGATCGAAAATAGAGAATCCTACAAGCGATAGAAAAGAGGACTGTAGTAATTGAGAGCCATAAAGATACAAAGCTTATTTATGAATTTTTATTTGTTCCTACAATAGATCAGAATTTATTAAGTGTTGGAAAACTGAAAGAAAATGGATTCAAATTAATATTTGAAGAAAGGCATGTTTGATCAGTGATCCTAATGGTCAAGAAATATTTAAAATTAGAATGCCAGGAAAAATGTTTTCCTTGAATCCATTGTTGGACGAACAAATAGCTTTTACAAATTAGTCCTCTATTTCAAAAATGTGGCATAAAAGGTTAGGACACTTTCACCACATCTTTGTTGTTTATGCAAAGGAGAAAATTTTAAATAGTTTACCAAACTTGGAGGAGCATCTCTCAACCTATAATGCTTGTTTTCTTGGCAAGGAAATTAAATTTCCATTTAAAAGCTCCACATAGAGGGCTACAGAGAAGTTTCAGCTCATTCATACCGATCTCTGCCGTCCACAAACAATCCATCACTCAATAGCAGCAGGTATTATATTATCTTCATTAATGATCTAACAAGAATGTGTTGGAATTATTTTATGAAGTTTAAGTCCGAAGTTGCTGAAATTTTCATGAAGTTCAAAGCTTGGATAAAAAATCAAAGAAGTAGTAAGATTCAGGTCGTTAGATTAGATAATGGAACTGAATATACATTAGATAGGTTCAATTCTTTTTGTGAGGAAGCTAGAATAAAGCACCATCTCACTGTCCCTTATTCTCCACAACAAAACAAAGTGAGTTAGAGAAAGAATAGAACTAATATGGAGATAATCAGGTGCATATTGCAAGAGGAGAATCTTCTGAAGAAATTCTAGGCAGAAGCAGTAAACACAATTATTTTCTTGCTGAATAGACTGTCGACAAGGGAAGTGCAAAACAAGACTCCTTTTAAGCTTGGTATGGTGTTAAACCTACTATAAAAAAATATCAAAATATTTGGATGCATGTGTTTTTCTTATGTTTAGAAGGTCAAAAGAGAGAATCTTGATGAGAAGACTGATTTGGGGGTTGTCATTAGCTACAGTTTGATTTTTAAAGCTTATAGGTGTCATGACCCGAGACGAAGCT
Organism: Capsicum baccatum var. pendulum; assembly: GCA_030864225.1. Classification (NCBI taxonomy): domain Eukaryota; kingdom Viridiplantae; phylum Streptophyta; class Magnoliopsida; order Solanales; family Solanaceae; genus Capsicum; species Capsicum baccatum. The sequence goes on along the minus strand of CM061554.1, from coordinate 215,712,590 downwards.
CTGGTACCGATGAGCATCCCAAACCATGAAGGCCCAAGCACACTTTTCTATTTGTCAATCATACACATCATTCATATAAAATAAAGAAATATGAGAAAGATACTAAAACGGAAACATGTTCAATCTCTTAAATCAACTAATCAATACAAACTTAAGTTCGTAACATTCAAAATACATGACACAAGTCTACAAAGTCAATAACAATGTGAAAACCAACATCAATCAAAAAAACTGAGACAGGGCCCCTAGTCATACCATGAGCCAAAAATCAGGCCTACCAAAATAAGAGAGACTCACCAACTACAAACTTCTGACAAAGCAACTTTACTGCTTAGCGGTACCCTAAGACTGTGCCTCAAATCCTGAATATAAGAGGTCAATACAAAATTTACTGGTATATAAAACTATTCAAGAACAAAATATATTTTTATATAACCTAGGTGGGCGTATTTCATAAAAATAGGCCAGCGTAAAACATTTGAAAACACATGGGCATAATTTGATAGTTTTTAAAACATTCTCTTGGAATCAAAACACCACTCTTTATTTCTCTTCTGAGCTAGATGGTACACCCTACAATTTGTAATTCCATGGACTTTATAGAATTCTCCTTTGACTCAGGGGCCAAGCAAATCCAATTGTCACAAGGATTGGAGTATAAGTAAGGGAGACACGAAAGATCACAAAGCAGGGTGCCATAATCCCAATCAAATCAATATGTCATAGTAGTGCGTAATTTCAAAAAACAGGGCTCGTAACCATAGACCCAAATTGGGATAACATTAATCAAGGTACACAAAATCACAAAGCAGGGTACCGAAACCCCATGTCAGAAAATAACAATTTCCAACATTGAGTATTATAACTCATGCTTTCTTCGGGTAACCATCTAACTCTATTTAAGCCTAATTTTAGCTCTTAAAGGATAACAAATGTCAAGCTTAGAAACAATTCTTTTATCACTATGGTCACTTCTCATTCATATCATATCAATTCCACAACCCTTCTCATTCTGTAAGGCACCGTAAGATCCTAGCTTATTTTAGTTTATTCTTACATGATAAAAGAGTCAAAGACTTAGAATATTTCACTAAGTATTAATATTTAGTCACTTTAAAAGACCTTAACTTTGATGAATTTATTTTTGATCTTCTCGACATCAAAAAGTTAATTTTTAAGTTGATTCATGAACAGGGAAGTCAACAGTACATCTCAAGTGAGTTTTGAAATTTTTGGGCAATAAGGATGAGTTTGGATGTCTAAAATAGAGAAAGTGGGTGATTAGACCGCAGCGCCTACTCCAGCCCGGTGTTGGAGGAGGCTGTGATAGAGCCCACAATGCCCGCTCCAGTTCGGTACTTTGGAGCCCGTGGCGCCTGCTCCATTGCGGCCTTTGTATTTTTAATTTTCGGTTATGATTTTTCAAGGGAATTTAGGTCCTTTTCACTTTACCCATTTCATCCAAAACATGAGATTCAAGTCCTAAAAGAGCATTATTTGCCTATTATTTCATAATTCTTTCAAATTAAAATAACCCTGTTTCAAGAGAAAACCCTAACTCATCCTACATTCAAGATCAAGCTCCAAGAATTCATCAATAAGTTTCTCAATTTCACCCACTAAGGTATGTTAAATATTCATCCATGGGTCCTTTTCACCCATGGAGTCCAAAAACCCAATTTCAAGTATTAAAATTATGATTTTTACATGTTCTCATGAATTCTACCTTTGAAATTTCATGAATGTCAGGTTTATATCATGTTTCCATGCAATTATTGTTGTTATTAAACCTGACATCTTTTGAATGGTTCTTGTTCATTGATTTAAGCCTTAATTGGTGATTTTAGTGTTACAATCATGCTATCTTTACATTTTAAAGTTATCCACATGTTTAAAACCATGAATTAAAAGTGTTTGATTAAATTCCTGAGAGATAAATTTTGAGCAAGGACTATCTATTATGCTTCCAAAGTTTTGGCATGCTCTTACTATAAATGTTATCAAGTCCTAAGGGTTATAAATATCTGAAATTTAGCTGTTTACTTAGACTCAGTATTGTCAGTATGATTTTAGATAAGGTATAAGCATTATCTGTTCAGTTAGTTAACATATTAGTTAGTCTTAAATTAGTTCAGTAATCCGAGTCAATTCAGTTGGAAGTAGGATTTAGCACCGAGTGAACCCAGGAATGGGGGATTACCTTCCAATTGAGGGTGTAACTCTTAGTAACAATCCCTATATTTCATAAATACATAGCCAGCGTAGGTTGAGATGATAACCTACTAGTTGAGGGTTGACACATATCTCACTAGGGCATCTGCCAGTAGAAAATGACTCATAGTCCTTTGAGACAAAACTTCAGTGGATCCACACAGCTATTTTTAGTACTTGTGACACAGTATTAATACCCTTCAAATAGAGGTCACAAGTTATAACACCCCAAAATTGGGTCCCAAGATGTCACACGATGCTCTGGCATGAAGCAGCATAATTGCATTGCGTCAGTAAAAAGGAACGAGTGTTATTTTGTACTCCACTATGATATGGTATCTGTTCCATCGGGAATTCTAGTATGATACATGCAAATCATGGTGAGTTACTAGAAAAAGACGAGTGGGATTTTGTACTTCACCACGATGTGGTGTAATTGAGGTGCTTCACTAGGAAATGGACAATTGTTAATTTGGACTTCACCTCTACATGGTGCTATCATGTTGGCCTACTATTCCTCACTAAATGTACCATAACTTCTCAACCTAGCATTGAATTAACGTGAAATTGGTATCGTTGAAAAGTTGATTTAATCATGTACCATTTGGTGAGTCTAAAGATATAAAATTCTACACATATCAAGAGTTATACATTTTTAAAGTTGTCCCTTGATACACTAAGATATAAATAGGACTAGGAAAAGTATGTTGTATTACACAAGTTAGACCCTAATTAGCTAATTTGGGGTATGTCATTTAGATGATAGCTCCCATAGTCTCTGTCCAATATTCAGTTCAGTATTCAAATTTATTTTGCTTGACCATAGCATACATATATCAGTTATCCGGTTACAAATATTTTAGTATTTCGGTTTATAGATTATTTCAGAATTATGTTTTATGTGTGGTTATGCATTTTCAGCCTTTACAGATTTTATGCATTCTTACTCAGTATCTCATGTTGTACATTCAGTCAGTTATTACTCATATACATGAACCCATTCATATCAGCCTAACCATATTTTGCATACTAGTACATTCTAAGTACTGACCTCATCTGGTTTCTTGAGCTATGATGTCACATATCATAAGTTCAGATGCTTAGGTTCCCGACCTCTCTTAGACACTCTAGGGCATCAACAGCAGTAGCAGTGTTAAGTCCTCATATTTCAATGACCGATGGGTTGATATAAGTATATCAGTTTTAGCAATTAGGCAAAGTTAGTTGGGGTCTTGTTCCATCAACTCCATAGTCATTCATTTAGAGGTTGTCAGACACTTTCAGTCATTTATTCAGTTATCAGTTGCTATTAACAGTCTCACAGTATCATTTTCAGACAGATGTTTTTACTATGTCAATTTAGTTTTGATTTTCATATTTAAAAACTTATGGCATTTTCAGTTAAATTTCATGCATATTCTCTGTTATTTAATCAAGTGCTCACAGCAGGTAGAAGCAAGGATTAGCTTGTGGTCACTTGTGACCACAACTATGGTGTAGTACCTAGGGTGTACTCTCGAGACATCACAAACTTAGTATCAGAGCCTAAAGTTTTAAAGTTCCCTAGGGAGTTTGAAATTCACATCAAGTAGAGCCTTGTGTATGGGTGTAAAGTACGCCATACTTATGTACAAGAGAAATACAAGAAGTTTTAGAAAAAGTTTATCTTTTTTCAGTGTTCATTTTGTGCGATTAAGAATGAGCTTAATTTAAACTCTCTTTCTAATCCAATTTCCTTTTTGTTTATAGAATATGCCTCCCAAAAAGACTAACAAAGGGAGAAATGAGAATCAGCCCACACCTTCAGCTATTTAGGAAGATCCCTTGAATGAGATAGTCTCTCATGCCAAATTTAGAGTGGAATTTGCTACCTTATCTCATTCAATAGCAGCCCAGAATAATCAGTTGGTTGCTACCCCAGCTATTTCAGTGGCTAATACCACTGCAACTAGGATTTAGGATTTAACCCGAATGAACCCTTCTCTATTTTTGGGATCTAAGTCTGATGAGGATCCGTAGGAGTTCCTCATCATGGTTCATAAGGTAACTAATATTATGGGTATGAATTCTAGTGAGCGTGCAGAGTTGGGTGCTTACCAGTTGAAGGATATTGGTCACACCTCATAGAAATAGTAGAATAAAGATAGAGGGGTAGATACAGGGCTTATTGAATGGGAGAAGTTTGCTGCATCTTTTCTATATAGGTTCTTTCCCTTGGATTTAAGGGAAGCTAAGGTGTAGGATTTTATTAATTTGAGTTAGGGAAACATGAGGGTAAAGGAGTATTCTCTTAAGTTTACTCAGTTAGACATGTATGCTCCTAATGTTCTATTTGATGGCAAGTCTAGGATAAGTAAGTTCATCTCAGGTGTGGTTGATTGCATGGTCAAGAAGTGTAGGACTGCGATGTTGATTAAAGAGATGGACTTATCTAGGTTGATGGTCCATGCTCAACATATTTAGAAGTACAAGTGTAAGGAAACAGAGAGGGAGAATAGAAGAGCAAAACCAGGTAGCTTTATTTTTGCTCAGTCAAGGTCATAGGGTGGTAACAGTGCTTAATTCCTCTAGAAATCTTTATCCCAGCTCCATATTCATCTAGTTCACAAGCACCAAAGATCATAAATGATTATCGGGATAGGGCACTTGGATCTAAGCCCCAGGGAAGTATGAACAGTGGTCGCACAAATCCTCTTTGCTAGAAATATAGTAGAAACCACCAAGTATGTGTAGAGCTAGAGGTGATGTATGCTTTAAGAATGGAAAGACGGGACAAAAGTCTTAGGGTTACCTACAGAGTGGTTAGTAGGGTCATTCCAGTCATCACCCAGTTCTATCCGATCACAATGTGCCACTTCCAGTGCCACCAGTGTTTAGTGCCCAAACATATTATATGCACTTCATTCCAAAAAGGATCAAGAAAATTCTCCTGATGTGGTTACTGGTATGTTATAGGTTTTTCATTTACATATTTATGCTTCATTAGAACCCGAAGTTTCTATTTTTTTGTAACCCCTTACATAGATGATAATTTCAGCGTCAGTCCTGAAACTTTAGTAGAACCCTTCTTAGTGTCTTCCCCAGTAGGTGTCTCTATTATTGTAAGGTAGGCATACAAGAACTATCCAGTCATAATATCCCAGAAAGTTACTTTAGTTGAGCTTATATAGTTAGAGATGACTGATTATGTTGTCATTATTAGGATGGATTAGCTCAACTCATGTTATGCTTTAGTTGATTGTAGAAATAGAGTTGTTCATTTTTAATTTTTGAATGAACCAATTTTAGAATAGAAGGGTAGTGCTTCAACATTTAGGGGTAAACTTATTTAGTACCTTAGAGAGAGGAAAATTATATCCAAGGGGTGTCTCCACCATCTTATGCAAATTAAAAACTCTAGTTTAGAGACTCCAAGAATCGAGTTAATTTTTGTAGTAAGGGAATTTCCAGATGTTTTCCTTAAAGATCTTCCTAGAGTTCCTCCCAAAAGGGAATTAACTTTGGAATAGACCTACTCATAGATACCCAGCCTAACTCTATTTTGCCATACAGAATGGATCCAGTAGATCTCAATGAGTTGAAAGAACAATTAAGAGACCTTTAAGATAAGGGGTTCATTAGGCCTAGTGTTTCCCTATGGGGCGCTCCAGTCCTTTTCATATGGAAGAAAGTTGGTACTCTTCGTATGTGCATTAATTAGCGTCAGTTGAACAAAGTCACTGCCAAGAATAAGTACCCACTCCCTAGAATCAATGACTTGTTTGACCAACTTCTAGGTGCCACTAACTTCTCTAAGATAGACCTCGGATCCTTCTATCACTGTCTTAGATTCAAAGAATGCGACATTTCAAAAATAACTTTCAGAACTCGATTCTATCACTTTAAATTTCTAGTCAAGTCCCTCGGTCTTAGAAATGACAAAGTAGCTTTCATGGACTTGATGATTAGAGTCTTCAAGCTGTACTTAGACATGTTTTTCATAGTCTTCATAGATACTGTCCTTGTCTATTTCTATAATGAAACGAGCATACAGACCATCTCAAAATTGTATTTTAGACTCTTAGAGCCCATTAGCTGTTTTCCAAATGAAGTGCGAGTTTTGTCTAAGGTCAGTAGATTTTCTCGGTATATTATTTTCAGTGAGGGAATTAGTTTTGACCCTCAAAAGATTAGTGAAAAATTAGCCCAGACCCATTTTTTTGTCAGATATCAGGAGTTTCTTGGGTTCGACTGGCTATTAAAAATGGTTTGTATCAGATTTTTCATCTATTGCATCCCCCATGTCTAGATTGACTCTGAAGAAAGTCAAGTTTCAGTGGTCAGATTCTTGGAGAATAGTTTTAAGGAGTTGAAGACTCAACTCAGCTCAGTTCCAGTTTTGACCTTGCCAGATGGTTTAGATGGGTTTGTTGTTTACTATGATACTTCCAGACTTGGTTTGGGTTGTGTTTTGATACAGTGATGTAAGGTTATAGCTTATTCCACTAGACACCTTAAGCCCCATGAAAGGAATTATCCTACCCATGATCTTGAGTTAGTAGCTAATGTGTTTGCCTTGAAATTTTGGAAGCAATATCTGTATGAGGTGCATGTGGATGTGTTCATAAATTACAAGATTTTGCACTATGTGTTATATCTAATTGGATTGATTGACACAGGAGATCCTATAAGTGTTTCAGTCAGGGGAGCGACTCTAAGACGAACGGGCCGAAGGGCGTGAGTACAGTAGATGCTTGAAAGACTATAGCTTTCTATCATAGCTTTTGTTGGTTTCAAACAGACCATGCCAAGAAAACTTAGGAGATCTTAGACCTCCTTCGTCTTCTACTCTTCCTATCGAGCCAAACATGTCAGCGCAGAGAAAATTGAATCTTCATTAGAGAAAGTGGTTAGAACTACTGAAAGATTATAATATGAG